>CM070588.1:45986231-47240537 GCA_036346355.1 Rhipidocladum racemiflorum | reverse complement strand
CAAAGGGCCGTGAGTAAAACGTTATTATCTTTTTATTATTCATTATCTCAATTACTTATCAAACTGTTTTAATGTTTTATTTACGCTTTCCATTACTATTCAGTATTACTTCATTTAAAACTTTCGCTTTATGCAAAACAACCGTAGAGACCCACTTTCTATTTCAGCCTGCATATATTACAGGAATTGCATACACTACAAAGTCTTGCGAGTACCAATGTACTCAACTTGCTTCAACAATGTTTTTAGGTGATGAGCAAGATTATGTTAATGACGGGACTGAATATGAAGAACCTGCGAATTTTAGCGACGACTGATCTTTCTAAGTTCATCTCAGCAGTTGCCTGTGGAGTTATGGAATAGTTGGCATACTATGAGACATGGTTTTAATTTCCTGCTACTTTTGGTATTGTAATAACACTTTAAAACTTGTGATGTAATAAAAGTGTGTATTTGTGTGGCTGTAATATCCAAATTGTGTTTGTGCGTGCCTCCACTGATCATGGGAATGGCACAGGATGCACTTAAAAGAGCCTCATATTTATGTTATTTAGTGACATAAAAATGAGGGTCTTACATCAGATAGCACATAACCAACACGTAATATCTAAAATACAGCTAGCAAGCACTGTAATTCAAATACACACATTATGAACAATATTGCAAGGGTATCGGGTCGAATATTTACCGGGTATTGGGTCGGATATTTACCGGATATCGGATCGGATATTGCTCTTTCCATATCCTAACCCAAATTATATGAGATTTTTCAGATACGGATCGGATATTGCTCTTCCCATATCCTAACACATATTACATCGGATTTTCCGGATACAAATACGGATAACATCGGTACGAATTTTTTTCGAATACGGTATTGGATCGGTCGGGAAATATCCGCTCCGTTTGCACCCCTAGTACCGGCAATGGTCGTGGTGGTCAAAACGGTGGCAGCGGTGGATGGGGTATGGGAATACACGTCCATAAAAGTACCATTTATCTAAATCAGTTTAAAGCGGTGGCTCAATTAATCCGTTCTTTCGAATCGTTTTTGCAAGTTAATTTCTTTCATAGTTACTACTTTTACACAATATGTACAGAAAAAAATAAGGGTTATTTATTTATATATTATATACCATTGGAATTTTCTAAAATCCCTAATTATGTTATCAACATATAAAGTTTGGGTTCATATATATCAGTGACATAATAAGTAGTATATAAAAAGATATGCAAATTTTAGATGGCAAATAAGAGAATACGAAAAAAAATAATTGGCTCCGTTTTTTTCATGGAATAATTAGATTGGCGTCCCAAGTTCCCAACTCGACACCACAAGACCATACGTACTTGTGGAGACCATGTCATTGCAATATTATGTCTATATATGATGCTTTCTTTTTCTGAGTACGTTATATATGTAAAGTTTACACGCTATAAAGCATCACGTAAATTTGTTACAACATATAAATTGATAATCTAAAATAGTACATGTGTGTACGCACATGCGTCTAACGTATCTAGAAGACGCACATGTGTGTACATGTTGAGATATAATTGGACATTTCGTCTTGATTATTGAGATATATCCAGACTCTTGGTATAGTGGGCAAATTCCAAAACTACCTCTGAGGATTATCGGTATAAATATAGCACTGTATTCTACAAAAGAATCAATCGACAATCAATAAAGATAAAAGAGTTGATCTTCCTATATCATGTATTCATCTATTGTGATTGTTCTTCGTCTATTCTTGATTGGCATAACGATTGCAGTAGGCAATCATCATCGTTTTCCAACACGTTATCAACACGAAGCTCTCCGATGCCGAACGAGAATTTCTACCGGCATCAATCAACGCTGCATCGAACTTCGATCGACATCAAGCAATAAATCTACTACAAGCCATATATAAGTTCAAAGCACATGAGTTAATCGCATTTGAGCAATTTTCTTAATCATATAGATTAATTACCCTAATCATATAGATTAATTTAATTGATGAAATAAGAGTTTTCTGGCTACTATTTATGAGGCTACTAATGGTAGTAAAATATATTAAGAAAAAAAGAAAGGGAGGCGCCCAAATTCGCTAGATAACTGCCACCGCTGTGCGCACCGCGTCAATCGTCATGCCGCCACATCCCACCGGGACCCAGATCTGCCACGCGCTGAGCCGCGCCGTCGAACGCAATGCACCACACCGGGACCCGGATCTGCTTCTACCGGGCCAGTGTAGAACTGTAGACCGAGCCAGTCACCCACCCAGAGCTCTCGCCGAGCATAGGGATGTGATCGGATCGGATGCGGTCGAATATCGTCCTATTCATATCTGTATCCGTATTTTTTATCGAATACAAAATCGAATACGAATAGTATCGAATACAAAATCGAATACGAATTATACAGGATAATATCGGTTACGAATATAGATCGAATACGGATCGGAATCAACATGGATACGGATAATATTAGTCGGATATTTTAAAATCCAATTTCAGTTTTTTTTAAAAAATCGGTCTAAATTTAAATTCAAAATTCCAAAAGAAATATATTTGTATGTCTTTTTTTTGCCTTTTTATCCCTAGCTTGTCATACATGTGACTCTGTGAGTAACAATGTACCCCATTGCAATAATTGAACCAAATGATTTGCGGTGGCATATCTTCTTTGAATCCTAAGTAGCCCTCCTGAAACGCCACTTGCCAATTTCTGTACCACCTTTACCCAAATATCTCCAAATTAGCATCTAACACATATAAACACATTATATCTTGTCATCCAATGCACTTGATCTACAAGCTTGATAAAACATGTTAAATTGTTAATGTGTTATTCTGAAACGTGTTATTTGAATAATATCCGTATGTCATATTCGAATATTATCCGAACAAAAACTCGGATATTCCGTATCCATCGGATAATCAGTGTTCCATATCCGTATCCGTATCCATGTAAATTATCTGTATCCATATCCTTATCCGAGAAATCAACTGGATATCTATGAAACTATCCAAATCATCATCCAAATCAATTCGGTCGGTCGGTCGGTCGGAAAATATCCGTACCAGTTCCATCCCTAGCCGAGCACCACTGTTGTGAGTTATTCTACGCTTTGGTCGGAGAAGCAATAGAAAATATCACACTGGCACCACTTATTGACTAAGCCAGCTAACTACAGAGTTATAACACCTAGTAAATGCGTTTTCTAGTTGTACATGAATCTGTTTTTTCTTTATTTTTAGCTATAACTTTTTATTCGCAAGCTCCGATCCACAAACGAAATTCACCATTAAATTACTGACAACGAGAGGAACAATATGATATACATCTCGCTAAAAAATTTACCATTGTATGATAATAATTTATATACAGAAATATAGTAATTTCTGTTACTAATCAGTAAAATTATTGTTTATTAGTGGGGCATATCATTTTATTTCTCTCATCGTCAGTAAGCTATTGGTGAAAACTATATACAATTCGGAGATGCCAATAAAAGTTATGGCTAAAACAAAGAAACAACATATTCATATACAAATAAGTAAACGTATTTACTAGTTGGTTTCCCACTGTACTTAGAACTACAAATCTGGTAGTAAATAAGGAATTCTCATTTTACTGATTAATAAACTAATGCTTAATACCTTATTTGAAGTTATTACCGAATCAGTAACTAATCCACCCAACTAATAAATATGTTTTCTAGTTTGTACATGAATATGTTTTTTCTTTATTTTAGTTATATCTTTTTATTGGTAGCTCCGATTCATGAATGAATTTCACTACTAGATTATTGACGATGAGATGAACAGAATGATATAAGTCTCACTAATAAACGGTAATTTTGCTTACTGGTAACATAAATTATTATATCTATAACTGAAAATTACCATATTTCTATATAGAAATTACTATCATACAGTATGTTGGATTTTTACTATCATACTATATGATAGTAATTTATATATATAAATATGGTAGTTTCCAGTTATAGATATAGTAATTTATGTTACCAATTAGCAAAATTACTATTTATTAGTGAGAATTATATCATTATGTTCTTCTTATCGTTAGTAAGTACTAGTGAAAATCGTTTGTGAATCAGAGCTGCCAATAAAAATTATGGCTAAAAAAAACAAATTTATGTACAAACTATAAAACGTATTAACTAGTTAGTTTGACCACGTAACTGGGGCAATCCGTTTCTCTAATTAGTGTGTTGCATAGCTTGATTGGACTGGGTTAAATGGCCCAAGCGTATAATAGGTTATTCTACACATAGCTGTAGAATAGCATATAAAAATTATACACTCTAAACCTCAAAGTTTCTGGTAATTCTATATAATAACTAGAAAATTCTAAAAATTTTCAATAAGCCATAGAAACTGAATTTTTAGGTATATGAACCTTCCTAAAATTATTGAATCTTAGACATAGCATGTATTGGAAGCTTATTATCTTTGCCTTTTACTCTTCCTAGTATAATTCCATTATTATATATGTTGAATTTATTTTTCGTTATTTCAGTACTTTTTAAAGTTGCTCTGTAATTAGTAGAAAACTATGAAAATGCTAGGGAAATTCTTGATAATTATGTATTGAATAGATATAGACCAATATATACTAATGCAATAATAAGAATGCAATATAATTATGTTACCATTAGTAAAATTTAATCTTGCTTGTATGTAGGATATATTAGACATCGCAAAGAGAGAATTTACTGAGCTCACCCTGAATGTTAGCAGTTACCTCACCTGGCCAATGGATGCCAAGACCAACTTGATAGCTCAATATCTTAGAGCTACTATCACTCAGTCTGAAGCTGAGCTTGTGCTCTTCCTTAAGCCGCCAAGTGTGCAGCACTGTACTTTCTGAGGCACCATCTCCATGTGGACTTGAAGATCAAATATTTAATAGAGGGGGACCCGCTGGCACTATGGAATTCCCTGAAGGAACGATATAACCAAGAAAGATCTACTCTGCTATCATAAGCACAACGCAAGTGGACCTCCTACACTTTCATGATTTTACAACCGTCACAGCATACAACTCTGTGATGCACAAGCTTATTGCCAAACTAAGATTATGTAATTAGAAAGTTACATATGCTGAAATGATAGACAAGACTTTATGTACCTCCCACCTTAGCATGAGGATACTGTAGCAACAGTACCATCATACCAAATACCAGAAGAACTCTAAGCCAGAAGCGGAGAAATATGATGAACTCCTAATGATGAATCATCATATTATTCCTAAATAGAATAAAAGCATGCCTGAAGCACATAGAAACACTCAATAGATTGGCAATAGCCATTATTGTAGAAAGGTTAAAGGCATCAAAGGGGAAATGGAAGAATGACGGAATGCATAAGGGAAGAGGCAAAGCCCCAATGGAGGGGTAACGATAAAGGGTAAGCGAGGTTCTAGAAGCAAGACTCAGCCAACAAGATTGCTTATTCTCCACAACCATGCCTTAGGTGTGGATGCACCGACCATTGGTCTCACACCTATTGCACACCGAAGCATTTGGTGGTCATTTACATGCAATCAACTGGAAAAGTCCAGAATACCCAGGGAACAAGACTGATGCACACTTCACTACTCAACCTGCCGTTGAGAAGAAAACTGAGAAGAATGATGATATGGTCTTTGATCCTATAGAGAAGTTCAAAGAGGGTCTTCTCGAATATGAAAACTTTCCTATGGATGAAGATGGCTTTCTTGGGACTAAGCTCAATGAGTTTCAGAATAACACCCATGGTTCCTAGGAGGATATCCATGATTTATATGGAGACCTACAGTAGTATCCTACTTACTCATTATTTTTGCTAGTCGATGTCACATTTTCCTTATGAGTCTCCTTAATTTATCAATCTAGTTTTTATGTTCCTGATTGAACTTTGGTCTACGCTCCTGTTGAGCTATTATGGCCCCTTTAGATATTTTATGGTCCTCATAGATGCCTCTAAGAGATGATCCCATATATGCCTCTTATCTACTCAAAACCATACTGTTGCTAAATTAATAGCCCAAATTATTAAATTAAGAACATCCTTTCCAGATGAAAGGATCAAGTTCATCTGAATGGACAAGGCTACGAGTTTACCTCCAAGACATTTAATGATTATTGTATGGCTTTGGGCATAAATGTAGAACATTCAGTACCTCGTGTCTACACACAAAATAGCATTGTAGAGTTATCAATTATAATAATAAAACATATCGCTGGGCCATTTCTGCATAATTGTTGCCTACCCACCACCCGTTGGGGCCATGTAGTGTTGCACTCTACTGTATTAATTCAACTCAGACCAACTGCATATCATGAAATTTTTTCTTTGCAAATAGTGCGTAGGAAAGAACCAAGTATTTTTCATCAACAAAAATTTGGGTGTCTATATGCGTGCCAATTTCACCACCACAATATACATCCATGGGCCATATATATGTGACTCGGTACACTGATTGTATCTTTGATGAGGAAAATTTCCCGTCAATAGGGGAGAAAAGTACCACACTAAGGAATACCGAAAAATAGATTGGAATGTCATGGGCGTTCAGTCCTTAGATCCACAAACTAAAGAATTCGAACTACAAGTTCGAAGGATAATAAATCTACAACAAGTAGCTAATAACATGCCAGATGCCTTTATTTATGATATGGGAGTCACAATATCTCATATGCCTACAGTAAACACATCGAAAAGAGTGTAAATACCCTAGAAGGATATTGAATCCACTCTTACCACTTATGATAAGAAGAGGGGAGACTTTTGGGTGTACAAAACTCAATTCCATGAAGACGTCTGCAGACATAGAGAACCGAACAAATGAGAATACTACCTAAGAGATTGCAAGAAGCTCAACCTAATGTTGAGAAAATATCAGAAGTGAGCCATTCTGAAGATGGTAACCCAGCGAATATTTGTGCGCACAATCTGATGTTGGAAAGTCAAAACACCCAAACTCCATCTTTGTGGAAAATCCCAAGGAGATGGAAGAAATTAATGAGGATATCTCAACTAATTATGTGGATTCGTGAGAGTTATATAAAAGGAAGACTACAATTATCGACATATATTTATGCCTCAAAGTTTGCTGATTCTCTTGATCTAGATCAAAAACCAAATTTCATGGCAGAGTGCCAAATGCGCTCAGATTGGGTCAAATGGAAAAAAGCAATTGAGGAATAATTGCACTCACTTAATAAAAGGAAAGTGTTCGGTCCTATTGCACAAACTCCTCCTAAAGTGTTATCTGTAGGATCCAAATGGGTTTTCATCTGGAAGAAAATTGAAACATTCAGGTAGTGAGATATAAAGTGAGGCTTGTAGCACAAGAGTTCATGTAAAGACCAAACATTGATTATGATGAACTTACTCTCTTGTAATGAGTGAAATTATGTTATGATATTTAATATCAATGGTAGCTAGCTTGAAGTTAACAATGCAATTGTTGAATATCGTGATTGCATATTTATATAGGTGACTAGATACGGATATTTATATGAGACCCTTACGGAGTTGAAATTTTGGATCCAAATAAAAGTAATCGTAACATGTATAGCATCAAACTACAGAAATTACTATACGAATTAAAATAGTCGGGGAGAATGTGGTACAACCAACTTAGTGGGTTCCTCCTGAAGAAGGGTTACTCTAATAATGATGATTGTCCTGTGCGTTCATAAAGGATTCCCATAATAGATTATGTATTATCTCAGTTTATGTAGAATATCTGAATATCATCGGAACCACAGAGGACATAAAGTAAGCAAGTTCTTACCATATGACTGAATTTGAGATGAAAAATTTGGGTAAAACCAAATATTACTTAGGCCTGCAACGAGAGCATTTTCCAGGAGAAATCTTTGTACACCAGTTTACCTATAACAAGAAGGTATTAAAAATTTTAATATAGATAAATATCATCCTTTTAAAACCCTCATGGTAGTAAGATCATTTGAAGGGGATAAAGACCTATTCAAACCAAGGATGGAAAATGAAGAAGTCTTATGACCTTAAGTTCCATATTTAAATGTCATAGGAGCACTTATGTATCTTACAAATTGCACCAGGTCTAATATTACATTCGTAGTTAATTTGCTAGCTAGACATAGTGCAGCCTTTACTCTGATACCTCAAAGGTACGGAAAACCTTAGCTTATTTTACCGGAAGGACCAAGACTCAACCGTGGTAGGATATACAGATGTTGGGTATTTGTATGTTCCCCAATGCCAAATCTCATACTGGATTTGTGTTTCTCTATATGGTAAAGTTATTTTTTGGCGGTCTTTTAAGCAAACCTTGGTAGCTACCTCTACCAACTACTTAGAGATAATAGTATTATATGAAGCCTTATGTGAATGTATTTGGATAAGATGTGTGATTAGCCATATCCAAAAGTTATAAGGCATTAACACCATTGATATCTCGATAGTTATCTGTGAAGATATGTTGTTTATGTTGTACAAATGCAAATAGGTTATGTTGAGAGCAATATCAAGAATCATATTGCCCCTAAACTTTTCTATCCTCATGAACTCCAAAAGAACGCTGAGATAAAAATCTTGTAAACTAAGTCATGTGAAAATGTGACTGATTTATTCATTAAGTCTTTACTAGCATCCAATTTTTAAAGATGTGTTCGTGGTATTGGAATGGGATGACTTAGAGATATGCATAGTTCATAGGGTAAATCCCTGAACCATAACCCTTAGTATGATAATGAGGATACCATCCTAATCTAGAAGATTATAAGTTACACTCTCTTTCCCTTAGCGAGTTTTGTTGAAGTTTTTTTACATGAAGGTTTTTAATGAGGCAAAAAGTGTAACACAATATACGGTTCAATGTATTCTTTTTTTTTTCCAATGGGTTTTTTAGAAGAGTTTTTGATGAGGTATGTGCATTACACGGTATTGCCCCAAGGGGAGTGTTGAGATAAAACATGACTCTTGATCTTGGTTATTGAGATATATCCGCTCTCTTGGTTTTGGTAGGCCAATTCTGAAACTATCTCCGAGGGGTTATGGGTATAATATAGCATCATATTGTATAAGAGAATCAGTTTACAATCGATAAAACAGTTGATCTATTTATATCTAGTGTTCATCTATAGTGATTGTTCTTCGTTTATTCTTGATTGGTAATAAGATTGATTTGCGGCAATCTGCGTCATTTTTCAATACGTGTAACGTAAATGGGGTGTGTGCCCTCCATCGAAGTACTTAAAAAAATATGTGTGCGCATGCATGGTGATTTTCAATTGCATTTTTCCCGGACAGAAAGAATATGGTAATAGCAAAATTTAACAGTATAATACTTGTGTCTCGGTATCTCACTGTTGTCAAAATTGAACTCGTTGGGCGGATACGTTTGATTCGTAGTTCTTGGCCTAACTCTCTAGGCTTGGCCCATTTGATGTCCACGACTGCATGCGTATATATGGTGTTCTGTGTACAGAGAGGGTTGGTCCGCTGGTGCCTAGTATGGAGTATGGACCCCTTTTGAGTAGCATCTGACGGCTCAGTTCATTTTGCCTTACCGGATGATTGATCTCACGGGCAGGGCCGAGGTCGACACACACTCGGTTGGCTGTATTTAAAGAGATTTACATCTGTAGATACAAATCATGGGTACTAGTTAAATGCCCGTGCGTCGCTACGAAAAACAAAATTGATAACGAAAAATAAAGATTTTAAAATAAAAAAAATTATTTCACAAAATCAAACATCTATCTTTAACGCTTCGTTTCTTGCGAAAGCTGGCTAATTAAAGCAACGCTTCGTTTCTTGCGTAGGGCAATTAAGCAGGGCAATTAAGCGGCAATTAATGACGTGGGAAGAACGGACTACTGCCACCAAGTGCAGCTTTAGAATAGTAGAGATTTAGTTGTCTTCTCATCCAACTCAGTCTATTTTTACAGATGTAAAACACCCCTTTCAGCTTGGCTCTAGGGAAATGAGAAAATACACTGTTTCTCCAGGGCCAAGCTCTACCGAGCCATGCATACATGCTGACATCAACATTTACTATCTAGTTTTCTTCCTTTCTTTGCTTTATCTTTTGATTAGCATCTCTGATCAACGAACCGATTTCACCTATGTGTTCCTCATATTTTTTCGAACAAAACTAGACCATAATTGCTATATAAATTTCAAAAGATTAAAATTTTAGTTTTCCAATTTATTGATTTTCTAGAATATATTTTAAAACTTTTTATTTTCGTTTGTGAAATTATTGATTTTCTAGTATTTTTAAAATTTGTTTCATCCCTCTCTTGAATTTGCCTATCACACTTTCATTCCAGTGCAGCCAACCAAACAATATCTCTGTGCAGCCTGTCCAACCTCATACAACCAACCAAACAACATTTTCTTGCATCTACTCAGCCTGATTCCCACCAGCCTGACTGAGCTCATGCAGCCTGGCTGAGCTGATAAGTCAACCAAACAGCCTACGCAGTTGCCCCCGACCAGCAATGTGCCGCAGGTCGACGACTGAGACTGCACCGGCATCCCCCACCGACTTTGTCGCCTCTCCGACGGCGAGCTCCTACAACTCCGGCCAGCGAGGAGTCCCACGGCGTGACTCGCACCTCAACTCAATCTAAACTCATGCTAGAAGTAGTGGATGCATGCGATTGTACTATAGGATGTGTTTGGCTACCTGCACCATTCTAGCTTGTTTCGTATGAACCATCCAGGCTAATCTTGGCTTGATTGAGTGGATGCAAATTAAGTTGTTTGGTTGCTTGTTTGTGCATCTCATGGGCCTGCATTAGAGATAAGTCTAATTTCTGTGTTTTCTCCATCCTGTATGAGTGGGTGCAATTGTATCCACCTGGCTAGGATGAATAGCAAACCAAACATGTGTCTAACAGATACAGTTGCATCCACTTATATGATTCAGACACCATACAGGCAACCAAACACAGTGTACTAGTACAATATGCTGCTAAACATGATCGTAGTTATCTGAAATCTGAATACCAACGGAGTCGGAATATTGGGCCCATTGTGTCGAACTACGTTACCTAACATTGTGTTTATGGTCGCCTTGCCTGATCAATACCCACTCGTAAATCGAAGTCTTACCCTGGCTGCAATAGTACTATAATTACTACTCCTTCCGTTACACATAGTTATTGTTTTAGACATAGATATAATCCAAAATTGAAATTTTGGATGTTAATATCTTTTAAATATTTAAATAGGATAGTACATGTGTAGATTTATCTAAAAAAATACTATTGTAATATTACAATTTTATTAAATTTTATAAATATATTAGTTATTCCGTTCATTTTTATAAGGCTTATTTTTTTGAATGATTTTGTTCACAAATATAAGGTTTGCATATAGATTTAATGAAGCCTTTTCTTCTATACCTCTATTTATTCTCTCTCAACCAAATGTATTTATTCATTACTACCCACACAATGTATATTTTTCATCTTCCAAGACAATTAATTAGGAGCATTTAAGTTATTTTCTTTTATACTTTTCTCAATTTCAACGCAACCTTAATCCTTATACAAAATCAGAATACACCTTATAAAAATGAACAGAGGGGCTAGTATAATATAAATTAGTAGTCAAAACTGTATTTTGAAGACTATGTCAATGTTCAAAATAAAACTATTTGTGACTATATCAACGTTCAAAATGTATTTTGAACACTATATCAATTGTTGGTAGTACTATACTCCCTCTGTCCCATAAAGAGTGCATTTCTAGGTTTTTTAAGACAGATTAGTATGCAAGGTAAATGACCAATATGACCCTCATTACTCCATACACAAGCATACTGATGCTTCGATTTCCACAGGCACTTAAATGAGCATGCATACACTTACAGCTGGGCCCTATAGACTAAAGATGCACTCTTTATGGGACAAATTTTGAACACTAGAAATGCACTCTTTGTGGGACAGAGGGAGTACATACTATTATTAACGATCGAATCTCATCGATTGAGATGGCTAGGATCTGCCACTCATTTCTTGTTTCTGTTAATCTTTACGATTCAGATGGATAGGATCTGTCATTTGTTTCTGTTGATCTTTTTTGGGGCCTTGTATTCAGGAGAATCGAAAATGCGAACTCCTAGGTCAACTCCAGTACTGTTTGCTTATCGATCTCTCGATGTTCGCGTAGCCATAACTAGGCCAAGTTAACTACTCCCTCTGTCCCACAAAGAGTGCATTTCTAGGATTTTTAAGACAGATTAGTGTGCAAGGTAAATGACTAATGTGACCCTCATTACTCCATACACAAGCATGATGGTGCTTCGGTTTCCACAAGCACTTAAATGAGCATGCATACACTTACAGCTGGGCCCTACGGACTAAAGATGCACTCTTTGTGGGACAAAATTTGAACACTAGAAATGCACTCTTTGTGGGACAGAGGGAGTACAGTGTAGTACTCCCCAAAGAAGAAGAAGAAAACTACAGTGTCCACCCTCCTGTCTATGTGATCAAATTCCGAGACCCCGTCGACCACGCGTTGAATCCTACTCCTAGATCGCAGCACCACCGCCGCACCCTAGCGCAATTAATCCAGTCAACACTCTACTTCGTCGTTTATCGATCAAAAGATTGACTGAAGTCGCCGAGCAGCTGCATCTGAAGGACTGCACTAGCTAGGCCTGTCTCAAATCGCACCGACGAAGCATATAGCTCATTCATGGCCAAAGTTCAAGTGCCTCTAGCTTACTCCCTCTGCCACAAAGAGTGTATTTCTAGTCTGTAGGGTCCAGCTGTAAGTAGGGGTGGAATCGAGCCGAGTAGCCTAGCTCGGCTCGGCTCGGCCGAGCTCGCCAGTTTTCGAGCCGAGCTAAACCCGGCTCGTTGCATGCATCGAGCTCAATCTTGAGCTCGGCTCGGGCTCGCTCGAGCCTCGAGCCGGCTTGACGTGGCTCGTGAGCCGGCCAACAAGGGCACTGGCAAGAGCCCAAATGCCCTTCATTCTCACAAAAAAAACGAAGCTCCTCCATCCATTCTCACCGTTCTCAGGCTCTAGCCTCCTCTAGGGTTCGGTTAAGAAGCAATTTCACATTTATGGGACGCCTTTTTAAGCACAGATGGTTAGATTGCTCTTTCAGTTTATAAAACTGCAAACATGTAATCTGGAAAAAGAATACTCCGCTTACTTTTATCTGTGCAAAAGTAATCAGTAGACCCAATACAAGACATTTGAAGTACTAAGAAGAGTAAACTCAAAAAGTAAGGTAAGACAAGCATTGCTCATTAGATGTCTAGCATTGGGTATACTGATTACTGTATTGTGAATTCATACCTTATATAACTCAATGACTGTCGAGCCTAACGAGCCTAACGAGCCGCTCACGAGCTGGCTCGGGCTCGGCTCGTTGGCCAAGCGAGCCAGGCGGTAGGCTCGGGCTCGGCTCGTTGGCCATGCGAGCCGAGCCGAGCCGAGCCGAGCCCGAGCCGAGCCTCGAGCTAAAATTCCACCCCTAGCTGTAAGTGTATGCATGCTCATTTAAGTGTCTGTGGAAACCAAAGCACCAACATGCTTGTGTATGGAGTAATGAGGATCACATTAGTCATTTACCTTGCACACTCCTGTTTGGCAACAAGGTTTTGCAAAACCATGGTTTTGCAAAACTATAGTTTAGGAATTGTCATGACATAAAAACCATAATTTTACCAAACCCTATTGAAACCATGGTTTTTCTTGGAACTCCCAACTGTTTGGCTACAAAGTTTTTGGTTGACAAAGTCTTGGAACAAGAGTTGTTTTGGCACTAGCACTCAGAAAAATTTGCTCAGGACCAAAGTTTTCAAAACAGAGAAAAAACCATGGTTTTGTGGAAACTATGGTTTTTAAAACAGAGTTTTTTGAAGGGCTACCAAACACCTCTTGGTTTCTAAAACAGAGTTTTCTCCAAAACCATGGTTTTGTCTCGAAACTATGAAAAAACCTTGTTGCCAAACAGGCCCTCTATCTTAAAAAAAACTAAAAATACACTTTTTATGAGATGGAGGAAGTACTAGCTTACTAGTACTATTACGAACCAAAACATGAAGTGATCCACATAGCCTAGAGAGTGATCGTCCATGGGTTTCAGGGATTCAATGCGCACTGTACGTACGATCGAGCATGCACTTGCTAACATCGATCAAAACAGAGAAGGCACGTACTTTCATGCTAACGAGAAAATATAATCTGTCTACGCCAAGAGATGGGAATCACTAGCTAATTAGGCTTTGAAAGAAACCAAGCAAACAGCTAAACTCCTGAGCCTTGTACAGTTGATCTGGATCAATTAATTACCAACATAAATAAAGATATCAAAGAGATCGATCCCATAAGAAATAATGTCTGCTTGATCGATGCAGTCAACAGTACGCCACTCTGATTAGAAAACTTCTCATCGAATCTCCTTGCGCGGTCACCCGTTTCACAACCCACAGCGCCCTTCCTAAAATATTCGACCCATGCACGGCCTCCACCACTATAAATACAAATGCAGTCTTATACTGTTCATCACTCATCTCTTCTCACTCCCACCGAGCTCACTCACAATGGCTACTAGCACTAAGCTTGTAGCTCTTGGTTTCGCTGTCCTCTTCAGCATTGGGTTCACCAATGCTGCAAGGGTAGCTAGATACTCTAGCTCGACTGCCGGCGGTGGTGGTGGAGGTGGGGGAGGCGGCAGTAGTGGGTCGGGTGGAAGTGGTTGGGGCTCAGGGTTTGGAGGCGGTGGCGGTGTTGGATCCAGTGGGAGCGGTGGAGATTCGGGTAATGATTGGGACTTTGCCAAGGGAGGTGGTGGTGGAGGCGGAGGAGGTGGCGGTGGTGGAGTAAATGGTGGATCTGGGTCTGGCTCCGGGTCAGGCTATGGCATCGGTCATGGAGAGAGTGGTTCAGCATATGCCCCTAGCAGTGGTGGGTATGCTAATGCTGATGGCAAAGGAGGAGGAGGTGGCGGAGGCGGTGGTGCAAATGGGGCCAACGGTTATGGAGCTGGGGCAGGCCTTGGCAAAGGCTATGGTGAGAGTGGCACAGCAACGGCACCAGCTCCCTACAGTGGTGGGTATGCTGCTGATGCTGGTGGTGGCGGTGCTGGTGCCGGTGGTGGTGGCGTTGGAGGAGTCGCCGGAGCTCCAAGTTATGGAGGTGGAGGAGGCATTGGCTCTGGCGGTGGAGAGGCCGGTAGCGATGGCTCTTACGGTGGAGGCTACGCGAAAGGAGTGGGTGGTGGTAAGGGTGGTGGTGGGGGTGGCGGCACAAATGGCGGGTCCGGCAGCGGTGGAGGTGGTGGATCCGGATCTGGTAGCGGCGGATACCACTAAATTTCCCTTGTGGAACAATCCAGAGCTGGAGCCCGGCATGCATTTTTACGCGTTCATTTTGCTATCGCACAAGTTCATTTCCGTTTCTAGGGTTTCTACTATGTATTAGGCAGTATCTAATAATGGGCTTCATGGTGTTGTAGTGGAAGAACGTAGGTAGTTGAGCATGCAACTGAGATGTAATGGCTATCTACGAGTATGCATGATCTTTTGTTGTAATCTGTCAATTGCCAGTTCGTTGTTAGTGGATGTTAGTACTTTTGTTTCAAACCAACATGAGCGCTTCTAGCTCAATCTTGTTGCTAATGGTTGTAGCAGTGGCTGCCTTCTCTCTTTAGCTAATTGACTATGTTTGTTAGTCGGAGACTTGGAGGTGCAAATGAAGTCTTCACAGTGGCATCTCTGATTCTCTGTAGGTTAGATCGATGAGGAAAGAGGACAAAAAGGCAGAAAAGCTTAACGACGACAGGCCTAGTCGGTTCGTAAACAATGCATGGATCCCCTCCTGCATGCTCGGGGCAGAAACTTTGTAGGATCCTAGGCTCTCTGCCCTTGTGCCATTGCTGTAGTAAAAGTAGTGGTCTTGCATACCACTACGTGTGATGAATTGGTAATTTGTTGTCTTACGGAGTATATAGGTGAATGGTGGTTCTATATATCAAGATCGAAGTACGCATGCACGCTGGAGTCCTCATGAGCCGTCTAATGCTTGTAAAATGATCTCGCCAACAAAACTTACGAAAACAAGTACATAACCCGGGATTAATTATTTAATTAATTTACCGATAGATGGTTCTAATTGTACAATATTTTCTCCAGTTGTCCTAGTTCATCTTACTAATTTCACTGGAACAACAAGGCTGATCGAAATCAACAGCCTGCACGCGCGGCTGCACGCGCGGCTGCACAACGCTTACATGCTAATATGCAATCACCGTCTGGCTCGGTTACATGCACCGCGCCACACCCCCCTCGTGCGCTCCACGCACACGCCGCGTCCCTACCCGCGCCGGTGAAGTTGGAGTTCACGGCGCGCGTACGGGCCTACGGCGGCGCACATACATGGCAGTGTGTTACTGTATGGCTCCGCCCGGCCGTCGTCGACCGAAGGGCTTGGAAATTGGAATGGATGCGTTTGGGGCGAGACAAGGAAGAAAATGAATTGATGTCTATCCGGGTGTTCGCGCGAAAAACGTGAAGGGGGTTTTAGGCTTCGAACACACAAGACAAACACCGGGTTTGCAGAGCGTGCCAGTCGATTTGACCTGAAATCGACAAGGTAGAAGTTGTAATTCGATCAAAGCCGATAAACAAAGATCTATCGGCTTTTCGCTAGTCGGCAAGAACCGATTAGGAGATAACTAGATCAACCAGTTACAGTTGATCCGGATATAAGGTAAAATCGGCTTCGGGAAGGCGATGCGCAACAAAACGAAGCAAATCAAACCTGGGTAAAATCGGCTAAAATCAACAATCGGCGATGCGCAGCTATGTTGATTCCGTCGACTTGCAAAGAAATCTATGAAGCTAAAGCAATGTAAAAGAAAAAGGCTGTAAAAAGTAGGTGTTGTTGGAATTGATTTTTTCTCCCTCCTTTACCGCTTGACGTCTCTCCTTTTATAATGCTTCTAACCGATCCGAGTTGTATATGGATACGGCACGTTTACCCGCATCGGCTTCAATTGAACCCCCTTTTTTTAGAAACGGATTCTTGTTCCGATTCGGTCACTTGATCTCTTTCCATACGGTCGCTTTTATCCGATTCAAACTCATTTTACCATATACCGAATTTTGGTGCAAACATATGCCCCCCGATTTTTGAAAGATAACTTGTTGTCTTTTCAAAAATCGCAATCGGTTTGTCGTTTGAGATTCTCCTCGGTATCTTCCCATTAAATGGCGCCGTAACAATCTCAGTGCGTTTTTAATGCTGCAACCGTTCCCGCCTTTTCGCCTTTTTATCATGGTATAAATATGAGGTCCCCTCCCACGGTCATTTTCATGCTTGCGTGCTCTCGCTCATCTTGAAATCGGCTTTTCTTCGCGTCAATCCCCTCTTCCTGTTGCATCGGCTGAAATGGACGCCTCCCAGGTACTTATTCCGATCCCGGGTAGTGACCATCAGTACTTCTTAGGTCCAATAGGAACTTTAGAGACCAATACTGTCATTGATGATGAGATTCCTAGACTCCCATTGTCGGCTCCTGACCACAATATAGAAGAATGGGGTAAGAGTTTTAGGTCTTGGCCGACGGCTCTTAAAGGTTGGAGATCTTGGTTTATTAGAGTGTCGGCCCAAAAGAGGGTAGAATGGGAGAGGATGGGTATTGCCGAAAGCCTTCCCCTATCTCTAGCCGCCCCGGAGCCTAATGAACCTTTGGTAGCCGCGGCCTGCTATTTTTGGTCGGACTCTTTCAATGCCTTTCTCTTTCCGATTGGTCCTATCGGCCCAACTCTCTTAGATACAGCCGAATTATGCTGCCTCCGACCCGATGGGAATCAGATATCGGCTTTCAGTGGAAAACCCAGATATAAGTTGTCCCGTAAGTCAGGGGAGGGTTGGTTCAAGTATATCGCTAATAACAACAAGGTAACCGGTCCCGTATCGGACGAGGAACATGTTGCTTTCCTCAACCTATGGTTAGACCGATTTCTCTTTTGTGGTGCTTCCTTAGGCCCAACTCAGGTCTACCAATATATAGCCGGCAGTTGGTGGAGGGTCGTCGGCTAGCTTTAGGAAGTCATTCTTTGGGGCCATTTATCACATGATGCACATCATTCGCGATCGGCTTTTTACCGGTAACGGCGCTATGTCGTTGGTAATATCGGGGTCCTTTATGGTTCATTCAAATTTGGCTCTCTTGTGTTTTCGGCCGTCTCATTATCCCGATCCTTGAAGAATCGGTCTTTCCTTTAGAGGATTATCCTGAGGATGCTACCCCTAGGTTTCAAGCTAGCCGATCCCCAGGTGAAAAGTTCATCATGTATTCCTCTGATGAACAGAAAATGTCTCCGGCTGGCTTCCATAAATACCTGTCTTTTTTCTTAAATCTTAGTCAGGCTTCTTTTAATCGTCGGGATTTCTTCTCATACAACCAATTATCCAGTCTCCCTTGGCCTTCTTTCCTTCGTTTGAATTCCGATAGCTCCTCAATGCCTCAGTCGACTCTTGATCTTCTCCCTTTGCTGATTTCCCCTTGTATTCTTCATGTCGGCTTGAGTACACGTAACAGAACATTTCAGCCGACTTACGAGTTCTATCATCCTTCCGTGTGTGCACGCCAGTTAGGTTTCGGTCAAACAATTCCTTCCTTCCAATTCTGCAATTGAGATAAAACCTCGAAACAAAGTTACTAACATTACTGCTGCGGAAATCATAATCGAACTAGCCGATGAATTCCACGTAGTGGACCTGCCTTTCCTCGTGTTAAACACACGTCGGGCAGGCCAATTCACCTCCTGGTGGGCTACTGTGGCGGAATCTCTCTTGCGGGGACGATCCATAAAGGATGTTATTTCCAAATTTCTTCCTGGTTTTGAAGAGCCGACGGAGGTTTCTTCGGGACCTGGCTCAAGTTCTGGTTATACTAACTCGTCCTTAGAGGTATTTTATCTTTGGTGCGTTTTTGTTGTTAGGAGGATTGTCATTGGCTTGACCGTCCTTTTCCCTTTTCAGACTAGCAAAAAATCGGCCCCTGCATCTATGGCATCGGCTGACGAAGGATCGAAACGGCAGCATCCATCGACTGCGCTTGCTAGTTTGTCTTCTGGTACGTTGGGCGTTGAGAGCCCTTCACTGTCGGATCTTGCCACGCAGCGCACCCAAAGTGAGTATTTTTCATAATGTTTTGGAATCATTTTTCATGTCGGCCAATTCTGATTTCATCATTTTTTCAGAGAGGGAAAAGAAAAGACGCAGGGTCGTAATAAAACGATCATCCAGATCCGCTACAGCGACATCTCCCACCGGATCGGCTACTGCAGTAAGCCTTACTCCAAGTATGCGTCCATATCGGTTTACACTAAAATGGATGTCTTGATACTTTTGTCCTTTCAGGAGACACCCCCTTTACCGACATCTGCTGCCGAGACGCATAAAACATCAACGATTTCCCCATCGGCTTCCATTCCTACTGAGCCGATTGCTTCTCAGCTCCCAAGCCTACCTGTGGTCTCCCCATCAATTCCTCCGACCTCGACACCCGTGGCTCTTTCTAGTGATGATCCAATTCCAGCGCCGAAGATAAGTCCTGCAGACCTTCTTGGCTTTGATCTAGATGATCTAGATGACCCGGAGGTGATGGTCACGGACGACTACCCAGCTGATGTTCGGGTGATTCTGGATGCATCTGCTCAGGCGTCGGCTGCTGTAACTTCTATGCCAGGCATGCAGCAACGACTCAATTCCCTCCTGAACGAAGTCCTGCAACCCGAAGCGCGGCTTTTGGCCGATACTCAACCTCTGCGAACTGCCATGGCTGCGGTTGAAGCCGATCTGCCTCCGGCGACTATGAGGGCTTTGCTGGCAGTTTGTCATTTGGACAGTCAAAGGGAAGTGGTGGCGGCTGCTACGGACAGGATAGCCCAGAGAGTTGCTCAACAAGCCGACCAGGAACTCCTCGACAAACTGGTAGCCGATGCCAAGTCCAAAAAACAGCAGTTTGATGCAGACGCGACCAATGCCAAGCTACTGAAAGAACAGACTCGGAAACTTGAACTGGCCAAGAAATCTTTTGAAGAACAACTGGCTAAAATTTCTGATGAACTGGCCGACTGTCACAACCGTGCTACTTCGTCGGCTGCTGCTCTAGCTAGCCAGAAGCGAATCCTGGGTGAGATTGTGGCCCAAGTGAAGACACAGTCGGCCAAGTTAAAAGTTATTCCTGGGTCTGCGGCTGAGGATAAGCGCGTAGTGGATAGCGTCCAAGAGACGATTGGCAAAGCTGCTGCTGCTTTATCGGGTTTGGGAGCTCGTTTGCCCGGCTCAGGGCTGTAATCTTAATTAACTTTTCGTGAAACACTAAGACCGGCCGTGTAACCGATCTACGTTTTTATGAACTATTTTGGATGATGCATAGATCGGCTGTGTAACCGATCTTTTATTTTAAGTGGTTGCGTCTCCTTTTGTTTGTTATCAGGATCCGATCCAAACGCTAGGGTGATAACTTTTCAGATATTTTCCATTGATTGCTTTAGGTAGGACGAACCCGTCTAAGGATTCCAATATATATGAATTTCCGTCAATCGGTCGATTGATCTTATAAGGTCCTTCCCATGTTGGAGACCATTTGCCGAATCGATTATCTTTAGACCCGATCGGCAACACGGTTTTCCACACCAAATCGGCTTGATTAAATGACTTAAAAATCACCTTTTTATTATATGATCTGGCAACCCTCTCTTTATTCCTTTTAAGCCGATCTAGCGCGATCAGCCTTAGTTCAGCCAAATCATCTAGATTGTCAAGCATCGCCCGTTGGTATTCATCTGCTGATACCTTATCTTGCTCGTATAGCCTTACTGAGCCGATGTTGATCTCTACGGGTAAAACGGCTTCTTGTCCATATACCAACTGAAAAGGTGATAATTTAGTTGATCCGTCTTTGGGACAAATGATAAGCCCACAAAGCTTAGATAGCGTTGAATGCCAATTTCTTGGTTTTTCTTCGATTTTTCTTTTATTAATTTTATTAATGTCTTGTTTGATGACTCGGCCTGTCCATTGGCCTGGCGTAATAAGGGGAAGAGTTTAGTAATTTTATCCCAAAACTTTTGAAAAACCTTTGAACTTCGTTAGACATGAACACAGTTCCTTGATCGGTAGTAATTATGCATGGAATCCCAAACCGATGGATGATGTGTTCATTTACGAAATCGATTAGCTCCCTGCTAGTAACCTTCTTGAGTGGTACAGCCTCAACCCACTTCGAGAAATAATCCGTGGCTGCGAGGATGAACTTATGTCCTTTGCTGGATGACGGAAATATTTGGCCGATTATGTCTATACCCCATCCCCTAAACGGCCAAGGCTTGATGATCGGGTGTAAAGCCGATGCTGGCGCTGCCTGTATGTTACCAAACTTTTGGCATGTTTGGCACCCCTTGTAGTATTTGAAGCAGTCTTCTAACATTGTCGGCCAAAAATATCCCGTTCGTCTCAGTATCCATTTCATTTTATGGGCCGATTGATGTGACCCACAAATTCCTTCATGGACTTCTCCCATCGCTATTTTGGCTTCTTCAATCCCCAGGCATCTTAGCAATAAGCCTTCCATGGTCCGAAAGTATAATACTCCTCCCAGTAGAACATATTTGAGTGCTTTACGCCTGACCTTCTTCTCAGTCGGCTTAGATGGGTCTGATAAATAATCATGTATTTCTTTTCTCCAGTCGACAGGGTGGACACATAGAATCGGCCAAACGTTTAGCTCGATTGGTTCCTGTCGGCTTTCAATCTTGTAACCTGATGCACATTGTGCCATTTGATTTGCTTTGCCATTAGCTTCCCTGGGGATATGTTCAATGGAAAATGTGGTAAACGTCTCGATAATCTGGAGGCATTGCCGCAAATATTGGGTTAGCGCATCATCATTGCATCGGTATCCACCTTTGACTTGTTGTACGATTAACATGGAGTCACCGAAAGCTTCAATGTCTTTTACCCCGATGCCGTCCAGTAACTGCAGCCCTCTTAGCAATGCTTTATATTCTGCTTGATTATTCGAGCATCGGTCATCCAACCGATACATGAAGTTGTACTCCTGTCCTTTAGGTGAAATCAACACTATACCGATGCCCTCACCTTCTTGGCAAACGGACCCGTCAAAATATAACTGCCAAGGAGCTACATCGATCGATCCTGTTAATGTCTCACTTCCTGCGATAAAATCGGCTACTGCCTGCCCTTTTACAGATTTAGCCGATTCATATGTCAGGTCAAACTCGGTCAAGGCGTACGCCCATTTACCAAGCCTACCTCGCAAAATCGGTGCAGATAGTATGTATTTGATTATATCGGCTTTGCAGACTATGACGCATCTCGATGCCAGCATATAATGCCTTAACTTAGTACAAGCAAAATACAAAGATAGGCATAATTTTTCTACTAGGGGATACCTGGTTTCTGCGTCTAAAAGACGTCGGCTTAAATAAAATATCGCCCGTTCTTTCCCATCGGCTTCCTGTGTCAAGACTGCTCCTATTGTGTCTCCTTCAGCCGATATATATAGTCTGAAAGGTATGCCATGTTTTGGTGCGGTTAACACTGGTGGGCTCATCAGATAACCTTTTATGTCGTCGAAGGCCTTTTGCTGATCAGTTCCCCATTTGAACTCTTGGTTGTCTTTAATTTTTAGCAGGGGGGTGAAGGCCCGAATACGTCCTGACAAGTTCGAGATAAAACGTCGCAAGTAGTTGATTTTCCCTATCAATACTTGTAACTCCTTTTTGCTTGTCGGCGGTTTAGTATCGGCTATAGCTTTTACTTTGGCTTGGTTTACTTCAATTCCTCCTTCATGCACTGTAAACCCAAGAAATTGTCCAGCCGATACTCCGAAAGCGCATTTGAGAGGGTTCATTTTTAACCCATGCAACCTTGTGCTTTCGAACATCTTTTCCAGATCGGCTAAATGTTGCCAGTCGTCTTTGGACTTTACCACCACATCATCGATGTATATTTCCACAGTATTGCCGATCAGGTTATGGAAAATATGATTCATAGCGCGCTGATAAGTGGCGCCGGCATTTTTCAACCCGAAGGTCATAACCTTCCACTCGTATAGCCCTAAAGCGCCTGGGCATCTGAAAGCCGTTTTATGTATATCGGCTTCGGCCATGAATATCTGATTATATCCGGCGTTTCCGTCCAAAAAACTTATGATTTTATTTCCGGATGCAGCATCGATAAGCATATCGGCTATGGGCATCGGGTACTCGTCTTTTGGCGTAGCTTTGTTCAAGTCTCTAAAATCGACACATACCCTAAGTTTGCCGTTTTTCTTCTTCACAGGGACGATGTTTGAGACCCACTCAGCGTATCGGCAAGGCCGGATAAATTTTGCTTCTAGCAATCGTCCTACTTCTTCCTTTATAGCGCCATACAACGTAGGATTAAACCGCCTAGGGTACTGTTTGAACGGCCGATACCCAGGTTTTACAGGTAGCCGATGTTCAACTAGCTGTCGGCTTAAACCTGGCATCTCATAATACTCCCACGCAAAGCAATCCTTATATTCCTTGAGTATTTCGACCAACTTTGCTTTATAACTGGGTTCTAATTTAACACTTACAAACGTTGGTCTTTTGCTATCCCCTTCCCCAATATCGATCTCTTCAAGCAGATCGGCAGAAGTAAATCCTAACCCCTTTCTTTCTTCTTCAAAATCTTCAACAGCTTCTTCGTATTCTTCCTGCCGATAGCTCCTTGCTTTTTCCTGCAGTTTTGCTATTGTCTTGCGCTCCATCTTCTTATCACTTCGTCTGTCCGATCAAACGTATTGGGTTTAACGCTGATCGGCTTGAATCCTGATTTCTCAACACAGATAAAATCGCAATTGTCCAAAGCTTTTCCTGATATGCATTCAGCTTCTTCGTGTGGCCAATTGGTGTCAGGGCTAGCCATGGCGATATGAGCCGATGTGTCGGCTGGTACGACTTCTACTGTATCATCGTTCCACTGCACCAATTTCTGGTGCATAGTTGATGGTATACAACAGTTAGCATGGATCGATCCGCCCAAGGAGTACGCTGTAATTGCCTTTAGCTTCAATCACAAAAAACGCAGTCGGCAAAGTTTTATTACCGACTGTCAGTTCCGACACCATTACGCCTTTAGCCTCAGTTGGGTCTCCGGTGAAGTCATTTAGCACCATGTTGGTCTTGATTAAGTCTTCATCGGCTTTTCCCAATTTTCTGAAAGTACTTAACGGCATCAGTTGACCGTCGCCCGCCATCGACCAACATACGGGATATTGGTCGGCCATTAATGTATCCTTTTAGATACAATGGTTTCAAATGCCGATGCATGTCTTGTGGTTTTTCAAACACAGCGTCTGGTGCTCCGAGGCACAATTGGGCGAACACTTCTTCAGCCGACTCTTCGGTCCTGAACTCAGCAGGTAAAGTGAATACCATGTTTATATCCATTGGTGGCGTATCATCTCGGATCATCGGAGAACTGGATTCGACCGATTGATCTGAATCACTATCGATCTGTTCCTTCTTTCTCCACTCCTTTTTCAAAATCGGTACTGGTCTTAACTTATTAAACGTCCGATCCCTCTCACTCTCCTTTTCGGCTTCCCTTTCTTCTTGTGTTTTCAATCGCTGAAGCCTCCTGCGTTGCGACTTGCTGAGACCCGAAGGGCACCATCTAGGTTTGGGTTCTATCGGCTTCCTTATTTTTCCAGCTAAATTGCCCATTTCGCTGTCAGATTCCATCCTGCTTGTGTTAGCCGATAGTTCCTGATTTCGGGAGGATTCGCCTCGCTCTGATGTTGACAACCTTTCACGGATCGGCCTACTACCCCTCATATCTAGGTGATCGTATATCGGTCTGGACAACCTATCTTTTACAGATCGGTTTGGCCGATATACAGATGAGTGTTGCATAGGACAAGACATAACTGTTGGTAAGGTCATCCCTTTCTCCCAGCAAAACTGCCAAAAAGGACATTGTCGATGTTTCTCTTCTTCAGTAGTTGGCCGACATGGCATATCTGGCCGCCAATGCTCGTCCCTCTTTTGTCTTAGTCGATGAGGATTCTGGTGGTGTTGAGTGTCATACCTCCGACTAATCCTTTCATATTTCCCCAGGAGTTGTGAGAAGGTCGGCTTTGGTTTGAAATCGGCTTTTCTTGGAGCCCTCTCAGCCCGATACCATTTACCGACCTCCAAGTCCCCTCTTGGCTTTACCGTTCTTGAGTTTTGCCCATTCCTATCGGCTTCTATTTGTATAGAACCGACAGTAATCTGCACCATCTCGTTTCGCGATACAGTTCCCTCAGTCGGCTTATCTTCTTCCGCAGGCCTCTTTTCTTTTCGTGAACATTGAACCATGTTGACTTGAAAAGGGCTCATATCTATCTGCATAGCCGATTCTTCCGCAAATTTTAGCCTGCCATCGGCGATGGCCGATTGAATCTGTTGTCGAAAAATATTGCAATCGTTAGTGTTATGGGAGAATGAATGATGCCATTTGCAATACCTTCGCTTTTTAATTTCTTCGGCCGATGGTATGATGTGCCCTTCTGGTAACCTTATGAGTTTTTCTTGTAGTAATAAATCAAATATCTTGTCACACTTTGACACATCATACGAGTACTTGACTTCCGCCTTATTCTTTGTCGGCCTAAGCAGAGAGCATACGAGTGGTTTTTTGGAACCTTTGGCCCACTCGGCTATGTTCACTTCTGCTTCGTCGTCAGAGGTGTCGCCCGAATCGTAATCTACCATGTTTACTTTGGCCTTTTCATTGCCGTTCGGTTTGAATCTATCTTTAAACCCTTTATTCTCTGCATATCGGCTTTCATGTACCGATACGCGATGGAGTAAGTGGCCTAAGTCGGGGAACTCTTGGCCCGATAATTTTTCTTTTAATGGAGGGATTAACCCTTGGAACGCTAGATCAGCCAATTGATCATCGGGTAATGTTACACTGTAGCACCTATTTCGTACGCCCCGAAACCTCTTGATATAATCAGAGACCGATTCGCCGTACTTCTGTCGGACTGAACTAAGATCAGAAATCCTAAGCTCCATAGTTCCCGAAAAGAAGTACTCATGGAATCGGCTTTCTAAATCGTTCCATATATGAACTGAATTAGGTGGTAGATTTGTGAACCAAGTGAACGCAGTGCCAGACAATGATAAAGGGAACAATCTAATTTTTAACCCATCGGACTGTGCAGCCTCCCCACATTGAGCCATGAACCGTCCGATATGCTCAATTGTGGTAACAGAATCATCACCCGAGAATTTAGCAAAGTCTGGTATCCTAAAGTTGTGGGGGTATGGCATTCGGTCTATGTAATCGGGATACGGCTTCTTGTAGCCGATCACCCTTCCTCTGGGCTGTAAGCCAAACTGCTCTCTTAAAACATTGGCGATTTGTTCTGCCCAATTAACATTGTCGGCTTGTGGTGCAGCCGGACACTGCCAATTCTCATTCGTGCCCTGCCCCCCGAGTGCAAACTCGGGTCTTTGTCCAAATCGCACCTCAGGAGGTCTCGGCACTGTGTCATAATCACGATTAAAACCTAATGCATCGGGTATGGGTGCGTACGGCACTACTCTATATGGTGCTTGTTTCATGGTCGTGGCTCCCCGTGACTGCGGAACCTGACCTGTTTCGATCGGCTGATAAGCCGATATCCCGATGCTATTGGAGGGCCCATCTGGCTGATTTGATGCGTTTATTTTGGCCCCATCCGTGTGCCCATGGTAGTGTGTGAATCCATCTCTCTGTATGCTTGGTTTCAAAACAGTAGGTTGAGTTGGCATCATGATAGGTGCTTGAGCCGACACGTTTACTGTGTTGGTGTTGGGTGCTATGGAATATACTGGGTACGTAGGGATGGTTTGTGGTGGATCTAGCAGGCTTCCAGACGCAGCTAATTCTTGAGCAATTGTTTTCACACTATTTTCTATCATCGGCTTTAAAGTAGATACTAGAGCCGATGATTGGTTAATCAATGCGTGATGGACAGATTGCTCGATCATACTTGATAAATCAGCTTGAGCGGGTGCGTATCGGCTTACCGATTCAGATGTTGAATCTCCGATAGGATTAATGCTTGGGAGTGCAACCTTTTGAGTAACGCCACGGCGTGTTTTCTGGAAGCATCGTAGCATCATTTCCTCCAGAGCTGCCTTTCGATCTTCGATTTCTTTCCGTTGCTCAGGGGTTAAATCGGCCATCTGAGGCGCGATTATGGCATCGGTGTTGATATCGGCGGTGACTGCGGGCTTGTCGGTTGACGACATTCTTTTTGTGTCCCACCGGGCGTGCCAAAATATGTTCGCGCGAAAAACGTGAAGGGGGTTTTAGGCTTCGAACACACAAGACAAACACCGGGTTTGCAGAGCGTGCCAGTCGATTTGACCTGAAATCGACAAGGTAGAAGTTGTAATTCGATCAAAGCCGATAAACAAAGATCTATCGGCTTTTCGCTAGTCGGCAAGAACCGATTAGGAGATAACTAGATCAACGATTCTGATTGATCGGATATAAGGTAAAATCGGCTTCGGGAAGGCGATGCGCAACAAAACGAAGCAAATCAAACCTGGGTAAAATCGGCTAAAATCAACAATCGGCGATGCGCAGCTATGTTGATTCCGTCGACTTGCAAAGAAATCTATGAAGCTAAAGCAATGTAAAAGAAAAAGGCTGTAAAAAGTAGGTGTTGTTGGAATTGATTTTTTCTCCCTCCTTTACCGCTTGACGTCTCTCCTTTTATAATGCTTCTAACCGATCCGAGTTGTATATGGATACGGCACGTTTACCCGTATCGGCTTCAATTGAACCCCCTTTTTTTAGAAACGGATTCTTGTTCCGATTCGGTCACTTGATCTCTTTCCATACGGTCGCTTTTATCCGATTCAAACTCATTTTACCATATACCGAATTTTGGTGCAAACACCGGGATTCCGGGTGGCTTCGAAATTCGTTTAGCATATGGGTGGGCGCTCTAGGATTGACGAAGCTAAGGGCCGGATATGGGCTTTAAATGGAGGGTACGCTAGAGCTCGTGGTCGACGTGGTGTCTGGCTAGTAGAGTTGGCGGTGTCTGGATACGGTGAAGTTGAGAGTACGGGCTTTTCGATGGAGGGTACGTTAGAGGAGGTGGTGGTGGCGAGGTGATGGCAGCGAGGTTTAAAATCTGGCTAAATTTTGGTGAAAATTTTAGATTTCGGCTGGGGACGATATTTCAAATCTCAGTAGAATAAAAACTTTTAAAAAAATTAAATTGCTATAATGATTTTAGGACTTTCAGGCAAATTTCATGTTTTTTGTGCCTGATTTGCGCTAATTTTTTTTGGAAAGAATTATAATTCTATTGATGAGAAATACATGTAAAAAATTTGCAATAAACATAGAAACCGACTTTAGCTCAGTTGGCAGAGCAGACGGAAGGCTGAAGTCTATCTTAGGTCGCTGGATTGAATCCTAAATCTGACACCATTTTTGTGAAACCGAATGCGAGATTGAGGTACACCAAAGTGATGAGGATGGGAGGATGCGAGTATACTTTAGTTCATAAGATTGTTAAAAATAATATGACAGACATGTAGCTAAGATGGTAGAGCTCTTGCTTAGCATCCCAGAGGTCCCACCACCTTTGATCCCCCGCATCTCCAAAATTTTCTAAATTTAATTTAATGTAGTGAGTGGGATTGGAACCCGCAACCTTTCGGACCACAACGACGCCATAGACCAACTCGATTATCGCAATCTCGTGCTATAGCACCATGGCTAAATTTTTTGTAACATCAGGAGGCCATCTTTAATTCAAATTCATTGAAATTTCAGTGATTTTGGCCAAAATTTTGGTTTTCGTCGTGTCAAAAAATCGGATTTGAAATTTGCCTTTTAAATTTCATCCAAAATAATGAGATTTTAATGAAATTTCGGAGTTCAGAATGAGCAAAAATGAACAAAATCAACAAATATCACTCAGAAATTATGATTTTTGATCATATCAAGTTGGCTTGAGATTTGGAATCGATCGGTAAACTGGTACAATTCAAATTTAAATTTACAAAATTTGAAATATTTGGGAAAATTTATCCAAAATTGTTAAAAATTTTGAAATTTTTTTGTCACTTTCTATTTTGTCAAATTTTTAAATGTTGATCAGAGATGTGTATTTTTTTTAAAAAAATCAGTCAATGCTACTGTCTCTATATATACTTTTCTGTTTTTGATTTTCTAGGGGCACTAAATAAAGTACAATATTTATAGAAATTTTAATACATGATTCTTGGGTACTTTTTATGATACCATTAAATTTTTATAGTATTATCAAGCTTGTAATTTTTATAAAAATCTAATAGTGTTTCTATTCCTCTTCATTAATTGTTGTTTTTATTTTTCAAAAGAATTAAATGACTTCAAAAATTGTTGAAATTTCTCTAAGGTGTTTTATAGATTTGTTAGGATTTTTTTTAGATTTTGTAGCAGCCTCAAAATAAAAAGAATGAGAAATCAAAAATTTAAAATTGGAAATTTTGGCCTAGAATGAATTTTTGTTTGTTCGATTTACATGGGTTTCGAACAAACAAATAAATAATTTTAATGGATAAAGAAATTAATTCTTAATTTTAAGCTTAATAATAAAACATGCATAAAATCTAGAGAAAATTTATTTAAATCCTAATTAACCTTTAGATCATCTCCAAAAAGTTTTATGAAAATATGAAATAATTTAATGCCTTTAGAAAATCAAAAACAGCAGAATGTAAATTGAACAACAGCATTATCATAATTTTATAAAATAAAAGAAGGTTGATCATTATCTTAAATTTTTATGGTAGCTTAGGCATGACCTCAGAACCTCTCGAAAAGTTTTTAGGAAATTCCAACTTCATTTAGTAGCTCAAAAAAAAAATCCAAGATCAATTTCTTCCCAAATATCAAAATGGGAAACTCCCCCCTTCTCTCTCCACTGTCATCTTGGGCCCAGCCGTCAGTCTCATTAGTGCCAATGGCCCACCAGTTAGTCCCACTCTTCCCCTGGCTCTCCTTCTCTCTACCGATGGTCCCGGACCCACCTGTCGACCGCTGCGGCACTAGAATACACCCTTGCCAGCTCCACGCTGCGCCCACGCCCGTTCCGCGTCTGTGCTGTGCGAGCCCGCGAATAGCACCCACTTTGCCTGTGCGCTCATGCCAGCATCGCCTTTACCTCTGCGTGCCTGTCACCCTCTCCTCGCGCTAGGACCCACCTGCTAGCTTTGGCCACACTAGCTTGCGCCAACTCGCCTCCCATGCCAGAACTCTCTCACCATGTTGCTGCTGCTACAACCGAATCTGCTCGCCACGTCGTGATCTCCCTCTGGCTAACACCGTGACCTGCTGTGCTCGCCAAGACACCATCCCGCTCATGCCAGCATCGCCTTTACCTCTGCGTGCCTGTCACCCCCTCCTCGCGCTAGGACCCACCTGCTAGCTCTGGCCACACTAGCTTGCGCCAACTCACCTCCCATGCCAGAACTCTCTCACCATGTTGCTGCTGCTACAACCGACTCTGCTCGCCATGTCGTGATCTCCCTCTGGCTAACACCGTGACCTGCTGTGCTCGCCAAGACACCATCCCCCTCTCAGCTATTTAAGCCATACATTGGCCAGCTTGAGCTCCCCACACCACCACAACTCCCCTACCCTCTAAGTTGAAGCCCAAGATCTACCAAACTCCCTCATTGCTGGTGAACTCCGAGGAGAAGGCCAAGTCTAATTAAAGTGCATCAGTGAGTAATCCTCCGAATAAGGTCATCTAGAGCTCCTCTCTAGCTCGCTAAGATTATTGTCATCTTAATTCTCTGCTCAACTGGTCCATAGCTCCACCTCACCGAGCCTCATCTTCTCTAAACCGACGAACGGTGCCAGAGCTCCACGGCCACTCTCCATTGCTCCAAGGTATCAAAATAGAAACCTGGAGGCTCCTAGATGCTTTACCTGTTCTTTTCAAAGCTTAAACATCCTCCTAGAGCTTCCATGACTCACCGCCGTCACCGTGAGCTTACCTCCGGCCATTACCAAGCCCAACAGAGCCATGCCCTAGCTCAACCTCGCTGCCCTATAGCTCACTGAGCCGGTGGCCAACCGCCTTCGACCCTTCTACGTCGTCGGTGACCTCTCCTGCTTCTGGCTCTGTTCTGTATCGCCGACACGCGGGCCCCCTTGTCAGCCTCTACCTCTCTAGGCTGAGCCAAATCATTGACTTGTGGGTCCCATTGTCAGGCACGTGCTTAATTCATAAATCTTAACAATAGCAAAAGCCGCCTTCACTGATTGAAAGCGTATTTCCTAATTTAGTTGAATTTCCAGAACAATTCACATTCAAATGCTCCAAATTTAGTCAAACTAGTTTCTAAATTCATCTAAAATCATACAATTTCTAAATGTACAAAAATATTTGAATCTTGATCTCTATACACAACTTAAATTCAAATTTGAATAGGAACATAGCTTTTGCTCTAATTAATAACTTTTGCAAATAGTCTTAAAATTTGGTGAAAAACATTTCTATATGCTCCTGAGATCATAAGAATTCCATTTCTATAAAAATATTTATATTTGGACTTAACTTTGACAAATGGTTAAACACCCTATTGTCCCACTTCTCCCCATAGCAAAGCATACACCGTTACATCAGCAGGCGTAATTCCCAACACCTTAGTGAGGGCACCCCTTCGAGCAATCCATCGCAGAATAGCTCATGTTACTACAGCCTTCCAATGTGCAAAATCAGTTCTAAGTAACTTAATAAGTTAAGGCCGTCCCATACTAGCCCTCATGGTTGTGCGGTTATCTTGGCTTGAATATAACACAATAGTTTGGTCCTTGATGCGACCTGGGCGATAAATCTCTCCTATCCACATACATGCACTTCTAGCTATTGCCAATAATCGCCCGCGTCAAAATCATAGTTTTATTTCATAAAGAAAAATACCATTGTGCACAACTTTCCAACATGTTCAAAAATTATTTCCAAAAGGTCAAATATTTAAATTCATTACGAATGGTAAAATCATCTATTCGTATCCCAATCTAAAGCATGGCTAATTAGATGCATCTAATAATCGAGTGTACCCATTTTCACATTTTCATGTGTTCATCCACAATCTAGGGTTGTCAAAGTTCACATGTCAATATTGATTAAGGAAATCCCATCAATGAAGGTTATATCTACTAGTACCCACAAAATAACAAATTTTATGAAACATAGCGAATACATGAAAGTTTTAATCAATTTTGAAAAACTAGGATCAATATGATTAAAGGGGTTTGCCTTGTTATTTGTTGTTTACGATGAATTCCAAGTGGTAGTTGATACAATTGACAACGAAGTCTGGAACATCGGAGTCTACACATCGTTTGTTGAGAAACAAAGCAAATAGCAAACAACAACTTTTCAATAAAGGCAACAAGAAATCAGATGGAAAATCAAATAAAACTTGCCACAAAAACAAGTGTAGTTTCGGTTAGGGCTTTCGTGATTTCACTAGTACTAATAAATAATAATCTAAGGTTCTGATATGACGAAGCTACTTGTTTTTTATGATTTTTTTATTTGTATTTTACGAATTCAAGAAGCTAAGATCACTTGGATTAATATTATTAGGACATAAATCACTATGAGATGAATCATGTACATTTAACATTTAACTCTAAATGTTCCCGTATCTATTTGCATAGGGGCGAGATCTCGAGATTCTAATAGGTTTAAATATACAACTTGTAAAGCTTGCATATGACGGTTATGAATGGGTAAATATAAGTGAGTACAAGGTACTAGTAATTAACAACTAATGTATACAAGGTTTAGGTTACTATTCATTGGGATAAGTTCATGACTTTAAGATGAAACAGAAGCTTTGAAAGGGTTCCCTACGCCCAATGGAGAATTCAATTACTATACAATGGAGAATTCAATTACTATTAACATTTTGTCATCAATCAGATGATTCGGAGTTTGAAGAACGCGTCCTATGATGAATTTAGCTTTTTTCTTCAGGATTTCGATGACAAAAATATTTTAATTACTGATTTCTTATTATATAAGTTTATTCGTCTGTGTTATTAATTTTGAGGTTATACCACAAAGGCTTAGGCTTTCTTTAATAGGATTCAGATACAAAACATGTTATAATAGAAATATTTTTACAGAAATAGAACATTATTGCCTTAGGGAGTATTCTGAGGCTTGTCCTATAGGCATTAGCGCTTATCTGTGACGTTCTAGTTATTTTCTAATCTTATGTATGCCTAAGTTTACGTTATAAATGTTTTAAATTTTGTTTTAGATTTGCGACTATAGTTTACATAGATATGCAACCATTTTGTTAGCATTAGTGGGTCTTGACCCTAAAAGTGTTTTGAAACTGTTTTTTTTATTTTAGCATTTATTTGTAAAAGTTATTAGTATTTTAGTTTGTACGTATATGGAAAATGAAATTGTCTATGAGCTTACTTTAAATTAAATTTTTTGCAGATTGAGATGGTTTTGACCTTAAGAATGTTTTGTGGCTGATCCTATGTGATATAAAATTTATTCATGATATTTTATTTATTTTTATTTCTTTACATCTCGAATCCTTATGTATAAATAAGCATGTTTCCAATTAGGAGATTAAGTGAGTGCTATGACTATTCATAATGATTTTTAGAATATTAAGTAGTCTTGTCCTACAGGACATTTAAGAACTATCTATATGTGCTTTTTACTTGGAAAGTAAAGTTATTAGTCCCAACTAAATTAAACATTATATATTTCTATAGGATTAGATGATCAGGACCTATAGCATTCTTAAACAATGATTTCACATGTACAAGGTATGCTTAAAATAAGGACTTTATTCGATATATATGCTTAAGGATGTAATAAAGATAAAGACTAAAATAATTAAGGTTTACATAATTTAAAGTCTCAACATTTTGAATTTGATGTTTAATTAAACTAAGTTTTTTAAGCTACCCTTTTTTAGAGGTTCTAATTAGACTTAAACTTAGTTATGAACTTAATTGATTAAATTTAGATAAAGGGTTATTTGAACCTATTATAGTTTGCTCTAACTCTAGATTTTGACATTTTATGTCGAGTGAGTCATGCATATCATTTTCTTATATTCAAGACATCATTTTAGTAAGAATTCTTATATGGCATACATGCATGAAAGTATATTTGAGAAGGATCTTTTAAGCTTATTGTGGTCTTGTTAACTCAAGATCTTGATATTTCTAAGCTTAAATATTTATTCTAAATGAGGTTAAATTAAACTCCTAACACATCTGATTTGGAGAAGTAGTCAAATCTTAATAGAGGGCTATGTACTACTTACTGTTATGTTGGAAGTATTATCTTGAATTTATAGATGAGGGTTTCATTGGACAAGTATATGTGCATATGCAGGGGCGGACCCATGGCCCGGCTAGCCTGGGCCCGGGCCCGGGCTCAGCCCATGTAACAAACATCTAAATCTCATATTCACATAATCTGACAAGTACAATCTTCAAATCAGAAACGAAAATATAGAGCCTGAATCTACAAGCTTTACTAGCATCTTGTAAAAAACATCCTAAATTATATAAAAAATTAGTAACTAAAATTTAAATAGCTTTGAACTTGTTGTCCTTCTTTAAGCGTGCCCGGGCTCTAAAGAATTCCTGGGTCCGCCACTGTGCATATGTATAATTGAGATGGGTGCTGTTTAATTAATTAGAACTTGATTGGCTTGTAATATACTTGCAGAGGCGGCAACAGTTTCTTACATATAGTACTAGTCAAATAGAATCAGCAGTCTGATTTGTTCAAAAAAATCTCCCTCGTATGCATTTAGACATGCCATATCATTGCAAGTAGGATTAACAATTTCCCCTCTTCACTATTAATATACATATACACCCTATTATAGGGGAAGGGAATGCCGGCCAACAGGTGCCCCACGTGGCAGCTCCTGTTTTTGCGAAAAAATCCTTCGGTTCTTCGAAATTACGAATAGGTCCCTGTGCGATTTTATGTGAGAGGAAAATATTTTTTTCCAGTTCGCGTTTAGGTCCTTAGTTGCCCGTTTTACAGAAAAGACCTCCCGTTAAATGCGAATCGCGAACGAACCCTTTCCTAATTTTTCAAAATAGCGAACAGGTCCAAAATTATAACAAATAGGTCCCCGCGCTTTACGTTCAGGTCCTTTCTCCTTTTGGCACAAAAAAAATATTTTTGTGGTCCGTTTTTCCTCCAGAGCATACGAAAAAAAATTTCGTGGCCCGTTTTCCCCCCAAAAATGTTTGCGTTGGCCGTTTTCCACCCAAAAATGGAAGACCGTTTTCTTTATCCGTTTTACCCGGAAAAAATGTTTTCATGATCCGTTTTTTCTTCGGAGCATGGGAAAAATGTTTGCGTTGGCCGTTTTCCCCCAAAAAATAGAAGACCGTTTTCTTTATCCGTTTTGCCCGGAAAAAATGTTTTTGTGATCTGTTTTTTTCTCCGGAGCCGTCCCCCCACCCCCAAAAAGGAAAATTCGTTTTTCGTCCGTCGTTTCTCCGTTTTTCCCCGTTTTCCGTCGCTTTTCCCAGTGAAAAATCAACGGAGATCTTTTTTTTTTTTGCAGCTCGATCTCTTATATTACCCGGTGAACACATGGGGTGTTAAACTCGGCAAACTTAGATCAAATTTCGCACGGCGCAGCGGAGCGCGCAAATCTGCCTAGTTGTTAATTAAAGACCGTGGCATTTGGTCATGCGTTATCCAAATTTATTCCTATTCCTCTCCTATTTATTTATTCTCATTAGAATCATTCAGTTCATACTATTCTAACTGCACATAGAGCCAAAGCTTACCTAGGATTTTACACTACTACCTATGGTAAACAAAATACATTGGAAAGTGGAGACGATGAATTTTTCTTGATTTGAAATGCTAATTAAATTAAGGACGCTAATCAAGGGTCCATAACTTATTTGAGCTCATTAAAGTTTTACTTAAAGTCATGATACTATTGTACGTGAGCATTGCATCAATTATATGTACTGATTTTCTTTTGAATTGAAAATTGATTTTCAGGGAATGAATTAAGCTTAATGACCTTTTACCTTTTTCCTCTTGAGCCTGCTCAGATTGGTCCCTAGTCCCTACCTGCCATAAGAAGAGAGTAGTTGCATACAGGGAGCTCACGGCCATGGCTTCTAGTGATCTTGGCCGGTGGCAAGGCAGGCACAATGAGGATGATGAGACCACTAAAACATAATGCGGGGACCACACTATGTTGGAAATTGGCCCAAGGGTGGCCCACTTCCTTAATTCCCTAGCATGTATGATTTAGTACCATATTGCCTAGCCAAGTGGAGGAAGGTCAATTTAAAAGGTGGAGTCTTTGCCACCTCTTAATTAATGTGACACTTGGCATGAGGATGGCATAGGGTGAATACTGGCTAAACACACACGCGCGCGCGTATTCGCGTATTTTCGCGTGAAAATTTGCGTGACTTGTGACTTGCTAACTAGTCGCATTACTCTGTCAGTTACTGGTGTGAGTGTATATAAACACCTGGAGACGTCCAGGCTTGAGACACTGAATTTCTCCTCCATTTTTCCTTCTTCTCTCTGAACTCTGTACTGGTGTGTTGTGCTGTTGAACCACGCCGGCCTTCCTCCTCGGCGTGCACCGTGAAGGAAGGTGAGCGGTATCTCCGAGCCATTGCCGCAAAGTTTACCTGCACGGGGCGGCAATAAGGTTTCTGGGCAGCGCATCAGCGCGACCGCTCCTGCGCTGCTTCATCGACTTCGACTTCTTCCACATCATCTTCTACGCATCGTTCTGTCTTCATCAAGCCTAACTGTAAGTCAGTTAGTAGACGTTCGATTTAATCATACTCTGTTTCTTGAGTTCATATGTTTGGAAGTACAATGTGTAGCCTGCTGTTAGATTTACTGTGTGCATCACTGTTTATCAGTAGTATTTGCCTCAATATAAAATCTGGAATAAAAATATTGCGCATATTTCCAACAATCCAGAAACCTTATTTGCGATATTTTTGTGATTCAGCAATGGCTAATCCATCGGATGCTATGAAACCTGAGAGGTTTTCTGGTGCAAATTTCCGTAGATGGCAGACAAGAGCCAAGTTTTGGCTCATGTCATTGGGGCTGTGGTGGGTGATCCACCCACAGTATCCATTTACGGTTGAGCAGTACATGCAGTTTGATAGTGCAAACAACACTGCACTAGGCTACCTTCTGACCATTTTGGCAGATCAGCTCTACGATGTGTATATGAACTACACATCTGCCAATCGAAGTTGTGGGATGCACTTGACCGAAGTATGCAGAGGTCGAGGCCGGTCATTGGTCAGACGTGTGCGAGCAATTCTTCGATTTTAGCATGGATGGCGCTAAATCGATTGTTGCACAAGCACACGACCTCCAGCCATCTTGGTTGGCGAGATCGCACTTGGGTTGTGCATTGCCTCCTAAGTTTGTGGCAGCGGGCATTGTTGCCAAACTTCCCCATCTTGGCGGGATTTTGCCACTAGCTTAAAGCACAAGAGGAAGAGATTTACATTGAGGATCTCATTGCAGCCCTTGATGTGGAAGAAAAGGCAAGAGCAAAAGATGCACCAAGCATAACTAATCAGAATAATGCCAATATCGTCGAGAAGAAATCATATGGCAAGAACTTCAAAGTTCCTTAACCAAACAAGACAACTAGCTTCAAAAAGAGGAAAATTTCGTATTTAGCACATGTTTGACCTCATTATTTCAAAACGATACAACTTTCTGGCGTATTTACAAAAAAATCACCCATGGCCGGTTCTCCAGCTACCAATGATTCCATGGCCGGTTCTCCAGCTACCAATGATGCCTTGGCCGGTTCCCCAGCTACCACTGATGCCTTGGCCGGTTCCCCAGCTACCACTGAAGGCTATGGCCGGTTCCCCAGCTCCCATTGTTGCCATGGCCGGTTCCCCACTTCCCATTGTTGCCATGGCCGGTTCCCCACTTTCCATAGAAGCAATAAGCAATTTAAAAATTGAAATTGAAAGTCTGTAAAATGAAATGTCCCTCGATATCTGAAAACATGACCGTTTATCTGTGGAAAAAATCGTATTTGATACAACTTATAACTCGTATTTACGGAAAAAATACTCATCTCCGGTTCGGTATACAAGAGATATATCTCCAAAGATACCAGAACCGACCAAGACTTGACCGGCGAACCAAGAACCGGCCAAAGCGGCCGAAATTAGTAATCAGATCGTGCCCCATTGCGTTAATTTTTTGGAAAAATTGATTAAATAACCAACACTTAAATAGAAATTGAGGAAATAACCTTCATTAAATCGAAATACCTTGAATAGCACTCGTTTCGCCAGATGAAGCGGCTTCCGCCACACACGGCATGGAGGAAGCCGGGCTTCCGCCACACCACGTGGCTTTCCTCCATGCCATACGGCGAGACCACCCGCTTCCGCCACCTGGTCCGGCTTCCTCCATGCGGTGTGGCGGAAACTACCGCTCCGCCACGTGGCGATGTGCACCGACCGGCACCTAAGCGCGAAAAATTGAGTTTTAGCGGTAAAATAAGTTGGGCAATACTAGCAGGACGTCCGATTTTTGTTTTTGGACGCCGTGCAACATTTTTTCAACGTATGAAACATTTTTTCACTACGTGAAAAAAACTTTCACGCGTGGAAAAAATGTTGCGAAAAAATCCGCCGTCCGATCACTAGCAAAGAAATAAGTTACCCAAAACTTGACCTAATTTTCGCGAGAATTACCACGTTCTTTATGAAAACAATCATGTGTTCTAAATACTCTTAACATACATAGATGGTATGCTTAAGATAAACTACAGTGCTTCAGTATATATAAGCCATCCGTAAATCTTTACCAAATTTGACCAAGTATCATTTGTAATTTAGAGAAAGTAGAAGAGGTTCGGAATTCAAATTGAGGTGATCTGTTTGGTCGAAATTCAACGAAAAGCAAGGGGCGTATTACACTATTGCTCTCGTTGTAGTAGGTTTTGTAAATTAACATAATCACCGAAGATTCTGTGTCCCATTTCTGCAGATTGCGACATATTTGAATTTCCCCAAATCCCCATCGAATCGCTGGAAAAATTGAGTAAATAAGTCACAGGAATGGGCAGAAATAAGAATCTACTGAATTGCATATGGCTTACAAATGCTAAACAGCAATGGCATGTACGGCACACTCTACCGAGTATACCGGACTAAACCTAACATGCTTTAGGGAAAGGGAAGAACAACAAGGGCCCTTCTCGTACACTCTACTGAGTGCACCGAGGATATTTCCCCTTGCGCAACCCATCGGTGCCTGCCGCCGCCCTGGCCCTAGCCGCCCTCTCGCGCTTCCTGTCACGCTCGGCCTCCCGCTCGGCCGCCAGGCGCTGCCGTTCGGCCTCCCTCTCTGCACGCATTTGTTCGGCAAACTTCATGCGCTTCTCCTCTTCCTGCTGCTCACGGCATTGCTGCTCTACCATAGCTCTGCGATGCGAGTACTCCCAATTCCGCATCCTCTCCATCTCAGGAGTCTGCTCCGCGTCGTAGAATTTGATGAACTCGCATAATGGAGGCTGCAGTTGGTGACGAAGATGGTATAACGGTGTTAAGGTTTGGACGGTTTGATGCAACAAAGCAAATGCGAGTACGAACATACTGGGCTCCTCCACAGATCCGCATCCCCAGATTGGCTCTGAGTCGTGGTTGCGGCAGCTCCAATACCTCATACCGTAAGTGTATGAATTGTCTCTGATTGCCAAAGCGGCAAGGATCCCCAAGATAGGCACATGGGGACCTCCATGCCGCCGGGACGGATCGACAACGCTGTGCCTTGGGGCGAGGAACTCCATTGGCACCGGTTGGTTGGCCTAAAACTTGTGCTTCGTGGTTTGGATTGCTTGCTTCGTGTGAATATTCGGAGACGAGCAGTGGGGTTTAAATAGCCACCACCACCCAAACGAGAGAATCGGAGCAAAGAGACAAGGTCACTAGAATGCTTTATGCAGCTTTATCGATGACAAAAGCTTAAAAGTTAACAGCGTGCTTTTGATATGACATGGCAGGCATCTTGTTACATCTTTGATAAAGAATGCTTTTCTGACTTTGACAAAGAATGCTTTTACTGACTTTATAGATGACATCGACGGGTCATGGCGCTTGAGTACACGACTTTGCAGATGCAATCTAGGCTGGCTTTCATGGCTCAACAGAAAGAAAAGGACTACATGTTTTGTCTTGTGACTATAATACTTAGGGTTATTGGGCGTTGAGAATTTATATGCAAAGAGAGTCAGAATCGAGATAGTTTTACATAATATGGTAGTCCAGATATCTGAAATAGCAAATCTGGTACATTCGGACCCAAAAATTACTTCGAACATGCTTTTTTACGGGCCGCCGAAAATCCTTCGTCGTTAGGGTTTGTCCGCGACTTTAATACTTAGGGTTATTGGGCGTTGAGAATTTATATGCAAAGAGAGTCAGAATCGAGATATTTTACATAATATGGTAGTCCGTATACCAAATAGAAAATCTGGTACATTCGGACCCAAAAATTACTTCGAACATGCTTTTTTACGGGGCGCTGAAAATCCTTCGTCGTTAGGGTTTGTGCGCGACTTAAATACTTAGGGTTATTGGGCGTTGAGAATTTATATGCAAAGAGAGCTGTAACTAGAATGCTTTGTACAGTTTTACTGATGACAAAAGCTGAAAAAGTTAACAGGCGTGCTTTTGATATGACATGGCAGGCATGCTTTTACGGCTTTTGACAAAGAATGCTTTTACGACTTTTACAACAATGCTTTTACTGAGCTTCTGGATGACATCGACCTTCATTTGGACTATTTGCCATTGTTGTTTTCAGCGTGTTGTCATATCGGCCTTCTCGACCTTTTGGCATATCACCATTGTCAGCCATTTGTCATATCATCATTTGGACTATTTGCCATTGTTGTTTATTTTTAATACGTTCATTTGTCATATCGCTTTTTTCATCCTTGTGTCATATCATCATATTCAGCTTTGTCGCATATCAGCTAATATACGAAAGAACACAAGGTTGAATGACTGTTGTCGGTGAATATGATATTACATGCATGTAATAAAAATATGCTCCATTGAACCGAAAAAATAACTTGAATAACCGTGAACAAAACAGAAAGCTTAATAATAGTACAACCGCATTACGATACAACGAAACACATAATAGCAATAGAACAAAGTACAATAGGGAGAACAACTACAACAACATTTCTTGTGAACAAGAACTAACATACAAATGGATGCAGGGTAGAGCGGCTTTAGAACTTTCGGAATCATCACTATCATAGAATTCCACACCCTCTTCTTGAAAAACTCCCAACGGTCACGTTTGTAGTCTTCAGCGCTATGGCCTTCAAGAGGAACAACCAAATCGGGCTTACGACCGTGGTTATCTTGTGCAGCGCTCAAGGCGGCGATCATACGCTTCACGGTTTTCTTCTTGTTCAGGCCGAACTCCCTCTCTTTGTGGTAATTCTCGCCGTTACTCCTATTAAGTTCTGCGCTAGATCCTTCCTCCGGTGTCCCATTGGAAGGCGTCTGTTTAAAGCTATCGGTGTATTTATATCGCCCGCCCACCGATATTGGCATCAGGTAGACTACACGATGTCAAGATGGATATTTAAAGCTCGAGCAATAGAATAATCATCGAAATATGAAGATATCGAAATACATTTAGACGTCTGAGAAATTTGGGCATCTATAGAACGTCCGTCTGCTATTTGGCGCTTGATCTGGAGTAGCGAGTTTGAGCATCCACATGGCGCTTAGGGCAAATGACACGCCTGCGTTGGCAACCATCGAGCTCGACGCCGACATGGCTTGGACAGAATCGATTTAACACTTAAGTCGGTATCCACACGAAGGAAAAATATCAATAAGAAGCATAATAAGTACGAAATAATGTGGATGACCCAACAACACAACAATGTGGATCGACCGTACAAAATAACTTTTGTAAATAATACCTGTGGAACAAGAAGCTGAAATGAAATATTGGAAAAAAGGAAAGCTAAACTACCAGCTCTCCTCTATGCGCTCAGGGTTTTCTCAACTCAATCCAAACTTGATGAACTCGGAGCAATGTATCGCGTTTGCCTGATAGAAGTGCAGGCGGCCTTGCAATTTATAGGCAGGGAGCGAGGGAGAAACGAGACAGCTGGCGGCACATCACCGTGCGGGGCGATGGGCCAAGGAAAAATCGCACGCGTGGCGCCGCTTGCGTGGCGCTTCAGTGGGTCTGCTGCCTTTGGCGATGGCTTGGGAGTGGCCACCATTTGCCGGAGCATTAGCGCGCGAGGTGGGGTCCTGGTTGAACAGTAACATTGCAAAACCGCAGCTTCCCGTGGCGGTATTTAGGCAGGAAACTGGCATGCCCGGCCCAGTCCAACCTATGTGGCATTGCGTGAGCCAGTACGTTTCGTATCACGTACCGATGCTGTTTCACCCACCAAAAGCCGCCGAAAGCGTGTAGTGGGAGGGAATCGGTGGCGAGGCATCGTTGTCGCGCGTGTGGGCCTGGCTATAGCTTAGCTGCACCGGTGGCAACCGGCACATTAGCGTGCGAGGCGAGGGGCCTGGACAGGAAAGCTACACGTGGCAGCATCGGATTCCTTTGCATCTGTGCCTATGCATATGCATACAGCTTTCTAGCTGGTAGAGAGGTGCCAGTCAGGCTTTGGCAGCTATGCTTCGACGAGACGACTCAGGCAATTGTACCACATGCATTTGACATGACATTTCGGACAGTTATGACATCCATGATTACTTTTGTGTTGATTAAATTACACTAAGCGAGTCATTTCTTATTCATTTGTACTTAAGCTAGTCATTAACTAATTAAATCACAAGATGACATTGAAACTTTCGGTGCATATGACCACATGCAGCCAAGCTTTGTAGTCCCTTGAAATCCGGATGCTTTCCTGCGGTGGTCACATGCGCCGACGGTGGCACATTAGCGTCTGGCGAGGCGCCGACAGAAAGCGCCACGTGGCAGCGTTCTATTGTATTGGGGTCTGGCTGGTAGCTTGGTGTCCAAGTGGCCTGACAGAGCTGTTGGCAGTGTCATGTCAATTCGAGATTTTGCAGCTTTTTCAACGTGTTGTCAAAATCGCCTGAGAGACCTGCATGCTCAGCGTTTCCTCTTGGGGTTGTCGAACTCCTCGCGTTCTTAATTAATAGCCAGACAAATGCATGCATCTGCGAACATCCATGCGAGACATGGCCTTTGCTTTCGGTGGTTCGATTAGACTCGATAGGACGGCAATAATGCAGCTGCTGCTGGGATGGAATCGACCCTGGCTATAGCTTAGCTGCAGCTGGCGGCATATTAGCGTCGAGGTGAGGGCGGACAGAGAGCGGCACGCGTGCGGCCTTTGCAACGCTGGGGGGCCTAGCGGCGAATCTGCGGTAGTGGCCGACCAACAATTGGCGACACATTAGCGAGGAGGAGGGGCCGACATCGGAAAGCGGCGTGGCGGCTTGTTGTCTGTTGTTGTTCGTAATAATCAAGATCTTGTTTGAGCGTCCCCTCCGGTTACGAGCCTTCTTTCATATCACCTTTTCAGCCTTTTAGTCATATCATCTTTTTCAGAATATGGTAGTCCATTATACCAAATAGCAAATCTGCTACCTCCGCCCCAAAAAATAACTTGAGACATGCTTTTTTACGGGCCGCCGAAAATCCTTCATCGTTAGGGTTTTTGCGCGACTATAATACTTAGGGTTATTGGGCGTTGAGAATTTACATGCGAAGAGAGTTGTAACTGAGATATTTTTAGAGGATATGGTAGTCCATACACCAAATAGCAAATCTGCTACATCGGGCCCAAAAAATAACGGTGGAATACGAATCATATTAAAGGCATAAAATACAGCGATTAAATGGATAAGTTACAACATAACGTAGTCACGCGGGAAAAACAACGGTGGAATACGAGGCCTTACCAACGTACATGACGGGTGCCTCACTAATACATATTATTTTAACAACTCTAGCGAAACAGGATTACAACTATCCAGAATCATCACTATCTATATCAATACCCTCATCTTCTAGGTACTGCCAGCGGTCGCGTTTGCCCTCCTCATCACTCTCGTAGTGATAAGGACACAAGTCCGGGTCTGCATCTTCGATGTCCTCTTTTGTGGCAACCTGCTGACGGTTGCGAGCTATGGCTTGAAGGTCCGGATGTTCTAGCTGTGGGGGGTCTGATTGCAGTAACTCGTTCGACTGTATGGCAACCATTTCGAGGCTACTAGCTATAGCTTCGATGTCAGTCACAAAGCTGTTGAATACGTTGGCACTTGAACTTGTGCCAGGACTAAAGTTTTCCTTTGCAATTTTATTCAGGTCAGCTGCGATACCATCTATTTCTTTTATTGTCCAGGCCAAGCCTTTCTTGAGCCGCTCCGGATCCTTGTCCATCTACACAATGGTAGCAATTATATTTCAGCCTAAAAGAGTAGGTTTCAAGCATAACTGAATTTTACTTCCAACAAAAATATAAAAAAGAAATAGATGGCCTCAAAGCCCCCAAGAACCAATCAATATCCCTTGTACTTCACAGACCCAACAACACAATAATGTAGCTTCGCCTCCAAAATAAGTTTCGTAAATAATACCTGTGAAAAACGAAGCCCGAATCAAATATTGAAAAAAGGAAAGCTAAACCACTAGTTCTACTCTTTGCGTTGTGGGTTTTCTGAACTCACTCGCAGCTTTATGAACTCGAAACAATGGCTCACGTTTGCCTGATAGAAATACATGCGGCCTTGTAATTTATAGCGAGGCCGCGAGGGAGAAACGAGCCAGCTGGCGGCACATCAGCGCTCGGAGCGAGGGGGCAAGACAGGAAAGCGGCACGTGGGAGTGTTTGCAGTAGACGTTATTTCGAACTGTACTGAAGGTTGTAGCCACCGACAAAATTTTGAAGCAAGACAAGGTCAGTAAAACATTTTAGATATAATACAGCGGAAGAACAAGATACTACGACAGAATACGTAGAAGTGAAGAAGCTTATAAGTGCGTAAATATGTCTTACGAAAAATTGAATCGTTAAGGCTTTGCCGTTCTAACTAGGTCACGTCCTACGGTATTAACTTTCGCAGGTCATGTTAGAGCAATTATTCCAACAGTAGAAATTAATTCGAAGTGTACTGAAGGTTGTAGCCACCAACATCATGCAATACGGGAAATGGACAGCACTTTGTCCAATTTGCACGCAACTTTAGTACGCATAATTAGTAAATACATGAGACGGAGGCCCTACATGAAGTTATTTTACATTATTGACGGCCCTCGCGACGCCCAGCTTGCCTTCTCATGAATTCCTCGTGTGCATCGGGGACTGTGTTCTCGATCCTGCGCTGTGATGGCCCCTGCCTACTCGGACTGGGCGGTCCTCGACATCTTCGCTGTGGAGGTGCACCCGACGCAAAGGTATATTGTCGCGAGTCTGGTGGGAATAGTTGTACCATGCATCTGGATTGGTCGTTTGTAGTGGACCCGCATGCGATGTTTGCAACCGGTTGCGGTTGCGAGACCACTGCCCCTAGTAGAGCGTAAAGGTAGTATGTCCTAACATCAACTCGAGGTCGAAATCACTGTGCTCGCTCCACTTGTTGTGGTTGATTGTAGTCCGTCGCAGGAGGGCGAGAAATATGGCACTTCCGGCCAGCGGTGGGGCCGACGTGCTGTATGTCGTCCCATGGTGACCACAGTTCGCTTGGCCGACGTAACAATCCGCTCCTGCTCCCCTTGTTCCCAACGACACTGGGACTTCAACACGGGGAGCTAGGATGATGGCGTGGCCGGCTTCCCACATGGGACGTGGGCGACGCGTCTTTGGGCGTCCTCGGCCGCCACTTGAGGGACGGATGCCGACGGACCGCCTAGCGTGTGAGGTATGAGTTGGATCCATGCGAGGAGAGCCGTAGTTGCGTGGTCGTCGTGGCAGCCTCAAGCCCACGCATCGCCGAGTGGCCCCTGAGACGCCAAGTAACGTCTCATTTGATTGGTGCCGACGTCGAGCCCGAGGACCGGAGGGTGGGACGCTTGATTCATCGCCATTGGCAAGTATTTGCGATGCCTCACGAGTATGCGTTGCAGTATGTAGTGATTATGAATTTGAATATGAAAGATATGATAAATATTACTACTACGATGTGTGCACAAGAGTATGCGCATTTCGCGAATTTTCTTCTGGGTACGCCATGGCGCGTGGTTCGATCTCTGGTGAACCGAGCAACGCAGCGTGCGGCGCCGCGTACCATGCAAGGTAGCTGTCGTACTCATCGGGGTCGTACGGCCCAATGGGATGGACCACCTCCTGCAATGCTGACTCGACCCATCGCGTGATGTGAGTACCGTGGACTGCGGTCCAATCGACTGCTCCCGCACTACCCATAGCGCTTCTCCTGTAATGGTCAATGCATTGTAAAGGCAAATGTTTGACGAAGATGACAATAATGACACACATGAAATACGCGCGACCTCCCAGCATCCCGCGGTGGTGGAACCGGGATTATCTGCCGCCACCCGAACTGTCGTTGGACGCGTTCGGGCGAATAGACCTCCACCGCGTTCATGTACACGACGAAGCATGTCGTCATCCAAAGTGACATGTCCACCAGGCAGCAACCAGATATGAGCCCTTGGGTGGCAATTTCGTCGGCTCGTTGCGGCGTCCATGGATCCCAAGTCACATTGTCAGCGGTTAGTAGGTCCATATCTGCTACCACCGCTTTGTAGCTCGCCTCGGTCATCAAGCGGCGACCATCTTAGCCGTGCGTGCATCCAACGATAACCCATAGTGGGGCGAGAGGGCTCTGGCATGTCATGGCCCACCTCGATGGGGTAGTACCTTCTACCGATTGTAGGCCTAGATATCGGAAGGTACTCCCAACTCCACATCCGGAGCAATTGCACGCACCGAATTGTGCCCCTAGCAAGTATGTCGACGCGTAAGCCGCACAACCCACGCGATGCGTGTCGGCTAGGACCGCGGATGCCCGGTGTATGTCGTCATATCCTCTAGATTTGCGGCCAACTCACGAGCTATCCAAACTATATGCGGAGATGGTGTCACTTGTTCGTGGGTCGTGAACATCAAACCACCAAGCAAGCAATACGAGATAAACTTCGTAATGTCGTTCTATGGTAGCTTAAATGCATCCTGTGGGCATGGTTGGTACTCTTGTAATGCGTGTAGCCAGCTCGTTGACACTCGGTATCCTTACTTGTGTACGGCACCCCAAACCTGCAGTACTCCGGATTAATGAGGTACATCATGTCGTTATCATTTTAGACATTACTTAACAAATAATCTCCATGTACCTGGCCGTCACGGCTGCCACAGGCCTCTTGAGGCGGGATAGGACCACGTTGGCCCCTAATGGGGAGGCCGGTGAGCATGGCTACGTCTCTTAGAGTGATAGTCATCTCACCGAATGGAAAGTGAAATGTGTGCGTCTCCGCCGCCACCGATCGATCAAACCAGAAGAAGTGCCCGATCGAGGCCTGGCATCGGCGTGGTCATGCCCCCTACCATCGTAGCTCGTGGCCATGAGAAGCGCGAAGGGTAGTATACTGCACGGCGAGTGGAATATGGAACCGGCCGTCCAACCTCGGTATTTTGTGCAACGACCGGCAGGACAGAGCGGGCAACTGAAATGTGCACGCAATTAAGGTTAGAGGCATCGCAAATATTGCACCACATGTAACATACAATTGAGTCGCACCTCATGTCCTGAACAAATCGCCCTCGCACGGTGTTTCGCATCAACCAACTCACTGAGTAGCTCTGGAAGTGCAATGCCCGCCATAGCCTGCAATGTCAACGCGCGGTAATAGGAATACACGCCGAGTACGCAACGCTACGTACCAAATATGAAGGAAGGGACGCACTACAAAGTACACAATTAGAAAGTACACATTACTGAGTACATAATACGAAAGTACGCACTACTTAGATACACAATGTCAAATTATGCACTGCTAATTTGGATTGGGGCACCTCCTGCGTGTCCAGGTTGTTTGCATAATGAGCACTTTCGCAATCCATCTACCGCATCGGCCGCATCCATGTCACCTTGCATTCGGTGCTCCTTGGCCTTCCTGGCTCAGGCGTCTACTCACGGGGTACGGTTTCCAGGTGGGGCCCTCGAAGAGCTTGTAGTTCGCTCCAACTGTGAACGAACTCATCTTTGGACGCCAAGTGCTCTTCAAAGCATGCACGGTGTAGTATGGTGAGATGAACTGTGATGCATCGTTCCCACCCATGTCGCGACATGCGGCCAACACATGGGAGCACGGGATGTGATGCAGCTTCGGCTTGTTGCACGTGCAGGTAGCCTCCTCCGCCCCCAATTGGCACTGCTGCGGTGTCCCCGCGAGATACCCAGTTGGTATTTGCGCTTGCACATCACCTCGAATTTATTCGTGCCTAGGTCATAAATCCTAGTGCGGTGGAAGTGTGCCTTTTGTCTTCTCGATTGGAGGATCTTCTCCACTCTTGGTGCGTACGTAGTGACATACGCCTCGGCCGCGTTCCCGCGATCACGGAAGTAATCAGCCGCCCGGTAAAAGGTGAGCTCAACGATTGAACACAACGGAAGGCCGCGAACACCCTTAAGTACGTTGTTGAAAGCCTCCGCTATATTCGTGGTCATGACGTTGTACCTAAAATGGTTTATGTTAGCTTCAACGAGAATTCACGTAAACACCGCGGTAATTACCATGAACTACTGGTTTGTCCGTACCTCGCTCCGTTCAGTATCGTGGAGTAGCGCCCACCGCTCGGTGGCTTCCCGCAATCCATCGGCTGAAGGTGGGCGCGGCGACTAACCAAAGTCTGGCCTGCCACCACTTGAGAGCGTAGTTGTTGTTCCTGTGATTGGGCGTCTTCCATCATCTTCCGTGTGGTGTCGTTCAGCTGCGTCCATATCGTGTTGAACTTGTGAGGTTGGTTTTGAAGGCACATGGCTTTGAACCTCTTCACCATCGCCTTGTTCTTGTAGCTTGAATACAAGTTCGCACCTAGGTGTCGCATGCACCATCTCCTCTCCACATCAGGCCAGTTCACCGAGGAGCTTGTGCTGTCGTGCATGACATCCAACGCGTGGAGAAGGCCTTTGTTGCGGTCGGACACAACGCAAAACGCGCTCCCTCGTCCCACGACCCGGCTCTTAAGCAGTGCCAAGAACCAAAGCCAACTATCGTTGTTCTCACTCTCCACGAGCGAACGCCAATGGGATTATCTGGTTATTTGCATCTGCAGCGAGTGCAGTTAGCAGCGTCCCACGGAACTTCCCACTCAGGAATGTACCGTCGACGCAAATAACTGGTCTGCAGTACTTAAAAGCTTCGATGCATTGTCCAAACGACCAGAATAGCCTGACGAGGTACCGCTCGTCCGGGCTCAAAGACCCGTCCTCCATCCTTACATGCTCATCCCCCAGTGCGAACTGAGTGCCTGGGTTTGTCATGGCTATCTTCTGTAATAATCTAGGAGCAAAGTTGAAGGACTCCTCGAAGCCCCCAAAAAGCATCTTCAATGCCTTCTGTTTTGCTCGCCAGGCTGTGCTATACGTGATCACCATCCCGTGTTTTGTTTGCATCTCCTCCATAATTACACGGGGGGTCATCGCGATGTTGGTTCCAACGATGTTCACTATGTTCTGCGCTACGTACTTCGCGTTCATTAAATCGCTCATGTTCCTTATGGATTCCTCGGTGCATGTATGAGGAATATATACACGAACCTTGAAGTAATCCTGGTGCTTTGGTTGCTGAACTCGTACAAAGAAGGGACAATGGGGGTACTTTTTGCACTTAACCTCGTACACGGTGCGATCCGACCGGTTACGAGTGTGCTCCCGTCTAGTCATGACGGCGTACGTGCTTAGGAAGTGAATTGCCTCCTGCTTGTTATGGAAACGTTGCTCAACTCGAATGTCATTATGGGTGTGCGCCAATGAGCGTATTCTTGTAATCACGAGTACAATCCAGACCAATGGCTCGAAAATATTGTATAGCAGGTGCTGGGTCATCATCGTCCGCCGCACCTTCATCCCCGCTACCGCCACCTTCACCAACCTCCGCCGCATCAACTTGTTCTTCGCCATCGTCCGCCGCTCCTACATCCCCGCTTAACGCCACCTTCACCAACCTCCGCCGCATCAACTTGTTCTTCGCCATGCCCGAGGTCCACCCCTCCACAGTTGGTGGATCTGGTGGATCCTGGCCCATGTGACAAATCATGGTCTCGCTTGTATAGACCCGAACTCCTCGGATTGGTGTCGTGCAAATACCTCTACATACACTCCTAACTCGAAATTCTCTTCGTTCGCTTTGCGGGCATACAAATCCCACGAACTATCATTTCTCAGCTGGAAGAGTGTGTACACAACCATATGGCTGTTTGGAACGTATCGTGGACGAACCCCTTCTAGACGAACCCTGTGCGTATCACGGTTCACACGTAGAACGGCAACAACATGTGATTTTAGCTGGCCCAATCCACTCGGGATGGCTATTGTGCTGTCTATGTGCATGCAGTTGTCCATGGTCACCCACTCTACCGTGCAAAACAGAGGGCCGTTCTCCATGATATATATTCAAAAATGTGTCCATCTGTTGCACAAATATTAAACCTTTTAGTCATTACAATTTTTATCCAGTAATTTTAATCAAATTTGCACCAAATTTACCGCACTTGATTCATCGATTCTACATGTCTCGCACAGCCTAACATTGTTACTTCCCGATACTCTTTCAAATGAGATGTTTTTCTTGTTTTTCTCTTTTCTTTTCTCTTCTTTCTTTCCTCTTGTTCTTTCTCATGAATTACGGCATTACGGTGTACTTTAAGTGCGTCATGGCTCCCGACTCGCTTATCATATTATTCTAGGATTTATAAATTTTACCTTCACATTTTTAAGCTAATTGGTGCACCCTAAGTTCTTTTACGAATTCATGTTCTTTACTGCCGACTACGAATAAGCAGCTACGTTGGTTCGAGTTATTATGTTCAGAAAGGAGGTTAACTCCTTCCGGGTCCAAGTGGTGATTACGTCCAAAAAAGCAGTCCTTGCTCGGCGAATAATGTTGATTAACGTTGACAATAAAACTTAGGGTATTGCAGAGATATTTTTGTAGCAAAGAAAGGTGTAAATAAAATATTTTCCCAGAATATGGTACTCCATATATCGAAGAGCAAATCTGCATTATTCGTTAAAAATTACATTTAAACGTGATATTTTACTGCCGAAAAGGCTTAAAAGTTAACGTTGACAATAAAACTTAGGGTATTAAGGCAGCATATTTTTGTAGCAAAGCAAGGTGTAAATAAAATATTTTTGCAGAATATGGTACTCCATATATCGAAGAGCAAATCTGCAGTATTCGTGCCAAAAATTACATTTAAACGTGATATTTTACGGGCTGCCGAAAAGGCTTAAAAGTTAACGTTGACAATAAAACTTAGGGGTATTGCAAAGATATTTTTGTACCAAAGCAAGGTGTAAACAAAATATTTTTCCAGAATATGGTACTCCATATATCGAAGAGCAAATCTGCAGTATTCGTGCCAAAAATTACATTTAAACGTGATATTTTACGGGCTGCCGAAAAGACTAAAAAGTTAACGTTGACAATAAAACTTAGGGGTATTGCGGCAGCATATTTTTGTACCAAAGCAAGGTGTAAACAAAATATTTTTCCTGAATATGGTACTCCATATATCGAAGAGCAAATCTGCATTATTCGTGCCAAAAATTACATTTAAACGTGATATTTTACGGGCTGCCGAAAAGGCTTAAAATTTAACGTTGACAATAAAACTTAGGGGTATTGCGGATGCATATTTTTGTACCAAAGCAAGGTGTAAACAAAATATTTTTCCTGAATATGGTACTCCATATATCGAAGAGCAAATCTGCAGTATTCGTGCCAAAAATTACATTTAAACGTGATATTTTACGGGCTGCCGAAAAGGCTTAAAATTTAACGTTGACAATAAAACTTAGGGGTATTGCGGCAGCATATTTTTGTACCAAAGCAAGGTGTAAACAAAATATTTTTCCTGAATATGGTACTCCATATATCGAAGAGCAAATCTGCAGTATTCGTGCCAAAAATTACATTTAAACGTGATATTTTACGGCTAAAAGGCTTAAAATTTAACGTTGACAATAAAACTTAGGGGTATTGCGGCAGCATATTTTTGTATCAAAGTAAGGTGTAAATAAAATATTTTCCCAGAATATGGTACTCCATATATCGAAGAGCAAATCTAGTATTCGTTCGAAAATTACATTTAAACGTGATATTTTACGGGCTAAAAGGCTTAAAAGTTAACGTTGACAATAAAACTTAGGGGTATTGCGGCAAGATATTACGGCATTACGATATACTTTAAGCGTGTCATGGCTCGATATGACCACTAACAAAAGCTAATTGGTACACCGTAAGTTTTTTACTTAATACATGTTATTTACTTCGTCGAGAATAACAAAAGTGGCTTCATAATTTTTAATGGTTAAATAATCGGGTTATAGCACATTAATTATTTCTTACGCTTTAACAACTAATAAATTACAAACTACTACAATTATCTACAAATTCATATTCCTTTTCCCACATCGCTTAATCATATTATTATAGGATTTACAAATTTTTCCTTCACATTTTAAAGGTTTCACTCGATTTTATATAGTCGCTTTATTAAATTGATTCACCACCTACGATCAATATTTTAGCCCATTTTAATTATCCCGACCGATTCTCCAAGTCCGACACACCTACATAATCTAAGTAAAATAATGGGAACAACATGATCGAAGGAGGTGCTTACCTTGCTCTGACTGTTCGAACGGAGTCGAGGTCGTCATGTGTCTACAACTGGTATCTACACAAAGCAAAAACATCGAAGAAGCGAAGGGTGTAATAAGGCAAAATAACTTACCAAGGTTCAACGGTTCGGCGACCAATTTTTAAGTCGATTAAGCAACTACATTTGGTTCGACCGATTAAGTTCGTAAAGGAGGTCAACTCCTTTCGGGTCCAAGTAGTGATTACGTCCAAAAATAAAACAGTCCTTCGCTGCGAATAACTTACCAACGCCCGAAGTTCGGCGCACCAAATTTTTAGTCGGATTAAGTAGCTACGCTCGCTTCGAGTTATTGTGTTCAGAAAGGGGGTCAACTCCTTTCGGGTCCAAGTGGTGATTACGTCCAAAAATAATGCGATATTTAGATCAGATTAAGCAGCTACGGTGCTTCGAGTTGTTAAGTTGGGAAAGGAGGTCAACTCCTTTCGAGTCCAAGTGGTGATTACGTCCAAAAAAAATGGTCCTTCGCTATCGCGCTTTATTAAATTGATTGACCGGTTGCGCTCCGCATTATTAACCCATTTAAATTATCCTGACCGGTTCTACAAGTCTCGCACAGCCAGAAATAATGGGAACAACATGATCGAAGGAGGTGCTTACCTTGCTCGGAGTTTTCTGCAATGGAGTCGAGGTCGACGAGTGCGGTCTCTACAACGTCGGTATCTACACAAAGCAAAAACTTCAGTGAGAAGCAAAAGAAGTATTAAGGTAAAATAACTTACCAAGGTCCTGAAGTTCAGCGCACCAATTTTGAAGTCATATTAAGCAGCTACGTTGGTTCGAGTTATTATGTTCAGAAAGGAGGTTAACTCCTTTCGGGTCCAAGTGGTGATTACGTCCCAAAAATACAAACAGCCCTTCGCTCGGCTTAATAATCGTCCGAAATAAAAACAGTCCTTCGTACGAAATAAATACAGTTCTTCGCTCAAGCGAATAATCGTCCGAAATTAAAATAGTCCTATGGTCATCAGAGGGTCCAAGCCTCCGAGATAGTTCAACGTTCCAGTGCAAGCTTACCAGAGGGTCCTGACCTCCAGAAAGACTCATAGTCCTAAAACAAGGTTGTTATTTTACGCGATAAGAGTTAATTTCACTTTTTATTCCATTCAAATATTCTTACAGACTTAGAATATTTAGGTTTTAGGATTAATTCATAAATTCTTCGGGTTAAAGAACAGAATCGAAATTTAAAAAATGCACAAATATTAAACCTTTCGATCATTACAAATTTATTCCAATGATTTTTAATTCTGGTCCAAGAACAAACCGACAAATGAAACAGAGAAATTTTGTCATTTCTCTGCTTAAATTATCATTTCTGCAGCTAATCCACCTACTATTACAGTCATTTTATGTACTCCGAGTTATTCGAATTATGTACTAAACGCAAACAAATTTCACAAATCATTCGAATAATCTACTTAATATCTTTGTCATTTCATCTTCTACTCATTTACCATTATTATTTCTACCGACCATGCACGAGATTGCACTCACTAGACTAACTAGGCTTAATATATCATGTCATAAGCTACGGCAAAAATTTTAAAGTACGCATTAATTATGCAAAGCAATAAACTTGACTAATGTGCACCTTTATTTCTCTGACTGGTGGTCTCAGACTGATTTCCTCTCAGAAACAAAACATAAACAAATGATTAGTTAAGCTATGAAAACACTACTTCACTTTCACATGTTAAGCGATAACAAAACCACATGATAGTTAATCTATGAATACACTAGTACTGTGTCTACTCAAATAGCCGCCCCGAGGCGTAGTTGGAGTAGCTAGAATGGAACTTCACTCGCTGGCCGAACTTCACGCTGGAACTTCACTCACTTGCTCACTGAACCTTCTTTCACTCACTTGCTCACTGAACCTTCTTTTCTCCGGATGACTCTCTGCGTTTATGCGTTCTCTCCTTGCTCCCTCCTTCCTTTCTTATAGCCATAACCGGCTGGCAAATGCATGTGCTCCGAACAATGGCTAAGAAAAAGTAGGAGGCAGCATCTTCAATCTCTATAATCACGGAAGCATGCAGCCACGCCGAAATGTCAAATCGCACTTCCTTGGCCAGCTGCCCAGGCCTTCGGCCATGCGTGCGTCGGCCCCCCCTTGCCCCCAGGCGCGACGTGCTGCTTGGCCTGGCTGCCTGCCTTCGGCCATGCGTGCGTCGGCCCCCCCTTGCCGCCCAGGCCTTTGGCCGGCTCCCCATGCACCATCGATCCTTGGCCGGTACCCCATGCACCATCGATAGCTTTGGCCGGTCCTCCATCCACCGTTCATCCCTTTGGCCGGTTCTCCATCCACCGTTCAACCCTTTGGCCGGTTTTTGAGGACCCATAAGTCATTGATGGAGCACCAGAAACCGGCCAACACTGTGTTTTTTGTAAATATTTCAAATTGTTGTATCATATCGTAAATACGGGTGAAAACATGTATCAAATACGATTTTGTTCTCAAAAAGAAGAAAATTGAGAAAAAGGACATGAAGAACATCACCTGTTTCGTGTGCGGAAAGGACGGTCATATGGCAAAAGACTGTCGTTATCGCAAAAACAGGACAAACGAACAGGGCAAGAAAAATGCCAACGTGACCATAGGCGAGGCCTCGACTTCAGGAGGGTATGGTAATTCTCCTGTTGTTTTTTCAGCATGTCAAACCACTGATTGGTGGGTTGATACTGGGGCTAATGTTCACGTGTGTTCTGATGTTTCCTTGTTTTCTTCTTACCAGGCAGCCGGGGCTTCCTCCGTCCTAATGGGGAACGGGTCGCATGCTTCTGTTCTTGGTGTTGGCACGGTAGATCTGAAGCTTACTTTAGGGAAGATTGTCCACTTGAAGAACGTGCAGCATGCGCCAACAATAAAAAAGAACCTTGTTAGTGGTTCTCTTTTATGCAGAGATAGTTACAAGCTAGTATTTGAGTCAAATAAAGTTGTATTGTCTAAGTTTGGGAACTTTGTTGGTAAAGGCTATGAGAGCGGAGGCTTGTTCCGCTTAAGTACTCTAGAGTCTTGCTATAATATGAATATTGCAACTGGTTTGAATAAATGTGATGCCGATATTTGGCATTCTCGATTCTGTCATATTGGTTTTGATAGCATTGCTCGAATGTCCAGATTAGAGTTAATTCCAAAATGTGATATTGTCAAAGGATCAAAGTGTCAATCTTGTGTGCAAGCAAAACAGCCTAGAAAACCCTTTAAAGGATTAGAGGAAGAAAAGAACTTGTCACCATTAGATCTTGTCCATTCTGACTTATGTGAAATGAATGGATTATTGACAAAAGGAGGCAAAAGATACTTTCTAACTCTTATAGATGATGCAACACGTTATTGTTATGTGTATTTGCTGAAAACAAAGGATGAAGTTTTAAACTACTTCAAAATCTATAAGGCCGAGGTTGAGAACCAACTAGAAAAGAAAATTAAAAGACTAAGGTCTGATCGTGAAGGAGAGTATATCTCTCATGAATTCTCTCAGTTCTGTTCTGAGCATGGTATAATCCATGAAGTTACACCACCATATTCTCTCCAATCAAATGGGGTAGCTGAGAGGAAAAACCGAACACTCACAGACTTGGTGAATGCCATGTTAGAGAGTGCCGGTATGCCTAAGATGTGGTGGGGGGAAGCTATATTGACAGAAAATTTTGTCTTAAATAGAGTAATCACTAAAAAGCGTGAGATTACTCCATATGAGGGATGGAAGGGGAGAAAGCCCAATGTTAATTTTCTGCGAACATGGGGGTGTTTGGCAAAAGTCAATATACCATTGCAGAAAAAGAGAAAGCTTGGACCTAAAACAGTCGATTGCATTTTTCTGGGATATGCACATAACAGTACGGCCTATAGATTTTTAGTAGTAAAATCAGAAACTCCTGAGATTGTTGCTAACACAATAATGGAGTCCAGAGATGCTTCATTCTTTGAGGATGTTTATCCTATGAGACCAGCAGGTAGTACTTCACAAACTGAAAATATTAATGTTGAACCTACCACTATTTTTGAACCAATGAGTGATACACTACCAGTAGAAGATATTACTGAGGAGGATAACAATTTAGTCGCAGAGGCTCCTCGTAGGAGCAAGAGACAAAGGATTGAGAAAACCTTTGGCGATGACTTCATTGTATACCTCGTAGATGATGTGCCAAAAACTCTTTCAGAGGCCTATGCATTACCTGATGCTGAGTATTGGAAAGAGGCAGTCCGTAGCGAGATGGATTCCATCATGGCTAATGGGACTTGGGAGATCACTGATCGTCCTACTAGGTGCAAACCTGTTGGATGCAAGTGGGTTTTCAAAAAAAAATGAGGCCTGATGGTACTGTTGATAAGTACAAGGCAAGACTTGTAGCCAAGGGTTATACCCAGAAAGAAGGAGAGGATTATTTTGATACTTATTCTCCTGTTGCCAGATTAACCACCATTAGAGTGCTCATTGCTTTAGCTGCTTCCCATGGTCTACACGTCCATCAAATGGATGTAAAGACAGCTTTCCTTAATGGAGAGTTGGAGGAAGAAATCTATATGGAGCAACCAGATGGTTATGTGATTACTGGACAGGAAAATAAAGTGTGCAAATTATTAAAATCCTTATATGGACTAAAGCAAGCACCTAAGCAATGGCACGAAAAGTTTGATAAAACTTTGACATCTGCTGGTTTTGCTGTTAATGAGGCAGATAAGTGTGTATATTATCGTTATGGTGGGGGTCAAGGTGTGATTTTGTGTTTGTATGTTGATGACATACTTATATTTGGGACTAACACTGCTGTAATTGACGAGGTCAAAATTTTCTTATCTCAATGCTTTGATATGAAAGATTTGGGAGAGGCAGATGTTATTTTGAATATTAAATTGATCAAGAATGAGGATGGAATCATTTTGCATCAATCCCATTATGCTGAGAAAATTTTGAGCCTGTACGGCTTTGAGAATTGCAAAATTTCCCCAACACCATATGATCCGAGTGTTAAACTTTGGAAAAATCAAGGGTTAGGGAAAGATCAATTGAGATATTCACAAATTATTGGGTCTCTTATGTATCTAAGCTGGTGCCACAAGACCTGATATCTCATTTGCTGTGAGCAAATTAAGCCGGTTTACATCTAACCCGGGAGATGATCATTGGGAGGCACTTGAAAGAGTGTTGCGCTACTTGAGAGGTACAACATCTTACGGAATTCACTATACTGGATATCCATCTGTATTAGAAGGATATAGTGATTCCAATTGGATCTCTGATGCGGATGAGATCAAAGCAACAAGTGGTTATGTTTTTACCTTAGCTGGTGCTGCAGTTTCATGGAGGTCTTGCAAACAGACCATATTAACGAGGTCAACCATGGAAGCTGAACTTGTAGCACTTGATACAGCCACTATTGAGGCTGAATGGCTTAGAGAGCTTTTGTTGGACTTGCCATTGGTTGAGAAACCAGTACCGCCGATCCTAATGTACTGCGATAACCAAACAGTGTTGATTAAGGTTATGAGTACTAAGGATAACATGAAAGATGGGCACCAACCTCTACGAGTTTTAGGGAAACTCGAAAATGCAACATAAAGAACACCTTGACCAAAAAAAACATTTAACCAAGATAGCAAACCACCAACCCAGACCAAAAGGTTTTATACACAAGCTCGGCATGAGACTCACCATAACCAGTGTCCCACTATCCTTAACATTTAAGCATTCCATAATCACTATTTACTTATCGAGAAAACCCATCTTAAATCAATCCATACTACCTCCTCAAGAACCCCACAAACCAACACATCATAAAACAACGTATTCTATATTTCAAACGTAGTACTTCAACAGATACTTAAGCATGATCATCCTATCAATTTTTATACCATAAATACGTCAACATCTTGACAATCAAAACTTATTCCATTAACAAATGACTTCAACATACAAATAGTATCTCCATAAGACAAAGTCGAAAATTATGATTCTAAGATATACCTTCTTTAGGATACAATTCTATATCATGCTAAAATATCCATGGTTCACTTCATCGCCACATGTTATAATAACCTCTATTTTACAATGGCTTCCAAAAAGTAATCCAAACAATTACCACCACTACTAAATCATCAATATCCATAAATAGGCATAATCATAAAAACAACTACATTGTTTTTAGTTACACTATCCATATACCATAACAAATTGTCACTACACAACATACTCCAACTATTAAAACAAATTTAATAGATTAGACCATCCCAATGCTTTAGCAATATCATAAACAGCAAAGCCTATGTCTTCACAATTGACATCGATACTAGCATCGTAGGAACACAACTGCATACTTCCAATTATACTAATGGTTTGCGACAACATAAATAGCAACTCTAATCAACTTCCAAATTAAAGTCACTAGTCAACACGATTAAATCTCTCTATTAATCCATTAGATTAGAACATCTTTAGACAACCAAAGAAAGTTTCTTTAACAATATCTAGTCTACATCATCTTAATGTTTTAACTATGCATTAGGGTTTAAAACTTTAAACATAACCGAGGGTCATAAGCACTTTCAAAGCAAGGCAACAGATTCTAAGCATGTACATTAACATATTTATTCATTCTCATTATAGGGTAATCTGCAACACTAGAAGTTCATTTAATCTTAAGCTAAACACAAATATTACTTTTAACTGATTCAACTCACCAATTAACTTAAGAACAAATCATTTCCAATAACCACATTGTTACATACTACATGACATGCTAAACAACCATTTTCACTTTTGACAAACAAGATGCAACTCCACTTTTAAGGACAACCACAACTCATGAACCGTAAGCGAACACCGTTAGACAATTTCTCCTTTTCCAGGCAAGGAAGAAAACAAAACTCTAACAGAAATGCAGGAGAGTTCCACTCTCAAGTTCCCAAATTTGCCCACAAAACTCTTCAAGAAATCTCAAGATCCATACTTCCAAGAAGGAAGAAGGATGCACTAGGGAAAACAAAATGTTCAACCAAACCTTTTCCGATAAAGTTACAAAACTTAGCTCCACCCAACCTAAGGTCGGCACTAGGATAACTTCAACTCTTTTCTCAGATAGGGAGGACAACAACCACATGTGTTTCCTCCCTAAGACAATTCACAATAACCAGCAAAACCGGGTGTCAAAGCAAAGGCGACTAAAAAGGCGCAACTCTAAACTCTTCTTCTTCGTTTCCAACCAAGGAAGACCAAAAAAACCACAAATCGCATACGGAATGATCTGCGAAAAATCCAATACCAAACATTTTCCTTTTTAGTTTCCATCAACTAAAACCAAGAAAACCAACCAAAACCAACCGTCAGAACTGAAAGTGCATCTAGGCCCCTCAAATTGTTTTGGTGATTAATGATGATAAAATTAAAAAGATCTAATGTTTTATCCAAGAATACTGCAGAGATCGAGATCATATCGAGCTTGGAATGACATTGGACGGCCCTATGACTACTCAAAAGCAAAAGGACGGCATCAAGACCAAAGTTGTAACATTTTATTTATTTGTGTCTTAAGGATAGCCGTACTATTAAGAGGGTATGACGAGAAATCGACTTTAGGATGTGCATGTGCTCAACATCAAATACTGCATCTCAAATTAGCACTCCTACATTTCGTTTTGAAAAGTTTCAAATTGAAACCGAACTGGGTAACCCGGAGTATCCGGACATTTGGTTCGGAGTCTCCGGATTCAATCCGGAGTATCCGGACATTTTGTCCGGAGTCTCCGGGTTGGACCTCTCGGTTGCTTTTGGTTCCAGCTGGTCCGGAGTATCCGGACATTTGGTCCGGAGTCTCCGGATAACCCGGAGTCTCCGGGTTATTTGTCCGGACACTCCGGCCTGTTCAAAAACGGGAGTAACGGCTAGTTTTCAAAAAGGGTATTTAAAGCCTCCACTCCACTCCAATGGCTAGGATCTCTATTGAGCTCATTCATAGCAGCATTCAAGCCATTCCTAACCATCTCTAAGCATTCAATAGAGCCCCCTCTTCCTCCCACCAATTATTTTGGTTGTTGATCCTTTTGGTGAGGAGAGGAAGAAGCAAAGTGCTAAGTGCATTCATTTCATCTTGTTGAGCACTAGTTCATCCTCCAAGCGATTCTTCGTGGTGCTATTTCTCTTGGAGGTTGAAGGTCTCCTAGACGGCTAGGAGTCACCGGGAGCTACCATCTTGTGTGGTGAGCCCCGGTCGTTTGTGAAGGCTAGTCTCGCCTCCGAAAGGAAAGAGACAAGGAGTGAAGCCGGCGAGTGCATTTGTGCAACACCGGGAGGAAAGCGGGTTGAAAGAGACCCCGGCTCAAGTGTGACCGAGCCACCTCAACGGAGACGTAGGATTCCCTTCAAGAATCCGAACTTCGGTGAAAAATCGCGTCTCTAGCTCTCTCTTTTACTTCCTAGTCTTGCTCATTTGGATTTGAATTTGTGTAGCTAGATCTAGCTCTTTGCTTAGCCTTAATTCAAATCTTGTCTAGCAATTGTTCTAGGTTGTTCTTGCTTTCTATTTCTAGTAGTTTTCATTGCGCTCCCGAGCCAGCTAACCCGGAGAGTCCGGACTCAATACCGGACACTCCGGACAAGCCGGAGTATCCGGACCAAAACCTGGAGACTCCGGGTTGACCAGCTCGGCCAGTTTTATTCCGCTGCGTAAATTTTAATCCGCCTATTCACCCCCCCTCTAGGCGACATCGTTGGTCCTTTCAATTGGTATCAGAGCCAAATCTCCTTTATTTTGGCTTAACCGCTTGGAGAATCAAGATGTCGGACATAGAAAAGGTTACCGAAACCCATGGCCAAGAGAAAGCCTCGGGTTCCGGTATAGGGGTTGCAATTCCTCTAGATTATTCCTCTTTTGGAGTCTCAAACTCCTCATCCTATGTCTCCGTCTCGTCCGGTCGAGCGCCTCACTTCGATGGCACTCGATATGCGGCATGGAAACATAAGATGAAGATGCACTTGAGATCACTTCATCCGTGTATTTGGAAGATTGTTGAAACAGGTTTCAAGCCCGCAAACCCCAACAATCTCAACTCAGAAGAAGACAAAGCTCAACACTTCAACGACTTGGCCGTCAATGCCTTGTTCAATGCTTTGAGCGACTCCGAGTTCAACCGGGTCGATGGCCTTGACAATGCCAAGGACATTTGGGAAAGGTTAATGGTCACTCATGAAGGAGTGTCAAGTGTCCGTGAATCAAAGATAGAGCTCATCATTGGAGAATTGAGCCGATTCACTCTAGAAGAAGGAGAAACTTACACAAAGATGTTTGATCGCTTGATGTTGCTAGTAAATCAAGCAAAAGGACTTGGAAGCACCGAGCTCACCGACAAAGCCATTGTCAAGATCATCCTCCGGGTGATCACCCCCACCAACCGCAATCTTGTGCAACTCATCCGCGACCGGCCAAACTTCGACACCCTCACTCCTCATGATGTGATTGGCCGGTTGATGACGGATGAGATGATGGTGAAGGAAGCGGAAGTGGTGGAGGAGCTCAAGTCCGGCAAGAAGAAGGGCATCGCCTTGAAGGCCGTCAAGGTGGTGCAAGAAGCCGAAGAGAGCTCAAGCGATGAAGAAGAGTCGAGCGGCCCCCTGACAAATGAAGATATGGCCTTGCTCGTAAGAAGATTCAACAAGTTCTTGAAGAAGGGCTACAAGCCGGGTAGTCACTCCAAGAGCTATGGCAACAAGTCAAGAGGGCGTCACTCCTCAAGAAAGTGCTGAGTGTGGGGAACCCGGTCATTTCATTGCCGAGTGCCCACACAAAGAGAAGAAGGAAGAAAAGCCCTACAAGAAAGACAAGTTCAAGAAGAAGGACAAGGACAAGAGCAAGAAGTACAAGGGCAAGGGTCATGCATACATTGGCAAGGAGTGGAACTCCGACTCCGACTCTGAGTCCGAGTCCGAGTCCAACTCCGACAATGAAGGAGGACTTGCCACCGTCGCCATCGCTACTCCACCGACAAAGTCGAAGAGTCTCTTCGACAACTTAAGCGATGGAGATGAAGATGCTCCAATGTGCCTTATGGCAAAGGGGCACAAGGTATCATCCAAGAGCACTATTCATTCTATTGTTGATTATAGCTTGGATGATTGTGATGATGCTAGTGATGAGGAAGAAGTAGCATTTAAGTCTATGGATGATTTTGATATTAAAAAATTAGACTTGCTAGTTAAGGATATTGAACGATTGGAGGAGGTTGTTGAGCAAAAGGAAGCTATTCTCGAAGCTCAAGAAGATCTCCTTATTTTTGAGAAGGAGAAGAACCTTGAACTAGAAAAGAGCTTGGCTTTTGAAAAGAAGAAAAATGAGGATTTGGTCAAAAGTTCAAATTTGGCCAAAAATGAAGCAATTAGTCTTGAGATCACCAATGCTTCACTCATGGAGCAACTTGCAAAAGCAAAGGATGCTTGCAAGGCTCTTGAAGTGAAGCTTGTTGATCTCTCGAATAAAGCTTCTACCTCAATCAACAACTCCAATATTTCATTACCCTCGACGAGCAACGGTTGTGCTAGATGCTTTAATGTTGATGTTGCTACTTGTGCTACTAACCGTGAGACTTTGAAAGTCTTAGCTCATGAAAATGAGAAGCTTAAGGTGATGCTTGAAGATGGACTTCAAAAGTCCTACAAGGCAAGCAAGGGTTTAGAGGAGTATCTCGGTAAGCGCCAAGGTAATCCTAAGAGGCAAGGGCTTGGGTATGTTCCGTAAAGGGCAAAAAGAGCAACATTGTTGTTGCTCCTTTAAGCAAGCCCATTCACTTTGTAAAAGGCAAAGGAACATCCAAGCACAAAGCTCACTCCGAGTTCTTTGCTTCTTATGTGCTTAAAAGGACTAACCTTGGTCGTAGTTGCTTATCATGTTGGGCGTAAGCCGAAAAATACTCCTTGTGTTCGTTCTATTTGGGTCCCAAAATCGCTTGTGACTAACGTGCGCGGACCTAATCAAGTTTGGGTACCAAAGAGCAAAAACTAAATGCCGTTTTGTAGGCCTATATCTCCGGTGGAACAAGTTGGATTTTGGATAGCGGATGTACGCACCACATGACCGGAGAAAAGGCAATGTTCGCTCACTTGGACGCAAATGGATCAAATAGTGAAAGCATTGTCTTTGGAGACAATGGAAAAGGAGAAGTAATTGGATTGGGTAAAATTTCTATCTCAAGCAATTTTCAATTAAATAATGTTTTGCTTGTTGAGTCATTAAGCTACAATTTATTGTCCGTTGCACAATTATGTGAAGCGGGCTATAATTGTTTGTTTAATGAAAAGGGTGTGGATGTCATTAAGAGGCTTGATGGTTCAATAGCCTTTAAAGGGCGTTTGAAGGGTAAGCTCTATCTCGTAGACTTCAATACGGATAGACTTAATCTTGAAAGCGTGCTTAATGGCTAAATCTAGCATGGGTTGGCTTTGGCATCGCCGGTTAGCCCATGTTGGTATGAGGAATCTTCACAAACTCGTTAAAGGCAACCACATTCTCGGACTAACCAATATTGTCTTTGAGAAAGATAGGATTTGTAGCGCTTGTCAAGCCGGCAAGCAAGTTGGTGCCTCCCATCCCGCCAAGAATGTAATGACGACCACAAGACCGTTGGAAATGCTCCACATGGATCTATTCGGTCCGTAGCTTACATAAGCATCGGGGAAGTAAGTATGGTCTAGTAATTGTTGATGATTTTTCTCGATTCACTTGGGTGTTCTTTTTGCATGACAAAGGTGAAGTCCAAGTGACTTTGAAGAAATTCATGAGAAGAGCTCAAAATGAATTTGAAGTGAAGATCAAGAGAATCCGAAGCGACAACGGCACCGAATTCAAGAATATTGGTGTGGAGGAGTTTCTCGATGAAGAAGGAATCAAGCACGAATTCTCGGCTTCCTATTCTCCTCAACAAAATGAGGTGGCCGAGAGGAAGAATCGAACCCTCATCGAGATGGCGCGGACGATGCTTGACGAGTACAAGGTTTCCGATAGCTTTTGGGCGGAAGCCATCAATACCGCATGCCACAGCTCCAACCGCCTCTACCTCCACAAGATCTTGAAGAAGACGGCGTACGAGTTGCTCACCGGGAAGAAACCAAATGTCTCCTACTTTCGAGTCTTTGGGAGCAAATGCTATATCCTTAACAAAAAGGCTAAGTCATCTAAATTCGCTCCTAAAGTAGATGAAGGTTTCTTACTCGGTTATGGAACTAATGCTTACAGCGTCACAGAGTTTTCAACAATACCACGGTGTCGTTGAAATCTCGCGTGACGTGACTTTTGATGAAACTAATGGTTCTCAAGTAGAGCAAGTTGATCGTGTTGTGATTGACAGGGAAGAACCTCCTTGTGAAGCTATCAAGAAAATGGCAATCGGGGAGGTAAGACCTCAATTTTTGGAAACTCACCCGAGCACCCCAACCTGGAGTCTCCGGACTGAAACCCGGAGTGTCCGGACTGGTCCGGAGTCTCCGGGTCCAATACCGGAGTCTCCGGATGGGGATGACTCAGGCGATATTCCCTCCTCGTCCAAGCAAGCTCAAGATGGTTCAAATGCCACTCAAGATGATGATGGCCCTATTCAAGCTTTGGACTCAACCGTACCTCATCCGAGAGTTCATCAAAGCATTCAAAGAGATCATCCAGTCGACAACATACTTGGAGACATCAACAAGGGAGTATCCACTCGATCTCGAGTTGCAAATTTTTGTGAATTTTACTCGTTCGTTTCCTCTCTTGAACCTCTTAAAGTAGATGAAGCGTTTGAAGATCCAGATTGGGTGATGGCTATGCAAGAGGAACTGAACAACTTCAAGCGCAATCAAGTGCAGGAGCTTGTCAAAAGACCCAAGCAAAACGTCATCGGCACTAAGTGGGTCTTCCGAAACAAGCAAGATGAAAACGGGATCGTGACAAGGAACAAAGCTCGTTTGGTTGCTCAAGGGTACACTCAAATCGAAGGTTTGGATTTCGATGAAACTTATGCTCCAGTAGCTAGGCTTGAATCTATTAGAATATTACTTGCCTTTGCTACTCACCATGATTTCAAGCTGTATCAAATGGACGTGAAGAGCGCCTTCTTAAATGGACCACTCTCCGAGATGGTCTACGTTGAGCAACCACCTGGATTTGAAGATCCAAGACATCCGGACCACGTCTACTACCTTCACAAGGCACTTTATGGACTTAAGCAAGCTCCAAGGGCATGGTTCGAATGTCTACGAGACTTTCTTCTCGAACAAGGTTTTGTAGTCGGAAAGGCCGACCCTACTCTCTTTACTAAGCATATTGATAATGATTTGTTTGTGTGCCAAATATATGTCGATGACATTATATTTGGATCTACTAATGAACATTTGTGTAAAGAGTTTAGCAAGATAATGACCAAAAGATTTGAGATGTCCATGATGGGAGAGTTGAAGTTCTTCCTCGGATTTCAAGTCAAACAACTAAAGGAAGGAACTTTCATTTGTCAAACCAAGTACATCAAGGACATGCTCAAGAAGTTCGGAATGGAGGAAGCCAAGCCTATAAGGACGCCTATGCAGGCCAACGGGCATCTAGACCTCGACAAAGAAGGTAAATCGGTCATCCAAAAGGTATATCGTTCGATGATCGGTTCTCTCCTTTATCTTTGTGCATCTAGGCCCGATATCATGCTTAGCGTTTGTATGTGTGCACGTTTTCAAGCCGCTCCAAAAGAGTGCCACATGGTGGCCGTTAAGAGAATCTTGAGATACTTAGTGCACACTCCTCATTTCGGACTTTGGTTTCCGAAAGGATCCTCCTTTGAACTTCTTGGCTATTCCGATGCGGATTATGCCGGTTGCAAAGTGGATAGGAAGAGTACCTCGGGAACCTGCCAATTCTTGGGTAGGTCCCTAGTCTCGTGGTCTTCCAAGAAACAAAATTCCGTAGCCCTATCCACTGCCGAAGCTGAATATATAGCCGCCGGGAGTTGTTGTGCCCAACTACTTTGGATGAGACAAACCTTGAGTGATTATGGTCTATCCTACAAAAGCATTCCACTTTTGTGTGACAATGAGAGTGCCATAAAAATTGCCAACAATCCTGTCCAACACTCCCGAACAAAACACATTGATATTCGCCATCATTTCCTAAGAGACCACGCTACAAAAGGCGAAATTGATATCCAACATGTGAGTACAAATGATCAATTAGCCGATATTTTTACCAAGCCCCTTGACGAGAAAAGGTTCTGTGAATTGAGAAGTGGACTAAATATCTTAGACTCTCGTAACGTGGCTTGACATGTGCTCACATATTGGTTGGTGAATGAAAAATGAATTTCAAAACTTTATTCATCTTTTTCTTTGAATTTATCCAATGTTGTTGGATCTTGATCCTCTGATCTTGTCATTGATATGTGACCATAGCTTGTTTGCTTTATTGTTCACTGGTCATATATCAAGTTGACATCCTAGGAATCTTTCTCCCTCTCGCTCCGCCGAATTCCTTGAGCTATCCTTCTTTTGTCTAATTCCTAACCGAGCTGGGCAACCCGGACTGTCCGGTATTTAATCCGGAGTCTCCGGATCATTCGGAGTCTCCGGACTATTTGTCCGGACTCTCCGGGTTGGACCGGAGTCTCCGGACTGAAAATCTGGAGTCTCCGGGTTGGGGCGGACGGTTTAAGTTCCCCCCAATCCCGCGCGGTTTCTTTTTTATTCCTTTTGCTCCGGGCGCCTCTCCCTCTCCCTCTCTCGTGCTCCTCTCTCTCTCCTAGGGATCTTGGACTCCTCCTCTTCCTTGGATTGGAGATTGTGGGTGTGCTTTGTCTCGTGGAGGCTCTCAAGATCGAAGAGTCGATCTCCCTATTCTCCCGCATTTTCTCGGTTTCAATCCCGTTGAGATGGATCCTTCTCAGGGAACTTCTGGTGGCAGCGATCCTCCTCAGCAGACAACTGGTGGCAGCGATCCTCCTCAGCAGACAGCTGGTGGCAGCGATCCTCCTCAGCAGGCAGCTGGTGGCAGTGATCCCGCTCAGGGCGCGTCTCCCACAAATTCTCCTCCGCGGCCTCCGCAGAAAAAGCAGAGAATTGGAGTGGCCAAAAGACCCATTTCCAGACCTCGTGGCCAGCTAGCGCCAGCGTCAGCACCTGTCCTGTCTCCTCCACCTCAGCCAACTCCTGATCCAGATGAGCATCCTGCAGATACTCATGCCAGGCTTCGTGATCAGAAGAGGAGCCAGTTTCGTGCTTCTGGGCGCTTCATTGGTCCTCTAGCCAAGGCTAAGCCCGTGTGGAACTATCCAATGTCCGTGAACCCAATGAGGATAATCGATTACCGGACAGGATCTGGAAAAGGGAAGGCCATTGTTGAGCACAGAAAGAAAGATCCTCTGGAGCTCTACCAGGATGAGTATGTGGACCGCCGGTTTTGGAACCGGTTTCAGTCAGATTTCTATGAGACGGTCCTATACCCACTTGAGCACCCAGTGGTTCGCATGAAGACCATTGACTGGGAATACATGGCTGCTGCAGGCAATCCAGTCTTCACTGAGATCATTCAGATTTGCGAGCTGCATCAAATCAAGAACATCATGGCATACAAGGTTTTAGTTAAGCAAAACCAACCGTCAGAACGGTGAATAACATACGAAGGAACCCACCACCAAACTCTTCTATTTGACTCCCGTCAACTACCCGATCTACGACAGAAAGGGGTAAGCACTCTTCTCCTACAGGGGTTAATAGTTCTTCGGTGATGGCGCTAACCGGCCACACCGTCACACTTCACCCTTACAATGAATAAAGAGAGGTGACCGAAACCCTTCGGCACCACAACCCCACTTTAACATAATAACATGAACAATTCCATTCAATTCTTTCATAAACATAGCAACATACATAAACAAATGTATCATTCAACATCAAGGCTCAAATACAACATTTAAGCGTAAAGCAACGACTCCCATACCCTTTCCTACTGTGCATCCATGTGTGTCAAATTTTAAATTAGTTATACCACTTTTGCAAGTTTTAATGTTGCTATCCTATAACAAAGTTTTAGTTAAGACCTAAGCCATGTTTCTAAGTTATTCCACATCACATTTTAGTTGTACCCTATAGCATGATACTAAAAATTCACATTCCAAGGACCTACAGCCCGCTCTGATACCAACTGTAACACCCCGGCATTTACTATGCCTGAATGCTACCAAACATAAGCTAAACAACGTCTAAATACCACATTTAAACATAAATTCCAGCAAAGGTACATATGCTAAAAACCGATATCTCGGCAGCATCTCCTTTGCTTTTCCATGAGTTAACACAATAACACAATCATGGCAAGATATAACATAGCACACGACATCTAAAACATCAACATAAATGGATATATCATCAAATTACGCCAATAATACCATGCTCAACCACTTCATAAGCTATAACGAAGCAAATAAGGAATCACGAGCATGCTAAATTAAACCATACATTAAGTTTATGGCACAACCCTTAATATCATGTCTCCAAGTGATTAATCATAGACTATGATTGTGGAGCTACGTGTAGAAGTGTAGCTAAACCCCTTTTTCCCGCATGCCGATCTCAAAGTACCTAAAAACAACATAAAACACAAGCGTGAGTTTGAAAACTCAGCAAGCATATTGTAATGGGCAACAAGATCATTTACAAGACAATAATACCTTACATCACATATAACATCTCATACTTGAGCACATAACAACATCATCATCATTAAATATGTATTGCAATGCAATGCAATGCAATGTTATGCTCATATCTCCTTGGAAACTCATACCGGTATGGTTGAGTACACACCCGTCGGTGTGCACCCTCTCCCCCCTTCCATCCCGAAGATGGAGGGTGCCTACTCCTCGCTTCCATTCACCACGTGAATGGAATCACGATGTAGGTCTTACTCAACGGCGTTCCGGACTAGTCATAACTTTCTCACCGGCCTTTCCCGGATTAGTTAATGACTTTCTCACCGCCCTCGCCCCATCTCATGTCATGCATGCAACTATGCCAATTATCATATTTCACATGTACATAAACATATGGCATCTCATCATGACAAATATTAACACATGGCATCGAATCATGATAATCATACTCAATATATCATTGGAAAACAGTATACATGGCAAGTAATCATAGCATGTATTCAGACTTTCATCTAATCTTACAAGCAATCTACGATCCGTTATTCAATACAACACACTTGCCTCAACCGTGGGCGGCGGAATTGAGGGAAGTAGAGGGCACTCCCGGTGTCACACCACCTGCACCAAGGCATCACACACTCTCAATAATGCCCACAAAACAGTACACAAATCCCCATCTCACCCGACATTGCCCACTACTCGCAAAACCTAAAAACAGAGGTTCTGTCCCGGCGGGACAGCAGCCTTGCAAAGGCCATAACTTGAGTTCTGGGACTCCAAATCGATTAAACGAGTATACCGTCGCGAAGCTTAGGAAATTTCCTAACTTTTTCTAGTTATAGGGAAAGACTGATTCGGACTCTAATGTTGTTTAATCTAACGTTGAACACGAACTGTCTCAATCTCGTCACAGATTTGACAGCGCTCGGTAAAACAGCCATAACTTCCAAACGGCTGGGCGGAATTTCAATTTCTTTATATGAACTGAAAGATACTAAAATTATCTACAACTTCTTAGAAGTCCGCACGACCAGATTCCAACTCTAAATTGGCGAAAACGCCTGCCCTAGCTCGGGTCCCCAATCTGCCCGAACCAGAAACGTGGATACACCTCTAGTTTCCATCAAATCTACCCCAAGGCAGCACCTCCCTTGATCTAAAAATGTGGTAAACTCTCTAATCACAGTAACTAGCACATCCCCGAGGAGCCCCATGATCATACCTTCGTTGGACGCACGAGAACTCCACACGATCTCCTCGCTCCTCGCTCCTCGCTCCTCGCTCCACGCTCCTCGCTCCTCGGGTGGATCCACAAGTTTGCAGAGGTGGGGAGACCACCCTAGGGCAGCAAGGGGATGGAGGAGAGGTGGGGAGATGAAGAGGTGGAGGGGCAATGGGGGCGCACGGCTTGGGGAGGGAGAGGCGCACGGCTAGGGGAGGGGGTATGGGGCGGCTAGGGGGTGGAGGGAGGAGGAAGGGTGGCGGCTAGGGTTAGGGGCGCATGGGGCAGGGGTGGACGCCCCAAGGGCTGGTGGGGAGCCCTTTTACCAGCCCCCACACCCAAACCTAGTCCGTTACGGAGACCTACTCCATCCCACCAAAGCCCACCAAGGCCCAAACTCCCCCGAGAAGGCCCAAAACCCCGGAAACGGCCCGAAAAAGCTATTAACCTCAATATCCTAAAGTTTTAACCTTAATTCCACATCTCATAATGTTATTAACCTTATCATGCACGTTAAATAAGGTTACGACACTCCGTGGTGTCACAACACTTCAAAAGGCCCAAAAACGCGAGTAAACCTCTAGCCGTAAGATTTTCTTCTCTAATTTCACAATTTGTAATGTCACACCAAAACGTAGTGTCACAGAGATCCCGTGAATTAGGTAATGGGAAAAAACAAGTTGACGTTGTAACAAGAGAGTACATATTATTAAATTGTACCTATGTCCTAATAGACAAAGTACTCTCGACTGTATAGAAGGTTGGCTTAAAGCCTTAATGTATTCTAGTATCAAAATGAGAGAAAAAGGTATTGGCCTACAGGATACCTATAATGAATACACCTACTTGAGCTTAACTGTGAGGTTGCAGTTCACGAGGATGGGGCATTCTCTAGAAAGCTCATGAGCAGATACGGGAGCATGACCATATAACGCTCCGCGTAGGCGTGGTTTATTAGCAGCCTAGTATCAGTGGTGATTTTCAAGTGAAGTCTGATCACAAAAAGCTATGAATTCAAGGCATAGTCCATTCAGCAGCTGTGAGAGGATAAATCTTGTTAATCTAGGTGCAAGTTCAACCCGTACGGGACTTACACCAAAAGACTGGTATATTAACAACACATCAGTACAATGATCTTTGTTATCTTTTTCTGTTCGATATGGAATTGGTGGGGGAATGTTGGAAATTGGCCCATGGGTGGCCCACTTCCTTAATTCCATAGCATGCATGATTTAGTACCATATTGCCTAGCCAAGTGGAGGAAGGGCAATTTAAAAGGTGGAGTCTTTGCCACCTCTTAATTAATGTGACACTTGGCATGAGGATGGCATAGGGTGAATACTGGCTAAACACACACACGCACGCGCGCGCGCGTATTCGCGTATTTTCGCGTGAAAATTTGCGTGACTTGTGACTTGCGACGAGCGACCGCGCCGCGTCGTTGTGTGTCTCCTGGCACTTTGAATTCACCTTTTAACTTTTGCTGAATCTTGCAATTATCTCTCTGTTCATTCTGTTTAAATGCGATTTAAACATTCTAGTAACTGCTGACATTATACGATCGATTACTAATGCTTCGACATTACTGTGATCGATTACTAGTCACATTACTCGCTGTCGATTCTTGGTGTGAGTGTATATAAACACTGAGAGCGTCCAGGCTTGAGACACCGAATTTCTCCTCCATTTTTCCTTCTTCTCTCGAACTCAGATCGGTGTGTTGTGCTGTTGAACCACGCCGGCCTTCCTCCTCGGCGTGCACCGTGAAGGAAGGTGAGCGGTATCTCCGAGCCATTGCCGCAGAGTTTACCTGCACGGGGCGGCAATAAGGTTTCTGGGCAGCGCATCTGCGCGACCGCTCCTGCGCTGCTTCATCGACTTCGACTTCTTCCACAACATCTTCTGCGCATCGTTCTGTCTTCATCAAGCCTAACTGTAAGTCAGTTAGTAGACGTTCGATTTAATCATACTCTGTTTCTTGAGTTCATATGTTTGGAAGTACAATGTGTAGCCTGCTGTTAGATTTACTGTGTGCATCACTGTTTATCAGTAGTATTTGCCTCAATATAAAATCTGGAATAAAAATATTGCGCATATTTCCAACACACTAAGGCCGAGGAAGGTGATAGCTTGGCCTATGGTGGCCTGTAACAATGGCGCGATAGAGCTGGGTGGTGGTAGAAGCAAGGTGTCGTGGCAGCGGCACACCGGCAAAGGGGAGGAAAATTTTGGTTGGGGGTCTTGATTGCTAGGAACTGAGGAAGCTTCACACGAATTTAATTTGAATATGGTGTCTTGTGCCGAGTTTTGGCCGGCGGTGGAGCTTGTGGCCGGATCTGAGCAAGAAGATGATCTCGCCCCAAATTGGTGCTTGATTGCGGAGAAGGAGGCACTAGGGAAGCCGAGGGAATGATTTGGGTGCTCGATGGGGGCTTAGGCTTGCTTCAATAGTCGGATTTGAAACAATGCATGATGTGAACAGTGACCATGGTTGCGGCTAGGTTTTGCGCCGTTGGTCTGGGTTTTGCTGTTCGTGGCAGCGCATTGATGACCCTGTGACGTGGTTGCGTCGAGTTTATGCGAGAATTGCGACTTGACTTGCTTGCTTGACCAAGAGGAGGACGGATGTGTTTGTTGCTTGGCTCGTTGGGGAAGAAGGCTATAGGAAGGAGGAGCTGCTGGCAAGTGGCCCAATTACTGTAGTTGGCCTCACATGTAAGTCTCTAAAGTATTAAGTACAATCTTATACTCAGGACAGCCAACCAAAATAAAATAATCGAAGGGTCAAATCACAATAATAATTTTTGAAACTTTTTACTTAAGTTCCTACGTAAGTTTTCTAACCTCAGTAAAATTTGGGGTAAAAATAATTTGTGTATTAATTATTAAAATTCTAACAATGGGGATTGTTCCAAATTAATTTCTAAAAATAATTTCTTTAAGGGTCCAGATTGAACTAATTGACGATGATTGATTTGTCTGAGGCCCATAAATGGTTACATCTTTTTAGAAGCTGGTCCCATCCTCATAAATGTGGCCCACATTAAATGTCTCACGATGATTTGGTGAAAGCTATTGTTGACCATGTAATAACTACCCAACCTGCAGTATAGGTTGGATGAGAAATTATCCTGAATCTCTTATCTGAGGCCTCTACCAAGTTGGGAACGGTTCGAACTGTGAATCTTTATAAGTCGAACATAATGCCCTTTATCACACCTATCTAGACAGTATCGAGTAAAGGATAACCTTTGCCTCGACCTGATTCACGTTGGTAAGGAATCTCTGCGCAAGGATAACGTGCAGAAGACGCTTTCTCTAGTAGGTACAAATGATCGTTTGGAAGTTACTCCCTATAAAGAGGCGCCCCTCTGACAAAAAGACACCTCTTCAATGAGAAGATGCCTTTTGACCAAAAGACACCTTTTGACGGAAAGACACCTATCTAAGATGACAATTGCCATTCCTTCAACGCTATGAATATGATACTCCCGCAAGGATTCATGATATGGCCAGTAGTGGCTGAATAGATAGAGAGTCAAAGTTTAGGAATATTTTGTATTCTATAAAAGCACTTGTGATATAATACAATTCCCGTTTCTTTCCTACCCCTTTCAATATTATTTTACAGACAATGGCAATCGTAATTACATTTGTAAGCTCAATTTAGGGACCTCCGGGTCTTGAACATCGATAGTTGGCATTAGAAGGAGGGCCCGTCGTAATTCAATGTTGAAAGAGGTAATGTGTTGTCTCCGGAAGCCATAGAGGAAGAGAATTCATTCGATCTCACTGACTACGCTCACCTCACCGCCGATGACTTCGTGGAGGAAGAAGAAGATAAGTGTCACTTCTACTCTGAGTATGCTACTAAAACGGAGTTGTTCAAGTTGGTAACTTTATCCAAACCAGATGAGGTCACAACAGGAGGACCATTTCCTGAGGGAGAATTAGGGAAACAGATTGATTCCATGCCTGCCCTTATCTTAGAGGCAAAGGATCAGGGCGCATGTCATATGGAAGTCGACAATGTACAAACTCACAAGAACAACAATGACTTCCATGAGAGTTCATCTTCAGAAGATTTCCTCCGAAGTCTTGAAATTGATTATACCTCGTCATTGTCCTCACATGAGGGAGTGCTCACCCCTTCCGTCAATTCCAAATTTCACATTTGCGTAGTCACGGAGGAAACAGAGCACAACATGTGGAATATAAACAGTGTGAAACTCAAGAAAAATCTGCCCAAGAGCAGCACGAGAATCTCGCGATTGCCAAGCAAGAGGCTGTGGAAGAGGCGAGATGTCTTTACCACGACAACCAGCAGAGAACCTCACGTAGACCGAATTCGTTAGGAAGTTATCCTAGATCTGTCTTTCCAGTCACGCCAAAAGTTACAAGATTGGCAATAAGGGACATAAACATGTTTCCTAACAGTCCACAAGAGGAAACTCCTATGAACAAAATACACATTATTACTAATGCAATTTTAAGTCAACCTGTGGATGGAGACAATGTGCCGCTTATAGGATCCTTAGCTGTTGATCTGCAAGGAGCTGGTGCAGAAGTACAGAGCGTGTCTCCTTCCATAAGAACTTTGACTTATTCTCGCGTAGATCATTCCTTGTCCGGTCGATGTCAACAGAGAACCGACCATCAATAGAGGAGCAATCCACAATGAAGGAGTGCTTTCGATAGGCTTGACCTAGGTGAAAATATTAATCATGGTTGGCGATGTCCTTGTTCTCCTAATTATATATATCAAGTACCTAATGTATGGACACATTTGGACTATATACAAGATGCGAAGCATTTTCTTTAGGGCTCAAAAATATCACTTGGCTAGAAAAATTCAAGCCAGGTCCTTTATAAAGCTACGATGGAACTTAAAATCCATTAGAATTCCTCAAATTTATACAACCACCATCCAAGCTGCTGGTGGTGATGAGAAGGTAATGGCAAATTATCTTCCCACTGTTTTTAAAATTCTACAAGAACTTGGTTAGTTAATCAACCAGAAGGATATATTTTCAGTTGGAAAAATTTATACCATGCCATATTAAATAATTTTAAAAGTTGTTAATTAAAACCCGATAAAGAAGATGACTTGCATTGTCTCTGCCAAACTTATAATGAGAATTTACGTCAGTTTATCAAGAGGTTTGTAAAACAATTCCTAATATATCTGATGATTCTATAGCCCCATTTGTTTCGGCTTAGACTTTTAGCTTTTGGCTTAAAGCTAGTTTTTTGGCTTAATGAGCTTTTAAGACGTCTGCTTTTAAGCCAAGACATATTGTTTGCTATCCTGGCTTATTAATGGGTTAGATGGTATAGCTTATAGATGGAAAGTCTCAAATACCCTAAATGAGATGGGGGGCATTCTCGATTTATATTTGACAGCATTTGGTGGGTAATTTTGGAGATTTTTAGTGGCAAAAGGTTATTTCATTCAACAAAGCCCAAAAAAGCTCCTCTTGTCTGGCTTTTGGCTTATAGTTATACAAGGGCTTTAGGCTTTTTTAAAGCCCGGTGTGGAGGATACAAGGACCGGGTATGCACGCGTAGGAGGTTCTGGAGGACCGTTCAAGAGAAGAGCGCGCATCCGGTCGATCCGACCATGTTGTAACTAAAAGGAGAGATTGCAACCGTAAAGGAAGCCATCCTAAATAAGGAAGGTTACTATCCCTTTGCTTGTAACCAACTCGGACTTATGTTCTAGTAACAGAGTTGGATTGCACCCCCTCCCTGTATATAAGAGAAGGGGGAGGGAGAACAGGAAGAGATCAGACAATACGACATATAATCCTAGAACACAGGACTAGTGTATTACCTCCACCGCTGAGGGCCTGAACCTGTATAATTCCTTGTCTTGTGTTACCATCGAGATCCTAATCCAGCGCCTTGCCCCATAAATTCACATCCCCCTAAGATTATTGCTGACACAAAACGTCTATAGTTGGCGCGCCAGGTAGGGGTAGCGCGAAGATCAATCCTAGTGATTTCGATGGCTTTCAAAGATGGCATCACCTTCGCTCTAGGCCAGGGTTTTTGCTTCGGAAGTCTATTCTTCATCACCAACGAGCATGGTGTCCTCACCCTTTCGAACCCAGATCAGATCCGGTCCGAGAGCTCTCCCAATTTCCGCTCGGTATTTGTGATCGGAAGCAATCTTCCCGAATCACAGAATCGGCGGGGACCCGGGGAGGCGAGACGAATCTCGCTCGGCATGAAGTCCCAGACGACCGCGCCCGGTGACTCCAAAATCGGGCACGTAATGTCAACGACGACATCTTGCATGCTAGAGCGGGAAACCAGTCGGTTTTCCAAACACCGAAGCAAAACATCATGGCCACAAAGACACCCATTGACACCTTGGGACCCATGATCGAATCTCATAGCCCAGCTGCACCGATCATGGCACAAGTAAAAGCTATGGTGACGGCTGCGGCGATTCAACACAACCAGCGGGGCAAAGCGACGAAGCCCTCACGTACAAGCGAAGAAACTCACACAGCTAGCAGTTGGACTGGCTGCAGTCGGACAAGAAGCAGTCGGCACAAGTCCCCCTGCCACAGGGACGTACGCCCCACCATCCTTCGCGACCTTCGCCAAGACCTCGATGCTAGGAGAAGAGAGCGGGACGATGATGAGCGGCGCCACCAGGACGACGACCACGAACGTTTTGGCATTGATCGTGAGCATAACAGTCGGCATCCCCGCAACCGGACCTCTGGTTATCACAAAGGCAGACACATCTCACACCGAGATCAAGATCGCCGAGTGGATTCCTCGCCGCGCCACCGACAAACTCAGCGCGACGAAGGTCCTATCGACGAGATCCGAGCATTCACTGCTCGCCTCCGCCGAGTGCAGTGGCCGGATGGTTTTAATCCAAAAGGCATTGCCAAGTTTGACGGAGAAAGAGACCCGGAGGCCTGGCTACAGGTCTATTCCCTCGCAGTCAGAGCAGCCGGAGGTGACCACAACGTGATGGCTAATTATCTACCGGTCATGTTGGCTCATTCGGCCCGAGCATGGCTTACATGGCTTCCAGAAGATTCCATCGACTCTTGGGAAGACCTCTGTGACCAGTTTATCACAAATTTTCAGAGGTTATGCACTTTACCCACAAGATACAGTCAAACACCACAAAGGCGAGTTCCCGTAACAAAGTCTTTCGAAAACTTCGTACAGCACAAGTGGTCCTCCCCGGTTGTTGCACACTAACCCTTCCCTTAGCTAAGGCGAAGTTTAGGCCAACCAACCGTTAGATGGGTACTGCCGCAGCCCAGACGCTCCCAGTACAACTTACACAAAGGGTGTAGTTGACCTCCCGAGGTCCCACAGTGCGTTATTAGCAACTTAATCAACTAGGTCCGTCCCATTACAGACATGTGGTTGCAAGATTAACTCAGTTCAAAGGCTTGCAAGGTGAAGTCCTTAGGGTGACCAGGGCAAGACTACCCGAAGAACCAAACCAACATTCCCGGTGCCACAACTGGCCCACCTAATCATTCTTGCCACATGCCCCGGTCAAAAGCTATTTATCAACCCCAGTTGATTACCATGCACCACGTGCCATCAACATCACAACACATGATACCTTTCCAAAACAGGTTCAATATATCATTAAGTCAACATTAACATTTGATTGTCCAAAATCATGTCATGAGCACGTAGCAGGTCTAAGCAATATACTACAACGGTCTAAATTCCCATGTTGGCAATTTAATAGTGTCCAACTAGTAAACCACAACTACGGTGACAAGGGGTCATGGCACATATTTAAGTAATCAAGATGTCATACAGCAATTAGGCATTTATCTAATTTCCCACAATTAAGTAAAGCATTTTCTATTTGAACTAGCATGCAATACATTAAATCAAAATAGGTTTCAAAATAGGATCAATATGGTCAAAGCATAACTTGCCTTCAAAAAGTACTTGTTCTTGGTCTTGAGTTGGATCTTGAGTCAATACTTCTCCTTCGAATCCTTCCGGCACTTCAACGTCTACTAAACGCAGCGTGCAAATAGCAATACACGAATAAACAATAGGCAAAAAGTGTCCAAACATCCAAATAAAATCCATAAACAGAGAGAACATAATTTTATGAATTTTTAGGAACTGGAATCGCTCAATTCGGAGTTAAAACGCAAAAGTTATGATTATTTAAAGTTTACATAATCAATTAAATGATTTTACAGAGAAAAACTTTAGTCCAAAAATTAAATAGAATTCATATTTGAGTATATCTGAATTTTATGAATTTTTAGAAATTTGAATCGTTCAAATCGGAGTTGAAACGCAAAAGTTATAAGCATTTGAAGTTTGAAACAAAATCTGAAATCATTATTTCGAATTAATAAATCATTTTCTTTTTCGGAAATTAATTATTGCGTCAGCGAGGACACGTGGCAGCCCCTGATTGGTCTGCTGACGTCTGCCGGTTCATGGACGTGGTCCATGGTTTGGCTTCGAGTCTCATGGACCCTGGTCCCACGGCTCACGCGCGGTGACAGTGGGACCGCGTGGTGACGTCATTCTTGGCGTCGTGAGGCTCGGCCACGGTCGGCGGCAGTGGGACCATCGGTGACGTCATCGATGATGTCACTACGGCTGGGGTGGCGGCGGCGTGCGGGCCGCCATGGCGTCGGCGTGACGTCATGGTGTGGTTTGGCTGGGCGTGACGCACGGGCCTCGCGTGTCGATGACTCCACACACGCAGCTGCGTGGCGCGGCGGCTCGGCTCCGGACACGCACGATCGTGTCCGTTGATTTGAAAATCAGCGGTCGCGATTAGATCGAGGTTAACTCGGTGAAAACTACACGGTGATCGTGGGGTTGGATCTAGATCGGACGGTCGAATCCGACCGGGTTCCGTGGTTTGGGGAGAACGTGGGCTCACCGCGTGCGTTCGATCTTGATCGGACGGCTGTGGAAGCTCCAAGACGTCGATGGCGGCGCGGCGGCTCGAGGTCACCGGAGTTGGGGACGGCGACACGGTCAACGGCGCTCCGAGGGCCTTCCGACGAGATGAAGTACGCGCCCAGGTTCGCCTCGTCGCGGGGGTTGCGGATCTGGCCACGGAAGCGGCGGAGCGTGGCTGGTTTGCGGCGGAGAACGAAGAATGCACGGCGGCTGTTCTTAACTACGGCGAGGAATTTCGGCGGCGCTAGGGTTTCCCTGCAGGCGTGGGCTAGGGCAACGGGCGCGGCGTCTAACGACGATCCTCGGGAGGGGGTCCACGGCTTTTATAGCGCGAAATCCGAGTCGGCCAGCGGCGAGCAACGGCATGGCGAGGTCTCGGATCGGGGGCGATGACCGGACCGTCCACGTGGCGCGATCGGCGCCACGATGGCTTGGCGCTGAACGGTCCGACCCGGTCCGGTCGGATCGGGCTCAGCGTGGCGTGGCGCCAAATCCGCCGTTGGATCTCGATCCAACGGTCATGTGGCTAGGGTTCGGCCGAGTCAGTTGGCTCGGGTCGGACTCGAGTCCGGCTCGGGTTCCGACTCGGTCGGATGAACAGTACTCGACCCGATTGATTTTCCAGCGATTTAATATTTAAAATAATTTCCAGAAATTCATTTAATTCAAGAAAAATAGCAAAATACTCAGAAAAATTCTGGAAAATACTTTGGAAAATTTTGGACTCAAATAAAATATTTCCAACAAAATTTTATTTGCAAAGTTAAATTCTTTAATTATTTCAAAATGGAATAAATTCAGATAAATTCCAAATAAATCCAAATAAATTCCAGAAAATTCCAAAAATTCACCAAAGTGCCAAATCACACATGAATTTAGGAAAAGCAAAATTTTGGGATGTTACAATCACCTTTCCATGGAGTAATTCCTGGGACTTCCTCTGTGCCACTCGGGCAGATCGTTTTGCCCGTCACGTTCGGCACAAAAGACAATTACAGGACAGAGTACATGAACTTCGAGGTAGCCGATTTCGAGACAGCGTACCACGCTATCTTGGGAAGGCCTGGCCTGGCAAAATTCATGGCTGTTCCACACTACACTTACTCAATGCTCAAGATGCCAGGGCCCAAAGGAATCATCACCGACAACGGCACACAATTTAGAGGAGAAGAATTCCAGGATTGGTGCGAGGAACTAGGAATTAAAATCTACTTTGCTTCCGTGGCACACCCACGGAGCAATGGCCAGGTCGAGTGGGCGAACAGCATGGTACTTCAAGGACTAAAAGCGAGGATCTTAAATCGCCTTAATCCCTATGCCACCCGATGGGTGAAGGAATTGCCCTCGGTGCTCTGTGGGCTCAGAACCACCCCCAGTCAGGCAACTGGGCAGTCACCCTTCTTCCTGGTATATGGTTCTGAGGCGGTCCTACCTTCCAAGCTGAAATTCGGGTCCCCAAGGATTCGGAACCACAGCGAGGATAAATCAGAAGAAAGCAGACTAGACGACCTCGATCGATTGGAAGAAGCAAGGGACGTAGCCGCAATCCGATCATCCAGATACCTCCAAGGCCTGCGTCGCTATCACAACCGCAATATCAGGGGCCGCGCTTTCTCCAAAGGAGATTTGGTTCTAAGAAAAAATCAAAAAAGCGAGCACAAGCTTTCCCCAAGCTAGGAGGGTCCCTATATTGTCGACGAAGTGGTGCGGCCTAGAACTTATCGACTTAAGTGAGAAGATGGAACAGTCATCAGCAACGCCTGGAACATAGAACAGCTACATCGCTTCTACACTTAAATCTTGTATTCCCATTACATCATTTTTTAATGAAATATTTCGTGAATTCCTGAGCACTCCTTTTCCTTGAGGCGTCGGCAAAGACTTCCAAGCTCGTGTAAATCCTAACTCATGAAAACACAAAACCGTACATGATCAAGCCCGAATCCCCCGCAAGAAGTGCCTAGGGAGAGAAGCAACTAGCAAACTACCGACACTGGGGGCTGGGCGTAGTCGGGCGGAATGCGTAAGTGACAAAGGGTGCGGCGCTTGGACGAATTCAAAAACCACGCTGAATCGAAAAAAGGATGGACACAGGGCAATTATGAAGGAATATAACATTTCATTCCATATCTTTTTCATTACATATATGTACAAAAAAAGGAGAAAGGAGAAGGAGGTCTAGTAGCGCCGCCTGCTCAGGCTTCGCCACGGCGCACACACCCAACCGCCGCAATAAGGGCGTTCCGCGCCCTAAAAAGGTGAGGGAAGACCTCAAGAAGGGCGTCCACAGTGGTGGCGTCGCGCTCGACGGCCGCCCTCTCCATCGCCGCCTCAATCGCCCTCCACGTTGCTTCATGAGGCAGCCCCAAGTACCAGGGGCCAGGAAGATCCGCCATGGCAGGGTGCGAAGAAGAAGGATGCAGGAAGTGAACAACACAGGCTTCCCCCAACCCTTATTATATGAAGGGGCGCGGAAGACGAAGCGCACAGGATTAAAGGAAGGGGCGGGAAGCCGGAACGACTCGGCAGCAATCCCAAGGCAAGTTTGAACCGGCCACACAAGCAGTATAACGAAAACGGCCCGGTGACGTCATAATCCCCCTCCACTTTTAATTACTTTATTTTTTGCCTTACGACCTAGTTGCCTCCCAACTAGGCAGTAAGCTGGGGGCTACACTTAATAAGTGCACGTTCGCACGTGCATCAATCCCCTACTTAAACCATTTGGCCTAACGGTCGTAACACTTAATAAGTGAACGCTAAATGCTCCCGCAAGATGTCTCTCCTTAATTCCAGGGGCGACCGGAAAGGCACTCGGGCGACAAAGCAGTAGGGCAAAGGCACTTAGACAATGCTCCTAGTCAGAAGAAATGCCAGGCTATCGGCCCGTGAAGCACTCGGGAACCTCACCACTCGGACAAACGACGCTCGGACGACTTCCTAGTCGGACAAAACAGCAAGCAGCCAACACACTGAAAGAAGGGAGGGCAAAACAAAAATTCATATTCATCCTCGCAAAATTCATACATACGCCTATGCAGGGTCCAAGCACAGGTTTTCTGCTAAAGCTTCTGAGACACTCTCAACCTCCCTCAGAAGAACAGTGGCCTGCTCATCATCCACAGTACAAGTGTAGGCTCCCGGATCGGCTATCCGGAATCCCCTGTGTATTTCTGTACTAGTCCCAGATCAGTAGCTAGTACACACAGTCAAAAGTGATGAATCCACAACCATATCACGAATACATATAATTAAATAAGAATAATACCGAATAAAAGCAAAGACCTTATGGTCAAGGTTTACCATTACGGCCTGAGCAGGCGGAACAACTTGAACAACTGCAGCGGAAGATGAAAACACCAAAGCAACCCATCCAAATGCCCACAGGCAATCGAGTGGGGAGCGCGCCCTAGTCGTTGGAATTCCTTGACAGCTTCTTTCACTTCTGAGATATGATTAGAATGTAGCACGTGAGTACATAAAGTACTCAGCAAGTCTGGGAAATTATGCACAATGTAGGCTATCCAAAAATGGCTTAATATGGTTCTTTTGCATAAAGCCAAGTTTCATCAAATCATACTTGTTAATAATTTTCACAAAGCATATTTGAGCAATTCTTTTTAATAATTGAATTATGTAATATTGTAGTGAAGGTTCTAACCACCACTCACTAATATACAGGCTCTATCCGCCACATCTCAACAAAATTAGGGTTCAATCCAATCACATGGCTCTATCTGCCACAGTTCATAAAATCAGGTTCCTTCCACCTACCTGGCTTTAGCCGCCAGAAGCACACCCGAGAGTTCTAACCGCTCCCGGATCCCAAAACAAAACATTGTTTAGTTTGAAACCAAAAACCAAAGTCTACCAGTATGAAAGCATTCAGCAAGCTTTGCCTTTGACCGTAGGCACGGCTATTCGAATAGTTTTAACTCTGCAGAGGTGTACAACTTTACCCACAAGACATGATATTCCCTTGATGCCAAGCTATTAGCACACTTCCTTAGGTGTGCCGGCAGGGATATCATGACAAGGCCTTTACAATGTATACGCCTAACCTGACCCACCCGCTGAGGTTTCACCGCTGTTAGGGTTTCGTCCGCCCAGTACAGAAGCCCCCTCTTGCGCCGTGTGAGAAAAACAACAACAACAACAACAATGCCTCCTTCCGGCTCTCACATTCCACCGAGTGGTGAGTCTAAGTCAGGTTTCTACAAATTAGTTAGCCAGGTCGTGCCCACTTTGACATGTGGTTGTACGGTTATGCTTAGAATGGAGACAGTCATAAGCGTCGGTCCTTAATTGACTTGGGGCGGTACTTGCGCAATGAAAGCTAGCACTCCTTCAAGGCCCACGGACAAACCATTCCGCCCCAGTCCAAAACCATTTTTCATTTTATTTTTATTTTGCAAACCATTGGCAATACTCCTTGCCTGTAACTTCCAATACAAGTTTTCAAGGGATAATTGAAATTCCCACCCATAGGTGAATATTGACTATTTGCGAGTCTAAGCATTTCTACCGTACTATTCTATTCCACCAATAGTTTATTTTATAAAAGGTAAGTTGTAGGGTTTGGTTACAATTCTTATAATCAAGTCTGTAACATCCAATAACCTTTAAATTGTCATACTCTTACAATCATATGAATAATCCAATCCAATACAGTACCCACAAGTAGGAAGTATATCCTGGTACTATTATAATTCCAAAATCATACCAAGCTACTATCATCATTGTATATGAAACAATCTCCCCAAAATATAATTCTCATTATCGATTACCCATCATCCATACATTGATTAATTTTGTAATCTACTTGATCCACCACGAATAATTCACAATCTCATCCCCAAGCATCTTTTAACAAAGACTCCCGAAACCAAGATTTTATTAATTCAGCGACTATAATGATCTTCATACATAGTGACATTCGGTCGACTTAAACAAATCACTCATAATACACATGATTCATGAATCCACATAAATGGTTATCGCGAGACCATATTTCACCAAAATCATCCACTAAACCACCGAGAATACTTCACAACATCACCTTTAAACCTCTAGAATATAATCCACCGATAATACTTCATAATAGCATATATTTAATCCTTCACATCATCACCTCTAAATCATCTACTTTAATCCACCAAGAATACGGAATATTATCATTTACTAAACCACCAAATATTTTGGATCATTCACAATTCTCCATAAATGATTATCACATATCTATATTTCCACAATCATCTATTTCTTAATCGATCAGTTAGTAATAATTCCCCAACAAGCACTAATAATCCAACTAACTCTGATTCTCATTCGACACTATTTTATCAACCTAAGAAATCCAATTCAACATATTATTTACTTATACTGACCTATTTAATCCAACAAGAATACTTCACAATACCATACATCTTCCAAAATTTCCCCCAATCCATTATAATGTGAACTAATATAATAATTCAACTTCACAATATTTCAATCGTCAACGTTCATAGATCAACTTCATAATTAACAGTCTCCATCAACACTAATATTCATGTAATCTCCAATCAAATTGGGTTCTAGCTTCAATCCACGTTCTATACTAATATGTTACATCCAAACTGTCTTCCAAATAGTAATTTCTCTAATAACAGAATATTTTTCCAAAAACACTTATATTGGTGGATTACTACACTAGGGCGACAAGGGGTCAGGGATAACAATGTCAAGGAGGTAGGAACAACAGGTATAACTAATAATCTAACGTTAACTTCATTCTTTTAATATAAATAGCAATGCAATTTATAAAACAGTGGTAAAACAGTTGTAAATTGTACGATCAACATGCGTCAAGGAGACTTGCCTCGGTCACAGCGAGAATGTTGAACAATTGAAGTCCGGCGGCGGAATCGGCGATCGCGTCGGGGTCCCCGGCTACGCGCAAATCGAGGCAATAAATAAATAAAAGAAAATAAATAAAATCCAAAAATTACAAAAATTATACTGCCAGGAAGATCTTGATTTTAGATGAATTTAGAAATTTGAATGGAGTCAATCGGAGTTCGGACGCAAAAAAATATAAGCGTTCGAAGTCGGAAAATGATGGAAAATCAAGAAAAAGAGAAAAGTTACTGTTTGCTACAGTAACTCGCGAAAGGTTTTGTTCCAGAACAGAACCAAAACTACAGAGCCCTCCTTTTCTTCCAAAAAAACGGATTTTTGCCCCATTTTCGCATGGATTTGGACCAAATAAAATCATGGATTCTCTAGATAACATCCTTAGGGACTCATAGGAGGAAGGAATTGTAACACCCCGGCATTTAATATGCCCGAATGCTACCAAACATAAGCTAAACAACATCCAAATATCATATTTAACATAAAATTCCAGCAAAGGCGCATAGGCTAAAAACCGAGATTTTGGCAGCACCTCCTTTGTTTTATCATGAATTTAAGGAGCAACAACGATATAGCATTATATGGCAATAAGGGAAACATCTAAAACAACAATAAATAGAGTCTTAACGACAATAAAAGACTAACATTTAGCACTTAAAGTTCCAAGTGCCAAACGAACAATAAAACTCTCATTAACCAAGCTAAGCCTTAATTTAATGACCATCACACGCAATTTATTATCAATCTAAAAGAATTGACTTGGGGAAACATTAAGGTGAAGCAACGTGTGGGCGTGTGTCTATTCCCTTTTCCCGCATGCCGTTCTCATGGTACCTAAAACAATAAGAAAAAAACACAAGCGTGAGTTCAAAACTCAGCAAGCATATTGCAATGGACAACAAGAACAACAATATGGCAATAGCATCTCCCTTCATGTAAATCATCTTATTCATAAACACTTAACATTGTCATCATCAATATGTATGAGATGTAATGCAATGCTCATGTCTCCTTGGAAACTCATACCGGTATGGTTGAGTACACACCCGTCGGTGTGCACCCTTTTCCCCCCTTCCATCCCGAAGATGGAGGGTGCCTACTCATCGCTTCCATTCACCACGTGGATGGAATCACGATGTAGGTCTTACTCAATGGCGTTCGGACTAGTCATAACTTTCTCACCGACCTTGCCGGACTAGTTATGACTTTCTCACCGCCTCGCCTCTATCTCATGTCATGCATGCAACTATGCCAATTATCATATTTCACATGTACATAAACATATGGCATCTCATCATGATAAATATTAACACATGGCATCGAATCATGATAATCATACTCAATATATCATTGGAAAACAGCAAGCATGGCAAGTGATCATAGCAAGTATTCAATCTTTCATCTAATCTCCACAAGCAACCTACAATTCCGCTATTCATTACAACACACTTGCCTCAACTGTGGGCGACGGGATTGTGGGAAGTAGAGGGCACCCCCGGGGTCACACCACCTGCACAACGGCATCACATACTCTCAATAATGCCCACAAAACAGTACACAAATCCCCATCTCACCCGACATTGCCCGCTACTCGCAAAACCTAAAACAGAGGTTCAGTCCCGGCGGGACAGCAGCCTTGCAAAGGCCATAACTTGAGTTCTGGGACTCCAAATCGATTAAACGAGTACACCATCGCGAAGCTTAGGAAATTTCCTACCTTTTTCTAGTTATACAGAAAGACTGATTCGGACTCTAAAAGTTTTTAATCTACAGATTACTACGATCTGTTCTAATTGCGTCACAGATTTTAACACGCTCGGTAAAATGGCCATAACTTTCAAACAGCTGATCGGATTTTAACGTGCTTTATGTCCACGGAAAGATAATTAAATTATATACAACTTCTTTTAAGTCCGTACGGACAGATTCGCAATCTAAATCGACGAAAACTCGAACCCTAGCCCGACTGCTCAATCTGTCCGAAAACAGAAACGTGGCAACGTCTAGATCTAACCCAAAGAACTCCAACCCAGCACCACCAATTGATCTAAAAACTTCATAAACACCCTAAGAACAGTACCTAGATCAAACCCAAGGATCCCCATGATCATACCTTTGCCCAACGAACGAATCTCTAATAGATCTCCTCGCGGATCGCTCCTCGCTCCACGCTCCTCGCTCCTCGCTCCAACGGATGGATCCACAAGGTGCAGAGGTGTGGAGACCACCCTAGGGCAGCAAGGGGGTGGAGGAGAGGTGGGGCAATGGAGGAGAGCAAGGGGGAGGCGCAAGGCTCAAAGGGAAGGGGCGGCTAGGGCTTGGCAAGTGGGGGGGAGGTGAAGGGGGCGCACCAAGGCCTCAAGGGGCGCAAAGGCAGCAGGGTGGACGCCCCAAAGGGGCAGGGAAACCCCTTTTACCAGCCCCCACACCCAATTCTAGTCCGTTACAGAGACCTAATCCATCCCACCAAAGCCCACCAAGGCCCAAAACTCCCCCGGGAAGGCCCAAAACCCCGAAAACGGCCCGGAAACGGCTTGGAAAAGCTATTAACCTCCATAACATATAGTTTTAACCTTAATTCCACATTTCATATTGTTTTTAACCATATCAAGCACGTAAAATAAAGTTATGACACTCCGTGGTGTCACATTCTTCCCCCCTTCAACAGGATTCGACCTCGAATCTAAACGCACCAACACGCAACCCAGCAAAACCGAAGATAGCTAGGTTTTCACATCACATACCTGAGGTGAAAAGCTCGGGATATTTCTCGCGCATACGAGACTCCAGCTCCCAAGTTGCCTCTCTCTCGGTCTGATGTGACCACAACACTTTAACGAACTTGAGCGTCCGATTCTTCGTCACTCGCTCCGAAGTCCCCAGAATTTCAACAGGACGGGACTCGAAGGTGAGGTCCTGCTCAAGTACTAATGGTTCCAACGGAACCACCAACTCCGGATCATGCAAGTATTTCCTCAACATCGAGACATGGAACACATTATGCACACCTTGCATAGCTTCCGGTAGCTCCAGACGATAGGCCAACCTACCAACTCGGGCGATGTTAGGAAAGGCCCAACATACCTTGGACTGAGCTTTCCTTTGGTGCCAAAACGCACCACACCCTTGGTGGGAGATACTCGCAAGAGTACGCTATCACCCACCTCAAACTCCAAGTCTCGCCGCCTCACATCAAGATAGCTCTTACATGCGCTTTCTGCTGCGAGAAGGTTACGCTGCACTCCGCCACGCGATCAGCGATCCGCTGAACCCAATCCGGTCCAAGAATCGCTCTCGCCCACTGCATCCCAACAAAGTGGCGATCTGCACTTCCGGCCATATAGTACCTCATAAGGAGCAGCCGGATCTTTGGAATGATAGCTGTTATTATAAGCAAACTCCGCAAGAGGCAAATGATCCTCCCAGCTACCTTTCCAAGCCATCACACAGGCCCCGAGCATGTCTTCCAACGTCTGGATGGTACGCCAGATCGCCCATCCATCTGAGGGTGAAAAGCGGTACTAAGGCGAAGCCGCTGCACCCAAAGCACTCTGCAAACTCTCCTAACTTGGAGACGAACTTCGCATCCCGATCATAAATAATGGTCTTAGGTACACCATGCAGTCTCACAATCTCCCGCACATAGATGGGAGCCAACTCGCTCGCAGAATTAGTCGTATGCGGATAGGAATGAAATGCGCAGACTTGCTGAGACGGTCCACCACAACCCAAACAAAGCATCCTTCCTCGTGGAGAACGAGGTAGACCAACCACGAAATCCATGGAGATGTCATCCCATGGCCACACAGAATCTCCAATGGTCGCAACAGATCGGCGGACGCTTATGCTCAGCTTTGATCTTCTGACAGATCCCACAAGACGCCACATACTTGGCAATATCCACTCTCATCCTTTTCCACCAGAAATTCTTCTTCAAGTCCCTGTACATCTTGGTCTCCCAGGATGGACCGTGTACGGGGTGTGATGAGCTTCTTTCGAGAATGTCTTCTTTCACTTGAGATTTACGAGGCACGCCTGACGGCCCTGAAACCTCGTAACTCCCGCATCATCAATGGTAAAGTCTCCGGACTTGCCATCCTCAAAGCGTTCCTCGCTTCTTTGGAGCAAACGGTCATCTTCTTTGTGCCTCCCGCACGACACGCCGGAATCGCCGACTCAAGAATCAATCGAGTTTCAGCTTGCACGGTCCCCGCATAAGCGAGGGAGACCCCAAACGCTCAAAATCAGCAACAAGACAATCAACAATAGGGGCATTGTCTTGCGATCGAGAGCGTCGGCCACAACATTTGCCTTCCCGGATGATACCGGATAGTAAGGTCATAATCCTTTATCAATTCTAGCCACCTCTTACGCCTCAAGTTCAAATCTTTACGAGTAAAGATGTACTTGAGGCTCTTGTGATCGTGAAAATGTCACAAGACTCGCCGCATGAGTAATGCCTCCATATCTTCAATGCAAACACCACGGCGGCTAGCTCAAGATCATGCGTGGGATAGTTACGCTCGTGCTTTTTCAACCGCCTCGACGCATAAGCAATCACCTTGCCCTCTTGCATGAGCACACACCCAAGTCCCAACCGAGAAGCATCGAGAATACACCATGAAGCGCTTCCAGGCTCGGGAAGGGTAAGAACAGGAGCGATCACTAACTTCTCCTTCATAGTGCGTAAGCTGTGCTCACACTCTGCGATCCACTGGAATTTCATCCCCTTCTCGAGTCACCGCGAAAGTGGCTTGGCAATGATAGAGAAATCCTGCACGAAACGCCGATAGTAGCCACCAACCCAAGGAAACTACGCACCTCTTTGACATTGGAAGGCCTCTTCCAATCCAAAAGCCGAGACTTTGCTAGGATCTACAGATATGCCCTCCGGATTGATGATGTGGCCAAGAAAACCCACTTCGAAATCCGTAACTCGCACTTTTCAGCTTAGCAAAGAACTGATTTTCCTCAAGGTGCTCAAAGACAAGCCTCGATGTCGCTCATGCTCCTCTTCCGATTTAGAGTAAACGAATGTCATCGATGAACACTACCACAAACTCATCAAGATACTTGTGTAGCATACTGTTCATCGCCTCCATAAAGACAGCAGGAGCATTAGTTAGTCCAAAAGACATAACTTTAAATTCATAATGCCCATATCTAGTGGAGAAAGCAGTCTTCTCAATGTCCCGCTTCCTCACACGGATCTCGATTGTACCGACTGAAGATCAATCTTGGAGAACACCTTTGCTCCCTTCAATTGGTCAAACAGATCCTCGATGCGAGGCAAAGGATACTTGTTCTTGAATGTCACTTGATTAAGAGCACGATAATCAATGCACATACGCCAACTTCCATCCTTCTTCGAGACGAAGAGGACGGGTGCTCCCCATGGCGAAACGCTACGCCGAATGAAGCCCTTGGCCAACAGATCCTCCAACTGCTTCTTCAACTCGTCTTGAAAAGGACGAGCCAAGCGGTATGGAGAGATAGAAATAGGTCGAGTGCCAGGAACAAGATCAATACGAAACTCCACATTCCTCATAGGAGGTAGACCAGGCAACTCGTCAGGGAACACATCAACGAACTCCTTCACTACAAAAATCTCCTCAATGGGAACTGTGGAAGATGGTTTCTCAGACAAAGTCATGAGGAAACCCAACAGCCTCAAACGCCGATTTAAAACAAACTAGTCAAAGCAAAGACGGAATCGGAGGGTATACCACCTGAAAGGTCAACTCTTCACGACGGGCCTGCAAGGCAACTGTCTTCCAGAAACAACAGATCTTAGCACGGTACTGATGCAGCTAGTCCATGCCCAAAATGACATCAAAAGGAGCCAACTGGATCACCATGAGATTGGCAAAGAAAACCTCATCCTCAATGGCAATGGTGCAACCAGGGCAAACAAAAGAACTAGCAATCAACCCCCAGGAGAACTGACTAACACGGACTCAGAAATCCGCTGAACTCCCAACTTAGCTCTACTAGCAAACTCCGACGACACAAAAGAATAGGATGCTCCGGAATCAAACAGAACAAAGGCATCAACGGAATCCACGAGCAGAGTACGAAACCACCTCTCGATGCCCTACCGACTCGGGCGGTCAAGAAAGCGTACACTCTGGTGGCGCCGGATGAAGGAGCCCGACTCAGTCGATGCCCCATCAAGGCTGGGGCGGAGGAGGCAATCGAGGAGGAGCAGACGGCCGCGGCACCAAGACGCTACCGGGTGGCGCCACGCAAAGGGCGGCCGAGAAACAGGGGCAGCCATCATATGCACCGATCCTCCGGAAGACGCTACCGGAGTGGGAGGAGAAGGCACCGTGTCCCACTTGATGATGCTACCGGGATTCATCCGGCAGACTTGCCCCATGTGGCCGGGCTTGCCACAATGGTTGCAACTCTCAGTCCAACCACACTCCAAAGCACGGTGTTCACCACCGCACTTGAAACAAATCATGCCTTGCCCGGGCACAGGACGAACAGCCGCTCGCGAGGAAGATGACTGGGGTGGTCTCATCTTAGCCCCTGAGGAGGAGCCCTATCCCCCCTTGAACTTCTTGAAGGTGGGTCGAGAAGACCCACCTCCTCCACCAAAGGTCCTCTTCGGCCCCACTTTGTCAGAGGAACCCATGAACCACCAGGGTTTTGCTTATCCCGGGGAAGCTCCAACTCGAGCTCCATGCCCATCGCTTGCTCCACCACGGAGCAGAAGTCACGAGGACGATCGCCCCATGACAACTCGAACTCCTAGTTGAGGCCCCTACGGAACCTCCTCGCCTTCTCTCCCTCGTCTGCCGGTGCCACGGCCAAGACGGCGCACCACGCTGTTGAACTCCACCTCATACTCGCCACCGACCTCTTTCCTGGGAAAGAGTCGCCGAGTATGCTCCATCCTCTCAAGGAAAGACTCGGTAGAACTTGGCTCGAAGCGAGCCACAAAGTCCTCCCGTGTGATCGACCAAGATCGTGGGTTCTAGCAGCCGTAACCCCTTCCCACCAGATATCAGCTTGGCCTTTCGGTGAAAGGCCACAAAGCAAGCTCCTCCGGACCGAGGTCAATTCTAGGACCTCAAGCGCCTTTCCATGTACCGCAGCCAATCTGGACTGGATCGGCATGCCCGCTCCGTCAAAAGTGTCAAGACGGAGGGTCATCCACTCTCGGAGACTCATCCTCGGCCGGCGCAGGGGCAACAATCGGGGCCAGCTGCAGGGGAGGCACCACAGGGGCTGCCTGGCTGGCCGGGCGCAGCTCTGAATCTCCTTCTGCAGAGCCTCGAACTAAATCATCATTGGCGGCGGGCACCCCGCGATCAGGTTGTTGGAAGCTCCTCCCGAGCTGGGTCCACGAGCATTGAGCGAACGCTACCTCAAGAATGACTCCTCAACTCCTGGGAGCCTCGCCTGGCCTCCACGGCCTCGGCCCACGGCCTCTACCCTCGGCATGGCTGCTTGCATGCAGACAACCATCCAAACACAAAAACATAAACACAACATCACACAACCAAGAACATAGATCAAACATCATCATAGCATAGTCTTCATCAAATAATTAAGCGCAATGCAATAATGAACCAAGACCCCATCCTACTGTGCAACCAAGTGTGTCAAATTTTAAATTAGTTATACCACTTTTGCAAGTTTTAATGTTGCTATCCTATAACAAAGTTTTAGTTAGAACCTAAGCCATGTTTCTAAGTTATTCCACATCATATTTTAGTTGCAACTTAAGGTATAACACTAAAATACTTATTCCAAGGACCTACAACCCGCTCTGATACCAACTGTAACACCCCGACATTTAATATGCCCGAATGCTACCAAACATAAGCTAAACAACATCCAAATATCATATTAACATAAAATTCCAGCAAAGGCGCATAGGCTAAAAACCAAGATTTCGGCAGCACCTCCTTTGTTTTATCATGAATTTAAGGAGCAACAACGATATAGCATTATATGGCAATATGGGAAACATCTAAAACAGCAATAAATAGAGTCTTAACGACAATAAAAGACTAACATTTAGCACTTAAAGTTCCAAGTGCCAAACGAACAATAAAACTCTCATTAACCAAGCTAAGCCTTAATTTAATGACCATCACACGCAATTTATTATCAATCTAAAAGAATTGACTTGGGGAAACATTAAGGTGAAGCAACGTGTGGGCGTGTGTCTATTCCCTTTTCCCGCATGCCGTTCTCATGGTACCTAAAACAATAAGAAAAAAACACAAGCGTGAGTTCGAAACTCAGCAAGCATATTGCAATGGACAACAAGAACAACAATATGGCAATAGCATCTCCCTTCATGTAAATCATCTTATTCATAAACACTTAACATTGTCATCATCAATATGTATGAGATGTAATGCAATGCTCATGTCTCCTTGGAAACTCATACCGGTATGGTTGATTACACACCCGTCGGTGTGCACCCTTTTCCCCCCTTCCATCCCGAAGATGGAGGGTGCCTACTCATCGCTTCCATTCACCACGTGGATGGAATCACGATGTAGGTCTGACTCAATGGCGCTCCGGACTAGTCATAACTTTCTCACCGACCTTGCCGGACTAGTTATGACTTTCTCACCGCCCTCGCCCTATCTCATGTCATGCATGCAACTATGCCAATTATCATATTTCACATGTACATAAACATATGGCATCTCATCATGACAAATATTAACACATGGCATCGAATCATGATAATCATACTCAATATATCATTGGAAAACAGCAAGCATGGCAAGTGATCATAGCAAGTATTCAATCTTTCATCTAATCTCCACAAGCAACCTACAATTCCGCTATTCATTACAACACACTTGCCTCAACCGTGGGCGACGGGATTGTGGGAAGTAGAGGGCACCCCCGGGGTCACACCACCTACACAACGGCATCACATACTCTCAATAATGCCCACAAAACAGTACACAAATCCCCATCTCACCCGACATTGCCCGCTACTCGCAAAACCTAAAACAGAGGTTCTGTCCCGGCGGGACAGCAGCCTTGCAAAGGCCATAACTTGAGTTCTGGGACTCCAAATCGATTAAACGAGTACACCATCGCGAAGCTTAGGAAATTTCCTACCTTTTTCTAGTTATACGGAAAGACTGGTTCGGACTCTAAAATTGTTTAATCTACAGATTACTACGATCTGTTCTAATTGCGTCACAGATTTTAACACGCTCGGTAAAACGGCCATAACTTTCAAACGGCTGATCGGATTTTAACGTGCTTTATGTTCACGGAAAGATAATTAAATTATCTACAACTTCTTTGAAGTCCGTATGGACAGATTCGGAATCTAAATCGACGAAAACTCGAACCCTAGCCCGACTGCTCAATCTGCCCGAAAATAGAAACGTGGCAACGTCTAGATCTAACCCAAAGAACTCCAACCCAGCACCACCAATTGATCTAAAAACTTCATAAACACCCTAAGAACAGTACCTAGATCAAACCCAAGGATCCCCATGATCATACCTTTGCCCAACGAACGAATCTTCAATAGATCTCCTCGCGGATCGCTCCTCGCTCCACGCTCCTCGCTCCACGCTCCTCGCTCCTCGCTCCAACGGATGGATCCACAAGGTGCAGAGGTGTGGAGACCACCCTAGAGCAGCAAGGGGGTGGAGGAGAGGTGGGGCAATGGAGGAGAGCAAGGGGGAGGCGCAAGGCTCAAAGGGAAGGGGCGGCTAGGGCTTGGCAAGTGGGGGGAGGTGAGGGGGGCGCACCAAGGCCTCAAGGGGCGCAAAGGCAGCAGGGTGGACGCCCCAAAGGGGCAGGGAAACACCTTTTACCAGCCCCCACACCTAATTCTAGTCCGTTACGGAGACCTAATCCATCCCACCAAAGCCCACCAAGGCCCCAAAACTCCCCCGGGAAGGCCCAAAACCCCGAAAACGGCCCGGAAACGGCCCGAAAAAGCTATTAACCTCCATAACCTATAGTTTTAACCTTAATTCCACATTTCATATTGTTTTTAACCATATCAAGCACGTAAAATAAAGTTATGACACTCCGTGGTGTCACAGGAATTGAGTTGATTCTCACCGGAGGCGACGAATTTGACGTCAAACGGAGCTCCGGCCGAAATGACAAAAACCCAAAATTCGTCTCCAAAACTTGAGGGATCCTAAAATTGATTGTTGGGTTAGACTCTAGACTCAATCACGGTCATAAGGAACCAAGTGGCACGAAGAATGACCCACCGGAGAAGGATCTACAAGCACGAACTCGAAGAACACCGAAAAAGTGTGACCCGACTTCGGTTTTCTCGATCTCACGAGCACAAGGGTGTAGTAGATGGAAAGGGGAGCACACTCTCGGAATGGGGACTCTTATACGAAGAGAATGGAGGTGGTGGTGCGCCGTTTGGAGTTGAAACGGCCGAGATAATGGCGTTTAAGTCAATTTCGGTTTTTGCTCGGTTGTTCAACTTCCGGCGAGCTTTGGGATTAAAGATGGTGGGGAATAGCAAGAGGGTGACGCTACGAATCCAACGGAACCGACCGTTCGCAATTTGGAGATGAAATAAGGGAGATAGAAGGGTTTCAAGTAAGCCCTAGCCATTGTTGCTTAGTTGGAGCTCTCTGTTGTTGTGAGTTGGCTGGAGGTTGAAAATGGGCACTATTCACTTGACACGTGGCGCTCTCCCATTGGTCCTCCTTTACGCGAACGAACCGCCCTATAGAAAAATTAGGAAAAATGGCCTAAAAATTCCGGAAAAATTCCTAGAGCCATTTTAGAATATTTGGGACCCAATAAAATTGGTTTGGTTGAATTTGGATGAAATTTGTGGAATTAAATATTCGGGCGCGGATCGCACGCATTAAACAAAAGCCGCGCGAGATAAAATAGGAACGGAGGTCCAAAAATCCGGGGAATGATTCCTAAAATCATTTTGGAATATTTGGAACACAATTGAAGTGGTTTTGGGATTTTTGGAGCATTTTTGGACTCGGGTGAAATTTCGGGTACCGGCGGGAACCGAGAAATGCGATTTTTCGAACGGAAGGGAATTTGTGAAATCATGTGCTGAAAAATTGGCTTAGAATTGAATTTGCAAATATGTTTGTTCATGTGTTTTGTCAATTTGACAAGAAGCAGTAAGTTTCGCTTTTGCGCCGGACCAAGATCTCAAGAAACAGTAAGTTTCCCATCTACAACGAACAAATTTTGTTGGTCTGTCGAAAACATGCTTTGGGAACCTCACTTTCCCATGTATGACGGACCGATTTTGTTTGTCTGTCGTGAACATGATTTTGAACTCATTGAGCCAAACTCAATTTTCCTCAAAAACCAGTAAGTTGTGCATGTACGACGGACAAAGTTTTTGGGTCCGTCGTGAACGTGTTTTCGCCAGAATGATTTCTTCTTGGAACCGAAACTTTCACTTGTACAACGGACCGATTTTGTCTGTCCGTTGTGAATGGTTTTTTGAGTGATTTTTCATGTGTCTGCTGGACCATATTTCCTTGTCCGTCGTGAATGCGTTTTCTTTGAATTAGGGTTTTGAGCGAATTGAAATAATTTGAATTTGAGATTATGAAATTTGTGATGATTTCATGATGCTTCTTTTGAAGTGGACTTTATGCAATGCTCATGTGAGTAGTTGCATGGATTGACATTGAGTCAAGTCGTGGACTTGTGCTCTGATTTGTTTTGTGGTTTGTTCATGTGCAGGTATTGCTCGAAGACGAATGTGGTCGATGACGGGATCGGAACTAGGTTCATGGAGGAACCGAGGTTCGGGACTAGGTTCAGAGGAGGAACCGAGGTCTTGGTGGTCAAGGATGTCATGCGGGGCGCTCGGGCTAAGAGAATGGTGCACATGAAGAATGGTTAGTCACGTGAGAATGGCGGGAGGTCATTCGCGTGCAAAGTGTTAGTCACGTGAGTATGGCGGTGGCCATACGCGTGCAAAGTGTTAGTCACGTGAGTATGGTAGGGTTGCCATATGCGTGCAAGAGTTGTACTCGGCCAGGTTGGGCCAAGTAGAGTTGTGTTGGATACGGATTCCTTCTAGGAATAGGAATCGTATTCGAACTCCTTGTGGGTTGGTGCTTTAAATAGGTGGGGTCTCTGTTGAAAGGCACCAAGTAGAGCTGAGCGCATCAAGCTTTGAGCTTGGTTTTAGGGTTTGTACTCTTTTGATGAGAGTATTTTAGACAAGAAATAAAGATCAATTCTTCCAAGATTTTTGCGTGCTCAAAGAACCACGCCGCTCTGATGTTTTCTGTTTTGGTTCTTGTTTGCATGCTTGTTCTAATTCTAGATTGGTTTTTGATCGTTGAGTTTCATCTTGATTTGATCCATCAAAAACCGTTCTAGGGTATTGATTTAGAGTTTCTCAAAGTCTAGTTGATTAATCTTTTGAAGATCTTGTTTAATCTTGAAGTTTTGATTAGATTGATTCTCGTCAAGTTCTGAAACAGCAAGCTTGCGAAGCTCATAACTTTTGATCCGTAAGTCCGATCGAGCTGATTCTTTTTGGGTTTGATTCGTATTGGAATCTAGTTTCTTGTGTCCAAATTTCAGATCGATCCGACGGTTGGATCTCCAGGAATTCGCGTTTTACTGAACCTCTATCATTCTGTTTTTGTCGAAAACGAGGCAATTATTTGGTTCTGTTTTGGGGTGAACTTTTAATAGATCAAGAATTTGGTTTTAGCTTCCGCACAATCATTCACCCCCCCTCTGATTGCTATATTCGTATACTTCGATCCTACAAGTGGTATCAGAGCAAGGTTTCTCTAATCTATCTTAACCGGTGATTAGATCAATGGATCGTTATTCGACAAAACCATGTGTGTTCGATGGTGTTGATTTTCAGTTTTGGAAGGCCAAGATGGAGGCGTTCATCCAAGCATGAGGCTTCACAATTTGGGAGAAGGTTTACAAGCCATATGAAGTCCCCGCAAACGACAACGTCAACGACACCAATCGCACACATGTTGAAGCAAATAGCAAGGCGCGCAACTTGATCATCCAAGGCTTGGGACGCGACTTTGATCGTGTGGTTCATCTTCGATCCAAGCATATGAGGTATGGAAATCTCTTTGTGATTACCATGAGGGTTCTAACTTGTCAAAGAGGTTCGCCAAGATATTTACAAAAAAGAATACATGCGTTTTGAGATGAAACCTAGTGAATCTGTAGATGACTTCTTTGCACGTTTCAATAAAATTCTTAGCAATCTACGTGCTGTTGGAGTTAGCTACACTGATGCTGAAAATGCTCGACAATTGCTTAGTGCTTTGGACATGTCAGTGTGGGAGATGAAAGTAACATCTATACAAGAATCTACTACCATGAGCACACTCACATTAGATGTTCCTTACTCTAAGTTGAAAACTCATGAGTTGTATGTTCTTGCCAGGAAGGGTAACATTAAATCAATTGCTTTGATCTCTAACCCTAACATGTCAAATGCAAATTCTTCTTCTAGCTTTGCCTTGTCTTCCATGTCTTCTTTAACAGATGAGCAACTTGAAGAGTTTCCTGAAGAAGATCTGGCACTACTCTCTTCTCGCTTTAACAAAGCTTTGCAGAATGTGAGAATGAGAAAGAGAGATGGTCCTCCAAGATGCTATGAGTGTGGTGACCTCAACCATATTCGCACAAATTGTCCTAAGCTTGCAGGAAAAACATCAAAGGAGGAGAAGGACAACGACAGAAGGAATGAGAAGAAAAGGTTCTCGTCAAATGATAGGAAGAAGAAGAGCTTCATCAACCGCAAGGTGGTTCACCGAGTTCTTTCCGCTCTTGAACAAGTCAATTTGAGCGATGTGGACTCGGAGAGCAGCGAAGATGATGCAACTCCAAGCAAGTATGATTTGATAGGATTATGTCTCATGGCAAGCAGCAAGGATAGCTTCACCGAGGACGACCACGACAGCGACTTCAATGAGGTAGATCCCTCTTATGATGAATTAGCTATTGCTGTTGCTCGTCTTGGAAAATTGCTTGACAAACGTGATAAGAAAATTAAGAAACATGATTTCATTATTGAATCATTGAATGCTGAAATTGCTAGACTTAAGACTTTGATTCCTAGTGATGATACTTGCAAATCATGTGACTTAATTTACAATGAGCTCACCTTGCTTAGGAAAGAACATGCTCTTTTGTTGCATCTAAATGAGAAAATGAGAAACATGTTGTACATGCTAGCTGTTCCAATCGATGATTTGCATAGTTTAACTTCTTGTTCTAAATGCTCAACTCTTGAATTAAAATTGAAAGATGCAAATGCTAGGTTTCTCAATTAATCGATAATCTGCTTTCACATGAAATTCTCTCATGCTCAACTTGTCGCAAGCAAAAAGGAAAAGTAGATATTCCTGCAATAATTGTTTAATTCTTGCTAAAAAGTTGATTACCCGCAAAACTCTTTGGAACGATTCACTAATGGCAAGAAAAATTGAACATGATTTTGGATCAATCTAAGGTTAGCTCAAACAAGAGAGGTTTAGGCTTTGATCTTCATGCTTCATTTGAAACTAAACCTCGTGACCGTTGTTAATGCTCCTTGCAATGACAAAATTGAGATTCTTAATGAGCCTAAAAAGATTGCTTTTAAATCTGCTGGTTTTCTTTCTTCTACTATGATGAATGCAAAATGTGCTTCTACTGTTAAAGCCAAACTTCATGCTAAGTACACTTGCACTCATTGTGGTAGAGATGGACATCTAGTAGATTTTTGCTTTAGACTAGCCAGACAGCAAAGGAAAGAAATGACTAAGGCTAGGTCTAACTTCAGAAGAGCACACTTTGCTTCTCACTATGCGCCTAGAGTGTTGAAAACGCCTTCTGTTCCTATAAACATGGGAAAAGGAAAAGCTGATTTTGTGCATAAAAATTCTCGTGTTGTGTGTAATACCCGGAATTCGTTTCCCTAGCCATTTCTTTTATTCCTTCGGGGAGCGTTGTTTTTTTTTATTTAGCGGGAACATTTGCGGAGTTCAGGGATGCGGAAAAGAAGTTAAAATATATTTTTTAGCATCATTAAAGTGTGAATTATTGTTTTTTTGGGCGAGGGCTTGTACCACTTGGGCCTAGGCCGGCTTTTGGGCCAGCCCATGCGCCCGCACCACCTCCCAAGCCGCACACACCCCACCTCCCCACCTCTCCTTTGGCAGCCGCACCCCCCCCCAAACCCTTCCCCCTTTGGTAGCCGCCACCCCCTCCCTCTCATGCCTCCTCCTCCCCTCCAAAATCAGATCTAGTGCCCTTGTTGATTCCGAGAGGGGATTTGCGCAAGGGGAAGATCCGGAGGAGGAGTAGGATCGCGAGGATTCGAGCCGCGGCGCCGGATTTGGGGTTGTCATCGATTTCTTCGGGGTGTAGGTATTTTTCTTTTATGATCTCCGCTGTGATTGATGGCTAAGCTCGTGTTAGAGGGTATTAGGGAGTGGTTGCATGTTTGGAAGTTCAAGTTTGGATGAGTAGATCAAAAACTAGAGAGGGATTTTCGTTTCTGTTCGGCTAATCTGTGCAGAACTGCTTCCGTGGGCGTTTTCGTAACTAAAATGATTTTTACTGGAAAAGTGCATAACTAAAAAGTTGTAGATAACATCGAAACCTAGCTCCTGTAATTTTTTCAGATTTTTATGAGTTGTGGTTTGGGAGTAATCGCGATGGGAAAACTGCTGTAGGATGAGAGGGGACAGATTGCGTATTCAGATTAGGGCTGTAGATTAAAAATACTTGGGTCAGGAATTAAAATTCTTGGTCTATATGAAAGTTGTAGATCACATACATATCTGTATTCTGTAATTTTCTCATAATTTTTGGAGTTATGGATTTGAAGTTATGACTGTAGTAAGTCCGCTGTTATGATGGGAAACTTAAATCTGTCTACTGTGTTAAGCCACGTTTTAGGAAAATTTAAAGTGGGAATCAAAATATTTGCACTACATAAAAGTTGTAGGTATGGCCGAGATCTATCTTCTGTAATTTTTGGAATTTTGATGCTGCCGTCTGCTCGTAGCTGTTGAAAGAGCGTCGCTTCTGAATTTTGTAGCTAATCCTTGTACCCTGCTAAAGACCTGTCGATTAGGCATAGTTAACTAAATAATTAAAATTTGTGGTCTCTTTGAAAGTTGTAGAAGATGTCAATATCTAACTTCTGTAATTTTTGTAGAATTTTATACATATCACAGAAATAGCTTCAAAATAAACAAGCCGGCCTGTAATCTGTTTTTCTGGACAGCTTGGTAGAATATTGTGTTTCGGGGGCCGTGGGAGTAGGGAACGCTTAATTGTGTTCAATTCAAGTTGAAAAATGTTTAAGTACTGAGGTAAAATGCTTGTGTAGGTGGTGCGACTTCGGGACGCAATTAATATCTTTGTCTTCATCGGTAAAGGCAAGTGGAATAGCTCTGTTTGTTCATGTTTGAATTGTTTATGTCTGATTTTCCATAGACTGTTGTTGTCCTCTTTACTTATTGATCAGTATGGAATGTATTATAGCTCAGATGTATGTGAAGTTATTTATGCATGAATCATGTCATTTGCATTCATGCATTGGAAGAATGTTGCCGCGAGATCGCCGCGACCGTACCGGTACAATACCGTGTGTTCCTGAGAAAGGGCACGGTAACCGTGTGTTCCTGAGAAAGGGCACGGTGAGAAGTAACATGTCATGAGCATATGCATTACCTAACTTATGTGAATGCTTATATGTGGTGGAAAGAAAAGAGAGGAAAGTATGATTGTATGTTCTGTTTACTTCTTTAAGAAAGAAAGAAAGGAAGAATGTACGAATTTACAATGCTTGATTGTTAATGCATCTGTTGTATTTCACTTGCTGAGATTATCCAATCTCACCGCTTCTTTCATTTCTTTCAGGCCGTTCATTGGAGTATAGCATGAAGGGTGGGGCGTAGCAGCACTTTCTACACATGCTCACTTAGAATAAAATAATTATGTTGGTTATTTAATCATGTTAAACCGTGTAACTTATGGCTCATGGTTCCAAACTTTAAATTGGGGTCGGTAGTATCTTGTTGCCTTGTGAGTTTCGGTATATTGTGGTACTTATTTTGCATGTTCGTATTACTATTTATGCTTCCGCTATGTTGTGGTCCATGTTTTGTTTGTGTCATTCATTATTATTAGCAAAGGTCATGTCGAATTTTTGTCATAGACCTTAGTTGTCATGTTGGGGTGTTACAGTTGGTATCAGTGCGGGCTTTAGGTTCTGGGTATGTTCGAAATTGGTTAAGATGAAAAATGACACACTTGCACTTGTAGGATTGGTTCGGGTGCATTGCATTGCATGCGATGCTTGACTTTACTAATTTTGTTTCATGTATTGTATTTGTTGTCGTTATTGATTGTTGTCTTTGGAGTGTAGTTAACTGCTTCAAGTATGCCGCCTAGACCGCGGACCAGGACCCAGCCGGGAACTCAGGTTGGCCAGGGGTCCGAGGTCGGAGAATCCTCCAATACGATAGAGGGAACTCAAGCAGAGTTAGTGGCTGCTATGAGGGCAATGCAGGAAGAATTGAGGATGTTGAGGCAGGGCGCGCAGGCTACTCCTGCTGGAGCTGCCCCTCTTTGTTATTCTTTGGGGCGAGAGCCTGTGCGGCGCGCGTGGTGTGGGCTTGCGTCTGCGGGAGTGGGTCGACATGAGGTTGGACAGTTCGGAGGGACGGGTAGTCCGACCTGTGCAAATGGATTGGTTGTCTTATGTGGAACAAAGCAATTGGAGGCTTTTGAGGTAGAGATGCAGGAGCGTGTCCGTTTTGTGACACAACTCCCGAAGGGAGAAGCTTCAGATCTGGAGGGGCGTGCTTGCCACCAGTCGATTGTGCAGGCGGTCCTTCATGGGAGGACTTCGTGAAGCGATTCGAGAGGAGGTTCTACCCCGCCACCTTCCTGGATAGGATGCAGATTGACTTGGGACAGTACACGCAGGGCGTGAAGTCGATGGCTGAGCACGAAGTTGGGGTTCAATCGCATTGTGCGATTTGTGCCTCATGTGGCGCGTGATGAGATGGAGAAGGCGAGGCGTTTCCGTCGGGGCTTTGTCCGCCTATTCGCCACATGCTAGGTGCTTTTCCCATCACCGACTTTCGGTCCTTGGTTGAGCAGGCACTTGGCATAGAGTTGCAGCTCAACTTCACAGATGAGATTCGCAAGTCATCCGGCGGGGAGCGATCAAGGGGTCTGTTGAGAAGAAGGGCCCACCTGGTGGCCCTACCCATAAGAAGGGAAAGAATCGGCGCTTCTCAGCCCTATCAAGGCCGCTCCGGTCAGCAGCGTGCCCAGGTGGGGATGCACCTCGATCGAGCTGTTGCTAAGCCGGGCTTGGGCATGGTTTGTTTCCGTTGCGGTGACCCTCATCGCCGTAGTGAGTGCTCTTGGAAGGAGATGCTCCACTTGTGGTCGGGAGGATCACAAGGATGTGGTATGTAGACGTAATCCCAACTCCAAGCTACGTTGGGAGCAGTGACCCCTTGGTGGCGGACAGAACTCGGGGGGCTACATTCAGATGTTGGCTGCTGCTCCTACCCCGGGGTGCTTGCCGGCGCCTTCGTCGGCCTCTTCACTACCCCTCTGCCGCAGGGGGCGATGGTGCCCACAGCTTGTCGCTCCATCTTCGTCGCGGCACCGCGGCGTGGACTGCACCGATTCTTTCCGGCCAGAGTCGCTTCGCCCCAGATGACTCGAGGATTTATGTTATGCCTTCACAGAAAGTGGATCGTGGTGACGTGGTGACAGTACTCTTTTAGTGAATTCTTTCGAGGCCAGTGTTCGCTTTGATTCGGGAGCTAGTTTTTCGTTTGTCTCGAGGGTTTTGCTGCTCGGGCTGGTCTTCTGTGCGAGTGTGGGGCGGTTGGTGGTGGTCAATTCACCACAAGGAATTATATCTTGCACAGAGTAATCTTGTCCCTAGTTGTTGTTTTTAGCAGAGGAGGAGTTCGTGGCGAATCATTGGTGATCCCTTTGGAGCCATTCGATGTCATTCTTGGCATGGATTGGCTATCTTTGCACCAAGCATTGATTGACTGTTCCTGGAAAACGATCACCCTCCAAGCTCCTTCGGGGCGAGAAGTTGTCTTCCAAAGCAGTATTCTTCAGCTTACTCTTTCATTTCTTTGCCGGTTGTTCCCAAGCTCCCGGATGTCAAAATCGGGTGTTCTTTGGTCCATGGTAGAAGGCCGGGAGACCGTGATTAGTCTGGAGGATGTCGATGTGGTTTGTCTGTATCTGGATGTTTTCCCCAGTGAGCTGCCAGGATTACCACCTGAGCGAGAGTCAATCTTTCGCATTGAACTTGTTCCGGATACGAGACCAATTTTAAAAACTCCTTATAGAATGGCCCCGGTTGAGCAAGCGGAATTGAAGAAGCAGTTGGATGAACTCCTGGCTAAGGGGTTCATCAGACCGAGCACCTCCCCTTGGGCTGCCCCGGTTTTGTTTGTGCAGAAGAAAGATGGCTCCAAAAGGCTTTGTATTGATTACCGGGCGCTTAATCAAGTAACCATTAAAAACAAATACCCCCTGCCCCGCATCGATGATCTTTTTGATCAGCTGAGGGGTGCCAAGTTATTCTCAAAGATTGATTTGCAGTCTGGGTACCATCGATTCTGGATTAAAGAAGAGGATATTGAGAAGACAAAGATTCAACACGAGGTACGGACATTTTGAATTCGTGGTTATGTCTTTTGGACTAACCAATGCCCCTATTTGTGTTTATGGAGGCAATGAACAGGATGTTCCATAAGTTTCTTGATGTCTTTGTGGTCGTCTTCATTGATGACATCCTAGTCTACTCAAGGACAAAGGAAGAGCATGCCGTGCATTTGGGCTTGGTCTTGGATACTCTCGGGAAGAATAAATTTTATGCAAAACTCAAGAAGTGTGCTTTACGGTTGATCAAGTGAGTTTCCTTGGGCATGTCATTAACGAGAGAGGTATCACAATCGACCCAAAGAATGTTCTTCTTTGTGGTCGGATGGCATAGACCGAGCATGTGTGACGGAGATTAGGAGTTTTACGGGTTATTTGGTTACTACCGGCGCTTTGTGCAAAACTTTTCTGTCATTGCTAAACCATTGACAAGACTCACTCGAGAAGGGAATTCCTTTCCTTTGGGCGGCGATTGTGAGGTCGATTTCAGTCATTGAAGAGTAAATTGATCAATGCAGGTCCTAATCTTGCACGAGAGTGGCAAGCGTTATACGGTGTACGCAGATGCTTCTCGTATTGGTCTAGGTTGTGTGCTTTTGCAAGAAGGTCATGTTATTGCCTATGCATCTAGACAGTTGAAGACTCATGAGCAAAACTATCCCACCCATGATCTCGAATTGGTCATTCGTGGTCTTTGCATTGAAATCCTGGAGGCATTATCTTTATGGGGAATCATGTGGCGTGTTCACGGATCATAAGAGCCTCAAGTATATCTTCACTCGGCGGGAGTTGAATGCGAGACAGCGTAGGTGGTTGGAATTGATTAAGGATTTTGACTTGACCATCCAAGTATCACCCTGGCAAGGCCAATGTTGTGGCGAGATGCTTTGAGCGTAACAGGGTCCCTAAAGCTGCGATGCCTTTGATAGCAGAGCTGAACAATATGCAAGTCTCCTTTTGTTTTATGGGTGTGGCGCAGGAGGAGGCTCAATTGATCATTCAATCCTCCATTCCCGGCGGGTGCGAGGCTCAATTCCAAGACCGTTTGCTCGAGAATGTTCGGAGAAGGATCTTGGGCCAGGAAGCCCGAGAGTTTTCCTTGGGCGATAATGGTTCCATCCGGTTTAGAGGTCGACTTTGTGTGCCACAGAAATCAGAGGTAAAGACGGATATCTTGAGAGAAGCCCACCGTACTCCTTATACGGTACATCTGGTGAGACCAAGATGTATCGAGACTTGAGGCAAGGTTTTTGGTGGAAGAGAATGAGGGTTGACATTGCAAAGTATGTAGCCTCATGTGGTGTGTGCCAACAGTGAAAGCTGAACACAAGAGGCCCGCCAGGTTTCTTGCAATCATTAGAAATTCGGAATGGAAGTGGGAACACATCACGATGGATTTCGTGGTTGGTTTACCTCGTTTGCCTAGAGGTAGAGATGCTATTTGGGTAGTAGTTGTGAGGCTCACGAAGTGCACATTTCATACCAATGAAAGCGACCAATTCATTTCAGGATTTGGTTCCTTTGTATATGAAAGAAGTGGTCGATTGCATGGGGTGCCTAAGTCGATCGTTTACGATCGGGACTCTAAATTTGTGTCTCGTTTACGGCAAAGTTTGCAAGGTGCTTTGGGCACGAAGCTCTCTTTTAGTACCGCTTTCCATCCCAGACAGACGGTCAATCGAGCGTACCATCCGGACCTTGGAAGACATGCGCGTGCTGCGTCCTTTCATGGAAGGGTAATCGGAGGACCACCTAGCTTTGGTGGAGTTTGCTTATAATAATAGTTACAGTCTAGCATCAAGATGGCTCCGTTCGAGGCTTTGTATGGCGGAGGTGTGTTTCCCGTTATGCTGGGATTCTTTGGGTGAGAAGTCCGTGCAAGGTCCGGATTGGGTTCAGCAAACTCATGAAAAGGTGCGTTTGATTCGCGAATCTATTGGCCTTCAGAGCCGTAAAAAGTTATCTGAGATAAGAGGAGGCGGATTTGGAATTTGGCTTGTGGGTGATCAAGTTCTCCTCCGAGTGTCACCTTCGAAGGGCATTGTTCGTTTGGTACCACCGTAAGCTCGACCGAGGTATATTGGTCCGTTCTTGGTGTTGGCTCGAGTGGGTAGTCGGCTTACCGTTTGGAGTTACGAATCGATGAGTGGAGTGCATAATGTATTCCATGTCTCAATGCTTGGAAGTACCTCCATGACCCGAGCAAAAGATTGACCTGGAGCCAATATGAGTTGAGCAAGATTTAACCCTGAAGTGCCACCGGTGCGCATCTTAGACATGTCGAGCGGACTATGAGGAATAGAGTTATTAAGTTCGTGAAAGTCCTTTGGACTAATCGGTGAGCGGGAGGCAACTTGGGAACGGAAGAGTTGATGCGCAAAAAGTACCCCGATTTCTTTGAGGAAGGTGGCGCTGTCGTGTTTTTGTCTTATTGGTCTCCTTTTTCTTCGTTCGCAATGGGAGTAGATTCGGGACGAATCCTTTAAGGGGAGAATGTAATACCCGGAATTCGTTTCCCTAGCCATTTCTTTTATTCCTTCGGGGAGCGTTGTTTTTTTTTATTTAGCGGGAACATTTGCGGAGTTCAGGGATGCGGAAAAGAAGTTAAAATATATTTTTTTAGCATCATTAAAGTGTGAATTATTGTTTTTTTGGGTGAGGGCTTGTACCACTTGGGCCTAGGCCGGCTTTTGGGCCAGCCCATGCGCCCCCACCACCTCCCAAGCCGCACACACCCCACCTCCCCACCTCCCCTTTGGCAGCCGCACCCCCCCCAAACCCTTCCCCCTTTGGTAGCCGCCACCCCCTCCCTCTCATGCCTCCTCCTCCCCTCCAAAATCAGATCTAGTGCCCTTGTTGATTCCGAGAGGGGATTTGCGCAAGGGGAAGATCCGGAGGAGGAGTAGGATCGCGAGGATTCGAGCCGCGGCGCCGGATTTGGGGTTGTCATCGATTTCTTCGGGGTGTAGGTATTTTTCTTGTATGATCTCCGCTGTGATTGATGGCTAAGCTCGTGTTAGAGGGTATTAGGGAGTGGTTGCATGTTTGGAAGTTCAAGTTTGGATGAGTAGATCAAAAACTAGAGAGGGATTTTCGTTTCTGTTCGGCTAATCTGTGCAGAACTGCTTCCGTGGGCGTTTTCGTAACCAAAATGATTTTTACTGGAAAAGTGCATAACTAAAAAGTTGTAGATAACATCGAAACCTAGCTCCTGTAATTTTTTCAGATTTTTATGAGTTGTGGTTTGGGAGTAATCGCGATGGGAAAACTGCTGTAGGATGAGAGGGGACAGATTGCGTATTCAGATTAGGGCTGTAGATTAAAAATACTTGGGTCAGGAATTAAAATTCTTGGTCTATATGAAAGTTGTAGATCACATACATATCTGTATTCTGTAATTTTCTCATAATTTTTGGAGTTATGGATTTGAAGTTATGACTGTAGTAAGTCCGCTGTTATGATGGGAAACTTAAATCTGTCTACTGTGTTAAGCCACGTTTTAGGAAAATTTAAAGTGGGAATCAAAATATTTGCACTACATAAAAGTTGTAGGTATGGCCGAGATCTATCTTCTGTAATTTTTTTGGAATTTTTGATGCTGCCGTCTGCTCGTAGCTGTTGAAAGAGCGTCGCTTCTGAATTTTGTAGCTAATCCTTGTACCCTGCTAAAGACCTGTCGATTAGGCATAGTTAACTAAATAATTAAAATTTGTGGTCTCTTTGAAAGTTGTAGAAGATGTCAATATCTAACTTCTGTAATTTTTGTAGAATTTTATACATATCACAGAAATAGCTTCAAAATAAACAAGCCGGCCTGCGCAATCTGTTTTTCTGGACAGCTTGGTAGAATATTGTGTTTCGGGGGCCGTGGGAGTAGGGAACGCTTAATTGTGTTCAATTCAAGTTGAAAAATGTTTAAGTACTGAGGTAAAATGCTTGTGTAGGTGGTGCGACTTCGGGACGCAATTAATATCTTTGTCTTCATCGGTAAAGGCAAGTGGAATAGCTCTGTTTGTTCATGTTTGAATTGTTTATGTCTGATTTTCCATAGACTGTTGTTGTCCTCTTTACTTATTGATCAGTATGGAATGTATTATAGCTCAGATGTATGTGAAGTTATTTATGCATGAATCATGTCATTTGCATTCATGCATTGGAAGAATGTTGCCGCGAGATCGCCGCGACCGTACCGGTACAATACCGTGTGTTCCTGAGAAAGGGCACGGTAACCGTGTCTGAGAAAGGGCACGGTGAGAAGTAACATGTCATGAGCATATGCATTACCTAACTTATGTGAATGCTTATATGTGGTGGAAAGAAAAGAGAGGAAAGTATGATTGTATGTTCTGTTTACTTCTTTAAGAAAGAAAGAAAGGAAGAATGTACGAATTTACAATGCTTGATTGTTAATTACATGCATTGTATTTCACTTGCTGAGATTATCCAATCTCACCGCTTCTTTCATTTCTTTCAGGCCGTTCATTGGAGTATAGCATGAAGGGTGGGGCGTAGCAGCACTTTCTACACATGCTCACTTAGAATAAAATAATTATGTTGGTTATTTAATCATGTTAAACCGTGTAACTTATGGCTCATGGTTCCAAACTTTAAATTGGGGTCGGTAGTATCTTGTTGCCTTGTGAGTTTCGGTATATTGTGGTACTTATTTTGCATGTTCGTATTACTATTTATGCTTCCGCTATGTTGTGGTCCATGTTTTGTTTGTGTCATTCATTATTATTAGCAAAGGTCATGTCGAATTTTTGTCATAGACCTTAGTTGTCATGTTGGGGTGTTACATTGTGCCTACTGTTGTACGTCGTGTGTCTCAGTACTGGATTCCCAAAAATCTCATTCCTAACCCCAGTACTGAGACCTCGACATGTTTTGTTGCTATGTAGGCTTCTCGCGCAAGGAAGGAGAACATATGGTTAGTGGATTCCGGATGCTCACGCCACATGTCCGGTGATAAGAATTGGTTCTCCCTCACTCGTGCATCCCGTGCTGAAAGTGTTACTTTTGGAGATGCTTCTTCCTCTTCTGTTGTGGCAAAAGGTACAGTAAAGGTGAGTGACAAGTTTATGTTCAAAGATGTGGCTCTTGTTGAAAATTTGAAATATAACTTGCTTTCTGTCTCACAAATGCTTGATGAAGATCTTGAAATAAGTTTTAAGAAAAATGAATGCAAAGTGTTAGATGCTTCAGGTGACCTTGTTTTCAAGATCTCTCGCTTTGGAAGAGTTTTTAAAGCTGATTTTGATGCTTCACCTTTTTCGAAGCATAGGTGTCTAGTTGCTAATATTTCTAAAGATTTATTCTTTTGGCATCGTAGACTTGGTCATGTTGGTTTTGATCATCTTACTCGTGTAAGTGGTTTAGATCTTATACGTGGCTTGCCTAAGCTTAAGGGTGATAGCAATCTAGTATGTTCTTCTTGTAGACATGGTAAGATGATTGCAGGTTCACATCCACCTCTTACCATGGTGATGACAAATGCTCCAGGACAGCTTCTACATCTTGATACAGTTGGACCATCTCGAGTTCAATCCTTTGGAGGCAAACGGTATGTGCTTGTGATTGTTGATGATTTTTCTAGATACTCTTGGGTGTATTTTATGGCATCTAAGGATGAGGCTTTTAGTCATTTTAGAAGTCTTGTTCTTAGGCTTTCTGTTGACCATCCAGGAGCTCTCAAAGCTATTAGAAGTGATAATGAAACTGAATTCAAAAATGCTTCCTTTGATCTCTTTTGTGCTGAAAAAGGAATTGATCATCAATTTTCATCTCCTAGAGTGCCTCAACAAAATGGTGTAGTTGAAAGGAAAAATAGAACGTTAGTTGAAATGGCTAGAACTATGCTAGATGAGCATCACTCTCCTCGAAATTTTTGGGCTGAAGCGATTTCAACTGCTTGTTATGTTTCAAACCGTGTGTTTCTGAGATCAAAATTGGGTAAAACTCCATATGAGCTTCAGTTTGGACATAGACCTTCTGTTTCTCACTTTCGAGTTTTTGGATGCAAATGTTTTGTCTTGAAATCTGGAAATCTTGATAAATTTGAAGCTAGATCAACTGATGGCATTTTTCTTGGATATCCTGCTCATACTCGTGGCTATCGTGTGCTTGTTTTGGAGACTAACAAAATTGTGGAAACTTGTGAAGTTACTTTTGATGAGGCTAGTCCAGGCACTAGTCCAAGTGATGCAGGTACAGACGCATATGTTCAGGGGGAGAAAATTTTTGAAGATAATGATGATGATGAAGATGAGGTCTTGACTCTTCCTAATGCACAACAAGTTGTAGCACCTTTGGCACCTACTACTACATCACCTACAGCTAACCATCCTCAAGCTACAACATCATCTGTACATGCTGAAAATGAAGAAGGAGAAGGAGAAGTCTCAAAAGTCAATGCTCCCTTGCACATTCAAAAATGCATCCATCTGAACAAATGATTGGAGACCTAAATGAGAGAGTCACTTTCGATCCAGGTTTATTCATTCTGACACTCATACTCATTCTGCTTTAGTTGCTTCTTTTGAACCCAAAGATATATCTCATGCATTATCTGATGAATCTTGGATCAATGCCATGCATGAAGAATTAGAGAATTTTGAACGAAATAAAGTTTGGAAACTTGTCTCACCACCTCCAGTTTTTAATGTTATTGGAACTAGATGGGTTTTCAAAAATAAACAAAGTGAGGATGGTGTTGTTGTTAGAAACAAGGCTACATTGGTTGCTCAAGGTTACACTCAAATTGAAGGCTTAGATTTTGATGAAACCTTTGCTCCTGTTGCTAGAATTGAAGCCATTAGAATCCTTTTAGCTTTTGCTGCATCCAAAGGTTTCAAATTGTATCAAATGGATGTGAAAAGTGCTTTTCTTAATGGCTACATAAATGAGGAGGTTTATGTCAAGCAACCACCTGGTTTTGAAAATCCAAAGTTTCCAAATCATGTGTTCAAATTATCAAAAGCTTTGTATGGTTTGAAACAAGCCCCTAGAGCATGGTATGATAGGCTAAAAACATTTTTACTTGAAAGGGGGTTTTCAATGGGAAAGGTTGACAAAACTCTCTTTTTACTCAAGCAAGGCAATGATCAACTATTCATTCAGATTTATGTTGATGATATTATCTTTGGTGGTTCCTCTCATGTTTTAGTGTCTGAGTTTTTAGAAACAATGAGGAAGGAGTTTGAGATGAGTATGATGGGTGAGTTGACATACTTTTTGGGATTTCAAATCAAGCAAACAAAGGATGGTACTTTTGTGCATCAAAGCAAATACACAAAAGACTTGTTGCATAGATTTGGGATGGAAAACAGCAAACCGATCATGACACCCATGGAGAGCGCTTGCACACTTGATCCGGATGAAGATGGTGAGCCGGTTGATCAAAAGGAATATAGAAGCATGATAGGTTCACTTTTGTACCTCACTGCATCAAGGCCAGATATACAATTTGCTGTATGCTTGTGTGCTCGTTTTCAAGCTTCCCCACGTGCTTCACATCGACAAGCTGTCAAAAGGATTTTCAGGTATCTTCATGGAACTCAAGATTTTGGCATTTGGCTTTCTGCTTCCTCATGCATTAGTTTGAGATCTTTTTCTGATGCTGATTTTGGAGGATGTAGAATTGATAGGAAAAGCACTTCTGGTTCATGTCACTTCTTGGGAAATTCTCTCATTGCATGGTCATCTAGAAAGCAATCTTCTGTTGCACAATCAAGCTCGAATCTGAATATGTGGTTGCTGCTAGTTGTTGTTCTCAAATTCTTTGGATAGTAGCTACACTTAAAGATTATGGGGTTAATTTGGATAGTGTTCCTCTTTTGTGTGATAACACTAGTGCAATTTGCATTGCTAAGAACCCCGTGCAACACTCTAGAACAAAACACATTGACATCAGATTTCACTTTCTTAGAGATCATGTTGAAAAAGGCAACATTGTGCTTCATCATGTGGATACTGAACATCAATTGGCAGACATTTTCACAAAACCTTTGTCTTCTTCTCGTTTTGCTTTTATTCGGGGAGAACTTGGAATTGTTCATCCAATGGGATTGTTTTGAGGGGGAGTTTCTTTGCCAAGTTCTTTCACTTGATGAGCTCACTTTATCATATTTTTTTATATACTATATAATTGAGCTAATATATGATAATCTAAATTGTCTCACTTGAACTAAGAATGACATTGCGGAATTCCACGATCGATTGCCTATAGCTAAATACTCTGTGATATCTTACTCTTCTAGGCTTGATATTGAATCCTCTTGACAAATTTGGGCTATGAAGCAAGTGTGGTTTCAACTTTACTCTTTCATAAGACCTTTTAATCACTTTTGCATGTTTATAATCAAAGAAAAATGAAAAGAAAAGGGAATCAATAAAAAAGGGTTGTTAAAAGCAAAAAACCTCAAGTTATGTGCTTGAGGTGTTTTCCTAAAAGATAAGATGTATGCTTCAAGCATGCCATTCCCTCAAAGATAAGATGTATGCTTCAAGCATGCCACTCCTAGAAAATAAAAGAAGTATGCTTCAAGCATGCCACATGCGATTTATTGTTTAAAGATTAAATTGGTCTACTAGATTGGAGTTGAAACTACTTGCTCGCCCTAAGTTGTTAGTTGCTTCAAATTTTTTTTAAAGCCTTGCTTTTTCTGCTAAGATCTTGCTTAGTACTTGGCTATAGTTGACTAAATTGAGGTTGAGATGCATGTCATTCCCTAACTTGTTAAAATCACATCAAGATCATGTATTTTGCATATTATATGATATATAAGGTTATATGATCGAATGAGCTCATCTTTTCCTATCTTGGCACTCCCTTGTTTCTCCTTGTGAAATCTTTGCTACAAGAAAAATTTTGAACCTGTTCTCTCTTTTGTACTCTTGATGAATCCATTGTCAAAGGGGGAGAAATTTGGGAATCGTTGAAAAGTTTAAGAAAAAGGGGGAGAAGAAAAAGGGGGATTTGTTTCTGAAATTTTGGGAGAAGTTTGGAGATTTTTGGAATTTTTGGGCACATTGCACATTCACACACATTTTCCTTCTCAGGGGGAGATTTTGTTTTGCATTTTGGTCAAAGGGGGAATTCTGTGTTTTCTTTTTGGTCCTTGATCCTTTGGATTTCAAAATCTTTTGTAAAGTGAATGCCAAATGTTCAATTCTAAGTGGTGTTGCCAATGTTTTCATCAAGGGGGAGATTGTGAAATCATGTGCTGAAAAATTGGCTTAGAATTGAATTTGCAAATATGTTTGTTCATGTGTTTTGTCAATTTGACAAGAAGCAGTAAGTTTCGCTTTTGCGCCGGACCAAGATCTCAAGAAACAGTAAGTTTCCCATCTACAACGGACAAATTTTGTTGGTCTGTCGAAAACATGCTTTGGGAACCTCACTTTCCCATGTACGACGGACCGATTTTGTTTGTCTGTCGTGAACATGATTTTGAACTCATTGAGCCAAACTCAATTTTCCTCAAAAACCAGTAAGTTGTGCATGTACGACGGACAAAGTTTTTGGGTCCGTCGTGAACGTGTTTTCGCCAGAATGATTTCTTCTTGGAACCGAAACTTTCACTTGTACAACGGACCGATTTTGTCTGTCCGTTGTGAATGGTTTTTTGAGTGATTTTTCATGTGTACGCTGGACCATATTTCCTTGTCCGTCGTGAATGCGTTTTTGCTGAATTAGGGTTTTGAGCAGAATTGAAATAATTTGAATTTGAGATTATGAAATTTGTGATGATTTCATGATGCTTCTTTTGAAGTGGACTTTATGCAATGCTCATGTGAGTAGTTGCATGGATTGACATTGAGTCAAGTCGTGGACTTGTGCTCGGATTTGTTTTGTGGTTTGTTCAGGTGCAGGTATGGCTCGAAGACGAATGTGGTCGATGACGGGACCGGAACTAGGTTCATGGAGGAACTGAGGTTCGGGACTAGGTTCAGGAGGAACTGAGGTCTTGGTGGTCAAGGATGTCATGCGGGACGTTCGGGCTAAGAGAATGGTGCACATGAAGAATGGTTAGTCACGTGAGAATGGCCGTAGGTCATTCGCGTGCAAAGTGTTAGTCACGTGAGTATGGCGGTGGCCATCTGGCGTGCAAAGTGTTAGTCACGTGAGTATGGTAGGGTTGCCATACGGCGTGCAAGAGTTGTACTCGGCCAGGTTGGGCCAAGTAGAGTTGTGTTGGATACGGATTCCTTCTAGGGAATAGGAATCGTATTGAGAACTCCTTGTGGGTTGGTGCTTTAAATAGGTGGGGGTCTCTGTTGAAAGGCACCAAGTAGAGCTGAGCGCATCAAGCTTTGAGCTTGGTTTTAGGGTTTGTACTCTTTTGATGAGAGTATTTTAGACAAGAAATAAAGATCAATTCTTCCAAGATTTTTGCGTGCTCTGATAACCACGTCGCTACAGTGTTTTCTGTTTTGGTTCTTGTTTGCATGCTTGTTCTAATTCTAGATTGGTTTTTGATCGTTGAGTTTCATCTTGATTTGATCCATCAAAAACCGGTATTGATTTAGAGTTTCTCAAAGTCTAGTTGATTAATCTTTTGAAGATCTTGTTTAATCTTGAAGTTTTGATTAGATTGATTCTCGTCAAGTTCTGAAATAGCAAGCTTGCGAAGCTCATAACTTTTGATCCGTAAGTCCGATCGAGCTGATTCTTTTTGGGTTTGATTCGTATTGGAATCTAGTTTCTTGTGTCCAAATTTCAGATCGTTCCGACGGTTGGATCTCCAGGAATTCACGTTTTACTGAACCTCTATCATTCTGTTTTTGTCGAAAACGAGGCAATTATTTGGTTCTGTTTTGGGGTGAACTTTTAATAGATCAAGAATTTGGTTTTAGCTTCCGCACAATCATTCACCCCCCCTCTGATTGCTATTTTCGTATACTTCGATCCTACAGAATTGAATCCCGATTTTGGATGGGAAAGGATGCCAGGTTAACATAAACTCCAAATTTTTGAATTTACTTAATTTAAACTAGATTTTTCTCTAGAAAACAAAACTAGGGTGTTACAACAAGCAAAACCTTCCTTGATGGCCTCAAGATCCACTCGGGGATACATCGACTTCACGATCGCCAACGCTTGGTTGGAGCTTGTAATCGCCGTTTTCCGCATGTGGACCCTAAGCCTCTCGAGGGCTGCAGACGCTAAAGAACCTGGCTCCCGCTGCTTGGATCGCCAGGGTGCAGGAAGGTCAGCACTGACCCAGAAGCTTGTTGGAAGGCCGAGCACAACGCATCAGCACGCTGAATCCTTCCTTTAAGATCGTCAAATTTTGCTCGCACCCTACTCCTGTACTCTGCAAGCAAGGGTGGGTCAACGACCCGGAACATCCCACAACCTGACAAAGCAAATAGACAAGGACCAGACGCAAACCTTTGAGCTCCTCCGACAGCCTCTCCTGGCCGGCCTTGGCTTGGCGCTCTTGGGCCTCCGCGCTTTGAAGCCTCTCCTCTGAAACACGGAACTGCGCCTCCAAGTCCTTACACCGCTCCTCCGAGGCTGTAAGCTGCCCCTGGAATTTCGCGCAAGCGGCATCCCTAACTGCGAAGACCAGACAAGGTCAGAGACAAAAGCAAGAAGACGGCGAAGGTCGGGAAGAGAACTCACCCCGGAGAGAACCCGACACGTCTAGCTTCTCCAAGCGAAGAGACTAGACTTTGTCCTGAAGCCGTTGCAGCTCTTGGGAACGCTCGTTCTGAACCTCCGCTAGCTCATGCCTGTGTTCCCGGCTTGTCTTGACGGAGGGAAGGACACGGCGCAAATAGTTGGTCTTCTTCCTCAAGCGGCCCCCTAGGGACTGAGGACAACGGAAGAAGAGTGAACAAGCGTCCCAGGGAAAGCAAAGGCATGAAAGAAAAAAAAGCTACCAGTCTACCTGGATCAGTCGGGAACACCTGACAGAGTACTCGTGGAGATCCTCCACCTCTTGCTCTTCAATAGTATCATCGAAGGTGTCCCACTCTTCCTCCTCATCGTTCCAAGTGCCTAGCATGAGAGCAGGCTTGGCGCGGGGGGTCGGGCGCGGGATATCTTCCACTGAGAGGGAAGCGCACTCGGCTAACCCCCGCACCTCTCCACTCGCCCACGGTGGCAGAAGACCCGGGGCGGATGGCCCAGGAGGAGCTACCTCGAGCACAACCTCGATACACTCCGGGGTGGCCGCACCCGAAGAAGACATCCCATCCCGACTGAGGACATCCCCGGGGCCAAGACCCTGGGGAGTCTCGGTTGACACCTCGGTAAGAACGTCAGTCGATGGCTTCCTGACACGCAAAAGAAGGAGGGTCAAAAGCCCGCATTAGCAAACCGACAAAAAAGACAAAAGAAACGAAGCGAGGAAATACCGAGTGGACCGCTTTATCTTCAGCCCCGACCCGCACCAGGCAAACGAGCCACTGCCGGAAGGAACAGATTCTGGGACCGGCTCCTGGCTCCACGAAGTGGGTGGTGCTGGGGATGGGCCAGGAGGACTGCGAATGGCCGGACCACCACTCGGAGCTACAAAGGAGGATTGGGGGCTCAAAGTCTCTCGCATCGCCACTCCCTTCCCTTTCTCTACGCTCAGCGTGGCGGCTGAACCGTCATTCGGGACCGCAGGGGGAGGGGATGGACTGGGGGAAACTTGCCCAGAAGCCCGCCTTCCCCTTTTAGCACTCGGAGCAACAGGCGAAGCCGAGGCCGATCGTTTCGAGCCTACCCCCGGGCGAGGAGCACCTTCAGGCGAAGCAGTCGAAACCGGAGATTCTTTGGCTTCCGGTGTTACTGCTCCCGCATCTTCGAGGGTCCCCTCGAACATGGGCTGGCCGGGTCTCCTTAACCTCCCTCTCGGATAGTCGGGGTACCTGGGAACCGGAGCATCAGAAAAAAAGGCTTCTCGTCCCTACAAACAGTAAGAGAACAACAATTCAAACAAAAGCAGCCGAAGACAGGAGCTCCGAAGCACTCGGGGAATTTGAAGATCACCGGGGGAGGAGGGTGACCCAAGCGAAAAGACTTTGGGCATCCCATACAATCCAGCATGGCGCCAAGGGCAAAGAAATCTTTCAGCCACCTGTCCAACACTGAAGGATCTTTATTTTTGATCCAGTTGATTTTGATGATGAGTATTTGAAAAAGATTTGAAACCAGTTTGATATTTCGACAAGATTTATTTTTTGGTTTCTTTATTTGAAAAGATCTGAAATCAGTTTGATTATTTGAAAAGCTTTTTGATTTTTGCAAAGGTTTTTGTTCGTGTTTTGAAATCGTGTTCTTAGAATATTTAATGCAATGCACTCCTGTGAGTGGTTGCATGGTTTAATGTGAGTCAAGTCGCGGACTTGTGCTCGGAATCGTTTTGTGGTTTGTTCATGTGCAGGTATTGCTCGAGGGCGAATGTGGTCGATGACGGACTGGAACTAGGTTCATGGAGGAACCGAGGTTCGGGACTAGGTTCGAGGGGAACCGAGGTCTTGGTGGTCAAGGATGTCATGCGGGACGTTCGGGCTAAGAGAATGGTGCACATGAAGAATGGTTAGTCACGTGAGAATGGCATGAGGTCATTCGCGTGCAAAGTGTTAGTCACGTGAGTATGGTAGGGTTGCCATGCAGCGTGCAAGAGTTGTACTCGGCCAGGTTGGGCCAAGTGGAGTTGTGTTGAATACATGCTCTTTCTAGGATTAGGAGTGGGAACCTTTTAGGATTAGGAATCCTTCTAGGATTAGGACTCCTTCTAGGATTAGGTGTGTTTGCCTTCTTTAAATAGAGGGGTTGCCTCCTGTTGAAGGCAATCAAGCTTTGAGCAAGCTTTAGGGTTGTACTCTTTTGTTTGGAGTATTTTAGACAAAAGAAAGGAGAAATAAAGATCAAGTTCATCAAATCTTTCGGCGAGCTACAATTCTAGTTAGATTTATTCTCGCCATCTTCTGGAATAGTAAGCTTGCGAAGGTCATAACTTTTGATCCGTAAGTCCGATTGAGCTAATTCTTTTTGGGTTTGATTCGTATTGGAATCTAGTTTCTTGTGTCCAAATTTCAGATCGATCAGACGGTTGGATCTCCAAGAATTCGTGTTTTACCAAACCTCTATCATTCTGTTTTTTCGAAAACGAGGCAATTATTTGGTTCTATTTTGGGGTAAACTTTTAATAGATCAAGAATTTGGTTTTAGCTTCCGCACAATCATTCACCCCCCTCTGATTGCTATATTTGGTCCTACAAGTGGTATCAGAGCTTGGCTCTACTAATCCATCTTAACAGGTGATTAGTAAACGGTAAGTTATGGCAACAGAGATATACTCAAACAAGCCGCCAATCTTCAATGGCACAGACTTTCCCCACTGGCGGATTCGGATGACTGCATACCTTCAAGCTCAAGGTAACGCTATTTGGCGCAAGGTAAAGATTCCATACGAGCTTCCTTCAAATGATGATATTGATAAAATCGAGTTTGAAAAAGATGTTGAAAACAATAATAGAGCTAGAAACATATTGCTTCAAGGACTTGCTAGAAAAGAATTCGATAGAGTTCATCATTTACTCATTGCTCATGAAATTTGGAAATCTCTTCAAGATTATCATGAGGGCACTGACTCTGTAAAAGAAGCTAGGCAAGATCAATTTAAAAAGGAATACACTAGATTTGAAATGAACTCTGGAGAATCTCTAGATGATTGTTTTGCTCGCTTTAACAGAATCTTAAACAATCTTAGAGCTGTAGATGTAAAGTACACTGACTCTGAAAATGCTAGACATTTCCTATCATCTCTTGATCTTAAAATCTGGCAAATGAAAGTGACTGCTTTTAGGGAAGCTCACAAGATGAGTGAAACGACTTTGGATAAACTATATTCTAGTCTCAAGACTTTTGAGATAGACATTGTTTCAAGAACATCCAATGATAACTCCTCCAAGTCAGGGCACATCCGTGCTAAATGTTTCAAGAACAAAGATAGAGAGGAGAAAGAGCAAAGCAACTCCTCCAAGTCCTTCCGGCCAAGAGAGAGCAAGGATAAAAATAAGCAACGGACGAAGAAGATGCTCAACAAAGTCTTCGAGGCAATTGGTCGCTTAGACTTAAGCGACATTGATGACTCAACTGAAGATGAGAAGGAAGCGAAGCAAACGAAGCTGAAAGAGAAGGATTTCACCGGACTGTGCTTCATGGCAAAAGGGAACACTAGTGATTCTAGTGACAACGACACCTCCAAATGACGGTGATGAGGTAATGCCTTCGTATGATGAGCTTTGTGAAGTTTTAGTCATATTGAGAAAATCTTTAAGAAAATCTTCACTCAAAAATAAAAACTTAGAAAAAGATCTATCCATGCTAAAATCTAAAAACTTTGATCTTAGAAATTCAAATTCTGAAAATATTTGTGATACTTGCTTAGATCTCAAATTTGAAATTAAGTCTCTAAAAGAGGAACATGTCATTAAACTAGAACAAATTTATGCCGAACAATTGAAAAATGAAAAACTTGTGAAAAATATTGGTTGCTCTCTTGATAGTTTACATGATCAAATTGCTTGCTCTAAATGTTCAATTCTTGAGTTGAAATTAAAAGATGCAAATTGTAGAGTTACACAATTAACAAATGACATGTTCACTCATGAAATTAACTCGTGTTCAAATTGCCGTAAATGTAAAGCTAAAATTGACACTCCTTGTGATAATTGTTTAACTCTTGCTAAGAAAGTTGATTACTTGCAAAATTCTTTGGAGCGTTTCACCGATGGCAAGAAAAACCTAAACATGATTTTGGATCAATCAAAAGTCGCACTCAGAACAAAGGTTTAGGTTTTGATTCTTATGCTCATCATAAATCACATGCTCCCACTGTTGTCAAAACACTTGGAAGTGGAAAATTTGAAATTGTCAATGAGCCTAAGAAAAATGTCTTTAAATCTGGTGGTCTTTTATCTTCTACTATGATGAATGCAAAATGTGCTTCTACTGTTAAAGCAAAACATCATGTTAAGTACACTTGCACTCATTGTGGTAGAGATGGACATCTAGTAGACTTTTGCTTTAGACTAGCTAAACAACAAAAGAGAGAAATGTTTAATGCTAGGTCTAATTTCAGACAGGCACGTTTCATTTCTCATTATGTGCCTAGGGTGATGCAAATACCTCTTGTTGCTAAGAACACGAGAAAAGACAAATCTTCTTTTATGCATAAGAATGCTCGTGTTGTGCCAACTGTTGTGCGTCGTGTCTCAAGATCTTTGGATTCCTAAACATCTTATTTCTAACCCCAGTACCGAGACATCGACACTTTCTGCTTCTATGTAGGCTTCTCACGCGAGGAAGGAGAACATATGGCTAGTGGATTCCGGATGCTCACACCACATGTCCGATGATAAGAATTGTTTCTCCTCCACTCGTGCATCTCGTGCTAAAAGTGTTATTTTTCAAGATGCTTCTTCCACCTCTGTTTTCGCAAAAGGCACTAGTCCAAATAGTGCAGTGCAGTGCATATGTTCAGGAGAGTATCTTTGTTGATGATGATGATGATGCTGTTGAGGATGAGATAAATGGAGTTTGTTGTGTGCTTGTGTGCTCGTTTTCAAGCTTCCCCGCGTGCTTCACATCGACAAGCTATCAAGAGGATTTTAAGGTATCTCCGTGGTACTCAAGATTTTGGTATTTGGCTTTCTGCTTCCTCAAGCATTAGTTTAAGAGCTTTCTCTGATGCTGAATTTGGAGGATGTAGAATTGATAGAAAAAGTACATCTGGTTCATGCCACTTCTTGAGTAATTCTCTTTCTTGGACACATTGACATCAGATTTCATTTTCTTAGAGATCATGTTGAAAAAGGAGCTATTGAACTGAAATTTGTTGATTCGGGTGCTCAACTTGCTGATATTTTCACTAAACCGCTTGTTTCTTCTCGTTTTGCTTTCTTACGCGGTGAACTTGGGATCATTCATCCCCATGGGTTGATTTAAGGGGGAGTCTTGAGTTTATCTCTTTTTGGGTTACTTGACTTTGGTTCCTACAAGTGATTTTTTTTATAAGTGGTATTTTGACTTTACACCTCAAGTAAAATCCCCTGCTTACATTGCATCATGTAGTATAAAGCTTTGGTGATTATTCTTGTGTATATAGCCAAGTTAATGCTCAATGCTTTACTTATCACTAAAAGGCTAAAATAATTCAATTTGAGATGCTTTTCGAGAATATTTTGGCTCTTGCTCATTATGGTATTGCATTTGTGAAATAGGCTTAAAAGTTTCTTGTCATCTGTTGAAAGGCTAGAGCTGATTAGAAACTATGTGTGAGTTTTTTGTTAGACTTCAAATGATCATTATGAGTCTCAAGCAAAATCAGTGTTTTAATGTTAAAAGCAAGTTGAAAAAGATGCAAGCAAAAGCTACTTGGCTAAACACAAGTTTAGTACAATGTGCAGCTTCCTTGCCAGGGATTTAAATGCAAAAGATGCAAGAAAAGGCTACTTGTCTAAACAAAAGTTCAGAACAATGTGAAGCCACTTGCCAATTTAAACTGAGAAAGATACAAGAAAGAACTACCTACTCATACACAAGTATGGGCTAGTGTGCAGTTACTTGTCATCCCTGTTGATCACAAAGCAAAATTGTCAAACTTGCTAAAAGAGAAAAAGGAAATTCAAATGGTTGAAAAAGTCTTGAGACAAATATTAGTGAATTTGAAAGTCTCTCTATGCTCATGATAGATTTCTTTTTCGCTTTGGCAAAATCTGTTTATGACATTTTACTTGTTTGCTCTAATTTGCTTATGCAATAACTATTCTATGTGTTAGAGCCTCCATATTCTCACAATTTGCTTTCTCATTGGATAATTTGATACAAAATGAGAAAGTTCTCCTAAAAACTCTTCAAATGCTTTACTTTGATTATATACCTTGAATATACTTCAAAGCTTGAGATCCTGCATTCATTAAGGGGGAGTTTTGAGATCTTGATGACTATTTTGTCAAAAAGGGGGAGAACAAGTCAAGGAGGTTTTTGAATTGGGATTATTTGGTCTTTTGGTTCTTGCTCAATCTCTTGTCAAATCTTATATTGTGTTTTGTCAAATTACTCATCAAGGGGGAGATTGAAGGATCGTTATGTTTGATCGATTGATTTTGATGATGAGTATTTGAAAAAGATTTGAAACCAGTTTGATATTTCGACAAGATTTATTTTTGGTTTCTTTATTTGAAAAGATCTGAAATCAGTTTGATTATTTGAAAAGCTTTTGATTTTTGCAAAGGTTTTTGTTCGTGTTTTGAAATCGTGTTCTTAGAATATTTAATGCAATGCACTCCTGAGTGGTTGCATGGTTTAATGTGAGTCAAGTCGCGGACTTGTGCTCGGAATCGTTTGTGGTTTGTTCATGTGCAGGTATTGCTCGAGGCGAATGTGGTCGATGACGGGACTGGAACTAGGTTCATGGAGGAACTGAGGTTCGGGACTAGGTTCATGGGGAGGCGAGGTCTTGGTGGTCAAGGATGTCATGCGGGACGTTCGGGCTAAGAGAATGGTGCACATGAAGAATGGTTAGTCACGTGAGAATGGCATGAGGTCATTCGCGTGCAAAGTGTTAGTCACGTGAGTATGGTAGGGTTGCCATACGCGTGCAAGAGTTGTACTCGGCCAGGTTGGGCCAAGTGGAGTTGTGTTGAATACATGCTCTTTCTAGGATTAGGAGTGGGAACCTTTTAGGATTAGGAATCCTTCTAGGATTAGGAATCCTTCTAGGATTAGGACTCCTTCTAGGATTAGGTGTGTTTGCCTTCTTTAAATAGAGGGGTTGCCTCCTGTTGAAGGCAATCAAGCTTTGAGCAAGCTTCAGGGTTGTACTCTTTTGTTTGGAGTATTTTAGACAAAAGAGAGGAGAAATAAAGATCAAGTTCATCAAATCTTTCGGCGAGCTACAATTCTAGTTAGATTTATTCTCGCCATCTTTTGGAATAGTAAGCTTGCGAAGGTAATAACTTTTGATCCGTAACTACGATTGAGCTAATTCTTTTTGGGTTTGATTCGTATTGGAATCTAGTTTCTTGTGTCCAAATTTTAGATCGATCAGACGGTTGGATCTCCAGGAATTCGCGTTTTACCAAACCTCTATCATTCTGTTTTTTCGAAAACGAGGCAATTATTTGGTTCTATTTTGGGGTAAACTTTTAATAGATCAAGAATTTGGTTTTAGCTTCCGCACAATCATTCACCCCCCCTCTGATTGCTATATTTGGTCCTACAAACACCTCCGTCGGAAGTTGTGCGGGTAGCTCCTGAGTGGGGTCCGACCTCCCCAAATATTCGAACCCCGGGTGAATCCGCTCCTTGATTGGTTAAACACGGCGGACGACGAAGCTAGCAGCAATGCCCACCCCATGCAAACCGACATTCTTCAGTTGTTAGATAATGGCCATAAACTCTCCAACATGATCTTTGTCGGAGTCGGGAGGAGGCTTAGTCGAAGAAACCGTCTGAGGTCTCACTTGGGACAAGGCGGGAGGCATGGCTCGAGGTTAGAGCAGTAAAACCACTCCTGATGCCAGCCCTTATTAGAAAGACCGGAAAGGAATGGCAAAATAGGATTTCTTGAACCCATCCCGTAACTGAAGACCAGCACCCCTAACCAGATTGGGGGCGTTCTTGTTCGGGAAAGGTTTGAGAAAGAGGTGGCGAAAAAGGCTAAAATGCGGATGGATGCCAATGTAGTCTTCACAAAGGTGCATAAAGACAGCAATTTGAAGAACGGAGTTGGGATTAAGATGGGCCAGCTCGATCCCGTATTAATGAAGAAGACCGCGGAAGAAGGTGCTGGAGGGTAAACTGAATCCGCGCCAGAAAAAATACTTAAAGACGACGATCTCCTCAGGACAAGGGGTAGGGGAGGACTCACCCACCACTAGGCGGGCCCCGATCAGCACCAAAGGAGGAAGGACCCCGGCCAAAGCCATGGCGTCCAGAAGCTCTTCTGTCACAACCAAGATGGCCCAATCTTGCGACGCGGGTGACGCGTCGGGCACGGTAGCGGCGGAGGATGTCATTCCAAAGAACAGAAGAAAAAAATGGCGGACGTTGGGTCGAGCGCAGAACCCTAAGGAATGCCACACCAAAGGCGGTAGCAGGAAGACAGAAAATGAGGGAAATAGAAACCGCCTCTTCCCCCGAAAACCACATTAAATGTGTCTTGGGGTGCAAGAGATCCGCCTTTGGGTGAAAAAAGAGGAAATTCTTCCCCCGCAAAAGGAGCGACGCGGATCTGAAGGCGCATTTCGGATTCGAATCCAATTAAAGGTTTTGGGTCCAGAAGAAGTCAAAGCTTCTAGCATACGCCTTTGACCGGGATACAAGGGTGCCGTAAAGACAACGAAGGTGGGGCAGGGTGTGATTGCCATTCAGCCAGTGTCCTGTTGGATGTGACTCTGGTGCGCCCCAAGTCGGGCTGATCACCAGCGTCCTATTGGATGCAACCCCGGTGCGCCCCAAGTCGGGCTGATCACCAGCGTCCTATTGGATGCAACCCCGGTGCGCCCCAAGTCGGGCTGATCACCAGCGTCCTATTGGATGCAACCCCGGTGCGCCCCAAGTCGGGCTGAACACCAGCGACATATCGGATGCAATGCAAGTGCGCTCCAAGACGAGCTGATCACCGGCCCGACACAAGGAATGTCTCATAAAGAAGTTCGAGCAATAAATCGAGTCCTTTGCAAACTCCTTGCCTGCTGTCAAGCACTCGGACGATGTGAACAGAGGACCGGTGGGCCATGCCCTCTGCACAAGAACAAAAATCAAAGGCAACTCAATTGCGAAGCACTCAGGGGCTACTGTGGAGGATACAAGGACCGAGTATGCATGCGTTGGAGGTTCTGGAGGACCGTTCAAGAGAAGAGCGCGCGTCCGGTCTATTCGACCATGTTGTAACTAAAAGGAGAGATTGTAATTGTAAAGGAAGCCATCCTAAATAAGGAAGGTTACTATCCCTTTGCTTGTAACCAACTCGGACTTATGTTCTAGTAACAGAGTTGGATTCCACCCCTCCCTGTATATAAGAGAAGGGGGAGGGAGAATAGGAAGAGATCAGACAATACGACATATAAGCCCAGAACACAGGACTAGGGTATTACCTCCACCGCTGAGGGCCTGAACCTGTATAATTTCTTGTCTTGTGTTACCATCGAGATCCTGATCCAGCGCCTTGCCCCACAAATTCACATCCCCCTAAGATTATTGCCAACACAAAACGTCGACACCCGGCTTAAAAGTTAGTCGTTTGTTTTGGCTTAGACTTTTTGTCTTTTAAGCTGATGAAAAAGCTGAAACAAACAAGGCCTATGATTCATGCATTTAAACAGGCTGTATGCTACAAACGTTTCATGGAAGACCTCAATATTCACCCACCATCCACCATATTAGAACTCTTTGATATGGCAGATCGTTATTCTAATGCCCATGAGGCGTTTGAATGTAACCGTATGGTCGACAAGGGCCATATGACACCTCAACCAGGTTTAAAGATTTCTAAAGGAAATAAACCTAAAAAGGTACATATACTTTTTAGCCTAGAAAGCCAAAAAGCAGCTTTTCAAAAAAGCTACAACTCTCCCAAACAGGCCTTTATTTGATGGGGAAGTTCTTTAGTCTTACTTTTTATCAATACCCTTGATGAAATGCAAATTCCTCTCTCCAAAATCCGATCAATAACAAATCCTTTCTTTCGAAGTGTTTCTGATCCTTCGGTAATTCCAATAGGACATATTGTATTACCTGTCACTTTTGCAGATGCTCAAAATTTTAGAACCTAGTTAATTTCATTTGAAGTTATTGATTTTGAATCTACATATAACGCTGTTTTGGATAGACCTTCACTCATTAAATTCATGGCAATTACTCATCATGCCTATGTAACACCCCAAATTTTTGCTTTTCATGAATTTAATCAAGATTTGGCACTTTGGTGAATTTTTGGAATTTTCTGGAATTTATTTGGATTTATTTGGAATTTATTTGAATTTATTCCCTTTTCAAATAATTAAATAATTTGATTTTACAAATAAATTTTTGTTGAAAATATTTTATTTGAGTCCAAAATGCTCCAAAATATTTTCTAGAATTTTTCTGGAATTTTTCTGAGTGTTTTGCTATTTTTAATAAATTAAATGAATTTCTGGGAATTTATTGGAATATTTAATCGCAGGAAAAATTGAGTGGGTTTGTACTGTTCATCCGACCGGACCCGAGTCCGAGTCAAACTCGAGTCCGACCCGAGCCAGCCGACCCGGTTGAACCCAGTCGCCTAACCCTAACCCTCTCGACCGTCCGATCAAGATCGAACGGCCGAGATTGAGCCACGTCGCCCGAACCCAAGCCCAACCGAGCCAGCCAAGTCACCCGAGTCAGACCCGAACCAAAACCCCCGCACCGTTGGATCTTGATCCAACGGCTCACGTTGAGCCACGTCACCCAATCCGAATCCATTTTGGATTCCACCGCCGCAACTGTGTGGGCCTCGGTTTCCGCGAGTTTCACGGACGCCGAGGGCCCTATTTAATGCGCCACCGGGTAGCCGACTTCTGTGCGCACCCGTAGCCCTAGCCCACGTCGCCTGAGCCGCCGCCGTTTGCCCACGTGAGCTCGCCGTAGTTAGTCTTGCACCCCACCGCGGTTAATCGCCGATTCCGCCGCCGTCCGTCGTCCTCCGCCGCCGTTGAGCTCAGATCCGGAACCGCAAGGTCAAGCCGCGCCAGAGGGGACCTTCCACTTCGCCGGAATCGCGCCCAAACGCCGTCTGGCGTGTCGCCGTCCTCGTCTCCGGTGAACCAGCTCCGCCGCGCGCCATCGCCGTCGATCGAGCTCCCTCAGCCGTTCGATCTAGATCCAAGGGCCCAGAATCGTCCACGTCACACCCCGGTGAGATCCATGTTCTAATCCCCAGATCTATTTCCAACCGTTGGATCTAGATCCAACGGCTTAGGTTGTGCCACGTAGCTAGAACCGCACCGCACTAGATCCAATCTCAGCCGTTAGATCTAGATCGAACGGCTAGGGTTAGCCGCGTTGTTTTCATTAGATTGGATCTTGACCGTCCGATCAAGATCGAACGGTGCAGATCAGCCGAGTAGTTTTCTACTGCGTTAAGCCAGATCTAATCTGGGCCGTTGATTTTCAAATCAACGGCCGAGATCACGCCACGTGGCGAGAGATCGGCCGTCGCGGTCGGTAGCGCCACGCCGGCCGCCCGGCGTCAACCGTGACGTCACGCGGGGCCCGCGTGTCAGCGACCGAGCCAAACCGCACCATGACGTCACGCTGACGTCACGGTGGGGCCCGCTTGTCAGCCCAATCGGCTGAGCCGTGTGCTGACGTCACCGGTAGGGCCCACTTGTCAGAGACACGAGCTGTGGACCGGGTCTATGGTGGACAAAGCCCAACCGTGCGCCGGGTCCATGGACCCGAGGCGACGTGGCGGCTCCCGATTGGTCCACGTGTCATGCTGACGCAATAAATGAATTTCCGAAAAAGAAAATGATTTATTAATTCGAAATATTGATTTAAAAATTGGTTTCAAACTTCAAACGCTTATAACTTTTGCGTTTCAACTCCGATTTGAGTGATTCAAATTTCTAAATTTTCATAAAAATGAGACCTACTCAAATATGAATTTTAATTAATTTTTGTTTATGAATATTTCTTTGTTTATAATTAATTAATGTTTTCTTTAAACTTTAAACGGTTATAACTTTTGCATTTAAACTCCGAACTTGACGATTCCAGTTTCTAAAAATTCATAAAATTATGCTCTCTCTGTTTGCGGACTTTATTTGGATGATTGGACACTTTTTGTCTACTGTATATTTATTTATTGCTATTTGCACGCTTTACGAGTAGACGTTGAAGTGCCCGAAGGCTTCGAAGGTGAAGTGTTGACCCAGGAGCCAGCTCAAGAGCAAGACCAAGTACTCTTTGAAGGCAAGTTGTGCTTTGACCATGTTGATCCCATTTTCAAATTACTTTGGGTTTAAATTATTGCATGCTAGTTTGATTAGAAAATACTTTATTTAAATTCCGGGGAAATAGATAAATGCCAAATTGTTGTATGACACCTTGGTTAATTAAATATGTGCCATGACCCCTTGTCACCCTAGTTGAGGTTTAAATAGTTGGACATTATTAAATTGCCAACATGGGATTTTAGATCGTTGTAGTATATTGCTTAGACCTGCTACGTGCTCTTGACATGATTTTGGACAATCAAATGTTAATATTGACTTAATGATATACTGAACCTGTTTTGGAAAGGTATCATGTGTTGTGTTGTTGATGGCACGTGGTGCATGATAATCAACTGGGGTTTGATAAATAGCTTTCGACCGGGGCATGTGGCAAGAATGATCGGGTGGGCCAGTTGTGGCACTGGGAACGTTGTTTTGGTTCTTCGGGTAGTCTTGCCCTTGTCACCCTAAGGACTTAACCTTGCAAGCCTTTGAACTGAGTCAAACGTGCAACCACATGTCTGTAATGGGACGGACCTAGTTGAATAAGTTGCTAATAACGTACCTGTGGGACCTCAGGATGTCAACTACACCCTTTGTGTAGTTGTACGGGGGAGCGTACTGGGGCTGCGGCCAGGTACCCATCTAACGGTGGATTGGCCTAAACTTCGCCTTCGCTAAGGGAAGGGTTAGTGTGCAACACCGGAGAGGACCACTTGTGCTGTTAGAAGTTTCTGAAAGACTCTGTTACGGACACTCGCCTTTGTGGTGTATGACTGTATCTTGTGGGTAAAGTGCATAACCTCTGCAGAGTGTAAAATCTATTCGAATAGCCGTGTCCGCGGTATTGGACATCGCTCGGGAATTACAGTCAAGGGTTAGACTTTCTTGAAAATGACTTGGACTTGAAAGGTTGGGTTTGGTTAATAATGATGTTGATGGAAATGTGGATTAGGAGTGGAGAAAGATGTTTATTTAACTCCTGGAAAAGTTATTGATGTTATACTTGTTTCTACTGCTTTCGAACCTACTTATGATACTTGTTAAATGCTGTTTACTGCAAATATACCTTGAGCTATTCCTTTGTATTAAGCCATGCATGTAGTATATTAGCTTGCATTCCGTGCATGACTTGCTGAGTACCAAGTACTCACCCTTGCCGCAATGCAACACCAGTTGAAGAAGAGTCTACACCAGCTTTGGAGGAGGAGCTCCCAGAGGAACCATCTAACTAGGGAGCGAGCCCAGTCAGTTGCCTGTGGTATACTGGATGGCGCCACGAAGTTATCTTATTTTCCGCTACAGTTATTTCTCTTTTAATAAGTTTCGCCCTACGAGGCGTATATTTGTAACTTGACCATAAGGTCGAGCAACCCGTTTGGTTAACTATTTAAGGTACCTTATTATTCCGTTGAGTATGATTGTGATATTTACCAATGTTGAGACTGTGTGCACTAGCGCGTTCCTGGACTAGTGCTGAATACACAGAGGGTCCGGATTTGCAAATTCGGGTCCCGACAGCCTACCAAAGCATAAAGATACCTGGTCCAAAATGCGTGATTAGTGCGCTAGGTGAACTAAATATTGCACTGAGTTGTGATCGAAAATTACTTGAAATTAACGCTTAATTACCATTAAGAGATGCTTATGATGCAAGGAAACCTTGCAAGGTTGATAAACTAGGCAAGTCAGAAAAGTTGAAAGCTAATCCTCAGCCGAATGAACAAGTGAAGATCATTCCCATCGATCCCACCGATCAGTCTAAGACTGTTCGGATAGGGTCAGGCATGGATGCCAAATAGGAAGATGCGCTCATTGCCTTCCTCCGAGCTAACGCAGATGTGTTTGCGTGGAAACCATCCGACATGCTTGGAGTCCGAAGGGAGGTAATCGAGTATAGGTTAGCTATTCGACCTGAAATACAACTAGTGAAGCATAAGCTACAGTGATTCACTCCTGATTTGCAATAAGACATCCGACAAGAATTGGATAAACTTTTAGAGCCTGGTTTCATTTATGAAGTTGATAATCCAAATTGGCTTGCGAATCCGGAAATGGTCAAAAAGGCAAATGTTAATGGCAAATGTGCGTCGATTTCACTAGCTTAAATACTGCTTATCTAAAAGATGATTTTCCTTTGCCCCAAATAGACCAGTTGGTTGACTCTATTGTGGGTTGCGAACTGATGAGTTTCCTGGATGCATACTCAGGATATCATCAAATAGCATAGCAAGAGAAGATAAAGAGAAGACTTCCTTCATAGCCCCTTTTGGAATCTACTGCTATCAAAAGATGCCATTTGGACTAAAACATGTTGGGGCCATGTACCAGCACCTCATGAAGAAGACTTTCATAAGTCAGGTAGGAAGAATTTTAGAAGCTTATGTTGATGTTCCCGCTGTAAAGAGCAAGAAAAGCTCTAACCATTTGTTGGATTTGGCTGAGACAGTATGCAATTTAAAAAAATATGGAGTACAATTAAATCCCAAAACGTGTACTTTCAGAGTTTCTTCTGGCAAGTTGCTAGGGTTCTTTGTTTCTTCACTCAGAATTTAAACTAATCCTGAGAAGATTCGTGCCATTGAATCCTTAAAATCTCCTTCTTCAGTGGAGGAAGTAGAATGATTAATTGGTCAGATGGTTCCTCTCAATCGCTTTATATCCAGATCGGGAGAATGTGGATTACCTTTCTTCATGTTAATAACAAAACACAACAAATTTCACTGACGAATGAAGTAGAAAAGACCTTCCAAGAACTTAAACATTATCTGTCAAGCCCACCAACATTGGTATGACCTGATCCAGATGAACCATTGTTGCTCTATTTAGCGGCTACAAATATTATGGTTAGTGCTGTCCTGGTCATTGAATGAGATGAGATTCAAAAACCTATGTACTACGTAAGTGAATTTTTACATTGACCAAAGGAGAGAGAAATTAAGATATTATTTTCAATCTCATCAAATTACAGTGCCCTCATCATTTTCTTTGGGCAACATTCTCCATAATCAAGAAGCAACTGGTCGGATTACTAAGTGGGCAATTGAACTTGGATCTTCTGATATGTAGTTCATCTCCCGATCATCAATCAAGTCCCAAATTTTAGCAAATTTTATCGCTGAATGGACTAACAGTGAGCCTTCTATAGAGCAGAATTCCACTGATATCGACCACTGGACCTTATACTTTGATGGTTCTAGAGAACTAATATGTTCAAGGGGGTAGTATAGTGCTGGTCGCACCTCAGGGTGATCAGTTACAATACATAATCCAGATACAATTCCCTGCTACCAATAATATAGCAGAGTATCAAAGCTTTCTAGCAGAGTTCTGTGCAGCAAAATCCCTTAGAGTCCATCAGCATTTATCGAAAGGTGATTCACAATTAGTCATAAACAAGGTTAGCAAGGAATATAGGACGTCTAATGAGGTACTATCTCACTACTTGGATGAAGTGAAGAATTGGAAAAACACTTCATTGATTTTGAAATCCAATAAATTCTGTAAAAAGATAATATTTTAGCGGGTCATCAAAACTGGGCTTCTCATGATCACCTGCTCCAACAGGTGTATTTCTTGAACAACTATCTAAACCTTTTATAGATACTTCCATAGAAGCCTTCCCGACCAGTGATCAGGTCAGAGTCCTCGAACAAGATTCAGACTGGGTTAATCTATTTAAAGCCTATCTAGAACATGGGACACTGCCCGAGGAAATACAAGAAAAAGACGGATTGATTCCAAAGGCATGAATGTATAAATTACTTGACAATACTCTTTATAGAAAGGGAACTCATGGATTTTTAATGAAATGTATATCTCAAGAACAAGGGATAAACATTACTTCATGAGATTCATGGGGGCTTGTGCGGAGCACATGCTTCATACAGAATGATGGTTAGCGAAGCATTCTGACAAAATTTTTATTTGCTCATAGCTTTACAAGATGCTATCCACCTTGTAAAGACTTGCGAGTAATGTCAATTTCATACTCGACAAGTACATTAACCCGCTAATTAATTGCAAACAATACCATTGTCATGACCGTTTTCAACATGGGGCATTGATATAATAGGTCAATTACCTAAAACGACTAATGAATATAAATTTCTATTTGTTGCTATTGGTACTTTCACAAAATGGATAGAAGCTAAGCTTGTACTTTCAATTACAACTCAAGATGCGAAGAAATTATTTGTGAAAAATATAGTCACTAGATTTGGAGTTTCTATTAGACTAATTACTGATAATGGATCATAATTCATTAGTGGTCTGTTTCAAGATTACTATGATGAAATAGGCACAAAGATTTGTTACACTTTTGTTGCTCATCCACAAAGTAATGGCGCAGTAGCACGTGCAAATGGTCAAATCATGCAAGGCATAAAAAACAAGTGTTTGAAGATATAAGAACATGCTCGGAGGGCTTGGGTAGACGATCTCTACTCAATGCTTTGGGCCATATGCACAACGCCCAGTAGAGCTACAGGAGAAACACCTTTCTCATTGGTCTACAATACAGAAGCTATTTTGCCCAGTAAAATCCATTTAGGTTCTACATGAATCACTTCTTTTAAATAGGTTGATCAAAACAGCCAACACGATGATGTTATTAATCTTTTAGAAGAAAAGCAAGATCAGGCCCTTGTCAGGTCGGCAGCCTACCTACAAGGTTTGAGAATATACTACAATAAAAGAGTTCAATTATGAACACTTAATTGGGAGACTTGGTTCTAAGGCGCATCTAGAACCAGTCTAACTTAAACGAGTTATCTTTCAAATGAGAAGGTCCCTTTATTGTAGTCTCAATCACCTGATTGGCTCTGTTCTACTTGATATGGAAGACGACCGAATTTGTGTAAATTCATATTTTACATTCATGTATTAAATTTGGAGTTGATAAACTATGTCTTCTTGGTGTTGTATCAAAACTATTTCTTGTCTTGCTTTCACCATAAGAAATCATGAAAGTTTAATCCGACCTAACTCCCTGAGAAAAATACAAGGTTGCTAGCCGGGTTGTGAGATGACTTCTAATTGAGCCTTTTCATGTAAGCCAGTACTTACTACGTTGAAACTCATTAGACTGACCTCATCTTCAATCTGTTGCTAGTTAAAACTAAGTATAAAGTAAAGAGAAATCATGTCGGTACTCCATAAAAAAACTGTTTATTTTCTGATCACATTACTGATCAGTCAAACAAATAGTTGGGGCCTAGTAGTGATATACTTTAGAAAAAATCAAATTAGAAGCAAACAAGTAATAGAACAATTCTTAACACACAAATGATAGACATAGAACAAATTTTTCATTTCATTTGAAGAGAACCTTTATATTGTTCATGTACAATTCAATAGCAGATTTTACTTCTGCTTGTGTTCGGTTCATCTCTTCTTCTGTTGTCAACTTCTCCAATTTAGTTGCATTCTTATAGTAATGCCTCAATTTCAAAAAAAAGAGTATTAACATGGAAGCTAATTGATTTTTGAAGAGCTGACTTGATAGTATTTGGCATCACAGGGATATGCTTAGCTATTTTATTCAGTTGGTCCCTTACCCCGCGATCAGTTCATCAACTAACATATTTTGACTTATAAGTTATACTTGCTTTCCTTTCAAATTCGCCGCTATCTTCTTCAACTCTACAAAAATAAAATTCAGGGTAGATTTACTTACTTCCTGGATTCTCATTACTTCATCAGTGGAGATCTTTATTTGTTCTCTTAGTTTGGTGATCTCCACTTGCTCCTTGGAACTCAACTCGGCCATTTGTTTTCTCTCATTCTCTCTTTGGGCGAGCTGATATTCCTGAGCCTTTACAATATTTTTTAATCCTATCAAAAAGACAAGTCAAAAAGTATTATTTCCTTTTTTCATAAAAATGGAATAAATCTAAAAAATACTGAGGTTAAAAAAAAGCATCTTACTTCCTATTTTAATATCTTTTTCAAAGAGAACACCTTGCAATTCTTAACCGAGCTTCTTTACCCACTTGTCATTCTCTTTGAAAATTATTTGGAGTTTGGCATTTACTCCTCAATATCTAAATATTATCTTTGAAGTTTAATGAGTTCAAACTCGTAGCCCATGGTGGTATTTTGAGCCACCAAAATGCTCTTCTCCAACTCTATTATTCTTTCTTCTTTTTTGTTTCCCGAACAGACAAGTTAGAAAAGCAAAAGACAAACATAAAAAAGAAGGTGATATATGACTTACTTTTTTTGTGATTTTCTCTACACCAGCTTTAACTTCCTGACCTACTAGGTCGGATAACTCATGTGAAACCTATAAAAGCAAGGGAACTCAAAAGTAGTTTTCAAATCACTGGCAACGTGAAGCATCCAAAGGAAGCCTCTTCCCTATATTTATACTTTTTCACCATTGCTTTAGTCATCGAGGAAATCAAAAAAAAAATTTCTCGAGACATAACCGATGGCATGATTAGCACAACATCCCAAATGTCTTGGAAGTTGAAAAGCCTTAAGCGAATACACGTGTTCTCTCAAGACATGGGGGCTAGCTGACGATGATTGATTTGTCTGAGACCATAAATGGTTACATCTTTTTTGAAGCAGGTTGCATCCTCATAAACGTGGCTCACTTTAAATATCTCATGATCATTTGGTCAAAGCTACCGTTGACCATGTAAATAACTTCCCGACCTACAATGTAGGTCAGACAAGAACTTATCCTGAATATCTGATCTGAGGCCTCTAGTAGGTCGGGAACGGTCCGACCTATGAATCTTTATAGTTTGGATATAATGCCCTTTATCACACCTACCTAGAAAGGATCGAGTAAAGGATAACCTTCATCCTGACCTAATTCAGGTTGGCAAGAAATCTCTGCATAAAGATAACTTGCAGAAGAAGCTTTCTTTGATAGGTACACACGATCATTTGGAAATTACTCCCTACGAAGAGGTGCACCTCGACGAAAAGATAACTTTTCAGTGAGAAGACGCCTTTTGATCAAAAGACACTTTTTGATGGGAAGACACCTCTCCAAAGATGACAACTTCCATCCCTTCGACACTATAAATAGGATACTCCCATAAGGATTTAGGATATAGTAGTAGTGGTTGAATAGATAGAGAGTCAAACTTTAGGAATAGTTTGTATTCCGTAAAAACACTTGTGATATAATACAATTCCCGTTCTTTTCCTACCCCTTTCAATATTGTTTTACAAACAAAGTGTGAAATCATGTGCTGAAAAATTGTCTTAGAATTAAATTTTTAAAATGTGTTTGTGCATGTGTTTGACAAATTCACAAGAAACAGTAAGATTCGCATTAGCGCCATACCAGAGTTTCAGAAAACAGTAAGTTTCCCTTTTGCGCCAGACCGGTTTTCGCTACTGCGCCAGACTAAACTTTTAGTCTGGCGTGAACGTGTTCTCGAGGTACTTTATGCCAAACCAAATTTTCCTATTGGTGTCGGACCAAAAGTTCCAAAGCAAATTGCGCCGGATCATTCCTTTGCATCAGCGCCGAACCAAATTAGGGTTTCTTTCGCATCTACACCGGACCAAATTTTTGATCTGTCGTGAATGGGTTTTCGAGTGACTTTTTCATGTGTACGTCAGACCATATTTTTGGTCCGTCGTGTATGCATTTTGCTCGGTTAGGGTTTTGCAAGAATTGGAATTGAACTTTGGTTTGAATTTGAGATGTGTGAGAATTTCATGATGTTTGTTTTTAAGTGGATTTTATGCAATGCTCGTGTGAGTATTTGCATGGACTAATGTTGAGTCAAGTCGCGGACTTGTGCTCGGATTCGTTTTGTGGTTTGTTCATGTGCAGGTATTGCTCGGGGGCGAATGCGGTCGATGACGGGACTGGAACTAGGTTCATGGAGGAACTGAGGTTCGGGACTAGGTTTAGGAGGAACTGAGGTCTTGGTGGTCAAGGATGTCATGCGGGACGTTCGGGCTAAGAGAATGGTGCATATGAAGAATGGTTAGTCACGTGAGAATGGCAAGTGGCCATGCGCGTGCAAAGGGTTAATCACGTGAGTATGGTAGGGTTGCCATACGCGTGCAAGAGTTGTACTCGGCCAGGTTGGGCCAAGTGGAGTTATGTTGAATACATACTCCTTCTAGGATTAGGAGTGGGAATTGTATTCAGGACTCTTTGTGTTTGCTCTGTATAAATAGGGGGGTGGTGCCTCCTATTTATGCATCAAGTTTTGAGCAAGCTTTAGGGTTGTACTATTTTGTTTGGAGTATTTTAGACAAAAGAAAGGAGAAATAAAGATCAAGTTCTTCAAATCTTTCGGCGAGCTACAATTCTAGTAAGATCTATTCTCATCATCTTCTATCACAGCAAGCTTGCGAGGTTCATAACTTTTGATCCGTAAGTCCGATCGAGCTGATTCTTTTTGGGTTTGATTCGTATTAGAATATAGTTTCTTGTGTCCAAATTTCAAATCGATCTGATGATTGGATCTCTAGAAATTCACGTTTTACCAAACCTCTATCATTCTATTTTTGTCGAATACGAGGCAATTATTTGGTTCTGTTTTGGAGTGAACTTTTAGTAGATCAAGAATTTGGTTTTAGCTTCCGCACAATCATTCACCCCCCTCTGATTGTTATATTCGTATACTTCGATCCTACAAGTTCGAGAAAAACGAGAAAATCGAAATTACGCAAAAAAACCCGTGGTTCCGCAAATTCACCGGCGACTCCTAACAGCACATTTTTTAAAAAAAATTATCCTCCCACAAATTCGCGACGGCTCCTAGCTAGCACATTTTTGAAAAAACCCCTAAGAAAAAATGAATTTATGTTTAGGTCCTCGTACCTTTCTTCCAGAGGTATCCGTCAGATCAAATTTCGCACCACATAAAGAGGATCCGTAGTGCCACAAATTCGCCGATGACTCCTAGCTAGCACATTTTTGGAAAAAAGAGAAAAAAAAACTAAAATTACATTTAGGTCCTTATACCCATTTTTCAGAAATAACTGTCAGGTCATATTTCGCATGGCACAGCGTAGTGTGCGACCTTGTCTAGTTGTATACAAGTCTGCAATAATATCCAACAAGTGTTTGATAGTTGGAGGTGTGAGATATGTCATATGCCTAGACGCATCGAGAGAGTATTTATCATTTTGTAAGTCAAAATGGCTGAAAATGATTATCAACCTAATTTTAAAAAATATGTATCGATGCTCAGATGTTCTCGATCACTATCAAAGAGGTTGCATTGCGATAAGAAGCATAAGGAATCGATGTTCACATCCGAGGTAGACACCAAAGTCTGGCTGTCGGCAGATATCTTCAAAGTAACTTCTTGATTTTTGAAGGCCAAGACAATTGCTAGCTGAGACATTTTGAGGAAAACTATCTACTCACCTCTTATGCCGACTAGGCGTACTCGTTGTTTCCTTGTCGCCGCGAGCAATGCAATTTCCACATGAACGACCGTTTCGACCAACTAATTTGACGCTATCTGTGCAAGTCAACTGTGTTCTCGAGCGACTGGACTTGCTGTGTCAACTAACGTGCTTTGAATTGCACGGCATATATGATTCATACACATTGCTAGCTAGTGAAACATTTTCATATACCGAGAATCCAAATTACAGTAGAAGGGAAGAATGCATGGAGCAAGCGATCGATGTGAAACATTTGGATAAAGGCATACAGCTAGACTTTTGTATCTTTAGCTGCACTTTATTCAACCCTTTAGGCCTTATTGTACAAACTATGTTTTGTTAATATTTGTGATATTGTGTATAGAAGTGATCACAATGTTGCTGCATACTAACAACTAATTATGAGACTAGTACAATATGCACATGTGACCTTGATATTTGACGTCAGAAGGGAGGTCTCGACAAATAATAATAAAAATTATATATTATGAAAGTAGTATTTTACAAGAAAAATCTAATTACATTGTTTTCATTTAGTCAATCTATACACTACAATATATATTAATGGTCAAAATTTTTAAAGCTTGACCGCATGGAATTTAACTACGGTAACCTACGCTTGTGGATAGACAGAGTAGTTTGTTATATACCAGAAAGAACATGACTAGACTGATGAAAATCATGAAATACAATCAGATCCACGTCGGAACTGTGAGTGTCAGGGCAGGATAAAGTCCATCTGCCAAATCTGTGAACCCCAGTGCATGGATCACATAAAATTGTACGCACTAATTAATCCGCGCCTAACTCGAGCGACCTACCGATTTGAGACTTCGAGTTAACTAAGGCCATTCACAGTAGGAGTTTCATTTTAATTAAATGATGTGACACATCATCATGTTTGGTGACATGACAAGATAATTATGAAGAGAGAGATAGAAAGAGTTTCATGGGAGGGGAGAGGGTTTCATCTGGATGAAACCTGAGATACACGGTTACCTAAACAAAAGCTGATGTGGCACTCTTGGAAACTGAGAAATGAAACTATGCACTGTGAATGGCCTAAGAACCGAAGTCGCCCTCAAGAAAACAACGTCAGATGACCTTGAAGTATGGACATAATGCAATAAAAATCGAATAATTCTACCTTACAAAAAGCAGCAAAACATAAAGCATAAAAAATACCAATTAGCATGTAACATCACGCACCGCTCTCTCAAGTGTCAAGAAAAGGCGACAACCACTAGCCCTAACGCTGGGTACCCTCCTGGTCTTCGTTCACACGCATCGATCCTACGAGCCCAAACTCGACGTGTGTTAGCCTCTCGTTTTGAACCATGCAGACGCCATGCACGGTTGCACCCTATAAATACCCCAGCTCCCTTCACTGAAGTAAGTACCTAGCAGCCATGGCTACCACCAAGCATTTGGCTCTTGCCTTCCTTGTCCTCCTTAGCATAGGCATGACCACCAGCGCTCGCAGCCTCCTGGGCTATGGCCCCGGCGGAGGAGGTGGTGGTGGTGGCGGCGGTGGTGAGGGTGGTGGTGGTGGTTACGGTGGGTCGGGGTCTGGGTCTGGGTCTGGATACGGTGAGGGAGGTGGCAGTGGGGGTGCCGCGGGTGGTGGGTATGGACAGGGTGGTGGCGGTGGAGGCGGTGGTGGCCAAGGTGGTGGGTCTGGTAGTGGATCAGGCTATGGTTCTGGATCTGGTGGCGGGTATGGACAAGGTGGTCCTCACGGTGGAGGGTATGGAAGCGGCGGTGGTGGCGGCGGTGGTGGCGGCCAAGGTGGGGGCTCAGGCTCTGGCTCCGGCTCTGGCTCTGGATATGGCTCTGGTGGCGGCGGCGGCCACGGACACCCTTAAGCTCCTTTTCAAGCCTAGTGCAATAGTATAATGTATCGTCAGTGAAGAGTCTTGTCTCTCTCACTGCTTTACGAAGAACTTATGAGTATATGTAATAGTGTACTCTGCTTGCCGCTTTACTTCCTTGGCAAAGCTGGATAAATAAAACGATCTTTGGAATAAGATCATACTTCTGTATACATAGAGCTGTTTACTTAACTGAAGAAGTGTGATATGCAAGCACAAAGAATTTACGGTACATGTCAACCTAGTAAATATGTAGAGGATGCAAGAAGGAAAATTCTTCTGCACTTTTCGGGCACGGTCGATCTCTGAATGTTAAAATCATGTTGCATATGTCTGTGAAGAATTGTTGTTTGCTTTCTTCTTAATGAATTAGGCAGTGCTCTAGCCTTTTCGTTAAAAAAAAAATCATGTTGCATACCAAAGAAAAGTTACAATCGGACACCAATTCAGTTCCAGTTCTACGTACAAGCAAGATGATTAATTAATTGATTATACAACACAATTCTTGATGGATTTCAGATGATAGTATACTAAACTCCATTTCTGAATTCTCTGAATATTTTGCAACTGCGTCAACCAATTTATCAGCCAAAGCTTTTAGGAAAATGTCCAGTGGATTTGAGAAGATGTATCAGTGCTACTCTGAACTCTGGAACTCTTCCAAGTTCCAATTTTTGTGCAAACTGATCTGCTACTTGTGTGATGGATCTAACCTAAGGGTGTGTTTGGTTGTTTGTACCAAGTGGTACATGTATGCGATGGTTTAAGAAAGAAAATATCCATGTGTTTGGTTGCTTGAATGGAACCATCCCATTCTGAACCAAGTGATACAAATTTGAGGAATATTCCCTATAGATGTTAAACCATTTCATTCACCCAAAATAATAGAACTAAATAGTACAGGACCATCCCATCCTATTTATTGAGTTGCATGCACCAATTAGTTCACCCAAAAGCTTAAGCTTATGAGGAAAGACGAGCAATTCACTTATACTTCAACACTCCTCCTCACGTATAGGCTCTCTCAGGCCTAAGATATGGAATAGAAGTGGGCTGCAATTATTATTTTTTTATTGCACCAACCGGGTCTTGAACTCAAGACCTCTTGGCTCTGATACCATATTGAGTTGCATACACCAACTAGTTCACCAAAAAGCTTAAGCTTATGAGGAAAGATGGGCAATTCACTTATATTTCAACACTATTCAACCTCATCCCATCAACCAAACACACCCTAACTAAAAATTGCATACGCAGCTTAGTTTTCCCTGCTAGTTCAGACAGCAGATTAGAGAATAACCCAATTTTGGTTTTGCATTTGCAAGGACACTATCATCTTCAGAAATCACATATCTTGGATTTAAGGTCCAAATTTTAGTCTGCCAAACTAAATATGCAGTGCTGTGCTGCTCCCATTTGTCCACTTCTCTGTTTCCTTCTCCTTTTCCTCCGTACGCTGTTCTTTACCTGGTTCCCAGTGTCAATCCTCCAAACTGAAACAGGTAGTAATCAGACAACACAGCAGTCAGTACAATGCTTTGGTTTTCTTTACCTGCTCCCTCTGTTAATTTGTTTGCATCTCCCAATTTATCAATCTACCATCCAAGTACGAACGTCTTTCCTGGGCGGCTTAGTGCAACACGACAGTCAGTGTAACACGCAGTTTGTCGACTGCTACTACATGGCAGTGAAACAGTGCCTAGTGTAAGATCATGTTTGTCACATGGTTAATGCATCTCTCCGACTGATATATGTGTTTTCTCCAGACATATGTTCTGTTAGAGTTCTTCTACAATCTTTTTGGGATTAAATTTACAGTGGCCTCTGTACTATTATGTACACTTCATACGTGTTTCAGTGCGTTGTTTTGATTGGTAATCTGTATGCATGCCACCTCAAGGATATACAATTTGTTGTCCGTGTGAAGCTAATAACTGAAATGAGTGGCTAATGATCAGCTGGTGTGAAAGAGTGTATACCACTAGTCACTAGTACATAGCTTCACCAGTACATCAGTTATTTGGTTGCAGAAAAGCAAGAAAAAAAGGGGAAAGCATAAAGCAAACCCAACACAAACACAAGTAACATCACACACCGCTCTCTAAAACGTCAAGAAAGGTGATAATCACTAGCAATACAACACTACTTCTAGTCCTCGTTTCACACCAAACGCGTCCAAACTCTATCTACATGTATTGAGCATTGGCCTTTAGTTTTGGACCATTCAATGAGCGACCGGCGGAAGCCATGCATGCACGCAAAAGAAGCACCCTATACATACCACCACCCTCCCCTCACTCTCACCACACATAACTACACTTGCATTGAAGTAGCTAGCTACCTAGCAAGTGAAGATGGCTACTAAGCATCTGGCTCTGGCCATTCTTGTTCTCCTTAGTGTAGGCATGATCACAAATTCCCGAAACCTTCTGGATTATGGTGCTGGTGGGGAAGGTGGAGGTGGAGGGGGTGGTGGTAACGGTGGATCGAGGTGCTGTCGTTCGATACAGCCATGGTGACAGTGGTGGAGGAAGTGGTGGTCAAGGTGGTGGGTCTGGCGGTGGTGCTTTGGGTGCCGGTGGCTATGGTAGTGGTGGAAGTGGTGGTGATCAAGGTGGCAGTGCGGGATCCAGTTATGGTCAGATGATAGTTAAGACTCTGGGTATTGATCTGGTGTGAGTGGCGCTTGTGGTGGTGGCGGTGGAAACAATGGTGCCAAGATATGGATCTGGTGGTGGATCCGTGCATATGGGCAAGGCAGCACCTATGGTGGAGGATATGGAAGCGGCATTGGCGGTGGAGGCTCTGGGTATGGGTATGGCTCAAGTGGAGGTGGCGGACACTACTAGGTCTGTGCTCCAAGACAGATGTTTTCAAAAATAATATGAGGAAAAAATAATTACAGAAATAATATGATAAAAATATACCACCATAGAGGGTCTGGCGCCACTCGAAACGGGCAAAATAATGTCATGAAGGCTACAATGTTAGTTGTTGCCATTTCAAATGGCAACAGAGAAGTCCAACTTAAGCCACTCTCGTGGCAGCCAGGCATAGAGCAAGCGAGATCTAAAACAAAACGTGAAGAAGAAAAGTACAGCACGGGGAGAGAAGAGGAGAGCAGAGGAAGGGAAAAGAGGAGGGTGAAGAGGACGAGGAAGGGAAAAGGAAGAGAAAGACAAGGGAAGTGGGAGGAGGAGGAGGAGGAGGAGGAGTGGAAGGGAATGGGAGGAGGAAGAGGAAATTCCTGCAAAATTTGAAGGTATGAATTTTTATATGTTGAATTATGTTTTGAAAATATGGTAGGTTAGCAACCAAAGTAATTAGATGTGTTGGTATTTAGCTATCTAGATTAGTAATATTTATGTAGATATGTAGATATTTTTTTGAAATGTAGCGATGTAAGTATGATTGAGGATGGATCGGCTTGGTTAGAAAAAAATTCTAAAAATTATTTCGGATAGTATGGAGTTGAAAAATAAAATTTATAGAAATTTGCTGCATTTGTCTATTTTAGGGTTGGAGATAGCTTGTCATCATACGTAGGCATAGTGGTGCAATTAGCTTTAGAATTCATTAAGTTTATTACTTATTGCTTGACATAATGGCATTACGTCATGTACGTAATAATAATTTGAGGAAATACTTTACATATATGGATGTTCGAGTATATTTTAAAATACACTATAAAGAAGGGATTCTACACATAGGTACACAAGGGGTGGAACTAGGTCATTTTTTAAGTGTGATGGCTAGCCTATCAACTGCAGGGGACCATCCATGGGGCACCGTTACGAGATGGTTGTACCACTTGTTCTCGTTGGATCATGAGTTGCATGATATGAAGTTGCACGGTATTAGTAGACATACATGGTAGTGCATGTATTAGAAGTTAGTAGAATTGAAGGGGCCGAAGTCTTAGAGCTCGTACATAAGATTGGCAAAGAAGCAAGGATGGCCTCTAGTGTTGTTGGTGCAAAAATTTAAGAAAGTTACTTCTGGCCATGTAATGCAAGAGGAGACCATTGGTGATGAAGTGAAACAAATTGGGGAGACCAATCATAGTCATGCATGCTTATTGAAGGTTGTGGTAGGGGGGGCGCGATGAGTGAGTGTAAGGTGAGGAAGTGGTGCAGGAACCGATGGGTAGGTCAGACAAAGGCGAACATATTAAAGGTTGGTGGACCGAATAGAGGCCGAGGACCATGACTACCAAGCTTTATCTGATAATGATGGTTGCGATGTTGGGGAGGTTGGACGTGAGGAGGGTTTCCCCACAGAGTGGAAGGAGTACTAGTTCAAGAAGCTGTTAGTCAATGACAGTGAAGGCGTTGCATGGCAATATGATGGGAATGAGGTGGAACAATAAGTCATTTACAAAAGCAAGTGGGAAGGTGCAGGACATAGTGCAAGAATAGGCTGTGTCATTGCAGAGAATATTTAAGGTTGTGAAGTCAACACCACAGGCGTATAATGTTAGATGCGAGATTGAGGGTTGCCCATGGCCTGTCTATGTATACCAGTCTAAGTAGGACACCCTTTTGAAGTGCTCAATAGTTGTTCTGCATACATACGTGCTGACGAAGTCTATGTAATTGCATAGAAATATATCTTTAGGTTTTTTTTTACAAATGCAATGTATGGAGAGATTGTAGGCAACTTGGATTTGAAGCTGCATTCCATTATACCTGCAATAGAGTAGAGGTTCTAGTACACAATAAGTTATGCAAAGGCTTGGAGGGAAAAACAAAATGCCCTTGAAGCTAGGTTTGGTGTGTATGAAGACTCAAACCAAAACCTGACAAGTATTGTTCAACTCATTCAAAAAGAAATGTTGGGACAATTATCGATATTTTTGAGTAGCACTCGCAACAGTTTCCTGGGAAGATGGTACTTAAGCGGGCTTTTTTGCTTTTGGTGCATGCATCAATGCATTTAGACATTTTCATTCATTACTTTGCATGGATAGCGCATTTCTAACAGGAAAGTACATGGGCCATATATTGACTGCCATCGGAGTAGATGGCAACTGCCAGGTTCTTCCCATCACAATAGCTTTTGTGGAAAGTGAGAACACGGATAGCTAGCTGTGGTTTTTAAGAAATGTGAAAGCCAATATTGTCGACCAGCAGCCTTGAGTTTGTATCATACATGATCAACATCCAGGGCTGTTGAAGGTGATTGTGCGGTTGCCGCAAGGGCAAGATGAGTCCCATCCATTGCTTGATTTGCAAAGTAGGTGGTGCGAGCGGCACATGGGTGTAAAATTCTACAAGCAATTTAAGAATAAGGATCTTACAAAGCTTTTCAAGAGGTTGTGCAATCAGAATCAGCAAAGGAAGTTTGATGCACTCTGGAAGAAGTTTGACGAACTGACGTCAAAGCATATGGCAAAGGTTGTGAAGAAGCTTGTGACTGGAGAAGAAGAGGTCCCCGTAACGCTGGATAAATTATCTATAGACTCTCCACAGTTGGTTAGGAGGAATGAAAGAGGCATCAAAACCATAATTTAGTTCAATGAGGTAACCATCACAATTAAAGGAAGGGTATGACATTGATTAAATCAGTGATGGTAAGTGATGCCGTGTGTCTAGCTCCCTTTCCCACATGCCGGATTCAAGGTACCTAAAAAAACATTAAACAACAAGCGTGAGTTCATCACTCAGCAAAGTGTATTACAATGGTACCAAACAATAACAATTCACATACATATGACATACCGATCACCAACCATGGAAAACAATCCATGAAGACTTCCTCAATCACATTCTCATATACTTTCTCATTCACATTCTCATTTAGGCAATGCAATGCAATGCATCATGCCTCTTTGCTTAGCACATACCGGTATTGCCGAGTGCACACCCGTCGGTGTGCACCCTCTTTCCCTTCCATCCCGTGGAGGATGCCTACTCTTACTGACTCGCTCCCATTCACCACTGTGGATGGGACTACGAGGTAGGTCTTTCGTGTTCACTACGTGTGAACACAGAGGCCCGCATCAGAATGGGTCGCCTCTTCCTTTATGCATGCACATATGCCATAAACATGAATAACTTGCATATAAACTCGATTTCACAATTGCATAGACATTTAACAAATTATATTCATCATATCACATGCAAGTATCAAACATAGCAACTTAATCTAGCACATGGATAAGCTATGCAAAACAAAGTAATATGGCCAACCAAGCCACAATCACTACAACACACTTGCCTTCAACCTCGCGAGACGGAGTGGCAAGATGTTGCCGGCATTCCCGGGGTCACACCACCTCCACATAGGTATAAAACACTCAAAAATATACCCACAAAACAACACTAGAGCTATTGACTACATCGACTTCGCAACCCACTTCTAAAACCCGAAAAATAGAGAATCTGTCCAACGGGACAGCAGGCTTCCAACAAGCATATCTTGATTTCTACAACTCCAAATCAGGTAAATGAGTACATTTTCTCGAACCTTAGGAAATTTTCCACCTTTTTCTAAGTATATGCGAAAACTGATTTGGCATCTAAAATCCTCTAATCTACAGTCAAACACAATCTGTCCCAATCACGTCACAAATTGGACAGCGCTCGGTAAATCGACCATAACTTTTAAACGGATGAACGAAACTTAGCATTTTTGTGCCCAATTAAAGGTATTTTGATTACCTACAACTTTCGTAACATCCGGCTACCATATCATGAACCTAAAATCCTCAACAATGCGTCCCAACATTGACTGTCAAACCTGGCCGAGAGCCACTCGCGAGATAGATCTAGAATCCAACTTAACCCATCTAATCATGGCACCTAAAAGAGAGTTCTAGGCATGGTTTCTCACATATAACAGCACCTAGACCACCCCAAAAGAAACACAAACCCTTACCTCTTCTTGGAGAATCGAAGAACCGACAAAAACTTTCCTTCTCCCGGCCGCTCCTTCCTTCGGATCCACAGCGAAACGCCGGAGGTCTCCGGACGGACGATCCTCCACGTGGGGCAGCGACGATCATCGGGGAACGGGGAGGAGAGGGTGGCTACGCATGGGAGGGAGAGTGGCGGCTAGGAGAGGGAAACCCTAGAGGGGAAGGGTGTGGCGCATGGGGGAGGCAGGGGGCGGCGGCCACTAGGGGGAAGGGGGGGTGCACCAAGGAGGTGGGGGCTAGGGTTGGCTGCCCAAAAGCTCCCCCTCTTGGGCCCAAACCCTTCCACTTAGGTCGAATCCTTCCCACTTGGTCCCAAACCTTCCCACCGGAGGCCCAAATCAAACCCCCAAGGCCCAGAAATCTCCCGGAAAAGCCCAAACAACCTGAAAAACCAAAAATACGACATAACCTCTTTACCGTAATGTCACACTATATTAATGAAAAAGTGTATGTCAAGCAACCACCTGGTTTTGAAAATCCCAAGTTTCCAGATCATGTGTACAAATTATTAAAAGCTTTGTATGGTTTAAAGCAAGCCCCTAGAGCATGGTATGATAGGCTAAAAACCTTTTTACTTGAAAAGGGGTTCGCAATGGGAAAAGTTGACAAAACCCTCTTTTTACTCAAGCAAGGCAATGATCAATTGTTTGTTCAGATTTGTGTTGATGATATTATCTTTGGTGGTTCCTCTCATGTTTTAGTGTCCAAGTTTTCAGAAACCATGAGAAAGGAATTTGAGATGAGTATGATGGGTGAGTTAACATACTTCTTGGGTCTACAAATCAAGTAAACAAAGGATGATACTTTTGTGCATCAAAGCAAATACACGAAGGACTTGCTGCATCGATTTGGCATTGAAAACAACAAGCCAATCATGACGCCCATGGGAAGCACTTGCACACTTGATCCAGATGAAGATGGTGAGCCGGTTGATCAAAAGGAATATAGAAGCATGATAGGTTCACTTTTGTACCTCATTGCATCAAAGCCGGATATACAATTTGTTGTGTGCTTGTGTGCTCGTTTTCAAGCTTCCCCGCGTGTTCCACACCGACAAGCTGTCAAACGAATTTTCAGGTATCTTCATGGTACTCAAGATTTTGGCATTTGGCTTTCTGCTTCTTCATGCATTAGTTTAAGAGCTTTTTCTGATGCTGGTTTTGGAGGATGTAGAATTGATAGAAAAAGTACATCTGGTTCATACCATTTCTTGGGCAACTCTCTTATTGCATAGTCATCTAGAAAACAATTTTCTGTTGCACAATCAACTACTGAATTTGAATATGTGGCTGCTGCTAGTTGTTGTTCTCAAATTCTTTGGATAGTAGCTACACTTAAAGATTATGGGGTTAATCTAGATAGTGTTTCTCTTATGTGATAACACTAGTGCAATTTGCATTGCTAGGAACCCTGTGCAACATTTTAGGACAAAGCATATTGATATCAGATTTCATTTTCTCAGAGATCATGTAGAAAAGGAAAATATTGTGCTTCACCATGTGGATACTGAACATCAATTGGCAGACATTTTCACAAAACCCTTATCTTCCTCTTGTTTGCTTTTATTCAGGGAGAATTTGGGGTTGTTCATCCAATGGGCTTATTTTTGAGGGGGAGTTTGTGAAAACCTTGTGATTCTATGTTTACACTTCTTCTTTGTATGTCTTAAATGAAAAATAAAAAAACGTTGAAAAAAGGTAATGAGCATTATATTTGATATACATATACTATTTGAAGCCATGTTTATGCTACAAGGTCTTTGCAACTTCATGTTTATACATATATGGTTTAGATTATGGCATGACTATTTAATTGGAATGACAAATTAAATTAAATTTTGTCATGGTTGAACTTTCTTGGCTATTTTGATCCTGCTCAAAAAGGTGCTCAATGTGAAAGTTTTCAAAGTTAAAGAGCTAAAAGCAAAAAAAATGATATTTGATAGATGCAAGATCAAGGTTATGCACTGTCGCACTTCTTCTTTACGAGACTTGTCGACGATTGGGGAACAGGCCCCCGCCGAGCTTACTTGTTGGTGGAGGGACCAACTGTGACCCCTTCTTGCGTGAGGGATTACTCAAGGAACGGATCACCAGATCTCAACGAGCGTAGACACAGCAGTTTACCCTGGTTCGGGCCTCTCAGGGAAGAGATAATAGCCCTACTCCAGCTCTTGTATACTTTTGCAAAGTGTCTGAGTGTATGACTCTTGTCTTACAATCGGTCTGTCTGTGTGTTGTTGCTGTTGTTGTCCCCCTCACGATGGGGACCCTTTTATAGCTTACAAAGGATCGAACCCCACGACCCGCACGTTTGGACCTCGTCCAAACGTGGCAACTGGTGGATCCTATCTTTCCGCCACGCTCCCACGGGAAACGTAACGGGCCAACGGAAGTTACGCTCGGGTGGTTATTCCCACCGACCCCGAGACCACGTAAGGTCGGCCGATGGCCGGCACCGAGCTCGGACATCTTACCCGAGCTCGAGCTCGGAATCGACTGGAATACGTGGCATTCTCGGTCCCACCCGAGCCCGAGCTCGGAACTGGGCGGAACGCGTAGCCTTCCAAGTCCCGATTAGACAATCCAGGGTAACGACCTCCTGGTGGCTCGGGCGGGAGCGAGCTTGGTCGTTGGTGGCATCCGAGGTAATTTATGGAAATTACCCGACCCCCCGACAGCTAGCCCCCGAGGTTCAAGTGGGAAGAGGTCTAAGGAGGGCCTTCCCCTTGGGCCTACCGTTCTACGAGCATGTCGGTTCTGCCGCGGCGGACAACTGCCGCGACCAACGAGCTATTAACCTCCTCCGGGAACAAGCTTGTTCCCCTAGCTCGTCGCGCTTTGAGCGAACAGAAGTGGGCCCCTCTCAACGGTTCCTTCTCCTGGAAGCCTGAACTGCCCTTCCTGGGGAACCGTCTTTTCTGGCAGGACGGTTTCGATTTGCGTGCCCACGTGTCGTTTTCTGAATGGCGAACGCCTCAACTGCCCTCTGTGCCTCTAGGGCTTCTTCGACCATAACGGCGGGAAGCCCTTTTGCTTTCCCATTTCCTGGAGGAGCTTTTAAACACTCGAAGAAAAAAAACCCTTAGCCTCACTTGGCCGTTTTGCGATCGCTGCGTCTCATACTCCTCTGCTTCGGCGCTCATCCCCCGACCTTGATCATCTTTTCCACCCTCATGGCGAGGTTCGGCGTCAGCAAGCTCGACAGGCGCAGGCTGGAGATCCTCCAGCAGGCGAGGTACGTTGATGCCGGCACATGGAGAGTCCCTGGCGCCGAGGAGAGCCCACAGCCGGAGGAGGGGGAGATCGTCTCCACCGAGCTCTACGCCATGAACGGGCTCCGGACGCCCGAAAGTGAGTTCGTCGAGGCCGTACTCGCCTCCTGCGAGTGCGAGATCGCTCACCTCCACCCCAACTCCATTCTCATTATGGCCATCTTCACCCATCTCTGCGAAGGGTTCGTGGGCGTCGAGCCCACTCCCAGTCTCTTCTTCCACTTCTACACCCTTTCTCGCACCGGCACGCCTTCGCAGGCCGGCTGCCTCTACTTCCGCCTGCGACCTACCCGACCATACGAGTACCCGAGCTTCACGCTCAAGGACTCGGTGTCGGGTTGGGCCGACTCTTGGTTCTACTTGAGGAAAGCAGAGGGCGGCACGCTCTCCTACTCCGGCGCCAGAGGTCGCGCCGTCGAGACGCCCCGACCGCCCGTGGAGCCCGAGGAGGAGAAGATCCCCATGACGATCAACGAGCTCACGTGCCTGGGGCTGACCGGCCGGGACGTTACCCGGGACTACGTCAGGAACCGGATATCACCCCTTAGGAGGAGGGAGCATCCCTTCTTCAAGGTCGAGGGGTGGCAGGACATCACCCGGGAGTCACGCTCAGGTATGTCATCGCCCTCGATTTTCTTTTCCGAGCAGAGGACGCCTCTTCTCACGACCTCTCCCTTGGCTGGTATGCAGCTCCGCCAGAGGACTGGGTGGATGTGAGGGTGTCCGAGATGTTCGGCACCCCTAAAGGCAAGGAAATCATCGAGGGCCGCCAGATCCCGAACAACGTCCTTAACCGACCGAGGCGGTAAGTCTACGATTCGGACTTCTTTGAAGCTTTTGTCGGACAGTTTCACGGGGCCTTCCGACCTTATTTGAGTTTTTCTCTTTTTCAACAGGAGAAGGTTGCCCTCGAAGTCGCCGTGTCCCAGCTGGGATCCCAGTTGGCGGGACGGGATCGAAAGACCAAGGGACAAAGCGGTCGCAAGCGCCGCGCCGATCTCCGTCGGCCACGCTGCCCTCGCCAGCGCACACGCAGCGTTCCGGCCGACGACCGCTCACCCCGCCAAAGACTTGGAGTATGCGGACCGGGCAGGAGGTGAGTGAACTAAGATTGTGGATGGATGAGTACACCGAGACAATCAGCTGATGGCCTGCTTATGCCAAATTGCCGCGCGGGCGAAGAAGTAGGCCGCAGCGCGGCCGGCCCGGCGGAAGGTCAAGCCGAGGGCGGATCGCGTTCTTCAGCGGAGCTCGCGCGGTGAGCTCGAGCTCGGCTCCCGGGGACCGCGAGGAGGAGAAGGACGAGCTGGACTCCCGCCCCTTGGTCCCGAGGTCCCGCAGTCGCTGCCACGCCTCAACCGCGCCTAACGCCGATTGTCTCCGAGGTCGGCTTGGGGAGGCCGACCTTCTGGCCGCCAGGGCCGACAAGGCGCGCGAGGACATGGCCGCCTCCTGGCCCGCGCCGAGCTCGGCTAGCGGACGCCGAGCAAGGTCGATCTCTGCTCCCCTCTTGTTTGTCTCTTTCTCCTAAGCACCATACTAACCCCACATCGTCTATAGTGGGTGTGGCGGTTGGTGCGGAGTTATGGGATTTCGAAGCGATGGCTGACGATATTCTTGACCTCGTGCTAGAGAGGGAGCTTGCCCGGGCTGCCGAGGCCGTCGTGGGCGACGAGGCCGAAGTGGGAGCTGAGGCCGCGGAGGCCCAGTCCCCACGGGCCGCTGGTGGCGACGATGTCGAGGTGGGGGAGCCCACTGCCGCGGAGCTCCGGGACCTAGAGGTCGTGTCTCCCGAAGAGGAGACACGGAGGAAGATCGCGGCTGCCGATGCCCGAGCCGCGAAGGAGGGCATCCCCCACATCATAGTCGTGGAGTCTGATGGTGATGAGCAGGCCGCTGAAACTCCCCGCGAGGATTCTTCCGGCGCCAGCGACATCATCACCGCGACTCTCCAGGAGATCGCCGAGGTCTCCCCATGCTCGTGACGTCACGCCGGGTCCCAGCGCCGGCCCGGCGTCAGGGGACCCCATTCCTGGCGGGAGCTCGTCCAACGAGGAAGAGCCGGCTACCCCGCTGGTCGGGGAGATGAGCCCGGCCACCGTAGGTGAGCCGGGGCAGCTTCAAGACGAAGGGGATCTGCCGGGCACCGAGGCTGTTCCAGTCGGGACCGACCTTCCGGCCGCCGACTCGGTGCCCCCAGTTGATCCCGCGGTCGGGGACGCTGCTGCAGCCCAAGGGCCGGATGCCGACCCGGTGTCCCCGGTTGCTCCCATGGCCGTAGACGCCGAAGGGGTGGAGCCCCCGGGCGCAACTTCTGCCCGGGAGGAAGAAGAGCGGGAGGTGATCCTCGCTCTTGAGGCCGTCCCTCTCCAGGAGGCGGAGGTCGTCCCCCAGGACAAAGCTCCTTCGCCCTCAGGGGATGAGGGAGCTCGGGCTCAAGCCCCCGCCTCCGATCAAGGAGAAGGGATCGAGGCGGGAGATCCCTTGCCCGCCCAGGGGGAACAGGACGAGACGGAGGATCCCGCCAAGATGTTCCAGCAGGGGCTGGAGGCTCGGCTTTATTGGGTAAGTACTCCTGACTCATGCGTTTTTATCAAAAAATTCGATCGCGACCTGAAATACCTTACCGCGCAGGTGCTGGAGTCCACCATGAAGGACTTCCATGCCGCCACCATGCCGCCAGAAGTTGCCGCGAAGCACCAAGCCGAGCAGGACGCCAAGATCGCGGAGCTCGAGCGCCGGGTTGCCGAGCTGACATCTTCTGAGGTTGAGATTCGGCGGAAGGTGGAGGAGTCCGTGCACGAGCTCCAGGAGCGCCTCGACCGGAGCGAGCAGGCAAGGTCGGGCCTTGAAGCCACGGTGGCGACCTTGCGCGACGCCCGGCGCCGAAAGGACAATCGACCAGCAACGGGAGGAGTCCAGGCGACTTCGACAAGCGGCAAGCGAAGGTCGGGAAGCTCGCCGGCGGGTGCTCGACCTTGAGTCCGAGCTTGACTCGGTGCGGGACGAGCTCATCGCTTTGCAGGACGAGAAGCGTGCCGGGCTCCTGTAATTTTCTTTTTCCTGTCTTTTCCTGTAAAAAAAACTTAAGGGAAAAAACGTCCAGTTGAACATAGAAAGAGCGTTTATCTATCTGTAAACGTTTTTTGGTTGTTTCGTACGAGATGACAACGATTTGTTTCGTGCCGTGGTTCCTTGTTCGGCTTACTTCGGCCTTACGCGACTTAGCAGTCAATCGTACTAGGGAGTAGCTACCTCGCGTGAGAGCTGCACGAGGTCGTGGCTACTTGGTACCCCTATAGCCCCCCGCCGCCAACGGAGGTCGTGGGCGTAGACTGCGAGCACGACCTCGTTGGCGGAGTAGAGTTCTGCGGGGACCGTGTGGCTCGTAGGGTACGGTGCGTCGATGCCGCCCACCGGCCGACTTGAGCTCGGAACCGTTCAGAAGGGTGTCCTGTGCGAATCTTTGCTTGCGGCGGAGGTCTACCGCGAAAAAGATGGTCGTCTTACGAGGAAGGAAGCCCTTGAGGTCGAGCTCTTGTCGTACGGTGTTTTGCCCCGACGACCGACCTGCCCCTGACACTTTGTCTGGGTCGAGCTTAATCGTAGAATTTTTTGCGGAGGTAAAGGAGAAAGAGAGAGAGAAAGAACGAGAAGACGAGGTGACAAAATTTATTAAAAAGGTAGGCGAGTGTGGTTAGACATGGAACTTACGCAGTTGGTCGATGTTCCAAGTACTAGCTAGTTCTCGACCATCTTCCATTGCGAGGCGGACAGCCCCCGGGCGTGCTGTTGAGACGACCGTGTAAGGACCTTCCCATCTTGGCGTTAGCTTGTTGGCTTTTGACAGGTCTTGGACCCGTCGCAGAACGAGATCGCCGACGTGCAAGGTCCTTGGTCGTACCGATGAAGCGGCGTGCTCGCGAAGTGCTTGCGGTGTAGACCGCGGATCGCAATGTAACTCCGTTCACGGACGCCTCCGCGAGGTCGAGGTCGAAGGCGCCGCCTTCGCTGGCCGATGCTATCGGCTAGGTTCACCCTTGGGGATCCTAGGACAACCTCGACGGTAGGACGGCTTCCGCGCCATATACGAGCTGAAGGGGTCTCTCGTAGCTCGGCTCGTCGTGGTGCTGATCGACTGCAGGATCGGGGTAGTTCGTCCACCCAGGCCTGACCATGCCGATCGAGGCTCTTGAAGACTCTCTTCTTGATTCCTTGACGATCTGCCCGTCGGCGCTCGGCCGCCCCATTGCTCGTGGGTGGGCCACGGATGCGGCATATCTTGGTCCCGACCTCCTCGCAATAAGCCCGAAACACCTCGCCAGAATCGAGTGCCGTTGTCGGTAATGAGGCGACTCGGAATGCCAAAGCGGGTTACTACATTATTGTGGAAGAACCTTTTAGCCGCTTGTGCCGAGATGGTTGATATAGGCTCGGCCTCGATCCATTTAGTGAAGGTGTCGATTGCATTTAATAGGTATTTACAACCCCTCCTTCCTGGGAAATGGACCGAGTATGTCGATGCCTCAAACCGAGAATGGCCAGGTTAGCGGCATGGTCTCAGAGCGCCAGATGTCGGTGATGGACCTTCCGAGCATGGAATCGGCAAGATCGGGCAGGAGGTCACTATTGAGCGTCGTCGGCCAAGGCCGTCGGCCAATAGTAACCCAATCGGAAGGCTTTGCTCACCAAGGTCCTAAAGGACGAGTGAGCTCCACACATCCCGTCATGGATATCCTTGAGGAGATATTTGCCTTCCTCTTGGGTGATGCACTTGGAGAGGATGCCAAGCGCGCCTTTGCGGTATAAGAGGCCCTCGACCATTTTATAGGTCGAGGAGCGCCTCACTAGCCGGGATTTCTCGGCTTCCTCCTGGCAAAGGTCCGTGCACGAAGTATTGGATGAATGGCGTCATCCACCTCGCATCCTCGCTCGAGGAAGGAGACGGTACCACCTGTCTCGGTTGCCTCCTCCCGGGGTATGGAGGGCTTATAGAGGTGCTCGATGAGCACCCCGCCGAGCGGAAAGCGGGCGGAACCGACCTTCGATAGATGGTCGGCCAGGGCATTGTCCTTCCTGGGGATGTATAGTACTTCGAAGTTTCTGAAGTACTTTTCCATCTTCCTTACTTCAGCCAGGTAAAGCGCCATTGAGTCATCGGAGCACTGATACTCCTTGTTAACCTGGTTGACGACCAGCTGCGAGTCGCCCTTCGCAGTTAGTCGTTGGACTCCGAGCGCTTTGCATGCCCGAAGCCCGGCTAGCAGACCTTCGTATTCTGCTGCGTTGTTTGTTGCGCCGAAATGCAGTTGGAGGGCGATCGATCCGCTCCCCGAGGGGATTCGAGGACCACTCCAGCCCCCGAGCAACCGTAAGCTCGGATCCGTCGAAGTGCATGACCCAAATGACCGTGCTCGGCTGGTTGGGTTCGGGTTCGGGCGGGCGGGGTTTGTCCATTCGGCTAGGAAGTCCGCTAGGACCTGAGATTTGATCGCTGGTTACGCCGAGAATTCGATCTCGACCGGCGAGCTCCATGGCCCATTTCGCGATCCGCCGCTATGCCCCGATTCCGAGAATTTCTCTCAGCGGGAAGTTGGTCGGAACTTGGATTTTGTACGCCTGGAAGTAGTGTCTTAATTTCTTTGAGGCCATGAGGAGCGTGTAAAGGAGCTTCTGGACCTCGGGGTAACGCTCCTTTGGTCCGTGCAGCACCTCGCTGATGTAGTAGATCGGGCGCTGCACCCGCCCCGTTCTCATCGTGATGGCCAGCGCTTACTGCTGGGGTGTGGCGGCCAGGTAGAGCAAGAGAACCTCTCCCATTCTTGGCGTGGTCAAGACCGGGGGTCTTGACAAATATATCTTAAGCTCTTTGAAAGAGCGATGCCGCTTCATCTGTCCACGCTGAAACCGCTGCGTGCTTCCGAGCGCCTTGAAGAAAGGTAGGCCACGTTCCTCGAGCCGCGAGATGAAACGACTTAAGGCCGCCATTCTCCGGCCAGGGACTGGACCTCCCGAGTGCAAGTCGGTGGTCGCATGTTCTCGATGGCTTCTATCTTTCCGGGTTGGCCCCGATTCCTTGTGGGCCGATCATGTATCCGAGCACCTTGCCCGGCTTTGACCCCGAACACACATTTTTCAGGGTTTAACTTTATTCGATGCTTATTGAGGTTATGAAAAGTCTCCTCTAGGTCGGATACATGGTCCGAGGCCATCTTGCTCTTGACGACTATGTCGTCTACATACACTTCCGTGTTCCGACCTATTTGGTTCGAGAAGGTTTTCTGCATAAGGCGCTTGGAAGGTCGCTCCAGCCTTAGACCGAAGGACATGGTCGTGTAGCGTAATGTGCCAAACGGCGTGATGAAGGAAGTTTTCTCCTCGTCGTCGCGATATGCCGATCTGGTGATAGCCTGAGTAGGCGCCCGAAAGCTCATCGCCTCGGAGTCGGCCGTTGCGTCGACCAACCGGTCTATCCGAGGTAGCGGAAATTGTCTTTCGGGCATGCGGCATTCAGCCCCGTGATCGACACACATGCGCCACTTGCCCCTTTCTTCATCACGATAATCGGTTGGCCAACCACTCGGAATGGTCGACTTCCCGAATGAAACCGGCTTTGAGGAGCCTCGCCCAGCCTTCTCGATGATGACTTGCTTCTCGGGAGAAGCGCTGAGCTTCTGCGCCGCAGTGCTTTTTGTCGTGCCGAATGCTAGCTTTGTGCTCGGCGACCTCCCTTGGGACTCGGGCATGTCTGACGGTTCCCAGCGAGCAGCGTCGCGCTCCTCGGAGGAAGGTCACGAGCTCGAGTTCCTATTTAGGATCTAGGGAAGCCCCCACGTGTACGACCTTGTCTGGCTCTGCGTCGCACAACGGGATGGCCTTGGTTTCTCCTCCAGCTTGGAGGCTAGCCTTGGGCCGGGAACTCCTCGGCTCTTGCTCGGGCCCGCGCTGGGGCAATTGACCGATCATGTCTAACGCCCTCTCGTCGCAGTTTAGAGCTGCTTTCGGCTTCCTTGATCGTGATCACGCCACGGCCGGGGACCTTCAAGCATTGGTACCGTGATGAGTGGCGGCCATGAATTTGGCGAGCGCTGGTCGGCCCAGGATTGCATTGTAAGCCGACTCGAAATCGACCACTTCGAACGTGATCAGCTCCGTTCGGAAGTTGCTCGGATTGCCGAACGTTACTGGCAGGCCGATCTGGCCAAGCGGCACGACCGACGCTCGCACTATCCCGTAGAACGGACCACCATGCTTTTGATCTTGGAGCGAGGATCTGCATCTCGCCCAAGACCTTGGCAGATATCAGGTCTAGGAGCTCCCGCAATCCACAAGGACCCGACCTCATCGCGGTGTTGCAGATCGTTGGGCTAACGACCATCGGAAGCCTTTGGGGTTTCGTCATCCCCAGAGGGCGATCGCCCTTGGAGAAGGTGATCGGCAGCTCGGACCACTTGAGGCTGGCGAACAGGAGGCTTCTCGAGTGACACGGAGTACCTCGCGCGGCCTCCTTTAACTCCCGACGCGACCCATAGGCGGCGGAGCCCCGAATATCACGGCGATGTGGTTTCGGCTCTTGGTACTCCATGTCGGTGTCTTGCTCCTCGGCGGGCTTCTTGCCCTTGACGCCTCCTTCCATCTCGGGAGCGTGGGCATGGGACCCTTACCATTGTAGAACTGCCCAGCGGGAGGCCCACGCTACGCAATTCAAGGTCATGCCCATGCACCTGGTGGAGCGGGCGTAAATAGGCACTAGCCCGCCCGCGTTGGTCGCCGCGTTCTTGGTCGTCCCGGTTATGCTCGTTGTTACGCTGAACCGGTCGACCCTTTCCTTTCGGGGCTCCCCCCCTATACGACTGCGAGGTCGGCCGTTGTCTTTCGATGGCTGCCACCATGCCGGAGACGGAGGATTTTTCTTCTTTTGATTTTTCTCGATCGAGCTTACGCTCTTCGGCTTGATGCCCCTTCGAGCCCGGGCTGAGGGGGCAGCTTTCCCTCGTCTAGCAGCTTCTTCCATTGGACGGCCTCGTCCGCGTTGGCGTAACGGTCAGTCATGCGGAACAGCTCGTTGGCTGTGATGTCCGGGTGGATTTCGAGGTCCTGAGTAAAGCGTACGTCTCGGACCCCGAACTTGAAAGCCCGGACGACCGCCTCATCCGAGATGCTCGGGATGGAATTGCGCACTTGCATGAAGCGCCGACGAATCGGGCGCAGGTCTCGCCCCGTCAGACGACGCTCGAGGGCGCGCTCCTTCCCCGGGCGGCCGTCGCAGCTCTGGAAGTTGGCTCGGAGAGTGCCGCTCACCGGGCCAGGACCGGATCGAAGTTCTCCTTCGGTTGAATAGCCACGCCCGAGCCGCCCGGCCCAGGATCAGGCGTAAAGTTGGCCATCACCCTTTCATCACCCCCGGCAGCTAAAATGGCCGTGGTGTAGATCGAGAGAAACTCGTTGGGGTTCTGAGTCCCATCGAATCTCTCGATGTGACCCGGCTTAAACCTTGTCGGCCAGGTCACTCGTCGCAGCGACGTCGCGAACGCCCTGCACCCGAACACGGGACTGTCGGGGCGATCACCACGAGCGCGGCGGTCGGTGCGATCCCCACCAGCCGAGCCCGAGGTTAGTGGGCCCAGGCGAGAGAAAATCTCCCTACGCCTGTAGGATGGGGAGTGGCCCGATGAGGAATGTTCGGCCCGGTTACGCCTGTGGCTCGCATTCCGCCGTCCCGAGGAGCCTCGGAATTGCTCCGGTGCCTTCCGAGTCGGCCTTCGCGCCCGATCCTCTGAGTGCGGTGCGTGCGTGAGTCGTCGGTGGCGGCGCTCGGACGCCCGGCGGCGGCGTTCGAGTGAATTGCTCATGCGTCCCTTTCCGGGAGGCCTCCGCCGCCTTATGTCTGTGGCGATTTCCTCGAGGTCGCCGGCCACGGCCGCGCCCATGGCTTCTAGGTCGACCGCCAGAAACTCTCGAGGTTGCGCACCACCGTGGGCTGGGCTTGAAGGCGTTCGCCGGGGAACGCTGGGTGACGAGCTCGCTCGCCGTCGACGGGCTCGAGTCCCGTGACGCTGCGGAAATTCTCACGAACTTCGCCCTGGTCTTATCGGGCCAGGCCACCTCGGACTTGCCGGCGTAAGCTGGTCAGCGTCCGATTCAGGGATGTCTGCAGGTGCTCTTTGGCCACTTCGTAGCGGTGAAGACGCGCTTCAGCCGGGGATTTGCTCCCGACATTTCCATCCTCCTCCGCAACGAAGACGTTACGGGATTGGACGGATCGCGAGGGGGACATCACGGTGTCTCCCCGTGAAGCGGTCCCCTGGTCGAGCTCGTAGAGGTCGGGGATGTCCAGACCATCGTAGAGCTCGCCGTCATCGCCGTCCGGAGAGGCGCCGAGGAGCGAAAGAATCGCTCCGGCAAAGAGCGGCTTCCAGTGGAACAGCTCCTGGAACCGTCTTGATTCTTATTGCCGGCGACGTCGCCGGCCCCATTGTCGAAGAACTGCTTGTCCTCTTCCCCGATCTCGGGGGCGTAGAGCCCCTGGTGGTTCTGGGATTCGGACATTCTTCGATTCCTCACGAAGGGAAAGTCGGTCCCCACGACGGCGCCAATTGCCGACGATTGGGGAACGAGCCCCGCCGAGCTTACTTGTTGGTGGAGGGACCAGCTGTGACCCCTTCTTGCGTGAGGGATTACTCAAGGAACGGATCACCAGATCTCAACGAGCGTAGACACAAATAGCTTTACCCTGGTTCGGGCCTCTCAGGGAAGAGATAATAGCCCTACTCCAGCTCTTGTATACTTTTGCAAAGTGTCTGAGTGTATGACTCTTGTCTTACAATCGGTCTGTCTGTGTGTTGTTGCTGTTGTTGTCCCCCTCACGATGGGGACCCTTTTATTGCTTACAAAGGATCGAACCCCACGACCCCACTACCCGCACGTTTGGACCTCGTCCAAACGTGGCAACTGGTGGATCCTATCTTTCCGCCACGCTCCCACGGGAAACGTAACGGGCCAACGGAAGTTACGCTCGGGTGGTTATTCCCACCGACCCCGAGACCACGTAAGGTCGGCCGATGGCCGGCACCGAGCTCGGACATCTTACCCGAGCTCGAGCTCGGAATCGACTGGAATACGTGGCATTCTCGGTCCCACCCGAGCCCGAGCTCGGAACTGGGCGGAACGCGTAGCCTTCCAAGTTCCGATTAGACAATCCAGGGTAACGACCTCCTGGTGGCTCGGGCGGGAGCGAGCTTGGTCGTTGGTGGCATCCGAGGTAATTTATGGAAATTACCCGACCCCCCGACAAGACTGCTTATCGTTGCACTTTGATATGAACTTGGAAAAAATTGTGTATGACCGAAACCATGAAACTTTAAGCTCTTTGCTTGGCATGGTTAAAAAGTAAGGCTGATGGTACATATAATTCCTTGCAATCTTTATATTCTGTTGCAGTCAATAAAAAAATTAGTTTTTCAAAGCACTAAAGAAGTGCACAAAAAATTCAATGTTTTCAGGCTTTGAGATAGTTAAGGAAGAGAGATCATGCCATGCAAATAATCGTTAATAAAAGTTGATTTCTAGTTGTGCTTACTCTACATTGTCTATGTGTAGATTTGAGGGTGTAAGTATCTTAGATAGCATGACTTAGAGATGAATTTCATTTGTGAATGACTTATAATGCTTAGTACATAAAAAAAGATTTTTGTTCTCTCTTTTGTATTCTTGATGAATCCATTGTCAAAGGGGGAGACTTTTGGAGAATTTTTGGGCACATTGCACATTCACACACACATTTTTCTTCTTAAGGGGAGATTTTTTTTCTTCTTATTTTCACCTAAGGGGAGTTTTTCACTTTGCATGTTTGTCAAAAGGGGAGATTTTGTGTTTTTCACTTTAGCTTTTGATTTTAAACTTTTTGATTTCAAAAAACTTTTTGTGAAGTGAATGCCAATGTTCAATTCTAAGTGGTGTTGCCAATTTTTTCATCAAGGAGAAGATTGTAAAATCATGTGCTAAAAAATTGGCTTAAAATTGAACTTGCTAAAATTGCATTTGCAAAGTGTGCTTGTGCTGTGCATGTGCTTGACTAAGTTTCGAGGTGACAGAGGTTTTTCATGTATACACCGGACCAAAGTTCCCAGTTTGCCGTGAATATGAATTTGAGGCATTTGTGCCGGACCAAGTTTCTTGAAAAACAGTAAGTTTTACATGTACGCCAGACCATTTTTCGCATCTACGTCGGACCAATTTCTTAGTCCGGCGTGAACGTGCATTTGAGGTCTTTTGCGTCGGACTGGTTTTTTGGTCCGTCGTGAAAGTATGTTTGAGCCAGACCATTTTTTCTTTGGTCCGCTATGAACATGATTTTAAAGCTTTTGTGCCGGACCAAGTTGCTTTTGCAAATTAATCGAGTATAGCACATGTACGCCAGACCAAATTTTTGATCCGTCGTGAACGACGTTTTGAGGGTTGTTTTCGTATATGCAACAGACTGAGTTTTTTGAAAAACAGAAAGTTTTGCATGTACGCCGGACTGGTTTATTTTAGTCCATCGTAAACGTGGTTTTTGCCAGACCAAATCTTCGAGAAACAGAAGGTTTTACATGTACGCCAGACCAAATTTTTTGGTATGCTGTGAACATATTTTTGAGGCTTTTTCACTGGATCATTTCTACATTTAACCGAAGAGTTTGAAGTGTACGCCGAACCAAGTTTTTGGTCCACCGTGGATTGCGCCGGACCAAGGTTTCAGTCCAGCGTGAACGGTATTTTCTAGGGTTTGGTTCCTGTGTGCGCCAGACCAAAGATTTGGTTCACCGTGAACGTGATGTGCTCATGTTAGGTTTTTTTTATTTGTATGCAATGCTCGTGTGAGTAATTGCATGGACTAATGTTGAGTCAAGTCTCGGACTTGTGCTCGGAATCGTTTTGTGGTTTGTTCATGTGCAGGTGTTGCTCGAGGGCGAACATGGTCGATGATGGGATCGAAACTAGGTTCATGGAGGAACTGAGGTTCGGGATTAGGTTCAGGAAGGAATCGAGGTCCTAGTGGTCGAGAATGCCATGCGGACGTTCATGCTAGAGAATAGTGCATATTGAGGCTGGTTAGTCACATGAATATGGCAGGTGGGCTATACGCGTGCAGAGTTGTAATCGTTTGGGGTAACTTGCATGTATTGGGTCAGGTTAGACCAAGTGGACATGCATGCGTACTCTGATAGGGTTTACTTCATTATAAATAGGAGGGGTTGTCTCCTATTTTTTGTAATTGCGACAGAACTAGGTTTTAGGGTTGTACTCTTGTGTTTGGAGTACTTTAGACAAAAAGAAATAAAGATCAATTTCTTCCAGATCCTCTGCGTGCTACAGTAATCTCGAAACTACAGTGCACGCGTTGCTACAGTACTCTCTGTTTTGAGTGTTCGTTCGCTCATCTGTTCTGGTTCTAGATTGATTCATTGTCAATCTTATTTCTTTGAGTTTCTTCTTGATTTGATCCAGCCAAAACCTTCCCAGGGCATTGATTTAGAGTTCCTCAAAGTTTTGTTGGTTAATCTTTTGTCGTTCTTGTTTAATCTACAAGTGTTGGTTTGATCAATTCTCATCATATTCTGTCACAGCAAGCTTGTGAGGTTCATAACTTTTTATCTGTAAGTCCGATCGAGCTGATTCTTTTTCTGTTAGATTCATATTGGAATTTAGTTTCATTTGTTCAAATTTTAGATCAATCCGACGGTTGGATCTCCAGGAATTTATGTTTTACCTAACATCTATCAATCTGTTTTGTTTATCCGAAGCAATTATTTGATTCCGAATTGGGGTGAATCTTTAGTAGATCAAAAATTTGGTTTTAGCTTTCTCACAATCATTCACCCCCCCTCTGATTGCTATATTATTTTATATCGATCCTACACTTTAAGAGAATACATGTGTTCTCTCAAGACTTGTGTGCTAGCTAACGATGATTACCTGAAGTCTATTTTAATGATTACGGCTTTTGAGAAACCAATCATAAATGCGATCCATGTAACAAAGAGACACACTAAGGTAGTGTTTGGTTAGTGGGATGGAGTGGAATGGAACCATCCCATCCCACCAAGTCTAGTGTTTGGTTGGAGAGCTGAGGATGACTTGGTTTCAGAAAAGAGAATATTCTCTCTAGATTCGAGACGGCCAGGTTCTACAAATTTTCTGGAACGCAGCCATCCCACTTGGAATGTGAGTGTGACAGTGGGCTCTGTCTGAGAATCTGGGATGGAACCATTCCATCCCTGAAATCTAGGATGGAGCCATTCCATCCCTGAAATCTGGGATGGAACCATTCCATCCCACCTCACTCTCCAACGAAACACACAATAAATATTTCAGTCCAAGTTACTGTTGACCACGTAAATGACTACCCGACCTGAATTAGGTCGGATGAAAGCTAAACATTACCAGGTCGGCAACAGACCGACCTGGAAACCTTTCCAAGTCGGGCCATGACATCTTTTACCATGCTGACCTAGATATAAATCAGTCTGACTAGGTTCTGATGGGGGGGGGTGGGAATCCTCTACTCAAGGATAACGTGCAGAAGAAGCTCTCTCTGATAGGTACAGACAACCACTTGAAAGTTACTCCCTACGAAGAGGCGCCTCTCTGATGAAAAGCCACCTTTTCAGCGAGAAGACACATTTTGACCAAGACATATCCTTTGGTGGGAAGATACCTCTTCGAAGACGACAACTGCCATCCCTTCGATGCTATAAATAGGCTTCTCCTGCCAAGGACAAAGGAGATCTGGAGCTAGAGCAGTATAGGTTCAGATATATTGACATATTCATTTGTAATAGACATCAACATCATCTGTACTTTGTAAAGAGAAGAGCAATACAATTTCCATCCATTTTTTTTATTTCTTTTATTATCATCTCAACCACGAGAAAGCAATCCAAATTATAATTGTAAGCTCGGTCTAAGAGCATCTCCAGCAGAGCCCCTAAACCTTAAAATAGGGAGTATAGTAAAAAAACAGATCCAGCAGAGCCCCAACTCAAGCCCCTAAAATTAGGAGGCCCCTAAATTTGCCTCCTCAGCCCCAATTCCCAGGGGCTCCCAACTCAAGCCCCTAAAATTAGGAAGTCTCTAGATTTGCCTCCTCAGCCCCAATTCCCAAGGACACGAGTACATCTCCTATTATTGAAGACATAGAAATACATGAGAGGCTTCGAGATAATCTTATTGAGCATTTGTGGGCTATTCACAGCGCTTTGTAGTTTGATTCATTGTTAGGACTTTCTATTTATCTATTTATCATATTTTGAAAATTTTAAATTTAAATTTGAAACATCATGTTTTTAAATTGTAAATGTTAATATGCTTATGTTTTATGTATTACAGATATTTTTGATTGAATTTTAGTGGTGTCAAATGAAGATTATACATAGCAGATATGTCAAAATAGGAGAAAAAGTAAAATAGAGGCTGAGATTTAGTGGCTATTGCTGAACTTGTGCTCTGAAAACAGAGCTCCAAAAAATAGGGAGGGTCCCTAAATCTAAAATAGAGACCTTGTTTTAGGAGCTCTTGCTGGAGATGCTCTAAGGATCCTAGGTCCTGAACATCGACAGAGTTCAGAGAGTGGAGTAGTCAGTGGGAGGGGGAACTGCAAGACGTGGGTGCAGATCTCGGACGTGGGATGGGGCCGTTTACGTCGGGTAGCATGGAGGAGGGAAGGCATTGCGTGTGGGATGGGGCCGTTTACGTCGGGTAGCATGGAGGAGGGAAGGCATTGCGTGTGGGATGAATGAGGAAAACCCTTTCTTTTTAGTTAAGATAATTAGAATGGGCCAGCCAGGTATGGACATGAGCCTAAATCGGTAACTACTGAGCAGTGTACAACATCGAGAATTAGTGTAACGGCCAAGCGCCAACCACTCCCAATCTCCCATCGTCGACTTCTTCAGTGCAAGCATCAACACCTTGATGGTTAGCGTCAGCAGGCTGCAGCCTTGGCTAGTTACGAGTCACGTTCCTCTCCTCTCCTCTTTCTACGAAACAAACACCGCCGCGTCTGCCTCGCAGTCTTTCCCCGTATCGCCGCCATTAACGGAGGAGGAGAGACTAATTTCCTGAATTTCCAACCAACTCGCCTTCAATTCTTTCAATTAATTTGCAACATATCTACTTGCTGAGATGTGCTTATATGCTTTTTCTTTTTGAAATTTGTATAAATATTAAAGCATAAATAAAGAGTAGATATTAATTACTTACCACTTCGCTTGCTTTAAGATTTATGCAAATTATATAAGGAGGACAAGCATAGAAGCAATGTTCTTGCTTGAATCCATCTCATATAGCCATTGCATACATGGGGCTTCTTCCTTTCAAAGTTGAAGTTCCTAAAAAACTATTTGAGCTCTTCAATGTCATATTGAACGGTCCGATAACTATACGCATTCAGAAGGATATGTTGGATCACATTGATACGGATACCATTATTAATAATTTTGCATCTAGAAGTGTTAGAAATAATTGCTTTATATGATCATGGTAACTATAATTCGTTTGTTTGTTTTGCAGGCAATAGATGTTGGCTCTCCCTTATCGTGATTTGGCTGATGTGATCTTCTTAATTTAGAACCATTTTGTCCTTAGTAGCAGTAACTAGTTGTAGTTTTCTCAAGCTTATCAATCACATTAATGGTCTACTGGATTGTCATCGATGAATAGTACTATCTTTTTGATATATTGAATATCTTTACAAGTAATATAAAAGTATGTTATGTTTATGCTAGAATAAAGGCAACTCGTTTTGTCTCGCCCAGGGCCTCCAAAATACGGCCCTGTTGATACTCGTCCACAAATTTTAATTAAATATGTTACTACGATGAAACAGCAGAGTCCTTAAGTTGTATACATATAACTAATTAACTAGCTATTGCGTGCATGAATAACTTCGTGTGATATTATTACATAAGAAATAGGATGTTTTTTTAAAAATCCTCTAATTTAAACCATAAATATATTTAGATACTTAATGCCATGATAAAAAATATAATTGTATTTCTTATACAACTATAAAATCTTTAATATATCACTACTAGAAAAAGAGCCTTCAGTACCGGTTGGTGAGGGCCTTCACTACCGGTTTTTTAAACCGATCAGGCATCAGTGCCGGTTCGTAGAACCGGTAGTGGATACTAGAATTGTTTCAAAAATATGGAAGAAGCGGGACTCGAACGCGCAACCTCGTGACTCCAGCCTCACACTTCTAACCAACCCACCCACCATCGCATACTAATATACATAGAATATGCACTCCTTTTGAACTTTCCTGAAACGAGGTATCAGTATCGGTTCGTAACACGAACCGGTACTGATGCCCCGTGGCTTCAGTACCGGTTCGTGTTATGAACGGTACTAATGTGAGGGCATCAGTACCGGTTCGTATTACGAACCGGTACTGATGCCTCATTTCAGGAATTTCAAAACGAACCGGTACTGATACCCTCATCAGTACCGGTTCAAATCTAATATGGACTTATGTGTCGGTAGGAAAGCCCTTTTTTCTAGTAGTGTATATATATCGAGTAGATTAATGATTGTTACGATCTAGACTCATAATCAAGAAAAGCTATGTAGATTTTTCTCAGATCAATATGGAAATTTATTTATATCCTCTACACGAAAGCTTCGTTTAACATATTTGAATAATATAATAGATGCAACGTATATAGATTAACAGAGCATGCACTGATGCATATTCATCTCTAACTTGACTACAGGTAATCCACAGCATTAATTTTGTTCCTTTTTAGAAGATGCACAGCAGTACTACTTTGTGCTCGTCCCAGATAGAGCTACACACTTTCATGACAGGCACAGCATTTTCCCGCTCAGTCGTGCTAGCATCGTCCCATGGATAGATGTATGTAGGTGTGCAACGGTGTCGGTGTGAGCCTCTTACACGTCCCCGTCGAGTTAGGCCGGGACGGGGCCCATCGGATCTACGGTTTGTGTCCCAAAAGTCGCGCGCGCCGCGGCCTAAAGGACGTCGTGCAAGTTAGCTACCTTGACGTGCCACCGCCGATACGACTCACCCTAACGCCCGCACTGAGACAAGAGGTGGGCAGTGGGCACTCGGGTCAGGTTCTTTGGGTCGACCTGAGGCACGACGGGTTTTGTTCTATCTAAGCTCGGTCCGGTACATAAGAGGGTTATGTCATGTCGGTTCGGCATTGTAGTTCGGGCTGTGCCAGGCACGGGAACCGGGCACAACAGGCGGTACGGCACAGCAACGGCACGCGACACGATGCCACTGCCTCAGCCCGTGACAGGGCACGATGCCACTGCCGTCGCCCATGCCGCGCCTGCATCGTGGCTACCACATGGAGACGGAGAGGAGCAAGCCGGGATGGGGGGCGAAGAGAGGTAGCTGCGCCGTGGAGTAGGCCGAAGGCGGTGGGAATGTGGGGATGGAGGGTGGCGATGGGGAGGCGGATGCCGAAGGGGGAAGGGGACGCCCGAGCGCCTTGCCATCCTGTGCTCGTTGTCTCCCACACTCAGCCGTGCCCGCAGTGCTGCCGGGCCGCCTCGCGCGCCGCGACGGGGAGGACCACGGAGGGGAGGCCCAACCACACCCCTGTGTCTGCCCTTGCCGCTCGGCACCATGCCCGCGCTAGCGCCCTTGCCTTGCTGTGTTAGAAAGGGAGGAGACGCCATGGTGGGGCGGCGGAGGGGCCGAGGAGCCATGGGAGCAGCGGGGAGGGAGGAGGGAGGTGCCAGCGGGACGTGGAGGGGAGGCGGAGGGGCTGCGCGGCCGAGTGTGCCGGAGCCGGATCGAGGCTGCTTGGGGAGTGGGGAAAAAGGGTGGGGAGGGAAAGGGGAAAAAGAGGGAAAACAGAAAAAATTAGTGAAAAAAGGGAAAAGGGGGGAGGAGAAAGAAAATTTTTTGTTACGTGCTAAAATTTATGAGTATGATTTCATAATTTGTTTTAGGATTAGTTAACAAGAGTACTTGATAGTTCTCACATAATTAATGTGAGAGCGGTTGTTGGTGCATATGAGAACTTATGACAGTTAACCAAAGAATGAGACGTTTAACCAAAGAATAAATATTTATGACTGTCAAGCTAGATTTACCGGGGTAGTTGATGCTATCAAATTATAAGTTTGTAACCATATATCATGGAAACATGTATATTTCATATGATGCAAACACAACAATGCGTGCTGAGAGAAAGCGACGGGCTAGAGAGAGCTGAGAGAGATTGAGAGAGAGAGAGATTAAGAAAGACAGGTGAGAGAGAGAAAGCTAAGAGAGGTTGAGAGATGGCATGAGGGTTGAGAGAGATTGAGACGGGCTATGTCTCTCAATCTCTCTCAGCTCTCGCGCGCACTCTCTCTCTCTCTCACCTGTCTCTCTCAACTCTCGCTCTCTCTCTTTCCCATCTTTCTCAATCTGTCTCAGCTCTCTCTCACTCATCTCTCTCAATGCCTCTATCTCTCTCACCCGTCTCTCTCCAAGTCTCTCTCTCACCCGTTTCTCTCAATCTCTCTCGTATGTCTCCCTCACTCTCTTTCTCGCCTATTGCCCCCTCTCTCGCCCGTATTCAGCACATCCCTGCGCTCTGTTTAAGAATAAATAAATTTAGCTCTTTTTCCTATAATATTTGTATCCACTGTCTCAACTCCATGCGTCGCCGGCTCCTTTCATCTCGTCGTAATAGTGCAAATGGGCTAGATCTGGGCTGGCACGGCAAGAAGCGCAAATGGGTCATGCCTGGACTTGCCGAAGATGAGCCGGGCCAGCACGGCATGGCACGGCAGCATGACGGACCGTCACGGTTCGGTACGGTTTAGACACGAAGCATGATACTGGTCCAATACAGCACAACACCCGCCTCTAAAGCCTATGCATGCATGGGCCTAGCTAAGCAACCTTTATATTTGGCACCACACTGCAACGGCCGGTCACTCGGTTGCGTTTGAAGATAGCCATGCGCGAGCCAAACATGCACGAGCTGGAACGCACCTTGCCTTTCTTGTGTGCGTCCAGGAGCTAAGTGAGCAAATCACGAAAACGTACTCAGTATAAAATTCAGAAAGGTGATTCTATGTACTATTGTTTAAAAGTTATATAAATATTAAAAATATAAATATAGAATTGATCAGACATAGACACTTGCTACATGCAGTCAGCTTTAGATATGAGAAGATCCCAGCTAGCTATTGCGTACAAAAGATTTTGCCATTATTAATTGTTCCAGTTTCTCGATATGTCTGTCATTGATGAAAAGTACGAGTGCCACGGGCTACCTTCTGCTGTTGGTAGATATGCGACTACTACGTACTCCGAACGCGTCCTTGTCAGCTTGTTCAGTTTTTTCTCCTTGCCGCAGTTCGTTCTTATAGCGTACGCTGACCGGCGTGTAATCCTCCTTGTCGGCAGCGCCCGCTGCTCGCCACCCGCCGGCATCCACATCTTCGTCGCTCGGGTCAGTCAGCGATGAAACTAGAAAATTTTTAATAAAGTAGACACTTCACACATATAACTTTATAATTTTACTTAATAATTTCATAACATTATAAATACAATACATACATTCAAAATTCGATAAAAGAAAATACAAATAGGTGTGAAGTGTCGATGTTCAAAACCTCAGGGTCCCTAGATCGAGTTTACAAATAAAATTTAGGTTGCCTAGCTTTGTCTAGAAAACAAGATTAAAAGGAGTAGAAAAGAAATAGAGATTATATTATATCACGGGTGTTTTTTCATATTACAAACTATTCTTAATCTCCGACTCTCTATCTATTTAACCACACACTCCACATCACTGAATCATTGCGGGAGTATCATATTTATAGCGTTGAAAGGATAGTAATTATCATCTTTAGAGAAGTGTCCTCCCTTCGAAAGGTGTCTTTTAATCAAAAGGCATCTTCTCACCGAAGAGGTATTTTTTCGTCAGAGAGGTGTCTCTTCGTAGGGAATAACTTCCAAATGGTCGTCTGTACCTGTTAGAGAAAGCGTCTTTCTCACGTTATCCTTGCGCAGAGATTCCTTGCCGATCTGAATCAGGTCGGGGCGAGGGTTATCCTTTATCCAATCTTGTCTAGGTCGGTGTGATAAAGAGAATTATGTCCGACCTACAAAGGTTTATAGGTCGGACCGTTCATGACCTGGTAGAGGCTCAGATCAAATATACAAGATAAGTTTTTGTCCGACCTACATTGTAGGTCGAGGAGTTATTTACGTGTCAACTGTAACTTCGACCGAATAATCGTGAGACACTTAATGTGTCTCTTCGTTTTATGAGCCGCATTTATAAGGATGTGACTGGCTTCTCAAAAGCTGTAACCATTTGGGCCTTAGATAGATTCCAAGATGCTTGGAATGTCGCGCTAATCATACTGCCGGTTGTGTCTCGAGAAAATCTTTTCAATTTCCTCGGTAATAGAAGCAACGAAAAAAAGTATAAATATAGGGGAAGAGGCTTCCTTTAGACGCTTCACGCTGCCAGTTATTTGAAAACTGCTTTTGAGTTTTCTTGCTTTCCACTTAGTTCTTGAAGCTTTTCATCTTTTGTTTTAGTACTTTCTCCTCCTTCTTTGCTTCTTTTGTAATGGAGAAGTCAATTCTCACTGAAGTGAAGATCATGGAGCTAGCAGATGAGTGATTGATCCCACCATGTGAAATGGTGTAATGGGATCCTAGCGGAGAGAATGTAAAACCCATTCCTCGAGAGGGGCGCATCGTGCTCTTCGCTGCCTTCGTTAGGTTAGGATTTCATCTCCCTGTGAGCAAATTCTTAGCCGATGTACTCGATCATTACGAGATCAAGCTCCACCATCCTCCCCTCAATTCAATTTTGATTTTCAGTGTCTTCTCTCATTTTTACGAGGCTTTTCTAGGTATTCCTCCTCCCATTCATCTTTTTCGTTTCCTCTACCAGTATACTAGAAATAACAAGACTCTCAAAGTTTTTGTCAGCGTTTATTTCTAGCTTTAGACTAATGTCGTGTATCCCTTACTCCCAATCAAGGATACATGGAATGACTACCGAAAAGAGTGGTTTTAGTAAGAGATTCCAAGTGGTGGTCGCCTTCGGTTCACCGGTAAGGCCACTTCGACCTGGTCAAAAGCGGAAGCGAAATAGGAGAGTGACTCCTTGGTGCTCACCGATGAAGAGAGCAAGTTCATCGATGATATCTTCAACTTGGTGGATAGATGGCTTATGGGACAAAATCGTTTACGATTTTTTGTTCTATAAGTTGAGTGTAATATCCCGAGTATTTCTATACTCGAGTCACTGTACATTTGTACTCAAACACTGTTCAATAATACACTGTTCTTGTGTGTTTCTGTATTTTGAGCTGAGTAGACTCGACTGGGATCCAAAAGAACCCTTTAACTTAATTAAACTCACTCAAAATCAAATCGAGTTCAATTGCGGTTCGTAATTGTCCTTTTGGACAAATTGGAAATTTAGGAAATTAAATGTCTAAAAGTCCTCAAAAACTATCCAAAATATTTTAGAAGTATTCAAAATCAGCTTTAGATGTTTGAATCTTCAAGTTTTGGCATTGGACCAAAATGCCCTCCATAAGTGCATAGTGCCCACATGTGTTTTAAGCCATCTCCAAGCCTCCAACCAGCCACTTCCTCATTTCCCCACCTCCCACACGTCTTGAGCAAGGAGAAGGAGAAAGAGAAGAAGAAGCCACCCAAATCCGCGGATTGGAGGCGATCCGACTGACGGAAACTGATCCGGAGGCAGGAATCGGCGTCCTCATCGCGTTCCCCATCTTCTCAACCCCTTCAAGTGAGTATTCCATCGAGATTCATCGATGTCTCTTGGAGTTCCCGTGGTGCTTTTGCGATCTGACTTGATTTCTCGGCTCCCGGGACGTCCCTCGTCGCGTAGCTACGAGTTTCCCCTCCTGTAGCTCCGCATTTCATCACGTCCCTCAAACCCTAGCCTAGGTCAAAACTAGGTTCCATGTGTTAGACACGTCGCATGGCAATTGTGCTTTAGAATCTAGACTCAGATCATCGTTAGGCTCATTTAATCCTATAGCCAACCTAGCTTTTAGTCACCCTCGTATTCGCTCAAGTCCATCGCTTGGTCTTCGATTTATCGGAGGTCTAGTGGTGCATAGCATGTATAGATTTTTCCCATAGCAGTTCTGGTGGCTAGAGTCGCTACCGGAGGAATCGGAATTCAATTTCGCTAAGCCGAAATTTATTTTATTCATTTAGGTGTTAACTATTTTTACAATGGACCGAAGGTCCATAGCGTATAACGATAGCTCCATTAGCTCTTCTGATAGCCCTGGTTGCGATCAGAAGAGTCGAAATTAAGTTTCGTCAAAACCTGCTACAAGTTGTTAGCTCTAGGTCTCTTTTAATTTATTTTTATTTCATAAAATCCTAGAGCTCCGAGGCATGTATTGACTTTACAATTAGTCCCCTTAGAGGCTAGAAAAGCAGTTAGAATCGCTAGATTTGCATTTTAGCACTTTGCATTTTATTTTAGTAATTATAGGCCTCACAAGCTGTTTAAGGCATTTAGCTTTGTTTAGCTTCGTTTAAGGTCACTAAGGTCGATAGCATGCTTCCTGCGTGTTTTGGATCGCATTCAAGTCACTTTTCGGACTTTTGCCGTTTCTCGGGTAATTACCGGAGTTAAGCGGGCAATTGATCAAAAGTCAGAGAAGATTAAGTCATCCATGCTGGGGAATGGCTCCGATAGGTCGTAAGTATCCCTAAGCAACTAGCCGAGGGCTTAAAACAAGTCTCGCGGCATTTCAGCTCAAAACGGCCCTTTTGGGCGAGATTGCTCGTTTTCGAGCAAAATAGCCATTTTGGCTAGGGATGTGATCGGATCGGATACGGTCGAATATCGTCCTATTCATATCCATATCCGTATTTTTTATCGAATATAGAATCGAATACGAATAGTGTCGAATACAGAATCGAATACGAATTATACAGGATAATATCGGTTACGAATACAGATCGAATACGGATCGGAATCAACATGGATACGAATAATATTAGTCGGATATTTTAAAATCCAATTTCAGTTTTTTTAAAAAAAATCGGTCCAAATTTAAATTCAAAATTCCAAAAGAAATATATTTGTATGTTTTTTTTTGCCTTTTTATCCCTAGCTTGTCATACATGTGACTCTGTGAGTAACAATGTACCCCATTGCAATAATTGAACCAAATAATTTGCAGCTGGCATATGCTGCTGAATCCTAAGTAGCCCTCCTGAAACGCCACTTGTCAATTTCTGTACCACCTTTACCCAAATATCCCCAAATTAGCATCTAGCACACATGAACACATTATATCTTGTCATCCAATGCAGACTCCAGTCTCTGAAACAGTGAAACATGTTAAATTATTATTCTGAAACGTGTTATTCGGATAATATCCGTATGTCATATTCGGATATTATCCGAACAAAAACTCGGATATTCCGTATCCATCGGATAATCAGTGTTCCATATCCGTATCCGTATCCATGTAAATTATCTGTATCCATATCCTTATCCGAGAAATCAACTGGATATCTGTGAAACTATCCAAATCATCATCCAAATCAATTCGGTCGGTCGGTCGGTCGGAAAATACCCGTACCAGTTCCATCCCTAATTTTGGCCATATTCCACATTTAGGGGTTTCTTCGCCAGTTAGCTGTCGGAATGAGTCATTTAGGGTCATTTAGACTTAGTAGAGTCGAAAACGTGCTCCTCGCGCAAGTGGAATCGAGTTTGAGCCGTTTTCGGACCCTGTGCGAATCGAGGCGTAAACCTCGGCTTAATTTGCGCTTTCGATCGGATTTCGATGCAAATTAAGTGAATTTTCAAGGGGCAAGGTCCAGATAGGTCCTAGACATCCTAAAGTACCTAGTGGAGTCGCTGGAATTGGTCGCAAGTCGTTCGAATGGATTCTGGACAGAAATGGCTCTTGCGTTACGGTGAATAGTGCCGTTTTTCTTTTTTCTGATTTTTCAGCATTTTGTGTATTGATTTTCACTGTTTTGGCTTCCGTTTGTTCGTTTTAAATCCAAACGAGTTCCCGTAAGTTCCATTAGGTGTATTATATCTAATTCTAGGTGTTTAACAAAATTTAGTTGAATTTTAAATTATTTTGCGCATTTTGTTCAAGTTGGCGAGAAATTCGCCGAAATCGCCGTTTCGAATCGCGATTTCGCCATTTTTCTCGCTTGTTTCGTTTATTTGTTTTCTTAGTGTCTAGATGAGTTCTATTTGATGTTAAGTTGGTTTTTATGCTTCTAAAGTCACTTTTTGCTAATTTATTTCTCTGTTCGCTGTTTTTGATGTTTTTATTCGATTAGAGGCGAGTGAGTCCGGAGCCGCCTTGAACAATCCTGAGTTCGTCCCGGATCCATCAGAGCAGCAGCAGACAGGCAAGCACCTTCTTTGATCATCTTGATCCAATATTTTACGATGTTTACTTTGATTTATCAAACTATATGCATGCGTTTAATTTCAGTAAATGTGCTAGTTTGTGGGAATGGTAGATATAACCCAAATTGGTGGTTTTCCTTAATCTATTTCCCATGGTCACATTGATAGCCCTAGTAGAGGTTAGGCAACTTAATAAATGTCACTTGGGTATAAAATGTTAATAAATGCATATGCTTAGTCAATGCAATAGATTTGAGTCTAGTCCTTTGTGACGACCCGGGTAATTAGCTCAGAGTAATTAACAATAACCTGTCATTACCCTGAGTTAATCACATGAATCTCGGCACAGTAGCTAACAAAATATCGGGCGTCCCGATACTTTATTAGTTACTATACCGTGTTCAGAATGTTGCAGCAGAACAATAATTAGAGACTGAAATGGGAATATATTACATTTCATGCCACGCAGGGCTTACATGTTCCAACCTAATTATACATTGGGTCCAAGTATAACAAAAATATCTTACAACGGTCTCAGCCCCTGACGACCGTCCAAAAGATAGTACTGTCTACCCATTCCTCTAGTTCTCCTGATTGTAGTAGTAGTAGTAAATATCTTCCTGAAGGGCCTGGTCCTGATCATCACCTTCAACCCACGCCTCATTGGCGGCTCCATCCGTCTCACATTCTAGCAGAGGGGGAGTTAAGCAAGAGTGAGTACAGGAGTACTCAGCAAGTATTAATAGCAACAATGCAATACATGATTTTTATCTCAATCCAACTCAACTCTTCCAGAGAACACCTCTTTCCTCCAATTACCTTTTTAATGAAAATAGAGTTGTTTTCTTAAAGAGTTGATCATTTTAGGAATTCTGAAATCAACTACTAACACTGTATATGAGACAGCCTTGACTTCCGTAGTCTCCAATCCAAGAGACTGGCATGAATTCATGATTTTACCCTGCGCAGGTTTGTACCACTTTACCCATAGCGACATCATCCAATGATGCCCCAGAACGTTTATCACTACTCCAGTATTAGATCTCCACCCTGTACTCGAGCAGAGAACACCTATTCCAGGCTGTTCCCACTACTCGCAGATACAGTTGTATCCCTGACCACCCGCCAATGTACTCCATCTCGAAATCGGTGGTGCATCCGGTGGCCAGTTAACTCCATCTCGAAATCGGAGCTACACATCTGGGCTTCAAATATACCGCCCCAAGTTGGTCCTGTCCCTCTGGGCCTCCCGGTGTGCCCAGAGGTCCGCCCTTAATTTACTTACCCAATGTGGAGATACCAATACCTTCATAGGACAACCTTTTCTGACTGCTTCCACACACTATGGTTGATACTGTTTTACGGCTCATTGCCCAGGTGTTAGTTTGTTTAACCTTATATGCTAGCCTATGTAGAGGACCCCACCGGCATGACAAATCCTTCTCATCGGCGTCCTCTACCCACCATATTACTCACACAACTATTCCATGACCCGAATGTCCAATCCAACAACATACTCGGGTTCCACACCCGCCAACTCATTTCTTTCCAGTTCACAATTCTGACCATGTCACAATTTAATGTCTTCCAATTGTAAAATAATTTTCAATGCAATGATGACATTTATGATATGAAAAGTAATTAGAAAACCTTTGATAAATTCATGAGCAAAGGGGACTTGCCTGGTATAATATTGCAAGGTACGTCCTCACTCGAATAATGGGGTTGGTCCAGTTGATTCAATTCTGGTCCTGAAATTAATTAAACTAATCTTACACGCTAATTTTGAATTTGATTAATGGCGTCCAACTGATTAAGCAACAACAAGATTAATTAACCCCTGCTTGCTAGACCTTTTGATGTTTAGACTAACAGCTAACTAGTTTATCTAATCTAATTACAGATCGCGAAGAATAACCCCCATTTCCTAATTTTTCTTCCTTCTCTTTTTCTCTTTTCTTTTCTCTTCTTTCTCTCCTTCTGTTCTTTTTCTTTTCCTCTCTTTCTTTCCTCTGTTCTTTTGCTCCTCTGGCTGAATGGGCTAAAGGTCCAACGTCTCCTCTCTTCTTCCTTTCTTTCCTCATCTCCCAGCCGACTGCCTCCCAACTCCCTTCCCCTTTTTTTCCTCACTCTCCCGCAGTTGAAGGCTTCGGCCTCCTCTCCTACTCCTAACGGCGACGGCCTCCACAGCTCTCCTACAACGGCTCCTCTTCCCTGCGACTCCCTTCGGCTCTCCCTCCTATTGCAACAGCGCCTCCCTCCTCTCTTTACTGCTAAGAACCGAGCTCCCCTCCTGGCGACAGCTCCTGGAGCTCCTCTTCTCCCAGCGCCTCCCTCTCTGCTCCTCCCTCTCCTCTCTTTCCCCCACTACTTTCTCTCTACTCTACTGCCGAACTAGCCCCTAATCCCTCCTTTCCCTTCTTCTCTACTGCTGAATCCCCCCTTCCTCCTCTTCTCTATTGCTATTTCTTGGTTTCTAGGGTTTGGCTTCTACTGGGTGTTGGGGGATTTGATGGGGGTCAATGATGATCAAAGAGCATGAAATCCATTGTGTTATGGTGTGTGCTGTGAGACCATTATTCATCTAGAGGAATGAACTTCTAGGTACAGGTACACAACCATTTCTTTACTGCCAAGATCTGAGACAAAGTGTCTGAAACCTGATCTACTCCTCTCTACTACCAAGGTTGATGAAGCTGCATTCTAGTTTGTAATGGATCTACTCAAGCACAAGTTGCACTCTAGTTTATCACATCGCCATTTGTGCACCTGGTTGATTGATCTCGAGATGAAGAGGAGGTTGGAGAAGAGGTAGCAGCCTTGAGCTTCCTGCTTGGCCTCCAGCTCGATCCCCTCTTCTCTTGGCTTGGTTAGGGCTGGCTGGGGGTTGGAGGTAGCCGATCTCCTCCCATGGACCAGCAGCTCCCCCCTTCTCCTTCTTGCTGCCTTTAGTTCTTGCTCACTGGAGCTCTCTCTCACACTCACTCGGCTTGGGAGAAAGGAAAGGGAATGGCTGGTGCTAGCTGTGGCTTTGGTTGAAACGAAATGGGAGGAGAGAATAAATGGACTGGCTGTGGCTTTGGTCTTATCCTCACTGCACTGTACTCTTTTTACCCTTCTACCTTTACTCATTTACCAGGTTACCACAGGATATTTGCTCCCCAAGCACAAAGACTTTGTTTCTTTGGGAGAAAACTGTCCACTATGCTCTCCACTAAATGCTAATGCTACTCAATTAGAAGTTAATGCTGATGTTTGTTTAATTGAAATTTTAGGGTCCTTACATCCTATCCCCCTTAAAAGGGATTTCGTCCCCGAAATCCGACTGACCTGAACAGATGCGAGTAGGCTTCCTGCAGCCCTACTTCCTTCTCCCACGTAGCTTCCTTAAGGATGATCAACTTGATTTCTAGGTCATTTGGAACACATATGCTGTTATGCAGCCTGAGACTCCCATCCTTATCCAAATTAATTTCAAAGGGTTGGCTGGACTTGATTCCATTGGTTTCTTCCAAGATGAACTTATCTGTAGCCTGTTTTTCCTTAATCTGTTCCAATAAGGTGGACTTGATAGTCATGGTAGCTAGCATAGCCTCAGAAGACGATATGGTAAGGCTAATTTCCATCTTAGCCAAATCGTGAATTAGCTCGGGCATAAAGTTTCAAATGGATAATCTGTTACATTAAGCCTTCCTACTTAGTGCGTCAGCTACCAAGTTAGCTTTTCCGGATGAATCCTTTTTCTTCTAATTCTTCCAATTTTTTTCTTTAACTCTTGAAGCTCTCATGGGGTCATGTAGTAAGGTCTTTTGCATATGGGAGTGATTCCTGGAAAAAGACATATGGAAAACTATGGCTCTCTGTCAGGCGGCATATCTGGCAGTTCCTTAGGAAATACATCTAGAAATTCCGGAACTAATGGAGGGAAAGGTAGTCCTTCTAGGGACACATGGTTGAGTTTGATATCTGACTGATATTGCCCGGCCCTACCTCCCCGATACAGGATACTGTCTCCACTAGGAGTCCTTATAGATGCAGGTTTTAGCTCGCAATCTATATTAACTCCACTTGCAACTAGCCAATCCATGTCCAAAGTTACGTCTATATGGGACAAACTGATGACATGCAAATTGGCTAAGAACGGAGTACCCTGTATTTTTATCATCTGATTCTTCCTAGTAGAGGTTACCGTGATTAGTCCAACAGGTGTACTAACCCCTAAAGGTGGTGACAACTCACATTCCAATTTATTCCTACTTACAAACTCTTTAGAAATAAAGGAATGTGTTGCACTAGGATCAAACAAGATGGTACCAGCAGATGAGGGAATGGAAAACATACCCGTTACCACAGTTGTGGCTCCCTCAGCTTGCTCTACGGAGATGTTGTTTAGACGGGCTGATCCTGCAGTGGGCACTCCACGGCTGTGTCCTTGAGATGAAGCAGCAGTGGGATTCCCTGGAACACGTACCACTATGGGTGGACGACTCTGGGATCTCCCTGGGTTGTGTTGTCCTACTTGACTAATAGGGTGCGGACAACTATTCTTTTTGTGTCCCATTTGACCACAATTAAAGCATCTGGTGTCTAGTTGTGGGCAGCTATTGGCATAATGAGGATCTCCACATCTGAAGCACTTGATTGGGGTCCTAGGTGGAAACACACTGGAACGCTGAACTGGAGCATCTGCATATGATATTGGTGCTGGGTGTTGGATTAGCATGGGAGGTGTAGATAGCCTTGGCTGGTTAGAAAAGCTTGGCCTGGGGTCAAACTTTGCCTTCTTTCTTCTCTCTTCATTCAATTGGGATTGTTCATCCTCTAGGATTATGGCACGGTTTGCTAATTTATGGAACTCAGTGATTTCTTGAGTGGACACCAGCATTCTAATGTAAGGATTCATTCCCTTTTTGAAGCGATATATTTTCTTAGCGTCTGTGTCCACCTCATCAGGTGCATAGCGAGATAACTCATTAAACTTTTGTAAATACTCAGTGACTTTCTTATTTCCCTGAGTCAGATCCCAAAATTCCCTTCTCTTGATGTCTAATGCTCCTGCTGGGATGTGGGCACCACGAAACTGAGTGGTAAACTCTCCCCAAGTAATTAGTGGTTCCCTAGTGCGAGCTTCACAGTAATTATCCCACCACACTGCGGCTGGCCCAACCAACTGGTGTGCTGCAAACTGTACCTTCTCCTGATCTGTGCAGTTTATGGTGTTTAATTTCTTCTCAATTTCCCGAAGCCAGTCATCTGCCTCCAGGGGTTCTGTGGCTCTAGAGAAGGTGGGTGGGCGAGTTTGGAGGAACTCCCCTAAGGTTACCCTGCCCCTAGAGTGATGGGAATGGATTGCAGGAACTAGATTGGTTAACAAGGCTTCTAAGAACTGATTCTGATTTTCCTGGGTTTCTCTCCTAGAGTTCTCCAAGTACAGAAGGACCTTCCCTAGCTGATCCGGGTTCTCGGGAGTCCTAGCGGTGCTAGCTATGCCTCCTGGGGGTGTTGGCTGCCTAGACTCCGGATGACCTGGCTGGTTAAGATCCTGAAGGGGTACAGAGGTTGGTTCATGCACGCTAGGCTGACCCTGGGTGGATCCTAACCTAAGGATAAATCCTGCCCAACTATTTCGCGATCTGACATCCTGCAAAAGAACATTTACAGGACAAGTTTAGAGAACAAACTACCCTTAGCAAAATTTTAGTTCAGCTTACCCTCCTTACATTTACCTAAAGCACTTTTTTTTATACAGTGAAGGTTGGACATTGCCATTACCAGAATTTGTTTATAAGGCAAGAGGTCTTGTTGTGTTGGGAAGATAAAGATTGAAAGTTTTTGATTACTGACAGCATTTCATTACAAGATGAGAAGTATTCATTGTGAGTAGAGGCCATTATAGCTTTGTCTTTAAAGAAGGGAGAAGTCGTTAGATATGATCACTCTCATTCGTCACTCCATTCCAGAAATTACAAGATACCATCTACCTAATCGTCTCAGGGTAAAATGCGAAACAACGAATAAGGAAGCAATTAAGACAAAAGAAAAAGGAACTTGGAAAGAAATATAACACATCGATCAAATCACATAAGGAAACGATAAAGAAACAATGGTGTCCAAACACCAAGAACTCCTCAAGACTGACGCGCTCGAGCTCACAACTAAACCTAGAGAAGAACTTGACACAAGATCAAAAGAAGGAAAGAAAACGGCAAAGAATCCTGATGCTTGAGCACCAAGGATTTCTCGAGTTACGTGCTCGAGCCACGCTTGGATTCGCATATCCAAGTACGCCACGGACCAGGTGTCCGGGAACCTCTCCTAAATCCTTAGCTCCTCTTCTGATTTATATAATCAGCTAACTATATAGATTAATAGCCATATACACACAATTGCGCAAAAGAGAGTAAGACATGCATTGCTAATTAAAGGAAATGCACCTAGCATGGATAACTAGATTCAATTCTAATGATCATGGAGGCATGGCAGCATGTTAGTCTTACTCTAAATGCTTATTCTAGTGAATGAGAAGATGCAGAACAAGTAAATAAATAAAGAAGTGCAGCCGGTTCTACTTAAAACATGGTATAGAGGAAGAAATGCAACTTAACTAGCCTACTGAGCTCTTGTGGACAACAAGCATGAATATAACAGGATGCACATTTTTAACAAAGCAGAACACTAATTAGTTATTACATTTAAAACCGTACTAATACATCTATCCATACTAGTGGAAATTTAAAGAACTAAACAGATATGCTAGTGCAATGCAACAACCCTATCTTTAAATCTATATGCCTGCAAACATTAAAATGACCTGCAATAGAATTAAGGCACATGCATCATTTAACAAGCATGAACAGAACACCTATATGACAATATTAATACAACTGCAACGCTTATAAACTCATTCACAAAGAACCCCAATACGCTTCCCTATCCCCCTTAAAAGGGAATTTACTTAGTAGTCTGACTATTATCCTCAAATCACTAAGGTTGAGCCTGCTACTAACCCTTTGATAGGTTGAGAGTTATAAATACAAGTAGTGCAATATAGCAGCAAAATCTTTTTCTTAAGTTTTCTACTGGTCTCTAATTATTTAATTGCGTGGTTCTCGTAACCATTGCTCTGATACCACCTGTGACGACCCGGGTAATTAGCCCAGAGTAATTAACAATAACCTGTCATTACCCTGAGTTAATCACACGAATCTCGGCACAGTAGCTAACAAAATATCGGGCGTCCCGATACTTTATCAGTTACTATACCGTGTTCAGAATGTTGCAGCAGAACAATAATTAGAGACTGAAATGGGAATATATTACATTTCATGCCACGCAGGGCTTACATGTTCCAACCTAATTATACATTGGGTCCAAGTATAACAAAAATATCTTACAACGGTCTCAGCCCCGGACGACCGTCCAAAAGATAGTACTGTCTACCCATTCCTCTAGTTCTCCTGATTGTAGTAGTAGTAGTAAATATCTTCCTGAAGGGCCTGGTCCTGATCATCACCTTCAACCCACGCCTCATTGGCGGCTCCATCCGTCTCACATTCTAGCAGAGGGGGAGTTAAGCAAGAGTGAGTACAGGAGTACTCAGCAAGTATTAATAGCAACAATGCAATACATGATTTTTATCTCAATCCAACTCAACTCTTCCAGAGAACACCTCTTTCCTCCAATTACCTTTTTAATGAAAATAGAGTTGTTTTCTTAAAGAGTTGATCATTTTAGGAATTCTGAAATCAACTACTAACACTGTATATGAGACAGCCTTGACTTCCGTAGTCTCCAATCCAAGAGACTGGCATGAATTCATGATTTTACCCTGCGCAGGTTTGTACCACTTTACCCATAGCGACATCATCCAATGATGCCCCAGAACGTTTATCACTACTCCAGTATTAGATCTCCACCCAGTACTCGAGCAGAGAACACCTATTCCAGGCTGTTCCCACTACTCGCAGATACAGTTGTATCCCTGACCACCCGCCAATGTACTCCATCTCGAAATCGGTGGTGCATCCGGTGGCCAGTTAACTCCATCTCGAAATCAGAGCTACACATCTGGGCTTCAAATATACCGCCCCAAGTTGGTCCTGTCCCTCTGGACCTCCTGGTGTGCCCAGAGGTCCGCCCTTAATTTACTTACCCAATGTGGAGATACCAATACCTTCATAGGACAACCTTTTCTGACTGCTTCCACACACTATGGTTGATATTGTTTTACGGCTCATTGCCCAGGTGTTAGTTTGTTTAACCTTATATGCTAGCCTATGTAGAGGACCCCACCGGCATGACAAATCCTTCTCATCGGGGTCCTCTACCCACCATATTACTCACACAACTATTCCATGACCCGAATGTCCAATCCAACAACATACTCGGGTTCCACACCCGCCAACTCATTTCTTTCCAGTTCACAATTCTGATCATGTCACAATTTAATGACTTCCAATTGTAAAATAATTTTCAATGCAATGATGACATTTATGATATGAAAAGTAATTAGAAAACCTTTGATAAATTCATGAGCAAAGGGGACTTGCCTGGTATAATATTGCAAGGTACGTCCTCACTCGAATAATGGGGTTGGTCCAGTTGATTCAATTCTGGTCCTGAAATTAATTAAACTAATCTTACACGCTAATTTTGAATTTGATTAATGGCGTCCAACTGATTAAGCAACAACAAGATTAATTAACCCCTGTTTGCTAGACCTTTTGATGTTTAGACTAACAGCTAACTAGTTTATCTAATCTAATTACAGATCGCGAAGAATAACCCCCATTACCTAATTTTTCTTCCTTCTCTTTTTCTCTTTTCTTTTCTCTTCTTTCTCTCCTTCTGTTCTTTTTCTTTTCCTCTCTTTCTTTCCTCTGTTCTTTTGCTCCTCTGGCTGAATGGGCTAAAGGTCCAACGTCTCCTCTCTTCTTCCTTTCTTTCCTCATCTCCCAGCCGACTGCCTCCCAACTCCCTTCCCCTTTTTTTCCTCACTCTCCCGCAGTTGAAGGCTTCGGCCTCCTCTCCTACTCCTAACGGCGACGGCCTCCACAGCTCTCCTACAACGGCTCCTCTTCCCTGCGACTCCCTTCGGCTCTCCCTCCTATTGCAACAGCGCCTCCCTCCTCTCTTTACTGCTAAGAACCGAGCTCCCCTCCTGGCGACAGCTCCTGGAGCTCCTCTTCTCCCAGCGCCTCCCTCTCTGCTCCTCCCTCTCCTCTCTTTCCCCCACTACTTTCTCTCTACTCTACTGCCGAACTAGCCCCTAATCCCTCCTTTCCCTTCTTCTCTACTGCTGAATCCCCCCTTCCTCCTCTTCTCTATTGCTATTTCTTGGTTTCTAGGGTTTGGCTTCTACTGGGTGTTGGGGGATTTGATGGGGGTCAATGATGATCAAAGAGCATGAAATCCATTGTGTTATGGTGTGTGCTGTGAGACCATTGTTCATCTAGAGGAATGATCTTCTAGGTACATGTACACAACCATTTCTTTACTGCCAAGATCTGAGACAAAGGGTCTGAAACCTGATCTACTCCTCTCTACTACCAAGGTTGATGAAGCTGCATTCTAGTTTCTAATGGATCTACTCAAGCACAAGTTGCACTCTAGTTTACTGCTACTGCCATTTGTGCACCTGGTTCAGTTGATCTGAGATGAAGAGGAGGTTGGAGAAGATGTAGCAGCCTTGAGCTTCCTGCTTGGCCTCCAGCTCGATCCCCTCTTCTCTTGGCTTGGTTAGGGCTGGCTGGGGGTTGGAGGTAGCCGATATCCTCCCCTGGACCAGCAGCTCCCCCCTTCTCCTTCTTGCTGCCTTTAGTTCTTGCTCACTGGAGCTCTCTCTCACACTCACTCGGCTTGGGAGAAAGGAAAGGGAATGGCTGGTGCTAGCTGTGGCTTTGGTTGAAACGAAATGGGAGGAGAGAATAAATGGACTGGCTGTGGCTTTGGTCTTATCCTCACTTGCCTTTGTACTCTTTTTACCCTTCTACCTTTACTCATTTACCAGGTTACCACAGGATATTTGCTCCCAAGCACAAAGACTGCTTTTGCTGGGAGAAAACTGTCCACTATGCTCTCCACTAAATGCTAATGCTACTCAATTAGAAGTTAATGCTGATGTTTGTTTAATTGAAATTTTAGGGTCCTTACATCCTTGGCAGTTACACTCATCAATCAAAATATGATTTCAAAATGAATTGAGTCAAAATGGTTAATGGTTAATTGATAAAAATGAGTGGTGTAAATGACTCGGGGAGGAGGTATAGAATGTGAAGGTGATGGTGTGGTTAGGATTGGAGTCCTTGCCCGAGTCAACAAAAATATAAGGACCGAACTCAAAGTTAATGCTGGGTGAGTCTCGCGCAACCACATGAACTGAACTGGGGCAGAATGCCTATGTACCTGACTTCGGGGGATAGCCAGATTTATTGGTAGGCCGAAGAGCAAGATGAGAACTTGCGCAGCTTGATGTGTCAGAATCAAGCGGCGGGTTCTCGGAAGGGACTTCTGTCATCCATTGGACGAGAAGAAGGGGTGTTGTGTGTTCCCGCTGCAACAATAGTGCCACTCGTGGGGTAATGGGGCCCGGGCAAGGGATACCCCGTGTTGCGCTGCAGCGTACGGCCGCCTAAATCCGCCAGGGTGGGATCACGCTATTGTGCTGATGTCTGGCTGACACCGATGATGGGAACGGCATGGTCAATCTGCAAGAGTCGGGTACTGAAAAGTATCGCGTAGAGGCAACACGCTTGATAGATATACCCATGTGGGAAATGTGTGCAACTTCGCGAAGTGTTAAGTAAAACTAATCGATTAGCCGTGCTCACGGTTAAGAGCATCTAGCCCGGATAAGTATGGAGAGTATAGAAGTTTGGTTTTGTGTCTTCTTCTGAAAAAGTGTGAGTCTCGAACGGAAAGGAAGTGTTTGATGGATAGAGTCGACAATCTAGCCCATCGGTTGCATTCGAGCGGGAATGGCGAACCGGTTGGGATAATATACATTATACATATACTGTGAAATATGTTTTATGTCAAATGCTCTTTCAATTACTAATGCTATCGGTTGTTAAATGTTGTTTACAAATAAATGCTGCTTTATGCAATCAACCTAGTATAGAAGCTTATTCCTGTTGAAATAGCCTGCATTTAACTATATTTCCATACACTAAAGACTTGCGAGTACATACGTGTACTCACCGTTGCTTTGCTGTTGTTTACTAACCTTGTCTCAGAGGATGGTTCCGATGGTGATCCGGATGGCTCAGGTGGTCCTCTGTTCTGCGAGCTGTGCGGCGGTTGTGGTCCTTCCTCGATCGGTAGCTTTGTGGGGTTGTCGAGGCCAATTTGGTTTAGTGTTCCTTTTGCTTCCGCTATTATTCTACTTTTGGATTTTGTAATGTGTATGTACAAGATTTACACCCAGTTATGTAATTTAACTTTAGTTCATTACTCTGTGCATTGATACTCGTGTTGTTGGTACGCGATACTGGGCTACTGATCCAGGGAACCGGTATCGGATGCGTACAGGCACCGGGTCTGAAGCTAAGGGTTCGATCCCGTCGATCGAATTTTTTTTTAGATTCAGATTTTCGGTGTCGAGGCTTCTGTTGCTATACGGTGCTATACGCCACAGTAGACGCGTACAGTACGGTATAGGAAGAGGGGTCCTCACATTGAGCCCTGTGAAAAGGCGATTCTGATTCACCTAGAGGATCGAGGGTTACCAAGATTCGACCAAGGACGAATCTGGAGGTAAGAATTTCTAGATTCCAACCTTTGTTTTCTCTTTACTTGATAAATGAATTTTACTTACATATTTTCTGCATGTTTTTTAGTTCTGACTGATTGCGAAGCCTATCCGAAGGTTGCGCAAATCTTGCGTATTCCTTTGGAAAGATCCAATCAAGCTGCATTGGACAAGTAACCAGCTAGCTTGATTTGTCAAAATGATGAGTTCATCAATGAACGCATCGAGGTAAGTACCAAGTAGTACATTTTGTCATAGAATCAAATCGGTATTTGTTCTATAGTCTTATTTTATTTTATCATCCTTAGATGCATGGTTGGAACCTGTCGTCGACCAATCAGAGGCTTCTACATGGGCTCCTGCAACAAAGAACAAAATAGTCATAGACAGGACAACCTTGAATGTGGTGGATACGACATCCACCACAATGGTTAGTGCCAATCCGACTAGCACCACCGGTGCAGGACACGTGCCCCATGAGTAATACCATCCAACCTCAAGTCCAGAGTACTTTGGCTAGAATACAGAGAAAAACTTCCTCATAGGTATATAAAAAAAACAATATGGTATATGGGTACTCCATATAAGAATTATTCCATATTTTCACATATTTAGGGTGAGGAGGAGGAAGAGAGTGACGATGACATCCCTCTAGTCTTCAAAAGAAAGAAAGAAAGCTCCTGTCCTGACCGTAGTGGAAACCGAAACTCCGCTGATCTCTTGAGAAATGGACTCTGGAGTATCTTACAAGTAAGTCATTTATATTTTTCTTAGTTCTAAAGTTTTAATTTTTAGAACAAGTAAGCTTTTCTTTATACTAATTTCTTTTTTCTTTTAACCCCCAAGCCTCAGGTTCAAGTAGAATCTGAGGTGGATCCATTGGTCAGTAATGAACTAACCAATGTAGATCCGCCTTTGGAGCCTAATGTCGAGGAGATTTTGCCAAGTGCACAAGGTGTAGAAGTTGAACCGATCAACACTAAGGGTGAAAATCCTCCAGCTGTTGGGAATGAACCTGAGGTCAGTGAGTCATCTACTACTGTGGAGTAGGTTCTCACTTCTCCAAGGGCAGTAGAGGAAGAGGTCGGGTGAACCAAGAAGTGGTTGTCATCCTGATTAAAGATGATAGACCAATGCATGGGAACGTGACAATGTTCACCGCCCCTGAAACTGAGTGTCCACCCTCATCTAGTACTACCAATCAGGAGGGGTGAATCAACAAGACTTCAACAACTTGTTGTCTAAGGTACTTTTCTTTCTCTTGTAAAATTTCTAAGAAAAAGAAAGAGTTGATTAACTTTATATACTCTACTTGCTTTTATAGTTTTCAAAAGAGGTATCCGACCTGTAGGTCAATAAGTTAAAGCTAAAGTAGAGAAAATCATAAAAAAGTAAGTTAAGTATAACTTCTATTTTATGTTTGTCTTCTACTATTTTTTGCTTTTCTAACTTGTCGGTTTGGGAAACAGAAAAGAAGAAAGAATAATGGAGTTAGAAAGGAAAATTTGGTGACTCAAAATACCGCCAAGGGCTATGAATTTGACTCACTAAACTTCGAAGGCAATACCTAGATAGTGAGGAGAAAAACGCCTAACTTCAAATAATTTTTAGAGAGAACGACAAGCGTGCAAAGAAGCTCAGTGAAGAATTGCAAGGAATTCTCTCTGAAAATGATATTGAACTAGAGAGCAAGGCCTCAGTATTTTTGAGACTATTGATGCAAAAAAATGTGACGAAGGGTTGATCGACAATCAATACATGCAAACATCGGGTTTAATTTTGGGTGCGAGCGTGCCAGCCGATTTGATCCTGCAATCGGCAAGAGGACAATATATAATTCAAACAGTCGTTAAACCGATCAAATATTTTGACAGTGATCTAATCCAGTTGGCTGTTTGAGCCGATTTAGAAGAAAATTAACGATAGATCTAATCAACTTGATTGAGTTGATTAGATAGGGGTAAATGCTATTTTTTTCCGAAGAAGGCGATGCGCAACAAAATCAGAGAAAAAGCGAACCTGGATTGTCATAAGTCAACAAAATCAAAAATCAATGATGAACAGCTTTAATGATCAAGCGAATTACAGAGAAAAGATTACAAATCTAAAATTCTACTCCTAGTCGATGAAAAGAGAGAATGGACCTCTCTTTCTCTCTGGTTGTCGAATTATTATGTAAGTTGCAAGCTAATATTGTGCCTCATGCTTGCATTGTTTTAGGCGCTTGCATTTTTTTAGCTGCTTTTAATTTTAGCATCTTTTCTTTTTTGACGTCATGTACACACTGTGTTGTGCCTCATGCTTCCCTTCTTAATAAAGAACATAGATCAAAACATAACAGTCGAGCCTAATAGTTTCGCATTAAGGTGGCAAATACAAAGATATACTAGAGAAAGTAAACTATTACACCTCCTACATACACTAGAAATCCAAGTTGCTTAGCTTCATTTTCTCACATATTGAAAGAGTTGTGTTTTTGCAAATAAATAGTTGGATTCTGGATTAACAAAGCTTACCTTCATTTTCTTACATATTGAAAGTCTACTTAGTATTTATTTACTTAAATAATGGACCTGATATTGCTTTACACATTATTTCAATTGTCAAGAGGGGATCGAAATCCGGATTAATGCTATTTGAAATTCATTAATGCTATAATTAATATGATCAATGCTAGAGGAAGCACTGTGTTTGTTGCAAAATAAACAGTTGATTTTGGATTAACAAAACTTACCTTCATTTTCTCACATATTGAAAGTCTACTTAGTATTTATTTACTTAAATAATGGACTTGATATTGCTTTGCAGATTATTTCAATTGTCACGAGGGAATCAGAATCCTGATTAATGCTATAATTAATATGATCAATGCTAGAGCAAGCGTTGTGTTTTTGCAAAATAAACAGTTGGATTTTGGATTAACAAAGGTTCCTTCATTTTCTCACATATTGAAAGTCTACTTAGTATTTATTTATTAAATAATGGAACTGATATTGCTTTCCAAATTATTTCAATTGTCAAGAGGGAATCCTGATTAATGCTATTTGAAATTCATTAATGCTATGATTAATATGATCAATGCTAGAGTTTAGGTTGCGTAACCTATGCGTATCCCGTTCGAGAGTGCTTGTTTATAAATATGCTGAAATGGCATATTTATAAATTAGCAGTCTTGAATTGTCCATGTTTTTTTAGACAGTTTGAAGATATGTAGTTTAAGCAAGTTCCTGAGCTGTTGTACAACTCTAGAGAAAGTTTCAGTAGTATCTTCCTGGTGTTCTCTGGATACACACCCTCTTGAATTGTTGTCGAGACGTGTATTTGGGGAACAGTAGGGAGATGCTGCCGAAATTTTCTCTAGAGTTGTACAACAGCTTAGGAACTTGACCGAACCACATATCATTGAATGGGATTAGTACCTAACCTAATTAGAGATTAGGAGTCATCATTGGTACATATGTAGTTGGTCAACAGATATACGTTTCTTTAAGATCATCCATTAATCTATTATCTAGTACAATTATATGGTATCAATTATCCAATAATATATTAATTCAAGAAGGGAGGCTGCCCTTACCACTTTATTCATAGTGTCCATAGATCAACCTAGGCCCTTAGATGAGTTGCTTCTATCCTAAACTACCTCTCAAAGGCCAAGATTTGATCCCACATTTTCACCTCTTGGGCTAACCCGAAACCCACTAACATAACGGGTTTTGCACATTTCTCAAAGCGAACTAGACTTAACCACTACTTTATCTTCTAGACCCGCAATCCAATGACTCTCCTTGATCCGAGTAGTGTTAAGCTAGCATCTCCATTGTTCCCTTACCTCCATGACTTGCTCCGGCTTTATCTTCGGCCATCTTCCAGCGATCCCTAGCCTCCCGGACCTCTGGCGCTCCTCGCCTAGTCCCGGCCATTTCTTCGCCTCACCATGATGTTGGAATGAAGCCTTGCAATCACCAAAGATAAGAAAACACCTCAAATAGCATTGCGCAACAACAATATGCAATTAATCAACCATCAGAGAAAAATGTTCATTAATCGCAGTGAGGTCGGCACTACCGCCAGTATATGGCCGGTATTACCGCACGGCCAGTACTGTCGCCCATTGACCATCGGTAGTGCCGGCGGCAGAAAATCCCGAATACACCCCTCTCTGGAAAATAACTATCATCGTTATACGGTCAGTAACTCCGACCAGGCCGGCACTATTGCTCCCTAGAGCCGGTAGTGCCGCTAGGTCGACAGTATCGCTCCTCAGAGCCGGTAGTGCTGCTCGGGGCAGACTCACACCAAATTGCTCCAAATTGAATATCCAATTCAAATTCAAACTCAAACATGAGAAACCCAAGCTAAAATAAAGTCAAAATACTCATCACAAACATGGATGCATGGTCCTTCACACATCCTAAGTTTATCGTTCTTCTTCATTACGGGAATGATATTGGAAACCCACTCAGCATATCGGCAAGGCCTAATAAACTTGGCTACTAACAATCATTCTATTTTCTCTTACACAGATGGGGGTAAGATGGTTTGATTTTCCAGTTTAGAGCAATCAGTATAAGCTTGGTAATATCTCACCCCACTTGTCTGAGGATCCCGCGGTAGGATCACGGTTGGACGGCTTAGGATCAACCGTTGGCTTAATGTTTTGGGTATTATTCCCCACAGAAAATACTGGGTATGTCAGCAAAGCTTGCGGTCGATCAAGCAGAGTGCCGGCCGACACTAGTTCTTCGGCAACTTCCTTAACACTATTCGATATCATCGACCGAAGGGTAGTTACCAGAGCCGATGACTAGTTGATGATAACTCCGCTTGAGCAGGCATGTATCGGCTTACCTGTGCATTCTCGGCGACATCTGGGAGATCCTTTTGCCAAAGTTGACCATTGGCAATGCGGTCATCTGTGTAATGCCCCATCGGGTCTTCTGGTAGTAATTGAGCATCATCCACTCAAACATGGCCTTCTGATCCTCGATCTCTTTGTGTTGTTCAGGCATTAAATCATCCAATGTGTAGGGACGATTGTCACTTTGGTGTTGATGTTCGATGGGGAAGCTGATTTTTCAGCTGAAGACATGTTGACCGATCGGGTCCCACTGGATCTGCCAAAAGTGTGTTGGCGTCAAAAACTTAATGACGGGTTGATCAAAACCAACATACGCAAATACCGGGTTTAATTTTGGGGTGTCGGCGTGCCAGCCGATTTGATCCTGCAATCGGTAAGAGGGTAATATGTTAGTAAATCGGTTATAAAATCGATCTAAAGTTTTGATGACGATTAATTCTTATCATCTCATTTAAGCCGATATAAACTATAGTAACCGATAGATCTAATCAACTCGATGGAGTTGATTAGATGAAGGTAAAGATCATTCTTCTCGAAAAAGGCAATGCGCAACAAGATTAGAGAAGAAGTAGACCTGGTTTGGCGTAAATTGATGATGATCAACAATAGGTGATGCGCAACTTTATTGATCAAAAATGAATTACAAATGAAAGATTACAGAACTAAAGACTACTCCTAGGCGACGAAAAGTAAAGTAAAAGTAGAACGAGTTGTGTTGGTTGATTGGCTATGTCTTCAACATTGCCCATCATCTTCTTTTATAGCTTCCAGCTCCAACCGTATCCTTCTCAGTCTCTTCAACTGCTCGTGTTAGCCTCAATCTCTTCTTGCCATATCAGGCCTGATCGTATCCTTCTCAATCTCTTGAATAGCTTGTATCGGACTCAGTTTCCCTTGATATATATTCTATATGGAGCCAACAGCAGATATGATCTGTCGAAAACATATTGGCCTATGACTTCGATATATTCTTTACCAATACCGTCATCAGCAAAATCGGCCATATACCAAATTTAGGTGTCAACAGCCCCCAAAATGTCAGATACGGCCCTAAGCATGAGGTTAATCCCATTTTATTTTGCATATTGTTATAGACTTCAATTTTCATCAATTTTCTCACATGCATGTATTGGTCTTTTATAACCTCACAGCACTAGTGTAAGGCCCTGTTTGGAACGGCTTCAGCTTTGGCTTCTGTCCTCTGGAACCTAGAAGCTGTTTCCAAACAGTTAGCTTTTCCATAGCCAAAATCCAGAAGCTAGCAACCCATTTGAACTAGAAGAAGCTAAAAGCCGAAAGCTAGTCTGAGGTAGCTTCCTACAACTTCTGTTGGGATTATGAGTTTACCATTAGATTTTGAAGAAAATTACCCCTTCCCACCAAGTATAAAATCCCAAACCGTACTCCTCTCACCCTTATTCCCAACCCACATCTCTCACACCCAAAAGGTATACTAAAAAGCCAGATTGCCAAACACCAAACCTCTTCAGCCCAACCGTTCAGCCGTGCAACCCTTCAACCATGCAGACCAGCTAAAAGCTACTTTTCAGAAAAGCTCTAGCCATACCAAACAGGGCCTAAATCACATAAGCATAAATGCATTGAAAAGAATGTGTACATATTCACTTGGTCCATTTACTCAAAAGTAGCTTTTAGCTTTTGCCCTTAATGTTTAGTAAGAGATCAATCAAGCTATTACATACATTCTGCTCTACATGCATGATATCGATGCAGCGGCAAACTTCTAGGTGCTCCCAATAAGGTAGGTCCCAAAATATTGATATCTTCTTCCATATACTCCTCTCACGGGTCCTCAATTTATGTTCCTTTTCAAAAACAACATCTAAATCCTTAACCATATCATAAACAGCTTCCACGCTTAAAAAGCCTTGGAGTTGAATCATCCCTGCTCCTTCCGTCGAATTATTTCTTCATCTTGCAGTATGGTTGATTCCTCCAAAGGAACCTACGGTGATGCATGTACATGATTTTGCACGAATGATTCAGTCACATACTCTCGGTATCATCTAATCAGTGAGTACAGCTTTTTGCTTCTTTTGTACTCTGGTCCGATAGGTTAGCAAGTGCTGGATAATCATTTATGATGCAGAACAACAGACAGTGCAAAGTGAAGTTCTCTCATTTGCACGCAACACATACCTGTACCCCAGGAACCCATAGTGTTTTTAGATCTTCCACCAACGGTGCTAAGTACACATCAATATCATTCCCAGGTTTCCTCGGCCCTTGGATAAGTATGGACAGCAAAATGTACTTCCACTTCATACACAACCAAGGATGAAGGATGTAGATACAGAGATTCACATGCCAAGTACTGTGTCGGCTGCTCATGTTACCGAAGGATTCATTCTATTTGTACTCAATTCAAACCTAATATTCCTCAGTTCCACACCGTATTCTGCAAACCTCCTATCAATGTTTCTCCACTAGGAAGAATCAGCAGGATGTCTTAGCATTCCATCATTCTTACGCTCCTTCTAGTGCCAACGCAACAGTTTTGCATCCCTTCGATTGGCAAATATATGCTTCAAACTAGGAATTATATGAAGATACTACAACATCTTAACAGGAGATCCTTTCTTCACCTCTATGCCATCATTGTCGTCATATGGTTGATTTGTACGCTTATACTAGGATGTGTTGCACACCGAATATACTTACAAGTTTGCGTACTCTTTATGGTAGAGGATACAGTCATTCAGACATCCATGTATTCTTTTTACTTCCTGTGACACTACGGTATGGTGTGACATTATAGAATGTGAAATTAGAGAATAAAACCTTTCGGCTTGAGGTTTACTCGCGTTTTTGGGCCGTTTGAAGTGATGTGTCACCACGGAGTGTCGTAACCTTTTAAATGGTGCATGTTAAGGTCAAAAACTTTATGAAATATGGTATGGCAGGTTAAAACCATAAGGTATGGAGGTTAATAGCTTTTCCGGGCCGTTTCCGGGCCGTTTTCGGGGTTTTGGGCCTTCCCGGGGGAGTTTTGGGCCTTGGTGGGCTTTGGTGGGATGGATTAGGTCTCCGTAACGGACTAGAATTGGGTGTGGGGGCTGGTAAAAGGGGTTTCCCTGCCCCTTTGGGGCGTCCACCCTGCTACCTTTGCGCCCCTTGAGGCCATGGTGCGCCCCCCTCACCTCCCCCCACTTGCCAAGCCCTAGCCGCCCCTTCCCTTTGAGCCTTGCGCCTCCCCCTTGCTCTCCTCCATTGCTCCACCTCTCCTCCACCCCCTTGCTGCCCTAGGGTGGTCTCCACACCTCTGCACCTTGTGGATCCATCCGTTGGAGCGAGGAGCGAGGAGCGAGGAGCGTGGAGCGAGGAGCGAGGAGCGAGGAGATCGATTGGAGTTTTCATTCGTCGGGCAAAGGTATGATCATGGGGATCCTTGGGTTTGATCTAGGTACTGTTATTAGGGTGTTTATGAAGTTTTTAGATCAATTGGTGGTGCTGGGTTGGAGTTCTTTGGGTTAGATCTAGACGTTGCCACGTTTCTGTTTTGGGACAGCATGAGCAGTCAACCTAGGGTTCCTGTTTTCGCCAATTTAGAATTCGAATCTGACTGTACGGACTTTTAAGAAGTTGTAGATAATTTAATTATCTTTCCGTGGACATAAAGCACGTTAAAATACGATCAGCCGTTTGAAAGTTATGTCTGTTTTACCGAGCGTGTTAAAATCTGTGACGTAATTGGAACAGATCACGGTAATCTGTAGATTAGACGACTTTAGAGTCCGAATCAGTCTTTCCTTATACCTAGAGAAAGTTGGAAAATTTCCTAAGCTACGCGAGGATGTACTCGTTTAATTGATTCGGAGTCCCAGAACTCAAGTTATGCTTTTTGCAAGGCTGCTGTCCCGTCGGGACAGAACCTCTGTTTTTAGGTTTTGCGAGTAGTGGGCAATGTCGGGTTAGATGGGGGTTTGCGTACTGTTTTGTGGGCATGATTGTGAGTGTGTGATACCTATGTGCAGGTGGTGCGACCCCGGGAGTGCCTTCTACTTCCCGCCTTTCCGTTGCCCGTGGTTGAGGCAAGTGTGTTGTAATGAATAACGAATGTTATGTTGCTTGTTGAGACTAGATGAAAGATGGATTTCATGATATGATCAATTGCCATGCTTGCTGTTTTCCAATGATATAATGAGTGTGAATATCATGATATGATGCTATGTGTCTTTATTTATCATGATTCGATGCCATGTGTTTATGTGTACTATGACATGATGCCAAATGTTTATGTACAAATGAGATATGATAATTGGCATAGTTGCATGCATGTCATGAGATGGGGCGAGGGCGGTGAGAAAGTCATAACTAGTCCGGGGAAGGTCGGTGAGAAAGTTATGACTAGTCCGGAACGCCATTGAGTAAGACCTACATCGTGATTCCATCCACGTGGTGAATGGAAGCGAGGAGTAGGCACCCTCCATCTTCGGGATGGAAGGGGGAAAAGGGTGCACACCGACGGGTGTGTACTCAACCATACCGGTATGAGTTTCCAAGGAGATGCTGCCGAAATATAGGTTTTTAGCATATGTACCTTTGCTGGAATTTATGTTTAAATGTGGTCTTTAGACGTTGTGTAGCTTATGTTTGGTAGCATTCGGGCATATCAAATGCCGGGGTGTTATACTTCCATTCCCAAGGAACAAAGAACCTTTTTGGCTTTGTATATGGTTATTGGCAACTTATTTCCCTTCGAAAGCATGTCCGCTAATAAAGCTAACAACGTCGTGAAATTCTTTTCGGACCAACTGTTGGTTGCCTTCAATTTCAATAGTTCAAGCATGGACGACAACATTGTGTATTTTGACTTGCAGCCCAAGAGCAAAGGTTTCTCCGAGTCATCCATCAAGCCCCAAAATTTACCATACTCTTTGTCATCATAGGTCCCTTCTGCATCATGCAACATTTGATTCAGATTGTCATCCTATAGCCTATCCTCATGGGGGCACAATCGATATCGTCCAACATATTATCAACTTCGTTGGCGATGTTATTAATGCCTACTTCCTATATAATTTGCTCTTCACCGTGACTGGTCCAACATGTATACCCCCTTTTTAAAACCCTGTAGAATCAAGTGTGCATCAATCTGGGCTGAGGTACCATACATTCTCATATTGTTGCAGTCAATGCATGGATAAGACATAAATTAGACTCCCATACTAAGCATATCCTCATATGTAGCTCTTCTAAAAGCATAGACGACATTAATGTACTCGGCACTCGCACGGTTTGCAGCATACATCCAGCTTTGGTCCATCTACATACACTACGTATATAACAATATATAAATGTTAAATAATGAAGTACACTAGAGTGCATGCAAATACACACATTCTTAATTAAATTGGAGCACAAATTAACTAGCTGGCTAAACCAAGCACATATCTTCAATTTTCTCTTTATCAAACTAGCTACCTCTTAGATTACAAACAACAAATGGATATAGCTAGCTACAAGCTACATCTAAAACCACTTATGCACTACTTAGCTTAATTCAGTGTTCCAAAACTTAATTAAATTGCATATATATCTTCAAATTCTCAAATCTCTCTTTATCAAGCTAGCTAGCTTCTTACATGCATAAAAAAAGAACAAAATAGATTTTCAATTCTCTTTTTACCTAGTTAGTTCTATATAAAGCTAGATCTAAACCATACCTTCATCACCAAGCTAGCTACATCAAGCTAGATCTAAACTATATCTTTCTTACCAAGCTAAATCTAAACCATATCTTCACCAATTACTATTTTAAAACACAAAAAATAAACAGATCTACACCAACCTAGATCTAAACCATATCTTTAAATATTCTATTTCTTTATGCCAAATTAGATCTTCAATATAATGCGATAGAACCAATCACTAATCTTAAACCACCAAGAACAAAAGGATCTACAATCACTCTTCAAAATCCGTAGTCTCTTTGCACCAGATCACCTCACAATCACACTCACATAAAAAATAGCTTCGGAAACCCTAAGTGGGTTAGACTATCTCTAGCAGCTTCTCTTCAGCCTTCAAATTCCTTCATGAACAGATCCCAAGTGCTCCAGCGGATTCCCTTCGTGATTCCTTTCGGACGGAATTTGGAGAGAGAATCTAGATAGAAAGGGATTCTCTCTCTAATCCCTTCACAAATTCCCTTGAGGGTATGCTGTTGGAGATGGTAGGAAATAAAGGGAATGAATATAGGAAAGGGAATAGGGAAGGGAATAGAATGAAGGGAAATTGCTGGAGATAGTCTTAGGGGCCTCGCAGCTCTCTATATTTATTTACAGGAGATGTTCATCACAAACGGTTCCAACTAAAAACCTTCTGTGAAAACACCTCCTCATCGACAATTTTAACCAAAAACCGTATATGAGACATCACTGACGGTTTTTAGATAGAACCGTCTATGATGGTCCAAAAACCGTCAGTGATGACAATGGCACTCATCACTGATGATTTTTTTGATAGAACCGTTTCTGATGATGACATCTATCACTGACCGTTCTATCAAAAAAAAAAACCGTTAGTGATGACACATTATTGACGGTTTTATGGCTAGAACCGTCTATGATAAGTTTCTCATCGCTGACCATTCTAGTAAAAAACCGTGAGTAATGAGTATCATTGTCATCACTGATGGTTTTTTGCTAAAAAAAAATCAGTGATAAAGGGTCTAATATAAACCTTTCTTTTGCAGTGAAAACACGTTACTTGGCACAGCAGTCTCCAAGTCCAGTCGCTCGAGAACACCATTGACTCGCACACATAGCGTCAAATTAGTTGGTCGAAATGGTCGTTCATGTGGAAATTGCATTGCTCGCGGCGACAAGGAAACAACGACTACGCCTAGTCGGCACAAGTGGTCGAGTGAGTGGTTTTCCTCAAAATGTCTCAGCTAGCTATTGTCTTGGCCTTCACAAATCAAACGGTTTTACTTTGAAGATATCTGCAGAGAGCCAGAGATTTTGGAGTCTAGCCCTGTTGTGAACATCGATTCCTTACGCTTCTTATCGCAGTGCTACCTGTTTGACAGTGATCGAGAACATCTGAGCATCGATAAAATATGATGTTTTTAAAATAGGCAGTGCTTCTATACTTTTTCACTCAATACAAGTTATATAAGTCTTGAAATAGGTAATCACTATCTACTATTCATTCATACTTTAATATTTATATAACTTTAAAAAGAAAAGTATAAAAACACTTCTCTTTTAAAATTAGGTCAATAATCATTTTGAGTCATTCTTAATTTACTAAATGATAAATACTCTCTCGACGAGCCTAGGCATATCTCACAAGTCCAACTATCAGACGCTTGTTGGATATTAATTATTGCAGACTTGTATTCATATATATATCATATATAACATATTAATCCTAGAGAACTATGGAAGCCTTCCCCTGAACGCCTCGTACGCAGCAAATCACTGTAGTTTCTATAGTGTACTACATTGATGTTATTTCAAAAAAATATTTTTTATTTTCAAAAAATATTTTTTATTTTCAAAAAATATTTTTTATTTTCAAAAAATATGTTTTACAGATTTTTTGGAGGTATTTAGTAATTTTTTTTTACTTTCCCAATTTATTTATGAAAATTTTCACTTTGTTAAAATTTAAAAATCTCCCGCAGCAATGCGTGAGATTTTCATCTGGTATACTACTATTGTTGGGGATGTACGGCAATCAGCCGACCTCCCCGCCATGTGTCCCCTGTTCACTGTAAAAACTACATTGAATAGGATTAGTGAATACTGACGTGTTTTTTTTTTAAAAAAATATCTTTTTAAAAAATTATATATTTTTTAGATTTCAAAAACATTTTAGAGGTTTTTTATTTTCTTGGAGGTATTCTCGAAAACTATTTTATCTCTCTGTTAAAACCTTTGCTTATCTCTACTATTATAAAGCAATAGTTGGTGGCAGTGGTGAGTTCTACCCACGTCATTAATTGCCCTGCTTAATTGCCCTACTTAATTGCCCTGCTTAATTGCCCTACGCAAAAAACGAAGCATTGCTTTAATTAGACACTTTAAGAAAGCGAAGCGTTAAAGATAGATGTTTGATCTTGTGAAATATTTTTTTTATTTTTTAATCTTTATTTTTCGTTATCAATTTTGTTTTTTGTAGCAATGCACGGGCATGTAACTAGTCTTGATAATTCTTTGCGTCCACAGCAAGTCCGTTGCACATCAGTATACAATAGTTTCAGTGTAAGTGTGCACAACTTTTTTGTGCTGCAACATCTCAAATAAGCTGCAGGGAACATTTCCATCGATTGATTACTGCAACACGTAGATGGAACTTTTGCAACACGTTCCATAGCAGGATTTGAGTTTCGCCAAAATTCGGTTTTTTGGTGGATCCCAAAATATACTTGTTCAGTTGCATTTTGGTGAGTTTCTTTGAAAATTCAATTTTTCGTCAAAATTTATCGAAAATTCAAATTTTGGTCAAAATTTTGTCCACCATTTTGTCTAGAAATTTCTGATTTCGATGGGTGCCGAAAATGTTTTTAAAACAAAATTTGAAATCCTGTTCTATAGTTAGACTTGACATCTATTTTTTTTTTCTCAAAAGTTGATCAGAAGCTCTAACATTCACTAAATAAGGAGAACAAAAACTAGACTACAAATACACACACCCACACATGCACACGCCCACACACGCAGAGAGCTCAATTGTAAGAGAGTGAGGCGTCCCGACGTCTAATTTTTATCATTAACCATATTCTCTTCTTCAGTAAGAGCCAATTATTCTATGGTATGTTGTTTATTTTCTTCTTAATTATACCCATGCTTAGGGAGGGCGCCAACTAAGGCCCCGTTTGGTACGGTCCCAGATTCTAGTAGAGATGGAAACGGTTCCAGATCCTTGATAGAAACGTTTTAGGTAGAATCAGAATCACTTTCTGCAAACCGTTTGGTACAGTTCCAGATTCCAGTAGGAACTAGTAGAGACGGGGTTGAGAGTGATTCAGCCACGACGTGGAAAAAGAAGAATCGTTCTGAGGAGAATCGTTCCGAGTTTTAGCCTGTTTGACTGGGTTTCTCCCAGATTCTATTAGAAACAGCTCGGTTCCAAATTGTCAAACGTGGCCTAAGTATGATAAGATATCCCACGTTAGAAAAGAATAAATGAAATGGCCCAACCAATAACTTTTTTTTTTGACACAATTGACTTTACATGCACAAAGCGTCAAATTACTCAAGTAGAAATGGTCTTCATGTGGAAATTCGATAGCTCTCACGCAGACAGGCTGGTGTACATCAGTACATCCAATCGAGGTCCGCACATGAGATAAGAACGGTAATTTTCTGGTGAAGACTACATCCTTTAATTTGACTAGTGGTGATTCACTAAGCATCAATTTCTTTCGGTAAGGCTCCTTCTGGGGACAGTGGTGATTTTATAAAAGAGATTCTAACTGTGTTTAATTAGCTGTGCAATATTTACTGACCGTGCAGACGCAGTAATATCTTTAGTTTTTCATTGTCTACAAAATAACACTATGTTAGACATCTTTTAAAACAAAGTCGTCCTCTCTCCGTTTAAAGATATGACCTATAATTTTTAGGTCTTGTTTCAAAATATAAGACACGCTTGCAGAGTTAATGATCTTTTTTTCTCTTTTGTCCTCATCGATCTTCCCCCTCTCTTCAACATCTATAGGGCATCTCCAATGGTGCCACTTTAGCTAGCTATAAAGGCATCTGCAATGGTGCCACTTCAGCTTACTATAAGGGTGCCAACTCAGCATTTTGCTTAGGTGGATGAGAGAAAAAGAAGAGAGAGATATAGACTGACTACTAACTTATAGTCAGGCTATAGCTGATTCCAAGGCATTTATCGCCTCTTATATATGGGTCCATATTTAATTTTGTAGACAATGCTATAGCTAGTCCATTGGAGAGGTTGTCTATTAGCTATCTATAGATGACATCTACATTTTTTATATCTAGTAGTTGACTACACCATTGCAGATTCCCTAAGGGTGCCAACTCAGCATTTTGCTTAGGTGGATGAGAGAAAAGGAAGAGAAAGATGTAGACTGACTACTAACTTATAGTCAGGCTATAGCTGATTCCAAGGCATTTATCACCTCTTACATATTGGCCCATGTTTAATTTTATAGACAATGCTATAGTTAGTTCATTGAAGAGGTTGTCTATTAGCTATCTATAGATGACATGTACACCATTGAAGATGCCCAATATCCACACACACCTATCTCTGTCTTATTTCCAAGATATTAACACCATGACACTGGTCATTTCTCTCTACCGTTCTTTTGTTTCTGCACTTCTTAATCCCATGCCCAACCAAAACACACCTTATAAAAAGAAACTGAGGGAATATTAGACATACATAACAAATATTCTCCGTACCTAACTCCTATATAGTGGTAATATCATTGCGAAAAAAAAAAACCAAAGTATCACACCAGTTGGTCACTTGGTCTAACGAACGGTTGGCAATTAATTGTAACCATTTCAATTTACAAACATTAAACCTTCATTTCGAAAATATGAACCAACCGTCTTGCATGGATAGTTAAACTCTAGTAAATGATGACATATATATAGTACTCTCTCGGTCCACAAATATAGATTGTTTTTGAATTTTCGGGATCTACAACGCAACAATTTGACTATAGTTATTTATCATAATATAGTAGAAATAATAATAAGATTATATATTATATATGAACGTAGTATTTTGCAAGACAAATCTAATTACATTGTTTTCTTTTAGTCAACCTATGCACTTCAATATGTACTAATGGTCAAAATTTCAAAAACTTGATTACGGCACTACTACAGGAATATACATCACAATTGGTTCTTTTTCATCATCACAGTCAGTTTTGGTGGCGATACGAAGTCTTAAGATGTAACATCCTCAAATTAAAGTAAAATAAAACTAAATTCAAAGTATGAATTATGGTTTAATTTGAATTTTGCTTGCTTTGTGTTTACCTTTGTGATTTATGATATTTAAGAAAATTCTTTTATTGAACCTAATTTCGAGATCTCAACTTCAAATACCCAAAATCAAATGAAAATAAAATATGGCCAAAATCCAATTAAATCCTAAATGGCACTCAAATTATTCCTTCAAATTTTAGAAAAATTTGAATTGATTTATGGCATTTAGAAAATCAAAAACAGTAGCATATCATTTGAACCTTGAGTTTGACAGATTTTTGTAGACTTAATGGCACATGATTTTTGCTTGAAATTTTTATGTAGTTCAACTATGTCTTTAGGATTCTTCACAAAATTCCCAAAAAAATTTCAATATGTTTCAGTTCCTTAATTAAAATAGAATGTAGTTACTGTTTAGAAATTCCAGAAAAAGATAAAACCTTTTTCCTTTTTGTACTACTCCCCTGTGGGCCCCTCCCAACTCAACTGACCCACTAGGCCGTACCCCCACTACCCCTACCCTGCCCACTGACAAGTGGACCCCACGGGCCCACCTGTCAGTCGACCTCCTCCACCTCTCTACTCCCCTGGCCCGCTTGCTAGCCGCACCCAGCTCGGACCACGCCTCGCTCGGCCTGCCTTCGCATCGTGCATGCCCAGAGCATTGCCAAGACGCACCCGCCATGGCACCGCACCCCCCCTGTCATCACCGGCGTTCAGAACTGTGTCACCACACGTCCCGCGCCGCCTGAGGCCTGTGCACACCTCCTTCCTTTGGTCTACGCCCAGCTGCGCCCTCCTTCATGTGATCCCTGCACACCCACCAAGTGCTCAATGCCCCACCGTGTCTCAGTACTTGTGCCCCAAGATGTCACCTCCGCATGCGCCCTTTTCTGCCAAACCCGCCGAGCTGAGCCTAGCCTCGCGTGACTCTGCAACCACTGGAAATCCCTGGAAAACCCACTTGCACTGTCCTGGCATGGTTGTCCATCGCACCAAGCTCACAAGACCGTGGTCATGAGCTCCTCCCCTTCATGGCTATAAACCCTATGCCAAGCCGTCCAACGCCCCTATGCTCTCTGCTCCCCCCTTACTTGGCTATTGCGCCATTGAAGCTCCGAGCCGCACTAAGCTCCATCTTCTCCGCCTCTGGCGCATGATGCCAACCATGTTCACCCACTCTTTGCCAAAACCAGTTACTGGAATGGGCTTCACTTAGTGTGTACATGCTCGCCGACAACCTCTTCGTGCTCAAACAAGCCTCCACCGCTGCCGTAACTTATCGCACCACCCGCCACTGCTCACCTCCATCGTGAGCCTAATTTTAGCAACCATCGAGCCTACCTAGCCCCTGCCCTAGCTCCACCAAAACACCCTCTTGCTCCCCGTGCCAACGGCCAACCCTCCGCCGTCCCCTGCCCTGAGCCACTACGCCGTGGGCCCAGGCAGTCAACCTCTCGCCTCACAAGCCAAGCCAAGCCAAACCAGCCACTGCACTGTGGGCCCCCTTAGTTAGTGCCACGCGTGCCTAAGCCAGTTCAAACTAAGCTAGAAAATACGCTTTTGCTTTTAGAAAACGTATTTTTCAATTTCAGGCATTTTTCCAGCCCCGAGCACCTTCATGTGTTCATAACTGAAGGACCATGTGGAGGTCCATCCTTGTTTGTGATGAGTATTTGACTTGTTTTAAGCTTGGGTTGCTCAGGTTTGAGTTTGATTTGATTTGGATTTGAAATGGATTTAAAATTGAAAGCATTTTTTTTTGCGTCGGACCAAGTTAGGAATGACTTTTCACATTTGCGCCGGACCAATTTTTTGGTCCGTCGTGAATGTGGTTTTGAGTGTCTTACGCTGGACGAAGTGTCTTTTGAAACTGAGTGTGGCACGTTTGCGCCGGACCAATTTTTTGGTCCGCCGTGAACGTGAAATTGAGGCTTTTTGCGCCGGACTAATTCTAGTAACCGAGAGTTTTACGTCTACGCCGGACCAATTGTTCAGTCCGTCATGAGTGACGCCAGACCAAAGTTTCGGTCCGGCGTGAACGGCAAATTCCAGGGTTTAGTCTCTGTGTACGCTGGACCATTTTTCTTCTGTCCGCCATAGATGCTTTTTGCTCTGTTGAGTTTTGACGAAAATTGCATATTATTCTTGAACAATGCTATGTGATGTGTTTTCCTTGTCTGTGATAGATGCAGGGCTCTGTTTAGTGGTCATGGTGAGGCGAACGGAGGCCGGAACTAGGCAGGGGTTGCTGGAGGTTCAAGATGGCCAGAGATCACCACAAGATGGCCGGAGATGGAACCAGTGCAGTCCAAGGAGGCAAGGAGACAAAGTGTCTGCTAATCTTAAGACTTTTTAGGTCTAGTAGACCAGAGAGTTGTTAGTCTTTAGAGCTAAAGTAGTGGTCAAGTTAAAGATGCTTTTAAAAAGCATGTGTAAGACAGGATCAGTGTAACCCATGTGTGTGGAAGTGTGGGATCAAATCTTAGCCCTTGGAAGTTAGCTTAGGATTGAAGCAAGACATCCAAGGGTGGGAATTGATCCTAGAACACTATAAATAGAGGGGTAGGGGTAGCCTCCCCTCCTGGAGAGTTGTAGTGAAGTTTTTGGTGCTCCTTTGAGCTTTGCCCACATGAAGTGAGGCTTTGTAAAAAACTTCCAAAGAAAAGAAATACAAAAACATTCTCTCCACTTTGAATTTAAATTTCGCATTTACATTATGTCTTTATATTACACAATTTAAATTCAGTTTTTACATTACGCAATTTAAATTCAGTCTTTACATTCTCGCAATTTAAATTCCGCAAGTTGGATTTGCCTCCCCTCCTTCTACTTGCTTTTGATTCTTATTGCCAAGGATGAGAGATTGATTGGATGAGTCTTCACTTAGATCATTTCCCAATCCTCTAGACAATCCTTGTTTCAAGTTTTACGAGAAACCGATCTTTTATGCCTCCATTGATAAATCCTTGTTTGATCGTGTTTTGATGAGTTTCTTTGTGATCTCTAGCTTGCTATGACTTGTGGAAAGGTATCCAAGTTCATATTGATTTTCAAAATCCCACGAGCAAGCCTAGATCACATATTTGATCTTTTGCCCCAGGAGAGAGTTTTTGCTCTAGGATCTTTATTCTTTGCAAGAGAGGTTTTAGTTGGATGCTATTTGTCCGATCTTTCAATAACTCTCGTATTATAGCTCCAAATTAGCTCAAACTAGTTTCTAAATTTCTATTAAATCATGTAGATTCTAAATATGGAAAAAACATTTTTCATTGTACAGTATTTGAAATTCAAATTTAAACTCTAGGCCTAGCATGTGCTCAATATAATTTTTTTGCAAATATTTTCCTAAATTAATGAAACCAATTTTAATATATTCCTGATACCAGTAGCTCTCCAAATATATAAAAATATTTGAATATGGAGTTAGTTTGTATCAAATTCTTAAATAGATTAGTTTTAATATATTCAATCTTGAAATGCTTATATCTAGTGCAAATAAACATCAAATTTAGTGAAATCAATTCCTAGGCTCTGTTAAGTTGATAATCTCACTAGTTATGTAAAAACATTTTGGTTTAGACTATGTTTAATGGTGAGTGTAATATAGGGTTATTTAATGTAAAGTATAAGGTGTAGGTGTCCATGATTAGATTAAGCAAGCTTCATTTAACTTGAAATCCAATAACCATGCCTTTGAAATATCCAAAGTTTATGTACCGTAGCAGTAGCTTAGCCCATTCTTATGTACTCTAGTTGCTACTTATTCAAGTCTAATAATTCATGTAGGTTTCGGTCAACCCTAGGTTGATTATTTCTTAACCATGCATATTAATCCAAATAAGCTTAGCCTCTTGAATTCATGTGTGTATATATATATATATATATATATATACATATATATAATTTTAGCCTCTTGACTTTAACTTTAGTAAATCACAAGTTGGGTGCCCTATATTAGTAGTTGGACCTAAACCCTAACCCTCGCCAATCCAACAAACACACTCACACTTGTTTTCCTAAATGGTTTTATTGTGACTTTATTTGACTTTGTTTTGCCCTAGGTATAATTGTCTTCGCTTTGCCTTTATTGAAATTGGTTAGTTGCTTTACTTCTTGATAAACAACGTGTAGACCCGACGCTTTAGATACTATCACCGACGACCTCGACCCTACCTAGGAAATCGCTGAGCAAGGCAAGCACCCACATTTGATCATATTGATCCCATTACTTTACATTACATATGTTATTTTAACAAGACTATTATGCATACGCTATGTTTCGTAAACTTTGCTATGTTGTGGGTAGTGGTAGGTATATGCTTAAATTCATGAAACTTCCTTAATAAATATGGACGTGTGAACCTTGATAACCCTAGGAGATGATTAGACAATACATAATGTCAACATGGGTATGTGCGATTATATAACTTTCATGCTTAGCCCTGCTATAGAAACGGGAGGTTAAATGAAGTGACATGTGTTTTGTTATGTAATTTAAAAAGGTTGGGTATAACAATAAATGATACTAATATTTCAATAAAAATGAAAAAAAACTATGGTTTTACATGGGCAAATTATAGCAATAGCCAGTTGTGTGAGGTTTGGACTTGCATGTATTGTAGGGGGGTCTTTTACCTAGGTAGGATTAAGAACCAAAAGTAGTATTGTATAATCCAAGAAATATCGTACAACCACAAGTGCTATTATGGGGTAGCCTTAACTATTTAACTTGTCTAGTCTAGCTTTGCACATTGGAAGGCTGTAGTAGGATGGGCAATCCAGGTATGTTTGCTCATAGGGGTGTCCACAGGTGATGTGGGTAAAACACATACCAATGCAACAATGTATGTGTAACACCCCAGCACCACACGTGCTCAGAATGTTACACCCTCAACAACGACTAGCACATGACACTAGGATAATTTAGCTAAGCAAGCTAAACTACTTAGCAACTTACCAAAATTATTAGAAATTTCGGCAGCACCTCCCCTAAAAGTAGGACATCCACTCAGCAGACAGAAGACATCATTTAATATAATAATATCATAAGCAACTTAAGACATCCAACCAAGCATAAACATCTACCACAATTAAATTATTACATGGCATGAATTCATTAAGATTAAAAGCGCTAAGTTAATAAGGGACTGTGGTGAAGCGAAACGTGTTCGTGCGGCTACTCCCCTCCATGCATGTCGGCTTCAAGGTACCTACACACAATAAACAAACAAGTGTGAGTCGAAAATTCAGCAAGCACAACAAATAACAATGACAATGTCAATTAACGCATTTAAATCAATAACAGATTTGCACCTCTTAAGCCAAATTAACAAAGACATAAAACAAAGAGAAATCACTGTTAGTTACCTCATCAACTACATTGCACCTGTATTTTGCATACCTCAATAGACCATATTGGATGAGTTCATGACTCGATCCACCCTCAACTTGTTTATTGCCATCAACTCACAGATACATCAATTTCCATTCATCACTAGCAAAATCATGCAATTCAACAGGCATAATTGTTGTGGACCAAACAGACTCATCTTCCCTCGATCAGCGAAGCGAGGCTTCCATTACCTGGCGGCTCATACGAATGGGTCTGTGATTGTCAATCCCTCCCACTGGCGAAGCAATGAGTTCAAACCCTGGGAGTCCATTCCTCGGAAAAAGGTAAAAAAGAATAAAGACCGCTCCCCTCCGCGACGAGGGGAAGTTTCCCTCCGTAGCGAGGGAGAAAAACGGAGGAAACTCCCCTCGGCTACGTCTCCTTCCAGCACAAACATAGTACGAACTACCAAGGTCTGACACCCCCCAACAACTCCTCCTGAACACGCGAGGATGTGTCAGGCTAATCTGGGACCCCAACATAAGTAAAATCCCCGTCGAGCCCCTATAAAAGGTGAGCGAATATAGGATAAAAAACGAAGATACGGGTGAAATGACTCAATGAAGAGTCAAGTTAGCCCCTGGCAGAGGACAGAGAGGAAAAAGAGGGCTGACCCATACGTGCATGTTCCCAAGCCTGCCCTATAAAGGGGAGGAGAAAGAAAAAAAGAGAGAGTCCCCCAAAAAAAGCAAGAAAAAATCCCACAAAGAAAAGAAAGAGAGACCCGGTGGTTCAACACCGCCACAATAATCACCATACACAACTCAAAGCATGCGCACACCATCGATTACACTCAACACATTGACCATCGCTCACTTTGCAATGTTATGCAATGCATTTATACTTTTAGGCTCATATGCACATTTCATAGCTGAATATACATAAGCATTAGTAAACTATGCAACACAAATGCAGTGCAAGATGCGTCTTTTCCTCTAAGCTCATACCGGTATAGCGAGGTGTGCACCCGTCGATGCCACACCTTGCCCCGTCCTTTTTCATACGGGGTCGAATCCTCCACTACCGTGGAGTCCCTACAGGGTTCCCACTCCCATGGAGACTACCTCTGTAGGACTTTTCGGAGCACTCAAGTCTAGTCATATAGCTTTCTCACCGACCTGGCCCAAAGAGCTCTAGGGTCAAAAATCATATATCTTTCTCATTGACCTGGCCCATGGCACTCCGGACTAGTTATATGACTTTCTCTGACCTGTCTCCTATGCACATGAATGCACTCATGCTATTGACACACGTAACCATACAGTTTGCATTCTCATAATCATACACCCATACATGATTATTAACGTAACCTCACAATCTTAACCTACTATTCACGTTAATCAAATCATGATCACTAGCAAGACATGGTAATAGACATATGCGTCCAAATAGATGAATAAGCTGTAACACTCATTATAAAACAATTACCACAAGCCCATTCTCAACCCAAAATTCATTTAATCTGCAAAGCAATAATAGACTAGGATGCACCACATATTAACATACAACCATACTCAACCACCTGATGTACTTGCCTTTAACCTCGGCGATAACTGACGGCCCAGTTGCGGTAATAGAGACCTTCAACCCTAGAAAACAAAATAACCCATGAAAGGGAAAGAGCACGATTGTCACATTCACAACTCATCGAAAAAGTTAAAGAAACATGGTTAAATTAGAGTATACTAGCGCACTACTCGATATGGGACTTTATACATTTGAGGAATAGCTAGGGCATAACGATTTTAACCGCTTTCTCCATTTAAAGCATACAAAACTCTAGTGACAAACATTACTCCCTAACCCAATAATGCAAAACATTATCATCATTAATCAACAGTTGTTCGCTTAACCAGCTATATATATACACTAATCACTCCTCACAGGAGATTAATCTTTTGGATCTTCACTCCTTGATCACAAACATTTCCATGGCGTATTGTAAACCCAAGCTATCACACCACGCCACCCAAGCCAAGAAATTGCTAATTAGCAAAACATCACCGACCACAATTCCATCAAGAGGGTAAGCAACTTCTAAAATATGTACGAAAATAGGGGTTATGCAAAGCCAGACCGTATTTTGGTTGCATTCACAACTAATGGGAATTGAAGCAAGAGATACAACCAAGCACACACTCATCACACTTTACAAATAGGACTAATTATCGGTCATCAAACATGAACTAAATAGTAAATTAATATTTCTAAACTAAAGCATATAAACTACAATGTCATGCCCTAAGAAATTTGTCCAGGAGACAGCAAACATACATGAATTCCATATTAACATTTCACAACCAACAACAAGTATCTTCTTAAGCACTAATCTACCTTGAGATATCACCACTAACAATGTATACAATTCATGAAACCTTGTAGGCATTTCATCGAACACAAGGCATGCACCATGAACCAAGGCCCTCAGTGCAATGCAAGGTTGAGTGCTCACCACAGGACAGGCAAGGGGAGGAGGAGGGGTCGGCCAGGGGCTCGCCGGCTGGGGCTCGGCTGGAGGGGCACCCTCGGCAGGGGAGGGGAGGAGCTCCAGCTTGGGGTGGACCAGGGGGCGACGCCGGCTGCTAAGGAGGGCGACGCCAGCGCAGGGAGGAGAGGCGAAGCAGCACCGGGCCGAGGGGGAAGCAACAGAGGCGGTGCTAACCGAAGGAGGAGGATTACCGGGAGCGACGCTAGGACGAGCGTAGGGGAGAGAACGGCGCGCCGGTCGGGGAGGGAGAGAAGCCAGGGGCGGCGCTGTCGCTGGCAGGGGAGAGGAGCCGGGGGAGCGATAGCCCTGCGAGCTGGGGGTGCTGGGCTAGAAACAGGAGGGCGTCGGGCTAGGAGCTAGAAGGCGTCGAGCATGGGGACAGCCCCAACCGGGTGGGGGGAGAGAAAGGGGAGAGAGAGAGAGAGAGAGGAATATTAGGTGAACCAAATTTATAAAGAATTACAGATCGCTCTCAACCTACTCTGTCTCCCTAGATCATGAGCGGGACAACCATTCCCGATATTACAGTATGCCTTGCTATGGGGGGAATGGTTATGGCATAATGCATGAGAATGGATTATTGTGAAATGTGTGTGCTTTTATTTCCACTGCCATAGCAAGGATTTGACATCACTGGGTTGGTGCAAAGTTAGGTTTAGATAATGTAAAGGTTCATGTCATAATCTCCTAGCCACACGCCAAAGGAAACATGAAAATAACGGCAAAAGTATGTTGATCATGTCCTATGGGTAAAGATGTACACCTCTGTAGAGTGTAAAACTTTTTGAAAAGCCGTGCCCATGGTTATGGGAGACTTGGTGCACTGACACTAGTTAGAATTTTGGTATTTTCATAAAAACGAGATGGATTGGATATTTCATGAGAGAAGTCTTTGTCTTGATTTTATGCCTTACATTGGTAAAGAAAATGGTTATGCCAAGGTTTGGCAATGGACGAGCTGTCACTCACATTCATGGAGGACTGTGAGTTGTTACTTTTATGGTATATATACTAGTTATTTACATATCAGTTAAACTACCTTTACAAATTTTGTTTACAATTTACTATTTAGTAATTACAATTCAATTTCTCTTTATGCAAATAAACTTAGTAGCCTTCTCATTTAACATAGCATGTATTTATTATATATTTGTGATACACTACATGTCTTGCGAGTACATATGTGTACTCAACCTAAATGTTGTTGATATTTAGAGAACGAAGAAACCAAAGTTCCTGATCTTGACGCAGATTACGGGGTCTTTACTGATGAGTTTTTCTAGGGTTTACCCTTGTCAGTTGCCTACGGTATTTTGGGTAAAAGTCACACTGCCAAGCCATGTATCTTCTACTGCAAAACTTTTAAATTTGGCCAATAGGCGATGTTGCAAAAACTAAATTTTCATTAATGTATTGTGAACTTGTATGGACGTGATGACAATGTTGTATATGTGTGTACTAGCCATGCACTGATCATGAGACTAGTACTATATGCACATAGAAATTTCTCTTGGTATTCCACGCCAAAAAGGGAGGATTCAGATATTAGACAATAATGAGGAAGCTCTATCAAGTCGGTTTTCGCATGATAGTGATAATATGGTCATCACAATTAGTTCTAGGTGGGAACCGATTGTGATGGCACCACTCCTCACAATCGGTTCGTAGCAAGAACCAATTATGATGATGCTAACTGCATCATAGACCCCTTAACAATAACATTTATCATCTAACACAAGGGTAGTTGTAGCAATTTTTCATTAGAAGAAACCAATAAAACAATGTGGGGCAACAAAATGTGTCCTAAGAGGAGAAAGTTGCAAGCATTGCACAAGAAACATTAAACTTCACAATATTTGATATTGTCCAAACCTCAGGACTCTCAAATGCCCATTGAAGTGAGGTGTCCCTTAAGAAGCTTTCAGGACATACCGTTTTCACAGTATTGGTAGATCCGACCATCAGTTTCTTGCCAACAACTATTGATTCTGTAAATGTAATCTTTCTGACCTAATAAAGCAAATAATTATCATGTCAATTAAACTATTCGTACATAATCAATCAACAATGGAAGAAAGAATTGTTGCGAATGCAATACAAAACAGGAGGAAATCAAACATTTGTACTCTGTAGCAGTGCATCACCTATCTCAAAAGCATTACCCATTGCAATATTTAGTGCACCTTGAACAAAAGTTTATGCTCAAATTTTCTATCATGAATGGAAGCATACACCACTACAGAAACTGTAGAACATAAGATCACCACGCAGGACTAACCTAACTGATCTTGACACTTAGCCTTGAATTTTGAGATATATGGAAAGAGTTTAAAAAGCCAGATCCACTCGAACTAATTCCTCCATAGGTGTACAAGCATAATATATATGGTTGGTATTTAACCATACAAGTGGTCAAATTTTGAGACATATGGTTGAAATTTAACCATACAAATGTAACATATGGATGTACAAGCACAAGATATTGCAAATGTAGTCTATGAGAACAAGTCAGGCAGAAGTACTTTCTGAGATCAAAAAAGGATCTAGAAAGTGAGGGCGACGCTTACTCGGAAGTGAACGTGGCATGAAGGAAGGCGTGGGCTAGCGCTAGACAGAGCAGGCGACCAGGGGGGATGACAGTCTCAAAGAACGATCATAACAACTTTTTCCTTGCAACTTTGCCTGGTTTTCAGGGCCTTCTTTTTCATAGCTCCATTGTTAAGCTAGGCTAACTCCCTCCCCTTTTTTTTCCTGCTAATCTTCCAAAAAAAAAAAAAGAAACAGAGTGAACACAAGGATTGAAATATATCTACCATGTAAGGAATCCCAAACAGCTCCATCATGGCCTTCTCTTGCAACACTCCCAATCCACCTCCTACCTCCTCCTCAGACCCATTAAAACATGTACAATCATTCTTCCCATTCCACATTCCCCGGCTCTCAAATCTTGGTTCTTGCTACCAACCATCTATAGAAAAGATGCCATCGGCACATTAATGCCTTAAGCTTAGTGTTTTTGGTACTGAAATAGTATAGAGATACAAAATTGTAACACCCCGGCATCTAGTATGCCTGAATGCTACCAAACATGAGCTAAACAACATCTGAATACCCTGAATTAAGGTAAATTACAGCAAAGAAGTAAATGCTAAAACCAGAAATTTCGGCAGCATCTCCTTTGTTTTAACATGATTTGAAGGAGCAACAACAGTATAGCAATATATGGAATATGAGAGACAACTAAAAATAGCAGTAATTAACGACTTAGAAACAATATAAGTCTAGTTTCAAACATGTAATGTCTCCAAGAGTCAAACGAACAAAAAGACTTGTTTAGCAAAGCTAAACCTTAAAGCAATAATCATCACACGCAATTTATTATAAAAAAACTAATTGAATGACTTGTGGAATCAAATGAGTGAAACTACGTGTGGAAGTGTGACTATTTCCCTTCCCCGCATGCCGGTCTCATGGTACCTAAAACAACAAGAAAACACAAGCGTGAGTTCGAAACTCAGCAAGCATATTGCAATGGACAACAAGAACAATTACATGGCAATAATATCTCACATCATGTATATCATCTCATTCATGAACACATAACATTATTATCATCATTATGTATGCAATGCAATGCGATGCTCATGTCTCCTTGGAAACTCATATCGGTATGGTTGAGTACACACCCGTCGGTGTGCACCCTCTCCCCCCTTCCATCCCAAAGATGAAGGGTGCCTACTCCTCGCTTCCGTTCACCGCGGTGAATGGAATCACGATGTAGGACTTACTCATTGGCTCTCCGGAATAGTCATAACTTTCTCACCGACCTTCCCGGGACTAGTTATGACTTTCTCACCGCCCGGGCCATGTAACATGCCATGTATGCAATTATGCCAACATCATATTTAACTCGTACATTAACACATGGCATCATAACATAATAAACATGCTCATCATATCATTGGAAATCATTAAAGCATGGCAAATGATCATATATCATGTAATCAATTTCATCTATTCTCAACAAGCAACCTAAAAATCGCTATCCATTATAACACACTTGCCTCAACCACGGGCAACGGATTGGCGGGAAGTAGAAGGCACTCCCGGGGTCGCACCACCTGCACATAGGCATCACACACTCATAATCATGTCCACAAAACAGTACACAAACCCTCATCTACCCCGACATTGCCAACTACTCACAAAACCTAAAAACAGAGGTTCTGTCCCGTCGGGACAACAGCCTTCCAAAAGGCATAACTTGAGTTCTGGGACTCCGAATCAATTAAACGAGTACATCTTCGCGTAGATTAGGAAATTTTCCAACTTTTTCTAGTTATAGGGAAAGACTGATTCGGACTCTAAAGTTGTTTAACCTACAAAATACCGTGATCTGTTCCAATCACGTCACAGATTTCAACACGCTCGGTAAAACAGCCATAACTTTCAAACAGCTGATTGGAATTTAACGTTCTTTATGTCAACGGAAAGATAATTAAATTACCTACAACGTATTCAACAGGAGGACATCCAAATTCCAACTCTAAATTGGCGAAAAACTGAACCCTAGGTCGACTGCTCATGCTGTCCCAAAACAGAAACGTGGCAACATCTAGATCTAATCCAATATACTCAATTCCAGCACCACCAATTGATCTAAAAACTTGATAAACACCCTTAGAACAGTACCTAGACCAACCCCAAGGATTCCCATGGCCATACTTTCGCCCGACGCACGAAAACTGAATGGATCTCCTCCCGGTTCGCTCCTCGCTCCTCGCTCCTTGCTCCTCGCTTCCAAAGGATGGTTCCTCGAGGTGCAGGGGTGGGGAGACCACCCTAGGGCAGCAAGGGGGTGGATGAGAGGTGGTGGAGAGGTGGGGAGCAAAGGGGAGCAATGGGGGAGGTGGAGGCGCCATAAGGAGGAGGTGGAGATGTGTGGGGGCGGCTAGGGCATCATGGGGGCGCAAGGGGCAGTATGGGGGGGCGCAATAAGGGTTGGTGGTGGCCTCCAACCAGGACTCCTCTCCTCATTTGGACTCAAACTCCATCCCACCAAAGCCCACGACCCCCCCTCTTAGGCCCAAACTCCCCCGGAAAGGCCCAAAACCCCGAAAACGGCCCGGAAACGCTATCAACCTCCATACCCTATGGTTTTAACCTTAATTCCACATCTCATAATGTTTTTGACCTCATCATGCACCATTTATAAGGTTACGACACTCCGTGGGGTCACATCACTTCATAAGGCCCAAAAACACGAGTAAACCTCAAGCCGTAAGGTTTTATTCTCTAATTTCACATTTTATAATGTCACACCATACCATAGTGTCACAAAAATGCTCATTTACAAAGTAACAGGATAGAGATATGAGATCCTACAAAGCAATAGCTATTACGACCAGCAAAAATGACTTCAATTTCGGTGTGTGCAAGTTCAAATTGCGCGAATCACGACATCTGGAACTAATGTGTTAATAAATCCTCTAATAAAACATCACAGTGTATATAGTCATTTGATTAAACTAACCTAGATGAGAATTGCATCTTAAATTATCCATCTATCTATCATATTAAATGGCATAAGAAGCAATGTTTTCCATGTTGCTATGCACAAGTAGTTGTAGGTACTACTAATCTTTTAGAGGCCAGCACACTTCAGACCTATTGTTGAGCAACTTGGGTAGCATGGAGGTGAGGGAGGGGGCAAAGACACAGTGCATGACCTCCTGCATGGTCTGCCGAGAGATGAGCTGCAGCAGATCGCCCCTAGTGCCAGCCAGCTGCATGACGCGAATGCACACGGTGATGGCGGCAAAGACGTGGCCTCACATCATCTCCTTGGACGGCGGTGAAGACGTGGCCAGGATAGTCTCCTCGGACACCAGGTCAGCGGTGGGGGCCTCGAGGAGGCGGCACTCCGTGACAGCCTCCACTATCGTGCCCATGGCTTCCACAGCGTCGGACGAATCAGGGCAGGCGAGGTCAAGGGCGAGGATCCTTTGCAGTGGCAACAACACGGTGCCAGTGACGGCCGCACCCGTGATGGAGCAGACAACGTCGAGGAAGGGCCTGGGGTAGAGGAGCTGGTCGACGGCCGGACCTCAGCCCACGTGCCCCACGAGGTGGCGCGGCGGCGAGGGAGTTGAGGCCAGCGACGGAGGGACTTGAGGCGGCGTGATGGCGGTGGAGAGACTTGAGGCATGGACCATCCCGCACAGCTGCAGGGGAAGCTCGAGGCAGATTCGATGGATGAGGAGGCTCCATAGATCCTGCTAGAGGCTAGATCCGGCCAAGCTGAGCCCTGCCATCGCCGGATCCGGATGTATAGTAGTCGAGCGAGGCGGGGTGGGGGCAGCCATGGGGACGACGCATGCGGCAGTAGCCAGATCTGGAAGGCGAAGGCAGTGAGGAGGAGGCCGAGAGGATAAGGCCACGTAAGTGCAAATTAATCTAGGCCATCCGGTCGCCCTATCACGAAACCCAGTATATTAGTATCAGTTAAAACAAAGAAACGACAGTAATAAAACAAAATCAGTATCGGTTCACACTCAAAACCGATTGTGATGTTGATCATAACTGGTTGTGATGCGTGGAATATGACAATCAGTTCTGATCCCCAAAACCAATTGTGACGTGCATCAACATCACAATTGGTTCCAAGCTTGGAACCGATTGTTTGGACGTTAAATCATTTATCACAATCGGTTTTTTCTTAAAAAGTTAAGAACTGACCCAAATGAAGTGATAGTGTTGTACTATTCTGTAGTAGTGCGGTAACCTATACTTGTGGATAGACAAAGTAGTTTCATATATACAGGATAGAAGAATATGACTAGACTCCAAGCTTTCAACCGATTGTTATGTGGCATGTATCACTATCGGTTCTTACATCTGAACTGATTGTGATACGTTCATCCATGTTAAATCATTTATCACAATCGGTTTTTTCTTGAAAAGTTAAGAACTGATCCAAATGATCCAAATGAAACGATAGTGTTGTACTATTCTGTAGTAGTACGGTAACCTATACTTGGGATAGACAGAGTAGTTTCATATATACCAGATAGAAGAATATGACTAGACTCCAACTAGAAATGATGATGAAATACAATCAGATCCACGTCGGAACTATCAGGGCCAGGATAAAGTCCATCTGCCAGATCACTGAACCCCAGTGCATGGATCACATAAAATTGTACGACTAATTAACTAACTCGAGCGACCGACGGATTCGAGACTTCGAGTTAACCAAGAACCGAAGTCGCCCTCAAGAAAACAACGTCAGATGACCTTGAAGTATAGACATAATGCAATAAAAATCGAATAATTCTACTTTACAAAAAGCAACAAAACATAAAGCATAAAAAAAAATACCATTTAGCAAGTAAACATCACACACCGCTCTCTCAAGTGTCAAGAAAAGGCGACAACCACTAGCACTAACGCTGCACCCTCCTGGTCTCGTTCACACGCATCGATCCTACGAGCCATGCAGACGCCATGCACGGTTGCACCCTATAAATACCCCAGCCCCCTTCACTGAAGTAAGTACCTAGCAGCCATGGCTACCACCAAGCATTTGGCTCTTGCCATCCTTGTCCTCCTTAGCATAGGCATGACCACCAGCGCTCGCAGCCTCCTGGGCTATGGCCCAGGCGGAGGAGGTGGTGGTGGCGGCGGTGGTGAGGGTGGTGGTGGTGGTTACGGTGGGTCAGGATCTGGGTCTGGGTCTGGATACGGTGAGGGAGGTGGCAGTGGGGGTGCTGCGGGTGGTGGGTATGGACAGGGTGGTGGCGGCGGAGGCGGTGGTGGTCAAGGTGGTGGGTCTGGCAGTGGCTCAGGCTATGGTTCCGGATCTGGTGGTGGGTACGGACAGGGTGGTCCTCACGGTGGAGGGTATGGAAGCGGTGGTGGAGGTGGCGGTGGCGGTGGCCAAGGTGGGGGCTCTGGCTCTGGCTCCGGCTCTGGATATGGCTCTGGTGGCGGCGGTGGCCATGGACACCCCTAAGCTCCTTTTCAGAGCCTAGTGCAATAGTATAATGTATCGTCAGTGATGAGTCTGTCTCTCTCACTGCTTTACTGCTTTACGAAGAACTTCTCCGAGTATATGTAATAGTGTACTCTGCTTGCCGCTTTACTTCCTTGGCAAAGCATGATAAATAAAACGATCTTTGGAATGAGATCATACTTCTGTATACATGGAGTTGTTTACTTAACTGAAGAAGTGCGATATGCAAGAACAAAGAATTTACGGTACATGTCAAGCTAGTAAATATGTAGATGATGCAAGAAGGAAAATTTTCTGCACTTTTCGGGCACGATCTATCTCTCAATGTTAAAATCATGTTGCATATGTCTTGTGAACAATTGTTATTTGCTTTCTTCTTAATGAATTAGGCAGTGCTCCTGCATTTCCGTCAAAAAAAAATCATGTTGCATATCAAAGAGAAGTTATAATCGGACAAAAATTCAGTTCCATTTCTACAAGCAAGATGATTAATTGATTATACAATATACAATTCATGAAGCATATCTGATGATCGTATACTAAACTCCATTTCTTAATTCTCTGAATATTTTGCAGTTGCGTCAACCAATTTATTAGCCAAAACTTTTAGGAAACGTCCATAAACAATCCTGCGTAGACGTTTAAACTTCTCCCCTGGCTTTGGCCCTTGTCAGCTCACTACTGTGGATTTGAGAAGATGTATCAGTGCTACTCTGAACTCTGGAACTCTTCCAAGTTCCAATTTTTGTGTATACTGATCTGCTACTTGTGTGATGGATCTAAACTAAAAATTGCATACGCAGCTTAGTTTTCCCTATTAGTTCAGACAGCAGATTAGAGAATAACTCAAATTTGGATTTGCAATCGCAAGGACACTATCATCTTCAGAAATCACATATCCTGGATTTATGGTCCAAATTTTTGTCTGCGAAACTAAATATGCAGTGCTGTGCTGCTCCCATTTGTCCACTTCTCTGTTTCCTTCTCCTTTTCCTCTGTACGCTGTTTTTTACCTGGTTCCTAGTGTCAATCCTCCAAACTGAAACAGGGAGTAATCAGACAACACAGCAGTCAGTACTCAGTACAATGCTTTGGAATTCTTTACCTGCTCCCTCTGTTAATTTGTTTGCATCTCCCAATTTATCAATGCACCATCCAAGTCCGAATTTTTTTCCTGGGCGGCTTAGTGCAACACGATAGTCAGTGTAACATGCAGTTTGTTGGGCGGCTTGGCGACTGTACCGGTCTGTATACTTCATACGCGTTTCGGTCAGTGGCGTATCTAGGATTTTGAGTACGGATGGTTCAACTTGGCATAAATTTTTTAAATACCGTGCAAGTGCAGACTGTAGTCAGCAGTCGGTGTACTACACATAATTTGCGAAGCACAATTAAAGCTCATTTTTTTAACTCTGAAATTAAAGTACTTGCCCTTCATAAAGAACTAGAAAAATTACTAATCGAGAGTAGCAAAAACAGAAGCTACAGTCCTAATTTTCTCATGACAAAAGATACTCAAAGCAATCGATTAATTAGTAGATGCCTACTGCTACAAACAAAAAAAAAATGGTTTAATGCCAACAGTAAGCAACAAAGCTACTACTTCAAAAGATTAACAGAACAGCAGCCCAATCGATAGATAATCTAACATTCTGACCAACTAGCAATTTATGAACTAGTATACGAACGACAACATCTAACACATGCAGGTTACGAACAGAAACAGAACTACTGAACTACTTTGTACTAGTTTAGGTGTCACTGGCCATTAGGCTGAGGTTTTTTTGGGTGGACCGTGGTCCACCGGGATCACCCTCTGGATACGGCCCAATCGATAGATAATCTAACTCGGTTCGGCTCGGCTCGGCGGAGCTCGTCAGTTTGCGAGCTGAGCTAGGTTCGGCTCGTTGTCTTAACCGAGCTCAAAACCGAGCCCGGTTCGGCCTCGGTCGAGCCTCGAGCCGACTCGGCTCGGCTCGTGAGCCAGCCTGACGCGTGGGCCTGGCTATTTGTTGATATGTTAATCTGAAGCATTCATTTCTATTTGGCTATTTAATGATATGTAGTATGTAGTCATGACTATACATCTTATGTTATTGATTTTCTTTTAGTAATATCATTTGATATGTAGTATTTTAGTAATAGTAATACTAACGTGGCTTGTATTATTCATATAACTGTCGAGCCTAATGAGCCGCTCACGAGGTAGCTCGAGCTCGGCTCGTTGGCCAAGTGAGCCACGCATTAGGCTCGGGCTCGGCTTGTTGTTGCGTCGAGCCGAGCCAAACCAGACCGAGCCAAGCTGAGCCCGAGCCAAGCCTCGAGCTAAAATTCCACCCCTACCCAGCACGCGTGGTCCTTGGTCGCGTCCCTGACCTGTGACAACAGAGAGCGCTCACACACAGTGAGGCGACTCAGGTGAGCAAGCAGGCACCCCCCCACTCTTTGCAACCTTGGTCCACATGCCGGCATGAGCGCCTAACACAGCTTTTGTTCACAAAAAAAAGAGCAACACATTTGTGTTGGTTTTAAACTTCAAAATATCGGGAATACTATTTATATCATTTTTTAATTAGAATCGACACAAATATTCAATTATTTGTGTCGATTTTAGTAACAACCGACACAAATAAGGTATCATCTGTGCCAATTCCATTTACAAACCGACACAAATAATGAGAACACTATTTGTATCGGTTTGTAGTTAGAACCGACACAAGTAGTTGACTATGTGTCAGTTCTAGTTAAAAACCGACACAAATAATGTTCCCGATATTTTGAAGTTTAGAACTAACACAAAAAATTTATCTATGTCGGTTCTAAAAAGATCGACACAGATAGACCGTCACCTATTAGGTATTTTGTAGTAGTGAAAGCATAAAACAAACCCAACACAAGTAACATCACACACCGCTCTCTACAATGTCAAGAAGGGAGGTAACTGTTATGAATAGCACTTGTATTCAACATGAGGCTAATGGGTTAGTATATAAACATGTACATGAGGGTATAGAAGAAAAACCTATATAAAACAATATATATACAAGGCTAACAATATCTATACAAGGCATTAGCAATCTCTTATATTAGGTAACTATGATATTGTCTAACACACACACCCTCAAACTCATGGTGGATCTACAACACTAAATTTGGAGAGATAAAAGTTATGATGAACTCTAGTTTGTATCTTTGTGAAGAAATCTGTCAACTGAAGCTCTGAAGGCACGTACTGAAGAGCCACAACCTGATCCTGTACCTGTGACCGCATATAAGAAGCATCAAAACCAATATGCTTGGTGAGCTCATGCTTCATTGGATCTCGAGCAACGCAAATAGCACTTGTACTGTCAGATAAAAGAGGAGGCGGTGTATAAATAGAAACACCAAAATTCTCAAGTAACCACTGTAGCCAAATAACCTCTACTGTTAAAAGAGCCATAGCCTGCAACTCAGCCTCAGCACTCGAACGAAAAATTATTGTCTGCTTCTTACTCTTCCAAGCAATAAGAGAACCACCACCAAGAAAAACACAGTAAGCAGAAAGAGACCGACGATTTGAGTGATCACTAGCCTAGGTAGCATCAAAGTATGCCTGGAGCTGTAAAGAGCTGGAGTGTGGAAAGAAAGGACGGCGAGAGATAGTTCTACGAAGATATCGTAGAATATGAAGAAGATGACTATAGTGGAGCTGAGTGGGAGCTGAAACGAATTGACTCAAGATATGAACTGTATATGAAGTGTCAGGATGAGTGACACCAAGGTAAACAAGACTCCCAACAAGATGACAATAGCGAGTGGGATCCTCAAGAGGTTCACCATCAGTAGATCAAAGGTGAACATTGAGCTCTATAAGAATCTCAGTTGTATGCTGGTCAGTGAGAGAAGCACGATCAAAAAGATCCTGGATATACTTCTCTTGGGAGAGAAAGAAGCCTCAAATGTAGAAGAAATCTCAATCCCAAGAAAGTAGTGAAGAGGACCTAGATCGGACATGAGAAATTGCTCACTAAGATGAGCTTTTACAAAGGCAATATACTGAGAATCATCTCCAGTAATAATCATATCATCAACATATAGAAGGAGAAGAGTCCGACCATGAGATGAAGTGTGAATAAAGACCACATGATCATGAGCACTAGCAAAAAAACCAGTTGTAGTAATCACAGAAGAAAAACGCTCAAACCAGGCATGAGGGGCTTGCTTAAGCTCATAAAGAGAGCGACGAATCCGACAAACCATGCCCTTAGGAACAGAATACCCCGATGGTGGCTGCATATAGACCTCCTCATGCAGCTCATCATTAATAAAGATATTCTTGACATCAAGCTGAGAGATGGACCACTCACGGATAGAGGCCACAGCAAGTAGAGTGCAAATAGTGGTCATGTGAGCCATAGGTGCAAAAATCTCATCATAATCATGGCCATGCTCCTGCTGAAAACCCCGCACCACAAGATGAGCCTTGTAGCGCTCAAGCGAACCATCAAAATAAGTCTTAATCTTATAGACCCACTTGCATGTAATGGAACGGACATGTGGAGGAAGAGATATAAGATCCCACGTGCCAGTGCGCTTAAGGGCAACAAGCTCTTCTGCCATCGCATGCTGCCATTCCTAATGAATAACAACATCACGATAAGAAGTCGGCTCAGCAAGAACTGTGCCAACAAAGCCAAGGCGCTCAAGAGGCTGAATAGACTGGCGATCGCAGAGAGCATAGCGAGGAGAAAATGAGGAAGATGGCTCAGTAGGAGAATCCTCAACTCACGGCGATGGATGTAGTATAGAGGATAAGAGGAAACTATATCATTAGAAACCTCGTGAGGAGGCACTGGTGGTGAAGAAGACACCAAAGGAGAGACCTGCAATGAAGGAAAAGCCAACTGTGGAAATGGAAAAGTGGCAACAGGAATATCTGGAAAGGTCAGAAAAGAAAGTGGCTCGACAAGGGATGCTAGAGTGGATGAAGAACGAGGGTAGAAGGGACGAGACTCATCAAAAGTAACATCCCGAGAGATCCGCATCTGTCGACCAACAAGATCCCAACAGCGATATCCCTTATGCTCAGCACTATATCCTAGAAAAACACACTCAACGGATTGAGCGGTCAGCTTGGTGCATTCATAATGTGCAAGAAGAACATAGCACACACATCCAAAAAGCCCAAGACTAGAATAAGCAGGAGGAATGCCACACAAACACTCAACTAGAATCCCACCCAGAAGAGTAGAAGAAGGCTGAATGTTAATCAAATAAGTGATAGTGAAAATAGCTCGGCTGAGAAGTGGGGTGGAATAGAGGAAGCAAGTAAAAGAGCACGAGCTGTCTCAAGAAGATGACGATGTTTGGGTTCAGCCACACCATTTTGAGCATGAGCACCAGGACTGGAAAACTGAGAAAGAGTGCATTGCGTAGCAAGAAAAGCATGAAGGGCTCCTGATAGATACTCTCCCGCTGAGTCAGCACGAAGAACACGAATAGGAAAATCAAACTAAGTACGAATAATGGTGGCAAAATTCTTATAGATGGATAAAACCTCACTACAAAAAGACAAAGTATATCTAGGTGTGGCGAGAGAAATCAACTATAGGCACAACACTCAAAATAATGCCCACAAAACAATACAAGAACAATCATCTACATCGACTTCGCAGCCCACTCCCAAAACCCGAAAAACAGAGAATCTGTCCAACGGGACAGCAGGCTTCCATCAAGCATAACTTGAATTCTACAACTCCAAATCAGGTAAACGAGTACATTTTATCAAACCTTAGAAAATTTCCCACCTTTTTCTAAGTATTCACGAAAACTGATTCAGCCTCTAAAGTCCTCTAATCTACAGTTGAACACAGACTGTCCCAATCACGTTACAGATTGGACAGCGCTCGGTAAATCGACCATAACTTTTAAACGGCTGAACAGAATTTCACGTTCTTAGTGCCCAAATAAAGGTATTTCGATTACCTATGACTTTCTCAACAGCCGGCGAACCATAAAACGAATCTACAATTGTCTAACTCGCGTCCGAAGACCGACGACCTAATCTGTCCGAGGACAGAACGCAAGACCGAATTGCAATCTTCCTAATTCCATCTAATCACAGCATCTAAACACCAAATTTAACCATGATCTCCCCCATCTAACCAGCTCCAAAACTCTACAAATGAATCTACGATCCCATACCTTGCTTGAAGAATCTGACGAACGATGAACTCCTCTCCTCGGTCCAATCCTCCCTCCAATCGCCGGAAACGCTGGGGTCGTCGGATCCCGTCGGATGGAGGGCTTCCAACCCATGCGAGGGTAGTGTGGGGAGGGCACTAGGGCCTGCTAGAGGTGGGGAGGGGAGGCACAAGGGGATGGGGGCGCCATGGGGGAAGGGGGAATGCGCTAGGGGGAGGGGGAGAGGGAGGTGGCGGCTAGGGGGAAGGGGTGGGGCGCATGGGGGAACCCTAGGGGGGAGGTGGCAGGATTTTCCCCCTCATGGGCCAAAAATTCCCCCACCAACGGCCCACTTCATGTAACACCCCAATTTTTGCTTTTCACGAATTTAAATAAGATTTGGCACTTTTGTGAATTTTTAGAATTTTTTTGGATTTATTTGGAATTTATTTGAATTTATTCCCTTTTGAAATAATCAAAGAATTTAATTTTACAAATAAAATTTTGTTGGAAATAATTTATTTAAGTCCAAAATGTTCCAAAATATTTCCTAGAATTTTTCTGGAATTTTTCTGAGTAGTTTACTATTTTTTCGAATTAATTGAATTTCTAGAAATTATTTTGAATATTAAATCGCTGGAAAATGCCGAACGGGTTTTACTGTTCAAGCGACCGGGCCCGAGTTAGACTCGAGTCCGAGTCCGACCCGAGCCACGGTTAAGCCGGACCGAGCCGGAACCTAACCCTAACCCCTCGACCGTTGGATCGAGATCCAACGGCCGAGATCGTGCCACGTAGCTCGTGTGGAGTGCGGGTCGAACCCGTGCGCTCCCGTGCAAGCACGGCCGTTGATCTTGCCACGTGTGAGGCCGAGATTGCGTCGTCTCCGCCGAGTCCGATACGGACTACGCCGCCGCGTTCTCCGCCGCGTTCGTTAGGGTTTCGGATTGAGCGCGGAAGCCGAGGCTATTTAATGCGAGGGTCATCACCCGAGGTTGCCCTTTCCCGTGCGCACGTGTTGCCCTAGCTCTCCGAGCCCTAGCCGCCGTCACGTAGCCACAATTGCTCGCCGTAGTTAGATCTCACCTCCGCCACGGTTTTCGCTTCGCCCCGCCATTATTCGCTGTCCTCCGTCGTCATCGAGCCCAGATCCGGACTCCTCGCGTTGAGGCGCGTCCGGGAGTACCACTCACCTCGCCGGAGCACGCCCCAAACGCCGTTCAAGTGGTCGCCGTCCTCAGCGCCGGCAGCCGCAGTGCTCGCCCAACCGTCCGATCAAGATCCAGCGACCAGGATTCATCCACGTCACCGCGGGTAAGCCCACGTGTTACGGTTTTAGATCTAATCTCAGCCGTCGGATCTAGATCCAACGGCTCTCGATTGCGCCACGTAGCCCATAATCGCACCGTGCTAGGATTAATATCAGCCGTTAGATTTAGATCGTACGGTTAGGGTTAGCCACGTTGTAAATTCTAGATTGGATCTTGACCGTTCGATCATGATCAAACGGTCCAGATGGACCGAGCTGTTTCCTAACGCGCTAAGCCAGATCCGATCTGGGCCATTGATTTTCAAATCAACGGCCGAGATCCAGCCACGTGGCCGGAAGCGTGACCGTCGCGGTCAGCGCGGTCGCCGCCCGGTCACCGCTGACGTCACGCGTGACGTCAGCGTGGGGCCCGCGTGTCAGCGGCCCAGCCAAACCGCACCATGACGTCACCATGACATCACGGTGGGGCCCGGTACCGCTGTCCTCGACCATGCGTGATGACGCCATCGGCCGACGTCATCCGAGGCCCACATTGTTAGTGAGACACGTCTTGCGCCGTGGGCCGGTCCACGGTGGACCGAGCCGCATACCGGCGCCGGTCCATGGACCCGAGGCGACGTGGCGGCCTCTCGATTGGTCCACGTGTCATCTTTGGCGCCAATAAATCATTTTCTGAAAAAGAAATTATTTATTTAATTCGGTTTATTGATTTCAAATATAGATTCAAACTTTAAACGCTTATAACTTTTGCAATTTAACTCCGATTTGAGTGATTCAAATTTCTAAATTTGTATAAAATTGAGATCTACCTAAAGGTGAATTTTATTTAATTTTTAGACCAAAGTTTTTCTCTGTAATATTAGTTAATTGATTATTGAAACTTTAAACGCTTGTAACTTTTGCGTTTAAACTCCGATTTTGCCGATTCAAATTCCTAAAAATTCATAAAATTATGCTCTCTGTTTATGGACTTCATTTGGATATTTGAACACTTTTTGTCTACTATTTTATTCATTTATTGCTATTTGCACGCGTTACGAGTAGACGTTGAAGTGCCCGAAGGCTTCGAAGGTGAAGTGTTGACCCAGGAGCCACCTCAGGACCAAGATTAAGTACTCTTTGAAGGCAAGTTGTGCTTTTACCATGTTGATCCCATTTTGAAATTAATTTGATTTAAATTATTGCATGCTAGTTCAATTAGAAAATGCTTTAATCAATTTTGGGAGATTAGTTAATTGCCTAGTTGCTGTATGCCACCTTGACATAAAGAATTGTATGCCATGAACCCCTTATCACCCTAGTTGAGAATTAAGTAGTTGGACATTATTAAACTGCCAACATGGGTATTTAGATCGTTGTACTATAATGCTTAGACTTGCCACGTATACCGGACATGATTTTGACAATTACTTGTTAACATTGACTTAAAGAGATATGGAACATGTTTTTGAGAAGTGTCATGTGTTATTGATGATGATGTTGATGGCACGTGGTGCATGGTAATCAACTGGGGGTTTGATAAATAGATTTGGACCGGGGCATGTGGCAAGAAATGATCGGGTGGGCCAGTTGAGGCATCGGGAGCGTTGTTTTGGTTCTTCGGGTAGTCTTGCCCTGGTCAACATAAGGACTTAACCTTGCAAGCCTTTGAACTGAGTTAATCGTGCAACCACATGTCCGTAATGGGACGGACCTAGTTGAGTAAGTTACTAATAACTTGCATGTGAAACCTCGGGTGTCAACTACACCATTTGTGTAGCTTGAAAGGGGAGCGTACCGATGCGATGGCATGGTACCCGTCCAACGGTATGTCGGTCCCATACTTCGCCTTTGTTAAGGGAAGGGATGGCGTATGGCAAAAACCGGAAAGGTTCACTTGTGTAGTTAGCCGTTTCCGAAAGGCTTTGTTACGATCACTCGCCTTTGTGGAGTGTGTCTGTCGCTGGTGGGTAAAGTGCATAACCTCTGCAGAGTGTAAAATCTATTCGAATAGCCGTGTCCGCAGTATTGGACATTGCTGGGGGATTACAGTCAAGGGTTAGACTTTCGTGGAAATAACTTGAACTTGAGAGGTTTGGTTTGGTTAATTGATGATGTTAATGGAAATGTGGACTAGGAATGGGAAAGATGTTTATTTAACTTCTGGAAAAGTTATTGATCTTATACTTGTTTTTACTGCTTTCGAATTTACTTTTGTTACTTGTTAAATGCTGTTACTGCAAATGAACCATGAGCTATTCCTTTTGTATTAAGCCATGCATGTAGTATATTAGCTTGCATTCTGTGCATGACTTGCTGAGTACCAAGTACTCACCCTTGCCACAAAACAACACCAGTTGAAGAAGATGCGACGCCAGCTTTGGAGGAGGAATATCAGGAAGAGCCATCTAACTAGGGATCGAGTCCAGTCAGTTGCCTGTGGCATATTGGTTGGCACCACGCGTTTTCTTTATATATTCCGCTGCAGATTTTATTTGAATAAGTCTTAGCCCTGAGTTGCGTACTTTTGTAACTTGACCATAAGGTCGAGCAACTAGTTTGGTTATCATAATTAAAGTATTTTATTATTATCGATGCGTATGATTGTGATATTTACCAATGTTGAGACTGTGTGCACTAGCGTGATCCTGGACTAGTGCTGAATACACAGAGGGTCCGGATTTGCAAATTCGGGTCCCGACACTTCATCCCCCCAAAGCCCAAACTAGCTCCCGCTAGGCCCAAACTCCCCCGGAGAGGCCTAAGCACCCGGAAAAAGCCCAAAAACACGGTAATAAAGTCGTACCGTAAGGCCGTAATCTATAAAGTCACATTCTAAAATGTCACTTTCCATAATGTCACATCCCATGATGTCACAGTTCTTTTAAATATAATGGCCTAAGATGGCGATGGTCCTCTTGAGGTTTTTTGATGACTGCACTCTGTGACCCAAAGTATAACTATGCAAAAGATTCTTTAGCTGATGCAGTACATACCTTGAATTCTGCAGGTAACGTGAACACCATGTTGATGTCCATCAGTGGTGGAGAATCATTGTGGATAATGGGGAATCTTAGTCATTAGCTGAGTCAAATTCATCTTTGATGATTTCTTTATTTCTCCATGCTTTTGGCAATTTTTATCGGACGAAACTCATCAAAGACTTCATCCTTTTGTTTTTCTTGCTCAACTTCCCTCGTCTCTTGGGTCCTCAGCCACTAGAGCCTTCTCCTTTGTGATCGGCTTAGACCCGGAGTACACCGTCTTGGTTTTGGTTTGATCGGCTTACGTATTTGTCCTACCAGATCTATATTAGCTGCATAACTAGACCCCTCTTGGTCTAGTCACCTTTGTTCTTGGATCGGCCTAGAAATCCTCTCTTGGATCGATCTTACATTGGCCCCTTTACCCTGATAGTCCTGAATCGGCTCAAATAACCTATCTTTAGCCGACTATCAATGCATGTTACCTTGGCCTGGGTAATATTGCATTAGATAGATGTTCCTTTGGGACCATTTGGCGATATACACCCATCAGCCAATGAGGAGGAGTTCGCTATGGCCTCTTGTTCCTCCTCTCATATTTTACTAAAAATTGGGAGAAAGTGGGCTTATGTTTATGTATTGGCTTACGTGGCAGCAAAGATTTTTCGTCCTTGTACCACTTACTGACCTATTACTCCCCTTTTGGATTGACAATCCTTGAACTCTTCCCCTGAGGATTAGTCTTAATATGAATAGAGATGACCGTTATTTTGAGGGTTTCATTGCCATCTGCATCGGCTTTGAGGCCGATTTGTCTAATTAACTTTGCCGATGTCAACACCTGCACTCGTCTGCTAGACTTAGCATCTTGCATTGGCTCTTTCCCTTTTGTAGAATAATTGACCATATTTATAGAGAAAGGTTTGGTGTCCAGTTGCATCGTCGGTTCTTTTGCAAACTTTAATCGGCATCCTCTATAGCCGATTGTACCTGTTGATGAAAAATATTGCAATTGTTAGTATTATCGGAAAGAATGATGCCACTTGTAATACCTTCATTTCTTAATTTCTTCAACCAATGGTAGTGTGTGACCTTCAGGTAATTGTATTATTTTTTCTTGCAACAATAGATCAAAAATATGGTCACATTTAGTCACATCAAAAGCATATTTGACCTTTGACTTATTTTTAGTCGGCTTTAGCCATGAACAGATTAAGGACTTTTTATTCCCCTTAACCCACTCGGCTATGTTTACCTCAGCCTCTTCATTGTTGAACGAACTGCCTGATTCGTATTCAAAAAGATTAACTTCAGGCTTCTCTTTTTCTTTCTTATTATTTTTAAGCTGGTCTTTGAATCCTTTATTATCGAAGAAATGACTTTATTGAGCCGATACTTGATGTAGGAGGTGGCTTAAATCGAAAAACTCATACCAGCCAAATTTCTCTTTCAAAGGATGTATTAACCCTTGGAAAGTTAAATTGGCTAGTTGATTATCGTGTAGAGTAATGCTAAAGCACCGATTTTGCACCTCCCTAAACCTTTTTTTAGCATAATCGACTACTGACTCCTCAAACTTTTGTCAGACAGAACTTAGATCCAAAATCTTGAGTTCTAGACTTCTGCAGAAAAAGTACTCACAGAATAGGCTTTCCAAATAGGCCCAAGTATTGACTGAATTTGGGGGTAACGTGGTAAACCACGTGAAAGCTACCCCCGACAAAGACAATGGGAACAGCTTCACCTTTAAGCCATCGGACTGAGCCGCTTCCCCACATTGTGTGACAAAACGTCCAATATTCTCCAGAGTTGTGGTAGAATCATCTCCTAAAAATTTAGCAATGTTAGGAACCCTGAAATTAGTAGGATATGGGATCCAATCGATATAACAAGGATACAACTTTCAATAACTTATAATCCTACCCTTTGGATGTATGTTGAACTGATCTCACAAACTATTGATATCTGATCGGTCCAATCGGCTACGACGGCTAATTGCAATAGTAGTTGTGGTACTTGCCAATTGCGATCATAATTGGTATGTTGCCTCCTAAGTGTAAACTCAGGTTATTGCAGTTCATAAGGGCATTCATAGCCGACGTTCTACCTTCTAAACCTTTGCTCTGATTGTGGAACAAACAGTTTTGAGTACATCACAACCCTATATGGAATCGGATCCCTTAGCAGAATCGGCTCAGTATATTGTGGATGTATTGGAGTTTCAATTGGTTGAGAGATCGATTTCAGGTAAACGTAAAACGGAGTTGATGGCAGTAAGTTTTCTTGGAGTTCTAACTTAGAGCCATCGGTGTATACCTGGTAATGAGGAATCCTACTTACGCCAGGATCGTGAGGTAAAATCACCGTTGGTTGTATTGGCAACATAGTGGGAATAGGAGCTGATAGCTTAGGTTTGGCTGTTGGCTTTGACATCTGAGTGCCTTGTGCTATGGAATAGATTGGATATGTCAGTAGTGTTTGCATTGGGTCATACAAAGTTCTAGCTAACACCATCTTCTATGCTATTGTTTTGACACTGGTAGCTATCATTGGCTTTAGCGTAGTTACTAGAGTCGATGTTTGGTTAACCAGAGCATGATGTATAGACTGGTTAATCATCTCCAATAATTCAGCCCACACAGGGCGGAATTGGGTTATCGACCTATCGTATGAAGTACCCGAATCCTCCATATCACCGAAATTGACTGCCGACAACGCAGTCTTTTGTGTAATGCCATGTCGGGTTTTCTGGTAGCAGTTTAGCATCATCTGCTCAAACACAGCCTTTTGATCTTTGATTTCCTTCTGTTGTTTAGGTGTTAAATCGTCTAGTGTTGGGACAATTATGGCATCAGAGTTGACATCGTATGGGGGAATCGACTTTCCTAAAGAAGACATCCTCATCTCACCGGGCATGACAAAAATGTGTTGATGCCAAAAAAATATGACGATATATTGATTGATTTCAAACGCATGCAAACACCAGGTTTAATTTGGGTACAGGCATTCCAGCCGATTTGATCCTGTAATCAACAAAAAAAATATAATCTTAAACAACCTCTTAGCCAATTAAGTTTTTTCAATGAAGATTAGATCTAAATAGCAATTCTAGCCGATTAGATCAAAAGTAACGATAAATCCAAATAGCCTGATGGAGCTGATTAGATCGTTGATAAAGGCAGATTTTTTCAAAAAAGGTGATGCGCAACAAAATTGGAGAAAACACAAACCTAGATAAATTGGTGTAAATCCGCAATGACTAAAATTGGCGATGTGCAACTTTATTGATCAAGACGAGTTACAAATGAAAGATTACAAGTGCAAAGAACTACTCCTAGTCGACAAAAAGTAAATAAAATGTAGAGCTAGTTGATTGATCGTTCGATGATTCTTCTTTCTTGCGCGTCTCCCTTTTTATAGCGTTTAGGCCGTTCGTATCCTTCTCCAATTGCTTGCAAAATATGATCGTATTGGCCACAACCTCCAAAAATAATCTTTTACTTGAACCAATGTTGGCTGAAATCTTTATCCATATTTAACTTTATCTTCCAAATCAGCTACAACCACCAAATCGAGTATACTTGCTAAATCAACCAAGGGGTTCCAAATTTTGGTGTCAACAATATCATTCTAGGTTATTGCACTTCAACTAATGAACATCTATAAAAAAAAAGTATATTACACCTTTTTATTATATCTTTGGATGGTATGTCTTACTCTAGTCCATAGCCGTAAATGGCATTAGAAATAGCTAAATGGGAGGGGTATAGAAGGAAAGAAAATAGTAAAAAATCACCTAAAAATTTTATAATGACATACAAAATTTGAAAACTAGAATGACATGTATTTGGGAATGGTGGGAGTAAGAAATACAATTGTATTTCATCATAAGCATTAGAGTTGTATAACAAGTAAAACTCTAAGTGTCGAATTCGGCTAGTTGCAATATACGAAAGCTTTGTTTCAGCAATTTCTAATGCTGCTAAATTGGGCTTGCCGATGATGTACGCGCTTGGCAAAGAAAAATAAATAAAGTGTCTGTCACGGTAGCTGAGCAAGGCGGGATGAAGCAGCACAAGGATTCAAGCATTGGCGTAAAAGGGAAAGGTGTCTTCGGTGACGGACAACAACAGGACCAAGCGACTAGTGAACTTGCAGAACAAGAAGGGGCGTAACGAGCGGGTAGTGCGTGGGTATATAGAGGGAGCTGTCTGGAGTTGTTGGGAGGTATTCTGATATCGTGAACCACCTTCTCTCTACTTTCCCCTTCTTCCTGAAGCTGTTCTCCTCTTCTACCCCTTCTACCAATACTCTGTATCGTACTCTGAATTTTGTCAGGATTTTGCCGTTCTCTGGTATTTTGCTGTTGCTGTCTGAGTTGATCGTTACATCTGGTATCAGAGCTGAGTCGATTGTCGGGAAATTTTTTTTTTCTTCTTCGGATCAGGCTGTAAAATCCCATGTAGGAACTCGATACACTCGGATACAGGCAAAACCGAGGCGATCGTTGTTCTGAACTGGTTGGTCTGATCAATCCGGCAACACGGCACCTCCAAAACCATCGGTGCAAACTAAGTTGGTGTTGGACGCCATGGGGGAAAATGCGGAGGACAACGACTTACGGTGGCAGCAGATGGATGAGCGTTGGGATGCCTTGAAAGCTAGCCTAGACTTCATTGTGGAGAAGATCAAACCAATTGAGGTCATTCCGGCGATCCAGTCGCAGGTAGAGGAGGATCGCACGGTGATTTCAGGACTTATGGAGTAATTCCAAAAGTTGACACATCCTAGAAATTCTTCAGGGGTTTCTCATTTGGCCGATCGTTCAGGCGAGGAGGCAGGATATGTCACACCCAAACCAAAGGATGCTGCAGCAACCCCTCATGGAGGAGTACTGACGGCACCGACTGCAGGATTGCTGGGAAAATGTACGTTGCCACCTTTGGCAGGTAATTTTCATACTCATAAACAGCAGCGTCCGATGTCTCAGGCTGGATCTGACATCAGCGTGTATGAGAAGAGATTACCGGCACCGAAAATGTCGTTTCCAAAATTTGATGGGACTGAGCCGCGTATTTGGAAAGATCGGTGTTTACGGTATTTTCAGATGTATAATATTGATGATTCCCTCTGGGTGACAGCCGCAGCCATGCATATGGAAGGAAATGCTGCTTTATGGTTGCAAGCTTATCAGAGTGAGCACCTGTTGGGAACCTGGGAAAATTTTATGTCTGCAGTGGAATCTGAATTTGGGCTGTATGATGGGCGTCGATGTTTGCGCGAATTGATTCAGTTGCGGCAATCTGATTCAGTGGAGGATTATAAAACTCATTTTGAAGTAGCAATGTATAAAGTCAGAGCTTATACTCATTCTTGTACAGAAGAATTTTTTGTCAATCAATTCATGATGGGATTGAAGGATGAGTTACGTTTTGAGGTGGAAACTCAGTTGCCGGAATCAGTACGAAAGGCAGTAATATTAGCTCAAATTCAAGAGGAGAAATATGATAAACTGAGGTGGCGTGCACCCAAGCATCAGGGAGGGTTTAAGGCATATGGTGGTCAGCGAGTCGATCACACAATGGAACAAAGTAAGGCTCGAGGAGAAGAATTGAGCAGAGCTCGACAGTTAAGATATTACAGACGAGCTCGTGGATTATGTTTCAAATGTGGTGACAAATATGATCGTGATCATCAGTGTAAGCCGTTGCCTATGGCACAAGTCCACGCAGTGGAACTGGAAGAAGAACCTGAGAGACTTAGTGAGGAAACATTACAGGTTTTGGAGGATATAGATAAGGAGTTTGAACAAGAGCAATTCAAATTGTCAGTGCATGCTATGGCGGGTACTGAAGACCATGAAACGATGCGTCTGAGAGCAATGGTGGGTAATCAAGTGATGTTGGTACTAGTAGATTCGGGCAGCTCTCACAGTTTTATCAATACATCCTTCCTCGAGCGCATTCAATGTAAGACTGCGGCTATTCCATCAGTGCAAGTTCAGATCGCCAATGGTGAGAAATTACAATGTGACAAAATGGTACCTCAATTGGAATGGTGGGTGCAAGGATATACATTTCAGACGGATATGAAAGTGCTAGCTTTGGGGGCATATGATGCGATATTGGGTATTGACTGGCTTCAAGTACATAGCCCGATGATTTGTCATTGGAAATACAAAACATTGGAGTTTTCTTACCGAGGATCCTCGGTTAAGTTACAAGGTCTTTGTCTTAAACATGAAGACTCATTACAGGAGATGCACTGGAAACAATTGCATAAGTGGAATCATGCAAATGAAGTTTGGGCACTCGCGTTGGTTCAGACTGCTGTAGCTATTCCGACAACAGAACAAATCCATACCGATATTCTTCAAATCCTCGATCGATTTGCAGAAGTCTTTGGTGAACCACGCACATTACCTCCAGCACGCATTTATGATCATACTATCCCTTTGATACCTGAAGCGGTACCAGTGAATAGTCGGCCGTACCGATATTCTCCCATGCACAAGGACGAGATCGAACGGCAGGTAGCATCCATGTTGAAAGAAGGGCTTATCCAACCAAGTATGAGTCTGTTTGCTTCTCCGGTCCTGTTAGTGCAGAAAAAGGACGGCAGTTGGAGATTCTGCGTTGATTATAGGAAGCTGAACAATCTCACTATTAAGAACAAATTTCGGATGCCCGTCGTGGATGAGTTATTGGATGAATTAGCAGGCACTAAATGGTTTTCCAAGTTGGACTTGAGGTCCGGTTATCATCAGATTCGCATGGCAGAGAGTGATGTCGAGAAGACCGCTTTCAAGACCCATCATGGACATTTTTAGTTTCGGGTGATGCCTTTTGGGCTCACGAATGCACCAGCAACATTTCAATGTCTGATGAATTCTATCCTTGCTCCATATTTGCGCAAATTCGTCCTGGTCTTTATTGATGATATTTTGATATATAGTCCCACATTGGAGTTGCATGTGGATCATGTCAGTAAGGTCTTGGAGCTATTACAGCAGCACAAATTATATGTGAAGAAATCCAAGTGTGCCTTTACTCAATCGAGTATCTCTTACCTTGGCCACATCATCTCGGATAAGGGCGTCGCAACCGATCCTGCCAAGACACAAGTCATGCTTCAATGGCCTCGACCTACTACCGTGACGGCTTTAAGGGGTTTTCTGGGCTTAACCGGTTATTATCGGAAATTTGTCCGTAATTATGGCACTATTTCTCGTCCACTAACCAACCTGTTGAAAAAGAAAGCATTTCAGTGGTCAGAGGAAGCTACAGTGGCATTTGACAATTTGAAGTGGGCCATGACTCAGACACCGGTTCTTGCGATGCCGGATTTCCATCAGACTTTTGTCATTGAAACCGATGCGTGCGAGATGAGCATTGGTGTAACACCCCAAAATTTTGCTTTTCTTGAATTCATGTGTGATTTGGCACTTTGGTGAATTTTTGGAATTTTCTGGAATTTATTTGGATTTATTTGGGATTTATTTGAATTTATTCCATTTTGAAATAATTAAAGAATTTAATTTTGCAAATAAAATTTTGTTGGAAATATTTTATTTGAGTCCAAAATGATCCAAAATATTTTCCATAATTTTTCTGGAATTTTTCTGAGTCATTTGCTATTTTTAATGAATTAAATGAATTACTGGGAATTAATTTAAATATTAAATCGCTGGAAATCCAAACCGAGTCGGTTACTGTTCATCCGACCGAGCCCGAGTCAGACTCGAGTTCGAGTCCGACCCGAGCCACGTGATCCGGTCGAACCTTGATCGATCCGAACCGTTGGATCGAAATCCAACGGTCGGAATTTGGCCGCACCGATCCAGCCGGATCCGTTGCGCCCGGGAAATCTGGGCCGTTGAGCGGGACGCGTGGACGGCCGTGATTGCGTCGTCTTCCCGTGACCGAGCCGGACTCCACCGCCGCGTAGCCGCCGCGTCCGGTAAGGTTTCCGCCAGTCGCGCGCATGCCGAGGCCATTTAAGGCGTGGGTTATCGCCCGAGGACCGCCGTTCGTGTGCGCACCGGTTGCCCTAGTTTCCAACGCCCAAGCCGCCGCCGTCGCCTCACGATTTCTCGCCGAAGTTTGGGGTGTGCCGCCGCGGTTTTTCTTCGTTTCCGGCGCCGTTCGTCATCCTCCGCCGCGTTCAAGCCGGTGCGAGAACCTTGCGTCAAGGCGCACCTATTGGGTGCACTCACTTGGCCGGAGACGCCCCGAAGCGCCGTTAGTGTGGTCGCCGTCCTCAGCGCCGGCAGCCGCAACGCCGCCGCGTGCCATCGTCGTCCGCGAGCTCGGTGAACCGTTGGATCAAGATCCAACGCACGAGGTGAGGCCACGTCGCCCGTTACTGTTCCCGTCCCTGATTAGGTTTCCACCGTTAGATTTAGATCGTACGGTTGAGGTTAGTTGCGTTGTAGCTTTAGGGTTAGATCTGGACCGTCCGATCTAGATCGAACGGCCCAGATCGACGGTGCTGATTTGGAATGCGTAAATTCTAGATCTAATCGCGGCCGTTGATTTTCAAATCAACGGGCACGATCGAGCCACGTGTGCTTAGCCACGCCACGCGCGCGTGAGCGCGTGTCTCTGACACGCGGGGCCCGCGTGTCAGCGGGACAACCAAACTGCACCATGACGTCACCCATGACGTCATCGGTGGACCCACTTGTCAGCACAGTGGGCTGAGCCCGCTGACGTCAGCGATGACGTCACCCGAGTGGGCCCACATGTCAGTCTCACGTGGAGTCGTGGACCGAATCCACGGTGGACCCCAGCCGAGCGTGGACTGAGTCCATGGACCGGCTGACGTCAGCCAACCAATAAGAGGTTGCCACGTGTCCATGCTGACGCAATAATTAATTTCCGAAAAAGAAAATGATTTATTAATTCGAAATATTGATTCAAATTTAGGTTCAAACTTCAAACGCTTATAACTTTTGCGTTTCAACTCCGATTTGAGTGATTCAAATTTCTAAATTTGTATAAAATTGAGATCTACCTAAATATGAATTTTATTTAATTTTTAGACTAAAGTTTTTCTCTGTAATATTATTTAATTGATTATTTAAACTTTAATAAATCATAACTTTTGCGTCTTAACTCCAAATTTGACGATTCCAGTTTCTAAAAATCCAGAAAATTGTGTTCTCTCTGTTTATGGATTTTATTTGGAGTTTTGGGATGTTTTTGCCTATTGTTTATTTGGGTATTTGCTATTTGCACGCTTTACGAGTAGACGTTGAAGTGCCGGAGGGATTCGAAGGAGAAGTGTTGACTCAGGATCCAACTCAAGACCAAGAGCAAGTGCTTTTTGAAGGCAAGTTGTGCTTTGACCATGTTGATCCTATTTCGAAATCTATTTTGATTTAAACTATTGCATGCTAGTTCCATTAGAAAGATACTTTGTTTAAACATGGGAGTTAGATAAATACCAATTTGCTGTATGACACCTTGATTATCTAAGTATGTGCCATGATCCCTTGTCACCCTAGTTGTGGATTACTAGTTGGACATTATTAAATTGCCAACATGGGTTTAGACCGTTGTAGTATACTGCTTAGACACCTTTCGTGCTCATAACATGATTTTGGACAATCAAATGTTAATATTGACTTAATGATATATTGAACCTGTTTTGGAAAAGTATCATGTGATGTTGATGGCACGTGGTGCATGGTAATCAGCGGGGTTTGATAAATGATTTCGAGGGGCATGTGGCAAGAGTAATCAGTGGGCGGTTGTGGCATTGGGGATGTTGATTTGGTTTTGGGTAGTCTTGCCCTGGTCACTCTAAGGACTTAACCTTGCAAGCCTTTGAACTGGGTCATACTTGCAACCACATGGCTGGAATGGGACGGCCCTAGTTGACTAAGTCGCTAAGGACTCACTTGTGGAGCCTCGGGTGTCGATTACACCGTTTGTGTGATTATGCGGGGAGCGTATCGTGGTGTGGCCGAGATACCCATCTAACGGTGTGTTGGTCCCATACTTCGCCTTGGCTAAGGAAGGGATGGTGTAGAGCACGAACCGGAGAGGACCACCTGTGTTGTTTGAGGCTTCCGAAAGGCTTTGTTACGGGAACTCGCCTTTGTGGTGTTTGACTGTATCTTGTGGGTAAAGTGCATAACCTCTGCAGAGTTTAGAATCTATTTAAATAGCCGAGTCCACGGTACTGGACAATGCTCGGGAATTACAGTCAAGGGTTAGATTTTCTGAAAATAACTTGGATTTGAAAAGTTGGGTTGGTTTAATAATGAAGATGTTGGAAATGTGGTTTAGGATGGGGAAAAATGTTTATTAAACTTCTTGAAAAGTTATTCATGCTTTACTTATTTCTACCGCTTTCGAATCTATTTTTATTACTTGTCAAAAGCTGTTTACTGCAAATATACCTTGAGCTATTCCTTTGTACCAAGCCATGCATATAGTATATTAGCTTGCATTCTGTGCATGACTTGCTGAGTACCAAGTACTCACCCTTGCCTCAACACAATACCAGTTGAAGAGGAGACTACACCAGCTTTGGAGGAGGAACTCCAAGAGGATCCGTCTACTTAGGGATGCGAGCCCGATCGGTTGCTGTGGTATCTTTGGATGGCGCCACGAAGTTTATTTGATTTTCCGCTGCTATTATTTCTCTTTTAATAAGTTTCGCCTTGCAAGGCATATATTTGTACCTTGGCCATAAGGTCAAGTAACCCTTTGATTATTTAAATAAAGTACTTTGGTAGTATCGATTGGTATGATTGTGATATTTACCGATGTTAAGACTGTGTGCACTAGCGCGTTCCTGGACTAGTGCTGAATACACAGAGGGTCCGGATTTGCAAATTCGGGGTCCCGACAATTGGCGCAGTTCTGATGCAGAATGGGCATCCGATCGCCTTCTTAAGCAAAGCATTAAGTCCCAAAAATCAACAATTAGCCATTTATGAAAAGGAGTTCTTGGCTGTCATCAGTGGAAAAATGGCGTCAATATTTGCTCCGTGGGGAATTTATCATTCACACAGATCATCGTAGCTTATGCTATTTAGAGGATCAACAATTGATGACAGATTTACAACGCAAAGCTATGACAAAATTGATGGGATTACACTTCCGTATTCGCTATAAACAAGGATCCTCCAATCATGCGGTTGATGCATTGTCCAAGGTAGGTTCCTTCATGGAGATGCAAGCAATATCAGGAGTGCAACCATTGTGGATTCAAGAAGTGCTCAATTCGTATGTGACGGATTCTCGAGCTCAATCTTTGTTGACTGCTTTGGCCATACGAAGTCCAGACGAACAAGGTTTCACTCTTTCTAATGGGTTGATTCGTCAACATGGTCGTCTGTGGGTGGGGGAAAATTCAGCGTTACAGACCAAGATTATCAATGCTTTTCATTCAAGCGCTTTGGGAGGTCATTCAGGTGCTACAGCCACTTATCACCGTATCAAGAAGCTCTTTGTGTGGGCCGGTTTGAAGAGGGACGTTATAAATGTGGTCCGGCAATGCAGTATTTGTCAACAGGCTAAACATGAGCATTTCGGGAAGCCTGGTTTGCTACAGCCGCTGCCCATTCCGGAAGGAGCTTGGCATGACGTCACAATGGATTTCATAGAAGGTCTTCCTAGATCTGAAGGCTGTGATACTATTTTGGTCGTGGTCGATAGATTTTCAAAATATGCCCATTTCTTGGCATTGAGACACCCATTCACAGCACCACAAGTGGCAAAACTCTTCCTAAATAACGTGGTCAAATTACATGGCATGCCTCGTTCTATTGTTTCAGACCGTGACAAAATCTTCACAAGCTTGTTTTGGAGAGAACTGTTGAAGGCCATCGACACCAAATTGTTGTACAACACAGCCTACCATCCACAAACTGATGGACAGAATGAGAGAGTGAATCAATGTCTTGAGATGTATCTGAGATGTGCAGTTCAATCTTCTTCAACTAAATGGCGGGCTTGGCTAGCGATGGCGGAATTCTGGTATAATTCTTGTTTTCACACATCTCTCGGATGTTCTCCTTTCAAAGCATTATATGGTTATGAGCCTAGATATGGGGTGATGCCGGAAGGGGATTCACTGTCTCACCAATCAGTGGAAGGATTCTTACAGGATAGAAGGAACCATGATGCCTTGCTTAAACGTTTTTTGATGACGGCACAAAACCGTATGAAGCTCCAGTCCGACAAAAAGCGAGTGGATCGTCAATTCCAAGTGGGGGAACAAGTTTACCTCAAGTTGCAACCATATGCGCAATCTTCAATTGCCAACCGTCCTTTTCCCAAGTTAGCATTTAAATATTTCGGGCCATATAGAGTTCTGGACAAAATCGGACCATCAGCTTACAAATTGGATTTGCCGGATGGAAGTCAAATACACCCTGTTTTTCATGTGTCTCAACTTAAGTCATTTATCCCAGACTACACACCGGTGTTCCATTTTCCACCGACTGTCGCTGATCTCAGTTTAGATGCAGTGTCTCCAGAAATGATATTGGATCGACGGCTAGTCAAAAAGGGCAATTCTGCCATTCCTCAAGTGCTCGTCAAATGGTCCGGTATTCCGTCGACAATGGCTACCTGGGAGGACTATTATGTTGTCAAGAAAAGTTTTCCAGATGCGGCTGCTTGGGGACAAGCAGATTCTGCTGGGGCGGGTACTGTCACGGTAGCTGAGCAAGGCGGGATGAAGCAGCACAAGGATTCAAGCGTTGGCGTAAAAGGGAAAGGCGTCTTCGGTGACGGATAACAACAGGACCAAGTGACCAGTGAACTTGCAGAACAAGAAGGGGCGTAACGAGCGGGTAGTGCGTGGGTATATAGAGGGAGCTGTCTGGAGTTGTTGGGAGGTATTCTGATATCGTGAACCACCTTCTCTCTACTTTCCCCTTCTTCCTGAAGCTGTTCTCCTCTTCTACCCCTTCTACCAATACTCTGTATCGTACTCTGAATTTTGTCGGGATTTTGCCGTTCTCTGGTATTTTGCTGTTGCTGTCTGAGTTGATCGTTACAGTGTCAAAGTGTGGTAGTAGGCAGTAGCTTTATTTGGAACAATTGCTCATTTGTTCTCTCCGCTAACAGAGCAACACGTTTACCGAACACTGAAATGAGTGTCACGTTGATGAGATATTGAACTTAACATCGATGAAATCACACCGTTTCCGTTTGTCGATGATGGTGGTGGACAACTTGGCTCGCCGGGTTTGGCCTCAAGATTCCATGTGTTCATTATGTCATGTTCACAGCGAGACGGCCTTGCATGTGCTGGGATCATCTTCATACACCGAGTCGACCATGCAGAGAAGTGCTACGACGTCTTAATCAATCAACTCAGCTAGCTAGCTAGTGCCCATTAATATTCAGAGCCTGGAAGACTGATGGTGTCAAACCAGCTGCCTACTCGATCGATCAGAAAAAGTGTGGAACAGCCCGGTAGTTTTAGTTTGGTGGAGCTTTTGGAATGAAAGAGACGCTAGAATCTTCAGAAATCTGCTCCACAGCGTTAGAACTGCAGCCTTTCCTTCAGGCAGTAGTATTGTGGTGGACATGTCCAAGTGACAGCGGAAACAAGGTTGGGGGTACTGTTCCTTTTGTCGGTCTTCGTTTTTGCCCTTCTTATCGATCTGGATCCTGTTCTTCGTTTCAGCTTTATTTGGTCGTTTGAAACCTGAGACTTTGTACCATGCAAGTTGGAATGTTCCGACGCTCATGTTGTCATGTGACAAGAACCTTAGCTTTTAGAATAAAACTGGTCACTACTACAGAATAAGCAATAGGCGTCGGCCCATCTGTGTCGGTTTTTTGCGAACCGACAGAGATAAAGATTTTGTGTCGGTTCTAAAACTCAAAATGGCGGGAAGCTGATTTGTGCCGGTTGGTAAATAAAACCGACACAAATAATTACTTATTAGTGTCGGTTTGTAATTACAACCGACACAAATAGTATTTGTGTCGGTTTGTATATGGAACCGGCACAGATATAAAATTATTAGTGTCGGTGGTAATCACAAACCGACACAAATAGCTTCCTAAGTATTAGTGTCGGTTTGTAATTGGAACCGGTACAAATAAGTCATTATTTGTGTCGGTTGTAACAATAACCGACACAAATAAGTCATTATTTGTGCCGACTCTGTTTACCAACCGACACTAATACTCCCCCCTATATAACAACTCGCAGCTCCTGCTCCATTCCCGATCAGTACTGTTCCTCCCCCGACTGAAAACTCTTCCTTCTCTCCTTCTTGCTCCATTGATTTCATTTGCTGCATTTTGAGTGTCTGTACTTCCTCTAGTTGTTCCAAGGTGAATAATTTCTTCTCCTCTCTTGATATGTGGTGTTCTAGATGCAATTTAATATTTAGAATTTGTAGAATTAAGGTTAATTTATATGTAGGTTTAGATTTAGTTTGTTTTAATTGGTGTAGCATTTTGTAGATGATGAATTTATTACCTAGCTTGATATGTAGCTTAGTTTTAATTATATAATGTATAGCTTAGTTTTATATAATGTAATTTCCTCTCCTCTCTTGATATGTAGCTTAGTTTTATATAATGTAGATTAAAATTATGTCCATCTATTATTGTTAGCTAATTAATTATTATCAAACATATATTAAATTTTAATAAGCATTGATTTGTAATGATCTAGTTGAAATTTAATGTTTACATCTGATTCAATTAAGATTAAATTATATGATCTAGCATTTTGTAGATGTTGATTTTGTTTTTATTGATATAGCATTTTGTAGATGTAGAATTTATTACCTAGCTCCATTAGATGAAGTTTTGCTTAGTTTTATATAATGTAGATTAAAATTATGTCCATCTATTATTGTTAGCTAATTAATTATTATCAAACATATATTAAATTTTAATAAGCATTGATTTGTAATGATCTAGTTGAAATTATATGTTTACATCTGATTCAATTAAGATTAAATTATATGATCTAGCATTTTGTAGATGTTGATTTTGTTTTTATTGATATAGCATTTTGTAGATGTTGAATTTATTACCTAGCTCCATTAGATGAAGTTTTGCTTAGTTTTATATAATGTAGATTAAAATTATGTCCATCTATTATTGTTAGCTAATTAATTATTATCAAACATATATTAAATTTTAATAAGCATTGATTTGTAATGATCTAGTTGAAATTATATGTGTACATCTGATTCAATTAAGATTAAATTATATGATCTAGCATTTTGTAGATGTTGATTTTGTTTTTATTGATATAGCATTTTGTAGATGTTGAATTTATTACCTAGCTCCATTAGATGAAGTTTTGCTTAGTTTTATATAATGTAGATTAAAATTATGTCCATCTATTATTGTTAGCTAATTAATTATTATCAAACATATATTAAATTTTAATAAGCATTGATTTGTAATGATCTAGTTGAAATTATATGTTTACATCTGATTCAATTAAGATTAAATTATATGATCTAGCATTTTGTAGATGTTGATTTTGTTTTTATTGATATAGCATTTTGTAGATGTTGAATTTATTACCTAGCTCCATTAGATGAAGTTTTGCTTAGTTTTATATAATGTAGATTAAAATTATGTCCATCTATTATTGTTAGCTAATTAATTATTATCAAACATATATTAAATTTTAATAAGCATTGATTTGTAATGATCTGGTTGAAATTTAATGTTTACATCTGATTCAATTAAGATTAAATTATATGATCTAGCATTTTGTAGATGTTGAATTCATTACCTAGCTCCATTAGATGAAGTTTTGCTTAGTTTTATATAATGTAGATTAAAATTATGTCCATCTATTATTGTTGATCCATTGAAATTTCATGCTTACATCTAGTTCAATTAAGGTTAATTTATATGTGGTTCAAATAAAAGGTTTATTTTGATAATCGTTTATGTTAATTAATCGTAGATGGACCAGGAGATGGATGTCTGATCTGGCGTTCTGATCGAGAATACATCGATGGCGTATTCGCTTTTCTAACATTCAGAGGAGGACAAGTTGCAAAAGAAAAGGAATGCATACATTGTCCATGTATTGATTGCAAGAATCGAGAAGATGTTTTCGGACAAAGAGCATATCCACTTGCACTTGATTCGAAGGGGTTTTTACCTGGATATACACATTGGACAAGGCACGGTGAAGAAGAGATCATACATGAAGGGGATAACGTCATCAATGACGGAGCTACCAACATGGTATCGACATCGGTTCGGATCCGATGAGGATAGGTTGCTCGTGGATGATGACAATAATCGGCTCGAGATGTTGCGCGATCTGAGAAGGAACTACACTAGTCGAGAGAGTTTAATCAATTCCAATGTTTGATGGAGGACTCGGACAAACCTTTGTTCGGGTTGTAAGGAGGAATACACAAAGTTGCACACCGTGCTTTCACTACTAAAATTGAAGGCAAGCAATGGTTGGTCCGATAAAAGTTTCACGGCGTTGTTACATCTCTTGGCGGACATGCTTCCAGAGGGAAACGTATTGCCTGAAACCACATATCTTGCAAAGAAGGTTGTATGTCCATTGGGATTGCAAGTAGAAAGAATACATGCATGTCCAAACGACTGTATACTCTATCGCAAAGAGTATTCAGACATGCATATATGTCCGGTATGCAAAGCATCAAGATACAAGCGGAAGAGTGATGACAGCAATGTCAGTGAGGTGAAGAAAGGACCTCTGCTAAAGTGGTATGGTATTTGCCAAGTAATCCCTCGGTTGAAGCGTTTATTTGGAAACAAAAGCACGCCAAATTGTTGCGATGGCACTCGGAAGAGCGTAAGAGGATGGAAAGCTAAGACATCCTGCCGATTACGCTTGATGGAGAACCATCGATAGGCTCTTCAGGAACAACTTCGGAAATGAACCTAGGAATATAAGGTTTGGATTGAGTACAGATGGAATGAATCCTTTCGGTAATATGAGTAGCATTCATAGCACTTGGCCCGTGACTCTCTGTATCTACAACCTTCCTCCTTGGTTGTGTATGAAACGAAAGTACATTATGATGTCGCTGCTTATTCAAGGGCCGAGACAACCTGGCAACGATATTGATGTATACCTACAACCATTGGTGGAAGATCTTCTGATACTATGGAATGAAGGTGTGCAGGTATGGGATGAGTACAAACGGGAGTACTTCACTCTACATGCATTATTGTTTTGCACCATCAATGATTTTCCTGCCCTAGGTAACTTATCTGGTCGTACTATAAAAGGGGCCAAAGCATGTCCACAGTGCTTGGATGAAACAGAAAGTTTGTGGCTCAACAACTCAAGGAAAACTGTATATATGCGTCACCGTAGGTTCCTTCGAAGGAATCACCCCTACCGCAATATGAAGAAACAATTTGACGGAACAAAGGAGAACGGTTTAGCTCCAAGGCCTCATCGTGGGGAAGAAGTATATGATATGGTTAAGGATATCAATGTTGTACTTGGAAAAGGTAGTAATAATACTCCAAGATCCCGAACTGAGAAGACCACGTGGAAGAAGAGATCGGTATTTTGGGACTTGCCCTATTGGAAAGACTTAGAAGTTCGACCTTTGCATCGATGTTATGCACGTAGAGAAGAATGTATGTGACAGCTTGATTGGTCTTTTATTGGATATTCGTAGCAAAACCAAGGATGGGCTCAAGTCACGAAAGGACCTAGAAGATATGAAAATCAGATCCGAGCTACATCCTCAAGACACCGGGTCAGGCCGACTTTATCTTCCCCCAGCTTGCTACACTCTATCCAAGAAAGAGAGAACAGAACTTTGCAAGTGCTTACATGGTGTGAAAGTTCCGTCAGGTTATTCATAAACATTAAAAAAGCGGTCTCGATGAAAGATTTGAAGTTAAATGGAATGAAGTCTCATGATTGCCATGTGATGATGACACAAATGCTTCTGTTGCAATTAGAGGTATTTTGCCTGACAAAGTCCGAGAGACAATAATGAGGTTCTGTTTCTTCTTTAACGCAATTTCACAGAAGGTCATCGATCCTGTTGGACTATGTGAACTACAGGATGATGTGGTCAAGACTCTCTGCCAACTAGAGATGTATTTTCCTCCATCATTTTTTGATATCATGGTCCATCTCATTGTTCACCTTGTGAATGAGATAAAGATATGTGGCCCCGTATTCTTGCATCAGATGTACCCGTTTGAGAGGTACATGGAGTATCTTGAAGAAATATATACGTAATCGATCTCGGCCGGAGGGCTGCATTGTAGAAGGTTATGCAACTGAGGAGGTTATCGAGTTCTGCGTCGATTACATGGACAATGTCGATCCGGTTGGTGTGCCTGTATCTCGACATGAGGGTAGGCTAGCCGGGAAAGGGGTCATCGGAAAGAAATCAATAAATACTTACGATCATGTTTTGTTCGAACAAGCACATTTCACAGTCTTGCAACAATCAGTTGAGGTGTCCTCGTATATGGACTTGCACAAGGATGAGCTACGGAGGGAAAACCAAGGACGATCAGAGGTTTGGATAATAAAAGAGCACAACCGTTTGTTCAATCATTGGTTTAAGGAACACATGACTGGAAAAGAAACGAGTGTTACGTTGAGGTGGTTGGCAAAGGGGCCATCAGGTACAATTGTGACATGGCAAGGATACGATATAAATGGGTATACATTTTACACTAAAGCTCAAGATAGCAAAAGCACTTACCCAAAACAGTGGTGTTCGCATAGATGCTTATGAATGACATAGGCAAGAAGAAGAGCAGCTTCTATGGGTTCATAGAGGAGATTTGGGAGCTCGACTATTGTATTTTCAAGATCCCGATGTTTCGGTGTCGTTGGGTCCAACTCCTAAAGGGTGTGAAGGTGGACAAGTATGGCTTCACTATTGTGAATATTCAACATGTTGGATACACAAATGAACCATTCGTACTAGCGAAGCAAGTAGCACAAGTCTTCTATGTAATCGACCCGGCAGATAAGAAGCGCCATGTTGTTCTTCACGGAAAAAGAAGGATCGTCGGAGTTGAGAATGCCGTGGATGAGGACGAGTACAACCAGTTTGACGAGTTGCCACCTTTCGTAGATGGAAGCATTAGGCTAGAGGAAGAAACCACTGAGGAAGAAGCTACCTATCATCGCGATGATCATGAAGAAGGGCAAATTGTGAAAGAAAATTAGCTAGGAGTAATGTTAATGTGATGTACAAAAATATAATATAAATATGATGTCAAAAATATGCATGTATGTGGACTTTTAGTTGTTTTTCTCATGTTGATTACAATTTTATGTGGACTTTTAGTTATTAGTCTCATGTTGATTACAATTTTAGGATATTTTTATAATATAAAAAAACTAGAAATCCTACCTTTTAAATAACATATATACCAATTATATTAATACACTGAAACTATTATTTTTGTGGAGTTTTAGTTGTTTTTCTCATGTTGATTACAATTTTAGAATTTTTTTATAATATCAAAAAAACTAGGAATCCTAGATTAAAAATAAAGTATATACCTATTATATATTTATATAGACTTTTAGTTATTAGTCTCATGTTGATTACAATTTTAGGATATTTTTATAATATAAAAAAAACTAGGAATCCTACCTTTTAAATAACATATATACCAATTATATTAATACATTGAAAAGATTATTTTTGTGGACTTTTAGTTGTTTTTCTCATGTTGATTACAATTTTAGAATATTTTTATAATATAAAAAAACTAGGAATCCTACATTATAAATAAAGTATATACCTATTATATATTTATATAGACTTTTATTTATTAGTCTCATGTAGATTACAATTTTAGTATATACCCTAGCTTATAATATAAAAAAACTAGAAATCCTACCTTTTAAATAAGATATATATGGGACTGATACTTAAAAGTATAATTTGTGTCGGTTCGTAGTTGCAACCGGCACAATTATTCACTTTCAGTGTCTATTTTAATATGGAACCGACACTAAATCTATATTTTGTGTCGGTTCGTAGTTTAAACCGGCACAATTATCGACTATCAGTGTCGGGTTTTTTATGGAACCGACACTAAAATGTATTTTGTGTCGGTTGTTGTATTGAACCGACACAAATACTCCCGCACACTTCGACGCCAATCTCCGGATATAAATCTAAGTCCTTGAACCCTAAACCTAAGTCCAATACGCCGTGCCCTTGAACCCTAAACCTAAGTCGACGCCGTCTGAGCGCCGACGCCGACCCCCGGAGGCCACCCGCGTCGCCGCCTCCGCCCACGCCGCGCCGCCACGCCGCCGAGCACCGACGCCGACCTCGACGCCACCCACGCCGTCCGAGCGCCGACGCCGACCTCGACGCCACCCACGCCGCCGCGTCGCCCCGTCCCGTCCCGTCCGTCCTGTCGCGTCGCCGCCCACGCCGCCCGAGCGCCGACGCCGACCCCTTGCTCCTCCTCCCCACAAGCTGCCTCCAGGACGGTTTGTGATGGTTATGTTCACTAAGTGTGTTATCTCTGTGATGGTTTGTGATGGTTTGTGATGCCTCCCGCCGCCCTCACTTTTGCTTGCCCCCACTATGGAATGGATAATGGATCTTTTGCTTGGCTAGGGTTAGGGTTCTAGGCTGCGTGGGTTGGATCCATAGGGTTTGCACCGGACCTGTGCCGTCCAGTGGGTTGGCTTGCGGTTGGGAGTTGGCTTGTGGTTGCTTCTGTTGCCGACTGTGTCTTTGATCCCCTTTGGCTGAAGGGCTGTGCTTGTGGCATTGTGCAGTTTGTTGGTCTTTGTGGGTAATTCTCTGTGAGGAGTCGGCTTGAGTGAGACAAGGTTGTGACATATAAGTGAAGTCTGAAATTAGTTATCTTGTTGTTCTTGTCTTGTCAAATTCCTTTCTTGGATGTTATGTAGGTTCCTTAGTTCAGTTCTTACATTGCCGATATAGTTATGTTCGTTACTTATTATCAGTTCTTACATTTGCTTATATAGTTACATTCGTTCTTGGATGTTATGTAGGTTCCTTAGTTCGATTCGTTATTTATTGTCGGTTTGTGAATTGGCTTTGATCTTTCTGTTAAAATTTGTGCTTGTCATAGATTGATTGTGACTGTCCTAGTAACTCACTAACAGAAGGTAAACTGTGTTGGCAAAACTGAGAACTGATTTCAAATTTTGCTAGAAGTATTGTCACAACTAGTCTATGATCAAATTGCCGTTGTGGCGAGGAAGGCTAATATCTTGATTAAGCAACCCGACATCTGAGAGAAATAAGATTACAAATCTTCTTGAGGTTTTTATCTAGTTGATTTAATATGGCCGAACACATGATTTCATTGAGTGACCTGTATATGTTTGGTTATAAAATGCTCAATTTTGTCTTTGTTTTGAATGAGTTATATGCCATGTTGTATTGTTTATCGAGGATTGGAATATGCTATGTCAATGCTTCAATGTTTTCTTCTGATTTTTCTTTTATTGCTCGATGATGCAAATTGGGTCAAATGATGAATTGGACAATTAAGGTTGTGAATTAGGCCTTGAATCAGTAGACTTACATGCGGCAAATTGTTTAATTCCTTTCGCTGTTGCAAAGCTTGTTCATTATTGATTACTGTCTGTAGTTGTCCTCTTTTGATTACTGTCTGTGTTACTTTATTTGCCAACATGGTACTATCTGTATATATGTATTATTCTGAATTATGATCATAAGAACTGTGAAATTGATTAAATAATACATTAATCTGCATGATTAGGAAGGTAAGGATTCAAGGCCTTCTTTACATAGTTAATTGTTTAGTTCAAATGAGGTAAACCTGACCCAGGTGTAGATGAGGTAAGAGCTAGTCTCTAGCGTTGCTACACCAAGTGCCTGAGAGCACTACCAATCAATTATACATTTGGTTCTCTTAACTTCCTTCTCTTAAATTCTCTTAACTTTCTTCTCTTACATTTGGTTCTCTTAACTTGCTACACCAAGTGCCTAAGCGCACTACCAATCAATTATACATTTGGTTCTCTTAACTTCCTTCTCTTAAATTCTCTTAACTTTCTTCTCTTACATTTGGTTCTCTTAACTTGCTACACCAAGTGCCTGAGCGCACTACCAATCAATCAAGTGTATGTACAAAATAACTCTTAACCTACCAAGATGACCTTGTGAATAACAATTCTATATCAATAGCTTCATCAGTAACCCTTTGTTTGTGAATAACAATTTATTTAACTAATTAATTCATAAACAACAGATGGAGGGGACCCCTGAGCCTAACCCGAGTAGGAGCCCGAGCAGAAGCCCGACTAGCTTCCTCAACATCCACACATCGGACGCTGAAGTTTCGCCAGCGATGTCGCGGTAGCAAAGCGTCGTGGGCGAGGGCAAACAAAGAAGCCTGAAGGCCGACATGTTATCACGGACATATCGTAGACGGGGCTCCTAGTTCACCACAAGCGGCAGTGTCTAAATATAAATCAACTGCGGGTGCATCGTAAGGGATAAAGTGCCAATCATCTATCAGATCGGCATAAAGTGCCGCCGCCACAAAAGAGGACCTTTGGACAGAATTGAAACAAAGCTTTGAATTCCCTGAAGGAGTCGAGAACCTCGTGCGTCGGGATGCCTTGATGACCATGGGTACTCTTTGGAAGAACTTCAAGACCGGTTGAACTGCAAATATGTGAAGAAAAACCGGTCGGCCATTACGGACTATCCAAATCGGAACCATCTTGGGATGAGTTTGTGGCGATGAAGTCCAATGAATCGACAAAGAAGTCAAGTGAGGATCACAAACAGATCTCGAAAGAACATTCATCCCCACAGACTAGGTGCGGGTGGAGTACGCGGAAAAATTCCTCAATGGGAGAGGCAAGAAGCAGAGGCCTCTCAATCGATTGGCAGAAGTCCCTTGTTTGAACTACCAAAGCGAGTCAAGCACTATGTGTTAGCAAGGGCAACTGTCACGTCTGGTGGGGGCTTGTCCTTCAAAAATAATGAAGATGAAGCGATGTCCCAAAGAGTCCATGAGTGGTCCGTCCAGGCTATAGAAGGCACTTTCATTCCAGATAGAGAGAAGGACGCACTTACCGTGGCCTTAGGAACCAAAGAGCACCCTGGTCGGACACGGGGTGTTGGGGCTAAGGTACCTTGGAGCAAGGGATTCCTTGATCATACCGACTCTTACAGGAGTCGGAAGAGAGCAAAAGAAGAATGTGTCGAATATGAACGAGAAGTAATGAAGCAAGAAATGCTTCGGGATTTACAAGGCACAATACAAGAACAAGTACAAAGACAAGTACAAGCAGCCATGAGCCATGCAGAAGTCGGGAACATTGTTCTCCCAAGCACCTCGCGCCATCGCAGCAGTTGCGCATCCACACCACTCCCAGAAGATGCATTAGCCCGTTATCCCGTGGATGACATACAACAACCGACACCGTGCGGCTCAATATTCTGTCATGAACATATCTCTTGGTACGCTACAGGCATGGCTTATCCGTGCCAAGAAGGCGGTGTTTTGCACAACTCCCCAATCGCGCCCGGATACACAAAGGTTGAAGTGGACACGGTACTTCCGCAGTTCACCGACATGATGTTGGAAATGCCCGGAAATGACGACGTGACAACTCTAGGGACTGCAGTGCACACGTTCATTCAGTGGCGCAAGCGTGACATTGTCCTCGACCTTCAAGTGCCAGCCTGTCCTGCATTAGATTTTCCGGAGTCGTCACCAGCACCCCAGTGTCAAGTGCCCCCACCAGCCGTGACAGCATCAGATATTCCAGCATTAGCTGTTCAGTCGGAGATACGTGAAGAACATAATGTGCATACTACAAAGAAATTGAAAAGTAGGCGAGCCAAGTCGAACACATCAGGTGACGCCAAGACTGAACATGTTGTGCTTAAAAAATATAAGGGCAAATCGAAATCAGACGGACAAGATATTGTACAAAGACTGAAATTCGAGATGGGTAAGCCTTTAGTGACCCAAAAAATGTTTGATACCCTAACATTAATGATGCAAAGATTGCATAAGTGGTACATGGAGCGGTCCAACCAGGGACGTCATCAGAAGTCGGTCATTTCAGTTTTTAAAGATGAGCATTTTCACCATGGGGATGGGTGCTTCTTGATTGAATTCGACAACTTGCATAACATGCACTATCAGGATGCTCTCGACGTGTCTCTTTTGAGATGTTGGGTATTGTAAGTATGAATTACATAAATTGCATAAACATTAATGAAGTTCCGATAAATGCAAATATGTGAAACTTCTTTATTATGTAGGTACGAGACCATTGAATTAAGGAAAACGCAAGCACTTAGTGTAGGGTTCCTCGACCCAGGAATAGTTTGTGAACCTTTAGTCGGAGGAACACCAAATGAGGTCGAGGAATACATATATAATACTTTCATTAAACTTCAAGAGAAGGAATCGATACTTTTTCCCTACAACTTCAAGTAAGTGGTTCACTAGCTAGTTATATTACTCGATGTTGTTCCTTACTCATTGTGATCTTAGCACAATGACTATATTACCTGTGTGTGTAGATTCCATTGGATACTCGTTGCCATTGCACTCGATAAGAGCAAAATGGTTATACTTGGATCCCTGGATAAAGATGTAGAACTTTACAAGGACATGACAAATATACTCTGAATGCCTTTAAAAGATCGTCAAAAGAGCATGAGATACCGCCCATTCCAAAAGTCCCTCTCAATGCGTACTAAATTCCGATGCGTACACATTATTTTCTATATCGCATTTTGTAGTAAATGACTCGTTTCGTGACATTGTGGTTTATTTATTCTTTGCGTTGTCACAAGCAGTTGCAAGGCACATATTTATGCGGATATTTTATCCGCCAATACATGCGGAAATCTTAGGTTCTACATTAGTAGACAATGACGTAGAGGTTTGTCATGCTAACAACGCAAATTGATTCATGCCTAACGATAGCTACGAAAGCTCACATTCATTTTTTCTACTTATAGCGCCTAAAATTGCCTCACGGATGGACTGCACCATAAAGAAATCAAAGCCATTCAGGGACAACTACTTTGGTTCATCATGAGTCAAATCATCAACAAGAATGGCGAGTTTCATGACCACGACAACAATGACCAGTCTTCTGTACTAATCTGGAACGAATCGTGTCTCCATCCCACTCCGATTGATATATGTATCTTTACAGAGTGTGATGATGTTTCATATTTTTCCCTGAAACAGTTGGTGCAATGTAGAATGATGTACGCATGGTTTTCTAACATTTAAATTATTTGGTTCTGAATGAGATGGTTCTTTTATGATAAAGCGTCGTAGATTTGGGCCTCGAGGAGCTCTCGAGGCCTCATGTCCCTAAACCCTTGCGCTGCTCTTCCTGCATTCATCCCCCTCGCATCGTCGATCCAGCTTTCAGATGTGGTGATATGCGATAACCATTCTTCATTAGAATAAATGTTTCAATGATATACCTCATTGAAAAGGATCTATCTTCTGACAAAGACCAAATCGCATGATGAATCCAATGAATACCCTAACCCTGATCTATATATCTTTTTCCCCTCTTTTTCCTTTTCAATTTAATCTTATCTTTTACTGCCATCACTTCTACTCATCATTTGTCGAGGTATTGTAGTACTTTGTCATCTCAATAGCCGGTTTGATGGCCAATGAAAAATATATACAAGGTAGCGAGATCTTCTAGCTTCTACCTTTGCCATGTCCCTCTGTACATTATTGCTGACTCCTTTGTTTACCAACGCTTTGCTTTCTTTCATACTTGCAGGTTTTCTTGCTTTGAAATCAAGTCGACCAAAAGACATTTACTTAGTATTGGTTTGGGCCTTTTCATGAATGGCAAGAGGCTATTTGTTGGTGATTCTGTTATCTTTGTTAGGTAAATTTCTTGCTTCCTTCCATCTTGTGAAAGCTTATCATGGTTCTTCTCCTAAAGTTTGAAATTTTAGCGTCGATAATTGAAATAAACAACAAATTTGGAGATTTAAATGCCACCTTTTGTTTTCCTCATAATGTTTCTTTTGTTTTCAGGAGTTCAAAATGGAACAAGTCGAATCCAGGCTCAGTATTTCCCTATGTTCAGCGGTGTTTCCTTTTTCTTACAAAATTTGTGCCTGTGCTTTACTTGAGGCTTAGATCTAGATCTATTTCGGTGTTCTCACATCGGCAAAAGTTTATTGCTTTGTGTAATTAGGTCTTGATTAGATGTTTAATACCAATTTTTCTCGGAAAATTTGGTCCTTAGACAAGTTCTACATTTCTAGCTGAAATGAGATCATATATGTGAATGCATGCTACAATACTTAATCGATTGTGCATTGAAGTAGCCATGTGAGGTTTTTAAAGAACTGAATTAGTTTTTGACCAAACGCATAATTTCGGAGACTACATTTATAGACGTGGAACTAAACTCTTACGTTTATATATTATATAGCTATCATGTGCAAACCGGCTATTTCTCATCTGTTTCTTTGCCAATACGTCTATTACTCTGTTAGTATGATGTAGGATGAATCATCGTATGGATGTTTTTATATGGTGCAATCGTTGGTGTGTCCTCGCTTTTTGAATACTTCTTTACATCAAAGCGGCCGCCTTGGCGTAGCTGCGTGAAATCTATCTAGTATATTATATTTCACCAGGTTTCTTACGTAATCTATGGATTCTTTCTTTGAAATGCTTGTTAACAATAGATTACGTTGAGGTTACTTCAACGCAAATAGTAGCTATTCCTGAGGTCACAGGTTTCTTCTGTAATCTGATTTGGCATTGCTATCTCTCTACTTTGTGATCATGTTGCTTCAGAGGGCATGGCTAGCAGTATTCCTGAGGCTAGCCACAATTCTGATTTCTATTTTTTTCGGTCAGGTATCATTTGTGTCGGTTCTTAAAAGAAACCGACACTGATATATTTATTTGTGTCGGTTATTGGTTTGAACTGACACTAATATGGTGTATATTAGTGTCGGTTCATGGATTTAACCGACACTGATTTGTGAATATTAGCTTCGGTTCGTGTTTAGAACCGACACTGATATGTACATATTTGTGTCGGTTTGTTATTAGAACCGACACTGATATGTAAATATTTGTGTCGGTTTGTTATTACAACCGACACTAATATATATATATTTGTGTCGGTTTGTGATTAGAACCGACACTGATAATGTTATTTGTGTCGGTTTATAAACCGACACTGATAATGTCCGATTATTACTGTCGGTACATCTGTGTCGGTTGGAAAACCGACACTAATGTCGGTTCCAAACCGACACAGATGAACATGTCCGTAGTAGTGGGTGCCGAAACTAGACGAATATTTTGCACAATTGCATGTAGAGGGATTGAGAGAGAGAGAGGGAGGGAGAGCTGAGAGCAATTGAGAGATGAGAGAGAGAGAGAGAGAGAGAGAGAGAGAGAGACGGGCGAGAGAGGGGAGAAATGCGCGCGAGAGAGCATATGGGCAACTGCTCACCTTTGCCAAATGAACATGTAATATCCCAAAAAAGTGAAGCGGGGGAAAATCAAGGATGTACTACATACATTGTCATGGCCGACTGCATATTTTCATGATGAAACTAATTCGCATTTTTTGGTAAAAAAAAAAGACAATTAGTGGCTAGGACAGTGTATGTAAAATACAGGCAACAGCTTAACCATTTTTATTTCTCTTAACTCCAGATGAATTTGAGGATGAAATAAGGTAGGTATATATCTAGCTTACAGTACACCCACAACTTTTTTTTCACATTTTGGATGCATTTTATGAAGCAAATAATATACTATATGCAAAGGTTGGCAGCTGCCCATATGCTCAGCAAATCTGCTTTTTTTCATAACAACTGAATTGAGAACAGTTCAGTTATCTCAAGAACAGGATCATGTTTACTGTTGGATCTGTTTATAAACATCTGAATATGACACGTCAGACCCTCCAAATTCACAATATGGAAACTAAAGTTTCCTTTGAAAATTTAAATCTTCCTTTGGCTTTTATTTCAAATGGAGTTATCACCAAACAAAACATGATCAAATGGAATTGGCCTGGGAATCCCTCTTGTTATTTTGTGATCAATATGAAACATCTCAACGATTGTAGGATGATGCCTAGTAAGACCGGCCCAAAGGCATGGGCTCTAGGTGCGACCATCTAGAGCCCATAAGCGATAAGTCCCATTGGCGATAGAGCCCTGCCCAAATATCGTTCAGCCTCAATACTTCAACCTCATGTCTAAAAAGCCCAAGGCCCAAAACATTCCGTAATAGCTCAAGGTAAAAAAAAATAAAGTAAAAATTGCTAGTCGATTCTCTTCTAAGATTCGGCTTTGCACTAATTTTCATACTCTATTTAGACATCTGCTTCTATACTCTTCCTTCTAGTACAAGTTGCACAAATCTTGAAGCAAGCGAAGGGGTAAGTAATCACCATCTACCCTTCATTCATGCTTTAATAATTGTGCACCTCTCCTCTATTTAACATGTTTTGAAAATTTTAAATTTAAATTTGAAATATCATGTTTTTAAATTATAAATGTTAATATGCTTATGTTTTATATATTACAAATATTTTTTATTGAATTTTAGTGGTGTCAAATGAAGATTATACATAGCGGATATGTCAAAATATGAGAAAAAGTAAAATATGGACTGAGATTTAGGGGCTGTTGCTGGACTTGTGCTCTGAAAACAGGACCCCAAAAATTAGGAGGAGTCCCTAAATCCAAAATAATGACCCTGTTTTAGGGGCTCTTGCTGAAGATGCTCATACTCTTGTAAACTGTAAAGGCTGTTTCCGTTATCGTTAATGGGCCACTATCGTTATTGTAAAGTGTAATGGTTCGAAAAATCGGGGTTGCAAATGTGCAGTTCGCAGGGAAGGCAAAAAGAATCGAGGCAAACGCATCTAGGCCCATCAAGAAATAAGTGAAAGGATGCGCGTCAGAGCCCATGCCCATCCCCCCGACGCGGACCAATTCTCGCCAGCACGGCCTCTGTGGCAGTCGTCTCATCACACGGCCCGTCCGTGGGCTTCCACCAGACGGGAGCGGTTGTCAAACGCCGGTCCTGTAATCCTAACCGCGCGCAAACATCTAGCGGCACGGCGCGACCTCCCGCGGCCCAAGGTCCTAATCGGCTGATCCCTGCGGCGTGCCCGACCACAGCGAAACGGCGAATTTTTTTTATTTAATATTTATTTTAATATTTTTTCAAAAATAATCAACGAAAAAAAATATTACGAAAATAAGTTCCTGTCGGCCGGATATAGGGCGATCGCCTCATATTCGAACGATAGGTACCTGAATGCAAAAAATGATATCGCTCGACGTCTATAACCATCAATGACAGTCAGGGGGCACACTCTCAGGGGCCTGTATATGAGGCGATCGTCTCATATTTGGGCGATAGGAATCTGAATGCAAAAAACGACTTTTTTGCATTCATGTCACTATCGCCACATAATCTTTTGCATTTAGGTCCCTATCGTTTGAATATGGGGCGATATGTCCCCTAACAGTGTGCCCCCTAATGGTCATTGACAGCTATGGACGTCTAGCGACTGCGTTTTTGCATTCAGGTCCCTATTGCCCGTATGTGGGACGACGAGTGCGGGAACCCATTTTCATAATATTCTTTTCTATTGATTATTTTTTAAAATAAATATTAAATAAAAAAATTCACCAAACGGCTCGCATCTCACTCTCACTCCTCATCCCCCTACATTCCTGCGTGCAGCGGCGCCGGCGCACGACTTCCCTTCACGCGTGGACCGACTGTGGTAGCATTCTGCAGCGCCGCCGTCGCCGGCCCAGAACCCTAACCGGAATTGCATTGCCGCGGCACTGTAACACAGGCACGCCCCCTCCTCCCACGATTCCACCGCACGCAGATCTGGTCCAGACTCCCTGCTGCTGCTCCGTCATCAGCATGCCGTACTGCTACTGCTAGCTGGATCCAACATGTCTTTGCTGTGACTTGGTTTATCACTCCTTGCCTACGGCACAACTGTTAGACAACCTCGCTATCGAATAGTCCGGGGTTGCCTAATAGATTGAACTGGAGAACAGAGAGAGGGGGCGAGAGACACAATATGAGGAGGAACAGGTCTGCTTTATTATTCTGTATGCTTCTGTACAATGGGGTGACCCCCTGCCTCCTATATATAGCGGTTCTGCTTAGAGATAAGGAAGAGTCCATATAGGATACGAATCCGGTTTCCTAACACTCCCCCTTAGACTCTTCACTGTGAGATGCATATGCCTCATTAAAACTCCATAAAAACCCAGTGGGAAAAATAATTGGAGAAAGAGTACATAGCACACGCTTGCTGTGTTGCACAGATTGCCTCATCAAAAACCTTATGTAAGAAAACTTCAATGAAAAACTTACTTAAGGAAAAGAGTACAATCCACCCAAACTTCAATGTTAATCTTCAAGATTCACGTTGGGTACTCAAACTTCATATTTGAGATTTATTTAGGAGTATGTGAAAATTCTCCCCCTGAAATCTGCACTTCTCTAAGCCTTATCATCCCGATTCCTCTAACACATCTTTCAAAGGAAGATGCCGGGAGTGACTTAGTGAATAAATCTGCGAGATTTTCACACGACTTAGTATGCAGTATCTTTATCTCATTCATCTTATGCAATTCATGAGCATAAAAGAACTTGGGGTTGATATGCTTTGTGAGGTTACTCTTCACATATCCCATTTGCACTTGAGCAACACAAGCTGCATTATCTTCATAGATAATGGTGGGGGTTTGTTCCATGTTCAAACCACATGACTTCTGGATGTGATGAACCATTCTTCGAAGCCATGCACATTCTCGAGAGGCTTCATACAAGGCAATTATTTCTGAGTGGTTTGTCGACGTTGAGACAAGAGTCTGCTTAGATGACTTCCACGAAATTGCTGTTCCACCGCAAAGGAAAACATACCCAGTTTGTGACTTACCAGTATGCGGGTCTGATAGGTACCCAGCATCGGCATAGCCAACCAAATTCAATTCATTCTTTCTTCTGTAAAACAAGCCAAGGTCTTTGCTTCCTTGAAGGTAACGGAAGATGTCCTTTACCCCTTTCCAATGCCTTTTGGTGGGTTACGCCTTTATCTGCGCGCTAGCAAATTCACGGCGAACGCAATGTCCGGCCTAGTGCTATTCGCAAGGTACATGAGCGCTCCAATTGCACTCAAGTATGGGAATTCCGCTCCCAGGACTTCCTCCCCCTCTTCTTTAGGCATGTACGGGTCTAGGTCTGCTTGGAGTGACCTTCCGACCATTGGGGTCTTTGCGGGGTATGCCTTTTCAAAACCAAATCTCTCCAACACTTTCTGCGTGTAGGATGATTGGTGTACCAAGATTCCGCCTTGGACATGTTCAAGCTGCAAGCCTAAACAGAACTTGGTTTTACCCAAGTTTTTCTTTTCAAACTCAGATTTCAAGTATGTGCATGCTTCTTCAATTTCTTCATCCGTCCCAATGATGTTCAAGTCATCTACATAGACGGAGATTATACAAAATCCATTCTGGGATCGTTGTATAAACACACATGGACAATCTTCACTGTTCGAGTAGCCTTTCTTGCAAATAAAGTCACTCAAGCGATTGTACCACATTCTTCCCGACTGCTTCAGTCCATACAGTGATTTCTCCAATTTCACACTGTATAGGTTTCTATTTGCTCTGTCTTGGTTCGGGATAGGGATACCTTCCGGTACTTTCATGTATATCTCTGAATCCAAGTTTCCATACAAATATGCTGTGACAACATCCATTAGCTTCATTTTCAACTTCAAGTTGACTGCCATTGAGATCAAGTATCTAAAGGTAATTCCGCCCATGACCGGAGAATAGGTTTCTTCATAATCAACCCCAGGACGTTGAGTGAATCCTTGAGCGACAAGCCTTGCCTTGTACCTTACAACTTCATTGTTTTCATTTCTCTTGCGAACAAAAACCCATTTATGACCTACGGGGTTTATATGGGGAGGCGTGCGGCACACAGGCCCAAACACCTCTCTTTTGTTCAGAGAGACTAACTCTGCGGTGATTGCCTTCTTCCAATCTTCCCAATCGAGCCTTTTCTTGCACTCTGCGAGAGATGCGGGCTCGGGATCATAATTAATGATCGTGGCAATCTTCTTTGCAAAGTATACATCAACATTGGCTGTTGCTCTATTCATTGATTCTCCTGATATTACAAAATTTATGGCCATTTCGTCATGGTGTGCTTCATGCACTTCTACTTGCTCTTCATTGCTATTTCCCATTCCAGGAGCAAGTTCCTTTAGTTTTTCTCCGCCAATGTGTGCGCACACATTATTTCCGGCGGCTTCTTCCAATGGAAGGTTCAGATCTAGAATTGCCTTTTCCATAGGCTTCTTTCCAGTGCCAGGTCTCAACTGGCTCCCCTTCTTGCTTTGGGGCACTTTTGTGATTGGCTGTGGTAAGTCCTCTTGCCCAGTTTTCCCCAGACGTCTCCGGGTACTTTGGGTTTGAGAAGCCAGATTTCCTGTTCTTTTTCTTTGAGGCCTCGGAACAGGAGGAGGGATACCTTCTGCTTTCTTAGGTATTTCCACCCTCTCTGGTGCATTTCTTGCGGGTACATGCGACTTAATCACGCTCTTGAGATCACAAAAATGATCGAGCGGTTCATTTGCTAAATTCTGCAAATCAATTATCTTCTGGACTTCTTGATTTGCTTCATTAGTGCGAGGGTCATGTGCGGGGATCCCAGTGGAATGCCATATTATTTTCCGGCATTTTTCATCCAATGGTTGATTCTCTCCCCCTAATGACGGGAAACGGTCCTCGTCAAAGATACAGTTAGCGAATCGGGCTGTATGCAAGTCTCCAGTCATGGGTTCCAAATACCTGATTATGGATGCACTCTCATAACCAACGTATATCCCAGACTTGCGGAGAGGGCCCATTGCAGTCCGCTGTGGGGGTGGTATAGGTACATATACCATACAACCAAAATTTCTTAGATGGGAAATCTTCGGGATGACCCCTTGCACTAGTTGCATAGGTGAATGGATGTTGTAGGTCGATGGTCTATGATTGATGAGTGCTGCTGCGTGCAGGACTGCGTGTCCCCAACAAGTGTTGGGCAAGTTACAACTCTGCAAGAGCGGTCTGGCAATGAACTTAATCCTCTTTATTAGTGCTTCAGCTAGCCCATTTTGCGTATGGACGTGCGATGCAGAGTGCTCAATGATTATTCCCGTTCTTTGTGCAATAATCATCAAATGCCTTGGAAGTAAATTCGCCGACATTGTCCATTCGAATGGACTTCACGCGATGATCAGGAAAAGCATTCTTAATTCTGATGATCTGCGAGATCAGTTTTGCGAATGCATGATTCCTTGTTGACAGCAAACATGTATGCGACCATTTCGATGAAGCATCAATGAGCACCATAAAGTATCGAAACGGCCCTGACAAGGGCTGAATCGGGCCGCAAATATCCCCCTGAATGCGTTCCAGGAATGCAGGGATTTCATGTTGCACTTTCATAATAGAGGGTCTAGTTATTAATTTCCCGGTGGCACATGCATGGCACACAAAATCTTCATGATTTGGGAAATTCTTAACATTGATGCCATGACCTTGTGAGTTATTAACTATATTTCTCATCAATCTAAGACCAGGATGACCTAATCTACAATGCCATAAAGAAAATAATTCAGAGCTTCTAAAGACAGTCTTCAAAGAAGTATACACTGCGTGTGCATTGATTTTCGTGTAGTACAACCGAGATTCATATGAGGGACATTTTTCTAGTACCATCTTTCCATATTTCGCGTGCTTCACAATGCACAAGTGTTCTTTGCCATTTTCTTCATTGGTTTCTACGTGAAACCCATTGGCGCGGATATCTTTGAAACTTAAGAGAGTGCGTGTTGATTCAGGGTACAAGAGGGCTTCTTCAATTACCAAAGTTGTACCCATTGGCAATATAATTGTGGCTCTTCCTGAGCCTATTATATGCGTATCGCTTCCTGCGATTGTCGTAATCCTTCCAGCGTTCTTCGTGATCGTCTGGAAGTATTTCGACTCTCTTAAGATGGTATTTGTTGTGCCACTATCAACAATGCATATTTCCTCCATTGGGCGCTACACGATTTCTTGATGCTTTTCAATCTATTCTTCGGTAGGCTATCGCGTAGGATAGAGTCGCGTAGGACTTTTCTTTCGGCAATCCGAGTGGATGCCGGCTTGATGGCGAGTTGATTGCAGATCGGATCGGGCGATCAATCGCCGGTAGTAGACGTTCGTCGTCGTCGATGATCCTTCGCTTCTTGTCTTTTCTCACCTTTCAATCTTTCTCCGGTAGAGCTTCGTGCTGATAACGTGTTAGACAACCTCGCTATCGAATAGTCCGGGGTTGCCTAATAGATCTCAAGTGGAGAATAGACAGGGAGAAAGAGAGACACAATATGAGGAGGAACCAGGCCTGCTTTATTATTCTGTATGCTTCTCTGTACAAAGGGGTAGCCCCTGCCTCCTATATATAGCGGTTCTGCTAGAGATAAGGAAGAGTCCATATCGGATACGAATCCGTTTCCTAACACTTTCCACATTGATTCCAATCTTGTCTTCATGGACTTCAAGTCCTATTTGGACTCCACGTCCGGCCGGATTGGGTTCGGCTAGCACGCAGCTGACTCGCTGGGGTGTCGGCGCCTTGTGTGCTGCGCGTCATGTTGTGGGCTGGGCGAAACAGCAGCAACCGGCGATAGCCCAGTAGCGGCCGGACGACAGAGCTTCAACAGCCAAGGAGGCGACTTCGGGTACCCGGGCCGGCAGCGCTTCATGGCCGAGGTGGTCGGCGGCTTCGTGCCGGACCAGTGGCGTTCCGGGAGGAGGGTGCCGTGGCGGCCTGCGTGGCCAGGAGTGCGGCGACTGCCGGCCGGCGTTGCTTCATCTCCTGGGTCAACTAGATGCATGCATGCTAGTTAGTGTATTCAAGTCCAACTAGATGCGTGCATGCTAGTTTACGCATGGCATGCAAATGCAAGTATTGCATGCATGGCCAATGCAAATGTGCGTACGGCATGCAAGTGCCTGGAAGGCAACACACGCGTGTATGCTTCTGCACGGCCGCGAGCTTAGCCGGCAGTCGAGTGGCAGGGAGCCGGAGCGGCTTCGAGCCGCGTGGAACTGTGACGGTGATTCCGAAGGCGCGTAGCGACGACTAAACCTGATGGCGGCCAAGCCGTCGCATGAGGCCAGCGCTGATCCGACGGCGCGTGCACGGGTGCGGAAGCGCTGCGGTGGGCCATCCGGTGGCTTCGTGCGACTGGCGACGCTTCATGGTCGTGTTCGGGCTGAGGCCGATCTGTAGCTTCGTGCTACAGTACATTGGATGATAATGCTGGATTCGCAAAACAATGGCTTCGTGCCATGAAACTATGACGATTCTATGTACTGTTGTTTCGTTTCCAGTAGCTTCATGCCACGTGACGAATACAGTATCTAGAAGCGTAGATTAGATGCAAAATAGATTCAACGAGCGATTCAATCCTCGTTCTCACCTTTCCTCACCTTTTCAATCTGTTCGCCGAGCAGAGCTTCATGCTGATAACGTGTTAGACAACCTCGCTATCGAATAGTCCAGGGTTGCCTAATAGATTGAAGTGGAGAACAGAGAGAGAGGGCGAGAGACACAATATGAGGAGGAACAGGTCTGCTTTATTATTCTGTATGCTTCTGTACAATGGGGTGACCCCCTGCCTCCTATATATAGTGGTTCTGCTTAGAGATAAGGAAGAGTCCATATAGGATACGAATCCGGTTTTCTAACAACAACAAACTAGATGCGTGGTTGTGGCGTATATGGCGAAAGTCGCAATGTGTTCACGTGTGTAACTGTCAATCCGCGTGAACGTGCTTATGTCCACTCAACACTTTCAATAGAATAATTTCTGGAAGCCATTTTTCTAAGTGTAATGGTGACAGATGAAATTCGTTTTTTTTTTTCAATTCCGGGGGGTTTTACCAAAAAATCTAGCGAACTTCAAAAATTTTTAGGGTCTTTGCAACAAAAGGGATATAGATATAATTTTTGAAATTTCTGGAGGCTTTTACAAAAGAAACCAGTGAAATTCGGATTTTATACAAACTCTAGAATTTTCAGAGGCCTTCCGCCAAAGAAACCGATGAAACCCGGTTTCTTGGCGAGTTTTTTGGCAAAAAAAAAAAACTAGATGTAATTTTTTGGAACTTTTGGGTCTTTTCCAAAAGAAACCTGCGCAAAGAAACAGACCTAGATGTAATTTTAGGAAGTCCAAGGACCTGTTCGCAAAAAATGCAATTTTGTGTTAGGATTTTTTCTGGAAAAGAACTTGGATGTAATTTTTTTGGAAGGCTGGGGACCTTTTCGCAAAAAATAGAGCACCACGTTGCCTTACCACGCGTCGCACGGCAAAAATCGCTTGGCCGACATGCGCGCGCAGCTGTGATTCGAAGGCACATCCTCGGCTACGCACCTAGGGCTGTTAAAAAAGCTCGAGACTCGTAAACTGCTCGAGCTCGGCTCGTTCCAGGCTCGATTCGAGCTCAGGTCGAGCCCCAAACGAGCCGAACTCGAGCTTGCACTGAAGTTGGCGAGCCCTAACAAGCGAACTAGAATAGTTTGAGTAGACTCGTGTGCACAATTGTCTATGAGTCTATCCTTTCGTTGTTTCGCACTTTCGTTTCGCTCACCCCAAATCCCAGACGGCCCAACCCTAAGGTCCCCAACGTCCCATTCCCACTCCCACGAGTTCCACCTCAAGTCCTCAGGCGTCCCTGGCTACTGATTCCCCATTCCCAAACCCTAAATCGCCTCCTCAGCTCCCTTGTCCCTGGCGCCCGCCCTAGTTTTCCCCTGGACGCCGCTGCTCCATCAGGCAGAGGCAGCTCAAGCAGGCAGGCTCCACTGCACTCGACGGGTTGTCGAGGAAAGAGGCTTGGAATGCGGCCAAATGGGGTGAGCCAACGTGGCGACGCCTCTCCTTCTTTGCTACTGAGTAGGTGAGGCAAGCACCGATGCCCTTCTCCTCTACCGTGAAGAACGGCCTGAGCTCCTCCAAGTTCCATCATCAACCGAGAGTATGAACCATTCCCCCAACCTGATTTCCCTTCCCCATTCCCAAACTGTAAATCATGAATCTGCTTGTGCGATTATTGGTATAGATCTGTAGAATTGGAGACTAAATGTTGGATTTTTTGGGGGGTTTGTTCATCTGCTTTTGGAGATGATGATTTCTATCAAAGACTATTCTGAGGATGAGCCAAGAGCTCTATCAGTGCCACACAAGAACTGATTTGCCATTCTGATCCAAAGCACTTGTCATCCATTTGTCTCTCTTTGTTTCTGATGGTAGATCTCGTCTACTTGTGATTAAACCTTGCATATCAGTCTGATCCCAAGCACTATAGATTTGAGATTAAGATTAAGACAACTGGTCTAATATGTGATTTGCAATTCTTTGAAAAGGAAAAATACCTTATTTTTGTCTAAACACGTGGAGTGTTTTTATTTGTTTTTTTTTTTTTTTTTTGGAATGAAGATTTGCTCAAAGGTTGTTTATGAAGAAGGTTTCTTCTGGCATTACTTCATACTAGGTAGAACCGTGCGGCAATGCCGCACCGCACAAAATTTAATTCGGAATTCTTTTTTGCAAGGAAACAGTGGAGAAAGGATCTAGTTGTTATTTTTTTTTTGGAAAAAGGTGACGTGAAGGATCCGGTCGCGAATCTACGAAACGACGGGTCTTTTTTTGAAAAATAACCGGAAAAAAATATAGAGATAGAGCTGTACACATATATCTGTTGATGAAAATATTGTTTCCGAGAAAAACGAAGAAATAACCTAGACACAAATTTCTTTTGACGAATTTGGTTAACACTTTATTATTACCCGACTAACCTCTTTTTGTCGAGTTTAATACTCTATGTGCTAATCGGGTGATAATACATGTTCCGAAAAATATTAGAGATGTCAACCCTCTTTTATTGAGTTTAATACTCTATACGTTCACCGAGTAATAATACACATTTCGAAAAACATTAGAGATCGAGTTGGGGAAAAAAAATTAGAGATTAGTGATCGAGTTGGGAAAAAAATCTAGAGTACACATATTTCTGTTGACGAAAATATTTTTTTTAGGAAAAACGAAGAAAGGACCTGGACATAACGGCTGGGGACCTGTTTATTATATGTTTGGACCTGATCGCTATTTGTATTTAGCAGGGGGCTTTGCCATAAAGTAACGAACCAGGGACCTAAGCGCAATTCAAAAAAGATTTTTTATACTCACAAAAAATCGCAAAGGACCTCTTTGTAATTTACAGAGACCTATCCGTAATTTACAAAAAGGGAAGGACCTTTGTGCAAAATGGCATGAGGGGTGAGGTGGCACCCTTGGTTGGCCTCCAATTCTTCCCCTCTACCGTGAAGAACGGCCTGAGCTCCTCCAAGTTCCATCATCAACCGAGAGTATGAACCATTCCCCCAACCTGATTCCCCTTCCCCATTCCCAAACTGTAAATCATGAATGCAGCGTGCGATTATTGGTATAGATCTGTAGAATTGGAGACTAAATGTTGGATTTTTTGGGGGGTTTGTTCATCTGCTTTTGGAGATGATGATTTCTATCAAAGACTATTCTGAGGATGAGCCAAGAGCTCTATCAGTGCCACACAAGAACTGATTTGCCATTCTGATCCAAAGCACTTGTCATCCATTTGTCTCTCTTTGTTTCTGATGGTAGATCTCGTCTACCTGTGATTAAACCTTGCATATCAGTCTGATCCCAAGCACTATAGATTTGAGATTAAGATTAAGACAACTGGTCTAATATGTGATTTGCAATTCTTTGAAAAGGAAAAATACCTTATTTTTGTCTAAACACGTGGAGTGTTTTTATTTGTTTTTTTTTTTTTTTTTTTGGGAATGAAGATTTGCTCAAAGGTTGTTTATGAAGAAGGTTTCTTCTGGCATTACTTCATACTAGGTAGAACCGTGCGGCAATGCCGCACCGCACAAAATTTAATTCGGAATTCTTTTTTGCAAGGAAACGGTGGAGAAAGGATCTAGTTGTTATTTTTTTTTTTTGGAAAAAGGTGACGTGAAGGATCCGGTCGCGAATCTACGAAACGACGGGTCTTTTTTTGAAAAATAACCGGAAAAAAATATAGAGATAGAGCTGTACACATATATCTGTTGATGAAAATATTGTTTCCGGGAAAAACGAAGAAATAACCTAGACACAAATTTCTTTTGACGAATTTGGTTAACACTTTATTATTACCCGACTAACCTCTTTTTGTCGAGTTTAATACTCTATGTGCTAATCGGGTGATAATACATGTTCCGAAAAATATTAGAGATGTCAACCCTCTTTTATTGAGTTTAATACTCTATACGTTCACCGAGTAATAATACACGTTTCGAAAAACATTAGAGATCGAGTTGGGGGAAAAAATTAGAGATTAGTGATCGAGTTGGGAAAAAAATCTAGAGTACACATATTTCTGTTGACGAAAATATTTTTTTTTAGGAAAAACGAAGAAAGGACCTGGACATAACGGCTGGGGACCTGTTTATTATATGTTTGGACCTGATCGCTATTTGTATTTAGCAGGGGGCTTTGCCATAAAGTAACGAACCAGGGACCTAAGCGCAATTCAGAAAAGATTTTTTTATACTCACAAAAAATCGTAAAGGACCTCTTTGTAATTTACAGAGACCTATCCGTAATTTACAAAAAGGGAAGGACCTTTGTGCAAAATGGCATGAGGGGTGAGGTGGCACCCTTGGTTGGCCTCCAATTCTTCCCCTTTTAATATATAGTATTTAGCAGGGGGCTTTGCCATAAAGTAACGAACCAGGGACCTAAGCGCAATTCAGAAAAGATTTTTTTATACTCACAAAAAATCGTAAAGGACCTCTTTGTAATTTACAGAGACCTATCCGTACTTTACAAAAAGGGAAGGACCTTTGTGCAAAATGGCATGAGGGGTGAGGTGGCACCCTTGGTTGGCCTCCAATTCTTCCCCTTTTAATATATAGTATATTGGGTTCACATAGACAGATAGACTGTAAGCAAATGGAGATGCTTGTTACTGGCAAAACTAGGAAGAAGTGGCAAGAGGGAGGTAATGGAAATATGCACATTAAGTAGACCAGTGGTGTAGCCGTATAGGTTTGTCAGTTGACACTAAATAATAAGCAAACATTTAGTAACCAATGGTGATGCCTATGATAGTTTTTTGATCTTGTGCCTAAACATACCTCACGCGTCACTATATGCCACCAGAGGTTGCTGGTTGACGGAGTGTTGCTGTGCACTGAGCACCATTTGCTGAGATTATACATGTAGTACATGCACCTTGTTGTGGAAAATTCATTATTTGTTGAGATACAATAATCATCAAATTGCTCAAAATGATATACAATAATCATCAAATTGCTCAAAATAAATCATGTCTTATTCATAAAGTCGGCACTATCACCTGCTGCCTGCTATAGCCTGGTAGTACTGCAAGTCTGGTAATACCACGCCTTGACCGTCGGTAGTGTTGGTCGCCCTGAAACCCCCAGACTCCTCACTCTGGAAAATAATTACCGTCATGTAAGTGCTGGTAGTACCACTACCTTGGTACTACCGCACCAAATTTTGGTAGTGCCGCTCAGCTCAACTCAGAGGAAAACTCAGTACAACCGCAAGCCAACACTACCGCTACCTGGTTTCGATAGTGTCGCCAGCCAGTACTACCGTTGTTGCAAAACCGATAGTACCGCTTCAACCTGACAGAACTCAAGTTGCTTCCAAAGTCAAAATGCATTCAAATCAAACTCAAACCAGAGCACAACTTGCTCAACTAAAGTCAAATCTCATCACAAATATGGATAGACCGCCCCATGGTCTTTCAAATACCCTACGTATGCACTTGTGTCCATTTTGTTGGTGAACTTTCTAGCATAGAAAAAAAAGAGAACTAGCCTCTGGTTATTAAAACTTTCATCCATCAACTCTGTAACATCTCAATTTTATTTTTATTGAATTTATTCAGTTATTTAAATTTTTTGGAATTTTCTAGAATTTATTTGGAATTAAATTGAACTAAGCCCTTTAGTGAATTATTTAAATATTTGAAAATTTCATATAAAGTTTTGTTAGAAATATTTATTTGAGTCCAAAATGTTTCAAAATATTTTCTAGAATTTTTTCTGGAATTTTTCTGACATTTTTGGTATTTTTCTCACTTTAATTGAATAACCAGAATTATTCAAATCGAAAAAAAAATCCGAAAATAGTGAAAACCCTAGTGGATTTGGGCCGTACCCGCGCCGCCAGCCCAGTGCAGCCCGCGCCGCCGTTAACCCTAACCCTAATCGCACGAACCGTTGGATCTCGATCCAACGGTTGTCAGCGTGCCGCATCGCGCGTTCATCCGAGTCGTTGATCGCGAGACGCGTGGACGAGCGGGGTGGAGCCACGTCGGCTTGGCTATGTCGATGCCAGAGTCCACCGTTGCAACAACCGCGCCGCAATTTCCGCGTAGATCTCGACATTCGGGCGGTTATAAATGGAGCTATGCTGCCTTTGTAATTGCTCGTCATTGCTATGGGGTCGCCACCACAGTTTTTGAGCCGTTTCGTCGCCGTCGGCCGTCTTCCGGTGAGTTTGCGCACGGATTGGGGATCAGCACCACCAGGCGCACCGGATCCACTACCTCACTTCGCTGGGGGATGCGCGAAACGTCGGAAAGCTAGTCGTCATCTTCGAGTCCAGCCCGAGTCTCGCCGTCGCTCACCGTCAACCTTCACGAGCTCAGTCAGCCATACAATCAAGATCCAACCGTCCAGGTAATGCCACGTAGATGTGTATCAGTGCCGTGGATCTAATCTAACCTAGGCTATTAGATCTGTAATCGTGTGGTGTGGATTGAAACGCGTGGATGCACAAGTGGCTCACCACGTGTTTGTGCCGTAGTGTAGATGCGATCGATCTGGGCCGTTGATTTTAAGATGTGTGGTCCAGATCAGGTTGCGTAGTATTGAATAGATTAGATCTCGACTGTTGGTTCATGATCGTGTGGTTCATATTGTGCCACGCGTCAGGATTCGGGTCATGCCACGTAGCCACTCTTCGCTGCGATTAAGATTCAATCTGAGCCATTGGATCTTAGAGGAATGGTATAGATTTAGTCATGTTGCACAGCTATAGATTTATCAGTGATCGTCCAATCTGAGGTGGACGGCATGGATCGTGCCACGCAGCAATCACCGGGACTAGCCACGTCGTCGTCTTTCGTGATGATTTAGATTAGATCGTAGTCGTCCAATTTGAATCGATGGTTCGGATTTGCCGCCACCCTAGCCAACCAAAACCTGCCATGTAATGGCACAGGAGCCGATGCACTGCAGCTGAGGCGCCGGCCACCGCTGACGTCAGCAAGCGGGCCTGCATGTCAGCCGCTGAGCCGCGCACGGGTGACATCAGCAATGACGTCATGATGATGTCATGGGTGGGTCCCACCTATCAGCCGAGCTGAGCCGGGCTTTTTTACGTCAGCAATGACGTCATCCCGAGCGGGCCGACATGTCAGCGGGACAGTCACGTGGACCCAGTCCATACACCCGAGGCGACGTGGCAAGCGTTGATTGGTCCACGTGTCCCACGACGCAAGCTAACACAATAATTTCGGATTTCTAATAGAAAATAAATCAGATAATTCGATTTGTTCTTTTAAATATTATTTTAAACTTTGAATTGCTATAACTTTGGCGTTTGAACTCCGATTGAGGTGATTCCATAGCCTAAAAATTTGTAAAATTGTGCTCTTTTTAATTATGAATTTTATTTAATTTTTGGACTTGATTTGCTCTCTATTTTTTGGATATTTATTCTTTATTTATTCGTTACGCGTAGACGTTGAATTACCCGAAGGCTTTGAGGGTGAGGTGTTGATTCAAGAAGAATGTCCAAAGCTTAACCAAGACATTTTCCGAGGCAAGTTGTGCTTTGATCATGTTGATCCCATGTTTAAAAGTTATGTTGTTTTAAATTATTGCATGCTAGTTTAATTAAAAGTGAATTCAATTAATTTGGGAATAGATAATCAACCTATTTGATTTATTCCACCTTGCCTATAATAATTGTATGACATGAATCATTTGTCACCCTAGTTTGTGAAATAATAGTTGGACTTTATTGTATTTGCCAACATGGGTTACTACATCGTGTTTAGTGTGCTTAGCCCTACAACGAGTTACCAACATCAATTTGGAATATAAAAATTAATCTTGCTTAATGAGATATGGAACATATTTATGAAAGATGTGGCATGTGTTATTGATGATGCTGATGTCACATGGTGCATGGTAACCAACTGGTTGATAAAATGATTTAGACTGTGGCAAGTGACAAGAATTGTTTAATGGTGGGCCAGGTGTGGCACTTGAGCGGTCGTATTTTTGTTTTGGATAAAGGAAAGTAGTCATATGGATTAATCGTATATGTGGATTTCTCTGGGAGTCTTACCTCGATCAATTAAGGGCATAACCTTGCAAGAATTTGAATTGAGTCTATCATACAACCACAAGTTTGGAATGGGACAAACCTAGCTGATTAATTTGTGATGTCTAGATTTCGGTGCTATCATAGTGGTGTGGGTTCCGGGTGTACGGGTAGACTCACATGGCGCAAGAGGGGGGCCCTGTTGTGGTGGTGTAACCCTTTAGTGTTGAAACCTCAGCGGGTAGTACTGGGTCTAGAAGGAGCATTGTAAAGTCTTTGTTATGATCGCTCATTTGCATACTCTTGTATGGCAATTTACGGCTGACGTGATAGGTTGATTGTATCTTGTGGGTAAAGTGTATAGCCTTTGTAGAGTGTCAAAACTATTTAAATAGCTGAGTCCACGGTATTGGATACTACTCGGGGATTACAATCAAGGGTTAGATTTTCATAAAAGTGAACTTGGGAATGGAGAAAGGTTGTTCGGGAAATGTGAAATTGGTTTATGGAGGAGAAATGGTTTACTTGTGAAATAACTGTGAAATTTATTACTGATATTATTGTTTTACTGCTTTACAATCTATTATGTTTATTTGTGAATGCTACTTTGTGGCAAATAACCAATTCAGCCATTCATTTGGAATAAGCTATGATACAGTTATTAGACTTGCATTTTATGCATGACTTGCTGAGTGTTTTATGTACACACCCCTTTGCAACAAACAAATCACCAGTTGAGCAGAAGTATATACTTTCGTAGGAGGAGTTCAGTGAGGAGGCGAATATCTAGGAGTTGAACCTTGTCAGATGCCTGTGGCATATTGATGGGATTCACCAAACGTTCTTTGTTTCGCTGCTGTTTATTTATTTGGAGTTGAAGCCATCAAGACCTCACCAGTGTAAGGTTGACTTTAAGGTCGTTCGATAGTTTTATATTCAATAATTGAGTTATTCTTATATTTCCACCGTGCATGATTGTGGTATTCATCTGTGTTGAGACTGTGTGCACTAGCGTGATCCTGAATTAGTGCAGAATACACAAAGGGTCCAGGTTTGCACATTCAAGTCCCGACAAGCTCCAGGTTTGAAATGTTTGTGCACTATGCAATTTACAAGGTCCCGATGATTCGAATGTAGAATGTTGTTGCCAGTGATTCAAAGGTTGGATAAAAAAATATACGTTGGTGAAAATTTTCTTGTCTTTGGTCTAAGGTGGAGTATTTATAGGTGCTTAATTAGGTGATATGTTGTGAAATTGTAGTGGTGCACTCATGCACCCGCATTGGATTCAGCACCCATCACGAAAAATTTTGGAAGAAAATGATGATGTACTTATCAATTTGCTCTACCTAAATACTATAGAATTTCAAGTTCAAATCATGGTACATTAAGAACAAAAAAATAAGAAAATATGACAAATCATAAATCAAAAGGAAAAGCAAAAAGGAAAGGATAAATGCTACTATTCACATAACATTTATTTATTTTTATTCTAACACATTTTGAATTTGAAGTTGAAATTTTAGAAGGTGCTAGAGCACTCTACGAAGGGTGAGTGCGTAAATGCACCACAGAAGATAGTGCATAGGATATGTTGATCATATCTGGTCCGTGTTAGATCACAATCTGTAAACTTATCTTCTCCCTATGAATCTAAAATAGTTCTCATAAATTCTTCTTTGAGTGTTTATAATAAATTAGAACTTTCAACTCAAAATAATTCAAGTCTCAACTATAAAACTGAACCTTCAATTCAAACTAATTCAAACTTTCAAATTCGTTGGGGAAACTTCCAAAATAAATGTGAACTTTCACTACTACAGAAAATGACATCACAGACGATTCGGAACCATCATCATAGACAATTTTTCGAACCTTCTATAACCAAGTGTCAGTGATAATAATGACACATCATCAACGATTTTTAAACCATCTATGAAAAACCTATTACAAATGGTTCATGGCTAGAACCATCTATGATAACCTATTTTACTGATCATTGTAATCTTAATTGTGACAACACAACTAGTTTTCTAAGAAGATGAACTGCTAACATGTCGAGATCGGATTTCCAAATTCGAACCCTCTATGTATAACTGCACTATTCCCAGATCAAGCTAGTGCACACGGTAGAAACAGTGATGATAACACATCCATATCACGAATCAAATAATAATAAAAGTCAAATAAAAGGTATCAACCTTATGGTCAACGATTACAAATAAATAGCCACATGGCTTAAGTTCAATAAAGTAGCAGCGGAAACAAAATAAATAGTGGCGTGATAAACCCATCAATGTGCCCAATAGGTAGGGGTGAAAATGGTACGGGTTAATCCCGACCGATCCGGTACCGAATCCGTTAAAAACCGTATCCGGGAAAAAAAAATCCGTATCCGGCCGGATTCGGATACGGTACCGGATACTTGCTACCGGATCTGATATGGATCTGATAGACGAGATATCCGACCGAATAGCTGCGGTATATGGTAACCGGATATTATCCGACCGGATATCCGAATCAACAAAACAAGGGTACTCCATACTCAAGTCAAGACTCAAGAGTCAAGGGCTTCCCATTCGATTCCCGCAAGCCTCAGTCTTTGCCTCCCCATTCGATTCCCCAACACGAAAACTAACCCTAGTGCTTGAGCCTCCGCCAGCGCATGAATCGATGTGTTGGCACATTTGGGCGAGCGGGACTTAGTTGTTCAAGTTATGTATGAATTTGATACCTTGTTAAACTTGTGTTGTGTGAGTTGTCAAATTTATGTAATATATATGAATTTATTGCTTGTCAAATGTTTCAACAAGTATGTATCCGTTTGTATTATCCGTTTGCGAACCGAATCCGGTATGTATCCGCTCCAACATTACCATATCCGAAACTCCGAAATATCCATATTCGTATTCGTGTTCGGTCTTACCGTATCCAATTCCGAATCCGGAAAAAAAATATGGGTTAGGATACGGGAACAGCAATATCCGACCGTATCCGATCCGTTTTCACCCCTACCAATAGGCAATCGACTGGGGTGCGCATCCTAAAACTCTGGATCTCCTTCATCGAAACCACAAGCATAGTACTCGTAATCATCTTCTGCTTATGCACACTCCTCTGTGGAAAGAGGGGATAATTTGCAAGGGTGAGTACACAACCGTACTCGCAAGCTTTGGAAACTTAATGCATGTTAACTATATGCAAGCTGAACAAGTGAAGGCATAATATGGCTCATTTAGCATAAAGCAACATTTGAATTTAAATACCATTAGTAATTTCATAAAGCATCATTTGACCAAATATAGTTGTAAACATTTAATTTAATATGATAACTAAACATATTCCAATTACTCAACTGGCTCCAACCGCCAAACCACAACCCATGAGTTCCATCCACTCACGGATTCCCAAAACATCATTTTCATTTGAAAACAAACCCATGAAATCTACAATGTGAAAGCGTACCTCGCCTGCCCTTGACCGTGGGCACAGCTACTTAAGTAGTTTTAACTCTGCAGAGTGTGTACAGCTTTACCCACAAGACTTGACCATCTCTTTTTGCCAAGCTATTAACACACTTCCTTTGGTGTGTCGACAGAGAGGTCATGACAAGGCCTTTATAATGCACGACCCCACTATTGACTACGCCCGCTAAGGTTTCACTGCTGTTAGGGTTCTAGCCACCCAGTACAGAAGCCCCCTCTTGCACCTTGCGCGTGTCCCCATCCGACACCACATTCCACCCAATGGCGAAGTCAAATAATGAGACTCACAAATTACTTAACCGGGTCATACCCATATAGACTTGTGGTTGTACGGTAGTGCTCGGTCCAAAGTAACACACGCTTCAATCCCTAATAAACTAGGGCGGAACATTCACTTTACCGACACATTCTTGTGCATTCAGCACCAACCAAACATCTATCCGCCCCGGTCTAAATCATTTTTCTACTTTATTTCATTTAAATAACAGCAGCAACACCAATTGCCACATCTTCATAAAAGAGTTTAAATCAAGTTTGAAATGATTCCCATAATATCACAACACCGAAATGTTTAAGCTGAACTAAGCAATTCTACCGTCCCATGCTACACTATTAATTATCACCAAATTACAGTAACTAGTATCATCTAGGGTGACAAAGGTTCACAATTATCAATGTTAAAGGAGTCATAACAAGTTCAGGTATTTAACTAAACCTTAGGACTATATTTAAATTACATTGTACTCCTTGTTGAATTCCTAATTACATTGTACTCCTTGTTCACAGTTATCAAGGTTCACAATTAAATTCAATTATCAATGTCAAAGGATTCATAATAGTTGAATTCCTTCTCAACCACTTGTATGAGATCATCTATGGTTTTCGAAGACGACCTGTACTGCAATGACTGGATGGAACTGAAAAAACCAAGATCTAAAATATTCAAGTTAGGTGAATTTGATGGCTAGTTGCTGCACAGAATGCCACGTCTGTTGGTTCCACATGAGTCCTTGCGTTGTCTTGCTGTATGTAAATGGTTTTTCCAGTATCTTCTCTTGGCCAGTTAGATTGAATGGTTGGTAAAACTTTCTCAATCAGAAACTCTCTCATGATCCCTCTGTTCACCGTAATGGGTTTGGTCACCATCGTGCCGGCATCTCTGTTTATGCTTCATCTTTGGGCTGGTTCATGTGGAAAAAATAGCTAAGATGCCACAATGAAAATTGCAAAAGAAATCTTCATATACCAAAAACTCAAAAGTACTCATACCTATGTTACAAATGGAAAAATATCAAGTTTTCCTGAAAAAGTTTCATTTTCCAGATCATCAAACCTTGGACGACCCAGAGCTGTTAGGAACATCACTTTCCCAATAAAATTTTTATTCTAGCATGTACGCAAGGGATCTTCTTCTGGAAGCAGATATATAGTCTTTGATTTTTTGGTCATGTAGAATCATTTTTCATCTATATGCACAATATTGTACATATCGACAAATTTTGGTTCATGGCCTAAAGTATGCTGGTCTATCATAGATAGGCAAAATTGCAGCCGACCTCGCTTGTTCTCTTCCTTCAGATGTGGCTTTAAAGAATTTGAGTGGCGACGGAGGTAGCCTTCCTTGAAAAGCCTATGTAATTTCCAGTAACTGACACCTAATCTCGTGGCTAGTGTTCGTAAATTTGTTCTTTCACTCAAGGGAATACTAGCAACTTGGGAAAGATCAACTTGAATTCTCTTGCGACAACACGTACCTGTTCTTTTATGGGACACATCTACATCTATCCCATTAGCATCCTTTACACGTTGCCATATTCTTTGTATGGTCTTCAGGGGCACCGAAAATAAAGAAGCAACTTCATGAGTCGTGTTCCGCCGTAATTTTCCATTGGAACTTCTCTCAAGCAAAGCATGGTATATTGCTCTTCTTTGGTCATTTGATAGAAATATCCTGGTTCTTATTTATTCTAAAATGACAACAAAAAGGAATTCCATCATTGTTATCTTCAAGCATGGACTAGACATCACTGTCAATCATACCATCACTGGCAAGAGTATTTTAAGGGAGTTGGCCGCACATACCTGCACCTGGAGCAGTAACTCCACTGCTATCTTCATGTGAACCAACTACCATGTCAGGGTTTGGTGCTGAGTTGTCTTCAAGCTCATCTCCACTGCTATCTTCATGCGAACCAAACACCACTTCAGGGTTTCGTGTTGAGTTGTCTTCAAGCTCACCAGGCGGGAGGTTTAGATCAAGGAAAAAAATTTCACCGAAGGCCATGGAGTTAGGGATGTGATCGGATCGGATACGGTCGAATATCGTCATATTCATATCCGTATCCGTATTTTTTATCGAATACAGAATCGAATACGAATAGTATCGAATACAGAATCGAATACGAATTATACAGGATAATATCGGTTACGAATACAGATCGAATACGGATCGGAATCAACATGGATACGAATAATATTAGTCGGATATTTTAAAATCCAATTTCAGTTTTTTTCCAAAATCGATCCAAATTTAAATTCAAAATTCCAAAAGAAATATATTTGTATGTCTTTTTTTTTTTGCCTTTTTATCCGTAGCTTGTCATACATGTGACTCTGTGAGTAACAATGTACCCCATTGCAATAATTGAACCAAATGATTTGCAGCTGGCATATGCTGCTGAATCCTAAGTAGCCCTCCTGAAATGCCACTTGCCAATTTCTGTACCACATTTACCCAAATATCTCCAAATTAGCATCTAGCACACATGAACACATTATATCTTGTCATCCAATGCAGGCCCCAGTCTCTGAAACAGTGAAACATGTTAAATTGTTAATGTGTTATTCTGAAACGTGTTATTCGGATAATATCCGTATGTCATATTCGGATATTATCCGAACAAAAACTCGGATATTCCGTATCCATCGGATAATCAGTGTTCCATATCCGTATCCGTATCCATGTAAATTATCTGTATCCATATCCTTATCCGAGAAATCAACTGGATATCTGTGAAACTATCCAAATCATCATCCAAATCAATTCGGTCGGTCGGTCGGTCGGAAAATATTCGTACCAGTTCCATCCCTACATGGAGTGAATGACAACTAGTACAGCTCTAAGTTTGTTTATATAGGCGGACACTTTTCTGGTTCTAAACTAAAATTTTTAAACTTCTGAAAGTTTCATTTGGCTCCTAATCTCCTTCCCTCCAATTAGTTTAGCACAGATTTAGCCGTTCCCTCCAAATTGGTTTACTTGGGAGTATCCAGTACTGCATTAATTGAAAAATGCGTGTGTTGCGGGCGGCTGGGACCAGGTACGAGTCTTTAATGAACAATAACTAAATGTATTTTAGTCTATTCACCAAGCTTCTTAGTATGTGTGCACAAGGCTAAAACCCCTTACATTTCCAAATGGAAGGAGTATAAAAGTAAGCATGCATAATTTAAAACAACATATGAATTTTATAAACATGGGTTCAATATGGTCAAGGAAGACATGCCTTTACTGCCTCCCACTGGTTCTACCTTTTACTATTGAATTGCTTGAACTTCAGCGACGTCGTCTACACGCGAAACGAGAACAAATAAATAAAATAAATACAAATAAAATTGAAAAGAATGGTATTGAAAGGTAGGGCTTGAATTTAGATGAATTTAGAAATTTGAATCACCGGAATCGGAGTTCGAACAGAGGAGAACGGGCTCTCGAAATTTTGAAAATACAGAAAAAGAAAAAGGGAGAGAGAAAGACACGTGGCACATTGTGATTGGCTGGGATTTTTGGCATTTTCTAAAAGTTGAGAAAAAAAATAAAATCTACTGACACGTGGGGTCCACACTTCAGTGGCTCGGTTCACGGTGAACCGAGTTCACCGAGAGAGACTAGGGTTGACGTGGCACGGTGTGACAACGGGGATGCCACGTGGTGGGTTAGGGCTAAGATGGCAAGGCACGGGGCGATGACATGGCCGACATGCAGCAATGATGTGGCACAGCCGCGTCGGCTGCCATGCGGGGCTCGGAACGGTGCACTGGCGCTGTGGTGGCGGTGATGTGGGCGACACGCGGCATGCATCCGTTGGTCCTGTCGGATCGGATGGCTCAGGAGGTCCAGTGGATCGACGGCGAAGCGATGGTGGCTCGGTCTTGTCGGAGCCGAAGAAGACGACACAGCCAACGGCGAAACACGGTCGGATCGGGCACGCGTCTCGGTGGATCCGGAAGAGGATGACGCGGGGAACTCGAAGGTGCAAGCAGCTATGGTTGAAACCAACCAGAGAGGGAGATCGAGCTCGGGGAAGAAGCTTCGGGCGGGGGAAACTTCGGCGAGCTCGCGCGGAGGAACAGTGGCAGCTCGGGCGGCATGAGATGGGGCGACGGGCGTGGGGGGAAGAGGTGAACCTCGGGACAAGGTTGGAGCGGCTTTAAATAGCCTATGGGAGGCGTGCCAGCCCTGAAAGTCAAGGGCGACTCAGATGCGACTACGACGCGGTTAGGGTTAGGGTTAGGGTTAGGGTTTGCGGCCGGCGGCGTTGGGCTGGCTGGGCCGACGGCTGCGGGAGTGAAGCGGGCTGGGCCAGGCCGAGAGGAGTGGGCCGCGAGTGAACAGGCTAGGAAAATGGGCCACAAAAGAGATCCGGCCCGAGATTATTTTCAGATTAAAAACATTTGTTGAATTAATAAATTTCCAGAAATCCAAATAAAGGCAAATAAATTCAGGAAAAATCTAAACAAAATACAGAAAAATTCCTTGAAGCACAAGGAACACAACTACGACAATAAACTTATACTCGAGACCTTTGAATATGCAGAGTCAAACAAGCAATCAAGGGCACACGATGTAGACAGGTTTGGACCTCTAGAGCGAGTAATACCCTACTCCTGTGTGGATGTACTATGCAGTTGATGAGATCAGAATATAGAATCGAGAGATCAAGCTTTCGCCATAATGGAGATTGATTTGGGGTGGCTGAGACCGAACGTATCGACTACTCTTCAAGGACTGCTTATCGCTTAGACTACTTGAGTTGTCGATTGTCCTCTCTCTATGTCTTTGTGTGCCTGTCCCCTTCCCTCGGATGTCTACCCCCTTATTTATATGGTTGGGGTAGTCTCATGTTGAGTCGTAGTCGGTTCAGAACACCGGATCGTACCCGGTGAGGAGTCCTCCGTTTCGAGATCTTCATGGCGTACTTAATCTTCTCTGATCTTCCGGTGTACTCGAGTTAGTTTCATCATAACGGGAATATGACCGAGTCCTTCCCAAATATGGGGATGCTTCTTCCATGCATATCTTATCCCGTATGATTCGGGCTCGAGATATTTGTTAGTTTCCTAACATATGAGTCACCGTGTATGGTACTGTATCTGAGTTTCCTGCGCGTATGTATATCCCATATGTAGATATTCGACAGAGTCCGAGCTGCACGATAAATTATTACCTAGTCTGTTACTTGATGTTCTGCTATATAAGCAGAGGATTGTAACATGTAAACATAAGAGTAAAGCAAGAAAAAGTAAGAAGTAATACAAGAGGCAATTACTCTAAAATTTTTAGTGTTTTATTTCAACAATTGGTATCAGAGCGGGGTTCTAATCTTTGTACCACGCTTGCCGCGGAAAGACCATCACTGCTGCATTTTGTTTCATTTTTAATTCTAATATATTTTCAAATGCATCGTCAGGGGAGCTGCTCGTGCAAACCCGAAGAGGAAAAATACATGGAGAAGCCTAGTGAACTAGTCAAATGGTTCTTCCTATTTCTAAACACGGAGAGCGCCTTCGCATGTCTTGGCGGCCTGTGGCCAAATTCAGATGAGTAGTGTACAATTTGTTTCTCCGTACTACAAGGCGGATACGGTCGTTGAAACGTGGTCCGGTGAACTACATGGGTTTCGTGTTGCTGGAAACTTCACTGAAATTGACAATGCCACGCGCAGATGGGTCCCTGACATGAACAGAGTGAAGGGCGGGAAAGGTCGTCGCCAAACGCGCCGCATCCGCAATGACATGGATGAGTCCGAGGTTGGAGGCCCTGTCCGGAGGTGTGTCCTATGTGGAGAGTACGACCATAGGAAGAACAAATGTCCTGCGAAGAGCGTTTCAGATGGAGGGTCTTGACGTATATGCCTGTGAGGCGCTTGCCTTGTTCGAGGGTTCCCCCCTTTGTATGGAATGTAATAATCATACATGTCTACGTTAAATTCTTATGGCTATGACTCCTGACAACTATTGTATTCCTTCTTTATGTCATGCTTCGAGGAGTGAGTACTTGTAATGTCAAAAGAATTGCGTCTGGTTATGTATTGAAGAAAACTACATGTGTTTGTTCTGGGGCACGGAAAATCTTGTGCTCGTTGCATCTGCTAGCTAAGATTATCATCATCGCTAGTTATGTTATTTGTTCTTAGTTTAAATCCAGCAATCTAGTATGTTTTTATCTATCCCCCGTTCGTTTGGTGTTGCTTGTTTATGCTTTTGACATAATGTCTATCTTTGATCTCGTCAACATAAATTATTATTTTGTTTTGTTGTGCGCAGGTATGACGGCTGTGGGCGAGGGTTGCGATTGGCCGTACGACCTTCTTGATCGTCACTTGGACACATGCCACCGTGCACGGTTGCACGCTACTACCAGAGCGGGCACGGATCCTGGTGTCTTGTCCACACGGACTCCAGTACATGCATGGGGCCTTGCCGACCACTGGTTTCCCAGGTATGTAAGCGTACTAAGTTTTGTGGTACTTAATGGGTTGAAACATGTTGTGGTCTAACTTGTAATTCATTGTTGCAGATTGAAGGCGGCGGGACTACTTCCGCTTGCACGGATGGTGGAGGCCACACAGGAGGACCACGTCGAAGGTCTGGATGGTGAGGTCATCGTCGTCGAGCGATCCCGACGCTTCCCCTTCGACCGATCTCTCCTTACTGCCCTCGTGGACCCTGGCGGCCTGAGACGCATACCTTCCATCTGCCCTGCGGAGAGATGACGCCGACTCTGCAGGATGTTTTGATGCTGACCGGCCTCCCAATCGGCGGCGGCGGTTGTGCCACCGGAGGTGGATGACGGCTGGCGTGGCGACCTTTTGCTTGGTTTGCGAGAGTCCTCCCGCTTTGCCGCAGGGAGGCCAGCACGAAGACGCCCGCTACACCCATGATAGCGGCACGGTCCCACTCTCACGTGGCTTCGCCAATTCGAGGTATGTGTCGGCACGGTTCAAAATTGGTCCGATTTATTTTATCTGTGTAACCAAAAATATTTTCTGCTTGCAGGTAACTAGGATGGCTAGGGACGCCACGGAGTACCAGGTGAGCCGGCACCTGGAGGCTTACCTGTTGTGGTTGTTCGGGTGGGTGATGTTCACCACGACCCATGGAGACAGCGTCGACGCTAGGCTTGTCCCGATCGCACGGGCCATAACGGATGCTGCCCCCCATGAGGTTCCCGAGTACAGCTGGGGGTCAGCTGTACTTTGTGCCACCTACTGGGGTCTATGCGATGCGTGCCTCAGGATGCGCCTCGGTTCGATCCTCTCCGGCTACCCACTCCTGCTCATGCTATGGTCGTTCGAGCACTTCCAGATTGGACGACCATGGGTTGACGACAGTGTATGGCAGGAGTTCTCTGAGGACACGGAGGTGGACCGCCCTACGATGGGCTCTCTTTGGTGCATGACTGCAGTGCGGACATGTTTTTTGTGCTACGCAATCTCGCTTTACAGCCTCTTTCGTATTAACTTTGTATCGGTACCTTCTGTAGCCACAATGGGCTAGTCTGCAGGTACGGAGTGTCTACGCCCACTTCACCGAGGTGTTTGACCTTTTGCGGCCGGAGCGTATCCGGTGGGAGCCTTACACCTTATCGGAGGTTAGGAAGCGCGCACCGCACGGTTTATCCATCCTTTGCGCGCGAGATCTGGTGTACTTGCACACACGACGAAAGCTTGTGTACGATGTGTACGTTGAGGATTACTCGGTTCACCGGATAATGAGGCAGCTGGGACTCAGGCAGGAGGTCCCTGTTCCACGCGGCGTGCCAGTCCCCACAGAGGCACACATGTCGGTAACTTCACTTCTCCTATTCTTACATTTCCAATTCAACTCACTGCACATGCTAACGGGTTGACAACTTCCGCAGGCATTCGAGGAGGGGTGGCCGCCGGACTAACTGGGCCATGAAGATGGCCCCTTGGGTGGAGCAATGGAGTCAGGCACTAGAAGACCGCGTTGCAGATGTCGACGTGTACAACATACAGGGATACCAGGAGTACCTATAATGGTACTCCCCACTTACACGAGTACGCCTTTTGCCCCCAGCTGAACCGGAGGATATCGTACCGGCTCGTGCACACGACACATATCCCACCCATGTTGCATTGGCGATGCACTTCGTGGTACGTCAACTAGAGAGTGTACTCAAATTTGGAACGACATGCAAGCATACATATAACTTACGACATGTCATCACTTTCAGGGCGACATGGGGACAGAGATGGAGCAAGACTTGAGGTCCATGAGAGGCCGTTTGTGCGGGGGTTTGGAGACCTCCCGGGAGGAGATCACGGCGTTCATGGATCGAATGATCGCGAAGACGGCAAGGATTGTGCGGGCCGTTTCGTGCCGGCATAGTTTTGATGCCGCTGGTGTGGGGTCACATACGTCGGGCGTAAGACAGCAGGGGGTCCGGATTAGTACACGACCGTCGTCGACGCCACCGCCGCCGACACCTCCCACGCTGCCGTACCCACCACCGCCCCCCGACAGCACCGTTCGGACCTCGGACGCTGTCGTACCCGCCGCCGCCACAGCAGCAGCCTGGGAGCTCGTCGTGGCAGCAGCAGGCCCCGTTCTTCGGGGCAGGTAATATTCTCACTTAAACATGCATTGCATTTCGTGGTAACTAATAGTCGTGTATGACAGGCCTCCCGTTCGGATACCCTGGCGGCGCGACATGGATGCCTACTCCTTTCTTCATTCCAACCCCAGGTGTGTTCAATATGTTTCGTAAACTGATATTGCAAGACATTTTACTTTCTAATATATTTGTGACTCGAACTGACTGTAGTACTTCCAGGTTACCGTCCGGAGGGCCAGACTACGCCACACACGCGGGCGGACGACTTCGACACGGAGTATGCTGGTCCGATGCATCCGAACGTCCTGTTTGGGTCGCACCCGAGCGCCCCCACGCCTACACACCCTACAGACCCGAGTTCTTCGAGCCGCACTCCTGTACCACCCGTGCTTGGAGCCCGGATCAGGCACCCACCAGACCAGTGGACCCCTTCAGGGCCCAGACGTCGACCAGCAGATGAACGTCGATAGGAGAGGCGTACCAGACCTCGTGCACAGGGGCAGGGAGGTGACCAGGGAGAGGGAGGTGACCAGGGAGAGGACTACGACGATGTTGACGATTGAGTATTGTATTGCTACGTTGTATTTCTGCATTGTAATGTTTGTTGTTTATTGTACATTTCTATCAGCTTTTGTCAAATCAAACTCGTGTCATTATTGCTTTTGTCCCATTGCATGCAAAGCGTCATAAGAATTCGATGCTCGCGGATTTGATCTTCTCTTAAGTCCGCCACTCTACCCTATGGCTGGCTATTTAAGGCCGAGTGGTCGCCTCCCAATAATCACAGCAAACTTTTCCCTCGCCCCCAACCAAATTCGCCAACCAACCAACCGGTGCCAATGGAGTTTCCCTCGCCCCCACGCCACAGCGTTGCCGTAGCCATCCCCGAAGGAACGCAGGTCCGCATGTGCCTATGCGGGGATCCATGCCGCTTTCGGCAGTCTGTAGACAACTCATACACATACGGTATGAGATACTGGAGTTGCCGCAACCGCGACTTCGAGCCAACGCTGGGGATACGAATGCGGCGGAGAAGCCCGGTATGTGCGTACTTGCATTTCATGTTACATCAAACCGTGCAAACCTTGATACGATAATACTATCTGCTCTCACCAATTGCAGCCTCCGTTGTGCGAGTTCGTCGAATTCTACGACGCGGAGCAGACGCCTGACATGGAGAGGATGCGGGATCGGGAGTACTCGCATCGTAGAGCTATGGTAGAGCAGCAGTGGCGTGAGCAGGAGGAAGAGGAGAAGCGCATGAAGGCTGCCGAAGAAATGCGTGCACAGAGTGAGGCCGAACGGCTGCGCCTGGCGGGCCAGCTGGAGGCTGAGCATGAGAGGAAGCGCGAGAGGGCGGCTAGGGCCAGGGCGGCAGGAACCGATGGTTTGCGCAAGGGAAAATATCCCCGGTGCACTCAGTAGTAGGGGTGCAAACGGAGCGGATATTTCCCGACCGATCCGATGCCGTATTCGAAAAAAATCCGTACCGATGTTATCCGTATTCGTATCCGGAAAATCCGATGTAATATGGGTTAGGATATGGGAAGAGCAATATCCGATCCGTATCCGAAAAATCTCATGTAATATGGGTTAGAATATGGGAAGAGCAATATCCGATCCGATATCCGGTAAATATCCGACCCAATACCCGGTAAATATCCGACCCGATACCATTGCAATATTGTTCATAATGTGTGTATTTGAATTACAGTGCTTGCTAGCTGTATTTTAGATGTTGCGTGTTGGTTATGTGTTATCTGATTAGGTAAGTTGTAATATAATGTGAAACATAGTGCTGTTGTGAGCCTGTGATATAATGTGAGCAAGTTGTAATATAATTGCACTACTTTCTGGAGCAAGCTCTTATAATTGCACTACAAAATACTTGATTGCAGTTGGATGTGCTATATCATATAAGTGCATATGTTGATTGTAATTGTACTTGGTTGTATAATATTCTTATGTAGGGAATGCAACTATTATTGAATTTGAAACACTTACATGTCTTGAAAGTTATAGTAAGTTTTGTGTATGGTTGATTGATCCTAATATATGTGACATATATGGTTTCTGCTTTCACGCATTATCCGACTAACTATTCGTGACCGAGACTAACCGTATCCGGAACGACCTGTATTCGCTCCGTACTCGTGACCGAAGTAATCCGTATTAGTATTCGAATCCAGCACTGTCCATATCCGATTATGTATCCGAGAAAAAATTTGGAATAGGATACGGGATGAACAAAATCCGTCCGTATCCGCTCCGTTTGCACCCCTACTCAGTAGTGTAGCAGAAGGACCCTTATTGTTTCGTTTACCTAAGGCATGTTAACTTTAAGCCATTATTTCTGCATTTCCTATATTGTAATGTTACGTTGATACCGTTATTTCGTTTACCAGAAGGGCTCTGTGTTGTGATATTATGTTGTTGCGTATGTACTTACGTATTGTATTTTTGCATTTCCTATGTATTTTATTGGACCATGCGTGATATCTTATCGGAGTACTCGATAATACTTAAGGTTATTGAGCTAGTGCGTTTTAGATGCAAACAATGGTGTAAATCAAAGATTTTCACATAATATGCCAGTCCATATATAAAACATCAAATCTCATCCATTGTTACAAAAAAATAACCCCAAACTCGATATCTTACGGCCTGCCGAAAAGGCTTAAGCGCTATAGTTGTAGAGTACTCGATAATACTTAGTGTTATTGCGCTAGCGCGTTTTAGATGCAAGCAAATGTGAAAATCAAATTTGTTCCCATAATATGTCAGTCCATATATCAAATATCAAATCTCATCGATCGAAACAAAAAAATTCCCCCAAAACACGATAGCTTACGGCCTGCCGAAAAGGCTTAAACGCTATAGTTTCGAAATACTCGATAATACTTAAGGTTATTGAGCTAGTGCGTTTTAGATGCAAACAATGGTGTAAATCAAAGATTTTTCCATAATATGCCGGTCCATATATCAAATATCAAATCTCATCCATTGTTACAAAAAATTACCCCCAAACACGATATCTTACGGCCTGCCGAAATAGCTTAAGGGTTATAGTTTAGGACTACTCGATACCACTTAGGGTTATTGCGCTAGTGCATTTTAGATGCAAACAACGGTGTAGATAAAATATTTTTCCACAATATGCTAGCCCAGATATCATATAGCAAATCTCATCCATTCTTACGAAAAATTACCCCTAAACACGATATTTTACGGACTACCGAAAAGGCATAAACGCTTTAGTTTCGGAGTACTTGATAAATGGGTCTTTACGGTAAACTCAATTTGTACATTTCAATTTCGCATGCTTTTTGCAAAAAAAAAATAAACCTACGTATATTTTTGTAATATGCCAATAAAAAACTATTATTTATAAAAAAATTCTCGCCGCGCAGCCCTGCATAGTTATACAAAAATAATCCACAACTAACAACTGAAAATAAGGAAAAAAATGAATTAATCTATTTATTTCCACAAATTTTCAGGAAACAAACTCCTAACCATAAATTTTAAAAATAAATTTTTAAATATTTTTTCCTTCATTTCATTTTTTAATAAGGAAAAGAAGAAAGAAAATGAATTAATCTATTTGTTCCCGCAAATTTTCAGGAAACAAACTCCTAACCATAAATTTTAAAAATAAATTTTTAAATATTTTTTCCTTCATTTCACTTTTTTCCTTCTATTCCTCCTCTTTCCCTTTTTTCTTTTTTTTTCCCATGCCTTGACGGCAGCTGCCCTCTCTGCCCGCGCGCGAGGTGGCAAGGGAGCCCCGTGCCCGCCCTACCCGTCCTGCCCGTCGCGCCTAGGTGGCGCGAAGTGCGTGCTGTCGCACGCGAAGTGCGTGCGTCTCGCCACGTGTCCCATTTCGCGCCAGCGTGGTGCGATATACTCATTTTCGCAGTGACGTGGCGCGAAAAGTCTCCAATCGCGATGACATGGCGCGAAATGAGTCCATTTCTGTAAAAAAAAATTACGAAGGTATAGTTTTGTAATACACAAATAAAAAATGATTATTTATTAAAAAAAATTCGTCATTGCGGTTCTCTCCCTCGTGATGTCATTCTTGGACATGTTCCGTCGTCGGTCGCGCAACTCCACCATCAAATACCTCTTACTCATCCTCGACGCCATATGTGATTCCACATTCATTTATGTTTGGTTGCCTGCATGTTACCTGTATCGCATGAGTGGATACAACAAAATCTTTTCAGTCATCTGTTTGGTTTCCTGTACACCTGGCTCAGCTCATGCAATTGCATCCGCTCATCCAGGCTCAAGGAAACGCGAATTTTTTCCTTCTCTCTGGTGCAGGCCCGTCGCTCCCCGTCTCGAGCTGTCCCCGTCTCTACGCCCGAACCCGACGACAGCGGCCGCCTCCCGAACACGGCAACGATGACGGCGCAGCTTGGGGAGGCCGGATCCGGCGACGGCGAAGGCGGCGAGCCTCAGGAAGGCCGGATCCGGCGATGACGCAGCTCGGGGAGGCCGGATCCGGCGGCGGCGCAGCTCGGGGAGGACGGATTCGGTGACGGCGAAGGCAGCGAGCCTCGGGAAGGCCGGATCCGGTGACGGCGCGGCTTGCCAGCGCTACGGCGGCCACGACACGGCACACCGGCGCTCGGGAGGAGCACGGCGGAGGACGAGAGGAGCTCGTGGTGGCGCGCAAGAGGAGCGCGGTGGTGGAGCTCGTGGCGGTGCGAGAGGAGCGGCAAGCAAAGCTCAAGGAAAGGTGCGGCAACATTGGTAGAGCAGGGGCAGGGCATGCCCACATATGCACGCCAGGCGTTTGATGAAATGCTCATGCCTTGGCTCAAGATGAATACAAGCAACCAAACACTAACTCAAGCTCATACCTGGCTACCATCAGCCTGCATGCTACATCCGAGCCAGGCTGAGTTTATGCAGCAACCAAACAGGCTGATGCAGAGTGCGCCTTTCAAGAAAGACCTGTTTCCAGTGTGGGCGCTCATATTGGTCAACCTCCGGTACAGTGTTTGCTTCATCTCGGCATACGGCATCCCTGACCAAGACAACCGTCGCATTACTGAGGCAGCAAAGGTGATGGCACTTCTAGGGATGACCTTCTTAAACAGCACATTCAACAGTCTGTTCAAGTATCCGATCTGGGCACTCTGGGCGATGCAGCAAATGAGAAGTATATACCTAGTACTGGCGTACAATTTTGCCACGAGATCCTTCTTTCACGGGAGTTGAGATCCTCTGACGTCAATTGTCTGACGTTGAGTCACTGACATGTAGGCCCAACAACACGTGGGGCTCACATGTCAGAGGATACTCTCCCCTTGCACGGGTGGAGCTCGCCGCTTCTGGCAGCATATATGAACACCCCCGATGATATATGCAAGGACGGGGATCCGACCACAATGTGTAGTAGAACCGGCCTTGGCTTGATCTCCAAACGATGCAAAGGTGAAAAGCCAGGTGAAGCAATCATTCTGCCAGAAGATGTGAAAGCCGCCATTGTGAAGTCACTCTGCTCGCTTGATCTTGGACAAAACTTTCTGCCAGAGAAGATACCCTCGTTGGAGGCAAACTTGCCGAGTGATCCCAAGCACTTCGAGTGGACTTTCCAACTCCAGACATGGTCTCACAGCATTCTTGTGTGGCATATAGCAACAAGCCTTTGTGAGATTGAGCTTGCCCATTTCTGAGGTACTGCGTGCAGTCATGTCTGCCCTGAATTGTTGCTCGTCCCAACCATACGTTATAAAGGAAGAGAGGATTCACGGTGCACTGCGAGCCAACTACATAGTCGCTAACAGTGTGTCCCGCTACTGTGCCTATCTCCTTATGTCAGAACCAGATTTGCTACCTGACAGCTACCTAATTGCCGATGACGTATTCAGAAGCACCGTGGTTGAGGCTTCAGATGTTCTCAATGGTTGTGACACCCTGCAAAGCATATATAGAACGCTGATTCGAGAAGGAGACCGGCAACACAACGGTGGGGATAACAACGTAAATGTCGAGAATGCTGGAAGATCACAATCCCATCCCAATATGATACTTAGGAAAGGTGCACAGCTTGGTTGGTCAGTGATTGATAAGTTCAGTGATGACATAGCTCGTTGGAAGTTCCTCGCAGAGGTATGGGCCGATATACTTGTACATACAGCTCCCTCTCGGAAGTCGGAACACAGCAGCTCACAAGAAATGCCTTGCAACTGGTGGCGAGTTCATTACTCATATATGGGCCATTCTTTCTCATTGCAACGTCCAAGGCAGCAAGCGTTGGCCAAAGCAAGAAGTCCCTCGCGATGATGAAACAGAGGAACGGCAAGGAGATGAAGAAGGCAATCAAGCGCCGGCACAACAGCGACCAACTGCAGGTGGTGACCAAGTGTTGGCGCAGGAAGCGGCAGCAAGGGATGATCAAGCTTCATCAAGTGGCGCACGGCAAGACCATCAAGCAGCAGCAGCAGCAGCAGCAAGAAGCAATTCAATTCTGGGGCAGGATTTAACCGCAAGGAATTACCAGCAGTTAGCTCAGAACGCTACAGAAGAAAGCAACGAAATACAAGTGGCCGCAGCCGATAGGAGCGGATGAAAACCCGAGTCAACAGTATGATCGAATATTAATGTTTGAAAATGTTGTTCATGTAGTTTATCACCCCTTTGCATTGGGCATGGTTATTGTCAATGTTGAACACGTGTGTGCTGTAGTTTGTCGAAATTACGTTTGGATTATATGTTTAGTTTATTTTGCAACTTGCAAGTGAAGGCTCCTTTTTTTTGAGTAAGTACTCGACTTTATGACTCAAAATGGACAGGCATATCGCCTGTTTCCGAGGCTGGAACAGAGTACTCCCAAGTCCCAACAGTAATTTCGCCAACACCTATCCGCACGCGGAGCCCGGAAACAGCCTTCCGCGCAGCTCCACTGCGGAGTGCATTGATTTATTAAGAATATTTTTACTAATTTATTATTGAATAAAATATAAATAAATACGGTAACTAATCTGATCCAAACGATAGAAAAAATGAATGATCTAAGTTAAACTAGTTACATGCCCGTGCGTTGCTACGAAAAACAAAATTGATAACGAAAAATAAAGATTAAAAAAAAATTATTTCACAAGATCAAACATCTATCTTTCTCGATTCCAAGTGCGTTAGATTCTCTCCGAATACAATCTTTGATGTTAGTAGTGAATAACAAAGCCGCAAGAGCACACAGAAAACGATCATAAATCTTCTCAATCTCATTGTCAGAGAGATTCCAAGCATTGAACAATACCCACTGAATATCCGCATGCACAAGGGCACCTTCTATTTCTCCCGATTGCAAAAGTTTCTATGGTTTCTCCCGATTACAACATACTTAGAGATGATATTCTTGGTATACGTCTCGGAAGATCTTAAAATATGATTACATTGTAACACGACTTGAATATGATTTCAATCAAAACCTTGTCTATGATGTGAGTACTTCTCTGTAGACAATATTTTTTGTGAGGTTTCCATTAGTATTTTTAGACTTTCGACCCTTATCCTTCTCCTTGTCAGCGACGGCAAGTATCTTGATATTGCTTCTAGCGGTGGCTCTAGATAGCGCAACATACAATTGCCCATGAGAGAAAACCGGTTCAGTGGAGGTAGACACCGACATTCGGGATGGTCTCCTTGTGCCTTGTTGATTGTCATTGCGAACCGAGCCTGATAGGGAATCGCTTCCTCTTGAATCTAAATGGAAACATCTCGTCATCAGAGGGACATAGAGGTATTCGAGGTAGAAACACCCTCTTCCGCGTCTTTGGCCAAGCACAATCTCGGCATCTATAGTATTTTTGGAATGCCGGACTACAAGTCTCGTCCCGTTGCATAGTCCATTTGCAGGGTCAATGTTCCGCAACAGTATCATGGGACAGTTAATCTTCAGCTTGAGTATATGCGGAGGTAGACCATTAGGGGTCAGGGTGTTTAGGAATTCAGGAGGGTAGTAGCTATGGGGATCATCCTCTGCAGAATCGAAGCTATGGTACACCATCTCCTCACCACGAAATATGTCAATCATCTTCGTATTGATCCTATCAATGTACTCGTTCCGGGTCGACAGGATGGCTCGAGATGTGATATAGTTGGCATCCGATAGGTTGTCATTCAGCATAGGAAATACACTATGTATGAGTTTATCGATGTCTGTGCCATTTCCTGTAAATGGAATACAGATCTGCTCGGGAAGCCGCACGCAGCCATCCTCATTAGTCTCCTCGATACCATTCCCGATCCGCAATAGGAACTCTGCGTACTCAGGATCACCCTGGGCCCTCATGTTACGTACGAGCCTTGGCTGCCGCATGCAATCCCATAGGTATGACCTACGCAACGTCGCATCAATTATTTCTGGCCTCGTCCCCTTACGAACAACCGGTAGAACCTGCTGGAAGTCTCCACCAAACACGATCGTTTTCCCACCGAACGGCAGGTCACGTCGGACCATGATGTCCCGCATGCTACTGTCCAGGGCCTCCATCGCCTGTCGCCTCGTCATGGAGGCTTCATCCCATATTATCAATGACGCCTGCTGAAGAAGCTTAGCGGTCCCACTTTGCTTTGTGAAGCTACATACCACCCATTTGTAATGTTGAGTGGGATCTTAAACCTCGAGTGCGTTGTCCTACCTCCAGGCATGATGGATGCGGCTACGCCCGACGTCGCGGTTGCCACTGCTATCTTGCCATCACCTCGGATCTTCGCGAGCAAAGCTTTATATAGGAATGTCTTTCCGGTACCTCCCGGGCCATCTACGAAGAAGACTCCTCCATTGCCACTGTCAACCGCAGATAATATATCGACGTACGCTGCCATTTGCTCAGGGTTGAGGGAGGATGATAGGGATATATGATCATCGTCGACCTGGATTGTTGACTCCTCGTATATCTCTCTGACATCTATATCGGCGTTGTCGTGAGACTCATCTATAACAGGAAGAGGAAATGATGTTATGTCCTTCCCCATCGATCGCAGCATATTTCTGATGTCCAATAGCACCATTTGCTCAACCGTCTGTTGGCATGCATAGGAACCGTCTGTTGTCATTGTAAGTGCACCAGTTTTAGATATATTTACTGGTGCTTAGGTCAATAATGCTAAGAACTGAATGCTGAATGGAAAATGTTTTGAAATATCACCAAGAACACACAGGGTTCAACTGAAAAAAACATTGGTATTTGAAATATCACCAAGAACACACAGGCCAGTAATACAAGTCATAGCCTAAAAGGTTATCTTCGGATGTTCTTGGTATTGACACTGAAAATGTTTTGGATGCACAAATTACACCTTAGTGTTATCAGCACTACTAACCTTGCGTTCAACTGGAATTCAGGGAGTATGGCTGCGGATGGAAGTCTGCCAGATCCCTCCCTGGAAGACGCCAGTGACGCCAGGGTTCAACTGGAAATGCAGGGAGTATGGCTGCGGATGGAAGTCCGGAATGGAATGGAAGACGCCAGTGACGCCAGGGTCTTCCCGCTTCAATAGTGGAAGGATGGAAGCATAAGAACCAGCAGTAAAACTGTCGCTTTATATATAGTAGAGATAGATATGTATGACGCCTCGTATGGCACTATTGATTTTTTTTTCAAAATGTTCCCTGGCGGGAACTGGCAAATGTATCTCTTGCGTATTGCGTCTTGTGAAATGAATCGCCGAATGAGCGATTGGTTTTAAGGTGAGCTGGCTAATTAAGCAGGGCAATTTACCAAGGCAAGCTTCGTTTCTTGCGCCAATTTACTGTGCAATTAAGCAGAGCAATTTACCACTGTTTGTTTCATTTCAAAATTTCAAAATGACTGGAAGGGGGAAGACACCAGGTAGAATGCACCACTGCCACCAACTGGTGATTTAGAATAGTAGAGATACATGGGATGAGAGACTGGCCTTTTTCATTCCCTAGTCTGGAGATATGGCCTTGTTCATGGTGGCATTCATTGGACCCATTCATTTTCATCTCCAACTCATTTGGTTCGTGCTCTTCAAAATTAAAAGGGTGTTGCAAATTTATAAGCATAATATACTCAATTATGCCCAAACATGTGTTTCCTTGAGTACTTTTGGTTTGTGGCATGGAATATAAATCTCAGCTTTTACAGTTTTTTTTGCTGCTTTTCTATATAGGCTGGTCATTTGGCTAGATCAAATAATCAAGTGAGTCGGGTGATCTAAGGTACTCGGATCATCAAACTCAGCCAAATAATCTGACTTATGTGGGAAACCCTAACAGTGTCTTTTCTCACTTCTAGATATAATCTAGAGCACTGGATAATGTTTTTTTTTGTCATTTTGGAGGGTCATTATGCAGTACTACTAAGCATAAGAATAAGAAACATTATGCAGTACATTACATTATCTCTACTAAATGAAATTTCTTGCTACTAAGCAGTACATGTGTCTTATCTCACTTCTAGTCTAGATATAATCTAGAGCACTGGATAATGTTTTTTTTTGTCATTTTGGAGGGTCATTATGCAGTACTACTAAGCATAAGAATAAGAAACACATTATGCAGTACATTACATTATCTCTACTAAATGAAATTTCTTGCTACTAAGCAGTACATTATGCAGTACTACTAAGCATAACCATGAAGCATAAGAACCAGCACTACTAACCTTGATTGGTTTCACCCTTGCGGTCCGTTGCATGCAGGGAGGGCGTAGATGGAAGACGGCCAGGGAGGGCGTAGATGGAGTACTTGATGCACTGTAAAGCCAACAAAGAGGTTTTGTTCACTCTCTTTCTATCAACATCATTGAACTGAGATTGTCAATTCTATAGATAGATAATCCTGTTCTGTGAGATAGGTTTGCACTTATCCTCAAACTCTGTGTGCATGGTTGATATTGGTTCATCGCAGTGTCTACATTTGTTCCATTCTGCAGGGAGGAACTGGCAGGGAGGAAGCATGAGGACCAACCTTGCAGGGAGGAACTTCAGTTGCGGCCAGGCAGACGCCAAGGTCTTGCTGCGGATGGAAGATGGAAGACCCCAGTGTCTTGGCTGCGAATGGTAATCTGGCCAAGAGGGCACTATTTCTTTCAAATACGCCAGGGCAGAACGCTAGAACCCCAATGTCTTGGCTGCGAATGGAAGACCCCAGTTCTCTACTATATACGCCAGGGCAGAACGCTAGTAGTATATATGTATGTAAATGGGCAGAATGCTTCGTTTCTTGTGTATGCATGATAATCTGGCCAATAGGGCACTATATTTCTTTCAAATCCACGCTGGAAGCGGGAACTGGGAATGGGAACTGGAATTTTTTGAATTTTCATATGTAAATGAAAACTAATCAGGACGCTTCGTTTCCTGTGTATGCATGATCACTATTGAAGTTGTATTTCTTTCAAATTGACGATGGAAGCGGGAATGACTTGGTTTTGAAATTTCCCTGTTTTGCGTTCAACTGGAATTGATTGAAGTGTGAAGCTAATGAAAGCTAATAATGACATTCAAAATGAAGTGGAAAGTTAATGAAAGCTAATAAAAGCCAGACGTGGGAAGAAAGTCCCTCTTTATATAGTAGAGACTACTATGTGTAGAATGGACCACTGCCACCAACTCTCACTTAAGAATAATAGAGACTAGTTACATGCCCGTGCATTGCTACGAAAAACAAAATTGATAACGAAAAATAAAGATTAAAAAATAAAAAAATTATTTCACAAGATCAAACATCTATCTTTAACGCTTCGTGTCTTGCGAAAGCTGGCTAATTAAAGCAACGCTTCGTTTTTTGCGTAGGGCAATTAAGCAGGGCAATTAAGTAGGGCAATTAAGCAGGGCAATTAATGACGTGGGTAGAACTCACCACTGCCACCAACTATTGCTTTACAATAGTAAAGATTTAGTGCACTCTCCTGTCAGCGCCCACCATGGCATGCATGCGTCGGCACCCGGTGCTATCCACGCCAGTGCCAAAAACGCCGGAATAGCTCCCGTTGCGGCAAACCGCAGATCGCTTTAATATCTCTAGTGTGCCGCTGTAATATGTAAATCATCACTGGTGACTGGAACTACCAAAGACAAGGCAACGGCAACACGAAAACTGGATTAACATTACCATATCATTTCCCAGCTATCCATTCCATCCTATAAAAACCAAGCTTCAGCTTAGAACAGGGACGCCGACTACTTCGCCCATCGGGTCATCTACAGCCTGCCCATTATTTGCTTTAGCAGATGGACGACGCCTCGCCCTTAATTTCCATGCGCGAAATTAAGTTACACAAACATAAGGACAGTTACAACAAAACCCTATTACAATATCATCATCACCTTTCTCAGGTAAGTTGCCCTTTTCACAGTTGCTTCCTTCCTTCCTTTCCTTTTTGGAAGGAGCCTTGCCATTCTTGATGCTAGCTCCTTGTGTACTTCCTTCAGCTGGTTTCAGTAGCTAACGACGATGAGCAGGCCGATGGCGGTGACGATGATGGTCGACGGCACGCCGAAGCGGAGGTGGCTCCAGAAGGTGAGGTTGTACCCGAAGAACTGAGCCCGCCTCGCCTGCTCGCAGACTATCAGGTTCGCGGCTGAGCCCAGGAGTGTGAGGTTGCCGGCTACCGTGCTGACCCAGGCTAGGATCAGCCAGGCTTTCTTCTCTGAAGCAGGGGAGATTGCAGCAGCTGATACTGCCACTCTTGTGCCCAGCAGTAGAACTGAACGAAAAAGTTCAGAGATGTTAGGACAAACTCTTCTGATCTGAATTCTGAAGGTTCTTTTGAGTGTACGGAATATTGAACAGAGTTTGCGCAGTCTTATTTTTGTCTCCTTGATATCCAAGTAGTAAACACTAGGTTCCTAATCAACTTTCTGAAGCTTTCTGCACTTGCAACTTACAACATATAGCAAAGGTGACTCTGTACCCATTTGAAAAAAGTACAAATATCTTTGACAAGTTTGGTTTAAATACGTGGTCGGCCACAACGGAGTAAATCAAGTCAACATCAGTGGATTCTGAAGTCATTATTGGTTTCACAAGCTTAACATAAATATGATACTACAATTAACGTCCGTACAAGCTAATAAATTCTCTAAGAGCAGATCTGGGTAAACTACCACCACATAACTACGATACTAGAACATGGGCATGATCTTTTTTTTCTTTTCTTTTTTGTTCTTTTCAACTATACGTGGGCGTGAATTCGGAAAGATAAACACTGTGCTAGTATCACAGTGTGATTCTCAGCATTTTGACTAACCAAAGGAACATTGGCTTCAGAGACTTTGTTTACCTGTTGGAACATTTGAGGCCACATTTGAAAGAACAAGAATCACAACTGCGAGAAGAGCAACGCCTTTGGCACTATCTATTCTCGCATGTGGTTCCACGAACTCCCAAAGCGCATTTGGTATTCCAGTCCTGTTGAAGCCATCAACCGTTATAAACATCCCACAGAAGAAGATCAACAATGAGTACGAGACCTGCAAACCATCAGTGCCAATGAAATTTCTCCAGATTAGCGTGCTCAAACAAAACAAAGTGATCAATTGGTTAGTAATCAAGGTAATTTTCTTTCGAAGAAAACGTGAAACCATGACCATACCTTCTCTAGGCAAGCCTGTGCGTCAGTGAAATCAAGTGCGAGAAGAACAAGAGCGGCAGTAATGGCTGTCCAGGACATGTTGAGCCCCATGAGAAGCGAGATGAGCATCCCAAGGGTCGTGAGATAGACGGCCACCTTCCACACGAGCACCTTCCACCTCTTCTCCTTGGCATCCTCCTCCTTCTCCTTCTCGCTGTCGAAGCCATTGGCGTCCTGATCGGGTCCGTCCTCGATGATCACGCTCCGCTGCTGGCTGGTCGTCCTGGTGATCTTGCGCGGGCCTTCGTCTCGCCGCTCGCAGACGGTAGACACCTCCACCAGCTCCTGCGACATGCTCGATGCGCGCAGCGACCTGATGGCGACCTGGATGTCGCCCTCGGAGTTGTAGCTCCGGCTCCTCAGGGTTTCGACCCTGTTCATGCTGTCGCTCCTGCGGATCGGCTCGTTGATGCAGTCGATGTCTCCGTTGGCGGACGAGGCGTGCGACATTCTCGCCGGCGTGAACCGGTGCGAGGTGACCTCGTCGTCAGCGACGACCTCCGGCCCGGTGGCCGCCCCGCCCTCCTGGTCCTTCTCCACGGAGAGGTACCTCCAGAAGTAGCACAGCAGGATGCAGGTGTTGGTGAGCACGCCGACGATCATCGCCGGGAAGACGCCGACCAGGAACTGGCCGAAGGAGATGCCGCTCCCGACGGCGATGACCAGGTTCTGCGGGTTGCCGATGGGGGTGGCCGCCGAGCCGATGTTGGAGCTGGAGGCGAGGGCCAGGAGGAACGGCTGCGGCGGCAGGTTGTTCTGCCTGGCCACCTTGAGGATGAACTCGGTGAGCACGACGCAGGTGGTGTCGTTGGTGAAGAGCGCGCTGGCGACGGCGGAGACGATGCAGACGCGGAAGAGCAGATCCTTGCTGCCCCGGCTCTTCCACGACAGCATGCTGCCGAGGTACTTGAACATGTCGGCCCGCTCGAGGAAGATGCTGACCACCATGGTGCCGAAGAGGAGGCCGACGATCGGGAGGTCGATCGCTTTGTACGCCTCCTCCGGCTTCATGACGCGGAAGAGCACCATGAGCATCGCACCCAGCAGCGACCCCGCCGTCCGGCCCACAGGCATGAACGGCACGGACGGGAACACGGCCAGCACCCAGAAGATGCTGAAGGCCACGCATCCTAGCACCACCTTGGGCGTGCTTGCGAGCACCATCTCCCTCAAATCTAGCAAGATCCCAACGATCACGAGGAACAAAGGAATTCGGAATACAACTGATCAGCGATCCTCAGCAGATTAATGCCACTCGATCTCTCTGCGTCCAGAACGAGAGACCTTCCTGTCTAGCCGGCTAATCGATCAAGATCCTGCAAAATCGGAGCAAAGCAACAGCAGCTGCGTGTCAATGCAGAACAACCAAGGACGGACCAACGAAAAGCAACTGATTAATGGGCAAGGATTCGACGCGATCGATCAAAACCCCTCAGCTGTGACACTGAAAGAACTCCAGTCAGAGCTCGCAAGAATGGTACAACCCTGCGTGTTCAGTGCGAAACATGCATGCATATCATGATATCAACACATCAGAGCTAGAGATCATATCTAGAGCTCTAGCTAGCAGCACGCAGCGGTTACAGGATCGGCAGGGAGGTCAACACGGCCAACAATAGGCAAGTATTTACGTGTCACCGCCCCCTGCCCACCGGCCATTAAAACGGCCGATGCCGCAAGCCTACGTGCAAAGGATCGATTTCTGCATGCGTACGCGTGCCGTTTGATTACGAGATGAGAAGAGAGTTTCGCATGGAATTGCCCACCTCGCATGCGGCGGCGGCGGCGTCGTCGTCGTCGTCGTCGTCGAGGGGTTTACACCGAGAGGGCCGAGGGGTTTGAGCAGCCAGCCGCCTCGGGACGGAGGGGGCCGCCACTACGATACGGCAACAAAACAACCACTACTCCACGAGAGAAGGGGTAGGGGAGTGAGAGGTAGAGGGGATAACTACGACTTGTGCGCGTGTTATATGGAGCATCCTCGAGGTTGGGACTTAGGATGGGTATTTATTACGTGCACCCCCTGTACGTTCAGACTCTAGGAAGCTGGTCTCGGTTTGGCTATCGCTCGCGAGATCTGGATCAGATATAGGAATGACTATTATGAGGTTAGCCTTAAGTTAAAAATTTAATGATATCTTTTAAGATGCTACAATATGTCATCTTCTATATCTATCTCCATCGTTCCTTTTCCTTGCTCAATTCTCATAATCCCTTTTTCCCTCTCTAACACAAAAATTTAAAATTAGAACATTTAAACTTTGAAAATTTTAAATTGGAAGTATTAACTCAAAAAAATTGAACTCAAAATTTAAAATTTAAAACATTACGAATCAAAAAGTTTCAACTAAGAAATTTTCAACTCGTAAAATTTCAGATCAAAAAAGTTTCAACACGAAAAGTATTAAATCAAAAAATTTTAAATAAAAAATTTTCAACTTAGAAAACTTTCGATTCGAAAGCTTTCGGTTCGAAAAGTTTTGATTCCAAAAACTTTTGGTTTGAAAAGTTTTGATTCAAAATTCAAGTCAAAAAAATTTCAAATCGGAAAGTTTGAACTCAAAAAAATTTATATCAAAAATTTCAAATTAGAAAGTTTCAACTCGAAAAAATTTAAATCAAAAAGTTTTAGCACCAAAAACATTCAATTCAAAAACTTCCGGATCGGAAAGTTTCTATTCAACAAACTTCTGGTTCGAAAAGCTCGCTTAAAAAACATTTGAAAGTGGTTAAAAAATACTTATTTTTAAAAACTTGAAGAAAAATTTGAATTACAAAAACTATTTTGAATTTGAGGGGAAGGGAATGGAGGAGAAAAGGGAATGAAGAAGGTGATACCACTTGTCATAAGGAGATGGCCTTCGGGGGAGAAGGAAAGTGGGGAAGAGTTGAGGTGTTGCCACTTGTCACAATGATGACCTTAAATTAGCAATGGGGTTTGAGTATTTTATGGTTAACCTCAAATAAAAAAGTTTAAAGACACCTTTTTAAGATGTCATGTGTCATCTTCTCAATCTAGCTTCCTCTTCCCTTTCCCTACTCACTTCTCCCACCCCCTTCTTCCCTCTCTAACACAAAATTTTAAAATTAGAATATTTAAACATCAAAAATTTTAAAAAGGAAGTATTAACTCGAAAAAGAATTCAACTCAAAATTTTAAACTCAAAAAAATCAATCAAAAAATTCAAATCAGAAAATTTCAACTTGGAAAGTTTTAAGTTAAAAACTTCAACTCATAAAGTTTCAAATCGATAATGTGTTAACTCGGAGTCTTAGATTTGACAGGGGCACAGTTTGGGTCAACTGGCCTTGGTTGGGCCTAGTCGGTTTGTCCTCGTAGTACTAAACTATAGTTAACGAGTGGTTTAGAACGTAGGAAATTCACGGGAATTTTAAACAGAAAAACCAGAGAAAAGTACAATGTTGTTGAGCAAATCGACGGAACAAGAATAGCCGTTAGATCAAAACGGATAGTAAAGCCTTCGGAGTTCGGACTATGTGGTTCTTCTCTCTCCCTCCCTCCATGGTAGCCGTTAGATCAAAACGGATAGGAATCCGAGCTGTAGCAAACGGGCTAGCCGACGTGGTAGCAGTGAGCGACGAGCAGGCGCAAGTGAGCATTGGGTACGTAGTGAGTAAGCGGGCGGCTGCGAGATGGCCGTGGGCATGTGAGATAGTGGTGGACCGCAAGAGGTTGCAGGTTCTCATGACGGACAACAGACTTCGAGAGGCCATAGACAAGTGTACCCGATCCAATGTCTTTCTCGTCGCCAGTGACAGATCCACTCGATCAGATCGTCTTCCTCGTGCCGGCAATGGGATCCACTGGATCCGGCCGTCTTCCTTGTCGCCGGCTGCGGGATCCGTTAGATCTCACGACCATCGCTTGGTGAGCTGTGTGAGCATGTTAGTATTTTTTTGTTTTTTTGCATTTGTTTTTTCTAATGAAATTTGTCAAAACTTTTAGTTACAACTCACTGAAACTTTTGGGTCGAAACTTGTTGCAAACTCATCAACTAAAACTTGGCGAAACTTTAGGTTCAAAACCCACAAACTCATCGAAATGTTTGGCTTGAAAACTTCTAAAAATACTTGAAATCCACGGAAACATAAAACTATTTGAATGTTCTCTTAAAACTTGTTGAAACCATATGAAACTTTATTGGTATACCGTTGCAACAATACCATTATGTAGTTGCACTCAATTTTAAAAGAGTTCTATATTGAGTAGCATAAATCTTCTTCAAAACCAGCTTTCAGTCCAAATGACCCCTAAATATTTATTTACTACTTTAAAAGATGCTAGTGGTGATGATTCAACTACCTCTTCTACTTCACCTCCGCTTTCCACCCCAGGGTTCCACTTTTCGTTAGCTTGAAAATCGAACGAAAACAAAAATTCGACAATCGGTAAAAATCGTTTGAAAATCGTTCAAAATTCGCTCTAAATCGAATGTTTCGAAAGTCAAACAAATTCGAAACTTGGCCAAACAACCTAGCGAAATTGCGATTTTTGAAAATTCGTTCGAAAATGGTCGAATTTCGAGAGGTTTTGACGAAAACCGACCACAGTTGAAAAACGTCTCCAAACTTTATTTTTTCAAAAATATTATAAAAAATTGAAAAAAAAATTGTTAAAAATCTTATTAAATCCCATTTAATCTATAAAACACCTTAGAGAAAGTTCAAAAATTTTTGAATTCATTTATTGCTTTTCCAAAATTAAAAATAGTAATTAATAAAAAGGAATAGTGACACTTTTAGATTTTTATAAAAATTTACATGATTGTTCATACTTTGAAATTTTAACTTCATAATAAATAGTACCCAAGGATCATGTAGTAAAATTTTCATGAATATTATACTTCATTTATTGCCCCTAGAAAATAAAAAAATTGAAGACTATATATAAATACAGTAGCACTATCATAATGTTTTAAAAATACACATGTGTGATAAAATTCTGAAAATTTTACATAATCATTATTATTTCCTCAAAAACTCACATAAAAATTTTCAGAAAAATTAGACTTTATTTATTTTCCCTATGAAATAAAAAACAGAAGTGCGTATATAAATACAATAGCATTGTCAGAATTTTTAAAAAATACACATGAATGATTAAAATATGAAAATTTTACAGCATCATTAAAACTTTCTCAAGAACTTACACAAAAATTTCAAAAAAATTAACACTTTATAAATTTTTTCAAATTTTTGAATTTTAATTTGAATTTGTTTGGTAAATCAAATGAAATGCCTTTTCAAACAGTAGCGGTAAGGTCGAATTTCACGAAATTCGACGAAAAGTTGAACCCTATTCCACCCCCTATGAAGTCTCTAACAAAAATAGAAAAAAAATAATATATCAACATACAAATTCCATTTCCCTAAATATTCTCTAACAAAAAAACAACATACCAATAAGTAAATTATATCTCTCTAAAATTTCTCTAATGAAAAAACATAAAAAAAAATAGCGAAGCATTTTTGAACGTGCGGCGAAGACAACACCATGAAGGCGCAACGCGGCCAAGCTCGGAGATGGAGCCGAGGGTATGTGCTGGGCATGTTGGTCCCGACGATGTGGAGTCGACGTGCTAGGTGTAATATGAAATTTTTTTATCTATAGCAAAACATAGGCATTTATCTAGTAGACATAAAAAAAGGACATAATTGTATTTCACCGCACCACAACTACCGATTCAATGGGGCTTATTGTGCAAAAGCACAGGACCTGATTGGTCGATTCAACGTGAAAACTTCTGCCATGTTTGGGATCAGATCTTTTTTTTTAGATAATGGAAGAATTTATTAATCTTTCAGTCTTTGCATCAAAAGATACACAAAGCCAATCCGTTATTACAAAGTTCACACCGATAAGTTTGCAAGAAGACACTGCAAAAAACACATAGACTTAGCAAACGACAATTACAAACAGAAAGGAATTTGAAAAAGAAACTCTCAACTCGCACAACCTTACGTTAAACCTCCACCCATATCTGACAAAAATTTTCTGGACCACGATCTGTAAAGATTTGCATGCTACCAACATCAACTCTCGAGCTTCCTACCATTGTAACAAGGACAAAGAACGTAACCAACCGATACACAAATAGATAGCCTACAATGGATTTGACACATGCTTTTTATCAAAAAATAATGTCATTTCGACATAGCCAAATGGCCCAACATAGTGCAGCATTCCCAATTAAACTTTGATTTTTTTACTTTCTTTCTCAACCCCACTAACCAAGATCCAAATAAATGGGCTATACTATGAGGAGGTGACAAATTAGAGGCCGCTTGTATAACATACCACGCAAAACAAGCAAACTGTCCATTTCTGTTGCAGTGCCTACAATGGGTGTCTTCTTTGGCCTTATCCTTTTGAGGACATTCAGAGGCAACATGTCCTTTTTCACCACATCGATAACAGATGACAAATTCCCCTAAGTGAAGGTCTACCAGAGGGGTATTGCTAATGCCATCGTCTCCACATAATCCGCTTTGGAGGGTTGGTCTTGATAACTCATCGAAGAATGCCGAGGAGTTGTAGGTGAAATGACCATCGGGGCTTGGTTTATCAGTTGTTGTATCATCAATTGCATGAGCTGAGTCTGAGTCACCATGAACTGATTCATATTCTGAAGAAATGCTGTTATCACCTCGGATGGTTGCTGGTTGAGCTTGGTAGCAGCCCTGACGTTGATAACCGGAACTTCACTGGGGTTGCCGTAGACGTTGACCGAAGGATTGGAACTTAATGTATCAGCTTCTTTGTTGAGGTTAGCACTGCAATTCTTCTCCATCTGACGGCAGAACAAGGCTTCCAGATGAGAGGGAACAACACAGACGAGCGAGAAAGGGGAGGTTCTAACAACACCAGAAACCAACTACCCCGGCAAAGGACACCCCAAACGACGAAAAGCAAAACATTTTTAACACCAAGCAAATCAACTCGTCTACTCGGTAACACTACTCACTCTAACGGAACAAGGCGGTCAACCACGGAACGAAACTTGGCCACTTAACCTACAGGGTTAGTCTAAGATCAACCTTGCTTCTTTGGTCTTCATCGGTCAACGGTTGGATCCTCCCCATGAAGACGCCCACTTGAGTAGAAATTTTCCGACTGGCTCTTCTTTAGTCTTCAAGTCTTGAAATCAAAAGCGGGAACTCGATTACCTTAATACAGAAGGTTTAAGGGAGGGATAGTCCAATTTTCATTCCCAAAAAGGTGAAGAAGCAATTGATTCGAGGAAAATAGGAATAGAACGAGAGAGAAAAGACAAGACCAGCACTTTATTTGATTTTTCTTTTTAGAACATAAGTTTTGAAGCTTCCTAAAAACGACCATTCTAACTAAGGGCACGTCCTACAGTCGATATGGCTCTGATACCACCTTTGTAGGCCCCCGGATCGGCTATCCGGAGTCCTCTGTGTATTTCTGTACTAGTCCCAGATCAGTAGCTAGTACACACAGTCAAAAGTGATGAATCAACAACCATATCACGAATACAAATAACTAAATAAGAATAATACCAAATGAAAGCAAAGACCTTATGGTCAAGGTTTACCATTACGGCCTGAACAGGCTGAACAACTTGAACAACTGCAGCGGAAGACGAAAACGCCAATGCGACCCATCCAAATGCCCACAGGCAATCGAGTGGAGAACGCACCCTAGTCGTTGGAAATCTTGAACAGCTTCTTTCACTTCTGAGAGAGGATTGGAAAGTAGCACGTGAGTACATAAAGTACTCAGCAAGTCTGGGAAATTATGCATAATGTAGGCTATCCAAGAATGGCTTAATATGGTTCTTTTGCACAAAGCCAAGTTTCATCAAATCATACTTGTTAATAATTTTCACAAAGCATATTTGAGCAATTCTTTTTAATAATTGAATTATGTAATATTGTAGTGAAGGTTCTAACCACCACTCACTAATATACATGCTCTATCCGCCACATCTCAACAAGATCAAGGTTCAATCCAATCATATGGCTCTGTCCGCCACGGTTCACAAAATCAGGTTCCTTCCACCTACCTGGCTTTAGCCGCCAGAAGCACACTCGAGAGTTCTCCCGGATCCCAAAACGAAACATTGTTTAGCTTGAAATCAAAACCCAAAGTCTACCAGTATGAAAGCATTCAGCAAGCTTTGCCTTTGACCGTAGGCACGGCTATTCGAATAGTTTTAACTCTGCAGAGGTGTACAACTTTACCCACAAGACATGATATTCCCTTGATGCCATGCAATTAGCACACTTCCTTGGGTGTGCCGGTAGGGATATCATGACAAGGCCTTTACAATGTATACGCCTAACCCGACTCCAATTGGCCGAGGTTTCACATTGTTAGGGTTCTTTCCACCCAAGTCTGAAGCCCCTCTTGCGCCGTGTGAGGAAAACAACAACAACAACAACAATGCCTCTTTCTGGCTCTCACACAACCACCGAGTGGTGAGTCTAAGTTAGGTTTCTACAAATTATTCAGCCAGGTCGTACCATTATAGACATGTGGTTGTACGGTAATGCTTAGAATGGAGACAGTCATAAGCGTCGGTCCTTAATTGACTTGGGGCGGTACTTGCACAAAAGAACCAAGGCTTGGTCCGCTTCCACCCGACATTCCATGCCGCCCAAGTCGAAATCATTTTTCATTTTATTTTTATTTTGTAAACCATTGGCAATACTCCTTGCCTATAACTTCCAATACAAGTTTTTAAGAGATAATTGAAAGTCCCACCCATAGGTGAATATTGACCGATGGCGAGGCTAAGCATTTCTACCGTACTATTCTATTCCACCAATAGTTTATTTTATAAAAATACAAAACTCAGTGTTTGATAAAAATTATGATAATCCGTTCTATAATCTCCAAAATTCACGAGACCACCAAGACTCCCCATTATTATCATGGCACTATATAATCCAATCCAATTTAGTACTCCAACAAGTAAAATCTATACCATGTGCCATCATAACTCCAAAATCATGCTAAGCTACTGACATCATTGTATATGAAACAATCTCCTCAAAATATAAGTCTTCTTAGGGGTTACCCATCATCTATACATCGCTAAATCTTGTAATCTACTTGATCCACCGAGAATAATTCATAATCTCATCCCCGAGCATATTTCATGAAAGATTCTACAAATCCAAGATTTCATTGATTCATTGCCTATAGCTGTTTCCCTAAACAATGACACCAAGTTGGCTAAACAAATCACATACAATCCTCATTATTCATAAACCCACCTAGATGGTTATCGCAACACCATACTTCACAAAATCATCTACTAAACCACCGAGTACGATTCTCAATATTATTCACTGAATCCATCGAGTATATTTGATCATATCATTGACTGAATCATCGAGAATACTTCACGATATTGACTCTAATCATTTAGGCTACAATCCACCGATAGCACTTCATAACGTCATGTATTTAATCCTTCACATTATTGTGAGAGGAGCCGCCCAGATCGTCCTCGAGTTGTTGGATGATCGGTTGTTCCCGTCGGATTTGGATCCTAGCAACAAATCACCGGAGGTGATCCTGATGCTATTACCCAAGCCCAATGGAGACCACCCTACGAACGTCCAACGACTTGACAACAACCCCGGTATTCCCCCGGTATGCGATCCGAAACTCGCCCAGGATCCCCACATACCGGTTCCCAAGTCATATCACAACAGTTCCCACAAAGGGGCATCGGGCCCAAACTCACTACCAGAGACGCACGAAACGCGGAAGCAACAAAACACACACGGCACACGGAAGCCCAAAGACGACCAAACAAACAGGAAGCGAAGAGCCGACAGGTTCCAATACAGAAATAAAAGTGCAACAGTTTACAAAAGTAAAGCCGACTATCCTATACAACAAAAGTAAAACACCCCGGAAGTGTCATGCCCTGAACACCTCCGGGCGCACACACGCAACGACCTCTACTCGGTGCCCCGCCCGGTCACCGATAGGCAGTTGGGGCAGAACTCACACCCCTCTGGATCCTCACCTGCAAAACCACAAAGCAGAAGCCTGAGTACGGAAGGTACTCGCAAGTCTTACCCGTGGTCCATATATGACCGACTCCAAAGGACATGCATTTGGATGTAGCAAAAACCAGGCTGAAGGTAAAAGTGCAGAAAGCTTAACATTTGTTATATTAATTACCTAACTACTCAATTCACAATTAAGCAGTTGTAACGGCGCCTACTTCTGAACATGAAGTTGCAATCATTAATTCACAACAATTAATCTCAACACCAATTTATGTGGGCTCAAGCTCGACGGCGAACCTCGGTTCAAGTTCTTACTACGTGACTGTGCGATGAAAGAGCTTGCTCATATCCGAGAGCGCGGCAATTTGAATCGCTTATTTAACCCTGCAGGGAAGCATTGATCGCACGACACTGTCGGGACCCCGAATTTGCAAATCCGGACCCTCTGTGTATTCAGCACTAGTCCAGGAACGCGCTAGTGCACACAGTCTTAACATCGGTATATATCACAATCATACCATACGATACTATCAAAGTACTTTATTTAAATAATCAAAGGGTTACTCGACCTTATGGCCAAGTTACAAATATATGCCTTGCAAGGCGAAACTTATTAAAAGAGAAATAGCAGCGGAAAAATCAAATAAACTTCGTGGCGCCATCCAGTATACCACAGGCAACCGATCGGGCTCGCATCCCTAAGTAGACGGGTCCTCTTGGAACTCCTCCTCCGAACCGGCGTAGTCTCCTCTTCAGCGGTATTGTGTTGAGGCAAGGGTGAGTACTTGGTACTCAAAGAAGTCATGCACAGAATGCAGGCAAATAGACTATATGCATGGCTTGGTACAAAGGAATAGCACAAGGTATTTTTGCAGTAAACAGCATTTGAAAAGTAATATAAGTAGATTCGAAAGCAGTAGAAATGAGTAAAGCATAAATAACTTTTCAAGAAGTTTAACAAACATTTTTCCCATCCTAAACCATAATTCCATCATCTTCCTTGTTAAACCAACCCATCTTTTCAAAACCAAGTTATTTTCAGAAAGTCTACCCCTTGACTGTAATTCCCGAGCATTGTCCAGTACCGTGGACTCGGCTATTCAAATAGATTCTACACTGCAGAGGTTATGCACTTTACCCACAAGATACAATCAAACACCACAAAGGCGAAGTTCAGTAACAAAGCCTTTCGGAAGCCTCAAACAACACAGGTGGTCCTCTCCCAGACGTGCTCTACACCATCCTTCCCTTAGCCAAGGCGAAGTATGGGACCAACACACCGTTAGATGGGTACCTGGCCACGCCACGATACGCTCCCCGTACAATCACACAAACGGTGTAATCGACACCTGAGGCTCCACAAGTGAGTCCTTAGCGACTTAGTCAACTAGGGCCGTCCCATTCGACCATGTGGTTGCAAGTATGACCCAGTTCAAAGGCTTGCAAGGTTAAGTCCTTAGAGTGACCAGGCAAGACTACCCGAAAAACCAAATCAACACTCCCAATGCCACAATGGCCCACTGATTACTCTTGCCACATGCCCTGGCCGAAATCTGTTTATCAAACCCCGCTTGATTACCATGCACCACGTGCCATCAACATCACATGATACTTTTCCAAAACAGGTTCAATATATCATTAAGTCCATATTAGCATTTGATTGTCCAAAATCATGTCATGAGCACGTAGTGTCTAAGCAAAGATACTACAACGGTCTAAACCCATGTTGGCAATTTAATAATGTCCAACTAGTAAACCACAACTAGGGTGACAAAGGGTCATTGCACATACTTAAGTAATCAAGGTGTCATATAGCAAATTGGTATTTATCTAACCCCCATGTTTAAACAAAGTATCTTTCTAATTGAACTAGCATGCAATAGTTTTAATCAAAATAGATTTTAGAATTAGGATCAACATGGTCAAAGCACATCTTGCCTTCAAAAAGTACTTGCTCTTTGTCTTGAGTTGGATACTGAGTCAATACTTCTCCTTCGAATCCTAAGGCACTTCAACGTCTACTCGTAAAGCGTGCAAATAGCAAATACACAAATAAACACTAGGCAAAAGATCCCAAAACTCCAAATAAAATCCATAAACAGAGAGAACATAATTTTCTGGATTTTTAGAAACTGGAATAAATCAAATTTGGAGTTAAACATAAAGTTATGATTTATTAAAGTTTAAATAATCAATTAAATAATATTTCAGAGAAAAACTTTAGTCCAAAAATTAAATAAAATTTATATTTAGGTAGATCTCAATTTTATACAAATTTAGAAATTTGAATCACTCAAATCGGAGTTGAAACGCGAAAGTTATAAGCGTTTGAAGTTTGAATCTAAATTTTGAATCAATATTTCGAATTAATAAATCATTTTCTTTTCGAAATTAATTATTGGCGTCGGCATGGACACGTGTCAGCCTCGATTGGCTGGTGGCGTCAGGTCCATGGACTTGGTCCACGCCGGCTCGGGTCCACGGTGGACTCGGCCCACGGCTCCACGAGGCCCGACATGTGGGTCCACTCGGGTGACGCGTCATTCGACGGCGTCAAGGCCTGCTGGGACCGACAGCGGCCCGCCATGGCGTCATCGTGACGTCATGGTGCGCTTTTGGCGCCGACATGCGGGCCGTGTCGAGACACGTTCTCATGCTTGGCGCCGACCGCGCATGGCGGTTGGCCTTCTGGCCACGTGGCTAGATCTAGAACGTTGATTTGAAAATCAACGGCCCAGATTGGATATGGTGTTACGAGTTTGGGGTGAACGCGGTTAATCCGGGCCGTTGGATTTAGATCCAATGGTTGAGATTGGATCTAGAGATAAATAGCGAAACCTCACCGTGCGATGACGTGGCAAGATCGGATCGCGCGATCTTGATCGGACGGCCAGATGGCTTCGGCGGCGGCAATGGCGTCGCGGCGGCTTGCGGCCGGGCGATGGCGATGACACGCCTAACGGCGCTGCAGGCTCCCGGCGAAGTGGATGGTAGACACGGAGTGCGCCTTGACGCAAGGGATCTGGATCTGGGGTCAACGCGTCGGCGGAGGATGGCGACGGTGGCGAACGGCGAAACCGCGGCGGAGTGCTTTACCAACTCCGGCGAGCAATAGCGGCGAGACGGTGGGGATCCAAGCGGCGTGAGCTAGGGTTTCGGGACCGGCGTGGGATGGCGATCCTCGGGGTGCGATCCGGGCATTAAATAGCCCCGGGAGGCGTGCTCAGGGCGGAACCCTAGTCGGTCACGGCGGCGCTCTCACCGGCGAAGTCCGGCTCGGACTTCAGCGGAGCAGCGCAATCGCAGCCGCCCACGTGGCGCGATCAACGGCCCCGATCGCACGGCGCGATCGGATCCGGCGGATACGGCTCGGTCGGTCGGCGGATCTCACCGTTGGATCTTGATCCAACCGGTTGGGATTGATTAGGGTTAGGAGTGGGTTCGGCCGAGTCACGTGGCTCGGACTCGAACACGAGTCGACTCGGGCTCGATCGGATGAACAAGATTTGACCGAGTTTGATTTTCCAAATGATTTAATATTTAAAATAATTCCTAGTAATTCATTTAATTCATTAAAAATAGCAAATGACTCGAGAAAAATTCCAAAAATTCTGGAAAATACTTTGGATCATTTTGGACTCAAATAAAATATTTCCAACAAAATTTTATTTGCATAATTAAATTCTTTAATTATTTCAAAATGGAATAAATTCAAATAAATTCCAAATAATTCCAAATAAACTCGAGAAAATTCCAAAAATTCATCAAAGTGCCAAATCACACATGAATTCAAGGAAAGCAAAATTTTGGGTGTTACAAACCTCCCCTTAATAGAATCTCGTCCCCGAGATTCAGTGGCTCACTAAAGGAATAGGTTTGGAAATTCTTTCTTCAAATCCTCTTCGCTCCCAAGTCGCTTCGCTCTGCATGGTTGCTCCATTGAACTCTCTGAGAACGAGTTGACTTGTTTCTAGTTTCTCGATCCATTGTGTCTAGAATCCTCACTGATACTCCTTATAGGTCAAATCCTCCTGCAACTCAATTGATTCTAATGATTCTGCATTCCTCCGAACTCGAAGACACTTCTTCAATAGGACACATGGAATACATCATGTACTCCTCGCTAACGATCGTGGCAACTCCGGTGATAAGCAACTTCGCCTCTGCGGCTCAAAATCTTAAATGGTCCAACATAACTGGTGCAAGTTTTCCTTTGGCATGGAACCTCTTAACTCCCTGAGAGGCGTAACTCCTGAGGTATACAAAGTCTTCTGGTTCAAAACTCAATCTCGGCGACGATTGTCGGCATAACTCTTACACGAGATTGGGCTATCTTCAACCTTTCCCTAATCATAGCGACCGTTCTTCACCTCTTGAAGAATATCAGGCCCAAAGACAGCTCGCCACGGTCTCATTCCAATTCAATGGCGTCCGACAGGGTCGACCATACAAGGCCTCAAAAGGTGACATCTCAGAACTAGCCTGATAGCTATTGTTGTAATCGAACTCGGCATACGGCAAACTCTTATCCCAAGAGGTAGCATAAGCCAATGCACAAGCTCTCAACATATCCTCGAGAATCTGGTTGACTCTTTCTGGCCCCCATCCGTCTGTGGATGATAAGTCAGATGAAGTTCAAACGGGTTCCCATGGCTTCATGCAACTTATTCCAAAACCTTGAGGTAAATTGGGTACCGTCCGATACAATCCTCTTTGGCACTCCGTGCAAACAAACGATCCACGATCATGTACAACTCTGCTAATTTATCTCCCGAGTAAGTGGTCTTCACGGGGATAAAATGGGCTACTTTAGTCAAACGATCCACTATAACCCATATGGAGTCATAACCTCCTTGAGTCCTCGGCAAACCAGTACTGAAATCCATTCCGATTTCCTCCCACTTCCACTAGGTATTTTCGGTTGTAGCAATCCTGCTGGTCTCACGATGCATTGCCTTGACTCTCCGGCATACGTCGCACAATGCAACATGCTCGGCAACTTCACGTTTCATACTCGGCCACCGAATCTCTCCTTGAGATCCCGATACATCTTGGCGCTTCCAGGATGGATTGAGTACTTGAGTCATGGGCTTCTTCGAGAATCGATTGCTTTAACTCCTTTTTGTTAGGCACACAAATGCGATCCTTCATCCACAACGTGCCTTGCTTATCCAACTTGAAGTCCTCTGCCTTGCCTTCCTCCTTTTTGGACTTAATCCTACGGATCTTGTCATCATCCTTCTGTCCTTCTCGGATCTGGTCCTCTAAAGTAGGCTTTACTTCCAATGCGGCCAAGAATCCGCTAGGTACAACCTCAATCTTCATCTTTTGAAAATCCTCACATAACTCATCCTGACTTGTGGCTAGCAACGTACTCACGGTATGACTTTTCCGACTCGAGCATCGGCTACTACGTTGGCCTTCAGGGATGGTAATGGATTCCAACATTATAGTCCTTGATCAACTCTAACCATCTCTCTCGCCTCATATTCAGATCCGACTGGGTGAATATGTACTTAAGGCTCTTATGATCCGTATATACTTCACATCTGTTTCCAATCAAATAGTGACGCCATATCTTCAAGGCATGCACTACAGCTAACTCTAGGTCATGTGTCGGATAATTTTCCTCATGCGGCCTCAATCGCCTTGATGCATAAGCGGCGACCTTTCCGTTCTGCATCGGCACACATCCAAGTCCTTGGCGCGATCGTCACAATAAATATCGAAGCTTTGAGCAACATCCGGTAGAACTAACACCGGTCGACGTCAATCGCTTCTTCAGCTCCCAAATCCTTTCTCACATTAGGCGTCCATGCAAACTTCTTTTCCTTCTTCAGCTTGCGTAAGAGGTTTCGCAATTGTCGAGAAGCCTTCGATGAAACGGGCGGTAATATCCTGCCATTCCAAGGAAACTCGAACTCAGGTCACGGTCTTCTACTGCTCCCAATGTAACACGCCTTCTACTTTGCTTGGATCTACTGGCGACTCCTCTCAGTCATTACATGTCCAAGAAACTCCACCTTGTCCTTCCAAAAATCACACTTGCTGAACTTGGCGAAAAGTTGCTGCTCTCGGCTTTTCCAAAACTCGCCTTAAGTGTTCGGCATGTTCATCCTCTGTCTTGGAGTAGACTAGGATATCGTCTATGAACACGACGACAAACTTGTCCAAATATTCCATGAACACCTTATTCATCATATTCATGAAATAAGTGGCGATTCGTCACCCAAAGGACATAATCAGTAAACTCGTAATGTCCATATCTTGGCGAGAATGCGATCTTGAATATCTTACGATCGGATCTTCAATCGATGGTATCCCGATCTCGAGATCAATCTTGGAGAAAACTCGGCTCCTCTTAATCGATCAAACAAATCATCAATCCTGGGTAGCGGATACTTATTCTTCACGGTGACTTCATTGAGTGCACTGTAGTCAATGCACATCCCGAAACTCCGTCCTTCTTCTTGACAAACAAAGCGGTGCTCCCCATGGTGACGAACTTGGTCTGATAAATCCTTTCTCCATTAACTCCTCTAGCTTGTTTCTTCATTTCTACCAACTCCTCGGTAGACATCCGATAGGGTCTCTTTGCTATCGGTCTTTGTGCAGGTACAAGCTCTATCACAAACTCTATGTCCCTGTCAGCGGCATACCAGGTAGATCTTCGGGAAAACATCGGGTACTCATTCACCACTGGGACATCCTCTATGCTGATTGCCTTGGTACTGTTAACCATCAATCGTCCATCTCTAACTCAAGTGGCTTGAAATTCCACTTTCTTCCCACACTGCTCTCAATCGAGATAGTCCTTCGTCCACAATCCAATACAGACCTTGTGCTTGGATAACCAATCCATTCCCAATATAACATCTAAGGTCCGGGTCTCCAAAATTATAAGGTTTGCTAGGAACTCTATTCCATCTATTAGTATTCTCACCGGAACATCCTACTTCCGTTCGGAGTTCGGAACCAGGGTTTGAACTAAAAGCATGCACTTAAGTCTTGCAATTCTCAAGTCATTTCTAGCAGCAAAGCCTTGCGAAACAAACGAATGCGAAGCTCCAGAGTCAAACAAAGCTGGTATCGAAAGTTAACTAGTAACTTACCCAAAGACTGACGTCCGTAGCATTCTGCGGTGCATCTGCGGTGACATGGTTGACTCGGCCTCTCACCACGGTGCGGGTGTGGCTCCTTTGGCGCCCTAGCTGGGTGGTTCCTAGATTGAAGCGAATCGGGTCGCTCTGCTGTCTTCTTTGGACAAGCTGTTGGCAAAGTGTCTGGCTCGTTGCGATTGTAGCAGCGTCTCACTTGTTCCTTCTTGCATCGCTCGAGTAGCGTTTCTAGCGGTGGGGGTTTGGTAGTTCGATTGGCAGGTCTTGGTGCCGGGGATGGTGTCCTCGTTGCATTACGTGGTTGGAATCAAGAATTGATTTGGTGCAACTCTCGGTATGCGTTCCTCGGCGTGATCTTTCTTTGTTGCATCTGCGCTTCTCGTTCTCATCCAGTTCCTTGGCGCTTGTCCTCAAGAATAAGCGCCTTATTCACCAATTCTTGGAAATGGAAAGGTGTGGGTGCTCAACCCTACTTGCAATCCTGGGTTGAGTCCCGTCATAAAACGCGACTGGCTGGAGTGATCTGTCGCTACATCCTCAGGTGCGGAGCGTGCTAGCTGGGTGAACTTGTTCGTAGTCGGCCACTGGTGATTACCTTGCTTGATGCTCTGAACTCCTCCTTCTTAAGGTCCATGATTCCTTCAGCACGTGATCTTGTCGGAATGCGTTGTGAACTCTTCCCAAGTGATATCTTGAGGGTTCTCTGCGTGGCACGAAGTTCTCCCACCATTCAATTTGTTCCTTCGGTGATGAGAAGCGTAAAGTACCTTCTCATTCCCTATGCATTGAGCTATGTGTAGCTTCCTCTCAATTGATCTTAACCAATCATCGGCCTCCAATGGATTGGCATTCCCGGAAGAAAGTGGGTGGGTGAGTTCTCATGAACTCGCTGACCTTGTATTCAAGCGTGGCCCCGATTAACTTGATTAGCGTGGCCTGAGCAAAGGACGTGCTGCATTTGTTGCATCATAGCATGCATCAACTGAGTCTGGGCAGCAAGAAAGGCTCCAAAACTCTGCATATCAACTGGTGGTGCTGGTGCTCCATCATTGGGGTTTTCTGCTGGGCGAGATCCACTCCCATTGCTTCCCAAGTTTCCACGGGTGTTCACCATCTGTTGATTTGCTCTAGGTTTAGAGATGAGAGGGAAACAAGAATAGACAAGTAATATGGAACTTATGCGGGGCAAAGGTGTAGCCTTAAGGTCCAACTTTATTATTAATAACTTGGTATGGCTGCTTACAATGCCTAAGGGCCTTGCAACACATACTGCACACTCAGCAAACAAAGCAAATCCAAATCGAACTAACTCTGGAGTCTAACGCCTAAAGGGTGACTCTTTACTCTATGACTCGACTCGGCGAAGGAGTCTCACTATAGAACCTATGCTCACTCATCGAAAAACCTCCACGGCACTGCGGGTCTTTGTGCGGGCACAGCAAACGACGCCATGTCCGGCAAAGAATCTGTGTCCTCTGTGGTAGTCGAAGAAGCGGTGTCCTCATCGAGATCGACTCCTCCGGATCGGCTCGTAGCTCAATCGCTCGGCTCTGAGTGCAGTCCGTACAAAGTCACCTCCAACTCGTCCAATCCTTCGTAGAAGGTGTGCCACATACTCTTGAGCTTCCCGCCATCTGTTCTTCTCGCCGTGATCTCCTTGCGGGCCTTCGAGCTCCTTGCTTGTATTATCTAGTACATCCTCCTGGCGACAAATCGTGCCAACCGTGTAACCGTGGCATCCTCATCCCGAATCTCCTTCGGTCGAAGGTTATCGCTTGTGGATGATAACGAACACCGTGCTCTCCAATTCTCTGGCGTAGATACGGGTAATGTGCCGCATTGCTCGTCGTGATACTTCTTGGATACCCATCTGCATCGTAGATCTTCTGGCCGTGCAGTGTATCGGCCGATTGCCTGGGCCCTTTTTCCTAGCAGGTACCTCAATCCTCACGTCACAAGCCTTGATCAATCCCGCTTGTCTGATCACTTCCACTTGGTATTGGGGCTTCTCAAAATCTCCGAGAGTCTCAGAGCATATGCCAAAGTTCAGCGGCGTGACCAACTCCCAGATCAACGTAGTTGAACTCTTCCTCCATATGTCACAAGAGTGCTTTACGTAAGAACTCGTAATTTTTAAATTGTGACAAGGTAAGGGATAATTTCAGCAAGAGACAAGAAAAGAGAAGGATAAGTTGAGAGGTCATTTCTTATCTTGACAAACTTTTTAGCTTTTAGAAAATAGGTTTTATCCTCACTACGACCATTCTAGCTTAGGGTTGAGCCTACATCAAGTATGGCTCGATACCACCTCTGTCGGGACCCCGAATTTGCAAATCCGGACCCTCGTGTATTCGGCACTAGTCCAGAGCAGCGCTTAGTGCACAGTCTTAACATCGGTATATATCACAATCATACCATACGATACTATCAAAGTACTTTATTTAAATAATCAAAGGGTTACTCGACCTTATGGCCAAGTTACAAATATATGCCTTGCAAGGCGAAACTTATTAAAAGAGAAATAGCAGGCGGAAAATCAAATAAACTGTGGCGCCATCCAAAGATACCACAGTGCAACCGATCGGGCTCGCATCCCTAAGTAGACGGGTCCTCTTGGAACTCCTCCTCAAAGCGTAGTCTCCTCTTCAACTGGTATTGTGTTGAGGCAAGGGTGAGTACTTGGTACTCAGCAAGTCATGCACAGAATGCAAGCTAATAGACTATATGCATGGCTTGGTACAAAGGAATAGCACAAGGTATTTTTGCAGTAAACAGCATTTGAAAAGTAATATAAGTAGATTCGAAAGCAGTAGAAATGAGTAAAGCATAAATAACTTTTCAAGAAGTTTAACAAACATTTTTCCCATCCTAAACCATAATTCCATCATCTTCCTTGTTAAACCAACCCATCTTTTCAAAACCAAGTTATTTTCAGAAAGTCTACCCCTTGACTGTAATTCCCGAGCATTGTCCAGTACCGTGGACTCGGCTATTCAAATAGATTCTACACTCTGCAGAGGTTATGCACTTTACCCACAAGATACAACAAACACCACAAAGGCGAAGTTCCTCAGAATAAAGCCTTTGGAAGCCTCAAACAACACAGTGGTCCTCTCCAGACGTGCTCTACACCATCCCTTCCCTTAGCCAAGGCGAAGTATGGGACCAACACACCGTTAGATGGGTACTGGCCACCCACGATACGCTCCCGTACAATCACACAAACGGTGTAATCGACACTCGAGGCTCCACAAGTGAGTCCTTAGCGACTTAGTCAACTAGGGCCGTCCCATTCCCATGTGGTTGCAAGTATGACCAGTTCAAAGGCTTGCAAGGTTAAGTCCTTAGAGTGACCAGGCAAGACTACCCGAAAAAACCAAATCAACACTCCCAATGCCACAATGGCCCACTGATTACTCTTGCCACATGCCCCGGCCGAAAGCATTTATCAAACCCCGCTTGATTACCATGCACCACGTGCCATCAACATCACATGATACTTTTCCAAAACAGGTTCAATATATCATTAAGTCCATATTAGCATTTGATTGTCCAAAATCATGTCATGAGCACGTAGCAGGTCTAAGCAACATACTACAACGGTCTAAACCCATGTTGGCAATTTAATAATGTCCAACTAGTAAACCACAACTAGGGTGACAAAGGGTCATGGCACATACTTAAGTAATCAAGGTGTCATATAGCAAATTGGTATTTATCTAACCCCCATGTTTAAACAAAGTATCTTTCTAATTGAACTAGCATGCAATAATTTAAATCAAAATAGATTTTCAAATAGGATCAACATGGTCAAAGCACAACTTGCCTTCAAAAAGTACTTGTTCTTGGTCTTGAGTTGGATCCTGAGTCAATACTTCTCCTTCGAATCCTAAGGCACTTCAACGTCTACTCGTAAAGCGTGCAAATAGCAAATACACAAATAAACACTAGGCAAAAGATCCCAAAACTCCAAATAAAATCCATAAACAGAGAGAACATAATTTTCTGGATTTTTAGAAACTGGAATAAATCAAATTTGGAGTTAAAACGCATAAAGTTATGATTTATTAAAGTTTAAATAATCAATTAAATAATATTTCAGAGAAAAACTTTAGTCAAAAATTAAATAAAATTTATATTTAGGTAGATCTCAATTTTATACAAATTTAGAAATTTGAATCACTCAAATCGGAGTTGAAACGCGAAAGTTATAAGCGTTTGAAGTTTGAATCTAAATTTTGAATCAATATTTCGAATTAATAAATCATTTTCTTTTGGAAATTAATTATTGTCGGCATGGACACGTGTCAGCTCTGATTGGCTGGTCAGCCGGTCCATGGACTTGGTCCACGCCGGCCGGGTCCACGGTGGACTCGGCCCACGGCTCCACGAAGGCCCGACATGTGGAGTCCACGGGTGAGCGTCATTCTTGGCGTCGGCACCGCCGACAATGGCCGACAGCGGCCCGCCATGACGTCATCGTGACGTCATGGTGCTTTAGGGCCGCCGACATGCGGGCCAGCGTGTCGACACGCTTCATGCGCTGGCGCCGACCGTACCGATCACGGTTGGCCTTCCGCCACGCGTGGCTAGATCTAGACCGTTGATTTGAAAATCAACGCGCATTGATCTGGTGTTACGCGCGTTTGGGGTGAACGCGCAGTTAACCGGGACCGTTGGATTTAGATCCAATGGTTGAGATTGGATCTAGAGATAAATAGCGAAACCTCACCGTATGGCGATGGCGTGGCAAGATCTCGGATCGCGCGATCTTGATCGGACCCGAGATGGCTTTCGGCGGGCAATGGCGGCGGCGGCTTGGCGGCCGGAGCGATGATATGACACGCCTAACGGCTGGCTGCAGGCCTCCGTGAAGTGGATGGTAGACACGGGTGCGCCTTTGACGCAAGGGATCTGGATCTGGGGTCAACGTCGGCGGAGGATGGCGACGGTGGCGAAGCGCTGAAACCGGCGGAGTGCTTTACCAACTCCGGCGAGCAATAGCGGCGAGCGGTGGGGATCCTAGCGGCGTGAGCTAGGGTTTCGGGACCGGCGTGGGATGGCGATCTCGGTGCGATCCGGGCATTAAATAGCCCCGGAGGCGTGCTCGGGCGGAACCCTAGTTGGCCACGGCGGCTTCTCGGGCGAGTCCGGCTCGGACTCGGCGGAGACGACGCAATCGCAGCCGCCCACGTGGCGCGATCGCGGCCCCGATCGCGACGGGCGCGATCGGATCCGGGCCGGATCACGGCTCGAGTCGAGTCGGCGGATCTCGTTGGATCTTGATCCAACGGTTGGGATTGATTAGGTTAGGAGCGGTTCGGTCGAGTCACGTGGCTCGGTCGGACTTCGAACACGAAGTCCGACTCGGGCTCGGATGAAACGATACTTGACCCGAGTTTGATTTTCCAGCGATTTAATATTTAAAATAATTCCTAGTAATTCATTTAATTCATTAAAAATAGCAAATGACTCGAGAAAAATTCAGAAAAATGGAAAATACTTTGGATCATTTTGGACTCAAATAAAATATTTCCAACAAAATTTTATTTGCATAATTAAATTCTTTAATTATTTCAAAATGGAATAAATTCAAATAAATTCCAAATAATTCCAAATAAACTCCAGAAAATTCCAAAAATTCATCAAAGTGCCAAATCACACATGAATTCAAGGAAAGCAAAATTTTGGGGTGTTACAGACACTTACCACAAGGGCCTAGTGTCAACCCCCTCCCAATCATACCCAATCGCTGAAGCGTCCTCCTGCGGTCCGAAAACCTAGCACCCCCTCGAGCTGCCCCAAGCCCGGCTTGGCGCTCGAGAGTCGGCCTAAGCCTCGCCCTCAACCACGTCCAACCACAGGAAGTTACGGTCCATCGATTCCGTATGAGAGAAAGAGTGGCTTACCGTACCATAATCGGGCATGCGACCAACCGGGGTGTGCTCAATCAAAGGGCAACCATCGAATCGGTCCTTAATCGACTCAGACGGGAACTACCACATCGGGTCTCCTTACCCAATGTCCCAACCTTCCCGCCCGGTCTCCAATTTAACCTTTCCTTACATAACCGTACCCATTTCATTTCACCATAAGTAATGTAATTGATCTCAAGCGGTGGACCAACCACCACTTGGCCCAACCCCGACCTCTAAGCAATTCTAAGCAGTGACTCATTTAATACCACTACTAGTTCCAACGGAAGTGTTCACAAATCCAAAGGATGAATGTGCAGCAAATAGGATCTAACCCTAACCCAATTCAATTCCTAATGCAGACTTATTTCACCAATTAAGCAGTTTATTCACAAAAATACAATTAATACAGGTTCAAGATGCATAGGTGCTTGCCTTGTTCTTCTGCTGGTGGATCGACAGCGATTTGCCCCTCGGCAACTCCCTCAACCACGGCCACGTCAGTCGCCGCGGGATCGTTCTCTACACGAGTACAATGCATAATTAAAATGCATGCAATGCATATGAATGAAGTACAAGCGAAAACCCGAAGAAATAACGCAACCGAACAACTCGACTCAACCGACAGACCCGGCCTAACCGGACGATCAGGGTATTTGATCCGGACTCTCGGACAATCGGACTCTCGGCCCATTCGTCCGGATACTCGGGCAGAGCGGACACTCGGACGGGTGTCCGGACACTCCAGGCGGGTGTCGGACACTCGGACTGGCGAGTTTTACCCAATAACTCGACGGATCGAGGTGCCGCCAAGTCCAACGGCATCACGGGGACCCGATCTATGACTTTCCTACATGTGGCAAGGCCGAAGAAGCTTATAGCTAACCCAACTCCACGAGGAACGACACTAGCCCATGAAACCACTAACCAACTCCAAACGACCCTTGGATCGGCGCTACTACTACCCGATCAACCACACTAGCACCCACATTCATCAATCCAAGCCCCACACTAACCCTAGGATCACTACACCCAAAACCCTAGAGCTCAAGATTCAACTCCGAAACTTCAAATCTAAACCTAAGCTCTAACTCCCACCATTGATGACCCTAGAACCCAAGAATCCCATGAATCTACTCCCAAGAGAGAGACCTACCTCCAAGGAAGATGGAGGAGAAGCAATGCCGGGTGGAGGATGGAGGATGCCGGCTTGAGGAGGAGTTCCCGGGGATGGAGGAGCCGCCGGGGAGGAGCCACGGGAGGGTCACCGGCCGGTGGAAGCTCGCCGGAGAGGAGCTAGGGTGGAGGAACGAGCTCACACGGGTGGGGAACCAAGTGGGGAGAAGAAATGAGGTGGGGAAATCAAGAAACGGGACTTTTATACAAAACCCCGCACCATCCGAACTCTCCGGACGCTCAACCCGGAGACTCCGGGTTGGGGTCTTCGGTACAGTCAACCCGGACACTCCGGACATTCAGTCCGGACACTCCGGGTTGGGGTGCTCGGTCAGCCCAATCCGGATACTCCGGACATTTTGTCCGGACATTCCGGGTTGGATCCGGACACTCCGGATGTAGATCCGGATACTCCGGATGTCCCAGCACTTTTCGAACTTGGGGACTTGACAATTATCACCTCTAAATCATCATTTTAATCCACCAAGAATACGTAATATTATCATCCACTAAACCACCAAACATTCTGGATCATTCACAATCTCCATAAAGGATTATCATATAATATTCTTGTTAAAATCCACCGAAATATAATTCACCACTTATTCTAATTGATCCACAAGTATGCCTCCCAATATTATTTATTTAGGAATAATTTGATATATGCCACTCCTCAATCTAAAAATTCGATGGCATGTGTAAAAAATGCCACTCAATGGCATGATTTTCAACATGCCATCGAATTTCCAATTCCTAGAGTGGCAAATATCCAAATGCCCCTATTATTTAGGAATACCGACTATTACTCTGGATATCATACATCTTCCAATATTCTTCGAATCCACACAAGTTATATGGCGAACCACTATCACAAACCAACTCCTTAGTAATTCAACTAATCACCAATCATAGATCAATTTCATAACTTCTACACCCACGTCATCACTAATAGTAATCTAACTCCAATTTGCATTCTGTACCATTTGTTCCTTCTAAAAAGGTATTCCAAACAGTCTCTCTCCCTACTTAAAGAATATTTTATCAAAAAATAATTATTATGGTGGAGTATTGTACTAGGGCGACAACGGATCATGGATAACAAATGTCAAGGAGGTATGAACAATAGGTATAACTAACAGCCTAACGGTAACATCATCATTTATATAAATAGCAATGCAATTTGCAAAACATTGTAAAACATTTATAAATCATGGGATCAACGTGCGTCAAGGAGACTTGCCTCGATCACAGCGAGAAGATTGAACTCTTTGAAGTCCGGCGGCGGGGTCGGCGGACTCGGCGGAATCGTCGACTACGCGTAAAACGGGGCAATAAATAAATAAAAGAAAATAAATAAAATCCAAAAATTACAAAAGTAGTACTGGCAGGTAGATCTTGATTTTAGATGAATTTAAAAATTTGAATGGAGTCAATCGGAGTTCGGACGCAAAAGTTATAAGCGTTCGAAGTTGGAAAATGATGGAAAATTAAGAAAAAGAGAAAAGTTACTATTTGCTACAGTAACTCGCAAGAGGATTGGTTCCAGAACTGAACCAAAATTGCAGAGCCCTCTTTTGCTTCCAAAAAAATGGATTTTTGCCCCATTTTCGCACGGATTTGGATCAAACAAAAGCCTAGAACCTCTAGATAACATCCTTAGGGACATCTAGGAGGAAGGGATTGAACCAAAACTCACCGGAATCGGAGAAATCGACGAAGAACGGAGGTTCGGCCGAATGCACAAAAGCTCCAAATTCGTCGCCCACGGTTGAGAAATCCTAAAATTGATGATTGGATTAGAAGCTAGACTCATCCACGGTCACAAAGAACCAAGTGGCATGAAGAATGGCTCACCGGAGAAGAATCTACAACCATGAACTTGAAGAACACCGAAAAAGTGTGACACGGCTTCGGTTTTCTCGATCTCACAGGCGCACAAGTGGAGTAGAGGGAAAAAGGGATACACCACCGGAACCGGGACTCTTATACGGAGTGAATGGAGGTGGTGGTGCGGCGTTTGGAGGTGTAACGCCCGAGTTATTGGCATTTTAGTGCTTTTCGGTTTTTCTTGAATGGAGCCGTTTCCGGCGGGATTGATGGCGCCCCGAGGTGGGGAATGGCAAGAGCTCGTCACCGCGGATCCAACGCAACCGACCGTTCGCGATTTGGAATTAAATTGATGGAGTTATGAGCATTTGAAGCTTGCCCTAGCCATGAACACGTTTTGGAGCTCTCTGTTGTTTTTCCCTTGGCTGGAGGTTAGGGATGATACTATTCACGTGACATGTGGCGCCTTTCCATTGGTCCTCTTTTACGCAAATGATTCGCCCTAGAGAAAAATAAGGAAAAATGGCCTAAAAATTCCGGAAAAATTCCTAGAGCCATTTTAGAATATTTGGGACCCAATAAAATTGGTTCCACTGAATTTGGATGAAATTTGTGGAATTGGATATTCGGGTGCGGATCGTAGGCATTGAACAAAAGCCGCGCGAGATAAAATAGGAACGGAGGTCCAAAAATCCGGGGAATGATTCCTAAAATCATTTTGGAATATTTGGAACACAATTGAAGTGGTTTGGGGATTTTTGGAGCATTTTTGGACTCGGGTGAAATTTCGGGTACCGGTAGGAACTGGAAAATCCGATTTTTCGACCGGAGGGGAATTGATTCCCGATTTTGGAGGGGGAACGGATGCCAGGTTAATATAAACACCAAAGAAAATCCAAACTTTTGAACTTAATTTATTTAAATTAGGTTTTTCCCCAGAAAGCGAAAACTAGGGTGTTACAATTAATAACAACTAATCTGCCTCCAATGGATAAATGCTTTCCTTTCCAACTACCTAACCTTTTTTCAAATCGTTCATCTACCCCTTTCCAGTAAATATTTCTCAATTTATGATAATGGATTGAAATACCAAGATATCTAAAAGGTAGACTTCCTACTTCACATCCAAAGATGAGTGTATTGACTTTCAAAATCCTTGCAGCACCGAAATAGAAAATTTCACTTTTGTGAAAATTTATTTTAAGACCCGACAGTTGTTCAAATGCACATAGCAAGACCTTCATATTTTTGGCTTGTTGAATATCATGTTCCACAAAAATAATGGTGTCATCTACATATTGAAAAATGGACAACCCATTATCAACTAGATAAGGTATTATTCCTTTTATTTGTCCATCATCCTTGGCTCGTTCTAAAAAAACAGTCAACATATCCACAATAATATTAAATAAGATAGGAGACCAGAAATCTCCTTGCCTTAATCCTTTTTTAGTTTGAAAGTAAGGCCCAATGTCATCATTGATCTTAATACCAACACTCCCCCAGACACAAAATTGTCAATCCACTGACACCACTGAGAAGAAAAACATTTCAATTCAAGAGTCTGTTGAAGAAATGACCATTTAACCTTATCATAGGCCTTTTCGAAATCCACTTTAAAAATAACTCCATCCAATTTTTTCTTATACATCTCGTGAATTGTTTCATGAAATTATCACACCATCCATTATATTTGGACCGGGCAGAAAAGCAGTCTATATTGGCCGAACAACATGTTCAGCTATACCAAAAATCATGTTCATGCCTACTTTAATCAAAATTTTGAAACTAGCATTAAGAAGACATATCGGTCGATAATGTTGAATTTTTGTTGCATCTTATTCTTTTGGCAACAATGTGATAATACAAAAATTCGACCTAAACATAGGAAGAACACATTTATGTAAATCTTGAAACATTGCCATTAAATCATCTTTATAACCTCACAGAACACCTGATAGAATTCTGCTGGAAACCTGTCCGGTCCAGGTGCTTTATTATGTTCCATTTGAAATATTGCCACCCTCACCTCTTTCTCAGTAAAAACTTTTGTGAGAAATTCATTCTCCGAATTAGAAATTTTCGGGATATCATCTCGAAAAGATTCAATCATAAAAAAATGATTGGTAGTTGGCGATCCAAAAAAATCTTTATAATATTTGGTTATGTAGCTCTTAAGCCGCACATCACCACATATTATTCATTCATCTTGTTTGAGTTGAAAAATTCTTTGTTTCCGGTGCTTACCATTTGCAACTAAATGAAAATATTTAGTATTGTTATCCCCCTCAAGTAAATGTTTAACTTTTGCTCGTTGGTACCATTTAATTTCCTCTTCACGTAACAAATGAGCTAACCTCTCATTAGAACACTGCTTCAAAACAACTTCCTCATTGGATAACTCATTGTTCTCTGATTTTTTATGAAGTTTATCGATAATACATAATAATTCTTTCTCTTTTTTTCCTATAAGATCCACTTGTATTCTTGGACCAGATCTACCCAGCAATATATATCTTAGGAAGCAATGATGGATCAATGTGAAGTGAGTGTACAAGTAATTTCTCATACTTAGTGGCCGGATGTTATACACACACATGAAAAAGAAAAGTGGTCACGACAAGAAAATGATTGCAATGTGTTGACTTGGATAGAGTAGAATGCCTTTGGCTGAAGTGACAAACGGCAGTGGCGTTATTCTCACTCCGTGGCAAGAAGCGTCAACGATTGCACTGTTGGTTTTATAATTGACAGTATGTTTCATAACTGGTACATGCTTTAATTTTTTTACGGCTTTGTAAAAATGTTTTTCTACTATGTTTGTAGAGTTTTATCTGAAGTTAATTGAATTTGTTTATGCCTAGCAATATTTACAAGTTTTCCCCACAAAAATTTATACTAGGTTAATAAATACTTCAGTTGTGTTGTCCTAAAAAAAACTTTGTGTACTACTTTGGACTAATATTAACTTCTCGATGAGAGGCAACGTGAGGCTTGCATTCATATTCTCTGATGTACGTTAAGGAGGTTTAGACCCTTAGGATCTACAATATTAACCAGATGTCCAATAACTTCGATTGCATTCTACAACTAGCATTTGATAGTAACTGTACCACAGTAGTAAGTACCACTTCTTAAACTACCAACTAAAATATCTGTTGGCTTTGCACCCTTGAGCATGTATAGTGCTTTTGTGGTACCAAGTAATTTTGATGAATAATGCATTCCTTTGTAGAGTCAACCTTGCAAAAGTGTTCAAAAAGTTCCATGAATTTAATGATTACTAACGATACTCCTCTAAAAAAGTACGTCTATCCTTCATTCATGAAATTAAGTTGAATTTTTAATCTTAACGATTTTGCAATAAACCAGAATTTTGTGTATTTAACTTAAAGTAAAACACATAAATGACTGAAATTTTAGTTCAAGTAAGTGCAATTTCAGTGTAAATTAATCTCATATATACTACTACAGATCAGGCCTTCCATACCGGCCCATCAGCCCCGGTTGGATTTGAACCCGTACTGATGAGGGCTTCAGTACCGGTTCATTAGCTACAGGACTGTCGTGGGCTTTTAGTACCGGTTCGTAATACAAACCGGTACTGATACCCTCACATCAGTACCGGTTCGTGTTACGAACCGGTACTGAAGGTGGGGTATATTAGTATCGGTTCATAACACGAACCGATACTGATGAGGGCTTCAGTACCGGTTCATATTACGAACCGGTACCGATGCCTCGTTTTAGGAAAGTTCAGAAGGAATGCACATTCTATGTATATCAATACGTGATGGTGGGTGGGTTGGTTAGAAGGGTGAGGTTGGAGTCACGAGGTTGCGGGTTCGAGTTCTGCCTCTCCCATACACCCTCGATATATTTTGAAACATTTCTAGTCCTATCAGTAGCGGTTCCACCAACTGGTACTGATGCCCATTGGGCATCAGTCCCGGATGCCCTGTATCGGTTCAAAAACTGGTACTAATGATTGTTGCCAACCGGTACTGATGGGCATATATAGTTCATTATTTCTTTTGAAATAAAACTTGGAACCATAAGTACAGACAAACCTGAATTGGAATATGGACACAAATTTCAGCAGGATTAACATCAAGTAAAATTTTGAATGACCGTCACGGATGACTTTTGTAAGTACCAATCAAATATTATTATTATTTTTAATTATTTGTTTTCAGCTATCAGTATTATCGACGATTTGGAAACGGATCCCCGCCGAGCTTACTTGTTGAATGAGGGATCAACATAGACCCCTTTTTCGGTGAAGTGTTTACGTCGGAAGTAACTGTTCTCAATGCGTTCACGCGATCTTTCACAGGGAAGTATTGTATGTTTCCCGTACGTTCGCGCGATCCTCCCCTCCATCTATTCGGGGGGGGGGGGAGGGGGGGATTTATATCTTACAAAATATCTCTCATAACTGCAACCGAGTATGCGCTCTTGGCTGCATTAACTGTAGCTGCAACTGAAGCCTTGATTCTCGCCACGTTCTCGTCGTGGGTATAACGGTCCCAGATCGTAGCGTAATTATCGCTATTTGAACGTTACGGCCCGAGCACGAACTTCCGCCTATGCTCGAGGAGATCTCCAGCTCTGGCCGGTGTTTCCGAGATCTCATGTTCGTGGACGAGCCTGGCCGAGCATAGTTGTTTATGGCCGAGCATGGGTGCTTGAGGTCGAGTGTTGAGCTTAGTCCGATCGGTGGTCTAGCCAACTAGATCATTGAAGGGTCTTCCTTGGGAACATCATCCAAGGACACGCATGGTCGGCCGAAATAGGCTGTCGGGGTATAATAGTACTTATGGAGATTATCCAATCCCCAACAAGTACTATTCGCAAACTAGCTCACGACAGAAGGTTAGCCCCACCTATTTATTCATATTGAAAGAACGATTTTTTTTTTTATTCTTTTGGGGAAAACTAGGTATGGTATCTCATTCGTCTGACGCTTGTTGCGTTAGTTGATACGAAAGAAATATCCAAGTTTTGGACATTGATTTGAGAAGTTGGCAATTGGGAGGAAACAGCGAAGTTCCTATGATATTATTCTGAGACATAAGTGCGGGCGGGGTAAGATTCACATGTACAACTTGCTAAACTGCTCCTCTAACACGCTGAATTCCTCAATGCAAATGCCAAATGGTACCAAGTAGTATCCAATTAAGCTGAGGAACATGCTATTTGCTATGGCCACTAATCGAGTTGATCCGTGCAATCATACACGGCGAAAAGAAAAGTTGCCGCAGCTGGAAGCCTGGGCAGATTGTTCGCCACCATTTCGTTGGTGAATCGTCGTCATGTACATGTCCAAACAATCATAACGAGCTAGCTTTAGTACTTACAAAAAAGTTATGGATGCCCTTGTACAGTTGTCTGTTGCTCAAGTGCTCCATGCAATAGCTAGCTAGCGTGCAAGAACATGGCCAACAGGTAGATCGCCAATACCTAGCGAAGGATATGGGTCTGTAAAACGGCACTTGGGCTATCTAGAGATGATCTTTTGGTTCCTACAGCTAGATAAAAAGCATGTTTCAGATATGATCCGGTGGTTTTTTCAAGTATGCGATGATGTTGCGCAATATGATCGAACTCCAGTTAAGTTGTCTGAAGAAAGGAGAAATTAATTCAACCGTCACAATTGGCACTTTTATTTAGGGTCAACTGTAAATGTGCCTTTAGCAGGTACTTCACCCATGTGTTCAACTTGGTTCTTTATTTTGTAAAAGTCAAATATATTGGCTCGAATACTCCATAAAACACTTCCCGAAGATTTCCTCAAAGCGCACCGTGGCCACGTCGCCCCAATTTCCCAGCCGTCCGATCGCGCGCGTGAGCGGCTGAGATCGTGCCACGTCGCCGTGCGTCAAACCATAGCATAAAACAGACTCGCATGCTCTTTGCTCGCCCGAGCGGGCCGCTTGGCCCGACAGTAACGCCGTTCGCTGCCTTGCTGTTGGCGCGGGTTCGAGCCCCGCGGCCGCTCTCGCGGGCGCGTTTTTCCCCTTGCAACGCAAGGTAGGCCCGCGGCGCAGCCTGTGCCCGACGAGTGGAACCGCGTCTTTTTTGCGGAAAAGCCCTATAGGTTTCGAAAATTTGCGAAAAAACGCGAAAAAAACTCGAAAAATCCGAAAATTGTCTTTTCTTTTACGAAAAGACCCCTCCTTAGCGAAAACCCTCCAAAAAAACACCAGTAGGTTTCAAAAAATTGCGAAAAAATGCGGAAAAAACTCAAAAAATCCGAAAAATGTCTTTTTTTTTTGCGAAAAGGCCCTCCTTAGCGAAAACCCTTCGAAAAAACACGAAAAAAACTTGAAAAATCGGAAAAATAGACGCCTTGATCTATTTTTACGCTCCAATACACTTTTCATAAAAAAAACTTTTTTTATTAAAAAAAACGTAAAGGAAACCCTACAAAAAATAGTTTCGCAGCTATGGCCCTCCGAAAAAATGCAAAAAAAGGCCTTCGAAAATCTGAAAAATATGCGCATTGGTCTATTTTATCGTTCCGATCCGTTTTACTCCAGAGAAAATTTTCTTATTAAAAAATATCACTCAAAAAGACCCTCCGAAGATTTAGAGAATACGTTTCGATCCGTTTTTCCTCCGAAAAAAACTAAAAAAAAAACTCTTCAAAAAAATTCTAAAGTTATAACCAGTCACGTGCGTGGTGTGTGCCACGCTGACCTTTCTAGTATCTCGAAAACTGGTTACATTTGGTCATTCTACTGAAAAGAAACACATATATAGCATAATTATTTGGGGGCACCATGGTGCATGGGCAACATGATCTAAGACGGTATTTCTCTTATGTATCCTATGTGAAAAAGTTTAATTTTTTTTTAATATCGAATTTAACTATTTCACTAACTAGTTTAAAAAAGTTTGAACTAAAATTCAAACTAGAGTTGCTTTTTTTATGGTAGTTTAATTATAGATACGTGCTATATAAGCAAAGCATGAGATCTAAATTTGTTCTAAATTTTTGGATTTGAGTATATTATTTCAAATGCATGCATTTCATTTGAATTCCCATAGGAGAGGACATGTACCCTAAAACCGAAATTTTTGAAAAATATAACCGAATTTAACTTAAATTCATACATTTAAATCATGGTGCCGTGACACCATGGTGTCCCATTTCCGTGTCCTATATACATTATAAGTAACTAAGACATCATTGTTGATCCTTACAAAACAAAGTTGGAAGGATGCAGTTTCATGTTCTAATTATGAATGTGCATGCGCTGTCTACTCAAAAAAAAAAAAAAAAGTTGCATGCCACCCACCGATTGAGTTGAGGTCAGGTCAAATTGTTGAAATTAAGCTAATTTAGGTCATCAAGCTATGCTGAAAAGAGAGACACCCATATAGCTTAGTTGTAGAACACAAAATTCAGTGGTTGACATCATGTGTTCAAATCCGTACTCTTCTTTATAGTATATACCAAAGATACATTGTTTCTGGTGCATATTCTTGTATTTCTTTTTAAGTTCACAATAGCAAAACGATATTTTTTTCATCAGCTAAAAACCAACAAAAATAAGGGTATAGCCATCGAAAACATTAGTTTTTGTCGGTTAACCAACTAAAAATAGCCGATGAACAAAAGCAGATGAAAATACAGTTGTTTTTGTTGGCCACCGATGAAAATTCATATATTTTGTCTGTCGCATCAGGCCAACGAAAATTTGGTGCGTCAGGCCATGCTGGCGTGGACCACACCACATTTTCGTCGGTTATTGCCCGAGCTGACAAAAATACATAGATGTATTTTCGTCGGCTGCATACCAAGCCAATGAAAAAAAAAATTCGTTACGACCCGAGCACAACCTTCGGCCGAGCCTCCAGGCCGACGAAAATAGCAAAATCTAGAAAAAAAAAATAAAAATACAGAATTCAATTCAAACCACATCACAAATCATCATAAATAATAGATATATCACATGCATAACAAACCACATCACAAACATACATCCGATTCGACAAAACATACAAACATTCTCAATTCGACGCCGCACATAGAGTCCATGGAGGCATACCATACAAGTTCATTCGCCGGAGCCTCCACCCAAGTTTAGCACACCATCGAACTGCTCATTCACCGGAAGTGTACCATAGTCACCACCACTGTATGACCCATCGCCTCCCTGAGAGCCTGCAGCCGAGCCAGTTGTTCCGTACATCATATAAGGAGACAAATAGTTAGTTTCAACAATTTGATAAATTTATATACAAAAACCGAATAGAAAATATAGTACCATGAATGGTGAGGTCACAAATGGAGGAAAACTGGAGATTTAAATGCTGGAAGGTTGATAGGTCTTCCAAAAGTAGAAGACATACAATCCTGTGGAATAATTGCACATAATCAATTTGAAAGCATCTTATTCAAATTGTATGCGATATGGAATTGAACTTACATTCGATTATGAGTGCCAGGCAACCATGGCTTCTTGTTATTGCCTCATGAATTCTTGTTGCTAGGCATCCATCTGAGTGCGTTGTTGCCTCAAATATTCCTCCAAGTCCAACTGAGCCTCTCGAGCAGCACGTGCACTACTTGACGAGGGTCGAAACTCCCTCGTCAAGTCTTGAGTTGTAGAGGAATCGATGAAACCATAGAACATGGAGAACCTCCCATGACTCCTGCCATCGCCGCTCCTATACAAGGCACCGATGTCAACATCTACTGCCCTCCAATCATAGCCCTCACCATGGGTCCAAACCATCTCATCTCCATATTTAGCCTGCGATGCAGAGTTACAATGAGAAATTAAAAGCCTCAACTTACAACACAAGAAAGTAAGACAATTGACTAACCAAGTTGTCCAACACCCTCTGGCTGCAAAGTCAATCCGGCTGTGTAGAATCGCTCCCCTTATGCCCCGCAACGTAAGTTTCGATCGCACTTGGTCTCCTCCCAAGTCAAGCTTCCTGTAAACATGTTAATCACTACTACATCAAACATAACAACAAATGAATTATTAACGTAGAAAGATAAACGTACCAGCCACTTAGCTACACAAACATGCCCATCGGCACCATATGTATGAACAACAATTGGGCCGACTCTCGATTCACCCTCTTGTTGTTCGACTTTGCTTTGAACTCTTCAGAAGCCCAGTACTCAGAAAGTGCCCCCCATACATCAGGGCACACATTAAACCTACAAAAGTAGCAGTTAAATTAAGCAACTATTTCAATGGTAATAGGATCTATACATGTCTTCGAAACCAGGTAACGAAATTTGGGCCACCGTTTACACCGTAGCGTCATAAATTGTCTAGTTGTTTTTTAGTGGGCCATTGGGTCGAACTCCATTCTTGTTTGTCAAACAACCTACAATTTGCATGAGTTATTTGCAATATAGTTATCAAAACTAATTTACACCTAAATGTCTCGTACTTACGCGATATAGACAATGGGTCAGTTCTACATTCGCCTTCCAGAGCAACATACAATTATTGGGGCACACATGCCTCTTCTCGTATTGCATCCCCAAACCTACCAACATTTTTCTGGACTGATAAAGATCTTTCATTATCTTATAATTCTCTGGAAGAACATCACATATAGAGTTGACCAGATCATTGTAACAATCTTTACTCAAGTTGTACTTCGATTTTATAGCCATCGACCGTGTCACTGCAGCATGAAGGGTGACCTTGGTAAACTCATGCAGAGGCTCATTAGAAGCAGTAAGCAGCCTATAAAATTCTTCAACCTCGGCAGGTCATTCTTCCAGTTCATCCCTGTACTGTCGACCAAGGTCTTCCACCATATCGTCCATTCTATCCTCCGTGTCATCATAATCCTGGACTATGTTAGATGTAGAACCCAATCATGACTCGCCATGCTCAAACCAAGTCAAGTAATTGGGCATGAATCCATATTTTCACAAGTCTAATTCGATCTCCTCCTTCTGCTTATGAGCGAAATTACGGCACTTGTTGCATGGACACTTCGCTACACCACCAGGTGGATTCAAAGAGAAAATATGATCCACAAAAACTTATGTCTTCTCTACCCATTCGTCTGTGTAACCCCCGTTGTTCTCCAGCCACCATACATCCATGTTCGATTATCACCTATTTTAATACTATTCTATTAAAAATGATGATATAAGAATTATCTAAGTGGGTGTCCATTCAATTATAAAAGAACAATTGAATTAAACAAATGTGGTACAGTTGAGAGCTTTTTAGAATACCTACTGACCGGGGGACTCGGATGAGGAGTAGTGGCCGGTGAGGACTGCAGCTCCGGCGTGCCAGGCGGTCACCAGCGGGCGCGACGCGGCAGGGGCCGGAGGCGGCGGAGGCCGAGCAAGGGGGCGGACGTGGCGGGCAGGCAAGGGCTGGCGCGGGGAGGCGAGGCAGAAAGGCGGGCGGGGCGGGCATGGACGGCGCGTCGGCGGGCCGGAGGCGGCGCCAGCCGAGCGTGGACGCGGCAGCGGGGGCTGAGGCGCGGGCGGCTGGAGATAGGAATTTTTGTTAGTGCCCATGATCTATATCCATCTTATGTTCATGGACTTCTATCCAGGCCGACGAAAATATACTTAAGTTTTTGTCGGCTTATACACAGGCCGACGAAAATATAAGCGTATTTTCGCTGGATCCACTGTATTTTCATCGGCTCCACTTAAACCAATGACAATTTTGTGCATAATCGTCGGTCTGCAAAAAAACCGACGAAAATAATTTTAGGCTGATGAAAAATTAACCTTTTGCTGTAGTGGTTATGGTTTGACTATAGAGCTCAATGCCGATAACCACTAACCAGACCAACTGTACCATGCTACGCTCCAGCCCCTAAATCGAATCTGGGACTGAAAATAAATTTGGTCCTTTACATTGTAAAGTCCGAATATATCGATCCATACACATCGAGAACTAGTTACATTTGGTCCTTAAATTGAGATGGAACTTTACGCGTAAGTTCCATTTGGTCCTTCTAGTAGAAAAGAAACCCAAATATAACGGTCCATGTGTACTTAGATAACTCGTTACAGTTTATCCTTTAAAAAGAAGTTGGGATGGAGATATAAAGTTGTACGTTCTAATTGTGAATTTGTATGACCCGTTTACTAAAGAAAAAAGTAGGAAATGCCCCCAACCGAGTTTAGTTAGGTCGATTTGACTAATCAAGTTACTATTCGATGAGAAACAACCATATAGCATATACCTGTAGAGCGCAAGTTTAATGTGGTTGAGGTCATGTGTTTAAATCCCACTCTCTTATGAATTAAAGGTACCTGGTTACTATTTAGTACACTCTGTGTTGATTTTTTACGGGACGTATTTTGACTCGACATATAGATTAAGAAAGCTCTAAGATTGAGAAAGGCACCAAAAAGAATGATTAAAGTACCCTTCCATTAAAGGCTTTGGAATTACGATAGAAACTAATTTGTGTGGTAAGTTACGCAAAATGCTTGAGAAAAAGAATGGAATAAATAGACGCAAAAGAGAGGAAGTAGCATTAAACAACTATGCATACTTTACAATTTTCAACATTAATACAAACCAAATAGGTATTATAGAAATCTACGTAGTGAGTAGATGTTTTTTTAATCAAGTTACGTTGTTATTGTGGCCCCAGCCCCTGAACGCCCGGCTAGAGGTGGGCACTGGACCGGGCTTCTTCGGGTTGGTCCAAAGGATGGAGGGCACGATACGGTCTAAACCCGGCCCGGTATGTAACAGGGTTGTGCCGTGCCGGTCTGACACTGTAGCTCGGTCCGTGCCAGGCTCAGGAACTGGGCACGACAGGCGGCACAGCCCGGCACGGCTGTTTGGGCCGGGCTCGTGTCGTGCGACAGTGGCACGTCGGCACGCCATCAGCATGTGACCCGCCGCCACTGCCCCTGCCTGCCATCACTGCCCCTCCTAATTATGCATTCCTTAAAAATTCAAACTTAAAGTTACGGTTTGTCGGGCCCAAAAACTATATTTTCAAACCTTCTGTGTTTACGATGCTAGTCCCATGATCAATCTTTAGCACATTGGCGAGAGGAGCAACGGGCGAGAGAGAAAGAGAGGGAGATATGGGCGAGAGAGAGGGAGCAACGGATGAGAGAGATGGGAGAGAGAGGGGGAGCAACAGGCGAGAGAGAGCTGAGAGAGACGGGCAAGAGAGATGAGAGAGAGTGAGCAACAGACGAGAGAGGGAGAGAGATGGGCGAGAGAGATGAGCTGAGAGAGAATGAGAAAGACGTGCGAAAGAGAGGAGAGAGCTGAGAGAAATTGAGAGTAATGAGTGAGAGAGAGCGACTTCTTACAATGTACAACAGTACAAGTCTTTATACTAACTACTAAGGAGTATCGTGCGTATCTGGATCCTTTTCGTCTCGTGCAATAGAGTAAATGGGCCGGGTCTAGGTCGGCACGGTACGAAGTAGGTACAAAGCGCAAATAGGCTGTGCCTGGGCTCGCCAAAGACAAGCCGGACCATGACAGCCCAGCACGGTTCAGGTCTGAAGCACGATAGATCCGTGCCGGACCGGGCCCGACATGACGCCCACCTTTACGCCGGCTGAGCCAATTCAGTTTTGCTCGGTACTCGATCGGTGGGTACCTCTCCCGCTCTCACGACTCAAGGAGGACACGCTACAACCCATACATAACGGAATCTAGCGCCCAAACTGAATTACACATGTTATTCTCCTTTTTTTTTTACACCACCTAGCACAATCAACGAGCAAGCCAAACGAACTCTGTCTTGGAAGCACATGAATTACGCGCGTGCGACGACTGGTCGCCCCGGCCGCCAGTCCAGATGCGCCCGCGCGCGTCACCGGGTCGCCGGCTGCCGGCACGTTGGTAATCCGTCACACTGCTGCCTCCTCACAGGGACACACTCACGTGTACACCGCCTGATCAGTCCCTATTATTCCTTGGCTAGTTTTCTAACCATCCTCTGGCCGCCAGTAACACCAGCCAAGTCAAAAGACGCCTACTTAGTCCTTGGCCTCGCGCCGTCCTGCGATGCTCTCGCCCGTGTTTAAATAATGGAATAGATGTTTTTATGTTCCGAAGGAAGTAGAGCCCCTAATTAATTTCTTCGTTCGTACAGTATGTGGGTAAGTGCGAGTACAATAGATTGTGTGCGTCACGTTGCAATTTCTAAAAAAAAAAAAAGTCAGAAGACGGCCAAAGTATTCGGTAGACATCGATCTACGCTAGATTGCGACCACTTATAACTAAGCCAAAGATCTCACTCCAACGCGAGCCCCAAAAGTTCAAACGAGGCTAGTAATTAATTAAGACGTGGTTTGACGCGACGGATCGACTCGTGAGGCACACGCACAACAACTTACGGATCAGTACTGCACAGCACACGGGGCCGTCCGCGCGTCGCTGTTGCGGCTAACTGGTGAACAAAGCGACGCACCCGCGGCTTTTGGCCGGCCGGGCGACACGTGTGGGGGAAGGAAGATGGATGGACGAGCAACGTCGTCTCATGGCAGGCAGCCTGGCACGTCCCTTTCCATGGGGCATCGAGGAAGCCGACTTTTTCGGCTGTAAGCTCGCCATCAGCGGGGCGATGGACGGACGGATGGTTAAGTCTCCGGATAGTCCTTGGGTCGGCACTCGGCAGTTTGGGCGAAAGGAAATCGCAGGAAATGAAGCTCAGAATTTATGTTACGTCACTCTTCTACAGGCTGGGCATTCTGGCGGCTTATTCTGGCGGTTAGGTGCGAACCGCTTATAGTCTTCGCAGAGAAGCGGTTCGTGAGCTCGGTGAGAGGCGGTTTCGAAGCGGTTGGTACCACGAACCACTTGTGTTGAAATTATCATGGCGGTTCGTTTCCCAAACCGATTCTGAATTATCACAACCGGTTTGATATCCCAACCGCGTGTAGAGTTATATATTTAGAAGCGGTTGGTATATCAAACCGCTTCTGTAAGCGCTACCATTTAAACTCTTCGTCCTCCCGCCCGATCGCGAGCTCGCAGACATGAACAGGGAAGGGCCTGGCACTGTTCTTGGAGGGAGGTGCTGTCCAAATTTTTTAAGGTCATGATTTAGCTTCAAATTAAGTGAATCAAGGTTAGTAACACCATACTACCATCCTTCTCACCAAGATATTGTTGTTTCTTTTGCATTTAATGTGGAGAAAAATTAATTTTGATTGTTGAAGGTTTTTATTGCTAGCTCACTCCATAAGTTTAATTTTAGGCAAGATCATGATGAACTATGGTAGTTGTTTTCTCTAAAAGTGTTCTTAGGTTTAGAATCTTTAATGTAACACTCCTTCTCTTCCATCTCACTCTATAACTTTAATTTTAGGTAGGACCATGTTGAATTGTAGGGAGTTGTTTTACAAAAGTTGTTAGCTTTACAATCTTTAATATGACACTCCTCCCTTCAATGTAACAATAGTAGATCTAGGTTTGGAAGGAAATTATTAATGTTTTATGAAATAAAATAGGAAAAAAAATTAAAGGGACAAAATGATTAGTTAAATTAAGTTCAAAAGGTAGAAGGATAAGGAAAAATTTGAAAAACCATTCCCTCCATCGCAAAATATATGGCATATAAATTCTTGCCATGGTATTAATTAAAAGTAGCGCATTAACTATTAATTTCTTTTCGATTATGTCTTGTACAACTATAAGACTAACAACATGTTTGAGTAGTTTTAATTACAAATGTAACTATATAACATGCATATATAAAATAGGTATATTAATTATTACCTTTGATAATAGCCAAAACATGGAAGCAATGGCTTTTCTAAATACTTGTCAAAGTACTTTGGAATGGAATTTTCCTACAATGTTATTTATGAAAAATAAAAGTGATATTATAAATAACACTTTAGTGAAAGATCTTTGAAGGTATCTGAAAATTAGATCTTTGTGTAGATGAACCGGCAATGGATGTACAATTCGGACCGTCGCTCCAGAGAGTTCATTGATGGCGTGAAGGCATTTCTTGATGCCGCTGTTGCATTCTTGCCTCGAGACAGCTTCATATGTTGTCCGTGCGTAGATTGCAAGAATGAGAAGGAGCACTCCCAACGCTTTCAGGTTATGACCCATTTGATCACGAGAGGTTTCATGCCAAACTACACCTATTGGACCAAGCATGGCGAAGTACAAGGGAGCAGCCAGGAAGACGATGAAGAAGACGGTGAAGAAGAAGAGGTATTCAACAGTATGCCAGGGCCTTAGCGCAATATTGTTACGTGGAAGATACGATCGGCGATCTTGGTGATGATGAGCTAGATCAGATGCTTTGCGTGATGGAGAGGGGGACTACACGGATGAAAGACAATTCGAGAAGTTTCAGCGCATGGTCGACGACCACAGGACACCTTTGTACCCAGACTGTGGGAGGAGCCACACGAAGCTCCGTACGACACTGAACTTAATGCAATGGAAGGCCAGAAATTGTGTGTCAGACAAGGGATTGAATGAATTGTTATCACTCATAAAGAATCTGCTTCCAGGAAGATAACACGCTGAATCTACATATGAAGCGAAGCAAGTCATACATCCTTTGGGATTAGAAATCTGAGAAGATACACGCATGTCGTAACGATTGTATCCTATATCGTAATGAGTATGTGGATTTGGATGCTTGTCCAGTGTGCAAAGAATCACGTTACAAGATGAATCGTGAAGACCCAGGTGAAATAGATGGGGAGTGTAAGAAGAAGAGACCTCCCGCTAAGGTGGTGTGGTATTTCCCTGTGATCCCCCGATTAAAGCGTCTTTTTGCTAACAAAACGCATGCCAAGATGGTGCGTTGGCACAAAGAAGAACGTAAGGATGACGGGTTGCTTAGGCACCCCGCTGATGGGTCCCAGTGGAGGAAAGTCGATCGAACATTCCCAGACTTTGCAAATGAGGTGAGAAACATAAGGTTTGGGTTGAGTACCGATGGTATGAATCCTTTTGGCGACCTGAGCAGTAGCCATATCACTTGGCCTGTTACACTATGTATGTATAATATTCCTCCTTGGTTGTGCATGAAGCAAAAATATATCATGATGCCATTGTTGATCCAAGGGCCGAAGCAACCTGGAAACGACATCGATGTCTATCTGAAACCATTGATAGAAGATCTTGTAAATTTGTGGGAGGATGGTGTACGGGTATGGGATGAGTACAAGAGGGAGTATTTCACCCTACATGCACTGTTGTTCGTAACGATCAATGACTGGCCCGCGCTCGGCAACCTGTCTGGGAATACTACCAAAGGATATAAAGCATGCTTGCAATGCTTAGATGAAGCAAACGACTTGTACCTGAAAAACTCTCGAAAGGTTGTGTACATGGGCCATCGTAGGTTTCTTGTAAAGAGGCACCCATTGCGGAAAAAAGGAAGGTATTTTGATGGGAAAGCAGACCATCGTGATAAGCCTGAGCATCGTAGTGGGGCATGTGTGTTTGCCATGGTAAAAGATCTTAAAATAGTGTTTGGAAAGGGTCCTAGAAGCAATCGTGTCCCAAACGAGGAAGGTCAGGCACCCATCTGGAAGAAGAGATCAATATTTTGGGACTTGCCATATTGGGAAGTTTTGGAGATCCGTCACTCACTTGACTTCATGCACATCACGAAGAATGTTTGCTTGAACCTACTAGGATACTTGGATATGTACGGCAAATCGAAAGATACACTACAAGCTCGGAAGGACCTACAAGTTTTGGAACTGAGGGATCGTCTACATCCAGAAAAGAGAGAGAAATGACATTACCTAAATCCCGCGAGTTACACTTTAAGCAAAGAAGAGAAAAAAAACATGATAGAGTGCTTGAATAGTGTGAAGGTCCCTTCAGGATACTCGTCAAATGTGAAGAGACTCATAAACATGAAAGAGAATAAAATCGTACACCTGAAAGCTCATGACTGTCTTGTATTGATGACATAGTTGCTCCCAATGGCTGTGAGAGGTAGTTTGCCTGAGTGGGTCCGGGTGACAATAATAAAGCTGTGTACCTTTTTCAACGCGGTTTCGCAGAAGGTCATCGATCCACATAAGCTAAGTAAGCTACAAGATGACGTGAGTGCAGTGTGGTCAGCCTTGAGATGATCTTTCCTCCTGCATTCTTTGATATTATGATTCATCTCACTGTTCACATTGTGAAAGAGATAGGTATTCTCGGGCCCGTGTTTTTGCACAACATGTTTCCTTTCGAGAGGTACATGAAAGTCCTAAAGAATTATGTCCATAACCGTTCACGTCCCGAAGGATGCATTACGGAGGGTTATGGGACCGAGGAGGTGGTTGAGTTTTGTTTGGATTACATTGAGGATCTACATCCCATTGGTGTCCCTATATCACGCCATGAGGGGAGACTACGGGGAAAAGGGACACTAGGACGGAAAACAATTGCATGCAATGATCTCCTAACCTTTAAGCAAGCACATTTCACTGTTCTAAAACAATCAACCCTAGTGGCCCCGTACGTCCTTCAGCATAAGAGTATTCTACGCCGCGAGTCGCAGGAGGTCGGAGGATTGCATCACGATGAGGCACATGGATACTTTCGGCGCTTGGTTACAAAACTACATCCTTGCCAACAGGTCAGAAAATGAGCGATTGCAGCGCTTGGCTCGAATGCCATCTAGTGAAATTGTCACATTTCAGACTACGAGATAAATGGTTACACCTTCTACACAAAATGGCAGGATACCAAGAGCACCAACGAGCAGCGGTGTCCGTATAGATGCCACTGACAACAAAGGAAATGTGGACACATATTATGGTTACATAGAAGAGATATGGGAGCTCGACTATGGACCATTGAAGGTCCCTCTGTTTAAGTGCCAGTGGGTCAAACTGACTTCAAGCGGCGTGAAGATCGACAAATACGGCATGACAACCGTCGACTGTGAGAAGTTGGCTATAGGCGCGAACCATTCGTCCTTGCCAACGATGTGAGACAAGTCTTCTACATAATGGACATGTCAAGCAAACCAAAGAAGCATAGGGAGAAGCAAAAGGATTGCAATAGTAAGCCAAAGCGACACGTGGTTCTCCATGGCAAACGAAGGATTGTTGGTGTTGAGGACATCACAGACGAGGAAGAATATAATCAGTTCGACGAGCTCCCTCCCTTTGCGGTAGATGTCGACATAAATGTCCTAAATGTAAAAGAAATCGATGCTCCTTACGTACGTCACGATCACGCAGAAGGAACACTTGTAAAGACAAAGTGATCATTAATTTTTGAATGGCCTTATAAATTTTGAATGGCTTTACTAATTTTTTATTGCACTTACTAATTTTTAAATGCATTAAACCAGGGGCGGATTACAGAAAGCCTATTAAAAGTCTACGAAAAATTATTGAAAAATCATTGAAAACAGATATTTGATCTAAGATTAGCTCCGCCCCTGCATTAAACAATGTTTGAAAGAAATAATTAATTTTTGAATGTATTAAACAATTCTTGAATGGGTTAATAAAAGAGAAAATAAAAGAAGTAGCAGAGGGCCATCTCTACAAGCGGTTCGTATTACCAACCGCTTGTAGAGGGCCATTAAATAAAGAAGAATTTGCGAGGGCGTGAGCGGGACTCGAACCCGCGGTCGCAGGTTAGGTCCACGCTCGAGCGCCACTCGCTAGCCGGGGGGGAGAAGATATTTGTCGAGCATGGATGGCATCAAATCTTTTTGAGTCGTAAGCATCTACAAGCGGTTCGTATTACCAACCGCTTGTAGAGGGCCCTGCCTCGCTGCGGTCTTAACTATCTACAAGCGGTTGGTATTACCAACCGCTTGTAGAGGGCCATTTGTACAAGCGGTTGATATTAAGAACCGCGTGTAGAGGTGCTTCTACAAGCGGTTGGTATTACGACCCGCTTGTAAAGGTGCACTTATAAATTCCCTTTACCCGCTCGTCGCAGATGAAGGGAATATGCCCGAGAGGCAATAATAAATTGTTTATTATCTTATTCCATGTTTATAATAGATGTTTATTTCTCATGCTAAAATTGTATTAACCGGAAACGTTGATACATGTGTGTGTAATAAACAAACAAAAGGTTCCTAGTAAAGCCTCTTTTTTAAACTAGCTCGTTGATTAACTGATGATCAAGGTTTCCTGATCATGAACATTGGATGTTGTTAATAACGGGGTCACATTATTAGAAGAATGATGTGATGAACACACACCCAAGTTGGTATAGCAAATTCGATCAAGTCATTAAAGTTTGTTGCTGTCAGATCGAACATATACAAAATAGCTCTTTCCTTAGACCATGAGATGATGTCAATCACTAACTCCTAAGAGTACTTTGATGACATCAACGCTACTCCGTGAACACGGTGACTATAAAGATGGATTTGGGGTACTATGAAAGTATTAGTTGAGGCTCATGCATCAAGAGGGATTTGTCCATCCAGATGACTGAGAGATATACTGGGCCCTCTCTCGGTGATATCACATTGACATCGCTATGCAAGCACGTGACTAGGTCACAAGAATGTCATATCATGGAACGAGTAAAGAGTACTTATCGTAACGGGATCAAACTAGGTATAGTTGATACTAATGATCGGATTCTGATAAGTAATATATCGCGAGACAAAAGGAATTGGTTATGTTGGTTTTGGTTCACACGATCACTAGTTCATCGTTGAGTAAGTGGGAGTCATTATGGATCTCCGATCCCGGCCGATGATTATTGATCGAGAGGTGTCTTGATCATGTCCATTTTATTCACGAACCGTAGGGGTGACACACTTAAGGTTCATCGACACGCTTTTGAGTGGATACGAACACCTGAGAAAAGTTTGACAGCACCGAATAGTTTCGGGATATCAGAACATTCACATGGAGAGAATGGAGAGTCCATTCACATGAAGAGAATGGAGAGTCCATTCACATGGAGAGTCCATTCACATGAAGAGAATGGAGAGTCCATTCACATGGAGAGTCCATTCACATGGAGAGAATGGAGAGTCAACTCACTCCTATAAAAGGGAGGGTGGAGCTCCTCTCTCATGACTAATCTCTATGACCCTTTGGTTGGTCCTTTCTCCCTCCTCCCGCTGCTCCACCTTCAAGAGCTTAAGCCGAAGCCGCTGAAATGCTTTCCACCACCACCACTAAGTCGAGTGTTGTTGGAGTTTCCTCGTGATCCTCTACTTCCGCTGTCTCACGCTGGATCGGTGGGATTGGAGGTCGCCGTTGTTCCGCACGTGTGACCAAGGCACTGAGGCGCTGCCGCTTGTGGCGCCATCTTCGCGACTTTGAAGCTCAAGCGCAATTACTTCAACCACGCTTGTTTGCGGAACGTTATTCCCGGCCGTCTACATTTAGGTGAGTCCTTCTGAAACCGCTTGCATGCATCTCCTAGATATGATCTTGGTGTTTGGTTGCATTCCAGGAAAATTTTTGTTTTCCATGCTTCAAACCCATCGTGGTATCGTGAGCTGTGTCATGCGTGAGATGTTTTGTACGGTTTAAAACACATGGGATGTGGGCGTTGATGATAATGTTATTGCATACTGTGTATTTTGGATCATGGTGGCATAGTGGGATTTGAAGCGTCGACTAACCTTACATGTCTCGCACATGAGACTTGTTCCACGCCGACATGCAACTAGTATTGCATAAGTGGCTTTGGCGGGTGTCTCTGCTTTCTCCTACTATAGTCATGATCTAATTTACAACGGTTTGCTAATAATGTTTTTATCACCGCTGTGGTTCTTGTTCGAGGTAAGAACAGCTTTTTCCTAGAAAGCCCAAAATCAGAAAATATGCAAAAATAAATTAGAGGCGCCTAACTTGTTTTTGCAGTATGGTGTGATGTGATATGGTCATTGATACAAAGATTGTTGTATGAAATGAAATTTATTGTAAATTTAAACAATCGCAGAGCCATGTTGTTTTTTTTCTTTTATGGCTCAAGGTGCTAAGTATATGTCCATGTGATATATTGTAATGGAGGAAGACAATCAAGATGGCAGCATCATGGACCTTGGTGCCATGCCGATGGAATGATGGAGATCATACCATGTCGCACAAGATGGAGATCAAGTGCTGAAAGGACCATATCATATCACTTTATTCATGCATGTGATGTTAATCCTTTTATGCATCTTATTTTGCTTGGATATGATCACGCCGATAGCACTATAAGATGATCCTCTCCAAATTAATATCAAGATAATAATGTGTTCTTCCATAGTATGCACCGTTAAGAAAGTTCGCTGCTTCAAGCACCACGTGATGATCGGGTGTGATAGACTTACGCTCAGATACAACGGGTGTAAGCCAGATTTACACACGCAAATACTTTGGTTCTACTTGGCGAGCCTAGCATGTACAAAGCATGGCCTCTAACACGAACAAAAGGTAAAGCATGAGTCATATGGATGATATGATGAACATATTGATGTTCGCCTTTGAAACTATGCCGTCTCACGTGATGATCGGTTTCGTGATAGTGAATTTGGTTCGTGGTAATCACTAAAGATGACTAGAGGGATGTTGTTTTTGAGTGGAGTTCTCGTAGTAATTTTGAATTAAACTTGAACTTAATCTATTATGAACTTAGTCTAATTAACTTTGCAAATACGCTTGTAGATGGCACCACCTACTTTCAATTTCAACTGCTCATGAAGAAAGAGAAACTAGCCACCAACGGTAGCAACTTTACCAATCGCCCTTAACCTCGAGGATTCTCCTCAGCCGCTGCTCAAAGGAGCTATGTGCTTGATGCGCTCAGCGGTGCCCGCCTCACTGATGATGGCCCCGAGGAGGAGAAAAATGTTTTCTTGACTCTGCAAGGAGGACTACAAGCCAGTTCATCGCGCATTTTGTATGGCCTTGAGCCCGAGCCGCATGAAACGCTTTGAGCACAAAGAATGCTTTTGATACAATGGGAGAGTTGAAAATGATTTTCAACACCCATGCCGTAAAGAGAGAGTTATGAAGCTTCAGAAAAGTTCTTAGTTTGCATGATGGAGGAAAATAGCCGTTAGTGAGCACGCATTAAAATAAAATGCACGCTGATAAACTCATAGCTTGGGAATAACGATCCCCATTGAGCTAGGAATTCATCGTGTTCTCTCTTCCGCCACCAAGCTACAAGAGCTTTGTGATGAACTACAACATGCAGTGCATGAAGAAGTCTCTCCTCGAAGCTTCACACGCCTGAAAATCGCTGAAGTAGAGATCAAGAAGGAACATCAAGTGTTGATGGTCCATAAGAACACCAGCCAAGAAGAATGGCAAGAAAGGCAAGGCTAAGGGTAACTTCAAGAAGAAGGGCAAGTCTGTTGCCACATCCGAAGAAGACTCAACCTTGGCCCTAAGTCGATATCGAATGTTTTTATCGCAAGGGCACTAGGCACTGGAAGCGAATCGCCCAAAATATCTGGCCGATAAGAAGGACGGGAATGTGAACAAAGGTATATATGATATACATGTTATTGATGTGTACCTTACTAGTACTCGCAGAGCTGGTATTTGATACCGTTCGGTTGCTAACATATGTAACTCAAACAGGAGCTAAGGAACAAAGCACAACTAGCAAGGGATGAGGTGATGATGCGGCCAAGAATGGATCAAAGGTTGATGTGATCGCCGGACGCTACCTATCCAATTACCATCGGGATTAGTTATGAACCTAAATAATTGTTATTTGGTGCACCGTCATGAGCATGAACATCATATCTGGATCTTGTTTAATGTAGACGTTATTCATTCAAGTCCGAGAACAATGGTTGTTCAATTTATATGAATAATATCTTTTATGGTCATGCACCGAGAAGAATGGTTTATTTATTTTGAATCTTGATAATAATAGTACACATGTTCATAATGTGAATGCCAAAAGAATTAAGTTGAATGATGATATTGCTGCATATATGGGCATTGCCGCTTATGTCATATTGGTGTAAACGCATGAAGAAGCTCCATTTTGATGGACTACTAGAATCACTTGATTATGAATCATTTGAGACATGTGAACCATGCCTCATGCGGCAAGATGACTAGAACCCCGCTTTCCGGGTATGACAATGGAGCGGCAACCGACTTATTGGAAATCATACATACCGATGTGTGTGTGGTCCAATGAGTGTGTCACAGTGGTGGATATCGTTACATTTGCCATTTACTACGATGATTTGAGTAGATATGGATATATTTACTTAATGAAACACAAGTCCAAAACATTTGAAAAGTTCAAAGAATTTCAGAGTGAAGTAGAAAATCATCGTGAATAGAAAGATCAAATTTCTACGATCCGATCGTGGAGGAGAGTATCTTAGTTACGAGTTTGGCAATACACACATGAGACAATGTGGAATAGTTTCACAACTTCACTCGCTGGAACACCACAAACAGTAATGGTGTATCCGAGTCAGAATCAGACTTTATTGGATATGGTCTGATCTATGATGTCCCTCAGATTTGCTACTATCATTTTGGGGTCATGCACTAGAAACAATTTGCATTCACTTTAAATAGGCACCATCTAAATCCGCTGAAACGACAATCGTATGAATTATGGTTTGGCAACAAACCTAAGTCATATTTCTAAAAGTTTGGGGATGCGATGTTTATGTGAAGAAACTTCAACCTGATAAACTCGAACCCAAAGCGGAAAAATGCGCTTTCATAGGATTACCCTAAAGAAACAATTGGGTACACTTTCTATCACAGATCCAAGGCAAGGTTTTCAAGTGCAAGAATGGATCCTTTTGGAGAAAGAGTTTCTCGAAAGGTGTGAGTAGTAGGAAGGTAGAACTCGACGAGGTTGTTGAACCTTCTTCATGGAATGGGCAGTGCAAAGAATACGCTGGAAGTTGTTTCTGAGTTGACTTCACCAAATGAAGAGGGAACTAATGATAAGGATCATGAAACTCCGAAAGAGAACACTCACTGCACATCGCAGTCAACAAGAGCGCATACCGCCCCGACTTTTATGTTCCTACTATGAATGTCATGGTGGTTGAGAATGATGACCTCGCGACGTATGATGAAGCGATGATGAGCCCAGATTCACAAATGGCTAGAAGCCATGAAATCCAAATGGGATCCATGTATGAAAACCAAGTATGGACTTTGGTGGACCTACCCAATGACCGCAAGGCCGCTGAGAACAAATGGATTTTCAAAAAATAGACGCTGATGGTAATGTGACCGTTTATAGCTCGACTTGTCGCAGCGGTTTTCACAAATTCAAGGAGTTGACTACTGATGAGACTTTCTCACCCGTAGCGATGCTAAAGTCTGTTAGGATTATGTTAGCAATTGCTGCATTTTTTCGATTATGAAATTTGGCAGATGGATGTAAAACCTGCTCCTTTAATGGAAACATTGAGGAAGAGTTGTATATGATATAACCCAAAGGTTTTGTTGATCCTAAGGATGCTAATAAGGTATGCAAACTTCAATGATCCATTTATGGACTGAAGCAAGCATCACGAAGTTGGAATCTCCGCTTTGATGAGGTAATCAAAGGTTTTGGATTTGTCCAAACTTACGGAGAAGCTTGTATTTACAAGAAAGTGAGTGGGGAGCTCTATAGCATTTCCGATATTATATGTGGATGACATATTGTTGATTGGAAATGATATAGAACTTTTGAAAAGCTTAAAAGATTACTTAAACAAAGAAGTTTTCAATGAAGGACCTTGGTGAAGCGGGCGTATATTTTAGGCATCAAAATCTATAGAGATAGATCGAGACGCTTGATTGGGTTATCGCAAAGTACATACCTTGACAAGATTCTAAAGAAGTTTAGAATGGACTAAAGTAAGAAAGGGTTCTTACCTATGTTGCAAGGCAAGACGTTGAGTAAGACTCGTAGTCCAACTATAGCAGTAAGATAGAGAAGTAATGAATAAAATTCCCTATGCTTCACCATAGGCTCTATCATGTATGCTATGTTGTGTACAAGACCGGATGTGGCACATGCTATTAGTTTGACTAGCAGTACCAATCTGATCCAGTTTGGAACACCGACAGCGGTCAAGAATATCTTTAAGTACTTGAGAAGAACTAAGGATATGTTTCTATATATGGTGGTGAAGAAGAGCTCGTCGAAAAAGGTTACGCCGACGCTTAGTTTCGACATCGATCCGATGACTCTAAGTCACAAACCGGGTATATTTTTGAAATGAATGGAAGAGCAGTGAGTCGAGGAGTTCCAAGCAACTGTGGTGGTGATCTTCAACAGCAGGCGGAATATGTTGCTGCTTCGTATAAATAGAAGCGCTTTTGGATGAAGATGTTCATATCCGAATCTGGGTGTGGTTCCGAGTGCGTTGGACCCAATGGTTATCTATTGTGACAACAATGGTGCCATAGCCAATGCTAAAGAACCAAGGTCACACAAGAATTCCAAGCTATTATTAAGCGACGGTTTCACTCCATCCGTGAACATGTCAAGGATGGCGATGTAAAGATTTGCAAAGTGCACACGATCTGAATGTGGCAGACGTGTTGACTAAAGCTCTCCCAAGGGCAAAACATGATCAAAGACTAGAACTCAATGGGTGTTAGATTCATCACAATGTAATCTAGATTATTGACTCTAGTGCAAGTGGGAGATCAAGGGAATATGCCCGAGAGGCAATAATAAATTGTTTATTATCTTATTCCATGTTTATAATAGATGTTTATTTCTCATGCTAAAATTGTATTAACCGGAAACGTTGATACATGTGTGTGTAATAAACAAACAAAAGGTTCCTAGTAAAGCCTCTTTTTTAAACTAGCTCGTTGATTAACCTGATGATCAAGGTTTCTGATCATGAACATTGGATGTTGTTAATAACGGGTCACATTATTAGAAGAATGATGTGATGAACACACACCCAAGTTGGTATAGCAAATTCGATCAAGTCATTAAAGTTTGTTGCTGTACTGAACATATACAAAATAGCTCTTTTCCTTAGACCATGAGATGATGTCAATCACTAACTCCCGAAGAGTACTTTGATGACATCAAACGCTACTCCGTGAACACGGTGACTATAAAGATGGATTTGGGTACTATGAAAGTATTAGTTGAGGCTCATGCATCAAGAGTGGGATTTGTCCATCCAGATGACTGAGAGATATACTCGGCCCTCCTGGTGATATCACATTGACATCGCTATGCTAACGCGACTAGGTCACAAGAATGTCATATCACGGAACGAGTAAAGAGTACTTATCGGTAACGGATCAAACTAGGTATAGTTGATACCAATTAATGATCGGATCTCGATAAGTAATATATCGCGAGACAAAAGGAATTGGTTATGTTGGTTTTGGTTCACACGATCACTAGTTCATCGCTGAGTAAGTGGGGAGTCATTATGGATCTCCGGATCCCGCACGATGATTATTGGATCGTAGAGGTGTCTTGATCATGTCCATTTTATTCATTTAACCGTAGGGTGACACACTTAAGGTTCATCGACGCTTTTGAGTGGATACGAACATCGGAGAAAAGTTTGGACAGCACCGGAATAGTTTCGTGATATCGTAACATTCACATGGAGAGAATGGAGAGTCCATTCACATGAAGAGAATGGAGAGTCCATTCACATGGAGAGTCCATTCACATGAAGAGAATGGAGAGTCCATTCACATGGAGAGTCCATTCACATGGAGAGAGAATGGAGAGTCAACTCACTCCTATAAAAGGGAGTGGTGGAGCCTCTCTCATGACTAATCTCTATGACCCTTTGCTGGTCCTTTCTCCTCCTCCGCTGCTCCACCTTCTGCCAGAGCTTGCTTAAGCGGTACACTGCTGAACAGCTCCACCACCACCACTAAGTCGAGTGCTGTTGGAGTTTCCCGTGGATCCTCTACTTCCGCTGTCCCTACCGGATCGAGGGATTGAGGTCGCCGTTGTTCCGCACGCGGTGACTGGCACGAGGCGCCGCCGCTTGTGGCGCCCATCTTCGCGACTTTTGAAGTCGGGCGGTACTTACTTCAACCACGCTTGTTTCAAGGAACGTTATTCCCGCCGTCTACGAGGGTGAGTCCTTCTGAAACCGTTTGCATGCATCTCCTAGATATGATCTTGGTGTTTGGTTGCATTCGTAGGAAAATTTTTGTTTTCCATGCTTCGAAACCCATCAGCAGATTCAACTCAAAAATTTGCTAAGTCCCCGCGCCATTGCAGCCGAAGCTCACATCGCCACCTTCGCCATCGCAGCCTAAGCTCGTCCGACACCTCCGCCACCGCGCCGTGATCTGCAACGTCGCCATCGCCTCCTCCACCACCTGAAGGGCCTAGGGTATCCTTCTCCAATGCAAACACCCCTCTTTTTCTCGCTGCCCACAACGTGTTCGACAAAATGCCCACAAGAAAAATGGTTTGATATACATCCATATGCTCAATGTATTTGGGAATGACTAACCTTACTGTTTGTCAATTATTTGTATGTGAATAAAAGCCTACTGATTGTTGATGTCTAGATGCTTTTGTAATCATCGTATATGTGTGTATATATATTCCTTAATTATTAATTTAATGACAGGACACATGCATGAAACTGGGTTAGTGTTTAAGCATTTTTTTATAATACTGGGCCTTATAACATACTTATGTTGATTTACTTAGTCTCCTAAATTATTCATTGTACGAAAACGTAGAAATAGATAATATTTTATTTATTTGGCATTTGAAAATAATGATAGAAGTAATATAGCAATATGCACCTCTAATAAAATTTAATGATTCGCGATTATGCTTTGATATGCTTAAACAATTTTTCATATGCTTACATGAATAATGGATTCGATATGCTTCGATATGCTTAAACAATTTTTCATAAGTTCCCAAACATTCTTAGCAATCATCATTAAAATCCTCATGTAAGGTACACCCCTACCAGATGCTTAAAGCTTAGCAATCATGTAAGGAACCACACCTTAGCAATCACACAAGTATTTAGTATTTTTATCTCCTTCTTCACTTGCCATTTATCTATGGCACTTACCTTCTTTACCGGTATATTCCAAGCTTTAGCAATAACATCATTAAAATCCTCATGTAAGGTACACCCCTACCAGATGCTTAAACAATTCGCCATACATATACGTATAAATACATTGATATGCTTAAACAATTTTTCATACGTATACATATTTTTTCCATAATTAGATAGATGGCGACACCAGGGCGTGATGCTCCTGATTTCGACATGGAAGAACAGTTCTTGCTAGATGTGATCGCTGCCGGTGATGCCAACATTGTCGACGACGCAGCCGGTGGATCCGGTGACCCGAACATTGTCGACGACACAGCCGGTGGATCCGGTGACCCGAACATTGTCGACGAAGCAGCCGATGGATCCGGTGATGCAGCGGACGATGAGGGAAGCGAGGTAATGGCACGACAAACACTTTAATCGTATTTAACCAATTAATATAAATGGCTCTGACATGAAAAATTCACATCTCTGTCCATTTTCAGCCCGGTACATTGAGCACCCAAACCAAGCGAGGTGCTAACAAGAAGCCTGCTACGAAGTTTGTTTTCAGCAACGTCGACAATGACGGGAAGCCAATTGCCCCTCTTTCTGCAGTAGGCCCATTTAACAACGCATGTGGTTTCCACGTTAGGGATCATGTCCCGATTAGCATCAAGAAATGGTCTGAAGTTCCGCAAGCAACCAAGGAGCTCCTTTGGAAAGATATCAAGGAGAACTTCAAATTTCCAGAACGATACGAGAACAAGGCTAAGAGATACACTTTGAAGAAAATGGCAACCCAATTTCAATCGTGGAAAGTTCACTTGAACAACAAGTATGTCGAGAAGGGAGAAAGGCCAGATTTCAACCAACATCCCAAGCTGGTGGATCACTGGGATGCATTTGAAGAATACAAATTGTCAGAGGAAGGACAGGCCGCGAGCCTTCAGAACAAGATCAACGCTTGGGAAGAAGAAATACCACCACCATCTTGGCACTTTGGTGGTTATGTTCCAGCTATACCTAAATGGGAGAAGCGGGAGGAAGAACTAATGGCCAAGAATATCACGCACACTCTGCTGATTGGGAATTCGCTGCGGAGGTGGTTCATGGCTCACGGAGGGGCCCTTGCAGGAAGGGCGGTAGCTTGTTGATGGCAGGGAGCGAAGGATGTTGGAAATAGAATTGTTCAGCTGCCGACATGTCTCGCTCATGTTCCTTAGTAAAAGATAGGGAGAACGACGAGCTCACACATGCACTTCAAAACCACGAGCACCCGGAGACGGACAAGAGGAATGGGATCGTCAGTGCCATGGAAATGCAGTTTCTCCAAAGATGCCGATACGTCACGAGCCGGTCAAGAAGCAAAAGAAGAGAGGAATACAAGTACAACTTCTGCAAAGGGAGCTCGAGCAACTCGGAAAGCATAGGAGAGATTGTTGACCAAAAGCTGCAGGCGGCACTCGGTAAACTTCAGGGAGCCGGTACAACCAATACCGCTAGCCCGCCCACCTCCGCGCGACGGAGTAGCTGCGCGTCCAACGCCGCCCCACTCCCAACTCACATGGTACCGGTGTCGACCTGGGGCGATGCAGTGGGACGACATCAAAGTTCGCCGAGAGTGTGAGCTACACGTTTAGGTGCATAACCTCTCCACCAAGGTGGCATATGGCGTGGCGTACCTGGTGGAGTCGGGCCAGCTTTTCCATTCCAAAGAGATACCGCCAGGTTACTCGAAGGTCACGGTGGAGGAGGTGTCGAGCAGCTATGAAGATCTTCTGCTCGAGATTGATGGAGGGGACGACATCACCAAGCTTGAACAGGCCCTCCACGGAATCATCCTCTGGCGAAAAAGGTACATCATATTTCCAAAGACCATGGAGGTGACCTCTCCAACAATAGAAATCGAACAATTGGATGCGACCTCTCCGCAACAACAAAACCCGCCTCCTCCTACATCAACTCAACCGCCTGCCCAAGGAAGCCCGGCTCCACCTCCTGTGCAAGGAAGCCTGACTCCACCTCCTGCCCAAGGAAGCTCGGCTCCACCTCCTGCCCAAGAAAGCCCGGCTCCACAATCTCCTCCAAGGAAGAAACTCCAAGTCTGAAGAGGCAAGATCTTGCGATGCTACCCTGTACCAAGAAGGCCCAATCGTCAACTCGATCGACCAAGGAACCTCGAAAAGGGCATACGACATGACGGTGAGGAGACACAACAAACAGCGATTCGAAAGGAAATTGAGACACACTTCGCATCAAAGATGCCACCTCCCAAGGCGCAAATTGATCCAAAGCTGCAACCCACTTTGAGACATGCCGTGCAGCACCTCTTCTGCCTCGACTAACTATGAGCACAATAGCGAAATGCATTGAAAGGGAAACGGGCTAAGAAAGCGGTGGCAGCTAACAAGAAAGCCCAAGATCACCAACTAGGCGAATTCTTGAGAGGGTCGGGGCTATCTTTAGCTGCTGACTATGGGGCGTCGAGATAATCTTCCAATGGCAGAGGTCGGTGGCCATATAAGCTGGGCCATGAGTTGGTTGCACGGAAAAGATAAATGATACGCCAACCAAGATGCGGCAATTTCATCAATGGTACATGGAGCAGTCCGCTCAAGGAAGAGCAGTGTTCCCGTCCAAATAAAAGAGATAGATTTACGTCGTGGGGATCAACTCATATGGTTGGAATTCGAGGACTTGTACCAATTTTACCATCGAGGCGCCATCAACGTGTCTCTAATGAGCTGCTTTGGTGTCTGTAAGTACTTCCGACTAATCATTGAGTTTACCATATATATGTGTTAATTTCGCCCCTAGTTCAAGGTGGAAAATGTAATAACTCATCCCTTTGTATGTAGAATGGAGATACAACGATGTAGAATGGAGACTATCTTCGACATCGGCTTCATCGATCCATTAATTGTCAACGAGACTATATGTAAAGCCAACCCAAAAGAAGCTGAAGAATACATTCAAAGCTCGTTGAAACTGATACTACAAATCGCACATACTTTTGCCCTTCAACTTCATGTACGTATATATACATGTCATCACACAACCTCTCATTTTTCCTTCTTCAAGACATTCATAATATGACTAATTACATATATGTTGCAATACATATATATAATAGGTTTCACTGGATCCTACTTATTATCAATGTCGATAGTGCGAGGATCATTGTGCAAGACTCAAGAAGAAAACCACAGCAAGATTTTCAGTTTGTCATTGATATTCTAAACAGGTAATATTGAGATGCCAACCTACATATATTTAAGTACTTCGAATACTCATAATTATTATTCATATAATAACGCATGACAGGGCATTCGCCACGTTCCGAACGAAGCATAAAGGAAAGAGTTCTAGGAATGAATTCACAAAGCAACCGAGCACTCGAGCACGTACTACAAAATATCAATTAAAGAATATATATGGCGTACAAATCTATCTTCTCAATAATTAATTGCATTCTTTTCAAACAAATCACTCCTGTGTTCTACAATTGGCGGAAACAACTTATGTGGCTATTATGTGTGCCTCTACATGCAAAATCTTACCCAGGCGATATGCGGCATTTGGACAACGAGGTGCGTGTGTTAAAAACAATTTTCTTAATACACTTATACTTAACGTATTCAAAGATTTCTTTCTTTCTTTCTTTTATTATCCAGGCATTAATGAGACAGGTGTGATCCCTTCGCATCGGGTAGAAGCAGTCCAAGAACAACTTATTGGCTTCATTGTCGATGAGATTATAACCCCCAGAGGCGAGTTCTATGCAAAAGGATGGAGAGATTGTCCTTCAATACGGACAGGTGAACTTACAGGATCTTCGTCTATGGATGCAAAAAGTGATGCACGCAGGAAATGATCTCAAGATCACCACCTTTGTACTCTTCGAAAGTTGTAAAACGTTTGCTTGTGCTCATCATTTCATGTATTGTAAAACTTGTGTGTATATATGCATTTACTTTGTAAATACATTATAAGTTCATACTATTTGTGCAAACAAACTAATGTTTTTCTCAATTATAATATATATATAATTATGCTGAAATAAACTTGTAGTTGTATTTAATTTAATTGCCAAATTTCGTATTGAAAAGCATAAATATGAAATGGTTACAACGTCTCCACAAGCGGTTTGTAACAACAACCGCTTGTGGAGAGAGCACACGTGGCATCTCTCGCCACCAAAGGTGGAGGGGCTCTACAAGCAGTTGGTAACACCAACCACTTGTGATTTGCCTCCACGTGGCTGCTCCACTGCGCTCCCGAACGTCTTCCGAACCGCTTGTGGTGCGGCACCACAAGCGGTTCGTGGAACCGCGAGTGATACCCTCTAGGTATCACTCTCGGTTGCGTACAAGCGGTTCCATAACCGTTTGTGAAAGCGCTTACAAACCGCTTGTGTTGGACTATTCCCTGGTAGTGCGTAGCTGTCCTTTTACTGTTCAATTTTACTGCAATAATTTACGTATCGAGGAGATATCTGGCTGGATTTTTTTTATACTGATATATTTGTATATTTAACCTTCGGTAAATTAACCAGCAGTGGCGGCATATATTTTTTCTTCTGATGAATCATCTTTGCAACGTTATGGCCAATGGCGTTGTGCATGAACTCCGCAACGCCGCCACGTCTAGTTCCAAACTTATTTTCAATAAAAAAAACTACTTGCAACGTCACCATCCGTGGTGTTGCAATATCAGCCACGCTGACATCTGTCGAGCCCGATCTTACTAGATGCTAAGGATCCGTGCGTCACCGCTGATGAGAAGAATTATCGAGAAAGGCAAAGATTTCAATAGAGAAATGAAATATTTTTCGAGAGTATCTCTGAAATCAAGATTCTATAATTTCTTTTTAAAATCTAAAAAATATATACTGTTTTTTAAAAAAATTAAAAATTTTCTCAAAAATATTTATTTTTAAAAAAATGTAAGGTAGTTATTCATATTCGTTGTGACTTCAATAGTGATAGGGGATACGTTACAAGGAGGCCAGCTGGTTACCGTACCTCCCAAGAATAGAGAGTTATATAGATATGGTGTTGTAACGTTCAACTGCGGTGTGGTGGTGTTGCAGATAGTTTTTTTTTTTAAAAAAAAGATAATGTTGTCGTCCCACCGTCTAAGATGTAATAAAAAAATCACGCATTGTCTCCGCCATCCATTTTCCATGATGTATTCATTTCCTTAGCCTTCCTTCCCAATTCCCACTAAACTCTCTTCCCCACCAGACCACCACACAAACATTTTACCTTCCCCACCATCTCACCGTCATTACCTTTGAACGGAGGTCGCCATCATAGACACACTCTTCCCGCCCCCCTCTCTGGTCAGCGAGGATATGACGTGTGGCGGTGTACCCGGTGGCAAAAGGAGGCCTCACCCCGCTAAATCCTCGCCCGCCGTCTGTTTGTTGGGGGGGGGGGGTGTCGCTTCCTTTTTTCCCAATTGGTTGTTGTAGGATTATTTTCATTTATTGCAGGCCTTTTCAAATTTTGTTGCACAATGTGTTTCAATTTGTTGCAATATGACCTTTTCAAGAAGTTGTATCGAGTAGTTTTTGTTGTAACGGGTTATGAGATTTGTTGCACCTAGCCATTTGTTTTGTTACAATAGGATATTGTGTTTTGTTGCTTCGTTTATGTTGTGTGTTGCTGTTGTTGGATGCTACCAGGGGCGGATACAGGCCTCGGGCTGCCCGTGCTGCAGCCCGGGGCCTAGTACCGAAAGCCTATTAAATTATTTTAAAAAGCTATTGAAAAATGATTAAAAACAGAGATTTAATTTAAGATCAGTTGGTCCAGCCCGGGGCTTAGGCCTGGGCTGGCTCCGCCCCTGGATGCTACAGTAATCATCGCTGTGCTCATAGTAATTTCTATTGTGCCATGCATAATACGTCTCGGATTTCTAGCTATACATGCAACTTAGGGTCTGTTTGGATCCATCAGCACATAATAGTTAGCTAGTTAATAGTTCCTAGCTAGCTAATTATTAGTTGGAGGGTGTTTGGATCCACCAGCTAATATGTGGCTAATAGATGCTATTCCAGAATACCTATGCTATTAAATGCTATCAGTGGTAGACGCAAAGGATATTTTAGTTAAATGCCACCTATTAGCTGCTATTAGCTGGATTTGACTAGCTAGCTAATGAGATAACCATTAGCTGGGTGCTCAAACATGCCCTTATGCAAGTCAATACGTTCCGCACTTGGACAGTAAGACCGATCAGTCAGTCTCGCCGCGCGCACGTGCAGCATGCATGGTTGAAAATATCTCGCGCAATTGCCCGCATGATATGCGAGCATCACGCACGTAGCCACGTACGTACGATCAACCACAACATGCATTAGTACAGTACGGTACACATAGTGGTGTAGTACGGTGCAAAAAATAGAGGACATGTTTAATATTACTGTGTTTTTTAGCGTTAATGATGGATGGGCGCCCCAATACGATACCTAATACGAGCAAAAAAAAAACAATGAGACTAAACGAGTACCATAAGCGACTGAGTACACGTTCTTGACTCGATTAGAACCCGTCCACAATTAATGTAACTGGTCAAACCAGCAGTACAGCATCGATCGATCTCACGAGTTGCATTCAATTCCTTGCGCATCTCGTCAAAGATAATATATACGACCATGAAACGAGTCGCAAGCGTACTGTGCTGGTGAAAACAACACGGAGCGGAATCGGCCGAGAGAAACTTTACACTGCATTGACGGACGGTCGACGGCCTCATCGCATCCCACAGCGATGCATGCCTTGAACATTGCCGCATTGCCAATCTCGCCATGCAATGCATGTGTGAAGAGCTCAACGGGAGATCAACTCCATGGGCAATGCCTTGAGCCCTTGAACAAAAGAAAGGACGGCGAAGGGGGAAAAAAATGGATTTGGATTGCTGTGATAATGATTAATGAAATCGGCTACTAGCTGATCGCTCGATTGACTCCAGCCACGCGGGGAGCTCCTTCTGGCCAGTGGCCACTGCCTGCATGCACAAGTATGTACACTATACTTTTTAAATATTAACTCCTGTTGCGTAAGTGAAAGAATATTCTATAAGTAAAAGTTGTTAACTGGTTTCTTTTAATCAGAAAATTGTTATATATGCATATGTATATGTATGTATATTGCAAATCTGACTTTGTGCGAATAAAATTACAAAAATACTCTTATCCCCGACCATAAAAGTAGCTGCCACACCCATGTACCACGGTACGTGGCCGGCCTCACGGTGTCCCGGCCGACCATGGCAGCAATATCGACGGCATAGCAACATGTCTCTGTCGAACCTAGGGACAGCAGTAGGTTGTTGCCGAGTTGAGGAGCGCAACCTCTTCTATCGCGATGGGTCCAGAGCTGCTGTTGCATTTAGCTTGGGTGTCAGGGGTCAACCACCTATCATGGCATAAGGGGTGGTAGGTAACACATATCATCTACCAGTTCTTATGCGGTTAAGGAGGGTCATTTTTGCTATTTTATTTGTATAGGTATATATATATATATATATATATATATATATATATATATATATATATATATATATATATATATATATATATATATAGAGAGAGAGAGAGAGAGAGAGAGAGAGAGGCTTCCAAATCAGGTGCAAAAGGAAGCTAGGCGTGCCACACGTGTGTTTAGGCCTCTTGAACCCTTTCTCTTAATTTATTTTGTACTTTTTCTAGCGTGTGATTGAGCTATTGACACCTGAAGCTAGCGGCATATAGGGTTCGTTGCCTGAGAAAGAAAGGTTACGAGACGACCAAAAAATTGTGCTGAAGCCCCTAAAGTTGTGTAGTCATGGCAGCTAGGTTTGCATGCACTACTACTACAACAAGATTTATATTAGACGATTTTAAAAAACTATCTATGTTAAATATAATCATAGTCGGTTTTAGAATAACCGTCTGTGATAATTGAACATCACTAACGTTTTGTGAATAAAACCGTCTGTGATGTAGTGATATGAATTTACATCACTGATGGTTTGTGGTTAAAACCGTCTATAATGACTTTAGTATGTATTCTTTGAGCTCGAGCAAGTCTAACACCCAGCTCGTTTTCAAATCCCAAACCCTAGCCCCCCCACGTCCTTATCACCTCCTCCAATCCCAGGTCCGAGGTTAGCCTGCCTCGCCCTCGCGCTATCTCTCGTCATCGCGGCACGAGTAGGGGCCTCAACATGCTCTCGCTCCTCCCCGCAGCGGGGGAGGGCGCTCTCTCCTTCCTCTCCCGAAGCCTGCTCGAGGACCTTTGCCTGATGAGGAGCTCAAGACCTTCCTCAATGTGCCCGTCTCGAAGCACGAGCTGTTCGCGCGCCTCCGCCGCATGTACACATCCTCCGCCTCCTTGGCTAGGACGTGGCTGGACCTGTCCACGATAGGGAAGGCGTTTGGCTAGAATGTGCACTAGGTGAGTTAAGTTTACTATAGCTACACATTGAAATTGATATCGATGTTCTATCATTCCATGCCTTGCTAGTTTTTAGCTAATATTGTGCACTAACACTACAGGAATACTGAAAATTTTCGACGGCTAATTTAACTTTCGTCGGCTCTTAATAAAGCCGACGAAATTTAATTTATTTACGACGGCTAACATTAGCCGACGAAAGTTATGGTTTAATTTTAGGTAAACTTATATTTAACCGACGAAATTTAATTATTTACGTCGGTAAAGAGAAACCCACGAAAGTAAACCCCGGGTTAGGGTTACGTGGCGGCCCTTATTTTCGTTGGTTGGGTTGTGGCCGACGAAAATAGCATGTCTTAAATAAACTCCAGTTCGGCTCGTGTTGGCATTTTCACGCGTTTCATCTCCCCGCGCTCATCTCCCGCGTGACGCCGCCGCCGCCCCCGCCCCCGCACGACGCCGCCGCTACCCCCGACGCCGTCGCCGCCCCGTTCAGCAGCGCCGTCACCGCCCCCGTTCAGCGCGACGCCGTCACCGCCCCCTCAACGCCGCCGCTACCCCGACGCCGTCGCCGCCCCGTTCAGCGGCGCCGTCACCGCCCCGTTCAGCGCGCGCCGTCACCGCCCCCTCAACGCCGCCGCTACCCCCGACGCCGTCGCCGCCCCGTTCAGCGCGGCGCCGTCACCGCCCCGTTCGCAGCGCCGTCACCGCCCCCGTTCAGCAGCGCCGTCACCGCCCCCTCAACGCCGCGCTACCCCAGCGCCGTCACGCCCCGTTCAGCGCGGCGCCGTCACCGCCCCCTCAACGCCGTCCGCCCAGCGACGTCACCGCCCGTTCCGTCGCGCGCCGCCCCCGCCGAAGCCTTCAAGCCCCGGTCCCGCGCGCCAGCCGCCACCGCCCCCGACGCTACAACATTTCGAGGAGCAAAGGGGCGAAGGATTCAGCGGTAATCGATCTATCTCAAAGCCCTGGAGCAAATATATTTGTTTGTTTGTCCCGCATTTTTATTGTGGATGTTGCCTGTAGATCACACGCTAGTATGTGTTGATGCCTGTGTTAAAGGGAAGATAAAGCATATGACTCACAAATGAAAGTTGAGCAATCTAGGATATTCTGTGCAATCGGCAAAAGTTGAGTAATTACGAACTTTGATGTTACACGCTTTTTTTCATCAAATGTTACTGGATATATATGTTAACATGTGTGCAAAACAAACTAGAAGCAAGTTTATGTTAAGTACTGATAGTAGTCTTGTATGGTTCTGAGACGAATAATGACTTTACCAAAATGGTTAGACAAGCTGAATAATAAAATGTACATGTCTTACATTGACTGACCATACATTTTATTTCATATATGCATGTTCTTCAGTACTTTTTTTGTATTGATATCATATAAGGAATTTGTGAATAAGAAGTTTGATACACTAGAAGCCGTAATTGTTTTCCTTTCCAAATTACGTTGTTAGTGTCACGAAACCTATGTGTTACCCGTTCCGGACTGGCACGCCACACATGCGCCACACATGTGAGATGTGCTGGTCCGGAATTGTCCCTTTTTTGGACAGCCTCGGAGCGACCGATAGAGCGTGGTATTTATGATGAGCCACGGGGTCCGAATGAGATTTCGACGGCATAACCCTGATGTTCTCCGCTGCACCATATCCGGGCGTGCAGATGGAGAACAGCGGGGTTATGCTGCCGAAATTTCTTTCGGACCCTACAAGCTCGTCATAAATCCGTGCTCTGTCAGCCACTCTTGGGTGGGTTTAGGACATATCCTTACCTATAGATGTAGGGCCATGATATATATAGGAACGAAAAAACTCATGATTACACTTGCTTTATTCTATAGCCTCAAGTATGGGTGACGATCGGCGATGGATGTATGATGGTTGGGATAAGGGTGGGGCTCACTCGGATGAGTGGGTGGCCAAGACTACGGCTTTTGTGAACCGTGCGTTCTCTTTGTCTAGTACCGATAAGGTGAGGTGCCCATGCGGCAAGTGCCAAAATTTGTCCAAACATGACAAGACAAAGGTGACACTAGACCTTTGTCGGCACGGTTTCATGCCAAGCTATGAGCTGTGGGTGCACCACGGCGAGTCATTCTCTCAAGCTGAATTAGAAGAGGTAGATGATGATAGGGCGGGCGATGATAGGATGGACGAGATGCTTGAAGCTATACGACCGGAGTTCGAACTACATTCGGAGGATCCGCCTACACCGGAGGTTAAAAGGTTCTTCGAGGCCCTCAAAGCTTCGGAACAGCCGTTGCACGAACTAACAGAAGTGACCCTCCTAGCTTTTGTGACACGGCTCATGGCCATTAAGTCAAAGTTTGCCTTCTCGAATAATTGTTACAACGAGCTCTCCAACTTGATCAGTGATGTGCTTAGAAGCCTCATAACATGCCCAAAGACATGTACCATGCCAAGAGATTGGTTTCTACTCGGTATGAAATATGAGAAGATTGATGTGTGCAAAGACAATTGCATGCTTTTACGGAAAGGGCATAAGAATGAGAAGAAGTGCTTAAAGTGTGGCAAATCGAGGTGCGTCGAGGTCGTAAATGAAGGCGGTGCAAAGGTGATGGTGATGTTGCACATAAGCAACCGTTACATGCCGATTACACCGCGGGTCAAACGTCTGTTTCTCTCAAAGAGAACCGCTAGGCACATGAGGTGGCACAAGGAAGGTGTACGTGAGAACGACGGAGTGATGGTGCACCCGTCTGATGGTGAGGCATGGAGGGCTCTAGACAGCTTTGACGCAGACCGCGGCGATGCGAGAAATGTTCGCATTGGGTTGGCGACGGATGGCTTCACACCTTTCGGCCAATCTGCGGCCTCCTACTCATGTTGGCCCGTCTTTGCTGTTCCGTATAACCTTCCACCTGCTCTTTGCATGAAATATGAGTTTATGTTCTTATGCCTTATCATACCTGGCCCGCAACATCCTGGGACACGCCTCAACGTGATGCTGAAACCATTAATCGAAGAGTTGAAACAGCTATGGACGGGAGTTGAAGCATACGACTCTTACAAGAAGAAGAAATTCAACCTTCGAGTTGCGTATTTGTGGTCCGTTCATGATTTCATGGCCTATGGTATTTTGCTGGATGGAGCTGCCATGGAAATTTGACCTGTCCGATCGTGGTTCGAACACGGATTGTTTCCGCCTAGCTTTTGGTGGAAAGATCAGCTACGCCGATTGCCATAGATGTTTCTTGCCCAGAGACACATCTTTAGGCAGCGAGAAGAACGCTTTTAGGAAGAACACAATTGTCACAAAGGGACCGCGAAGCGTCTAAGCGGGCTAGAAATTATTGATAAGCTGAGAAAACTGGTCCCAAAAGCAGATGCAGACGGGTTCGAAGGTTTTGGAGTGGAGCACAACTGGACTCACATATCTGGAATATGGGAGCTCCCCTATGCCAAGCGTTGATTACGATGCACAACATTGACGTCATGCACCAGGAGCGTAATGTTTACGAAAGCATCATAAGCACGTGCATGGATATGACGGACAAAACAAAAGACAACCTAAAGGCCCGAAGAGACTTAGCGAGTTTTGTAACCGTCCAACCCTTGAGCTCACCGAAAGTGGTAGTAAGCCCGCAGCGCTCCATTTTGTCTTAAACCTAAAGACAAGAAAGAAGTGTTGAGGTGGATGAAAAAACTGAAATTCCCTGATGGTTACGCTGCGGGCTTGAGAAGAGCAGTGAATGTGAAGATAGGGAAGCTAAATGGGTTGAAGAGCCATGATTACCACATAATCATGGAAAGAATCCTGCCTGTAATGTTTCGCGGGTACCTTAATGATGATGTGTGGAAGGTGCTAGCTGAGCTAAGTTATTTCTATAGACAACTCTGTGCTAAAGAAATCACGAAGGAGATGATGGGGATGTTGGAGAAAGAGATACCGGTGCTTGTATGTAAGATGGAAAAAATATTCCCTCCAGGGTTCTTCAATCCAATGCAACATCTCCTTGTTCATCTTCCATATGAAGCTAAGGTAGGTGGCCCTGTGCAATATAGGTGGATGTATCACATTGAAAGGGCCCTGAAGAAGCTTAGAGCTATGGTTGGTAACAAGGCAAGAGTTGAAGGGTGCATCGCGGAAGCATTTTCAATTAAGGAGATAGCATACTTCTCGAGTGTATATTTTGCAGAGGAACACAATGTTAATTCTCCTACGATGCGGTACAATGTCGATGTAAAACCACCTTGCAGTGACCTCAAACTGTTTCAATGGAGGGGCACAACTGTCGGTGGCTGCACGACCTACTATTATACTCAGGAAGAACGGAAGGCTGCTTTGCTCTACATGTACACCAATATGGATGAGATGGAACAGTATTTCACGTAAGTGTTGTATGTGTAATTATCTCTTTGTTCATGCTGCTATAGATCTAATTCATTTACGTTCTCGTACAGTGAGTTCGATAAGCAAAACTGGACTTCTAGGCAGCAACCTACGAGCAAGCAACTAAATACGATGCGACAGGATGGAATAAATGGAGGGCCAAATTTCATCACTTGGTTCAGAGATCATGTACAATCTTCTCGTGATATGTTATTCTATTATGTTACGTTTCAATAGTATATATCCTTATAATGTCATGTCCTTATAATGCAGTGCGTGAAAGACTCAAACGTCCATCAGGACTTGCGTCAGCTATCTTACGGAAGGGTGGCTATTAAAAGCTATGGCCGTTACGATGTCAATGGGTTCCGCTTCCGTTCAGCCAAATGTGAAGCAGGTCTTCCTCTTGCATCCACAACTAATACTGGAGTTGTGACTAGGGCAATCGATGCACAAGGGCAGGAAACTAATTATTATGGAATCATTCAAAACATCCTCAAGTTTAGTTTTGCAGGGGACAAGAAACTTAAAGTAGTCTTCTTTGATTGTGAATGGTTCGATAACAATAAAGGGACTCGACAAAACCAGTATGGCATGGTGGAAGTGAAACACAACAATAGGCTTAAGGGCTACGACAATTTTATCCTTGCACACCAAGTTGAGCAGGTCTATTATATGCCATATCCATGCACAAAGCTGGCTGCTTGGTGGGTAGTATACAAAGCGAATCCCCGTGAACGGTTATATACTCCTGGTGATGCTGGTTATCGTGATAGTCAGCTGGAGGCCGAGGAGGTTGATGAGGTTTACCAAGATGAAGAATTGCCAAGCTCTTTTGTTATCGAGCCTGGTTCAGGACTCGATTCCTTAGTTGGAGACCATGACGATGTAATTGTTCCCGAGAAACGAAAACGACAGCTAGTGAAGAAAAAATTTACGTGGCCGTCTTTATGTAAAAGGAGACTACTTGATCGTGACGATGATGAATTTTGACAAGTAAACATTAATTTATAGTTCTTATTTTGTTCAGCTATTATTTTGTCCATTTATTATTATGTTCATGTATTACTACCTTGTACTTGTTTCGTGAACAGGATGTCGCGCAAGGTCAAGCAAACAGCGAAGGGCTTCCTCAGTGTTGCGAGCAAGATGGTACCTGGTCGGCGCGGCGAGGAGTCCCTTTTTCAGGGCAGTACTTCAGGAAGCCAAAGACGCCAGGACTTGTTGAGACACGTGCGGCGGGAATTGCAAGGACGACCTATCGCACTTCAAAGAACCGAGGTACCTAGAATTTCATATCTACTAATCTCTTATATGTACCTAGCATTTGATATGTACTTATCTCTTATATAATTTCGCAGGATGACACAGCGTCGGAGGAAGAAGTGGCCGGTGCAGATGCAGATGCGGCCGGCGAGGACGTGGAGCACCAGGTGGATGAAGATGCGGCCGAGGAGGATGAGGAGCACCAGGTGGATGAAGATGCGGCCGAGGAGGATGAGGAGCACCAGGAGGATGAAGATGCGGCCGAGGAGGATGAGGAGCACCAGGAGGATGAAGATGCGGCCGAGGAGGATTCTAGCGTAGTGCGGAGGCGGACTAGGAGGAGCCATGCTGTCGCCCCTCCTCCGGTGCCCGCGCGCGAGGAGGACAAGATTGTGATCAGACCAGTTGGCGATAGGTGAGAACATTTATTTGTGTTTGTTTTATGTTGTTTACTTTAGAACTAGATCTATAGAGTTTGTGTTTCTTGCAGCTCATGGGATGACAGGGGTTTCGACGGCAGAGGACACCATAGGCAGGTTAACGCCGTACTAGGTAACCTCTGTCGTTTGCACTACCCGGGAATGGTGATTACCAGGGCTGGTGAGCGCATTCCTGCCACAAGTTGGAAGCATTACAAGCTATCTCCTGATGTGAACCATGTAAATGCTCAGGGAGCAGTGTGGAATGACTTCTGGGTAAGATTCTCTATAACCCCTGCTGGATTTGTATTTACTAGCAATTTTGTAATAACAATTCTTTAATTTGACATTGCAGAAACGTTACCGTTTGGCTGATCCTGCCGAATTGGGCCACGCAACTAATGTGTTCCATGCCAATGCAAAGAAGGTAGTCAGGGATGCATTCTCCAATGCCCGGATTCAAGCAACAAATATGTACTTGAAGGGTATAGGGCGTCGAACGGACAAGTTTCGGTCAGCTTCGGAAACTTACTTGACCGAAGAAGAGTATGGGCAGGTAAAGCATATTAGGGTTCTTGGTCATTAGGTTGTGATGTTAATATTGTTTTGATGTATTAACACATGTGTGCAGGTCACACTTCCGTGGATGGAAGACTGTGCAGATGCTTACCGGGCTCTTTGTCAGCGATGGGCTTCTCCTGAATGGATCGCGAAGTCAAGGAAGCACAGAGACTGCAGAGGCGAAGGCGGAGGCCATACGTATGGCGGTGATGGACACATCCGTATGGCTAAACGCATGGTAAGACAGGTTTTACCAAATATTTGCAAGAACATATTCACAAGTATATGTATGCCACTAACCCCTAGCTACAGGAAGCTCAAAGTGGTGTTGAACCGAGTGACATCGAAGTTTATGTGCGAGGTCATAGGGGATGAGACCCATCAAACCCTGAGCAGCTGTGCACTCAGGTGGCCTCAGATCGACTGGTGAGTTATCCACAATTTTCATTGAGTTCTCATCTTCGGTCAAGCTGCTTGTATGTATGGTTCGCTTCTGCCTGCAGGAGAGATATGGGCAGGAAATGGTCAGGCGTCATGGTGAAGGCTACGATTGGCGGAAGGAACGTATTGACGGCGTGGCCGTGCATGCTACCGGAGGCGGAAAGGGCCATGGACGGTAAAATATCATAGTTTCTCAAACTTAGTTAATGCGAGCAATAAATTGAAGTTCTAAAGCCTTTGTGTTTTTGTATTTTGAAGGTACTCCATGTTCACCGGAGTGATTGACTCGAGGGAGGTGCGAGCTCAGAGGGGGTCTTCTTCGCAGAGCTCGGGGGTTAGTAGCCGTCGCCCCTCAGAGCAGGAGGTAGAGGTTGCTAGGCTGCGCGAGGAGCTAAGGCAGCGGGATGAACATCAAAGGTCGCAGGAGGCATACTATGCTCATTACATGGCACAGCAGCAGGCGGCTATTCAAGTAAGTCTGAGCCCTCAACAGTTAGTATTCCGAGCATGCAACAATATATGAAACTGACACATTGCATTTACAGGCAATGTTCCAGCAGCAGGGCCAGACCATTGTCTTTCCACCATGGCAGCCGCCGCCACCACCGCCACAATGGGGGATGTATCCTCTGGCACCTTCTCCCGCAGCTCAGGTTAGCTAAACTTGGTCTTCTCTACCGATATATGGTCAATGTAGCTAAACTTAGTTTATTCTAGATAAACTTGCTCTAATCTAGCTTGCCTAAGTCTAGCTAAACTTGATGTATTCCAGCTAAAATTTGGTCAATCTAGCTAAACTTACTCTATTGTAGCCGCACTTAGTCTATTCTAGCAAAATTAGGTCAATCTAGCAAAACATAGTCTATTGTAGCTAAACTAAGGCTATTCTAGTTAAATTTGATCAATTTAGCAGAACTTACTCTAATCTAGCTAAATTTGGTCTACTGTATTGTAGGGATCGGGGACAAATACGCACCAAGTTTACCAAACTCCGCCGCCACAACCAGCAGCACTTGGAGAGCATGTTCGTTTGTCACTTGTCATATTCTTAGTTGGTTTTGTTACTTCCCACAATTTTTTGACTAATCGTGAATTTTGATCTATAGGATTCCGAGAGGCCATCTCAATTCGTTCAAAACCTATTTGGCTCCGCAGGTAGTGGCCACAACTCAAATGACCCTCCTGTTATGTAATCTTGACATGTTTGCTAATAATCTGTGAAATGAGATTGATTATCTGTGGATGAATCTCATGTTATGTAATCTCGATGAATGATATATATGTATGAAGTGCTTGTGTCTGATTTGGAGATTTGAACAAATGACATATGTGTGGATGAATGAATGATGTGAATGAATGAATGAATGAATGATGTGATGAAGTGCTTGTGTCTGATTTGGAGATTTGAACAAATGACATATGTGTGGATGAATGAATGATGTGAATGAATGAATGATGTGAATGAATGATGTGGATTTGAACGAATGATATATGTGTGGATGAATGAATGATGTGGATGAATTGGATGATATATATATGCATGAATTGTTATGAATGATATTTATCTAAATCTGTATGAAAAATAGGTTTAAAGGGCTGTTTTTTTGTCCCTGCTCCAGAATAATTTTCGTGGGCCATGAACGAAACCCACGAAAATAAACCTTATTAACTTACGTGGGCTAGACGCAAACCCACGAAAATAAACCTTAATAACTTTCGTGGGCTGAAGCGAAAACCGGCGAAAAGTAATTTATTTTAAATCATTTGTAGTGGTGACGAAAATTGTGGCTTCAGCGATTACTTTCGTCGGCGAGTTCCTGGCCGATTTAAAATAACTAAGTTTCATCGGCTTAAGCGAAAATTAAGCTAACTTTCGGCTCCTTATCTCACGGCGACCGTGTTAAGCGAAAATAAGGCTATTACCGACGAAAATAGCTATTTTCGTCGGCAATAGCCTTATTTTCGTGGGCTGTTGGCCCACGAAAATTATTAGGATTCCTGTAGTGTAAATGAGCAATGAGGATGCTGTGGTGACTGGTGATGCCCGACGCGTCTGAGGTTAGTCATTTGGATTCACATCCTGTTGCATTGTGCAGTCAAGCATGATCCTTTTTTGCACATATACTAGCGCTTGTTTGTGTTCAAGGAACAATTAGTTTGATCTATACGAACACCTTATAACAGGGGCAAGCAATAGATATTTAATTTGAAGGAAAAATAATTATGATAAGTAATTTGTACTGTATCTTTTTTCATTAGATGAAGTGTGTAGACAATGAACCAAATCAAGTTTACCATAACTTGGCTACTTCAAATTTAACTAAGTTTCCAAATTTACCATGACATGGATAGTCCAAATTTACCATAACTTGTTGCTTCAAATTTAGCTAAGTCTCCAAATTTACTATGACTTGTTGCTCCAAATTTGTCATGATTTGAACGCTTCATATTTTGGCTAAGTCATGGTAAATTTAGAGACTTAGCCAAAATTTGGAGCATTTAAGTCGTGATGAATTTGAAGACTTAGCTAAAATTTGAAGCATCCAAGTCATAGTAAATTTCCAGACTTAACCAAAATTTGGAGCATCCAAGTCATGGCAAGTATGGAAATCTGGATGATGTACCATATGTTTTGTAGTGCTGAACTAATGTGGGCTTTTGCATATCACAGATGGTTCTTAGCTAGAACTATCCGCGATACCAAATTATCATAGATGGTTCGCGGCTAGAATCGTATGTGATAACTTATTATCACAGAAGGTTCGTGGCTAGAACCGTTTGTGATGTGTATTTCACAGATGGTTTACAAACCATCTATGATGTGCAACAATTATCACTGACGTATGGTTATAGACGATTCAAAAAACCGTCTGTGATGACGGTTCTGAACCGTCTGTGGTGTCTTTTTTCTGTAGTAGTGATGTAAACTTAGGCTCTGTTTGTCAGAGCTCCAGCTCCACCAGATTCATGGATCTGGTGGAGCTGGGTATTTCTAGCTCCACCAGATGTGTGGAGCTGAAGCTGTGGGTATAAAAGTGTTTAGATGGGTCATCTTGTTTACATTTTAGAATAAAAATATAAACTTAATTCACTTTATTTTAGCCTACAAGTTTCAAATCTGAGGTGGAGCTGTGATCTGAAGCTCTACCAAACAGAGCAGCCTTAAATTAATACTACCTTCGATTATAAATAGTTATCATTTAATTTGGACATCAATACTGTCTTCAGAACACAGCTTTGACCACTAATTTTTATTATAGTATATTTATAAAATCCAATAAAATTGTAATATTACGAAAGTACTTTTTAAGACAAATCTACACATCTGATTTTTCATGTATTAAATTTTAATATTTAAAAAGATATTAATGGTTAATATTTCAAAATTTTAATTGCACATATATTCAAAACGATAATAATTTGTGATCAGAGAGAGTAACACGGTGACAGAGAAGCTAAACATTGTAATTGAAGTTTGGGTGCGGTGAGCGGTTTAAAATTTAAGTTCAGCTACCCAATTGAATCAAGATGTTCAACTTTGGGAACTCAGCACCAATTAACACGACTCGCTACTTAAACATTTGCTGAACTATAAATAATTTACCTGAACAGAAAATGTTTGAATTTACCAGATTGATTTTTAAGTTATCAAGGGCCTAAGTGAAAACAGTTACATAAGTTTAGGGCCCGCAGGGGCAATTTACACTAAAAAGTGACTTGACAACTTGAAGAAGATAGAATCCATGCAGTGACGTAGGTGTGAGCTATATATAACCGGCTCGACGCCGCTCATTAATACTTCTGAATAAAGGTGTAGTTAAATTTTTTAAATTTTAATTGTTAATATCTTTTAAATATTTAAATTGGTTATATGAAAATCATACATGTATATTTGCCTCAAAAAGCACTTCTATAATGTTATAATTTTATTGGGTTTTATGAATATATTATTCTCTCTGGTCACAAATAGCACTTTTATAATGTTATAATTTTATTGGATACGGTCTTTAAAATACAGTTTTGACTACTAATTTTTATTATAATATATTTATAAAATTTAAGAAAATTATAGTATTATGAAAGTACTTTTCGAGACAAATCCACACATATAATTTTCATATATCCAATTTAAATATTTAAAAAGGTATTAACAGTCAAATTTTCAAAAATTTAACTGCTTCAAGGTTCGAAACGATAATTGTTTGTAATGAAAATTAATGGTACGTAAAAGCTATGTTTTGGAGAATATATCAATATTTAAAACAACAACTATATGTGACGGACGTGAGTAAATGAGATTGTAAAAAGCGGCTCAAATAGCGATCAAGGAGGACGAGTGCGATCTCGCTTGACTCGATCGAAGAGTGTCTGTACTGTTTGCTTTGCGAGGACGGAGATGGATCGAGCCATTTTGTTACGAGATGGTGAAGACTTACCAACGGTAATTATGCCGGTCGACCTAGTCAGAGTCCCTTGGTGCAAGCGATTTTAATATGATGATCCATCGATCAATCCATTTGTGTTGTTAATTAATTGTATAATTAAAGGGGATTGGACTTCTATTTTCATCATGGAAAATAGCTAGGGACTACCTGTTTCAAAGAAATAAAAAAAAACTGAAGTGATTGAGAAACTTGTTACCATTGGTCTTTGTCCATCTTAATAAGGCGTTGAAGTTGTAACACTGGAATCCCAGCTCTACTCCAAGTAGGAAAAAATACACGCATGTCTTATCAGCTGGACTATAATTGGCGAGCAACAGGAATGCACTCGAGCAACGTGTGGTTGAAAAATTGACGACAACCGGTCACTTTAGTTGGTTTTCAGCGAATCAGGGGTCAAACATGGCGAGCGTTGAAATCCATTTTTTTAAAAGAAAAACTAATTTTGCCGCATATACAAGCCAATAAAATAAACGTCAAACACCCACAGATAGTTCAACATAAAGCACCCTACTTTTTTTTCTAACCCAGCTAGCTAACCAGTGTGAATTGACTGATTTACCATGGATGTACAAACCCTTCAGCTGACTTAACGAGGGTTCTTCGAAGCCTGATGATACACACAAAACAACCAGCTTAAGACAACCGCATTAATCTCGAAAGAAGTATATTTTTGGTCTTAACTAAATAAACAGTCGACCTCGAATGTGGTCTCTAATTACAAGGATGTGTTTAATTACAAGGTGTGTATAGAGTGGGGACACGACAAAGACTTTAACACGAGACCTGATATAAGATATATTTTTCCAAAGAGTTACTATCTTGCTGCATGAGTCTGTACCCAAAACAATCTGTTAAGGTTTTTTCCCCTCATTAATCAGAGAGAATAAATGAGCTAGCATTTGCTATTGCTATCCTTACTGAAACTATCATGCTTTATTGGGGTTGTCTTCTTACACATGTGCTCCCTGTTCAAGATGCATTATTCTCCTGCGTTTCAGACAACATCTAGAACCGGTCGGACACCGATAACGAAATTAGCCGCCTCATTAGCGCCTCAAATATGCGTCAGTAACTCGTCAAATTAAGCTGCCTCATCATGAAAGAAACGATTCATCGCTGTTGTTTGATACGATCTCATGTCACCTAGTGACTAGTGAGCCCCTTTTGATTGCCTAGTCCCTTTAATTTCCATGCCCATGGGGTAAATATCATGGTTGTCAATACTGGTAGATACCGGTCGGTATGATCGATCGGTATGTAATATTTCGGCATCTAAACCGATACGAAGTAGCCTCATGTACCGTACCAGCCTCGGTACCGGTCAATACTAACTCAATACCCGTCAATATCAATTATGCTGGTGGAATTGATAATATGGTTTATTGAACCATATATTATATTTGATAGTACTACTATGTATTTGAAGTAATATTATAAGTATACTTTAATGTACATATAATTAAACATGTGTATACTTATAAATATATACTATTATTTTAAATCCGAAATGGTACGCCGGTATAGATCGGTACCAAAGTATACCATTTCAAAAGCTAAACCGGTATGACCTTCGGTATTTAGCAAATATGCATCTATCAAATCTTATCTTCGTGTACTTTGTCGAAAAAAGAAAGAGAGAAAAATTAGCTAGTTGTCTTTGCGTGCAATGTTCGAGATGATGATCGATCGAATGATACACGCATTTCAAATTATGCGTGTAGGTTGTCCCCTAGCTTTCACAGCTTCTATTTAATTTGATTGGGGCAACCTCTCCTGATTAGCTAGTGATCACCAAATGGATAGGATCCAAGAGATTATAGCTAATCCAATATTTTCCTCATTGGAAATGCATTTATGGACATCCACGGATTCAACTTTACAACCTGTCCAGGGGTTATGTAATGTCACTAACATATTGACATGGCCTTGGTGAAAAGGATGCAGATGCTTTTTGGCTGTAATTAATAGCTGCAATTAGCTTGGGAGGGAGGCTACTTTGGTCACTGTTTGTTCTACTGCGAGAAAAGGATGGATCGGCCACGTCGTTTTGTCGCAGTTGTCTCATGCGCTCGTCCGCTTCTATTTTTATTGACTATGCTGTACACTTGTCGTGCGTCGCAATAAAAGTGAAGGGACGTATGATAAAAACTGGCTCGACTGTAGAAAGCTTTGCGACATTGGTACATCATATGACGCGATCAGGCTAAGCTCAGATGAGAAATTAACTGAACCAGATCGATTGGCGATTGCGCTGGCGTCGCGCTATATATTTAGTTAATGTTGTTAATTTTTGCGGTTTATAACTCCTTTTATATCTAGTTCGATATGGATAGCTAACGAACGGTGCTTCAATGCATCACCTCCTAATACAATTAGTTCACCAAATTAATGTCTATATGTTTTTCTTTTAAAATTTTTTTAGTACATTTCCCTTTTTTATTAGTACTTGTAATCACCTGCATGCATGTCATCAATTTCTATTAAATAATCGATTGATACATTTAAAGATTATAATTTAATTATATTCCGGAGGCCACCAAATTGGGGGCCGGCCGGATGCTTTTATCTTACTGTGGGAATTCCTAGCATATTCATCTTAACAGCAGTAAACACCTGCCATTGGTTTTTATTATATAATAGACCTTTCTGGGTCCATTAGGGAAGGTGATCTGAGCTGTCAATTAATTGTCTAATTCATGGTTCCTGAAGTGTGACAATTGTACAGTGGTTAACGTACAAACGACTGCAGCTATTTCTCATTTGTAGAGATCCTCTGAAATCTGAACAGCAAAAGCTTACTTTCCATGGTATTATCATTTCGTGCAATTTAATTCTCTCTGTTGTGATCTTTCAGTTTTGTGTTAAAAAATGCTTTTCGGTTTTAATTGGCTCCCTTTCTCTGATATGTTTCACTCTGTTTATTCTGACAATACACACACACACATACTTCCCGTTAAAGAAATAATCATAGTTGCTTATCTTGTCAATTTGGAGGCATGAAAATGATCTTATGATCCAAAATGTACCCACAATAATGTCACTTCTCCATGGCAAGAAGCTATTTCACATCTTCACACACACACACACACACACACAGAGAGAGAGAGAGAGAGAGAGAGAGAACCTCTTTCACATTGGTACAATTGAGTCAAAATTAAAGGCCAGTCAATAAACAGCTTTAACCCTTGTGGTGCTTTTTGAAATGGTTTTTTACACACGTCGCAAATAACGGTGTCTAACTCCAAGTCAGTCAAAGAGTGTGTTCAGATAGTTTTCTAACCATCCATAATTCAAACCTACGATATGGACAATACCATACTCGAAGTCCACATTACGTTACAATCTGGTGAAAAAAGAGTCTCTCGATGAACAGCTTTATTCCTTGCTGCGCCTTTCAGCATGTCAGTTCACATTCACAGTTTACAAAGCACTGCGTTTGATCAACACCACAAGTACGTCTTGTAAGAATGTAACGGTTGTTCATCCATGATACAAGGCCATTGTACGGATAACACCAAAATCTTCCAACCTTGGCAATGGTTTACACACGCACTGACGTGGTTGCTTCAGAAGTCACAAAAACCTTTTTGACAACAAGCAATTTCTTACAAATTTTTCAGAGGGAACCGTCAAGTCCCTGACACATATTTATCTACGTACGTGTGTGCACTGACTTTCTTGTCATGATACCAGCTCAATGATTTAGGGACACCATTATAGAGGGTGATCAGTACTATCTAGTATCTGTCCGACTTAAGGTATACTACTGGTCAATGTGAAACAAGGAATAGATTCTCACTGATGAAAGGCACAAGGAATTCAATCAACGAAAGGCCAGTACTTTAGCCTTAGTTACAGTTTGTGTTTAGTCCATAAATAAAAAGTTTAGGATGTACCCACTACAGTCAACCACAACTTTAAGATAAGGGAAATGCCTCGCTAGAAACAAAATTACACGGACCTTGTACAAATAACAAGTAAGACGATTGATAATTTCCGTGTTTCATACGGTACCTACCCTCGACCGATATATATATACTCATCTATCAATTATTATATATTTCCGCTCTCCAAAGGAAGGGTAGTAACAAAGATTGTAGCATAGTGCCCATCGCATCATTTCCCCGAGGAATACGCAGGAGGAAGGTTTAAAATTTCGGCGAAATTTCATAAAATTTTGACAAAATCTAGGATTTTGGCTCTCTTCGAGATTCATAAATGGCAAAAGAGATGAATGCTAGGTGAGATCGTAGAGCGGTTGTATGGCCTGGGAGAGGTACTCTAGGGTTCAAACCTTGGCGCTTTGCTTTTTGGGGAAAAAAATCGATTTTTGTTCATGCTTCTCCGAGTTTAGACTGACTCGTGGCTTCTGGCTTTTGGAAAAAAAGATGACATGAATTTTTATGAGAATATTAGTGATGTGTCAAGATCATGCAAAAAAAATTTAAATTTTTTTTAACGCTGTTTGAACTATTTTTAGTTCAATTGAAGTTTACCAAGATTTTGGCAATTTCGGATGAAACCTTGCAATTTTGGATGAAATTTCAGAAAATTTTGGTCTAAAAAATTCCAGATTAGAATTTTGCTTTTTGAATTTTATTCGGATTTCGTCCGAAATAACGATATTTTATCGAAATTTCGAATTTCGAAGGGTGACCAGAGGTGAACCGCCTTTGTGCAGGAGAGCTGCATATCGTATTATTAATCCCCTCTATCTCGCACTACGTCATAAGTTCCTATATTGCTACAGCACTAGCAGCGGGGGCATCGCTTCCCATCTACACCCATTGCACGTTTTCATCGAGCCAGGGTACACGGACGCCACTGTAGGTTGGTCCAACGCCTGAGCAGTAAGCACTGCCGTCCCTCTCTCCCCCGGTCAGGGTCGCATGCAATCGCCCCCCCCAGATCCGATCTTGCTCTTGTTCCCTTCGGCGAAAGGCACGGCACGGTCCGACCCGTCGCCGCCGTGCCGGCCCGCCATCGCGTCCTCTCCCCCGTCATGGCCGGAGCGCGGTACGCGCCCGCCGGTGACAGCGACCCGGGGAACCAAAGCCCACAGCAGGTAACAAACATGCGAAACAACGAGCGGCTGCTGTCGCAGTACGAGACGCGTACTTGGCCTCAAGCCATCCGATTCTGCTCCAAGCTAGCCGGTCGTTCATGGATGGTTCAGTGACAGGGCAGTGTCAGTATGCAGTCGTGGTCGGTTCTTTGTCGAAACCCATACGTACGATTGGAGATGGGTGCAGGGAAATTCCGTGGAGATAGATCCCCTCCGTCGAGCGATCGAAGAGGTCTAAGCGAACGGAACAAGGACGAGCGACACGGGTTAGCCTTGATCGATCGTGTGGTGAAAGCTGCTTGTGATGACTACAAAAGGAGCGGGATGCGTTGTTGTTTTTCCTTGGTGAACCAGTAGGAGCATGATATGATGTATGCGTTTGTACATGGACAGGAATGTGTCGAAGCAAGAGGGCTTTTAGGGTGGTCCGCAAGGCGTGAGGTATCCTTGTCAGTAGGGTAGTGCTTCTATGTTTTCCCTCTCGATACAAGTTGCATAAATCTTGAAGCAAGCGAAGGGGTAAACGAAGAGGTATCCTTTATTCATGTTTTGATATTTGTGCAGTTTTAAAAAAAGAAGAAACACAGAAGCACCTCTCCGGTCGGTGTCGTTGATCGGACGGCCGTGAGAGTTGAGGACGCTGAAGGGCTGCCTTAGGGTTCCTACGCTAAAATCGTCTCAAGGTGAGGGATCTTGAGATTATTGGCGTACCTATGATGTAGTACTATCGGACCATTGGGGATTCTTCGATCTCTTCTTTGTTTGTCTGTTGTAGAATCCGCCGCGATAATTTATGGTATTTTTTTTCTCTGCCGGGTATAAGGACGATTGTTTTGTTTCATTTATAATTAGGAATTGCTTGGGTCTTGTTGCTGCACATTTTCTTTCTTAGAAGTTGAAAAACGTCTAACATGGTATTGCTGATCTGGATGCCGGGATTGGACCAGAATATAACTTAATTCTACACTAAATTATTACTCAATCCTCCACATGAGGACCACTTGGTGGTAATCTGTAGCACAAGGAAAATTGTAACGTAGCACAAGGAAAATTAGGCTGGTAGAACATCCGGCCGGCCAAGATCGTTAGTTTCATCAAGATGCAATGCAAAAATTTCTAAGTCTACCTATTTTAGAAGTAGTTTCCATTTCCTAGTCAGGAACCAGCAGGTAGGGTTCAGGTTGTACTCTGTCAAAATTCTTTTTTATTATAGAGAGTACATGACTGACACCAAGCTATCAAGTTCGTTGTGCCATCAAAGAAAACCATTGTGATTGGATTAGAGAACAGAGGTTTCTCTCTCTCTCTCTCTCTCAAAAAAGAGCATACATGTTTAGTAACAGAAAACATGGTATGTTGTAAAGAAACCGCAGAAAGATAAAATTTAGCATTCTTTTGAGAGAATAAACACGATGCAAACTTTTTGTTCACACATCAGGTATTATATTAACATGTAATTATCATTTATCAAGTACGCCCAGAAAAGCCATGAAACAGAACACAAAATTCGTACTTACATGAGTGCAATTTTTCCTCGTTGCAGGTTTTTCAGAAAAGAAATTTGTCAAAGAACTTGTGCAAACTTAAACATGACTTTGGCTGACAGATCAATTTCAGGCTACGTACAAAGCCTGGAGCAATTTTTTCTACACCATTATTTCACGGACTTTTTCGCAGTAAAAATTAATCACCTGATGCATTGCTCTCAAAGGCTTGAGAAACAGCCACGTTTTCCTCCACAGCGAGGGCGCCATAGACCTCGTCAAGAGGAGGACAAATCCAATATAGTAGTTGGCTATTTCGTTTTCAGAACGACGACAGGTTTGAGAACAACATTTGGCGCCTACCTACTTTGCGGTGGCAATGCTGACCACAATATAGAAATTGCAGTGTCGAACACTGAACAATTAACCTATGGTCCATACCATCAGAGTGGGTAAAACTGTCACAAATGTGATGAACGCAACCTAATCCTAGAGAAAAATTGCCATTGCATTGCTTTAAGTCTTATTTGAACACCGCTTCAGCTTGAAGCTATTGCAACATACTCTACACTGCGAAAGAGAAGAAATTTTACGATATGCGAAAGTCAGGATGGAATCAGGGGATTTTACTCGATGGGAAATATCAGGCGCCTCATCTGAACCGATGGTGCATGATGAGACTCAGGAAATGGACCAAACGCCTCTTGCAGTGAGCTTACTGCTCACCCATGATTGAACACCCATCCCTTCAGTATTTTTTTTACAGAAAAACTAACCTAGAGTATACCGTAGGAACAGTATACCTCTGAAACTTGTGACTTTTTATACTGAAACTCATGAAACTTAGCACTAAAAACTGATGAAATATGAAACTGATGAAACTAAATACTGAAACTCATGAAACCAGCACTGAAACTGATAAGTTTCATAAGTTTCACAGCTATACCGTTGGAACGGTATACCGTTCCCTAGTCTCCCTCATTTTTTTAAGCTCTTGTTTGTTGAAATGGCTTAGCTCAAAAAGACCCACGTCCATCTGTTTGGTCATTTTTTAGCTATTGTCTGTTGAAATGGCTCAGCCCACTAGATTGCATGGCATATTCTCGACGACAATTGATACCCACAAGGCTGCAACAAGCACTAGTTTCTCTGCATGTGTCGGCCGGAGAAGATTATGAACCAGGAACAGTGTTTGATCGTGGGCTAAAATGCTCTCTCTGCCTTTGAACATGGAGATTGATCGGATGATATGCATGATACGATGATAGAACATGACCAAGTAACTCCATAAAGAACAATTGGGCCACTCGATATATATGGAAGTTACACTCTCTGCATGGCACTGGAAAAGCTTATCCTCGTGGACATTTGAACAGTAACCGAGGCAATTACATCAGGGGTTGCCGAATGCGACTCAGTGGAGAGATTTTTTTTTTTTTTTTTTAAAAAAAAAGAAAAGGCTATTGACGTCCTAGAGAGGATGAGATGAAATGCAAGGGTATCTTCTTGAGTCTAACCACGTACGTACTCTCAAGTTTTTTTCTTTCGGAATGGCAGGAGATAATCTGCCTAATGCATTATTGGAGTGATTGTTTGAGGGACCACCTCACCCTAAGGATGGACTGGTCCATCGTGAGATCATCATCCGATGAATTTTGATGGGATGATACAATCTGATATTTTGTACTAGATTTATACTCTGGAGGAATGAGGTGGCGATGGACTAATCCATTCCATCGATCCCTCGCACCGAAGAAGTAATAACATAGATTCAGAATTAGAATTAGCTGATGGTTGTCTGCAATTTCCGCAGCAACCCATAGTGGATTTTAATTTCACCCTTACACTCAACAACGAAGCTGACTCCAGCCGCTACAACAATGGGATGCCCCTCATTGGTGTAGCAAAGTTCAATTTCCACTTACAGCTCTGAAGAGGCAGATTCCTGAATACAACCTCCATTGCCTCCATGGATACAACTTCCTAGGGTTAACACTTGTCTTGGATTTAATCAAAGAGGATAGCAAAATTTAATCAATCTTATGACACCCATGCTTTGAACACTGTGTACTATGAATTTACTAACCCACTTAAGCATGGTTGGGCAAAGAGAATATACTTTATGAATACAACAATATATCTCACGAGGAATGTGGAAACTTACAAGAAGAATGCCACAAAGTCTTATGGAGGATAGAGTGGTGATTGTGGGGGATTGCGAACATTGTCTGACACAAATAAAGTACATAATTTATGATCGTGGTGTGCGATTTTTTTATGATCATGGAATGCGATTTGCTATTCAATTAACAAAAACGTTGAATGCAATGTAACAACCCAAATTAACAAGGGAAAATAAAATTTGAATTTGAATTTTTATTTTTGGTGCCGAGTTGAATTTTCACCGTTTATTAAATTTCTCTAGACCTTGCCATTTAAAGAAAAGTGATTACAAGTAGTGAAACCTTAATTTTAAATCTCAAAATCAAACAAACATAAAATCATTCACAAATACATCCATTTAGTAAAAAGACTAAAAACAACAATTAAATTTATAGTTCATTGTTATACCTAATCACATCACAATTCAGTAAAAACCTACCCAAAACTAAAATCTTTAAGCCATGTTTATCATCCTTAACACATCCTCCTTAGCATTCAAAATTGTTAAGACATAAGCAGACGGCATAATATCTCTCTATCTAGAAATCACAAGCATACATAGGTATATGTACGCATGGATATATGCACATGTGTCCTCATGCACTCAGATCCAAAAATTTCCGGATGGTATAAAAGCACCCATCTATACACACACACAAGGTCAGCGTAAACAAATATATTACCAAAAGGGGACAAATTCCCACACATTCATGAAATCCATACATTCAATTTAATCATCGCGATTCAACACAATCAGAGGTCTAACTTAAACTCTATTCCACATAAGCATCAACTTCTGTAAGCAATTTGGCTGTCACACCAAATTTACAATCTTTACCTTCAAATCACATACAACAAAGTGCAAGCAATGCTTAGATTTTACATAGGATTACACACCAAAATCAATAGCCACACACTAAATTCAGCACATAATTACTCAATTCACTTTCTTCGGAGGATAACGAACGCATACATAAGAATATATACAAGCACAAATTCAGCTCTGATAAATATGAAATAGTTGAAATAATAATTCAAGCGTAAAATGATACTTAAGGAACCATCAACCTACAGCAGCGATTGTCCTATGTGATAGTAATTAGTTCTAGTTGGTTAGAAAGGGGTTATGCTAATCTCAATCACATTTCTGTTACCTTTCACAGTTTGGATAGAAATCAAATGGGACACGAGCTAAACAATATCACCAACTCTAGAGCACAAGCATAGTACCTTCTAATAGATAAGATTCATGCACATACTTTCGCAAAAAGGAAGACTCCAACACATTTATCAAATAGGGACGGGCCGATGGGTCCTATCCTTAGCAGGAAGGTGTTGAGGGTGTCCGACCAAAAGTAACATGAGGTGGCTAACAGCGACTCATTGGTTTGAGGGTTGACTAGAGAAAAGGGGAGGCATTCTGATATCCCGATTCGCTCCCATAAGGGCATTTTTGCTACTACTACTCTCTTGTACCAGTCTCTCCAGCCTTTGAGAGCCATAGGCCAATATCAGAAACTCTTGCTCCATCCTTCTATATTGTACTCTAGAGCATACAAAGGGAGCCTAGGGACTTCTTCGTTTATAATGACCGTCGGATCTAAGCTACCTATCGAGCCTAGGCAATACTGGTGCTCCCTATCAGGTTTAGGGATGAGTACCTGGTTGGGGTCCATTGTTGGGAAGCCGATGGGATGAAGAAGAGCGCTTGAAGCTGATTAAGAAGAATACGGGAGCTTGAGTGCGTGAAAATGATGGGTGAATGGGCCCCATATTTATAGAGGGGTAAAAGGAGATGAAAAGATGGGAGATTTTTTGGTAGAATGTGAACGAATCATGGGGAAAGATACACGTGTGAGAATTTTATGATGCAGTAAAGAGAACAGTTATTGATTAAAATGATGCATTAAACTGATACAGGTGAAAAATGATGAACGAGATTTTTTGGAAAATAACAGTACCTCCCAAAAACTGGGGGGGGGGGCATACGTTGACACCAGAATCTAGTGCAGGGTCGATTTGATAAGAGATTGTTAGTTTGGAATGGTTAGTTGATCAAGAATAGTATCGTGTTTTGGAAAGATATAAGCCGATAACGGTTTATCAGATTATAACTGACGATTAGTACTAAAAGGGAAGTATCTTGGAGGAATTGAGACCGATATGAACAGTTCATGAAGAGTCCAAGGAGAATATGATCAGATCAGATGCTATAAAAGAAGTTGATAGGCGACATCAACAACACACAATCAACCAAACAACCAATCTACTTTTTATTTTTACTTTTCATCAACTATGAGTAGAATTTTAGATTTGTAATATTTCCTCTATAATGCGCTTGATCAATAAAGTTACGCTTCACCGATTATTGATTTCGTCGACTTACGCCAACCCAGGTTTGATCAAGTGGATGATGCCTCTGAATATGGCGAGGAGGTCTACAAGCAGCAGTGGCCTCTACCTCTTGCGTGGAAGAGGTAGGAATAGAGCCACTAACTACAGAAGAGTCAGAAGATAAGGGTTGGTCTCCCTAAGGTGCAAAAATGGAAATAAAATGCACCTCAGGTGTAGAGAGGACTGGACCAGGCAAAGAGCCATCATCTCCATCATCCAAATCCTTCACGAAGATGGTCTCAAAGAGAGGAGAAGAGCCTAAAATATTTGACCTAGTGCCTGAATACTATTATTGTGAGGCATGATGCTCAGTCTAGCATGATACTATTATTGTGAGGCATGATGCTTGTAGCATTTCCTTGCTATAGATCTATCCTGAAGGTGAAATTGAAATGAATGCATGCTTAATTATTCTTTCTCCTAATTTTTGATCAATTTGTGGCAATTAAGTTCCTATTTTATCTTAGATTTGTTTTGGTTGTCCAGTTAGAATGTATGTGCCCCTATGCATGATTGCTAATGAATCTACTAGTTGCAAGGAGCGGGGTTACCAGGGCATGCATGCATGTTATTATATTAATCTTTAGTATTCCCTTCTCAGCAGATTTTTTAACTATTTTGTGTTGTCCCACGTTTTTAATCAGTATTGGTGACTAGCATTTGCCCTTATTGAATGGTAGTAAAGGGTCAAGGTACTCAAACTAAATCATGGTACCTTTCTGCTGCAGAGAGTTGTGGTGTGGGGAGTGGTAGGATTAGGAAAGGGGCAGGGCTGCTTTTTCTCCTCCTGCTCCTTTGGCTCCCAGTGACTTGATGCTCTTTGAATTGAAACTTGGGCATCGCTTTTTCTGCAGGAAAAAGAAGTGAGTGATAGAGTGTAGAAGAAGAATGGCAAAAGGGGAAAGGAACAGGAGGCTGTTGCTAGGATTCTTCCCTCCTTATGGCTTGCTTCTCCTCTTTCAGTAGGTAAGATCCAAAGGACACTCAGGGCAATGAGAGGTAAGGTGAGTTAGGGAGGGGTAAATGATGGTGTTGATCCTCTTTTTATATTGATGTAGCATCTGGGTTTTGCAGGGTGGATCAGGGATTGGTTTGGCTAAACCTGGGGTTGGAAACCATGGGTTGAAGGGAGAGGTGGAAGGCATGCAGGTTGGGCAGTTTGCCACCTGCCCTGCCACTTGGCTGTGAGCAGTCGGCTGAGAAGGAGATTTGGACAGCTGGCTTGTGAAAGGCATAGCTGGGGTGGGGTTGTGGCAGGTTGGCATGCATGCAGCTTTCTAGATACTCCCTTCCCTTACTGTGTGTGTACAGTTGGGTGCTGAGGTGGGGTTGGCAGCAGTTGGTTGTTGCTTTGCTGCTAAGGATAGTACAGTAGGGATCTATTTGTAAAGATTAGACTGAATTGTGTAATCATGTGCTGAAAAATTGGCTTAGTAATGAATTTGGTGTTGCAAAGTGGTTGTGCTCATAGCATGTGTAGTGCTTGTGCATGTGCTATTTCATATGATTATTTGATATGCTTGTGATAGCATGGTAATTGTTTTGCTTGATGCAATGCGCTCGTGCGAGTGGTTGCATGGTGTAACGCCCTAAGTTTGTAATTAGATAATTAAGTGCGTAAGCGTGCTTTGCATATTAATCATTTATGTATTTGGTGTTGTTTGTGTTAGGGTTAAATCGTTCGAGCTGTTTTGATCGATTTTGACCTGAAATTCTAATTGGAGTTTGGACTAAAATTCTTTAGGAACCAAAACCTTGAACCGTGTTCTGGTTAGAATTCTCTAGCAACCAAAACCTAAACACCTTCCTTTGGCATCCCAAAATCCACTTCAAGAACCCTTCAGAAGAAATCCCGAGCTTCGAATCAATTTCGTGGAGAAATCAGAAAGTTGTGCACTGGAGGCGGCAGTACCGCCGGCCTGAGGGTTGTACTACCGGGCCGACGGCAGTACCGGGCCCTTTGGGTGGTACTGCCGGCCGAGGAATCTTGCAAGGTGGCCGACGGCCACGATGCTGCCTGTGCCCGGCCACCTCATCGGTTCCAGGAGCTTCATCTCCTGTCCTTACCTCCCCTTGGCCTCCTCTCTCTCCCTCACTCCCTCCCAAGCTCTCTCTCTCTCTCTCTCTCTCTATTTCCCTCACTCTCTCTTCATTTCTCTCCCTTTCTCTCTCCAGTTCTTCCTCTCTTTCATTTCTCAGTTGATTTGCAACAAGTGGGTCAAGAAGAAGCTAAGTGGAGGTGCTAGGGAGCTTCCTCAAGCCTTGGACAAGTCTCATGGTGAAGGAAACAAAACCCTAGATCAATATTTTGAATTTCGGAGCTAAACCCTAGTTCTTTCTTCTCTTTTCTTTCTTTTCTTCTTTGGTTTAGCCCTAGAAACCATATTCTAAGGGGTGGTTTAGGGTTTGAGTAAGTTGCTAGGCCTAGGTGGGGTCTAAAGAAATCTTTTGGTGTGAAAGATCTGACTCGGAAACCCATAACGACTTTTATCGGATAGATTCACTGAAAGGTAGATTTCTTGAGTTTTGGAGCCCTCCTCAAAACTCTAGCTCCAAAGGCCAAGAAAATAACTTTGGAGTGTATTCGATGCCGTTGGGGTTCGATTCTCGCAAAATGAACCAAGTTTGGTTTAGATTCGGGACAAAAATCAAATTCCGACGAAAATTCGAGTCTCCGAGGATAAAAAGGTGAGAATTAGGTCAAACGAATTCGAAACCCGGCACGATCCACGTGGATGAGTCCCTGGCGTTGCTAGGAACCTAACCACATGACTGTCTCAAAGTTTCGACTCCGTTGCACAAAAATCCGAATTGCAAAACCCTAATTACCAGTTCTACACAACAGTAAGCACCTGTATCGCTAATCTAAGATTGGAGCCCCCCCACATGGACTAATTTTGAGTCAAGTCGTGGAATTATGCTCGTACACGGTTTCGTGTATATTCATGTGCAAGAGTTGCTTAAGGGCGAACGTTGTCGGTGATGGGACCGGAATTAGGTTCATAGAGGAACTGAGGTTCGGAACTAGGTTCAGGGAGAAACCGATGTCCTAGTGGTCAAGGATGTCATGCGAAACGTTTGGACTAGAGAATGGTGCACGTGAAGGCACGTGAGTCACGCGGTAGCGGTAGATGGGCCGTATGAGTGCATATGTGATTTTTAGGCTATGTGCGTATATTGGGCTATATGTAATTGGGTTAGTGGATATGCATGCATGTATTTGAGTTCAACTCATTAGAATTTTGTTTAGTATAAATAGGAGAGGGTATCTCGTGTTTTTTGTGTGCTGTACAAAAATAGAGCCGCACAAAAACAAAGTGCGAAAACAGAAAAAGCCTAGGGCCGGCTCTCTGTGTATCTCAGACGTCACTATTTTGGAGTTATCTAAAATCATATCATTGCTGTGTGGATTGGTTCCTTTGGAAATTCTTTTACGTGCTGATCAATTTGATCTCCTCTGTTCGTGTGGTGGTTCTCATGGGTGGAAGGATTTGCTAGGAGGACATAGCCGTACAAAAGAAAGAAATCAGAAGGCAGCGGCTGCAGGAGCGACAGAAGCGAGCCAAGGAATTCTTGGCGCTACAGTAATTTCTAAAGCTACAGCACGACGCGATGCTACAGTAACCGTGAGCTACAGTACACTATTGCTGCAGTGATTTGCGTTGGTAATCTCGTTCTTTGTTTGCATCCTGTTTTGATTTTTAGATTGATTCATTGTTTCATCATGATAATTTTGATTTTGATTTGATTGCTATATTAGTGCATATCGATCCTACATGAATTGTAGTGATTTGTACTTGATTTTTTTTGTAATATTTTGGGGGCTGTAATGTAATTATGTATTGTATAAGGTTGGACTTGGTTGTAACAGATCATACCTTTGACAAACTCATGGGGATTGAAGTGTTAAAATTTTGTATGAGATCTGGACTTGTATTTCAAGATGTAAATCTTGATGTATAAATCTTGATGTATGTGACTGGAATCTGAACCTGTTTTAATCCCTCTGACATTTCGAATTGGGATGAATAAAAGTGATACTCTTGAATATTACTGTCCTAAATTAGATGCTTTATTGTGATGATGTCTAAATTGAACATGTATTTATGGAAACATGTATAATACTTGCTTGTCAAAATTAAGTGTATCTGCATGTGTATATATGCTTGTGATTTTTGGAGAGATTGTGTCGTCTGCCCAGGTCTTAAAAAATCTTGAATGCCCAGGCCTTAACAAATCTTGGATGCTAAAAAGAGGATGTGTTAAGGATGATTAACATGATAAGGATTTTAGTTTTGGGTAGGCTTTTACTGAATTGTGATGTAATTATATATAACAACTAAGTTGTAAATTTTAATTGTTGCTTTTAATCTTTTTGTTAATATGGATGGTTTTTTTTTTGCAAATGATTTATTTGTTTGTTTGATTTTGAAACTTAAAATCAAGGATTCGCTACTTTTAGCTATTAAAAGCTTTTCTTTAAATGACAAAAGCCCAAAAGAATTTAACAAACAAAGAAAATTCAATTCAAGGCCAAGAATTAAATCTTAAGCTTTTAATTTCCTTTTATTTTTATTTTGAGGCTGTTACACTGCGTTATGCGGGGAGTTCGCGGCAGGTCGCCTGTTTGTGGAACTGCGCGCTAGATCCCATTGGGAGCATCGACTCTATCGTTCACAACCTTTGGATGAAAATTGATTTGTTCAAACATTACATCCAACTAATTGATTTCTATAAATTCACGCTGTGCCGGGTGTCCTTCTAGTTGAACTAAAAGAACAGTACACAGCTAGCTGAATTCTTATCTCCTTCCAGAAAGAAACTTGAAAAGAGCTTCACATTTTTTTTGTTTCCATTTTCATAAACTCAAAATTAATAACCATCGTTGCAGCATTTGGTGTTTGCTATATTATAAGTTTCTTCTTTACCATATTCCCCTCCCTCGCCATAGCTTCTATCTAGCCACTCAACGGTTGTCCCGGCCATTTGCTGGGCATGAACACAATGACCAACTACACCTTGCAAGACTCATCCTCGACTTGCCAGACCGGTTCTTTCTGCCGTCAACATCCTCTCGCTCTTCCCCTTCCTTCCAACTGCCCCTGGCAGCAACACGATCCTCGACATCTCTCCTCCTCTGACGCCTAGATTCAGACCCTTCCATCGCAGAAGTTTAATTTGTACAGCATGTAGGGTTGTAGGATAAGCATACGTACCACAGCAAGGAGAGTTGAGGGTTAGACTTTCCTGCACAGAAGACACCTATATGGGTTCAGTTTACAATATTATCAATAGAAGAGGCAATGCACAATGACAAGAGTGAGCATATAGTTGCTAGGAAAGTAAGAAGAATGCACATTTCAAATTCCCAAACCTTGGGATTCCCAAAAAGCCTTAAACCACGAGTAGTTATGGTTTTATCACCAACAGAGACAACAAGAATCGATGCTGTCCCTTTGGCACCAGCACAGCATCACACATCTAGTAACATCAGTATTTAAGTAACCACCAATATCGAACCACTGAACTACGGCCGGTCTTTGCCTGATTTGTGCACGATTAAGCAAAAAGAAGTGGAAAGCTAGTGCTTTACCAAACTAGGTTTGGAGACAGAATTCCAATTAGTGAGGGCCTGAGGGGGAGCTACTGCCGTACCTCTAGGCTTGCCGAAGCACTGACCCCGCGCGGTACACCGTGGGGTAAGTGATCGTACAGGGTTCAGAGGTGGGCATTGTGTCGTGCCTGGACCGACCCGGTACGGGTTCATTGTGTTTTTTGCCTAACCATGCCGGACCTCGACGGCTCATCATGACGTGCCTTGCCGGCCCGGCTCACCTTCGGCGAGCCCAGACACGGCCTATTTACACTTCGTGCCTACAATTCATGCTGTGTCAGCCCAGCAGCCCATTTACACTATTACGACGAGAAGAAAAAAGCCAAAGATGCACGGAGCTAAAGCAGTGGACACAAGCATTGGGGAAAGGAACTAAATTTTATTCATTCTAGGTATAGAGTGACATTGAATTGCTTACATGAGTACACGATGCTAATTAATATAAAGATTTGTACATTGTAGAAAGTAGATCTCTGTAGGATCGATATACACGGATATAGCAATCAGAAGGGGGGGTGAATGATTGTGCGGAAGCTAAAACCAAATCTTTGATCTATTAAAAGTTCACCCAAACCAAAACCAAACAATTGCCTCGTATTCGACAAAACAGATTGATAGATGTTCGGTAAAACGCGAATTCCCAGAGATCCAACCGTCGGATCGATCTGAAATTTGGATACAAGAAACTAGATTCCAATATGAATCTAACCCAAAAAGAATCAGCTCGATCTGACTTACAGATCAAAAGTTATGTACCTCGCAAGCTTACTGTGACAAAAGATGACGAGAATTAATCTAACCAAAACTTCAAGATTAAACAAGAACGACAAAAGATTAATCAACTAAACTTTGAGAAACCCTAAATCAATACCCTAGAAAGGTTTTTGATGAATCAAATCAAGATGAAACTCAAGGAACAAAAACAAATCTAGAACCAGAACAAGCATGCAAACAAGAACAAAACAGAGAACACTGTAGCAACGTGGTTACTATAGCACGAAAGGATCTGAAAGAATTAATTTTTATTTCTTTTTGTCTAAAGTACTCCAAACAAAAGAATACAAACCCTAAAACAAAGCTCTAAGCTCTCAATATCTGGATTGCATAAACAGGAGGCGCCTCCCCCTATTTATACAGAGCTAACACATAAAGTCCTGAATACAATTCCTACTCCTAATCCTAGAAGGAGTCCCACTCCTAATCCTAGAAGGAGTATGTATTCAACACAACTCCACTTGGCCCAACCTGGCCAAATACAGCTCTTGCACGCATATGCAACCCAGCCATACTCATGTGATTAACAACTCTTGCACGCGTATGGCCACCATACCATACTCACGTGACTAACCATTCTTCATGTGCACCGTCCTCTAGCCCGAACGTCCCGCATGACATCCTTGACCACCAAGACCTCGATTCCTCCCTGAATCTAGTCTCGAAGCTCAGTTCCTCCATGAACCTAGTTCCGGTCCCGTCATCGACCACGTTTGCCCTCGAGCAACACCTGCATATGAACAAACCACAAAACGATTCCGAGCACAAGTCCGCGACTTGACTCAACATTAGTCCATGCAAATACTCACACAAGCATTGCATAAGTTCAAAACATGCATTATGAAATTCAAACAAATTTCATAACCACAGATCAATCACCAAACAATTTTCAAAATCACAAAAATCAACCTCGAGCAAAATACCATTCACGCTGGACCAAAAATCGGTCCGGCGCAGCTCACGACGGATCAAACTTTTGGTCTGGCGTACATGCGAAAGTCTCGATTCAATTCAGAGAAAACATGTTCACAATAGACCAAACTTTTTGGTCCAGCGTACATGCAAAAGCAACGCTCAAAAATGCGTTCACGACCGACCGAAAATTTGGTCCGGCGTACATGTAGAAACAGCCGTAAAAAACGCAGTTCACCAAGGACCAACAATTTGGTCCGGCGTAGATGTGAATTCAGGCCTCAAAAACATGTTCACGGTGGACCGAATATTTAGTCCGGTGTAGATTGGAGAAACGGTCCGGCGCAGATGGGAAACTTACTGTTTTTGTGAAATTCAGTCCGGCGCTAAAAGAACCACATGCACACACATTTGCAAATTCAATTCTAAGACAATTTTTCAGCACATGATTTCACAATCCCTCTCGCTCACCTCTCTCAATCTCTCTCACCTCTCTCTCTCTCTCTCTCTCTCTCTCATATCTCTCAATCTCTCTCAGCTCTCTCTCTCCCATCTCTCTCTCTCGCACATGTCTCTCTCAATCTCTCCAAGCTCTCTCTCTCTCTCTCTCTCTCTCTCTTGCTAGAGAGGATCTGAGAGTGAGAGTGAGCCAGAGAGAATGACATAGAGAGTCGAAGCCAGAGAGAGTGATATAGAGAGCCAAAAAGAGTGGTGCTGTAGAATCCCCCCCCCCTACGCCACACATTATCTTGCTTGTAAGTGATACAATAAGAAATTTCACAAATAATCAATGAAATATAAGGAATTAATTATCTTTGTACTAGACAATCATGCATAAGTTTGAACTCACATCCCGTAATGGAATAGCTACGTATGTACATGCCAAGAAACATAGGTTTCTCACAAAAGGCATGATCATTCTAGAGGTGCAATTCAAATTTGACCATGTCACGAATATACCAGTAAAAGTCGCCAGAAAGTATGATGCACAAGAAAATGAAATGCAAACACTTACGACAATGGATACAAATTACAATCATGCAATCAAGCTTCACTGAAAATAGCACTTGCTGAATTCTTTTCATATTAGTTATACAATGTGATGAATCCTGTGGTAATCACTTTTGCTAATGTAGTACTCCAGTCTCTATTTCCAGGGTAGAGATGGAGCAAACATCTCCTCCTAATTTTACATAATTACTTGAATTTGACAATTTTAGTTTGTTTTCTTCTTCTTTTTCTTTCTTCTTTTCCTTCTTTTCCGATATTTTTTCCTTTCCCTCCTTTTCCCCCTATCCCACCCTACTTTCCGCTTCCCCCTATCCCCCCATTTTTTGATCGGTCTAGTGAGCTCCACAGTCCACACACACACTGATGCACACGATGCGGTCTTCTACGCGCACGGCAAACCTCACCTCTAGGCCACGCCCCTCGCCCTTAGTTCCCATGCCGATCGCCATTGGCCCCTCCCTTCTCCCTCTCCCTCCCCGTTGCCGCCGGCCCCTTCCTCTCCCTCTGCGGCAAGCCTCGGCTCGGCGAGGCAGGCACGGCTTCATTCCTCTACTGTGGGCATGGCGTCCTCTGCCTCCCCCCAACCGATGCGGGCACGAGCGCTGTAAGGGAGCCGAAACAGCGTGGCAAGGTGCGGGAGCCAAGATGGCGCGGTGGCGTTGCCCTCTGCCTCCCCCCAACCCGTGCGGGCAAGCGTACAAAGAGGGAGCCGAGGCGACGGGGGAGCCGAGACGACATGGTGAGGTGCGGGAGCCGAGACGATGCAGCGGGCTGTGGCCTCAGCGGACATCCTCGGCAAGCGGACGGACGAACAGCCTCGGCGAGCGATGGCGACCTCGGTAGGTAATCTCCCAACCCGTTCTTCTTCCTGCCACTGTCGACGTGCCCTGCAGCGGGCCGTCGTGCCGCTGCCGTGTCAGGTTGGGCTGCCCACTATGCCCAATTCCTCGGCCCAGCACGACCCAAGGAACGGTAGTGGGCCAGCCCCACATGGCCCACTTTGTGCTAGGTCGTGCTTTGCATCGGGCCTTGCAGCCATGCCTCGGACCGGCCCACAAAGGCATGGCCCAAGTGCCCACCTCTAACAAGGTTGTTGCCCACCGGCGCGCTCAACGAGCAACCTGGTGGCGCCAGGCCGATCGTGATGGACTAAGGCGCCGAGAGAGGTGGGTCGCTCTGGGAGGGGGCGCGGCGTTCGTCCACGGCCTGTGGGAGAAGGGAAGGGAGATGAGTGCTGAGGGGCGTGCCAGTGGAGCAACGCTCTAGAGGGGGAGGAGGAGAGGGAACTAGGGTTGGCATGCCGTGCGGCGGGATGGGACCGGGTCGGGTTGGTGGCTGCTGGTGCGATATGTTTGTTGGGCCTAGCTGGGCCTTTTGGCCACGGGGAGCGTGTCGAGCGCGTTGGGCTTATGCCGCATGGTTGTTTGCGTGAGAATTCCGACACAAGTGGATTTTTGCGCGTTTGGCTCCAGGATGGGCTGTGCCAGTGCCGCACGGGCGGAGTCGCGTGCCACCCTAAGCTTCGTGGCTGAAGAAGGAAAAAAGTGATGCCCACAGGTAAGCCAAGATTTTTTTTTCCTTTGGCAGGCATCTCTGAGGTCCTGAGAGTGTGCTGTTTAGGTGACCTAGGTTTGAAAAAAGCACAAAATTAGAGAAAACACGTTTTGAGAATGAGGAAGCGTAAAACCATCCAACACAGTTTTATACCTTCCTTCGCATCCCTGTTTTCATCCTGCTAGAGATTGGGGGCGGTGGGAGCTAGGCGACAAGCAAGCGAGGAGGCGGGGGCATGGGAGCGGAGCGAGAAGGAGGCGGTGATAGAGCAAGGAGGAGACGGCGGAGCCAGGCGAGGAAGCGGCGGTAGGATCTAGGCTCAGCGGTGAGATCCGAGTCGAGGTCGTGGTGGTGAGAGCGGGGCGAGGCGGTGGCGGCGAGAGCCGAGCTGAGGTCATGGCAACTGGAACAATAATGCTCGATGTCATGAGAAAGAACACAATAGTGCAATTGATCATTTATCCCATGTGTGTCACTGATATATGGATCTAGAGACTGCATATCAGTGAGACATCATAGAGTAAATGATCAACGACACATATAAATAAGGATAAATCATCAATTGCTCCTTCATTTTTAAGCCCCTGTCCTGACGTCCTATCCTGGACCAAGCAAGCTTCCAGGGCGACAACCGAACACACCCGAGGCTCTACTCAGGGGAGCTCTAGACCAGGCAAGCCGTTTCGAGGACGCAATCCAAACAATAGGGATGGAACTGGTACGGATATTTTCCGACCGACCGACCGACCGAATTGATTTGGATGATGATTTGGATAGTTTCACAGATATCCAGTTGATTTCTCGGATAAGGATATGGATACAGATAATTTACATGGATACGGATATGGAACACTGATTATCCGATGGATACGGAATATCCGAGTTTTTGTTCGGATAATATCCGAATATGACATACGGATATTATCCGAATAACACGTTTCAGAATAACACATTAACAATTTAACATGTTTCACTGTTTCAGAGACTGGGTCTGCATTGGATGACAAGATATAATGTGTTCATGTGTACTAGATGCTAATTTGGAGATATTTGGGTAAATGTGGTATAGAAATGGGCAAGTGGCGTTTCAGGAGGGCTACTTAGGATTCAGCAGGATATGCCGGCTGCAAATCATTTGGTTCAATTATTGCAATGGGGTACATTGTTACTCACAGAGTCACATGTATGACAAGCTAGGGATAAAAAGGCAAAAAAAAAAAAAAGATATACAAATATATTTCTTTTGGAATTTTGAATTTAAATTTGGACCAATTTTGGAAAAAAAACTGAAATTGGATTTTAAAATATCCGACTAATATTATTCGTATCCATGTTGATTCCGATCCGTATTTGATCTGTATTCGTAACCGATATTATCATGTATAATTCGTATTCGATTCTGTATTCGACACTATTCGTATTCGATTCTGTATTCGATAAAAAATACGGATACGGATATGAATAGGACGATATTCGACCGTATCCGATGCGATCACATCCCTACCAAACAAGCCCTAAATTTGCTTTCCAAATTTCGCATGGGTTAGAGCTGATTTTTGGACATTGGTAGGGAAAATTTTGGCACAAACCAAATCGTCCCCCAGTGGACGGCATGGGCGTACGTAGGGGTGAAAACGGATCGGATACGGTCGGATATTGCTGTTCCCGTATCCTAACCCATATTTTTTTTCCGGATTCGGAATTGGATACGGTAAGACCGAACACGAATACGAATATGGATATTTCGGAGTTTCGGATATGGTAATGTTGGAGCGGATACATACCGGATTCGGTTCGGAAACGGATAATACAAACGGATACATACTTGTTGAAACATTTGACAAGCAATAAATTCATATATATTACATAAATTTGACAACTCACACAACACAAGTTTAACAAGGTATCAAATTCATACATAACTTGAACAACTAAGTCCCGCTCGCCCAACAGGCCAACACACTGAATTCATGCGGCGGCGGCGGCGGAGGCTCAAGCACTAGGGTTAGTTTTCGTGTTGGGGAATCGAATGGGGAGGCAAAGACTGAGGCTTGCGGGAATCGAATGGGAAGCCCTTGACTCTTGAGTCTTGACTTGAGTATGGAGTACCCTTGTTTTGTTGATTCGGATATCCGGTCGGATAATATCCGGTTACCATATACCGCAGCTATTCGGTCGGATATCTCGTCTACCGTATCCGTTACCGTATCCGGTAGCAAGTATCCGGTACCGTATCCGAATCCGGCTGGATACGGATTTTTTTTCCCGGATACGGTTTTTAACGGATTCGGTACCGGATCGGTCGGGATTAACCCGTACCATTTTCACCCCTAGGCGTACGGACTAGCGAGAAAGTTGCGTGATGGCGAATTGGCAACAACAAAAATAAAAAAGACGAACAACCATTTGCTTGCCCCGGACCCCGGCGAACTCGTCCAACGCGACCACGAGCCCGATGCCGTAGCCCGTAGAGCTGGTGGACAAGAGCCAGCCTAGCCTTCTCTTGTGACTTGTGACGTTCTTCTTCTTGGTGAGAAAAATCATCTGATCTACATTAATAACTCAACAAGTAAACCACACAAGTACTCAGCTTTACATTGAAGAGAGTAGACGTTTTTCAGAATTTTTTGAAACTTTTTTTAGTTTGATTGTACGGTGATTGCACCAAACTGTTGATTGCACAGGGGCACCCTGTGCAATCAACAGTTTGGTGCAATCACCGTACAATCAAACTAAAAAAAGTTTCAAAAAATTCTGAAAAAAATCATGTATGTACATCTCAACTTACCCCATCTACATATAAAATTTCATAATCAAATTCGTCCTATGCTAGAAGTTACAAAAAAGACAAATTTGGGGTGCATTTGAAGTGTAAAAGTTTGTTAGAAATTTGTTTTTTTGTAACATCTAGCATAGGACGAATTTGATCATGAAATTTTATACGTAGATAGGGTAAGTTGAGATGTACATCCATGATTTTTTTCAGAATTTTTTAAAACTTTTTTTAGTTTGATTGCACGGTGATTGCACCAAACTGTTGATTGCACAATATGCCCCTATATATATGCCATCGTGCTGGACTTATTTATCTTCTTTGCCATCGACTCCGTATCTTACATTGGTGTTTTGATTGCCGATAAACACGGCAGTAGAAAGTAGATTACCGATTATCTCTATTGATGTATGGGGCCTACATCTCGGTAACGGTGTTGTTCGTCACAAGAAAAATCAGAGATGATCTATTTTGACCCTTTGTGACCTGAGTTAATTTTTGGCGTAGGTAGGTGTCACCAGCATCATCCATATGAGTTGGTCCGATGAAACCCAATATGGGTAAATTTAGTTCTGGCTAAGAACTAGATGGAGAAGAATAAAACTAAAAAAATTAAGTCTATGAATCTAAAGTTACTTCTAGAAAATCAACAAGTCCTCCACCCCTTCACCCACAACACCAGTGAGAATGCTGGAGAAGAAAAGAGAGAGGCCGACGAAAGGATGACGGAGTTGTGGCCGACAGCTAGGGTTCCTGGCAGCGGCTTCATCTCAACATTACTTGGAGCCTATTTGAGAGACGTAGTTTTTCTAAAAAGCTACTTTTTAATTTTCTAAGCTGAAAAATAACAATAGCTTTTTATAAAAGATCATTTAATAAACAACAAATTTTCCTTAGCAATAAACTGTAAAAATAGGTCCTATCCAGCTTTCAACTTTTGCTAGTTATATGTGACTTCTGGCTTATTGCCAAAAACAGCTTAAAAACTGAACTATTTAGAGGGAGAGGGGAGAGGAGGGCTTACCCGCTTTTCAGAAACTGAAGTTGACTGTTAATAAGTCCTCCTAAACAGGCCCTTAGTGACCATGGCAGACAAAAAAAATAGCTAGTCCAAAATTTGATCGGTTAGTGTGCCAAAACACAACTAGTACTCGAATTTGAGAGGTACAAGTCAACCCTTGATCAAGCAAGCAAGCAAAGCAATCCAAAAGCCCACATCATTATCTTCAGCGGCAAGATACAACCATGTTTATTTTTTGAAACGAAAGCACAAAGCTAAAAGCATGACGGGTGGCAAATGTAAGCGGTGCTGCAAATTGAATTGGTCAATTCAAGAAAAAAAAAAACATTGGATAACATACAAGTACACTTATTTACATGACATCCAAAGTTTTTTTTTTTCCAGATTTTGATGTTTTGTTTGATTGCAATTTCTGCAAGGAACATTGTATATGATGAGCTGTGGAAATAGGTTCCAACTTGACTAAGGATCGGGATTGCCCAGTATAGCCTCATCCCCAGAGTCGTCTTCATCTTCACTAAGCTCTTCGTCACTGGACTTATCTTCTGGGGTTACACCAGCATCCTCTGGTTTGGCGTATTTTTCACAATATTCTGCAGAAACAAGGGGAAAAATCAAGTTAGTTTTTGAGTGACTGAGAAAACACAACGATGCACGTGGATGCATATTTGACCAACCAAAATATAAAGTGTTGCAATGTGCATATTGAAATGGAAACAAGTATCAAGAAATGGTCTGCACACTGCAACTCTGAATGCCTCTGACATCTGATCTCATGATCATCACAATCATTAGTTTACCAAGGGCCCAGTTATGTCGGAAAAAAAAATCAACAACTACTCATGTAGTAGATTGCACAAAAACAACATCAGGGCTTCAGAAGCAGTAGCCAGGCATTATTGCATTCGGTGTTCAAACATGTTAAACCATTTCGGTTCCAATATTATCTTAACAGGAGAACCTTAGTACACCAACCAATGATGAACAGGTGCCATGGCAACTGGCAGTGACTGGACAGACAATCGTTGGCATGCACTTGTGGTCAGCTAGGGCTGCTCATAGTATGAGTCTGACAAGCAGAAATCACACTACATTAGCTGGTTTAAGCAACAAATGGTTTGTACAACTGATTTAGGGTATGCTCAAATTCCTATGCCGCTCTTTAAAAAATTAGTCCAGAGTTCAAACTATAGCATTAACAGGACAAATAATAAATAATCAAAGACATGGTATTTAGGATGCGAAATAAGAATTACACACATCCTTTAAATATAATCCTAACTACTGATTAAGGCATCTACTAGTGGGGGACTTCGACATTATCATGCGGCAGTAGCAATCATTCACACAATCTGACTTTTCATATGTTACTAACTTAGCAACTGTAAGAACAACAATACTAGCAGCACCAGAATCAAAGAACCTGAACACCAAGCAAAAAAGAATTAGAAAGCACAAAAAAAGGAAAGCTCTAAAATAACAATTCCCCCAAAAATAGAGCTATAGAAGACACAAAGGGGCCTTCTCAAATCCAAACATATCGAAACATACAAAACTATCTCCAGCCCCACACATCCTATCACCTCATGTCATGTGACAGCCATCGGTCAAACAAAAGAGACCAATTGACAAAGACGACTCCCAATGTAACAGAACACACAAAGACAACACGCACTTTTTCAATTCTTGAGCATGGCAAAGTAAATGTCGTCATTTTCCACAACTAGCAACACAGGCTAATCATCAGTAGGGGTTGCCATGGCATTGCCATATATCAACAGAAGACCATTGGGCGGTTATGAGAGATCCACCACTACTAGGGACCAACATGGGATCATCTTACAACGTACTACGAATGTGCATTCCAATTTTAAAATGGACAACTTCAAGATAGTACAGTATTAATAATGAAAAATACCAGTTACCGGATTCGCTATAAACCCCTACGAATCCTGAACCGGATTTGTCGAACATAAACTGGTTTAAGGTACGGGGTTCGTGTTCGCAGTGGAAATCAGAAGAAAAAGTGATGAACTGCGAACCCAAATCCAGTACCATGACTTGTACGAACCACATTTCTGGTAACTACGAAAAATACTCTAATAAGGATTCTAGTAACCTCTAGCAAATACATGCTTTGCGTAAAGGTTCACTTGAGTTTCATTGCCCTCTTTAACGCCAAGGTCAGTACTCAAACACACTGTATTTAGGAAACTTAGCAAGATGTTCAACAATCAAGATCTCAGGAATGAACATAAAATGTAAGCATATAATCTAAGTCCCCCGAAAACATTAGATCTTTTTCTGAACATTGCCTTTCTTTTTTCTCAACGTATTTGTCTCTTTTAGTTGAAGCTATCCATTGCTTTTTGGGCTAACAATCAAGTTCACCAGTTGGATTTGATTTTAGAACTTATAGGTGACTTTTCTAAACAGAGGGGAATCTTCAAATTTGAGTACTGAAAACTTATCAATTTTATCCAAGAGTGAATCATTAATAAGATTGCAAAATCTCTGACCCACTAAAACAGCACATGTTAATAGTTTTGTTCCTCTATGACAATAGTGTTAAAGAAGTTATGAAACAGCGAAACACCAATAATGAACTAATGGCCTTATTATATGGTCAGCAGTTATTGATACAGCTGCAAAATGAGTTAACATTTATGTTGAAGCACCTTAACATTCAATCAGTAAAATAAAATTGACTTCCTTCACAGGTAAGATTGAAGTGCATAAATAGCCCACGACAGAGAACACAAAAGTATCAAGATTCTACAATAGTTAAACAAAAAGGCTTGCCCCTATGTTTTCTATAAGAAATTAACACTATAAACGTATCCGGGGAGACCATGTGATGTCCCCTTGCACCGGAGTTCGCCCTTCCGTGCGTGAGATCGATCACGGTGTATGACGAACTAGACAGGAAGAACAAGGAAGAACAGATCCAAGGGAAGAAGAGAACCAAGGAAGAAGAAAAGAGGATAAAGCAGGTTTCATTTCATTTTTCTTGTCTATCCCTCCCTGAGTACAATCTCCCTTATATATATATATATCTCTCTCTCTCACACTCTTACATGTGGGTCCCTAGGGTATTACATTACCGCCCCCTTGAAATGTTGCTTGTCCCCAAGCAAAAGTATGGCTTAACCTTGACTCCACCTAATTCCGGGGTCCCATGACATAAACAGCTCAACTTCAAGTACTACTATCTTGCCATCCTTTTGTTGTCCATGGAAAAGGAACATCTCTTGACATGAGTATGAGCAGCAACATAATGTGACAGGAATTGTCTCTATAGAATCTGGACCATTGTTAGAAATACTGTTTGGTGATCCCTTTACTCCATGTGTATATATAGGTTTCTGTGAAAGCCCAAGAGCAGACATATTTGCTCCCAAGACTTGCACATTGTCAAAATACTCAGAGTTGTCAGGTGTCAACAAAGTTGCTTCTTGTAGGGTCTTCAAAAATGATAAAGGAGCTTCAAAGACTCTGGAAACCTTTTCGTCAGAACCACTAACAAACCGGTGGTTCCCGGTACCCTGAATGAATGCCACACAGTTAATATCATGCCCATGGATTTGTGGATGAGCAATTTCACGCCAATAAATCACATCTCCTGGGTCATGACTAACTGAAAGCAAATATTGGCCACACCTTGACCCTGTTAAGTCAGATACGGTTGCATACTCCACAAAAGCATGCAACTTATGAGCAAACAGCATCTCAATCCTTGATGGTACCATTTTCTGGAGCCTGCTTGAAATAATCTCACTATGACCCTCTTTCTGGAGAAGCTCATCCAGACAGTTGACAATGATGCCAGCAAAGAAAAGCTGAAGTATAATGAGAATAGCATTCCCTGTTCCAAGTTGGCTTACACTGCCATACATTCCAGACAAAACATATGCCACAGCGTCCCCAATAGCAATCAGGATACCAAGCAACTTCTGTGCACCATGCAGCAGAGCACGATCCTCCCTCACACTGTTGTCAACTTCAATGATCTTCGATCCCACTAGAAGTTGCATGACCATCCCAGATGTCACACTTGGAGTAATACCCAGCTCCATAACAATACCACGGTTCGATGCAAGGATAACGCGCATCCAGTAGAAAGGATCAACTCCAGTGGTTGAATGAATGCCATAGAGTGGGAGCTGGCTGCACACCAGGAAAATGAAGAGGGCAATAACGGTGTAGATCACTTTTTCTCTAAATGGTATTTTCCTATCTGTACTTTGTACTTCCGGCAAGAAAGCCAGAAAGGGCCTGACAAGGTACAATACTCTAAAGCCTCCAGCCATCTTCTTGTAATATATGTCAAGCTGAGTGACTGCGTCTTTTGGTTTCTCTGAACTGATGGATAAGTGCAAACAGGCATTAAACATGTAATTCATGTCCTTGCCCTTGCCCTTTGCACCATAAAGCCAAACTTCCTCCACGTTTCCATGCCTGGTAAACAATTCCATCAGCTGACCCATGTAGTACTCATTGATACCACCGGGATCCCATGGCCACTGCAATTCCATGACAGTGATCTTTACAATATTTGGATGTTCCCTTCCAGTAATTGAGGACAGAGTTGTGACAGTTATCTTAGAATCAATTGTAGCCCATAACATATCATCTAATGATTTAAGTGCTTCAACATTATGACCAAGTCTATTGTAGCCAGAAATCATAGCTGTCCATGAAGCAGCATCACAGTCAGGCATTTCTTCTAGGCTCTTCATTTGGTGCACAACTTCATCACATTTAGTCTTATGATTTTCTTCAGTGGCAGTAGCTTCGGTTGCCTGCTCCTCATAGTTTCCCAACTCAATTCCAAGAGCATCCAGCATCTTGCTCAAGTCTTTACTTCAACTCCTTTCCATGCTATATGCTCAAGGGCTTCTCCCAAATTGAACTTTGATTTCTTCATTCTTAGAATCAGTGCAGGGTGGATGTCAAGTCTGGCCCGGTATTCCTGTTTCTTTGGAGCTCTCAACTGCGATTCCCACTTTAACAGTATTGTCCATTGCAATCTTATTTCTTTCAACAGAATGTGTTCCATTTGATTTCTCCAGCATGATTTTACCATCACAACCTTTCCAATCTGAAACCTTTGATCCAATTTTATCCGTGGAAATTAATACATAAGAATTCTCATGATCCTTACTTTCAGGATCTCTGATGCCCAAATTGGCACACATGGTCCTCACTGCTGCCGCTGTTTTCTCCATTTGCTTCGCCAGATGCTGCTGGGAAACTACCACCCGCGCCAATATCAGGTCTGTGTGCGCCAAGTTGTGTTGGAGGTCCTCACCGGTGGTCAGCGACATGGCGGCGGCGTCGGCTGAGTCTCTGGCTCTGGAGGAGAGAAGGTGTGGACGAAGCACGTCGGCGCCATTGGTGGAGGAGAAGACGCCGTTGACGGGTGCGAGGAAGACCGGGGAGGCGGACGGAGCCAGTGAAGCTGCGCGGTTGTCGGGAAGACCAGATTGGCGACCGAGCACGCGAGGCCGGAGTGTTGGCGGCGGCCTCGCGGGAGTTAGTCGCCCGGCAGTGGTGGCCTTGAGATGAAGGAGAGGAGGTGGCTCCCGGACGTGGCGCCGGCGGAGGTGTGGACCGAAGAGGCGACGCGGAGGTGCAGGAGCCTGGTAAGGCGGATGGAGTCGGGAAGCGGTGCGGCGGCGCGAAGGAGATGCGGGTGGATGGCGCCGAGGTGAAGCGCGAGGGAGGCGGGGTCGTGGAGGCGGGGATCCCTGTGATGGAAGGCAGCGAGGGCGGCAGAGGAGACGGGTGAAGGCGCGGTGAAGAGGGCGTCGAGGCGGCGCTTCAGGACCTCCATCTGCGAGGCGGCGGCGCTCCTGAGGTCCCCATCGCTGGAGACCACGGGCGCGGCGGCGGAAAGGGGAAGAGGCGAATCCCACGAAATCAGCGAGGGAAACAGCGGCGATCCAAGCTCTGATACCATAATGTGATGTCCCCTTGCACCGGAGTTCGCCCTTCCGTGCGTGAGATTGATCACGGTGTATGACGAACTAGACAGGAAGAACAAGGAAGAACAGATCCAAGGGAAGAAGAGAACCAAGGAAGAAGAAAAGAGGATAAAGCAGGTTTCATTTCATTTTTCTTGTCTATCCCTCCCTGAGTACAATCTCCCTTATATATATATATATATATATATCTCTCTCACACTCTTACATGTGGGTCCCTAGGGTATTACAGACCATTGGATAACTATATACTGATTATTATTTATTGGTTACTTCAGATTGTATATTTGTATGTCATATCAATCTTGCCGGGTTGCAATGTATATGAAAGTCAAGAATCTCCGGCAAAACACTATGGACATGAATTAGAGTATAAGATGTTCAAAACAAATAATAACTCTAGGCTAGGTACCAAAAACAACTAGTGGATAGTGTTGAACCACATCACCTTTCACTTTTTGTTCATAAGCAGGCCGATCACGCATCATGAGCGCAGCAGCCTCTCCATTTAATGGATCAGATGGATTTGGATACAGTAAAAGCTGTGGAAGGAAGACTTCAAACACATTTACTAGATCTGCAAAATTTCGCAAAAAATTCAATCTGAGGTTATTCAAGCTACAATAAGCAGTGAGTGCTCATATGAATGATGACAAGGAAGAGAACTCACCAAACATTGGGCTCCATGTCTGGTTAATGACATCCAAACAGACCGAACCAGACCTACATTTTGCAGTCCAACAAAAGAAGATCAGAAAGTGGTGGTTTCTTGAGCATCAATTCTAATAAACAAAACAATTTGATGAGCAGAACTCAGGAAGCTCACATTTCATCCACATTTGGGTGATAAAGCTTATTAACGAAACCAATCGATGGGGATTTGTAAGGATATGCATCAGGTAATTCTACTCTAACCTTCCAGACACCCCCTTGATAAATACCTATCAAATTAAGCAGATATTCATAATTTGTTAGAAAATACATCTTCTCTTCCCATATCACTGAAACCAGAAAATGCTCCAGGTCAACTGAACAAGTGAGTAATTTATCAAGCATAATTTTGACCTAAACCACTAAATGCTAAAGGATGGCACATGATCGACCACGGAAAATCACGATTTTCGCCGAACTTGCTTTGCCCTACATCTAGATCAGAAATCGGAAACAGAAACACAGACCATCGGCCCAAGAAACAGGACGAAACCGGATTTTGCGCAACGATCGTACTTTCAGTAGGACCCCGGAATTCCACGAAGAACTCCTGCATCCCATCGTTCACCATCTCCACCTTGTAGTCGCTCATCATCCTGCAAGGAGCCACGAAAAGAATCACCAAAAGAAAAAATCTCACACGGGAATAAAAGATAAAAGTTGCCAAGATCCTCACAGCTTCATGAGGTCCATCTCGCGGCGCTTGCTTGGGGAAGACATATTGGAAGAAGGGGGAAAAAAAGAGAAGCTTTTTTTCTCCTCTCCCTTCTCCGGAGACGCGTCTCTTGGGGATAAGGGAGGAGGCAAAGAAAAAGGAGAAAGAGATTGCACTGCTTGTGACGGTGCGTGCGTCCTCCTCTCCCCTGCCCCTGCGCAAGATTTATTTTTATTGCCGCTGCAGCCGAGAGGGGGAGAGAGAGGGGGACAGGGAAGTGAGGCTAAGCACTGGGGATGAAAGGGACAGAGCGAAAAAGGGAAGAAAAGGAGAGGGATTACAGAGGCAAAATGCTTCCGGCCAATGCAAAGCACGAGTGCTAATCTCTCGTCTAAATCACGCTCGCCTTTCTGTGAATCTCTGGATCTAAATTTGCCTATTTTCCCTCAGCAATTGTGCGCAAGAAAAGTTCCTTCTTGTTACAACTTCTTTGCGATTCAGTCCAAACCACCGCCTGCTGCTTTACCTGATTGCTTCGGCGACTTGGGGGGGATGAATCGTGTTTTTTCACGGGTTTCGATGCGTGTGCGTGGCAGGGCAGCAATGGAGGCCTTTCTTGGGAGAAATTTAATCAGGCTGTGCCGTGTGCGTACGGGGCTGTTCGGTCGGTGAGATGGTCTACGATGATTTCTGCACCAGATTTGCTAGAAAATCAGCCATACTGCATCTTCAAATAATCAACTTAGATTTCTGACCTTTGCATATCATCAAGATCCGTGCCTTGACGTTGATGGTAGCTTTCTCCTTGCTGAGCTTCAGGGTAGTTTCCCAACACTCTGTTACGAAGGAATCCCTTTTCAGATTCCATTCTCTTCTCAGATTGCATCTCCAACTTCAACAGCATCTCTTTCCTATTCCCTTCGCATCCCTTCATCCATATAATAACAATATACTATAACCGTCAAAAGTTGTACCCTATTTTGTACGATAAATGTATTTAATGTATTTATGATTTATCCCGTACTTTGTAGGACGGAATAAAATTACTTACATGTGTCGCTTACCGAAGAAGGAAGTGATAATTTTATATGTGTTGCTTACCGGAGAAGGAAGTAATAATTTTGTAAGGGGTTGCTGACCGGAGAATGAAGTAGCATGTGCAGAGGCAGCATCAACACAACATTGTGTATTTAAAGGAGGTTGGGTGTAGTGTCAAACATCATCACAGGTGTGTCCTAGCAAGAACCATGAGTTGGTTTCGTGGTAGTCCGAGCTTTTCTCGTTGGGCTCATCAAGCTATGTTGTTGGAGAATGAAGATGAAGACGCGCATTGCCATTGAGGAGGAGGAACTAGCAACACAAGAGAGCGTCCCACGGGGGGGGGGCTCAGTTCCGGGCCGGGTGGTGGTGCACCGAGGACACCTCGAGGGTGCGGCTAGGCTATACAATGACTACTTCTCCGACACGCCCGTGTACGGCCACGCATTCTTCAAGCGTAGGTATGTGAGAGGTGGTACTTTTGAACTATAACACCCGCTATTTCACTGATATGTGCTATGCCCTTCTAGGTTCCGGATGAGCAGGAACCTTTTCGTTAGGATTGCAAGTGCTGTCGAGACCCATGATGATTGGTTCGAGCAGAGGAGAGATGCTGCCAAAAGGCTGGGCTTGTCTTCTCTTCAGAAGATGACCGCTGCTATCCGTCAACTTGCATACGGTATATCTGGCGATGCCACTAACGAGTATGTTCGTATTTGCGGTAGCACTACCATTGAAGCCCTAAAGAAGTTTGTTCGGGCCGTAGTCGAGGTATTCAAGGATGAGTACCTTCGAGCCCCTACTCAGGATGACACAGACCGTCTGCTTGCTATTGGGACGACCCGAGGATTTCCTGGTATGCTTGGAAGCATTGACTGCATACATTGGAATTGGAAGAATTGCCCGAAGGCATGGTAGCGTCAATTTGCAAGGCATACTCGCAAGCCCACGTTAGTTTTGGAGGCTATGGCCTCATACGATCTTTTGATCTGGCACGCCTTCTTCGGCATGCTAGGTAGCATTAACGACATTAATGTGCCCCATAGATCTAACGTTCTTTCCAGGCTAACTGATGGTACTAGCCCCCCAGTCAACTACACCATCAACACAACACGTACACAATGGGGTATTCTGGCGGACGACATTTACCCCGAGTGGGCCACATTTGTGAAACCAATTCAGGCGGCTCGAGGGAACAAGCGTGTCCATTTCGGCAGTGTGCAAGCTGCAGTGCGCAAGGATGTGGAGCGAGCTTTCGTGTACTGCAATCTCGCTTTGTTATTGTTAGCAAGCCCGCCAGATCATGGGACCAATCCACCTTACACGACATCATGATTGCATGTATCATCATGCATAACATGATTATTGAGGATGAAAGGGAAGGTCCCACCCAGGAATTCATATATGACTTCATGGATGACCCCGTCCCAATCTCACGTCCGCCGCGTAGGTCTATCCTTCATTTCATCGAGGCAACACAAGAGATCCGTGATAGGAATGAACATCGCCTGCTTATGGACGACCTTGTCGAGCACCTATGGTCCATTCATGGAGGTGGCTAGGTTTCATTATCTTTATATTGTACTTGTTAAGCTATTAGTTGTCTTTGCAATGTCATGTATAAGTTCGACCGGGCAAACAAGTCATCCATTTCTAGTGGACATCACATCATCCGGAACACCTAAAATAGACACTCCAGCGGCACTAGACCGTGCGGACGAGACATACTCGGTCTTCTGTCGCTTTGCATCTATATGGGTGCACCACTTCGGGTGCTGACTGAGAGTGGACCAAAGGTGGAGAAAACCAAATGATCTTCCCTCGATTTCCTTGAACATCTTCATCGCTTAGCAATCTTGCAATGGGCAAATAAGGAAATGCATAAGTGGACATGACAATGTTGACCAAAATTAGATATATGAAATGGAAATTCAATTATCTTATTTACCCTATTTTTGAGAGTAGTGCCGCTAGGGTGAAGCTCTTTGACCTTCGCCATGTAAGCTGCAAATTTGCTCGAATCTGCACTAATGGTTTGCCAGTGATTGATTAAACCCTTCTCAGACCTCAGAGTCCAGTTCGCAATGGCATTTTCCTCACAGTACTCCACAATGTTGCCCCAGTAGGTCTCGGCTGACTGATCAGTGCCAACGACAGAGTCTTGGCTCACATTCAACCATACTAACATTAGCAACTCTTCCTCCCCTGCCTTCCATGTTTTCCTCAAAGTCTTCGGCGCGCCCTTCTTCTTCTTACCCTTTGCTGAACTATTGTCTGCCACATGGGAGTCAGACCAACCCGGTGTGAATGACAACATCGGCAATGGCAGGCTTGGCTGGCCCCCAGGATCAATGCAGTTTATGTTATCAATGCACTCATTGAGCATACTCTGTAGAAATGGATCCATGATATCCTTGTTTACAAATTCCATGACAAAAAAGTTTAGTAGACAAACATAACAATAGAAAGTTGTCACATATGGCAAGTTGTTACATTCCACCATAACATTAGATACTAATACACAGCACACAAAAAAATTAGACATGGTAAGTTGTCACATTCCACTATAACATTAGATATTAATACACAGAACACAAAACATTAAGCATGGCAAGTTGTCACATTCCACCATAGTTCTACATACACACCACCATAGATAACATCTATGACATGTATTAGCAGTTCAGATGGCACGAGCGGTCGGACTCCCATCCATCGGACTCCGATCCGTCCGAGCTAGCCCCATCACACCCGGTCTGATAAGGCACTAGTGGTTCCACATAGTCAGCAGGTACAATGTCATCACGGTCGATGTCATTTGAAGGATTAACATCCCCATGATGGCCTGCATTCTCTACTGCTGCCACAACATCGGTAGCTTTCAAGCTCAGTTCGTCCAAGAAAGTAGCGATGGCATCCACAGCGAGGAGGGCATAGTTGAGGTCAATAGAATGGCAACAGTGTGCCGGGCTGAAATTCTCATTTACTATCTTCCTAAGAGCTTCCACCTGCAATTCAACATTTTCTTTCATGCTTCGCAAATATGCTAGGAGCGTTTGTTCATCCATCTACACAAATAATATATGGTTTGTCAGTATCTCTGTTTCCCAAGCTGACCTATTTCTATTACATACTACATACCCAGCACTATATCTCTTTGCAATTACTTGCTAGCTATATCTGACAATTACTTGTATTACTCTACTAATCTGTCATACATATTAATCGGTCAGTTTCATGCGCTATATCTCTATGCTATATATGACTCTACTTCTATTACTCTTGCAACAGCTATTAGCCCCATGGAAGAACCCTGGTTAGCCATCACTAGTGCCTTTACAAATAAAGATAGACAAAACACGCAGCAGGATGACAATTGGAAAATAACACTCCAGGCCGCATGTACCAGAAAACTTGCATAGACATCTTACTCTACTATTTCTATTACTCTACTAATCTGTCGTTGTTTTCCAGTTTATGAAACTGAGGTGGCATGCAATATATCGCTAATCACTACAGGAGCTAACTTTTATCAGACAGCTTGGACATCTTTGGAAATGACCTGATGAGTCATGACTTGCTGAATAATTTTACAACATATTTGCTTTTGGTATCTTTAAGTCCAAACCCTCATATACACGACATCAGAGTCCAATATGCTTGTCAATTTAACTGTGTGAGTGCACATAGCGCTGCAGTTCATAACACAATTAACTGTACTAATTAGAACCATAGAATTAAATGTCTGATTGGCACAAATTGCACACCTCTGTGAGGTTAATAGTTCCATGGCCAATCATCTTCCCTGGAAGATGATTCTTTATTATCAACTAAAAAGGCTTTCATCTCTGTACCAAAGATAGACTTTTGTTTGTGAAATCAACAGATGGTGTTAGTTACAACACTAGTCAGTAGCTACATTTGTGAAAACAACAAGAGTTCCTAGCTATATAAGTAAAAGAACCTCAAAACAATATGTATTCTAGTGTCCAGCTATACTAAGTAAATAACTAGCAAGTTTCCAGCTAGCAAGCTGTCAACTAGCAAGTTGCTAATCAATACATATATCTTGAAAGTTCATAGATCGCTCTACCAGATTCATCCATATATTGAAAGTTCACATATAGCTAATCAATACAGGAGCTAGCAAGTTGTTAACTAGATTCATCCATATATCGCTTTACTAATCAATATAGGAGATAGCTAATCTGTCGTTGTTTCATTCATATCTTCCATACATAACTATACTGAAGTAGTTCACGAATCAGGTAGGAACCCCAGAGGACTAAAGCAAATCGTTCAGAGATCGGACCATAGATCAATCACGAAGCACAGATTGGAGCACATATCGGAGCACAGATCATTCCCTAAACCCTAAAGCAGCAAATCGACAACAGATCAAACAGAAATTTGGGAAAAATTTGGGTAAACCCTAAAGCAGCAAATCGACAGTATTCACTCCAAAATACGGTCGCCATCGCACATTCATCAACAAAATTGGTCAGAAATTTGGGGGAAATTTTACCTCCCATCCACGCGGTTGTGGCCTCCGTGCGCGCCAGTGAAGATGCCCAGCCCCTCCCTCTTTAGCAACCACTGCCGCTGCCTGCTTCGCCTTCCGCCGGCCCTTGCCGTCGCGAACTGGTGGTCGCCCCCTGTTCGGCGCCGCTCTGTCCACTCTTCCGCCCCAACGCGCGCAGCCTCCGCCACCAGCTCGTCGAGTGGAAGGGAAAGGAGAGAGAATCTGGATTGATCGGGATTCTCTCTCTTATCCCTTCCGAGCCGCACCCGGTAGGAGATGCCGCTGGAGCGTCGGCATCGTTCCCTTCCGCCCTCTTTTCCCATCACGAAGGGAACGATGCCCGGGACGGGAACCCGCTGGAGATAGTCTTAGGGTCAAAGTTTGCGGTGCCTCCGATCGAGGAAGCTCGTTACAGAAGTAGTCTGGGTTTTCACACGATGCAGCGGTAATAAAAATAAATACCTGAAGGCTACAGAAGATGTTGGGAGTGACTTAGTGAATAAATCTGTGAGATTTTCACACGACTTAGTATGCAGTATCTTGATCTCATTCATCTTATGCATTTCATGAGCATAAAAGAACTTGGGGTTGATATGCTTTGTGAGGTTGCTTTTCACATATCCCATTTGCACTTGAGCAACACAAGCTGCATTATATTCATAGATGATAGTGGGAGTTTGCTCCATGTTCAAGCTACATGACTTCTGGATGTGGTGAACCATTCTTCGAAGTCATGCACATTCTCGGGAGGCTTCATACAAGGCAATAATTTTCGAGTGGTTTGTCGATATTGAGACAAGAGTCTGCTTAGATGATTTTCAAGAAATTGTTGTTCCACCACAAAGAAAAACATACCTAGTTTGTGACTTGCTAGTATGTAGGTCCAATAGGTACTTAGCATCGGCATAGCCAACCAAATTCAATTCATTATTTCTCTTATAGAACAAGCCGAGATCTTTACTCCCTTTGAGGTAATGGAAGATGTCCTTGATCCCTTTCCAATGCCTTTTTGGTGGGTTCTGCACTGTACCGAGCTAGCAAATTCACAGCGAACGCAATGTCCGGCCTAGTACTATTTGCAAGGTACATGAGTACTCCAACTACACTCAGATATGGGAATTCTGCTCCCAGGACTTCCTCCCCCTCTTCTCTAGGCCTTTATGGATCTAGGTTTGCTTGGAATGACCTTCCGACCATTGTGGTCTTTGCAGGATATGCATTTTCAAAACCAAATCCCTCTAACACTTTCTGCGTGTAGGAAGATTGGTGTACCAAGATTCCACCTTGGATGGTTTTACCCAAATCCTTCATTTAAAACTCAGACTTCAAGTATGAGCTCGCTTCTTCTATTTCGTCATCCGTCCCAATGATGTTCAAGTCATCTACATAAACGGAGATTATGCAAAATCCATTCAGGGATCGTTGTATAAATACGCATGGACAATCTTCACTGTTCGTGTAGCCTTTCTTGCAGAGAAAGTCACTCAAGCGATTGTACCACATTCTTCCTGACTATTTTAGTCCATACAGTAATTTCTCCAATTTCACACTTTATAAGTTTCTATTTACTCTGTCTTGGTTCGGGACAGGGATACTTTCCAGTACTTTCATGTATATATCTGAATCTAAGTTTCCATACAAATATGATGTGACAACATCCATTAGCTTTATTCTCAACTTCAAGTTGACTACTATTGAGATCATATATCTAAAGGTAATTCCTCCCATGACCAAAGAATATGTTTCTTCATAATCAACCCCAGGACGTTGAGTGAATCCTTGAGCAACAAGCCTTGCCTTGTACCTTACAACTTCATTGTTTTCATTCCTCTTCCGAACAAAAACCCAGTTGTAACCTACGGGGTTTATATGGGGAGGTGTATGGCACACAAGCCCAAACACCTCTCTTTTGTTCAGATATACTAACTCTACGGTGATTGCCTTCTTTCATTCTTTCCAATCTAGCCCTTTCTTGCACTCTGCGAGAGATGCAGGCTCGGAATCATGATCAATGATTGTAGCAATCTTATTTGCAAAGTATGCATCGACATTAGCTGTTGCTCTATTCATAGATTCTCCCGTTGTTACGAAATTTATGTCCAATTTGTCTGGGGTGCTTCATGCAATTCTACTTGCTCTTCATTGCTGTTTTCCATCACCGAGGCAAGTTCCTTTAGTTTTTCATCGCCTATGTGTGCGCACACATTATTTTTGGGGCTTCTTCCAATGGAAGTTTCAGATCTGGAATTGCTTTTTCCACAGGCTTCTTTCCAATGCTAAGTCTCAACTGGCTCCCCTTCTTGCTTTGGGGCATTTTCGTGATTGGCTGTGGTAAGTCCTCTTGCCCAGTTTTCCCAGATGTCTCTGGGTACTTTGGGTATGAGAAGTCAGATTTTCTGTTCTTTTTCTTTGAGGCCTCTTAATAGGATGAGGGATACATTCAACTTTCTTTGGTATTTCAACCATCTCTAGTGCATTTCTTGCAGGTACATGCGACTTAATCACGCTCTTCAGATCACAAAAATGATCAGGCGGTTCATTTGCTAAGTCCTGCAAATCAATTATCTTCTAGACTTCTTGATTTGCTTCATTAGTGCCAGGGTTGATTTCCTCCCCCTAATGACGGGAAACGGTCCTCGTCAAAGATGCAATTAGCGAATCGGACTGTATGTAAGTCTTCAGTCATAGGTTCGAAATACCTGATTATGAATGCACTCTCATAACCAACGTATATCCTAGACTTGCGGAGAGGGCCTATTGCAATCAGTTGTGGGGGTGGTATAGGCACATATACCATACAACCAAATTTTCTAAGATAGAAAATCTTCAGAATGACCCCTTGCACTAACTGCATAGGTGAATGGATGTTGTAGGCCTATGGTCTAAAATTGATGAGTGCTACTGCGTGCAGGACTGCGTGTCCCCAACAAGTGTTGGGCAAGTTACAACTCTGCAAGAGCGGTCGGGCCATGAATTTAATCCTCTTTATTAGTGCTTCAGCTAGTCCATTTTGTGTATGGACATGCGGTACAGAGTGATCAACTGCTATTCCTGTTGCTGTGCAATAATCATCAAATGCCTTCGAAGTAAATTCGCCAGCATTGTCCATTCGAATGGACTTCACACGATGATCAGGAAATGCATTCTTAATTCTGATAATCTGCGAGATCAGCTTTGCAAATGCATGATTTCTTGTTGACAGCAAACATACATGCGACCATTTCAAGGAAGCATCAATGAGCACCATGAAGTACCAAAACGGCCAGGATAATGGCTGAATTGGGCCGCAAATATCCCCCTAGATGCATAGATTTCATTTTGCACTTTCATAACAGAGGGTCTAGTTATTAATTTCCCGGTGGCGCATGCATGGCACACAAAATCTTCATGATTCAGAAAATTTTTAACATTAATGCCATGACTTTGCGAGTTGTTAACTATATTTCATCATTCTAAGACCAGGATGGCCTAATCTACAATGCCATAAAGAAGATAATTCAGAGCTTGTAAAGACAGTCTTAAGAGAAGTATACACTGCGGGTGCATTGATTCTTGTGTAGTACAACCCAGATTCATATTAGTGACATTTTTCTAATACCATTTTTTAACATTCCAAGTGCTCCACAATGCACAAATGCTCTTTGCCATTTTCTTCATTGGTTTCTACGTGAAACCCATTGGCGTGGATGTCTTCAAAACTTAAGAGAGTGCATGTAGATTCAAAGTACAAAAGGGATTCTTCAATTACCAAAGTAGTACTCATTGGCAATATAATTATGGCACTTCCGGAGCTTATTATATAGGAATCATTGCCTGCGATTGTGGTAATCCTTACAGCGTTCTTCGTGATCGACTGGAAGTATTTAGACTCTCTTAAGATGGTATTCGTTGTGCTACTATCAACAATGCATATCTCCTCCAATTGGACTACACAATTTCTAAATGAAAAGAAATATAATTCTAATTAGATAGTGGCAAAATAATTCAAATATTATTTGTAAATATAGAATGCTGGAATAAAGAATAAACTGCATATTCATTCATGAGGAAAAAAAATGCTCTTCTAGAGTTTACAATTCATTATTCAATCTGATGTCTATGTGACATAGTTCTGACCATTTGGGGCCAGTTCTTCAAACTCACGTTTGACAATACTAGACATTTGCATATTCACAAGATTTTTTCATTAAATTATTGCATGCAATCTAATAGAATGTGGTTGCTAGATTCATAAAATGCATAATTAAATTCTCATGAATTTCTAGCAAACTAAAAGAAAGCAATAATTGCAAAATTCATTAAAATATTCATAAAGTAGTAAAAATATTCATAAAGTAGTAAAGGAAAGCTTTGTGAGCACGACTTCATGCATACGAGCATTTTCGTGCATGCGATCGGCTTCGTGCATGTGACCGGCTTCGTGCGCGTGGCTTTGTGCATGAGATCGGTTTTGTGCGCGCATGCGATTGGCTTTGTGCGCACAGATTCGTGTGCGCATGCGATTGGCTTCGTGCATGCGATCGGCTTCGTGCGTGCGACGTGGCTCGGCTTCATGCGCACGACGCGGTCAGTTCCATGCGCGGCGGCCATCCTAGCGCGGCGGTGACCGCTTCGTGCGGTGTCCTTCGTGTGTATATTAGAGAAAAAGAAAACTCAAATACACGTGAAGCAATAATTGCAAAATGCATGAAAATATTCATAAATGCTGCAAGAGAATGCTAAGAAAATTAAAATTAGATCCAAATAATTTTCTGGAATTTTCTAGCAAATTTTCAGAATTTTCAGTCATTTTTAATCAACTAGTTACATGCCCGTGCGTTGCTACGAAAAACAAAATTGATAACGAAAAATAAAGATTAAAAAATAAAAAAAATTATTTCACAAGATCAAACATCTATCTTTAACGCTTCGTTTCTTGCGAAAGCTGGCTAATTAAAGCAACGCTTCGTTTCTTGCATAGGGCAATTAAGTAGGGCAATTAAGTAGGGCAATTAAGCGGCAATTAATGACGTGGGAAGAACGGACCACTGCCACCAAGTGCTGCTTTAGAATAGTAGATTTTTTTTATTTAATATTCATTTTTCAAAAAAAAATAAAGAAAAGGAATAAAAATGGGGGGTGCGTAATTTTTCCTCCCCCGGTTGCCCCTTATCCGATTAAAACTGGATTGAATCCGGTTTGCCAACGGACTTTGAGTCCGGCAGATCGAAGTGGCTTGGCGCGCGTTCGGCGGCTACGAGGAGGCCGGGCCGCCGACGGAGCGCAGCCGCCGCGCGAAGCGAGCAAGGTGTCGGCCGGCGGTGGCGAGTGCGGCGGGGCGGCATTGGTGCAGCGACTGCGAGTCACAGGGCAGGGCAACGTCGGCCGCCGTCGGCAACTAGGTGCGACGGAGACGAAGGAGGCGGTAGCGGCTTTGTGCACCGGTCGGTGCGGCGTGCATAGAGCCGAGGGGCTTCAGGCGCGACGTCGGGCTAGGCTTCGTGCGCGGGCTGCGACGTTCGGGCCGTCGGCGGGCTCGACGAAGGCGGTGGCGCGGCATGGCCTTTGAGGCCAGCGGTGACTACGATCGTGGCACTTCATGGCGGGGCACGCAGCGGCGGCGGCTCGATCGCCGAGCCGAGGCGTCCTCATGGCGCAACGCGCGACGGCCGCCTCGAAGTCGGCGCCGGGCCAGGCGTTCGGCGATGGCTGGGCGTGGGTTAGTGCGGTGGCGGCCGAGCGCCCGATGCGGTACGACGTCTTCATCTTCGAGCCGATGGTCGGGGTGCGGGTGCACGGTGGTTGCTTCGTGTGCGAGTCGGCAGCTGCGGTGTCAGGGCGAGGCACTTCGTGCTCCGTCGGCGGTGGCGCTTCGTGCGCGCTTCGAGCGGGTCGGCTAGCCAAGGCCGGTCGATGCTGAGCGGAGGCTGAGGGTGGCGCTTCGGGTGGCTTCAAGGCCGGGTGTCGGGTGGCCGGCTTCGAGCCGAGACCCGACGGCTTCATGGCCGGGCGCTGCGTGCACGGGTGGCCGAGGACTTTGCCTTTGGCTTCGGGCCGATCGGCTGACTCTGTACTATAGCGATTGTACTGTAGCTTCATGCCACATCTGTAAATCGCTGCTTTCTGTAGCTTCGTGCCACATAGGTTAGATGCATGCAAAATACAAACGAGCGATTAGATTCAATCCCTCGGTTCTCACCTTTCAATCTGTTTGCCGGTAGAGCTTCGTACTGATAACGTGTTGAGGAACCTCGCTAAAGTAGTAGTGCGGGGTTTCCGAACAAATCTAAAGTGGATAACAGAGAGAAAGAGAGAGACACAATATGCTGATTCTTTATTTTTGATTGCTTGTACAATGAGGGACCCCTACCTCCTATTTATAACTTACAGCTATGGTTTCGATTAAGAGACCAATGTGGACCTTCATGGACCACGTGGTTTCCCAACACCCCAACCATAAATTTTTTGCAAGCAAAGAGAAACAATAGAGTTCGATATCTAGGGGTTGGAAGGAGGTGATCATGGTGGTGGCCCTGCTAAAGGAAGGTGGACAATATCGGGATAGGTTATCAGTGATTCGGTGCCTCTCTTAAACAAGCTCCTTCGATCCCGATCGTAATTACTCCCAGGAGTAAAAAGTATTTTCCATATATATATATATATATATTCGTTTGGAATACTTGGAATTTCACATTAGGGCTTGTTTGGGAACTCACATCCCGGTGGGGATCCCTGCCAAATCCTAGGGACAAAAACCCACAGGGCAAATTTCTCCGGGTCAGCAAAAAATATCTGTTTGGATGCCCACGGAACATGATTTTTTGGCCCCATCCACGCCATTTCTGCTGGGAAAAAATATTCTACTCCCCAAGTTGGGAAAATTTTCCCCATTGTATCACGTTCTCGCGAGTAGCGACCCTGCCCCCATCTCCACCTCGCGACGATGCTCTCAACTCACTCCACCTCCGCCACCCACGGTTGCGACCGCCTCCGCCACCCTCGCTGACGGCTCGCTCTACCCCCACCTTCCTCGCTCGCTCCTCTTTGGAGATAGGTTGAGGCGGGAGGTGTAACGCCCGCTGCGCTGCCGTGTACTCAGCCCCATCCGTGAACTCACCCCCGATCTTCCTCTCCGCCTTCGCCCCCTCGCGGATGGTGAAGTCGTCGGTATGCACCACAGATGAGCTCCACTACGCCCCCATCTCCAGCGCTGGGTGGGGCCTGCACGTTTTTCCCTACATTGCTGTTGTTGCTGCTCTTCCCCTCGGGCTCCAGCTGGGGGTTCTCCTGCTTGGAGGCGATGACTGCGGCCATACTACCACCAGAGGTAGCGCTAGAGTAGCCGCCGCTGTCGGTGAAAAGCCTCTTGTGGTAGATGATTTTGAGGGGAGCTGTTGTTCAGATTTCTTAGTGCCCAAATGGTCTAAGGCTCTAAACTGTCCAGTTTGTGTGTACATGGCACCAACGTATTCATCCTTATCTTGCTGGCATATTGCACATTGTTGGTAATTCTTGATTTTGTAGCTATATGCATTCAATTCCATATTCTCATGTTTAGCATGATGACAATTCTTCATTTTGTGTTGTCATAGTAGCTGTGTCTGGAAAGTTGCTTGTCAAGCTGGAGAGTACAAAATTTATCATTGCAAATCATTATGTAAAGTCTTCCTAGTAGCTTTGTTTTATATGATTTCTGTGCTCATTGGTCTTAGAAATGATTCCATTTTCATTATTTTTTCTGCCAACAGGAAAATTTTCCGTTTCTTGAAGAATACAGATGTTCCCACAGTATAACTACCTTCTATTACATCATTTGGCCTTTTGGCCTTCATGGAAGATGGCCCAATAAAATTTAGGAGTTTCATGGAGCCACTTCTTCAGGTGCATATCTACTTGTTTTCATGTTAGTATAAAATTCAGGATTAGGCTGATGAATGAGTGGATACTTATAAAGCTAGCTAGTCAGTTTCTGAATTTTTCCAATTTCTTGGAGATTTTTTTAATGTTCGGGATTTCCATCCCCTGTCTTCCAAATGGTGGCAAGGAATAATTCCCGGAAGGGATTATTTCCCCAAGGAAATGAGAGGGATTCTATGTGCCCTTCAAAATCCTCTTTGGGATTTTGTTTCCTGGGATTCCCCCCCTAACATCCAAACAAGCCCAAAGGAAACATCCACCGTCGTTGAAGTCGAATTTTCCTACAAAATTCTTATCAGAATACTATGCTCCAAACCAGACCCGGACCAAAAGAGTGTGCAAGATGCGACTACTATAGTATAATACCCTAACTTTTTACGTCGAACCAAAAGGGTGTGTAAGATGTGACTACTATAGTATAATACCCTAACTTTTTTGGGAGCAACTAGGAATCAGACGTCCGATTACTAGTCTTTTATCTGACGCGCTGCAATATTTTTTATACAGTATGTGCAACAATTTTAGTTAACATCTGCAACAAAATACAAAAAAAGAAATCCAATATCCTAAAAAATTGGGGGGAACTATCAAATTTATCACTAAAAATTGAATAAAAACCACAAAGATAGAGATAAGATATGGTTTAAACTACTAGGTATCCAAATCAACATGATGTTAAAATGTTGCAACATTTGAAAATAAATATCTATCTTTACTTTATATTCTCTCTATGTGCATGTATTGAATATAGTGCTTAGTGATAATAATTAGAGATAATCTAGTCATTTTAAATATTTTCTTGGTCTATATATCAAAAAGAAATACGCCTTATAAATTGGGTAGGACTAAGAATTGGACATTCCCATCGGATGCAGCATTGCAACATTTTTTAACATACTTGCAACGTTTGTAATCACTGTTTGCAACAAAATGCACAGTAATGTCGAAAAAAAAATCTAAATTGGATGAAACCTGTCGGGACCCGAATCTGCAAATCCGAACCCTCTGTGTATTCAGCACTAGTCCAGGAACGCGCTAGTGCACACAGTCTTAACATCGGTAAATATCACAATCATACCACTCGATACTAATAAAGTACTTTATTTAAATAGTCAAACTGGTTGCTCGACCTTATGATCAAGTTACAAATATACGCCACGCAGGGCGAAACTTATTAAGAGAGAAATAATAGCAGCGGAAAATAAAATAACTTCGTGGCGCCATCCAGTATACCACAGGCAACTGACTGGGCTCACTCCCTAAGTAGACGGTTCCTCTTGGAACTCCTCCTCCAAAGCTGGTGTAGACTCCTCTTCAACTGGTGTTGTATTGTGGCAAGGGTGAGTACTTGGTACTCAGCAAGTCATGCACAGAATGCAACTAATATACTACATGCATGGCTTGGTACAAGGAATAGCTCATGGTTCATTTGCAGTAAACAGCATTTAACATGTATCGTAAATAGATTCGAAAGCAGTAAAGACATGTATATAGTATCAATAACTTTTCCATGAGTTAAATAAACGTCCTTCCCAATCCTAGTCCATATTTCTAGCAATGTCATCCATTAAACCAAAACCCTTTTTCCAAGTCCAAGTTATTTTTATGAAAGTCTAACCCTTGACTGTAATTCCCGAGCGATGTCCAATACCGCGGACACGGCTATTCGAATAGATTTTTCACTCTGCAGAGATTATGCACTTTACCCACAAGATACAGTCAAACACCACAAAGGCGAGTTCCCGTAACAAAGTCTTTCGGAAACTTCTAACAATACAAGTGAGCCTCCCCGGTTATTGCACACTAACCCTTCCCTTAGCGAAGGCGAAGTTTAGGCCAATCAACCGTTAGATGGGTACCTGGCCGCAGCCCCGGTACGCTCCCCCGTACAACATACACAAAGGGTGTAGTTGACCTCCTGAGGTCCCACAAGTACGTTATTAGCAACTTAATCAACTAGGCCCGTCCCATTACAGACATGTGGTTGCAAGATTGACTCAGTTCAAAGGCTTGCAAGGTTAAGTCCTTAGGGTGATCAGGGCAAGACTACCCGAAGAACCAAACCAACATTCCCGGTGCCACAACTGGCCCACCTGATCATTCTTGCCACATGCCCCGGTCGAAAACTATTTATCAAGCCCCAGTTGATTACTATGCACCACGTGCCATCAACATCACATGATACCTTTCCAAAACAGATTCAATATATCATTAAGTCAATATTAACATTTGATTGTCCAAAATCATGTTATGAGCACGTAGCAGGTCTAAGCAATATACTACAACGGTCTAAAACCCATGTTGGCAATTTAATTATGTCCAACTAGTAAACCACGGCTAGGGTGACAAGGGGTCATGGCACATATTTAATTAACCAAGGTGTCATACAGCAATTAGGCATTTATCTAATTCCCCAGAATTAAATAAAGTATTTTCTAATTGAACTAGCATGCAATAAGTTAAATCAAAATAGGTTTCAAAATAGGATCAATATGGTCAAAGCATAACTTGCCTTCAAAAAGTACTTGTTCTTGGTCCTGAGCTGGCTCCTGGGTCAACACTTCTCCTTCGAATCCTTCCGGCACTTCAACGTCTACTCGTAAAGAGTGCAAATAGCAATACACGAATAAACAATAGGCGAAAAGTGTCCAAACATCCAAATAAAATCCAAAAACAGAGAGAACATAATTTTATGAATTTTTAGAAACTGGAATCGCTCAATTCGGAGTTAAAACGCAAAAGTTATGATTATTTAAAGTCTAAATAATCAATTAAATAATATTACAGAGAAAAACTTTAGTCTAAAAATTAAATAAAATTCATATTTGAGTAGATCTGAATTTTATGAATTTTTAGAAATTTGAATCGTTCAAATCGGAGTTGAAACGCAAAAGTTATAAGCGTTTGAAGTTTGAATCAAATTTGAAATCAACTATTCGAATTAATAAATCATTTTCTTTTTCGGAAACTATTTATTGCGTCAGCAGTGACACGTGGCAACCTCTGATTGGGCGGCTGACGTCAGCCGGTCCATGGGCTCAGCCCACGGCATGGCTCGGTCCACGGCTCGGGTCGCTGACAGGTGGGACCCCTTGGATGACGTCAGCACTGACGTCACCACGCTCAACGACGCTACTGACAAGCGGGCCCCACCGTGACGTCAGCGATGACGTCATGGTGTGGTTCTGCTGTCCCGCTGACACGCGGGCCCCGCGTGTCAGAGACACGCGCTCGCGTGTGTGTGGCGCGGCCAGGGTACACGTGGCACGATCGTGTCCGTTGATTTGAAAATCAACGGCCGCGATTAGATCCAGGGTTAACACGTTAAAAACTACACGGTGATCGTGGGCCGTTCGATCTATATCGGACGGTCCAGATCTAACCCTACGTTAACGCTGCTACGGCACGTGGTGATCGTGGGCCGTTGGATCTTGATCCAACGGTCCAGATCTGATCTGGGTTCCAGGGTTTGGGAGAGAACGTGGGCTCACCTCAGCCGTTCGATCTAGATCCGACGGTTCACCGAGCTCGGGATGGCGATGGCTTCGCGGCGGCGCGGGTTCACCGGTGCCGAGGACGATGACCACGGCAGCGGCGCTTCGGGGCTTCTCTGGCGGAATGAGTTCTCTCTTCGGGTGCGTCTCGACCTGGGGAACTCGGATCCGAGCCCAAACGTGGCGGAGACGGCTCGACGGCGGCGGAACGAAGCCAAAACCGTGGCGGAAGAGAAGAACAACTCCGGCGAGCGATTGCGGGCGCGTCAGGGCACTGCGGGCGGCGGCTAGGGCAACGGCTGCGCGAGGTCAAGGCGGTCCTCGGGGTGTGACCCGGGCATTAAATAGCCTCGGCTTCCGCGTGGAATCCGGAACCCTAGGCTCACGCGGAGGAGGACACGGCGGCGCTGTCCGTATCGGACTCGGTGAGAACGACACAATCTGGGCCGTCCACGTGGCGCAAGCAACGGTCGCGCGATCGCCGCGGCGGGCGGATTCGGTCGATTACGGCTCAAACCGTGCAGGCGATCTTTACCGTTGGATCTTGATCCAACGGTCCGGATTGATCCCGGGTTGGAGTCAAGTGCGATTTACGCATGCGGCTACGTGGACCAACGTGGGCCGTTGGATCTCGATCCGACGGTCCACGGGGTTAGGGTTCGGACGGCAGTTCGGCCGACCGTGCGGCGATCGGTCCGGTCGGACTCGGACTCGATTCTGACTCGGGCTCGGTCGGATGAACAGTACAAACCCGTTCGCATTTTCCAGCGATTAAATATTCAAATTAATTCTCAGAAATTCATTTAATTCATTAAAAATAGCAAAAGACTCAGAAAAATTTCAGAAAAATTCTGGAAAATATTTTGGAACATTTTGGACCCAAATAAAATATTTCCAACAAAATTTTATTTGCAAAGTTAAATTCTTTAATTATTTCAAAATGAAATAAATTCAAATAAATTCCAAATAAATCCAAATAAATTCTAGAAAATTCCAAAAATTCACCAAAGTGCCAAATCACCCATAAATTTAAGAAAAGCAAATTTTTGGGGTGTTACAAAACCATAAGTATAGAACGTAGCTAGATTTTAAAATAGTTCAGACATTGTCACAAGAAAGAGTTACAAGAACACAACAATTCAACATTTGAAAAAAAAAATGGTTGCAATATTTTACATATGCTCATGCAACAATTGGAGAAAATATTTGCAACAAAAATGAAATATCAACGCCGATGCAGAGCGGTGCTGGATCGGCTTGGACGTCGATGCAGCAGTCGTGGGGCGCGATGCAGTGGCTCCACGGCAGCTCCAGACCTACGGCGCCGTTCTCCATCACTTTGATGTCGGCTCCAAGCAGCGTCGCCGCCAAAGAATGTCATTCTCTAAGTTTTTACGTGGGAAATAAACTAATTAGTGCTAATTGGGCCTAATGGGTCATTCTCCTTTGATTCATTCTAGGTTTTCTCTACTATTCTAAAGCAAGAGTTGGTGGCAGTGGTTCATTCTACACGGGGCCCACTTACACCGAGCGACGCCGCCGCCTCCCTGGCTTCCCCAGCCCCCAGCCCGACGTCCCGCTCCTCCTCCCACCGAGCGACGCCGCCGCCTCCCTGGCTTCCCCCCCACCCGACGCCCGCTCCTTCCTCCCACTGAGCGACGCCGCCGCCTCACAGCTTCCCCGGCCGCCCCTCTCTCAAAGACGGGGCGACGCCAGACCGCCCGCAGAGCGGCCGCCGCTCGCCCGATGGACGCCGCCTCGCCTGCTCCTCGAGGCGTCGCTCCTTCCTGGGCCGGAGCTTCTGCCGCGCTTCACCAACCGCCGCCGCCTCACTGGTGGCGCCTTCCACCCGACTGCCGAGCCCCCTTTGGCCGGCTCGTCTCCACTCCGCAGACCGGTGAGCTCCGCCCCTGTTGCTCCTTCCCATGGCTGGCATCTCCTCCTTCCTCTCCTTGTGGTAAGTTGTGGTGAGGAATTTCCAGGTTTTTAGATGAGCTATTTGATGCATGCCAAGTGTTTGATGAATTGTCTAGATATCGAATCCTCAAGTTTGTGATCGATGATTGCAAGGCAATGCTTGATCTGAGATTACACTAATTTTGGTAAGCCGGAGACGAGTGCAAGAATATCCCCGTCATAAGTAAGCCGGAGTTCGATTAAGTCCTGCTTATGTTTGCTCCAGTGTTTAGTATGAGTTGATGCACCTGAGTATGTGGTGTGTGGCTCAAACCGAGCTGGCAAACAGATTAGATTTCACTATCTGACGGTTTCTTTAAGCAAGGATCTTCCCGTTAGATTTTTTGTGCTGACTTCTTAATTTTGGTTAGATTTTTACGGTGGTCTGCTCGCATATGCATCGGATAACTGCATAATTGGTGCTGATTTCTAATAGATTTGGTGTTGCGATGTAGTCTTGTATCGATTAATATTATTGGCGACTCTAATGTAACTGAATCATTGTTGTTGGATTCCATTTGTGTTATTTCTTGAGTAATTGCTGTGGATATAAGCCAAGTATTGCGCTTCTTCTTTTTCCCTACCAGATTAATCTCGTGTGAGTATCTGTGGATGAATAAATTGGCATCTTAATTTTATTTGGTCCAATTCATTACAGGGTATTAGGAGTATGTGCTTAGAGGTAGTTTGTTCGCAAAATTTCCATGGTAACTATGTGTCTGTTGTGCTGAATTTGCTGAATTTGACGTTGAAAATATGGTTGAATATGTGATTATATGTGATTGAAGGTTGAGCTTTACATCAATGTGGATTTGGGAGGTACATGGGTTATTTTGGGTCTAAGTACGTAGCTTGATTAAGTAAGGTCCTGTAGTTAGCAAAATAATAGCACTTATCAGGTTAACTATAGGAGATGAAAACAAGGAAATCCTGAAGAAATTTCAAGATAAGAAATGAATGCTATTATAGATTAAGCACTTGTCCGTACCTTACTAACAAACATATTACAAAGTAGCCAAAAATTAAAAGAGGCATTTCTCATAATTAAGTCAGAAGTTAACAACAAGCTCAGTTAGTTACCTCCTCCTTATTTACTGCCATCATCTTCACATGAATTTCTAACAGCCTAGCAGTGAAATCGTCAACCTGCTTTGTTCTGAAATCACAAAATAATGATTTGCTATAATTTGCAGTTGGTGTCATCACGGTATGCAAACTGTTTACATTGGTTAAGAACTTTACTAAGTCATGTTGATTCTGACGCTCGTGAAGCTGCCTCCTCTGGCTTGGCATTGCTTCTTCATCCCTTTCAAGCTCTCTTGCATTGAATCTGCTGTCTGAGCTCACTTCAGCACTTGATCAAAATCATCCATTAAGGTATGCAAGAGAAAACTACAATGCTTTTGACATTTTCTTTGCATTGCCGTACTGTTTCGTATTCATGTGGATATTTGATGAATTGTGCCAGATTTGAAAACTAACATGGATTGTTATGTGCAATCGGGTATATAACGCCGGTTGTTTGAAGGAATCTTATGTAAGCTCATCCTGCTTTCATCTCCCTAATTTTCATAGCTTGTTACTGGTTTCACTTCCTTGGCTGAATCATGTGATTTACATGAAATTTTAGCATATTTTCTTTGATCGCTTTAAGCTGTGAAACTCATGTAGGATATAATTTACTACTGCTATATCATAGTGACTTGATGGCCATACTATTGGAGAAATCCTGTAATGATTCGGCTCGGTATTGAGACAATGTGTGAGAGATCAGATAAGAAACATAGATAGAAAATCTTACTCAGAAAGAGTGACACTTCTCGTACCATGCAGCTAGGTACCTTAGAATCTAAATTTTTAACCTAGCTGATCTTTATTAAAAAAATAGAAGACTGAATTGGTCATTTCAATGAAGAGACTACCAGACAATAATATGCCCCTGAAAACATAGAAGACTTTTTTTATGGATTACTTACAGTTTGTTTTTACTGCTCTGTTCCTTTTTTAAGAGTGCCCTGTTATGTCTGATGAGAGATACATAGTAGCTATTAGTTTTGTAGTGGTTGACCACTGATGACCAGGTTAATTCTGTTATTTTCATTCCTCATGTTAAAGTTTTTTCTTTCAGGAGCTCACTGACTTGATAAATGAGAAGGGAGGAAGTACAGTGTCAAGTTACACATTACGCATTCTGATGAATGATATTTTGTAATGCATCTCTTGTTCCTTGCGAAGTTATACATTGCGTGTGTTCTAATTGTTTATCAGTGTGCATATCCAATGACAGACAACAAAGGTTAGTGATCATTGTCGTAATTGTCATAAATGATACACTAGATTGATAGCTCATTAACATCAGTTATATATGTTGGTTAGTTTTGTTAATGGCGATCACCAGTTTGCCACCTAAAATCATTTGTTAATTTGCAAACATGCAATCAGTTCCTACATTAACGGATCACAGAACATGATTCTAAAATAAAAATATAAAGACCATTGAGCGGTTAAAGGGCCTGTTTTGCACCAAATTATTAGTTATCACATTTCCTTCATGAACTCTATGGTTTTCTTTTGGGGAAGCGTTGAAATAATCATCATGGATAAAATTATTAGTTTGATAAGATGCTCTAGGTAAATCAATAGTTAAGAATGAGCATATATTTGATGGGAGAGCAGTTATTAGAGTACCAGCAATTCCTTTTTTGGACTGTTAAATTAAACAGATAAAAATGTGTTACATTGTCAAATATTTTGATTGCCAAGGCTTACGAAGATTAATTGTGTAAAATAGGGCTCATTTTATAACAGGACAATGAAACAATATTTAGATTGTCAAGGTTCCACAATATTATTGTTCTATCACGGTTATTGTCAAGACTCAAAAAGATTATTCTATTGTCAAGGCTCAGCAGCACAAGATGAGCTCCTGGATATGTCAAAGGGATATTTTGGCTTTAAGTGGTCGAGGAGGTTCCATTTGATGGCATTTTGCTCATCTTTGAATGCTTCAACAAGTCTAGGACAACGCTTCTTGGTGGTGTTTGCAGCAAACAATTTTATGTTGTATAGTGACTGAGGTTGGGGAAATGAGGTCACTGATTGTTCCTACTTCCTTGTGGTGTGCAAATTTTTTTCAGAACTCCTGGGCTGTTATTTTCCTCTTTAATTGGAATATATGGACAGAAACAAATAGGAATATGTTGCTTGTGGTTCATATATGATTGCACCTCTTGTGAAAAACAGTAACGTCGAAAACCAAATTTGATTGCTTGGACCTTCATAGTATCTTTATTTGCTTCATATATAATTCCGAATGGATGGAATGTGTTAGGATTACTATGTTATTTGTGAAATCTTTCAGGTGCACATATTATCACCGATCTGCGCATTGAATTGGTATTTTGTTCATGTAGATCATCACTTATAAGTGGCCTCTTTACTTGGACGCAACTAATTGGAAAGTATCCAACAATATTCATGGTGATCAGGTAACTTTTTATGCCATTTATGAGACTCTGATTTGAAATTAAAAAGTTTTTTATCATCTTATTTTGAGATCTCGTTGCAACGCACGGGCATCTTACTAGTATTTGATATATGTGCCACTCCTTAATTTGGAAATTCGATCCCAAGTTGAAAAGAAATGTCACTCAATGGCATGGTTTTTAACATGGGATCGAATTTCCAATTTGAGGAGTGGTATGATTCTAGCCCTAATTAACCAGGCTTGTTCAAGCCATGCCCTAATACCTCAGTTGCAACCCCATCCTCCTTTCGTCTGCGCATCGATGCGTGAGAGCTGCTGTTGTTCTCTTGACTCGATCCATGGCCGTGGCTGCTCGCATCACCATTTGCCAGGCACGCGCAGGTGCATGCATGTACCCGACGTTACTTCTTGCTGCTGGCTGCTGCTAGTGCGCGTCCGGCCGCTCGCATGCCCCGGCGCTTGCCGATGTTGCGTCGCTACGCAGATTGCCATGGCCTGTGTATCACCATCGTGCTCCTGTCCTGCCTACCCACTGCACGTGCATGCTGCCGCGGCCGGCCCCAGCTGCCTTGTTGGCCTGCCCCTAGCTTGGACGAGGGCAACTACTGCATGCTGCAGCAGGGGCGTAGCCAGCAGTGAGGCTTCATTGGTCTGGAGCCCGCCTCCACTAGATATTAAATACTTTTTAGTATCGATGTTTAATATGTAAGCTCTTTTATGATACACTAAATTTAATATAGATCGTTTATTCTTTTTCATCCAATGAATCATATTAGCTACTCCCTCCAGTTTGGTAATATCTGTCGTTTTGGACATCGACAAGGTCTTCAAAACACAACTTTGACCGCTAATTTTTATTATAATATATTTATAAAACCCAATAAAATTATAATATTATAAAAGTACTTGTCGAGACAAGTCTACACATATAATTTTCATGTATCCAATTTAAATATTTAAAAATATATCCATAGTCAAAGTTTCGGAAGTTTGACCATCACTATGCCCAAAACGACAGATATTACCAAACTGAAGGGAGTACTATTTATGTATACTTCCTCTGATAATAGATTAGTAGAATTTCCTCGACAAATCAATGGTTTGATCTAATTTTTACTACCTATTATATACTACTAGTATAATGCATTATAAATCTTCTCTAATTTTTTGCATAGTGACAGCGAATACACAAGCGCTCGGGCGTGGCATAAGAAAGAAAAAGCTTTGCTATGTGGATGAGTTGCTTCATGTACCATGTGGCTTGGTAGGCCACAGCTTATTGGAGGTCTAATTTAACAATTGGTAACTTGCTTGCTACTTGCACAACTAGACTTGAATCCTAGACGCACACAAAGACCATAGAGCATAGAGAGAGGGTGTGGCTCAATGTCTCTCCTTTACGAAGACATGGCAGCCTATCGAGTCAAGTGTGCTTGACGCGCATCGCGGAGAGCATATGCCGGGAAGCCGGCGAGGGCGCGAGCGTGTGGTGACGGTCGGGGAAGACAGTGCATCGTGCTTGACCGGCTAAGTGGGCTGACCAAAACAACAAAAACTAACAGGCTCAAGAATTCAAAAATAATGTCAAGCACCTCATTTGTTTATGTTGATCCTATTATTTCACTTAATTTATGTTGTTTCACCAGTTTATGTATGCATATGTGTACTTTTAGTAAAATGCTATATTGTTGATATCGATAGATAATTCTACTTGTTGCATGGAACTTCCTTGATAAATACATAACATTAACCTTGTAATCCATAAGGTAAGGGTTAGACAATGTCCAATGTCAACCTTGGGTATATTCGCTTATATATGCTTATGCTTAGCCATGCTTTAGTATCGGGAAGAACAAATTGTCTGTTAAGATATTTGTTTAGAAATGTAAATTTTGACATCTTGAGGAGTGACCTATGTTATTTTGGTAATAAATAAAAAATAAAAACCAGGTTTTGACTTGGCGAGTTATTTATAAAAACTAGAGTGTGAGGTTTGTACTTGCACACAATATAGAGGAAGTTCTTGTCCAGGTTGATTAAGGACCGAGCGTAGTACTACAAAATCTAAGATATCCGTGCAACCACAAGTGCTATTATAGGATGGCCTTAACTTATTAAGTTGCTTTGGACTAGCTTTGCACATTGGAAGGCCGAAGTAGTACGGGCATTTCGGGTAAGTTTGCTCGAAAGGATGCCCTGACTAAGGTGTTAGGAATAAAGCTTGCTCGGTGCATGCCTTGCTATGGGAGAAATGGTTATGGTAGGATGGACTATCGTTGTTATTATGTATTACATGTATGTAATGTTCGCCTCCATAACAAGGGTCAAACATCACAAGACTAGTGCAAATTTGGGTTTAGGCGATGTAACGGTTCTTGTCATGATCTCTCTGCCACACACCAAAGAAAGTATGAAAATAACGGCAACAGGAGTTGATCATGTCTTGTGGGTAAAGCTGTACACTTTTGCAGAGTGTAAATATTTTTTGAAAAACCTTGCTAGCGGTCATGAGCAACTTGGTGTATTGACACTAAGTTTCCGAATTTCTATTAAAAAAACTTGTATTGGAAAATGGTAGGTGGTCGTTGTCTCAAGTGATACGCCAAGTGTGACAGGAAATGAATCGTTGATCACAATCAAGGAGGATTGTGAGTTACTCATATTTAAGTTATATACTTGCTATTTACATACTTGTCGACTACTCTCTACAAATTATGTTTTGCAATCTATTACTTGTTATTGTTAAATAAATCTCATTTTATGCAAAAATTAAGAACATGGTAGGATAGACATTCCTTCGACTTAGCCTTGATTTATACTTGTAGGCATAGAGCTTTCTTATTGATAAACCATGCATTTACTTATGATTGTGATACACTATAAGTCTTGTTGAGTACAAATAAACACATTTTTGCTTGTTGAAATTTAGAAATCGAAGAAACTGATGTCGTCAACGACTCTTACTTTACCGCCGGTTTTGGGGAGTACTATGATGAGTTTTCTAGGTCTTGATCCTCGTCGGTTGCTTGTGAATATTTTGGGTTGAGGCATACCGCTGGACTTTGACATTTATTCCATTACTTTCCGCTATATTTTATTTGGCCAAAGGGCACTTTTTTATACAAGGACAATATACCTCCACATAATTATGATCTATGCCTCTTTATCAATGGTATATTGTATGATTATAATGGCAATATTATGAATGTGTACTAGCTATTGGGACTAGTACGATATGCATATGAGACCTTCTAGTATTTCGCCTGAAGAAAGGGTCTCAACAGCGGGCTGGGCCAAGGCTACTGTTTTGATCCAAATTTGAAAATCGTTTTCTAATTTAATCAAGTTTTAATTATTAAAATTGGCAAACCAACACTAAAAATTATGAATTTTTTTGGGGATGTTCATGACACAGTCTATCATTTAACAAAATTGTTGTCAAGATTTTCTTAGCTATTAAATTTTCTCTAAAATTCAAATACTGCTGTCCTTAATTAGAAACTATTTTAAATATTGAACTAAAAATGCATAAAAACTCAGAAATACATAATTTACCTTTTTTTTAAAATAATTCAACAAAGAATACAAATCTTAGGCCATTACATATTCTTCATGAATATTTGGATCACATAAATTAGTTATGTTTTTTTGTTTATTTTCTGTATACAATTTAAAAGGTTTTCATGTTCCGATAAATATTCATAACTGTATTCATTTCGATTCGTATTCGCTCTATATCTGTATTTGATATTATTCATATTCGTATCCAGATTATCCATATTCATTTCCGTATCCGAGAAAAAAATATGAAAATAAATATGATAGAACAATTATTCATTCGTATTCAATCTGTTTTCATCCCTAGTGTGGATATGTTCTTGACTTCTTTCACGACTTACCTGGATCGTGGCATCCAAGCGGTTCTATCCAGGAAGATGCAAACACTGGAAGTAGACTGATGGCGGGCCCCCATGTTTTGATTGTTACTGTCGTCCTGCGCATACTTACAACCACAAGACTGAACAACGTCAGCTGACAAGGAGAGACAATTATAGGAAAAACTCCCCAGCGATGCTCAGCTTCATCCAGGACTCAATGAGGTGCATCAATGCTACACTCTACACATCATTCATTGTGACAACAACCTGAACTCTCATTTTTCATTCAAGAAACTGAGATGATGGTAGAAGTACCTTCTTAAATATAGCCTTAGGCCCCATTTGTTACGGTTCCAGATTCCAGTAGAAACGGAAACGGTTCCAGATTCTTGGTAGAAACGTTTCAAGTAGAATCAGAATCACTTTCTGCAAACCGTTTGGTACGATTCCAGATTCTAGTAGAAACTAGTAGAAACGGGGTTGAAGGCGATTCAACCCCGGTGTGGAAAAAGAAGAAACGTTCCGAAGAGAAATGTTCCGAGCTTTAGCCCGTTTGGCTAAGTTTCTCTCAGATTCTAGTAGAAACACTTCGGTTCCAAGTTACCAAACGGGACCTTAATGTCAACACAATCCCATTAAGATTCATGTCCATAAAGGGTCAACAAGCCGCGGAGCCATTCGCAAAAAGCCTAGTCTCATTGAGATCCCCGATGCAAGTCTTCTTACCATCGCTAATAACCAATTGGTTAATATCAACCTAAACAACCTTCTTTTGAGCTCCAGAGGAAGCTGACCTGGACCTCCTAATAACTCTTGGTGACTATCAAATAACCCTTTTGGGTCCCAGAGGAAGCAGCAGACCTGGAACTACTCTGACCACCATCTTGACGAAGGTGTAGGAAGCCAGGCTCTATTGAATCATCATCACTATCTACAACATTTGGAGCGATCCGATTCTGGTACGCTCTTCGTTGGAGCTGCAAAACATTGTGATAGTAACTCACAAGGCCTTCTGTGCCCTTGGACTGGAAGACAGCATACAGTTGGTCCCAGAAATTGTACTTGGATGAAGGCAGATTCTGTTGGATAATGGCGCTGAATTTCTTTTCTACATCCTTTGTCCATGTCAGTGCTGCATCCTCACCAATGCGATCAAGCCCCATTGCATAAAATGCTGAGCCCAGCTCGTGCTTCAGTTTGATCTTTTTCTCTGTCACATGAAATCTAATACAAGTAATGGAACCTGGGAGCTGACAATTACACTCATCTGGCATGCCCGTACAAATAGGACCAACATCAAGGGCTTCATTACTTTCTGCAGACAAAATAAGTTCTCCTAGAAACCTCAACACGTGGATCATTACAAGGTGACGAAGGCTTCCCAGTCCATTCTGGAATGTCTGCTTGACCACAAGGCCTAATTTGTGCACGAGAAATCGTGTCACTGCTCCCACCTGCTGATAGTTGATCTTCCCATCCATCGTACAGTGCCTGCTCCTCAGTTGTAAGCCCACTCTGCATGAACAAGGAGTTATCTTTTTATATTTTCACAGTATATCTTTAGCAGGGATTGCCACTGCAATAAAAGAGATAAAATTAAATAGACTAAAAGAGAAAAAACATAGTTCAGCATGCATAATTGTATGTGTGGTGTCTAGTGTTTGATGGTCAGCAGCATATATCAAGTGGCATAGTACAATAAACAACCTCATCACTTAGTCTTGTCATCCTAAAACTACAGGAAGTACGATATGAGAGAGTAACTTCTCATAAGCATTTAGAGCGGATCATATGGCTGAAGAAATATAAATACACAATCCCTCACACTAAAGTTTGAGAAAGACATTCTTAATCTTATGACCATTACCAAGATAAGCTTAAACTTTAGGATCATCCCAAGAATAAACTCTATTTGCATCAATAGCAAGTACCAATCAAATCAGGCGTAGCTAAAACAGTAACAAGCCAACTAAGTTTTGTCATTTTACAAATATGCATCAACTACCGTACTTACATTCTGAAAAAACACTTTCCAAATATGTAACTATACTTCATAACTATTAACCAAGTAATTACCCTGCCACATATGCATGGGACTTCTTGCGGTCTTGGTATTGGAATAGCAACAAAAAGATATGTTAATTTTGTAGAGACAACAATGCCATGTAAATTGCACATTGCTATTGGTTTAATGAATGCAAAAAGCATCACTTTTGTATAAAAAAATTGCGGTTATATAGCAATTTGCCAAACTAAAATCAATTTGGCTGCCAACTAAGTGTGGAAGCCAAACAGCCCCTTAGTTGCCACTAATTACTCAGACCAAAACAGGAAGGGTATTAGCAGCAAAGTTATGTGTGTCAAGCCATTGTACATTTTGTACTAATCACTACTAACCTATCATATCATGAAACAATGTTTTTACATGAAACAAAGAGAAATAATGCAAATCACATGGCAATGATAGTATGACAAACAATAGGGCTATAAAATGCAACAAGGTCATCTAGCCCTAAATGAAAAGAAAAGCAACAAACATGTAGGCAGCATGGTCACCTGACCATGAGCCTAGACCATGTCATTAAATAAACACCAACACAGCTTGGTGGGATGATCTCTTAATTGTCCACCTTAACATTGTTGCATAGACACTACCAAGTTTTTTAGACCTAGTTGTACATGAATCACAAATGAGGTGAAACCAGAAAAGTATGTGTAAGTTTTTCTAACTTGTTTTGGACGTCGAGGACGGCCACAAATGAGAAATTCATATGTACATCTTGTTGACACATTTCCATATAGAATAACACACGAGATTCCAAGTTCCTAAACGGAAGCTATGGGCCCAGAAATACAAGGCGCAAATATTGTTAGACTTGTAGACTAACCACACCAATAGTCTAGAATGTCCTAGAGTCTGAGACGGATTTTTATGCTTTGCCAAGGAATCTAGTATGTGTGTCGACGGGTTCACAAGCCTAGGATGTGTAAAGAGGTTGACAAGTGGGAAGCCCTCACAATAGAAGGCTTATCAAATCATAGTAGTTGGTGTCGTAGGTCTAGGGTGAGCACCCCCTTCGATTATGGAGCGAGGACGCAGCCCCGCATCCCTCGTATCGAGCGCAGAGCATAAGCCAGGCCCGGTGGAGCGGGGGCACCGCAGGTAGACGGGCGAGACGAGGCAAGCAGGAGGGTGACGGGGCAGGCTCTCCCGCCAATTATGGAGCCGATTAGACAAGTCGCACAATCGGACCTACAACCCCATCAAAGCACTTGAGTAGGCGTCAGGCCGTGGCAGGATGGCGTGCAATCGCCAAGTGTGTGAAATTCCCCGTGTATCCCCGTACAGGGGGCAAATAGAGGGGCGAAATCGTAAAGGCCATGGTCAAAAGCCCGCAAAGCGACCGTTAGGTCCTAGACTAGAGGGCGGCATCTTGTACAATTCGTCCCGGAATAAAATGGGGAGGATGGCATCAATAAGAGGAGGGCTCTTTCTTCCAGGAGGTGGGTGATCCTTCCGGCCACGAGTTCAGCCAGCAAAGGGGGCAAGAGTTCCGATCGAGCTGTTCCTAGGGGCGTGAACCGAGCTGTAGAAGGCTTCACGCGCCTAGGGGCAGCCCTGTTTTCTGTGCGCGAGGTTGTTCCCGCGACAGTTGGCTCCTTCTGAAACGTTCTCTCACAGTAGCTAGTGCCCATTCCAATTGTGGGAGCTCCAAGTGGGCCATTTTTGGTAAATAAAACGTACCATATGGGACAAACCAAAAGCCAAGTTACACTACCAAATTGTGTGCTAACCTAGAATGCACAAAGAGTGTTGGTCAATTAAGACAACGGGATGGTGGTCATTGAAGTCGAAATCAGCTAAGGATGGCGACCGTTAGGTCCTGGACTAGAGGGCGGGATCTTGTACAATTCGTCCCGGTATAAAAGGGGGAGGATGGCATCAATAAGAGGGGGGCTCTTTCTTCCAGGAGGTGGGTGATCCTTCCGGCCACGAGTTCAGCCAGCAAAGGGGGCAAGAGTTCCGATCGAGCTGTTCCTAGGGGCGTGAACCGAGCTGTAGAAGGCTTCACGCGCCTGGGGGCAGCCCTGTTTTCTGTGCGCGAGGTTGTTCCCGCGACAGTTGGCTCCTTCTGAAACTCTCTCACAGTAGCTAGTGCCCATTCCAATTGCGGGAGCTCCAAGTGGGCCATTTCTGGTAAATAAAACGTACCATATGGGACAAACCAAAAGCCAAGTTACACTACCAAATTGTGTGCTAACCTAGAATGCACAAAGAGTGTCGGTCAATTAAGACAACGGGATGGTGGTCATTGAAGTCGAAATCAGCTAAGGATTGTGTAACAACTCACCTGCCAAAGCAATTAGCCAAAAAAATGGATGAGTTGAAGTGTACGATCCACAATTGGCCACCTTGACTAGTGCCATTCCCGATGAGTAGAAGGTCAACTTCTACACATAAGCACTAGTGGTTGGTCCACCCCATTATACCACTTAGTCGCTTATGTGTTCATCATTTTTGGAATATAGTGGTTCACTTTCCTAACCGGCATTAATCACAGTTGCATAGTTCACCTGTGTCATTAGGAGAAGATAGGGGTAAATTTTAATTCTTAGAACCATTTATTAGTTAAATAATCCTATAATATACTCCCTCCGTCCAATTTTGTAAGGCATATTTTTTGAATGGTCTTGTCCAAAATAACGGGCGTATTTCATATCCCAATGCAAAATTAGTGTGATGTTCCCTTTATACCCCTAATAAATATCCATCTTTATTTTATATTCTCTACATGCATGCATTGAATATAGTCCTTAGTGATAATAATTAGGGGTAATCTAGTCATTTTCAATATCTTCTTGGTCTATGTGCCAAGAACGAATACATCTTATAAACTTGGATGGAGGGAGTTTCGACGACTTAAGAAAAAAATTGGCTACAAGACAGTAAAATGTTTGGCATTTGCTTGAGGACACTACAAAATTTGGTTTGGCTAGAAGACACTCCAAAACAAAATAGTTGCGGAATAGTAGTGGTGAAGTGTTTTTATATCTAATAGAGGGTCGCGGCGATATAGCAGGCATAAAATCCTCAAGTACAGTTGCAAAAATACTAAGTCAATCAATCAATCAATGTTGAAATTGAAAGAATCAATCTTGTATTAGGATAACAACCTATTGTGCAAGCCTTGGAGAAATGATTCGAAATGGAGAATAATTAGAATATGCGACAAAATGGATTGTATGAAAAACTGAAATGTATTTGTACTGAAGCACCGCAGCACAATGTTTACTATAGCGGGTCGTTACAGTGCAACAATTGTACAAGCGCTACAACTACTACTACATAGAACGCCATTATAGTACACTGTTTAAAACAATGACCATTCTATACATAATTTTCACTTTTTTGTAATAGTTATATATCTTTACTAATATAAAAGATTTAGTTGATGGTGGTAGTGGTGGTGATATATTCTCCCCTACCACCTCCCCTTCCAACAAAATCCTTTCTGTGTCTACCCATCGCCTCCTCATCAAGGTTTGCGAGTCGCAAAGTCGAGTCGAGTCGCTAGGGTACCGACTTGTAGACTAGTCGTGACTAGGTCAGACTAGTCGCTGACTAGTCGATACATGTCGATGACTATACTTTATAATTTTCTATAAATATACCAACATACTGCATACCAAAAACAGAGAACATAGGAGTGGAGAAGAAGTGAAGAACCTGGACAGCGAATTAAAATTATTGTATCAAGTTTTTCAATTAGCACAACAAGTAAAATATGAAGTAAATAAGTTGCTAAGTGTCTAGTAAGTCCAATAATAAGCAAAATACAACTTAAACATCCAAATCATCATCCAACATAGATTGTACATGTTCAACATAGCAGATAACAACTTAAACATCCAACATAGCAAACAACAACTTAAACATCCAAATCATCATCCAATTGAAATTCATGACTTCCTCAGCTATTGGTATGTACTCATCTATTAGTGCATTTTGCTTGCTCTGCTAGCAAAGCATTAGCACCAAATGCTTTAAGATGCCTTAAAGCAGTAACAAAGCAGTAGCTAGCTGCACTGCCCTCCTCCACTGGCTTCGCCCCTTCGCCCGCTCTGCTCTCCTCCGTCCCGGCGTCCGGCCCGCGCTCCCTCCGCACGCGCTCCCTCCGCCCGCTCTGCTCCTCCGCCCACTCGAGAGGAGATTTGGAGAGAAGAGGAGTAGGGAGATGAAGATGTACCTGCGTGCCTCCATCCGGCGACGAAGCTCCGGCGGTGGCATCTAGGGTTTCCACTTTTTTCCAGTCGGGCGCCGTTCTGAGTCCACGGGGTTGCGTCACATGTGAGGGGCTGGCTCGGTCTGGGCTTTAAGCCAAATGATTGAAGCCCAGTCGGGCGACTTGGGGCCTCCGGCTAGGCGCGACTAGCCGCTGGCTAGTCGGCTAGTCGCCCGACTAGCACACCTAGTCGAGTCGGGTGTAGCAACTAGGTCTGCTGCACCGACTTGTCGACTAGTCGCAACTAGTCGCGTGACTTTAAAACAGTGCTCCTCATTCTATCATTTTTTCTAGTTGTCACCACCAAACAAGGCTATAGCAGACCAGTCGACACTGGGTCATCCTCATCGTCGTAGTTGAGTAAGGCCACCTCCAGGCTTATCACGGCGTCGCCTAGGCGCCGCCTAGGCGTCCCGGCACCGGAGGGAGACCGCCGTGCGCGCTCGCCTCGCCTGGCCGGAGGAGGCGTAGGGACGACAGGCGCGGAGGCCCAGGGGCACGAAGGCGCAGGGATGACACATTTTAATCCGTAAAGTGCATGGGCATTGAACTAGTAAAATTGAAAGGTAGGGTGACCACTCATTGCTTACCACTATTTAGAGCAATACTCATAGCCATCCAAAATTCATCCCAAAGCCTCTAAAAGTGCATCTCACACTACAATAAAGCACAAGGCAGCAACCAAGTGGCCCTAGGCCGAGTCTCATACAGTTAGACATGATCAAAGTTTTGGCTATGGAGGAAGCTCAGATTGCATTGTTGTTGTTCTCATGTCAAGGTCACCACTGCAATTCGGAGTTTCTATCTAAACTCTTGTCTATCTTTTTAATCATTGAGTTTGCTAGATAATCCATCCCTTCACCTACAATGGCTTGTAAACCATGGTATGAACCTTGGTTCATAACAAGGTAAATACAATAGAAAGGAGGCCAAATGGTTGCAATTTGACAGGGAGGGGGCGTAAGGACAGAGAAGAGTCTATAGGCTAAGGAGAATTCTACTTCATGCTTTACTCTCAAGCATAGGCTCTTCCCTTTAAATAGAGAACACAACCTAACAATTCCATTTCCATCTAAGAGATATAGATAACTAGGAATATACCATTCTAGAAAACATGGAAAGATAATTAATATCATTCTAGAAAACATGAAAATAGATAATTAAGCAGCAGACAAAGAATCCCTCAACATTGGGATTTGTTGTGATAATTTCCATAACGTCACATCACTTGCGGACACGCAGCTCATCCTGGAGCTATAGGGTTCCCACGTCGACATGTGTGCACAATATCAGTGTCATGCCACGTCGAAAATCAACGAAGCTTCGATGGATGGTGGTGATCAAAGAGCCTCTTATTGTGGCTTCACATCAAGGAAGTTCGTGGCAAGGGCAACCGGAGTTAGGCAATAGAGACTCTTCATGCCATGGAATGCAACAAAGGTAGGGGAGACATGACGATATCACAATTCCCTGTTCTGTGCTGCCAACCGCATCGTGCTGGCTGGCGACGTGGAGAAGACACTCGCAAGATGACCATAATCTCCTTTTTTGCCAAATGAAGTGACCAACGATGAAGCCAAAAGCAACACAGTTGTTGTAGGAGGCGACATCAGCAGGGGTTGCAATGTGACTAGCAGTGTTGCCGACACCAGGGGTGGCACGTCCATTGCAACATCACGCGACGCCTGTTGCTTCCCCACATCTTGGCCAACATTGCCATCGTATCCTCCAATGTGGTAATGATGTTGTCAAAGGTGGCCATAATGTTGCCGAGTGTGGCCACCATCTTGTCATCTTGTTGATATTAGCCTTCAACTTGGCAAAGGGAGACTCGACAGTGGAGGCCATGGTGAGTGGCTTAGACACCAAGTTGTTATGAATATGGTAAATAAAATAGCATAAGTAGATCGGATGGCAGTAGCTACCTCTCAGGTATACGGTATTCCCTTAAAATAGAGAACACATCCTAACAATTCCATCTAAGAGATATAGATGACTAGGAAATAAATCAATCTAGAAAACATGGACATAGATAATTAGGCAACTAACAAATAATCCATCAATCCTGGGGATTGGTTGTGCCAACCAAGGTTCCAAATTTCGTTTTCGGTTCACATCTTGTCACCCTCCGACATCTGAAATTTCGACGAAATCTCGTTATTTCGGACAAAATTCAAAAAGAAAAATTCAAATCCAGAATTTTTTGGACCGAGATTGCTGAAATTTCGGACGAAATTGCCGAAATCTCAGACGAAATTGCCAAAATCTCGGTAAATTTCAATTGAACGAAAAATAGTTCAAACGACGTTAAAAAATTTGGATGGTCCTGACACATCAATAATGTTCCCATAAAAATTTCAAATGATGATCAAGCCTAAGGAATTTTTAAAAATTCTGACAATGCTACTGTCCTGTTAAAAGGCTGGCCGGCATATTTCAACCGAATAGAAAATAGTGCAAACCACGTTAGAAACTTGTGAAAATTTTTGTGGATGGTCCTGATACATCCATAATATTCCCATAAAATTTTCAGATGATGATCAAGCTAGTAGAATTATCAAAAAAATTGGACAGTGCTACTGAAGGCTGACCGACAAATTTCAACCGAATAAAAAATGGTTCAAACCACATTATAAAATTTCAAAAATTTTTGTGGATGGTCCTGATGCATCACTAATGTTCCTATAGAATTTTGAGATGATGATCAAGCTTGAGGAATTTTCAAAAAATTATGACAATGCAAAATACTGTAAAATGGTCTCCCGCAGCTAGAAAAATGGGAAAAAAATTTAAAAAATCATGAAAGAATAGCTTGATAACATAAGTTATAGAATTCTCATTTTTTAGTTGAAATACAGCATGCACCTACTGTTCATTGACAAAGATGCATCACATCACATGCATATATATAATATATAATTTGTATATATATATATATATATATATATATATATATATATTGCCAAAAATTTTACATGTATTCCTCATAAATGGCATTCTAATTCTCTACAAAAAAAATTGGTCCCAAACCCGGCACAAAAACATAGCAATCTGACAAAAAACACAAAATCCTGCCGAGATTAACCGAAATCTCGCCGAGATTTCAAGTCACTGTAGCAATTTGATTTTTTTTTTTCAAATTTATTTTATTTTGCCAGGACCATGAATCTCGGAGGGAGCCAAAATCCGAGAATTCACCAAAATCTTGCAAAATCTCGTTGCGATTTTGAACCTTGGTGCCAACTGCCATAACAATATGTGGGTGATCCAATTTATTATGATGATTTAGGTTAGATAAAGTAATTTATAGGGAAGAACATAACCTAGAAGTGATTTCAACTATAGTTACCGGATTTGCTGTAAACCCCCGCTAATCGTGAACCGGATTCGTCGAACTCGAACCGGTTTAGGTTACGGGGTTCGTGTTCATAGTGGAAATTGGAAGAAAAAGTGGTGAACCGCGAACCCGAATGCTGTACCGTGACTCAACGAACCGCTCTTCTAGTAACTATGATTTCAACAGCACTACTTTGAGAATTGATGAGTTGTCATAAGGCCAAGAGCGATGTGCATTATCTAAGTTGTGATGTGACATGATATCACTACGCATTCACTCAATCATATAACGGGTTTCATTGAAGATGCAATTGTAAAAATTACTTACACGTTAAAAATATGCATCATTAGACTAGAAGTAGAATCTCTTTAGTTGAATCATATATTAGGCTAACTGAAATCTAGAAAGAATAGTACCCACCTTCATGTGTATATATCTAGCAGAAGCAGAACAGGTAACATAATAAAGGTTAATAGCACAAGCATCAAACCATGGATACCTATGTAGAGAACTTCCATTATTGTAACATCCTCATTTTGGCTTTCTGGAGAAAAACCTAATTTAAATAAAGTAAATTCAAAATTTGGAGTTTCATTGGTGTTTATAATAACCTGGCATCCATTCCCCTCCGAAATCGGGAATTAATTCCCTCCCGAGCGAAAAATCGGATTTTCCAGTTCCCGCCGGTACCTGAAAATTTACCTGAGTCCAAAAATGCTCCAAAAATCCCCAAACCACCTCTAATAGGTTCCAAATATTCTAAAATGATTTTAGGAATCATTCCCCGAATTTTTGGACCTCCGTTCCTATTTTATTGCGCGCGGCTTTTGTTTAATGCCCGCAATTCGCTCCGGAATATTTAATTCCACAAATTTCATCCAAATTCAACCAAACCAATTCCATTGAGTTCCAAATATTCTAAAATGGCTCTAGGAATTTTTCCGGGATTTTTAGGCCATTTTTCCTAATTTTTCTTTAGGGCGAATCTTTTGCGTAAAAGAGGGCCAATAGGGTGGTGACACGTGGCAAGTGAATAGTGTCATCTTCAACCTCTAGCCATGCATGGTTGGTGGAGCTCAAGCAAGCAACAATGGAGGGAGACCTTCTTTAAATGCTTGTAACTCCCTCCACGCAACTCCAAACGACGAACGGCCGGTTGCGTTGGATTGGTAACGTCGTCCTCTTCACATCCCCCACCACCTCTCGCCGGAAAACTCGCCGGAGTGCGCACAATCGGGCAAAAACCAAAAACCGTCCAAATGCATTCAATCCTCTTTTACTCGGCCGTTTCTCGTCCAAACGTCGCACCGCCGCCTCCATTCTCTCCCTATAAAAGCCCTCTTCCCGGTGGTATGATCCTCTTTTGGCATATCCCCTCCGTTCAATCTCTAGCTCAAGAAAACCGACGCCGGGTGCAAGTTTTTCGGTGTTCTTCGTGTTCGTGCTTGTCCCGTCCTCTCCGGTGAGCCATTCTTCTTGTTTCTTAGTTCCTTATGACCGTGAGGAAGTCTAGAAGCTCATCCAACAATTGGTTGTAGGTTTAATCAATTTTTGGCGATGGATTTCGCGTTCTTTTCCTTTCGGCCGAAGCTCCGTTCGTCGTCGAATTCATCAACTCCGGTGAGTTTAGATTCAATTCCTTCCTCCTATATGTAGCTAAGGATGTAATCTAGAGGTTCTAGCCTTTTATTTGGATCGATTCCATGCAAAAACGGGTTAAAAATCAAGTTTTTGAGGAAAGTGCGTTCTCTGTTTTCTTTGGAATGCACTGTGTACGTGGTGCATGTGTGCGTGCTCGCCGCCGGCCGGCCAGCCGCCCGCCGCCGCCGGCGATCCGGCCGGCTGCCGCGCCGCTCGCCCTTCACAAGACGCGGGCAGACGCCGCTGCTCATGGCCGGCGCCACCACTCCGCCACCGGCCACGGAGCCCGCCGCCGCCTCACCGGCCGCTTCTTCCTTCCTCTCTCCCTCAAGCTCTCTCTCTCTCCTCCATGCCATGGCCATGGCTTCCATGGCAAGCTTGTAGGAGAAGCCTTCCCCTTGAGGATGACATGTGGGGCCCACTGTCATAGACTCAAAGCCTAGTCAAAGTCCAGTCAAAGCTCGGTCAACGGTTGACCAGTCAAACGAGGAATATTCCGGGAATATTCCCGGTTTTCCGATTTATTCAAAATTCAAACTTCGGAAGCTCATAACTTCTTCATCCGAACTCCGTTCGACTCCATTCAAATTTCTAAATTCATCTAAAATCAAGATCTACCTGCCAGTATTAATTTTATAATTTTTAGATTTTATTTATTTTCTTGTATTTATTTGTTGCCTCGATTTGCGCGTAGACGAGACCGCCGACGCGACCGTCGACGCCGCCGCCGGACTTCACGCGTTCGACGACCTTCCCACGAACGAAGGCAAGTCCCTTGACGCATTTTGATCCCATGTTTATGAAATGCTTTTTATCTGTTTATAAAGTTGCATGGCTATTTTAATGAAATATGTCAAATATAAGTGATAGTTAATCCGAATTTGATGATTCCTCCTGGACATTGTTAATCATATCCGTTGTAACCCTAGAACATTGTTTATACCATGTTTATGTTATATGGTGTCCTTTGCTACATAGTTCGGTAGAAATGCTTAGGACCCCTTTTCCGATGAAAACAACCCAGGGGTGGGGCTATTCAAAAAGAATGTTATCAAATGTGATTTGAAAGCTACTAGTATGATTTTAGTACTGTTTTCTAAAATAAAAAGAAAAGGAAAAATGATTTCGACTTGGGCGGCATGGAATGTCGGGTGGGAGCGGATCGAGCCTTGATCTTTTTGTGCAAGTACCGTCCCAAGTCATATAAGGACCGACGCTTATGATTGCCATTTTAAGCAATACCGTACTACCACATGTCTATAATGGTACGACCTGGCTCACTAATTTGTAGAAGCCTAGTTTAGACTCACCACTCGGTTGTTGTGTGAGAGCCGGAAGGAGGCATTGTTGTGGTTGTTGTTTTTCTCACACGGCGCAAGAGGGGGCTTCTGTACTGGGCGGATGGAACCCTAACAGCGGTGAAACCTCAGCGGGTGGGTCTAGCTAGGTAGATACAACTATGCTTGACCTTGTCCACGATCTCTCTGCCGGCACACCAAAGGAAGTGTGTTAATAGCTTGGCATTAGGAGATGATCGTGTCGTGTGGGTAAAGTTGTACACCTCTGCAGAGTAAAACTATTCGAATAGCCGTGCCTACGGTCAAAGGCAAAGCAAGAAATGCTTTCATATTGGTAGGCTTTGGTTTTGGTTTTAAAAACATAAAAGTGTTTGGTTTTGGGGTTCGGGAGTGGTTAGGACTCTCGAATGTTGTTTGGCGGATAGAGCCAACCAGGTGGATAGAACCTGTTTTACATTTGACGGATGGAGTCACATGATTAACTTTGGTCCTTTAAAAGTTGGCGGATAGAGCCCGTATGTTAGTGATGGTGGATAGAACCTCACTACGTTATTAAATAATTCAATTATTAAAAAGATTTGTAAAAGATGCTTTGTGAAATTACTTACTTAAGTATGGTTTAATCAAATGTGGCTTTATGCAAATAAACCCTACTAAGCTTCCTTTGGAAAGCCCCACATGATCATATTTTCCCGACTTGCTGAGTACTTTTGTACTCACGTGCTACACCAACATTGTCATCATCAGAGAACTTTCAAGATGCTGCCGAGGAGGAGGAGGAGTTCTTCGAGGAGGATTGCCAGGAGGACTAGTTGCGTTTTAGTCGTCGCCTGTGGCGTTGTGGCGTTCGCTTGTTGCTTTCTTTTGCTTCCGCTGTTTTGTGTGTCCGGTCGTTGGACCGAGTATTGTAATAAGTGGCCATGTGGCCCATACTTGCATACTTATATTACAAGTTTCGTTTTGTTCGGCAATGAAGTATCACTGTGACTGTGTGTACTAGCTACTGATCTGGGACTAGTACGGAAATACACAGGAGATCCTGGATAGCCGATCCGGGGTCTCACAATTATTTTTTCTACCATGAAACCATACCTTATGCCCAACCCTTTTTAAACTTCACTAGTCGCCAATGGTAGCCACCGTTAAACACCAATGATCCCTTAGACTTCATAGAAATGCATCACCCTTGCAATCCAAGTTGCACAAATCTTGAAGCAAGCGAATGGTAATCACCATCTACCATTCATTCATGTTTTAATATTTTTGCAACTTTCAAATAGTGATGCATGGAAGCAGCTCCTTATGTGTGTGTATAAAACGGTTATTTTCCCTATATATCACATGCAAAAAAGTTTAAATTTTTTTGGATGTCGAGTTTAACTAGTTTACTAACTAGTTCAAACAAGTTTGAACTGAAATTCAAATTGAGTTGCCTTTTTTTTACAGTAGTTTGATTGTATGTATGTGTTGATTATATATAGAGCAACAAAGCATGTGATCTAAATTTGTTCAAAATCTTTGAATTCGAGTATATTTTTTTCAAAGGTATGCGTCTCATTTGAATTGTTATAGATGAGCATATACCCTAAAATTGAAATTTCTCGAAAAAAATATACCCGAATTTGGCTTGAATTCGTGCATTTGAAATCATGGTGCCCTAACACCATGGTGTCCCATTTCGACATCCTATATAGTGTAATTAATTGAGACACCATGGTGCATGGGCAACATGATCTCAAACAGGTATTTTCCCTATGTATCATGTGCAAAAATGTTTGAATTTTTTTATGTCGAGTTGAACTAGTTTACAAACTAGTTCAAACAAGTTTAAACTAAAATTCAAACTAGAGTTACCTTTTTTATGGTAGATTGATTGTCGGGTTGTGCTGATTATATATAAATCAAAAAAGCATGTGATCTAAATTCGTTCAAAATCTTTGAATTCAAGTATATTCTTCGAAGGTATACGTTTCATTTGAATTGTTATAGATGGATATATACCCTAAAACTGAAATTTTCAAAAAATAAACCTGAATTCAAGAGTGAAAGGTCAGCAGACCCCTCAGGTTTTTGGGACTCCTTAGAGGAGAAAGGATAAACAGATAAAATTTAGCTAGAATTAGAAAGAATAAAGCCATAGTCCGCCCCAATGTAATGAACACAAGCATCTCATTTTCCTTCAACTAGATCAAGCAAATGGCATGGCATTGACAAAAGAACGGTGAAAACACTCTGACATGATCCAGCATCTCCCCTTTCTCATCGTGACCATCAGTCCAGCATCCTGAACAATGCTCTGTGGTCTATGTACAGGGAAATCTAAGGACCAACAACTATAATTTGACAGACTGAAAAGAATGACCACATTCTGAATCTAGATCCCCAATGTAATGAACACAAGCATAGAATCAACTAAATCTATAAGAAGCGCAACATTCAAAAATCGAAACCATGAGGCAAGGAATTACCTGCGGCGAGGCAGACCCACAGGGCACATTGATGATATCATTATTTGCAAACATCTGGCGCCGGAGCATAAGGGCCCTGCAGAGGTGGCTGTCGGGATTCTTCCCTACGACCCAACGTTCATCTGGGCTCTTCGCCACAAGGCGCACCCAGTTGAGCATCCCCACGAGCACCTCCCTCTTCCGCTTGAGATGCGCCAATCCGGCTCCCGCGGGGTCCTTGGTCGGCGACAGGAACTTGTCCTTCTTGGCGTTCGAGCGGTGGCCGGCATTGCTACTGCTCCCAGACACCTTTTCCTGCTTTCCTGGCTTGCGGATGATCTGCTCCAGGACGGAGAGGTACTTGGCGTACACCAGCTTGACGGTCGCGTCCAAGGCCGGGTCAGCTTCTCGGCGATGGCAGCCCAGGACGCGACGGCGGCGAACCCGCCACGAGAGCGGACGTCGAGGTACAGTCGGAGCAGGTCCACCGGACGGCCGTCCCCGAGCTCCGGCGGCATCGGGAGGGACGGGGTCGCACCGGGGCCCCGCGCCTCGGCGAGGAAGGCGGCCAGCACGCCTTCGAACAGGGCGGGCGCGCGCGCCTCGGGGTGCCCGGCGTGCGGGATCTCCAGACCCGCGAGGAGCCCGCGAGCGCGGAGCTCGCCGATTACGCCAAGCACGGCGAGGACTGCGTCGTACGGGCCGCTGGACATGGTAAGAGGCGGCGGCATGGCCGCCGCGGGCACGGTGGGCGCGCCCGGGTCCTGCACGCGGTCGGGGTTTGGGCTTGGGGTGTTTGTTTTGAATGGGACCACGGAGGAATTAGAGGGAGGTGGTGGTGGGGTTGGGAATTTTTTTTATAAATAATCGTTTTTTATTCGTGTATTACAAAAATATACGGAGGTTTATTTTTTTTTTGCAAAAGTATCCTATTTTCGCGCCATGCTAGAGCGAAAAAGGGCTAGTCGCGGTGGACAAATAAGTCGTAGTCACGCCACCGTGGCGCGAAATTGCCACGTCATGCCACCTCAGCCGCACGGGGCTAGCCACATGGCCTCGTCGCGCCAGGGGGGAGCGACTTCTTCTCGTGCCAGCGTGGCGCGACGGGCAGACTGACCAAACCAGAAGGCAAGAAAGAAAGAAAGAGAGGAAAAGAAAAAAAGAAAAAAAAAGAAAAAAAAAGAAAAAAAAAGGAAAGAAAGAAAAACAAGGAAAGAAAGAAAGAGAGGAAAAGAAAAAAAGGAAAAAAGAAGAAGAAGATTTCATGTTAGTATTTTTTTTCAAAATTTGCAGAAATAAATAGATTAATCTTAAATAATGAAATGATTTTATAAATTTTTATGAAGATGTAAGGATTAAGATTATATGATAAAACAACTACGGTCCATCTATATCTAAATTGTTTAAATCAAGTTTACTTAAAGACATATTTAGGGTTTACGGGTTTTGTTATTTTTAAACCTCCGAATCGAACAAAATAAATTTCAAAATTTTTGTTAAGCTATAATTATTCATAATATCTCACAGAAAGTATTATGTTGCATGCGAAATTGAAATGTACAAATTAAGTTTACCGTAAAGACCCATTTATCAAGTATTCCGAAACTAAAGCGTTTAAGTCTTTTCGGTAGTCCGTAAAATATCGTGTTTAGGGGTAATTTTTCGTAAGAATGGATGAGATTTGCTATTTGATATCTGGGCTAGCATATTATGGAAAAATATTTTATCTACACCGTTGTTTGCATCTAAAATTCACTAGCGCAATAACCCTAAGTGGTATCGAGTAGTCCCAAACTATAACGCTTAAGCTATTTCGGCAGGCCGTAAGATATCGTGTTTGGGGGTAATTTTTTGTAACAATGGATGAGATTTGATATTTGATATATGGACCGGCATATTATGGGAAAATCTTTGATTTACACCATTGTTTGCATCTAAAACACACTAGCTCAATAACCCTAAGTATTATCGAGTACTCCGAAACTATAGCGTTTAAGCCTTTTCGGCAGGCTGTAAGCTATCGTGTTCTGGGGAAATTTTTTGTATCGATGGATGAGATTTGATATTTGATATATGGACTGACATATTACGGGGAAAATTTTGATTTACACATTTGCTTGCATCTAAAACGCACTAGCGCAATAACCCTAAGTATTATAGAGTAGAAAAAAAGCGCTTAAGCCTTTTCGGCAGGCTGTAAGATATCGTGTTTAGGGTTATTTTTTTGTAACAATGGATGAGATTTGATGTTTGATATATGGATTGGCATATTATGGGAAAATCTTTGGTTTACACCATTGTTTGCATCTAAAACGCACTAGCTCAATAACCCTAAGTATTATCGAGTACTCCAATAAGATATCACGCATGGTCCAATACAATACATAGGAAATGCATAAATGCAAAAATACAATACATAAGTACATAAGCAACAACATAACATCACAACGCAGAGCCCTTCTGGTAAACGAAATAACGGTAACAATGTAACATTACAATATACGAAATGCAGAAATAATGGCTTAAAGTTAACATGCCTTAGGTAAACGAAACAATAAGGGTCCTTTTGCTACACTACTGAGTGCACCGGGGATATTTCCCCTTGCGCAAACCATCAGTGCCTGCCGCCCTGGCCCTAGCCGCCCTCTCGCGCTTCCTCTCACGCTCGGCCTCCCGCTGGACCGCCAGGCGCAGCCGTTCGGCCTCCCTCTGTGCACGCATTTCTTCGGCAGCCTTCATGCGCTTCTCCTCCTCCTGGTGCTCACGCCACTGCTGCTATACCATAGCTCTGCGATGCGAATACTCCCGATCCCGCATCCTCTCCATGTCAGGTGTCTACTCCGCGTCGTAGAATTCGACGAACTCGCACAACGGAGGCTGCAATTGGTGAGAGTAGATAGTATTACCGTATTAAGGTTTGCACGGTTTGATGTAACATGAAATGCGAGTACGCACATACCGGGCTGCTCCGCCGCATTCGCATCCCCAACATTGGCTCGGAGTCGTGGTTGCGGCAGCTCCAGTATCTCATACCGTATGTGTATGAGTTGTATACAGACTGCCGAAAGCGGCATGGATCCCCGCATAGGCACATGCGGACCTGCGTGCCCTCGGGGATGGCTACGACAACGCTGTGGCTTGGGGGCGAGGGGAACTCCATTGGCACTGGTTGGTTGGTTGGCGAGCTTGCTGTGATTATTGGGAGGCGACCACTCGGCCTTAAATAGCCAGCCATAGGGGAGAGTGGCGGACTTAAGAGAAGTTCAAATCCGAGAGCATCGGATTCTTCTGACGCTTTGCATGCGATGGGACAAAAGCAATAATGACACGAGTTTGATTTGACAAAAGCTGACAGAAATGTATAATCAACAACAAACATTACAATGCAGAAATACAACGTAGCAATACAATACTCAATCATCGACCTCCTCGTAGTCTGTAGGATCGAAGTATACGAATATAGCAATCAGAGGGGGGGTGAATGATTGTGCGGAAGCTAAAACCAAATTCTTGACCTATTAAAAGTTCACCCCAAAACAGAACCAAATAATTGCCTCGTTTTCGACAAAAACAGAATGACAGAGGTTTGGTAAAACGAGAATTCCCGGAGATCCAACCATCGAAACGATCTGAAATTTGGACACAAGAAACTAGATTCTAATACGAATCGAACCCAAAAAGAATCAGCTCGATCGGACTTACGGATCAAAAGTTATGAGCTTCGCAAGCTTGCTGATCCAGAACTTGACGAGAATCAATCTAATCAAAACTTCAAGATTAAACAAGAACGACAAAAGATTGATCAACTAGACTTTGAAAAACACTAGATCAATACCCTAGAGAGGTTTTTGATGGATCAAATCAAGATAAAACTTGAAGAACAAAAACCAATCTAGAACTAGAACAAACATGCAAACAAGAACCAAAACAGAAAATACTGTAGCGACGTGGTTACTGTAGCACGCAAAAATCTTGGAAGAATTGATCTTTATTTCTTGTCTAAAATACTCTCATCAAAAGAGTACAAACCCTAAAACCAAGCTCAAAGCTTGATGCGCTCAGCTCTACTTGGTGCCTTTCAACAGGAGACCCCCACCTATTTAAAGCACCAACCCACAAGGAGTTCTGAATACGATTCCTTTTCCCTAGAAGGAATCCGTATCCAACTCAACTCTACTTGGCCCAACCAGGCCGAGTACAACTCTTGCACGCGTATGGCAACCCTACCATACTCACGTGACTAACACTTTGCACGCGTATGGCCACCTGCCATACTCACGTGACTAACACTTTGCACGCGAATGACCTCCTGCCATTCTCACGTGACTAACCATTCTTCATGTGCACCATTCTCTTAGCTCGAACGTCCCGCATGACATCCTTGACCACCAAGACCTCAGTTTCTCCTGAACCTAGTCCCGAACCTCAGTTCCTCCATGAACCTAGTTCCGGTCCCGTCATCGACCACATTCGTCTTCGAGCAATACACGCACATGAACAAACCACAAACAAATCCGAGCACAAGTCCACGACTTGACTCAATGTCAATCCATGCAACTACTCACATGAGTATTGCATAAAGTCCACTTCAAAAGAAGCATCATGAAATCATTACAAATTTCAAATTCACATTCAAAATTCAAATCCAAATCGCTCAAAACCCTAATTGAGCGAAAACGCATTCACGACGGACAAACAAAGTTGGTCCGTTGTATAGAAAAGTTTCGTTCCAAGAAGCCAACCAAGCGGAAAAACACGTTCACAACGGACAAACAAAGTTGGTCCGTTGTACATGCAAAAATGGCTTCGGTCATGAGCTCAAAACAAGTTCACAACGGACCCCAGAAGCTTGTCCGGCGCAAACGTGCCACGCTCGGTTTCACAAAAGTAAAACCCTAGAAAAAGTCCATTCACGACGGACAAAAAGAATTAGTCCGTTGTACATGTGAAAATCTTGGTTCCAAGAAATTATCCAAACCGAAAAAGCTTGTTCACAACGGACCAAGAAAAACTGTCCGTTGTACATGTGAAAATGAATCCTCAAAAAGCCATTCACGACAAACTGTCCGTTGTACATGTGAAAATGAATCCTCAAAAAGCCATTCACGACAGACCCAAAAACTTTGTCCGTCGTACATGCGAAACTTACTGGATTCTTGGAAAATAGGGTTTGGCTCATGCGCTCAAAAACATGTTCACGACGGACACAAAAACTTTGTCCGTTGTACATAGGAGAAAGAGGTTGTCAAAAAGCATGTTTACAAAGGACCAAGAAAGTTTGTCCGTCGTAGATGGGAAACTTACTGTTTTCTTTAGGATTGGTCGGCGCCAAGGCAAAACTTCTTGTTTCTTGTCAATTGTCAAAACACATGAACAAACACATTTTGCAAATTCAAATCTAAGTTAATTTTTCAGTTCAAAGCCAATTTTTCAAAGACATGATTTCACAATCTCCCCCTTGATGAAAACATTGGCAACACCACTTAGAATTGAACATTTGGCATTCACTTTACAAAAGATTTTGAAATCCAAAGGATCAAAGACCAAAGTAAGAAAACACAGAAATCCCCCTTTGACCAAAATGCAAAACAAAATCTCCCCCTGAGAATGAAAATGTGTGTGAATGTGCAATGCGCCCAAAAAATTCAAAAATTCTCCAAACTTCTCCCAAAAATTCTCAAATTTCCAAATACAACTCTCCCTTTTTCTTTAAACTTTTCAAAGAAAGATTTCCAAATTTCTCCCCCTTTGACAATGGATTCATCAAGAGTAACAAGGGAGTGCCAAGATAGGAAAAGATGAGCTCATTCGATCATATAACCTTATATATCACATAATATGCAAAATACATGATCTTGATGTGATTTTAACAAGTTAGGGAATGACATGCATCTCAACCTCAATTTAGTCAACTATAGCCAAGTACTAAGCAAGATCTTAGCAGAAAAAGCAAGACTTTAAAAATTGAAGCAACTAACAACTTAGGGCGAGCAAGTAGTTTCAACTCCAATCTAGTAGACCAATTTAATCTTTAAACAATAAGTTGCATGTGGCATGCTTGAAGCATACTTCTTTTATTTTCTAGGAGTGGCATGCTTGAAGCATACATCTTATCCTTGAGGTAATGGGATGCTTGAAGCATACTTATTAACCATTTTAAGGAAAGCATGCTTGAAGCAAATAACTTGAAGCTTTAGCCCTTTTTTATTCCCTTTTCTTTTCTTTTTCTTTGATCGTAAAACATGCAAGAGTGATTAAGAGGTCTTATGAAAGAATAAAGTTGAAACCACACTTGCTTCATAGCCCAAATTTGTCAAGAGGATTCAATATCAAGCCTAGAAGAGTAAGATATCACAGAGTATTTAGCTATAGGTAATCGATCCAGGGAATTCCACAATGTCATTTTTAGTTCAAGTGAGACAATTAGATTATCATATATTAGCTCAATTACATAACATATAAAGAAATATGATAAAGTGAGCTCATCAAGTGAAAGAACTTGGCAAAGAAACTCCCTCAAAACAATCCCATTGGATGAACAATTCCAAGTTCTCCCGAATAAAAGCAAAAGCGAGAAGAAGACAAAGGTTTTGTGAAAATGTCTGCCAATTGATGTTCAGTATCCACATGATGAAGCACAATGTTGCCTTTCAACATGATCTCTAAGAAAGTGAAATCCAATATCAAATGCTCAAGAAAGAGGATTACTCAAGAGGTGGCACGAACCAAATCAATTCAACATCTTCCAAAGTCAACATCAGAATAAGCTCTTAAACTAATGCATAAGGAAGCAAAAAGCCAAATGCCAATATCTTGAGTACCATGGATATACGAAAATTCACTTGACCGTTTGTTGATGTGAAGCACGTGGGAAGAGTCTCTCATGTAAACCTCCAATTATCTCATCGTCAACAAAGATCATCATCTTTATGAACAAAGACACTCTCCCTGAACATATGCACTTGTACTGCATCATTTGAACTAGTGCCTTTTGCGAAAATAGAAGTGGAAGAAACATCTTGAAGATAACACTTTTAGCACGAGATGCATGAGTAAAGGAGAACCAAATCTTATCACTAAACATATGAAGTGAGCATCAGAAATTCACTAGCCACATGTTCTCCCTCCTCGCGTGAGAAGCCTACATAGAAGCGAGAAAGTGTCGAGGTCTCAGATCTTGGGGTTAGAAATAAGATGTTTAGGAATCGATCTTGAGACACACGATGCACAATAGTAGGCACAACACGAGTATTCTTATGTACAAAATCAGATTTGCCTTTTCCGTGTTTTTAGCATCAAAAGGTGTTTGTTTCACCCTAGGCACATAATGAGAAGTAGAATGTGCCTTTAAAATTAGACCTAGCATTAAACCTTTCTCTCTTTTGTTGTTTAGCTAGTCTAAAGCAAAAGTCTACTAAATGTCCATCTCTACCACAATGAGTGCAAGTGTACTTAACATTATGTTTAGCGTTGGAAGTAGAAGCAACATTTGCATTCATCATAGTAGAAGGTAAAAGGCCAGCAGATTTGAAGACAATTTTCATAGGCTCATTTGAAATCTCAAGTTTGTCATTGCAAGGAGCATAAACAACAGAGCGAGGTTTAGTTTCATATGAAGCATGAAGATCAAAACCTAAACCTTTCTTGTTTGAGCTAACCTTAGATTGATCCAAAATCATGTTCAACTTTTTCTTGCCATTAGTGAATCGTTCCAAAGAGTTTTGCAAGTAATCAACTTTATTAGCAAGAATTAAACAATTATTGCGTGGGAGGTCTGAACGGTGGTGTCGGCGGCGGTCGTGTACTAATCCAGACCCCCTGCTGTCTTACGCCCGACGTATGCGACCCCACACTGGCGGCGTCAAAACTATGCCGGCACGAAATGGCCCGCACAATCCTCGCCGTCTTCGCGATCATTCGATCCATGAACGCCGTGATCTCCTCCCGAGAGGTCTCCAAACCCCCGCACAAACGGCCTCTCATGGACCTCAAGTCTTGCTCCATCTCTATCCCCATGTCGCCCTGAAAGTGATGACATGACGTAAGATATATGTATGCTTGCATGTCGTTTAAAATTTGAGTACATTGCCTAGTTGACGTACCACAAAGTGCATCGCCGATGCAACATGGGTGGGTATGTGTCGTGAATACGAGCCGGTACGATATCCTCTGGGTCAGCAGGGGGCAAAAGGCGTACTCGTGTAAGTGGGGAGTACCATTGCAGGTACTCCTGGTATCCCTGATGTCGTATATGTCATAATCTGCAACCCGGTCTTGTAGTGCATGAGTCCACTGCTCAACCCAAGGGGCCATCTTCACGGCCCAGTTAGTCTGGCGGCCACCTCTCCTCGAATGCCTGCGAAAGTTGTAAACCCGTTAGCATGTGCAATGAGTTGCATTCGAAATGTAAGGGGGAGTGAAGTTACCGACATGTGTGTCTCTGTGGGGACTGGCACGCCGCGTGGAACAGGGACCTCCTACCTGAGTCCCAGCTGCCTCATTACCCGGTGAACCGAGTAATCCTCAACGTACACATCGTACACAAGCTTCCGTCGTGTGATCGAGTACACAAGATCTCGCGCGCAAAGGACGGACAAACCGTGCGGTGCGCGCTTCTTGACCTCCGGTACGGTGTAAGGCTCTCACCGGACACGCTCGGGTCGCAAAAGGTCGAACGCCTCGGTGAAGTGTGCATAGACACTCCGTACCTGCAGACCAGCCCATTGTGGCTACAGAAGGTACCGATAAAAAGTTAATACGAAAAAGGCAGGAATGCGAGATTGCATAGTACAAAAAACATGTACGTACCCGTCTGCGGCACCAAAGAGATCCCATCGTAGGGTGGTCCACCTCCGTGTCCCCGTAGAACTCCGGGCCATAGACCCGGTCGTCAACCCATGGCCGTCCAATCTGGAAGCGCTCGAATGACCATAGCATGAGCAGGAGTGGGCACCCGGAGAGGATCGAACCGAGGCGCGTCCTGAGGCACGCATCGCATAGACCCCGGTAGGTGGCACAAAGTACACCTGACCCCCAGCTGTACTCAGGTACCTCGTGGGGGGTAGCATCCGCTATGGCCCGTGCGATCGGGACAAGCCTATCGTCGACGTTGTCTCCATGGGTCGTGGTGAACATCACCCACCCGAACAACCACAACAGGTAAGCCTCCAGGTGCCGGCTCACCTGGTACTCCGTGGCGTCCCCAGCCATCCTAGTTACCTGCAGTAAGGAAAGCTCATTGGTTACACAGATAAAATAAATCGGACCAATTTTGAATCGTGCCAACACATACCTCGAACTGGCGAAGCCACGTAAGAGTGGGACTGTGCCTCTGTCGTGGGTGTAGCAGGGTGTACTGCAACTGGCCTCCCTGTGCAGGGGGAGGACTCCTGCGAACCGAGCAAAAAGGTCATCACGCCAGTCGTCATCCACCTCGGCTGGTACAACCGCCTGGCCAGCGATTGGGAGACCGGTCAGCATCAAAACATCCTGCAGAGTGGGCGCCATCTCTCTGCAGGGCAGGTGGAAGGTATGCGTCTCAGGCCGCCAGCGGTCCACGAGGGCAGTAAGGAGGGATATCTCGACGATGACGACCTCACCATCCAGACCTTCGACGTGGTCCTCCCGTGTGGCCTCCACCATCCGTGCAAGGGGAAGTAGTCCTGCCACCTCCAATCTACAAAAATGAATTACAAGTAAGAACATAACGTGTAACATAACCCATTCAGTACCATAAAACTTGCTATGCTTACATACCTTGGTAACCAGTGGTCGTCAAGGCCCCATGCACGTACTAGAGTCCGCGTGGACAAGACACCAGGATCTGTGCCCGCTCTGGTAGTAGCGTGCAACCGTGCACGGTGGCGTGCGTCCAAGTGACGATCAAGAAGGCCGTATGACCAATCGCAACCCTCGCCCACAGCCGCCATACCTGCACAGAACAAACAGATTAATAATTTATAATGATGAAATCAAAGATAGACATTAAGTCAAAAGGAAAAACAGGATAGATTTGCTAGATTTAATCTAAGAACAACTAACATAACTAGCGATGATGACAATCTCAGCTAGCAGATGCAACGAGCAGAGGATTTTTCGTGCCCCAGAACAAACACATGTAGTTTTCTTCAATACATAATCAGACGCAATTCTTCTAATATTACAAGTAGTCACTCCTCGAAGCATGACATACAGAAGGAACATAATTGTTTTCAGGAGTCATAGCCATAAGAATTTAACGTACACATGTATGATTATTACATTCCATACAAACGGGAGGAACCCCAGAACAAGGCAACACGCCTTAGAGGCATATACGTCAAGACCCTCCATCTGAAACGCTCTTCGCAGGACATTTGTTCTTCCTGTGGCCGTACTCTCCACATAGGACACACCTCCGGACAGGGCCTCCAACCTCGGACTCATCCATGTCTGTCGGTGTATTCTACACCAGGGTTCCCACTACACTTCAGTAGGAGCCGCCAGCAGACACGTGGCGTCCAGACCACGCCGCTGGCGGTCAGTGAGGTGGTCGCCCAGCGGTCGGGTGGCGACCAGGCCACACCGCTGGCGGTCAGCCGTGTGATCGCCCAGCGGTCAGGGGGCGACCAGGCCACGCCGTTGGCGGTCAGTCGTGTGATCGCCCAGCGGTCAGGTGGCGGTCAGGCCACGCCGTTGGTGGTCAGCGGTGTGATCGCCCAGCGGTCAGGTGGCGACCAAGCCACGCCGCTGGGCGGTTAGCAAGGTGGTCGCCTGGCGGATGTACGGCGCCCAGCCCACACCACTAGTGCTCAGTTCCCGAGGCCACCTAATAACCAGCGTGGCCGCATAGGAGGTCAAAGACATTTATTGCGTATTGTGCGCATTAAATGGGAGTAATAAAGGTCGCAGCACGGCGGCGTGTGTTTCCAATGCGCACCATTATTGCAGATGATGTCATGGTGCAATTTCCCACTCCTGAGCAGACACGGGCCGTGACCTTGAGGGCCCAAGACGGGGAAGAGGACTGCTGTGCCAGGGCATTAAGTGTGCTGTAAGAACAGTGACAGGTGCATTAAATGCAGCATGTCAAGTATATTCAATGTACTACGCTCTTGTAAGCCCCGCACGCCCCAGCCAACCCGAGTATAAGAGGTAGCTGGGGTGTGTGGGAAAGGGGGTTCGGTTGGTTCTTCTTCCTCTTCTCAGCTAGTCCACCTCTTGAGACACGCTCGAGTCTTTGGGACCGGATCATTCTCCTCTGGGGTAAAGGGCTTTGAGTCTCAGATCCATTGATCGAGTGATTTCCACCAAGAACACAATCAAGAACACACAAGCAGGATTAGGGCTATTACTCGTGAGGAGGGCCCGAACCTGGATAAACCAAGTGTCTCCCTCTTGTGAGCTTCGTTCGTTCTCTTTCCACTGTGACTCGAGCAATCCACCACGAAAGCCCCTCTTTCGGACTTCTCACACCCCATTTCGGAAGGGGTCTGTTAGCTCATACGCTGACAGTGGCGCGCCAGGTAGGGGGCTCAGTGGTTGGGTTGTTCTTCCTTCTTCCATCTTCTTGCGAAGTTTGCAAGAAGCTTTGACGATCATCAGCATGGCGCCCTCTCGCTCCAAGCACGACGATCTACATGAGGAGAGCAGCGCTCGCGGCCGGTCCCGGCGCTCGCCCAGGACGTCGGACCCCCCGGGTCCCTCCGTCCAGGGAAGGACGCGTGGTGCTTCTGCGCAAGGAGGCCAGCCCGTCCGGCGGCGTCTCCTGATGGGAGACGACACCCCAGCGCGGAATCTTCATGCGGCCCGGCTGCTCCTCGATCACCCCCCGGTTGCACTAGGGTGCGAAACCCTGGCCATCCCATGGCTGCGGGACATCGCCCGCCTAGTGGACGCCGCCCAACAGCAGGTGGAGGCGGAAAATCAGCCGGGGGCTTCTGGCGTCGGGCGGCAGGGCATGCACTCGACCGACGCGCAAGCCTCTAGCCGCACGGCCACAACTTTTCCCGGTCGCGAGGGCCGGGACAAAGGAAAGGGTGCACAGGTTGCAGCCCCCTCGGGTATCGGGGGACGTGCACGTGCTCCCACTTCTTCCCATGGTTCCCCTGAGCCGGCGGGGGGCCATGGGGATCTGAGGGCCCGCCTAGACGAAAGGAGGTCCCAGCGCGGTGGTGACTTGCGCGACGTCCTTAGGGGGCGTCGTGCACGCGTGCAGCACCGCGTGGGCCACCCGATGCCTAGCGGTCGAGGGGAGACCTCGCTCCCTGGCTCCAGGGAGAGCGTAGACTCGCACCCCTCGACTCCATCTCGGGGCCGAGGGGCGGGCGAGCGGCGCTGCTTCCCCTACAACGTTGGATGCCAGGCGTTTTCCCTCCGCCTACGCCAAGCTGTGTGGCCGGAGAGATTCCGCCCTGCGTCCATCTAGAAGTACGATGGCACCACCAACCCAGAGGAGTTCCTGCAGATCTACACCACGGTGGTGCGCGCTGCTGGAGGGTCTGAGAAGATCATGGCCAACTACCTCCCGACATCGCTGACGGGCTCCGCCCACTCCTGGCTGTTGAACCTCCCTCGAGGCTCCGTGCACTCGTGGGAGGAATTGTGCGACATCTTCGTCGCCAACTTTCAGGGCTCCTACACTCAGCCGGGTGTGGAGGACGACCTTCACGCCTTGGAACAGACGAAGGGGGAGTCCCTGAGGGAGTTCATTCGGCGGTTCAGCTACTGCCGAAACACGATCCCCCGGATCTCTGAGCAATCAGTGATTATCGCCTTTCGGAGGGGGGTCCGAGATCAGAAGATGCGGGAGAAGATGGCTACCCGCACCATTTCGACCACCTCCGAGCTATTCTCCCTGGCACATAAGTGTGCCAGGGCAGCGGAGGCCCGAGAGCGCACGGCGGGGCCGTCCGGCCACAGCGAGGCGGGAACCTCAAAGGCTTCTGAGCATAAGAAGAAAAAGAAGCGCAAGGAAATCGGTGCCGGAGAGGTCCTAGTCGCCGAGCCGGAGGACAAGCCCCAGAAGCGCGACCGCCGGGACAGGAGGGGTGATCGCCGAGGCCCGTGAGGTGATCGCGGGGATCGCCGGTCCCCCGCCGAGAAGACGATGGAGGTAGACCTTACTGCCCCATCCACAGGACCAATGGACATGACCTGGCGGATTGACAGGTCGTGTCTAAGCTGGTGGAGCGGCGGCTTAAGGAGCACCGCGAAGACGACCGCGACGACGCGGATGAAGGCCCTGCCCCACTGGCCTTCCAGCAAGCGGAGCACACGGTGGCGTTCATCCATGGTGGCTCCGCCACCTACTCTTCAAACTCGCAGTACAAGCGAGAGGTGAGAGAAGTGTGCGCCACCGTACCAACTCTCGGGGTGAGCAGGCTACTGAAATGGTCGGAGGAGCAGATCACCTTCAGTCAGGCCGACCACCCGGAGAGCACCTCAGGTCTGGGCCATCTCCCGATCGTGGTTTCTCCCACAGTTTGGAATGTGAGACTCGGGCGAGTGCTTGTCGATGGAGGGAGCTCCATCAACCTCATGTCTGTAGGGGCGTTCAAGGCACTCCAAATTCCTTATGAGGAGTTACGTCCGACCCCTCTCTTCTACGGAGTCGCCCCTGGAGTGGGCTTGACGCCCCTGGGGCAGGTCCGGTTGCATGTCACGTTCGGAAGTGTGGAGAACTTCCGGACAGAGAAAATCAACTTCGAGATTGCGAACTTCGACCTTCCCTACAATGTGTTGCTTGGCCGACCAGCTCTGGTCAAGTTCATGGCGGCCACGCATTACGCCTACATGATGATGAAGATCCCTGGGCCTGGAGGCCCGATTACCGTGAAGGTGGATCGGCTGGAAGCCCTGCGCCTCAGCAAGCAGGTGCAGGACCTGGTCGGCACCACCTGCTCAGCTCAAGATGAGGACGATTGCCCAGAGCTCCCTCCGGTCAGGGCCCGCGCCTCACCTGGTCCCTCGGGTGAGGTGAAGGTGGTCTCCGTGGGCGAGGACGGCTCTGGGAAGTTCGTGAAGATCGGTGCCAACCTCAACACCAAATAGGAAGACGCGCTCGTCACCTTCCTCTGGTCTAACCTAGATGTGTTCACCTGGGAACCATCTGAAATGATCGGGGTCCCTAGGGAGGTGATCGAGAACCGATTGGCGATGCTCCCTGGAGTGCACCCAGTCCGGCAGAAGGTCCGGAGGCAGGCACCAGAGCGGCAGGATGCCATTCGGGATGAGGTAGAGAAACTGCTGCAGGCGAGGATTGTACGGGAGGCCGCCTATCCCGAGTGGCTGGCCAACCCTGTACTTGTCAAAAAGTCGAACGGGACATGGCGGATGTGCATTGACTTCACCGACCTCAACAAAAGCCTGCCCCAAGGACCCGTACCCCCTGCCACGGATAGACATTGTCGTCGATGCCACAGCAGGGTGCGAGGTCTTGTGCTTCCTAGACGCCTACTCCGGCTACCACCAGATCAGCATGGCGCAGGAAGACGAAGAGAAGACTGCTTTTGTGACCCCTCTAGGCGTGTATTGCTATATCCGAATGCCTTTTGGGTTGAAGAACGCTGGTTCAACCTACCAGCGCGCTATGCACACTGTATTTCGATCGCAAATTGGGAGAAATCTTGAAGTATATGTTGATGATTTGGTAGTAAAGACCAAAAAGACTGCTGGGCTTGTCGAAGATTTAGAAGAGACTTTCTCCCACCTTCGGCAGTATTGTTTGAAGCTGAATCCTGAGAAGTGTGTGTTCGGTGTGTTGTCTGGAAAGCTGCTTGGGTTCCTCGTTTCCAACCGTGGAATTGAGGTCAACCCAGAAAAGATCGCGGCCATCGAGCGCATGCAACCACCCACAAGGCTCAAGCAAGTTCAGTGCTTAGCTGATCGCCTGGCCTCTCTCGGCCGGTTTATAGCCCGGCTGGGGGAAAAGAGCCTCCCCTTCTTCAAGCTGCTGAAAAAGACCAACTCCTTTGAGTGGACTACAAAAGCGCAGCAAGCACTTGAAGAATTGAAGCAATACCTCTCCTCCCCTCCGGTGCTGGTCGCCCCCGAGCCGGGCGAGCCGCTACTGTTATACGTGACGGCCAGTCCGGCAGTTGTGAGCGCGGCACTGGTGGCGGAGCGTGAAGGGGTCCAGCGGCCAGTTTACTATGTCAGCAAGGTGCTACATGATGCAGAAACAAGGTACCCACAGGCTCAGAAGATGGTATATGCCGTGCTGGTGGCATCCCGGAAGTTGCGGTATTATTTCCAAGGAAGGGAGATCACGGTGGTGTCCGCCTATCCCTTGCGCGAGATTCTTCACAACCGCGAAGCTGAAGGCCGCATTGCCAAGTGGTCTGTGGATCTGGGGGAGTTCGGTCTCAAGTTTGCCCCCCGCATGGCGATCAATTGTCAAAGGCTGGCAGAGTTCGTTGTTGAGTGGACTCCTGCCGAGTCCGAGATTGGGGAAACCTCCGCACCCTCCCCCTGGACACTCTACTTCGACGGTTCCTTCAGGCTCGAGGGCGCGGGGGCTGGGGTACTCTTGGTTTCCCCAACCGGAGACCTCCTCAAGTACGTCGTCGTCCTGGACTTCAAGGCCACTAACAATGTTGCCGAGTACGAAGGCTTGCTGGCGGGACTTCGTGCCGCCGCGGCCATCGGAGTTCAGCGTCTACAAGTCAAGGGCGACTCGCTGCTGGTCATCAATCAAGCGAGAAAGGAGTTCTCCTGCTCTGATCCCGTCATGATGGAGTACTTGGTGGAGGTCAGAAGGATGGAGCGATATTTTGACGGCCTGGGGTATACCCACATCCCCCGGCGCGACAACTACTTGGCGGATGAGCTCGCGCAGCTCGCCTCGACAAGATCCCCTATCCCGGTCGGAGTCTTTGAAGAAAGGCTTCCGCGACCGTCCATCGCAGCCCCGTTTCTGGTGGGGACGATGGTGACGCTGCTTCAGCCCTTACTCCAGAAGGGAGGGTAGCACCGGCGGAAACACCCGGCCAAGCGGAGTACCCGGACGATCACCCTGTGGTCACCACACTTGACCGGGAAGGCACATGGATGGATCCGATCCTGGCCTACCTGCGGGATCAAGTGTGCCCGACGATGATGCGTCAGCAGAGAAGATAGCACGAAAGGCCAAGTGCTATACCCTGGTGGGCGGGGACCTTTACCGCCGGGGTAGAAACGGAATTCTTCTTAAATGCATCACTCGGGAAGAGGGGAGCAGTCTGCTCTCTGATATCCACGGAGGCATGTGCGGGAGCCATATGTCAAGTCGAACGATGGTTGGGAAAGCTTTCCGCCAAGGGTTCTATTGGCCAACCGCCCTCCAGGATGCTTGCGAGCTAGTGAGGAAGTGCAAAGCGTGCCAGTTCCACGCCAAGCAAATCCACCGACCGGCCCAGGCTCTGCAAACCATCCCGCTCTCATGGCCCTTCGCGGTCTGGGGGCTGGACACCCTGGGCCCGTTCCCGCGGGCCACAGGGGGCTACACCCATCTGTTTGTTGCCATCGACAAGTTTACCAAATGGGTGGAAGCCGAAGCGGTAAGGGCGATTACCGCCGCCGCTGCGATCAAGTTCATGCAAGGCATCTTGGCCCACTTTGGGGTCGCCAACCGCATCATCACCGACAATGGCACGCAATTCACCAACGCTGCCTTCCTGGGTTTTTGTGAAGAAATGGGCACCAAGGTTTGTTTTGCCTCGGTAGCCCACCCGAGGAGTAATGGCCAAGTTGAGCGGGCCAATGCGCTAGTGCTGAAGGGCCTCAAGACTAGGGCGTTTGATCGACTCCACAAGCGCGGAGCCCGGTGGACCGAAGAGCTCCCGGCGGTGCTGTGGTCACTTCGTACCACCCCCAGCCGGGCCGCCGGGGAAACTCCCTTTTTCCTAGTCTACGGCGCAGAAGCTTTCCTACCCACGGAGCTGGCCTTAGGGTCACCGCGCGTGGCGGTGTTCACTGAGGAAGCCCAGGAAGATATGCGTCGAGAGGACGTCAACCTCCTGGAAGAAGTGCGGGATCACGCGGCCTTGCGCGCTGCACGGTATCAGCAGAGCCTCAGGCAGTACCACGCCGCCGGTCGTGCCGAGAACATCGGCGATTGGCGACCTGGTCTTGCGCAGAGTTCAGACGCATGCCGGGTTACACAAACTGTCTCCCCAATGGGAGGGCCCCTTTAAGGTGGTCTCAGTCTCTCGCCCCGGGGCGGTCAGGTTGGCCACTAAGGACGGGGAGGAGTTGGCGAACTCCCAAAACATAGAGCTTCTGCGCAAATTCTATCCTTAAGAAGGCTGTAAGTGCAGAGCTGCGCACCTCGACCAACCGAGTTGATCTTTCCTCTCCAAAGCTGGTTGGGGGAAGCCTCTATTTAATCCAATGTCCAGTTTCTATTTTAAACAGTTGTCACCTTTGTTCTATTTTTTCTGGATTACGCCCCGATGGGCTGTGTCCGCATAATCGCCCTCAGTACATTAAGGCTCTCTGAATTCTCGACGGTAAAAATTGGCCCACTGGGTGAGCGTGGCGTGCAGGGATGGCTGGTTTGGCACGGTTTTCAACACGGTCATGACGCTCAGGGTGTCCCTGTGAGAACCGGTGGCTCAAACACCACTACCGAAAGCCTACTACCCTGCCACACCTCACCATGTGTTTGGCCCCAAGAGACCGCGAGAGTAATTAATTTCACAGGGTCTTAAGGTCCTGAGATAGTGATATTCCGGCACGAGGGATCCGGGCCCTGCACTCCAGCTAACACTTAACGCGTGCAGTTGTCTTTTTGTTCACCCAGAACCAGCGTAGTGGAGGCGCGAACAGGCACCCAAACATAAGACGTGCGAAGGGAAGTATATGCATTCATAAATAAGAAACTAACTTGCAGAGGTCCTTTACAAGGAACGACAAAACAACAACAAAATAAAGGTCTTCAATCTTCATCTGCCGTGGCTTCTGCGGCCTCCTGGTCCTCCACCGGGGCAATGTCTAGCTCGAGTGCCACATCCTCGGCCATTGCTTCCAGCGCCGGGTTGACCATCTCGAGCTAATCGGTGACCTGCTCGGCGGCGTTGCTGACCTGTGCCTCGACGCGGGCCCAGTCTCCTTCCACTCCCTGGATGGCGGCCAGGGGGTCGAAGTTGGCGTCCCGGCTGGCGCAGCAGGCGAGAACGTACGACACCGTGGCCGCCACGACCGCCCGCCCTTCTTGGCTGGATCGGGTGGCTAAGGCGCCGGGCAGGAAGGTGAGGAAGTCAGCGATCTGGCTCATGCAGAAGGCATAGTGCCGGGCTGTCTGCTCGACTGGGGCTGGGTGCTCCAACCCCAATGGCACCAAGCTGGCCACCATCCGGTCAAAAGCAGGGCGCAGCATGGAGGTGGTCTCGGCTTCCGCGCGGAGCCGCTCGCCCTTCTCCTCGTCGCGCTCTCGGGTGATCGCCTCGACGCGGAGGGCTCCTCGCTCCCTCTCCTGTTGCAGGTCCCGCTCCGACCTCTCCGCTCGGCCGTGCCAGTCCTGCACCTCCGTGCGAAGGTGGTTGTTCTCCGCGATGGCCTCCCTCAGCCTCTCCCTGCTCGTCACGAGGCGGCCGCTCACGTTGGAGTGCAGTTCGCTGAGGGACGTGCTTTTGAGATCATGAGTCAGACTCAATTTTCCAAGAAACCAGTAAGTTTTGCATGTACGACGGACCAATTTCTTTGGTCAGTCGTGAACAGCTTTTTTGAGGATTGATTTCGCATATACGACGGACTGATTTCTTTTTGTCTGTCGTGAACGTGTTTTCGCCGGAATGATTTCTTCTTGAAACCGAGACTTTCACTTGTACACCGGACCGATTTTGTTGGTCCGTCGTGAATGGTTTTTTGAGTAACTTTTTCATGTGTACGCCGGACCATATTTTTTGGTCCGTCGTGAATACGTTTTTGCTCGATTAGGGTTTTGAGCAAAATTGGAATTGTGTTTGATTTGTTTTTGAGATTATGAAATTTGTGAGAATTTCATGATGCTTGAAGTGGACTTTATGCAATGCTCGTGTGAGTATTTGCATGGATTGATGTAAGTCAAGTCGTGGACTTGTGCTCGGAATTGTTTTGTGGTTTGTTCATGTGCAGGTATTGCTCGAAGACGAACGTGGTCGATGACGGGACCGGAACTAGGTTCATGGAGGAGCTGAGGTTCGGGACTAGGTTCAGGGAGGAACTGAGGTCTTGGTGGTCAAGGATGTCATGCGGGACGTTCGGGCTAAGAGAATGGTGCACATGAAGAATGGTTAGTCACGTGAGAATGGCAGGAGGTCATTCGCGTGCAAAGTGTTAGTCACGTGAGTATGGCAGGTGGCCATACGCGTGCAAAGTGTTAGTCACGTGAGTATGGTAGGGTTGCCATACGCGTGCAAAGTGTAGGGTTGCCATCACTACTCTCTTCTCGCTTTAACAAAGCTTTGCAAAATGTGAGAAAGAGAAAGAGAGGTGGTGGTGATCCTCCAAGATGCTATGAGTGTGGTGATCTCGACCATATTCGTCCAAATTGTCCTAAACTTGCAGGTAAAGCATCAAGGGAGGAGAAGGACAACGACAGAAGAAAAGAGAAGAAGAAGTTCTCTCCAAATGATAGAAAGAAGAAGAACTTCATCAACCGCAAAGTTGTCCATCGAGTTCTTTTCGCTCTTGAACAAGTCAATTTGAGCGATGTGGATTCAGAGAGCAGCGAGGATGATGCAACTCCAAGCAAGCATGAGTTGACGGGGTTGTGTCTCATGGCCAAAAGCAGCGACAGTTTCACCGACGGCGATCATGACAGCGACTTCAATGAGGTAGATCCTTCTTACGATGAATTAGCTATTGCTGTTGCTTGTCTTGGTAAATTGCTTGATAAACGTGACAAGAAAATTAAGAAACATGATTTTGTTGTGGAGTCATTGAATGCTGAAATTTCTAGACTTAAAACCTTGATTCCTGATGACGATGCTTGCAAATCATGTGACTTAATTTACAATGAGCTTACGTTGCTTAGGAAAGAACATGTTTCCTTGTTAGAGCAAATCAATGTTGAAAATGAGAAAAATGAGAAACTTGTTAAACATGCTAGTTGTTCTACCATTGATTTGCATGATACAACTCCATGTTCTAAATGCTCCATACTAGAATTGAAGTTGCATGATGCAAATGCTAGGGCTTCTCAAATGACAGAAGATTTGCTTACACATGAGGTTCTTTCATGCTCAACTTGTTGCAAGCAAAAAGGAAAAGTGAACGTTCCCTGTAATAATTGTTTAACTCTTTCTCGAAAAATTGATTACTTGGAAAAGTCATTAGAACGTTTCACTAAAGGAAAGAAAAACCTAAACATGATCTTGGATCAATCAAAAGTCAGCACTCATAACAAAGGTTTAGGTTTTGATTCTTATGCTCATCATAAATCACATGCTCCCACTGTTGTTAAATCATTTGAAGGAGGAAAATTTGAAATTGTCAATGAGCCTAAGAAAATTGTCTTTAAGTCTGCTGGAGTGTTATCTTCTACTATGATGAATGCAAATGATGCTTCTACTTCTAAAGCCAAACATCCTGTTAAGTACACTTGCACTCATTGTGGTAGAGATGGACATCTATTAGATTTTTGCTTTAGACTAGCCAAACAACAAAAGAAAGAAAGGACAAAGGCTAGGTCAAATCTCAGAAAGGCACACCTTGCTTCTCAGTATGTGCCTAAGGTGAAACAAGCACCTTTTGTTGCTAGAAACACGGGAAAAGGCAAATCTGATTTTGTGCATAAGAATGCTCGTGTTGTGCCTACTGTTGTGCGTCGTGTGTCTCAGTACTGGATTCCTAAACATCTTATTTCTAACCCCAGTACCGAGACCTCGACATTTTCTACTTCTATGTAGGCTTCTCACGCGAGGAAGGAGAACATTTGGCTAGTGGATTCCAGATGCTCATGCCACATGTTCGGTGACAAGTTTTGGTTCTCCTTCACTCATGTATCTCGTGCTGAAAGTGTTATTTGTAAGATGCTTCTTCCACCTCTGTTTTCGCAAAAGGCACTAGTCCAAATGGTGCAGGTACAGGTGCATATGTTCAGGGAGAGAGTATCTTTGTTCATAAACATGATGATGATGCTATTGAGGATGAGATAATTGGAGTTTGCTGTGTGCTTGTGTGCTCGTTTTCAAGCTTCCCCGCGTGCTTCACATCGACAAGCTATCAAGAGGATTTTAAGGTATCTCCGTGGTACTCAAGATTTTGGCATTTGACTTTCTGCTTCCTCATGCATTAGTTTAAGAGCTTTCTCTGATGCTGAATTTGGAGGATGTAGAATTGATAGAAAAAGTACATCTGGTTCATGCCACTTCTTGAGTAATTCTCTTTCTTGAACACATTGATATCAGATTTCACTTTCTTAGAGATCATGTTGAAAAAGGAAGCATTGTGCTTCATCATGTGGATACTGAACATCAATTGGCAGACTTTTTTACAAAACCTTTGTCTTCTTCTCGTTTTGCCTTTATTCGAGGAGAACTTGGGATTGTTCATCCAATGGGTTTGTTTTGAGGGGGAGTTTCCTTGCCAAGTTCTTTCACTTAATGAGCTCACTTTTATCATATTTCTTTATATATTATGTAATTGTACTAATATATGATAATCTAAATTGTTCCACTTGAACTAAAAATGACATTGCGGAATTCCCTGGACTGATTGCCTATAGCTAAATACTCTGTGATATCTCACTCTTCTAGGCTTGATATTGAATCCTCTTGACAAATTTGGGCTATGAAGCAAGTGTGGTTTCAACTTTACTCTTTCATAAGACCGTTTAATCACTTTTGCATGTTTACAATCAAAGAAAAAGTAAAGGAAAAGGGAATCAGTTAAAAAAAAGGGTTGTTAAAAGCAAAAAACCTCAAGTTATGTGCTTCAGGGTGCTTTCCCTAAAAGATAAGATGTATGCTTCAAGCATGCCATTCCCTCAAAAGACAAGATGTATGTTTCAAGCATGCCACTCCAAGGAAATAAAAGAAGTATGCTTCAAGCATGCCACATGCGATTCTTGTTTAAAGATTAAATTGGTCCACTAGATTGGAGTTGAAACTACTTGCTCGACCTGATTTGTTATTTGCTTCAACTTTGAGCCTTTGTTTTTCTACTAAAGGTTTTGCTTAGTACTTGGCTATAGTTGACTGAATTGAGGTTGAGATGCATGTCATTCCCTAACTTGCTAAAATCACATCAAGATCATGTATTTTGCATGTTATGTGATATATAAGGTTATATGATCGAATGAGCTCATCTTTTCCTATCTTGGCACTCCCTTGTTTCCCTTTGTGAAATCATTGTTTCAGAAAAATTTTGAACATGTTCTCTCTTTTGTACTCTTGATGAATCCATTGTCAAAGGGGGAGAATTTTTGAAAAGTTTAAAAAAAGAGGGAGAAGTTTTTGGAATTTGGCATTTTGAGAACTTTGGAATCTTTTGAATTTGGCATTTTGAGAACTTTGGAATATTTTGGACACATTGCACATTCACACACATTTTCATTCTTAGGGGGAGATTTTGTTTTGCTTTTTGGTCAAAGGGGGAATTCTGTGTTTTCTTACTTTGGTCTTTGATCCTTTGGATTTCAAAATCTTTTGTAAAGTGAATGCCAAAAGTTCAATTCTAAGTGGTGTTGCCAATGTTTTCATCAAGGGGGAGATTGTGAAATCATGTGCTGAAAAATTGGCTTAGAATTGAATTTGCAAAATGTGTTTGTTCATGTGTTTTGACAATTTGACAAGAAAAAGTAAGTTTCGCTTTGGCGCCGGACCAAACTTAAAGAAAACAGTAAGTTTCCCATCTACGACGGACCAAATTTGTTGGTCTGTCGTAAACATGCTTTGGCAACCTCATTTTCCCATGTACGACAAACCAAGTTTTTTGGTCTGTTGTAAACATGAATCTGAGTCCTTTTGCGCCGAACCGATTTTGTGTACGACGGACCAAGTTTTTGGGTCTGTCGTGGACGTGCTTTTGAGATCATGAGTCGGACTCAATTTTCCAAGAAACTAGTAAGTTTTGCATGTACGACGGACCAATTTCTTTGGTCAGTCGTGAACAGCTTTTTTGAGGATTGATTTCGCATATACGACGGACTGATTTCTTTTAGTCTGTCGTGAACGTGTTTTCGCCGGAATGATTTCTTCTTGAAACCGAGACTTTCACTTGTACATCGGACCGATTTTGTTGGTCCGTCGTGAAAGGTTTTTTGAGTAACTTTTTCAAGTGTACGTCGGACCATATTTTTTGGTCCGTCGTGAATGCGTTTTTGTTCGATTAGGGTTTTGAGCAAAATTGGAATTGTGTTTGATTTGTTTTTGAGATTATGAAATTTGTGAGAATTTCATGATGCTTGGAGTGGACTTTATGCAATGCTCGTGTGAGTATTTGCATGGATTGATGTAAGTCAAGTCGTGGACTTGTGCTCGGAATTGTTTTGTGGTTTGTTCATGTGCAGGTATTGCTCGAAGACGAACGTGGTCGATGACGGGACCGGAACTAGGTTCATGGAGGAGCTGAGGTTCGGGACTAGGTTCAGGGAGGAATTGAGGTCTTGGTGGTCAAGGATGTCATGCGGGACGTTCGGGCTAAGAGAATGGTGCACATGAAGAATGGTTAGTCACGTGAGAATGTCAGGAGGTCATTCGCGTGCAAAGTGTTAGTCACGTGAGTATGGCAGGTGGCCATACGCGTGCAAAGTGTTAGTCACGTGAGTATGGTAGGGTTGCCATACGCGTGCAAGAGTTGTACTCGGCCGGGTTGGGCCAAGAGGAGTTGTATACATACTCCTTCTAGATTAGGAATTGTATTCATAACTCCTTGTGTTTTGCTCCTTTAAATAGGAGGGGTGTCTCCTGTTGAAGGGCATCAATTGGAGCTGAGCGCATTAAGAGCCTCAAGCTCAGTTTTAGGGTTTGTACTCTTTTGATGAGAGTACTTTAGACAAAAGAAATAAAGATCAATTCTTCTAGATCCTTGCGTGCTACAGTAACCGTGTTGCTACAGTGTTTCCTGTTTTGGTTCTTGTTTGCATGCTTGTTCTTTTCTAGATTGGTTTTTGTTCTTTTAGTTTTATCTTGATTTGATCCATCAAAACCTTTCTAGAGAATTGATTTAGGGTTTCTCTAAGTTTAGTTGATTAATCTTTTGTCGTTTCTATTAAACTTTCAAGTTTTTGTTAGATTAATTCTCGTCATCTTCTGTCACAGCAAGCTTGCAAGGTTCATAACTTTTGATCCGTAAGTCCGATCGAGCTGATTCTTTTTGGGTTCGATTCGTATTGGAATCTAGTTTGTTGTGTCCAAATTTCAGATCAATCTAACGGTTGGATCTCTAGGGATTCAAGTTTTACCAAACCTCTGTTATTCTGTTTTTGTCGAATACGAGGCAATTATTTGGTTCTGTTTTGGGGTGAACTTTTAGTAGATCAAGAATTTGGTTTTAGCTTCCGCACAATCATTCACCCCCCTCTGATTGCTATATTCGTATACTTCGATCCTACAGAAGGTGAATGTTGTAGATGGAGTAAAAGTTGAGGACGGCGAGGTAGATGTCGGATATCAGCGGAAGGAGGCCCGCCAGCATCCCCCATCAGAAGAAGATTACTTCTCCCGGACGGCAGCGGCGGCGGTCCGGCAGACGAGTACGGTGCGCCCGGCGGCGTCTGAGGCAAACATCTTGGCGTCGACCTCCTCGACGATCGATGGAGGAAGCAGAGGTGCTGGCGGCGCCATGTGAGCGAAGGAGCAGTTTGCAAGAGGCAAAGGCGAAGGAGCAGTATGCTGGAAGCAAAGGCTAAGGAAAGAACGAACCACCTCCCCCTGAGCCAAATATATATATGCGCATGAAGGAGCGCTTCGACGGGGGACCCGAGGGGGCGCGGCGGTTCGCTGGCGGGAAACCCAAAAGAATCAGAAGAGGCACGGGTACGCTCCCCAGGCCCGCGCCGGTTACGAGGCGGGGGCGGCTGCACGTTCCACCTCGATGCCCGGAAACGGTGGCGGCATTTAAAAGCCACAGAGTTAAGTGGGCATTTATAATGGACCCACCCAGGAGACTGAGCCGCTTTCGTTTCCAGAAAGGTAAAAAGGGCGCTCTAGGGTGGGTCCGGGGGCTACTATCGGCGTATTCTACACCAGGGTGCCCACTACACTTCAGTAGGAACCGCCAGCAGACACGTGGCGTCCAGACCACGCCGCTGGCAGTCAGTGAGGTGGTCGCCCAGCGGTCGGGTGGCGACCAGGCCACGCCGCTGGCGGTCAGCCGTGTGATTGCCCAGTGGTCAGGTGGCGGCCAGGCCACGCCGCTGGTGGTCAGCGATGTGATCGCCCAAAGGTCAGGTGGCGACCAGGCCACGCCGCTGGGCGGTCAGCAAGGTGGTCGCTTGGCGGATGTACGGCGCCCAGCCCACACCGCTGGCGCTCAGTTCCCGAGGCCACCTAATAACCAGCGTGGCCGCACAGGAGGTCAAAGACATTTATTGCGTATCGTGCGCATTAAATGGGAGTAATAAAGGTCGCAGCACGGCGGCGTGTGTTTCCAACGCGCACCATTATTGCAGATGATGTCATGGTGCAATTTCCCACTCCGGCAGAACAGGCGCAGCCGGCAGGCGTGGGGCCCAATACGGGGAAGAGGACAGTTGTGCCAGGGCATTAAGTGTGCTGCAAGAATCGTGATAGGCGCATTAAATGCAGCATGTCAAGTATATTCAATGTACTACGCTCTTGTAAGCCCCGCACGCCCCAGCCAACCCGAGTATAAGAGGTAGCTGGGGTGCGTGGGAAAGGGGGTTCGGTTGGTTCTTCTTCCTCTTCTCAGCTAGTCCACCTCTTGAGACACGCTCGAGTCTTTGGGACCGGATCATTCTCCTCTGGGGTAAAGGGCTTTGAGTCTCATATCCATTGATCGAGTGATTTCCACCAAGAACACAACCAAGAACACACAAGCAGGATTAGGGCTATTACTCGTGAGGAGGGCCCGAACCTGGATAAACCAAGTGTCTCCCTCTTGTGAGCTTTGTTCGTTCTCTTTCCACTGTGACTCGAGCAATCCACCACGAAAGCCCCTCTTTTGGACTTCTCACACCCCATTTCGGAAGGGGTCTGTTAGCTCATACGCTGATAATGTCGTTGCGGATGCGGCGCGTTTGGCGACGACCTTTCCCACCCTTCACTCTGTTAATGTCAGGGACCCATCTGCGCGTGGTATTGTCAATTTCAGTGAAGTTTCCGGCAACACGAAACCCATGTAGTTCACCGGACCATGTTTGAACGACCGTATCCGCCATGTAGTGCGGAGAAATAAATTGTACACTGCTCATCTGAATTTGCCCGCATGCCGCCAAGACATGCGAACAAGGTTTATGCAGAAGGTACGGCTTTTGGCAAGTGCAGGTGCACATGCCATCCACACCACCGCCCAAGCTCACTTCATGGGTGATTCTCCCAGTTGACATTCCCAGCCCCTCCATATTCCTCAGTGTTACCTCAAATCGTAACTCCGTCGTACCCATGACGACGACGGAATGTAGGAGGGCCTTCTCAACCTTCTTCGCCATCCAAGCTGTAACGACACTGCAGTAGGGACTCTGAATGGTACTTGCATGCAGCACTGCCGCGGTGTGCCGTTCCCAGAAATATCTCACTGTACCGTACAACATACCTTCGACGATAGCAACAAGGGTCTATCCTTCACAACTACGATCTTCAGTTTTCTAAAGAACCAGAGCCAACTCTCGTAATTTTCACCTTCCACGAAAGCAAAGGCTATAGGAAGTATCTGGTTGTTTCCGTCCACACCGATGGCCATCAGAATTTGGCCCTTGTACTTGCCAGTGAGGAAAGTCCCGTCCACGCACATAATCGGCCGGTAATGCCTGAAAGCCTCCACACAAGGTCCAAGTGCGATGAAAGCACGCTCCATAACCATAAAGCCAGGTGGGTTCTGAGATTCTCTATCATGTATGGCAGTATATGTCCCGGGGTTTCTTTCCTTCAGGACATCTAAAAGTCGGGGAAGATTGTCATAGGATGCCTCGAATGTACCGAAGCGTTTCTCCAATGCCTTCTGCTTCGCCCTCCACGCTTTGGCGTAGCTAATTTGATATTTATATCTGTTCCTCATGGCAAGTACTATGTGCTGTGCCTCCATGTCAAACTTCTCGACAATCTCTCCATACATCACGTTCGCGATGAAAGATGATGTGAGGTTGCGATGTCTCGATGTTACATTGCTTAGAACACAACTGTGTTGCACCACCTTCGTGACTACCCAGTTCAACTCATACTTGGGCTTGTGGGCATGAACACGCCAACCACATTCGGCGTTTTCGCACTTCACCGTGTAACAATCTTTACTGGATTTCACAACTCTCGCCGGCTGCTGCAAGCTCATCACCCAGACCCTTATAGCATCCTGCAAAGCGGACTTCTCCGCGCACATTGCGTGCACACGAAACTCAGTTGGTCGGTACTCACATGTCGAGTCAACGGCATCGTCGACTGCTAGGTCTTTCGCTTTGCCCCTATTCCAGGCAGCAGGCACCTGTGTGGACGTACTGCCATCATTGTCCGAGAACGATTCATCGTGTTCGTCCATCACAAGTGTAGGATCGAAGTATACGAATATAGCAATCAGAGGGGTGGGGGTGAATGATTGTGCGGAAGCTAAAACCAAATTCTTGATCTACTAAAAGTTCACCCCAAAACAGAACCAAATAATTGCCTCGTATTCGACAAAAATAGAATGATAGAGGTTTGGTAAAACGCAAATTCCTGGAGATCCAACCGCCGGAACAATCTGAAATTTGGACACAAGAAACTAGATTCCAATACGAATCGAACTCAAAAAGAATCATCTCGATCGGACTTACGGATAAAAAGTTATGAACCTCGCAAGCTTGCTGTGACAGAAGATGACGAGAATAGATCTAACTAGAATTGTAGCTCGCCGAAAGATTTGAAGAACTTGATCTTTATTTCTCCTTTCTTTTGTCTAAAGTACTCCAAACAAAAGAGTACAACCCTAAAGCTTGCTCAAAGCTTGATGCCCTTCAACAGAAGACAACCCCTCCTATTTAAAGGAGCAAAACACAAGGAGTCATGAATACAATTCATACTCCTAATCCTAGAAGGAATCCCACTCCTAATCCTAGAAGGAGTGCCACTCCTAATCCTAGAAGGAGTCCCACTCCTAATCCTAGAAAGAGTATGTATTCAACACAACTCCTCTTGGCCCAACCTGGCCGAGTACAACTCTTGCACGCGTATGGCAACCCTACCATACTCACGTGACTAACACTTTGCACGCGAATGACCTCCTGCCATTCTCACGTGACTAAACATTCTTCATGTGCACCATTCTCTTAGCCCGAACGTCCCGCATGACATCCTTGACCACTAAGACCTCAGTTCCCCCTGAACCTAGTCCCGAACCTCAGTTCCTCCATGAACCTAGTTCCGGTCCCGTCATCGACCACATTCGCCCTCGAGCAATACCTGCACATGAACAAACCACAAAACGATTCCGAGCACAAGTCCGCGACTTGACTCAACATTAGTCCATGCAAATACTCACACGAGCATTGCATAAAGTCCGCTTGAAAACAAGCATCGTGAAATTCTCACAAATTTCATAATCTCAAATTCAAACCAGAATTCAATTCCAAAATTGCTCAAAACCCTAATCGAGCAAAAAACCATTCACGCCGGACCAAAAATCCGGTCCGGCGCAAACGTGAAAACAGCCATAAAAAATCCACCTTGCTTGTGGAGGGGAGAGTCCGTCGTACACGCGAAACTTACTGGTTTTGGAAGTTTCAGTCCGGCTCAAAAACGTTTGAAAACACGTTCACGGCGGACCAAAGAAAAGCGGTCCGGCGTATAAGGGAAACTTACTATTTCTTGAAATTTTGGTCCGGCACAAAAGAGAACTTCACTGTTTCTTGTCAAATTGTCGAACTCATGCACAAAATACATTTTCCAAGTTCAAATCTTAGCCAATTTTTCAGCACATGATTTCACAATCTCCCCCTTGATGAAAACATTGGCAACACCAATTAGAATTGAACATTTGGCATTCACTTTACAAAAGATTTTGAAATCCAAAGGATCAATGACCAAAAAGAGAAAAAACACAGAATTACCCCTTTGACCAAAATGCAAAACAAAATCTCTCCCTGAGAAGGAAAATGTGTGTGAATGTGCAATGTGCCCAAAAATTCCAAAAATCTCCAAACTTCTCCCAAAATTCCATAAACAAATCCCCCTTTTTCTTCTCCACCTTTTTCTTAAACTTTTCAACGATTCCCAAATTTCTCCCCCTTTGACAATGGATTCATCAAGAGTACAAAAGAGAGAACATGTTCAAAATTTTTCTGAAACAATGATTTCACAAGGAGAAACAAGGAAGTGCCAAGAGAGGAAAAGATGAGCTCATTCGATCATATAACCTTATATATCACATAATATGCAAAATACATGATTTTAACAAGTTAGAAAATGGCATGCATCTCAACCTCAATTCAGTCAACTATAGCCAAGTACGAAGCAAAACCTTTAGTAGAAAAAACAAAGGCTCAAAGTTGAAGCAACTAACAAATCAGGGCGAGCAAGTAGTTTCAACTCCAATCTAGTAGACCAATTTAATCTTTAAACAGTAAACAGCATGTGGCAGATTGTCTTGCTCTAGCACATCCACTAACCCTTCCAACTCCTCCCCTTCATCTGCTTGTCCCGCCGCTGCAGCGCTTGATCGAATATTCTCATGTACTTCCGCCGGACTTTCTGCTTGCACCGCGATCGGGGTTTCGTTACTTGGCAAGTCTATTTTGACCGTCGCCTGCACAAAGAGGACAAAACCCCAGCCACGCTGTCTTGATGAATTGACGTAGTTCCTCCAAGACTGAGCCCGCTCCAACGGTCTAAGCACCCATACCGAGTCGTGTGTACCTCTCGGCCACAAGCATTTAATGCTCACATCATGCACTATAGGATTCAATGAAAGACTGTGACAAAGCCACCCGCACAGATCTTCGAAACTCATTTCATCCGGATTCTGATGGTACAAAATACACTTCTGAAAGCTACTCAGATCTACCCCGTATTGCCCCTCCTGAACCACTCCATCACCGTAAAACACTTTGAATGCATCCATAGCAGACGTAGCTACTACATATTAAAAATTGTTTATGATATGCGCAAGTAATATTTGATATACCTACTGCATAATTTGAACTGCAATATAGTTGTGAAACAAAATAATTTGAACTGCATCCTACCACACTACACACATTTTCCGATACAATTTTCCGGTGTGTGCTGCAATATTTAGTTCATACCATAACAATATTTGCATAATAACTTTCAAATAGCATACTACATTTTACTTAACAATTTATTTGTGCCCGCAGCAATTTTTCCTATCCTTTTCTACTTTTTCTGTACATACCATCTTTCTTTCTGTCTAAACCTACTTTTTTAAGTCTCATAAATAATTACTAACTACTATGTTAATTTTGCTCTAATAATTAAATATTCCAACTAATATATTTCTAAGCCAATATTATATTACGTACCAACAATATTTGCACATATACAACATTATTCACACATAATTTCATAACTTATGCATAAAACAAAATTATTTACATAATACATTGTTTTAGATTATTATAAAGGTTTTTTAAGACTACCAATAATTTTCCTACATATATATAAATTACACTGACGAAAAAATAATTATAAAAATTACTAACCGACGAACGACGAACGAACGATGAACGAACGAAGAACGAACGACGAACAAGCACAAAAAAATCTTCTCCTCCTCCTCCTCCGCCTCTTCTTTTCTTCTTCTTCTTCTTCCTCTTCCTTTTCTTTTCTTCTTCTTCTTCTTATTCTTCTTCTTCTTCTTTCTTTTCTCTTCTTCTTCCTTCTTTTCTTTCCTTGTTCTTTCTCTTTTCTTCTCTCTGGCCTGCTTGGACCGGCTGCCTCGGTTGTTCGGCAGCAATTATTGCTGTGGCGCTGCGGTCGGCTGGGCAGCGCCTGCCCCCTTCCCGGAGCCGCTCCCGTCGCGCCACGCTGGCGCGAAGCCCCGCTCCCGTCGCGCCATGCTGGCACAATTTGCGCCAGCTCACCACCCGTGCCAGCCGCGATGCCAGCTGGCCCAATTCGCGACGACGTGGCGCGAGATGATCCAAATCGCGATGACATGGCGCGAAATGTTCCAACTCGCAATGACGTGGCGCGAATTGAGTCTATTTCTGTAAAAAAAAATTATAACGGTATATTTCTGTAATACACAAATAAAATATGATTATTTATAAAAAAAATTCTGGGGTTGGAGGGGTGACCATTTTTTCTTCCAGGCCCTTCGGTTGGGAGAAACCTCCCCTGCTTCTCTTTTGATGTTGATGTTAGGAGAAGGAAAATTGTTTTGGGTTTGTTTGGTTGCCTTCTCTCGCGAGTTTGGTCCGTTTGACTCAGCCAGGCTGATAGGATATAGGATGCACAGATGTAGAGACGGTGTTTGGTTGAGTATTTAGTAGGCATGTATTTTAAAATTTATATAGCAAGTGTGGTCTAGTTTTGTTTGAAAAAATGTCAGGAACCCAATTTTGAAATCGGTTCGGTAATCGGTGATGCTAATCAAAAGATCTAAACAAAAAAGAAAACTTTTACGTACCCACGTGGCACCGCACACATGGTTTGCTATTGTGGCTGACAGTGGCCCTTTGCGCAGAACACGATGCTGCATTCAGAGATACACCCATTTTCTACGTATCTCCAAAGCCAGTCTGCATGGAGAATCTTGCATCTAGAGAACCAGTCTCAAAACTAGATGCAGGCAACCAAACACGAGAAAAAAGCAAGATTCTGTATCTGTAGATGTAAATATCTGTGTATAGGTTAGGGAGGAGATTTCAAAGCAAGGAAGGCCAGTGGTTTTGGTTCTTAAATCTACCTTTGTGGGAGGAGATTTCAATCTATGTGCACAAAACCCTATATAGGTTAGGGAGGGAGAGGGATGGTGGGTGGTGATGGGTTGGTGGGGCCATGTTTCATCCCATATTTTGAAACCTGGATCACTGTCGGGACCCGAATATGCAAATCCGGACCCTCTGTGTATTCAGCACTAGTCCAGGATCACGCTAGTGCACACAGTCTCAACATCGGTAAATATCACAATCATACACATCGATAGTAATAAAGTACTTTAATTAAGATAACCAAACTGGTTGCTCAACCTTATGGTCGAGTTACAAGAGTACACCACACAGGGCGAAAACTTATTAAGGAAATAAACTGCAGTGGAATAAAAGCATCAAGGTGGCGCCATCCAGTATACCACAGGCAACTGACTGGGCTCGCACCTAGGGATGTGATCGGATCGGATACGGTCGAATATCGTCCTATTTATATCCGTATCCATATTTTTTATCGAATACAGAATCGAATACGAATAGTGTCGAATACATAATCGAATACGAATTATACAGGATAATATCGGTTACGAATACAGATCGAATACGGATCGGAATCAACATGGATACGAATAATATTAGTCGGATATTTTAAAATCCAATTTCAGTTTTTTTCCAAAATCGGTCCAAATTTAAATTCAAAATTCCAAAAGAAATATATTTGTATGTCTTTTTTTGCCTTTTATCCCTAGCTTGTCATACATGTGACTCTGTGAGTAACAATGTACCCCATTGCAATAATTGAACCAAATGATTTGCAGCTGGCATATGCTGCTGAATCCTAAGTAGCCCTCCTGAAACCCCACTTGCCAATTTCTGTACCACCTTTACCCAAATATCTCCAAATTAGCATCTAGCACACATGAACACATTATATCTTGTCATCCAATGCAGACCCCAGTCTCTGAAACAGTGAAACATGTTAAATTGTTAATGTGTTATTCTGAAACGTGTTATTCGGATAATATCCGTATGTCATATTCGGATATTATTCGAACAAAAACTCGGATATTCCGTATCCATCGGATAATCAGTGTCCCATATCTGTATCCGTATCCATGTAAATTATCTGTATCCATATCCTTATCCGAGAAATCAACTGGATATCTGTAAAACTATCCAAATCATCATCCAAATCAATTCGGTCGGTCGGTCGGTCGGAAAATATCCGTACCAGTTCCATCCCTACTCGCACCCTAAGTAGACAGCTCCTCCTGGTATTCCTCCTCCAGTGCTGGCGTGGATTCCTCTTCAACTAATGTTGTATTGTGGCAAGGGTGAGTACTTGGTACTCAGCAAGTCATGCACAGAATGCAACTAATATACTACATGCATGGCTTAATACAAAGGAATGGCTCATGGTGTATTTGCAGTAAAACAGCATTTGACAAGTAGCGTAAGTAGATTCGAAAGCAGTAAAGACAAGTATAACATCAATAACTTTTCCAGGAGTTAAATAAATATCTTTCCCATTCCTAATCCACATTTCCATCAACGTCATCATTAAACCCAACCAAACTTTTCAAGTCCAAGTTGTTTTTAGGAAATTCTAGCCCTTGACTGTAATCCCCGAGCAATGTCCAATGCCGCGGACACGGCTATTCGAATAGATTCTACACTCTGCAGAGGTTATGCACTTTACCCACAAGACACAGCCAAACACCACAAAGGCGAGTGATTGTAACAAAGCCTTTCGGCAACTGCTAACAACATAAGTGAACCTTTCCGGTTTTTGCCATACACCATCCCTTCCCTTAACAGAGGCGAAGTATGGGACCGACATACCGTTGGATGGGTACCATGCCGTAGCCTTGGTACGCTCCCCATTCGAGCTACACAAAAGGTGTAGTTGACACCCGAGGTATCACATGCAAGTTATTAGTAACTTACTCAACTAGGACCGTCCCACTCCGGTCATGTGGTTGCACGATTGACTCAGTTCAATTGCTTGCAAGGTTAAGTCCTTAAGGAGACCAGGGCAAGACTACCCGAAGAACCAAATCATCCTTCCCGATGCCACATCTGGCCCACCCAATCATTCTTGCCACATGCCCCGGTCGAAAACTATTTATCAAACCCCCGGTTGATTACCATGCACCACGTGCCATCAACATCATCATCAATAACACATGATACTTTCTCAAAAACACGTTCCATATCTCATTAGGTCAATGTTAACATGTAATTATCAAAATCATATCATGTACACGTGGCAGGTCTAAGCATTATACTACAACGGTCTAAATATCCATGTTGGCAATTTAATAATGTCCAACTAATTAATCCTCAACGAGGGTAACAAGGGGTTCATGGCATACAATTATTTATGTCAAGGTGGCATACAACAATTAGGCAGTTAACTAATCCCATAAATAAACAAATCAAATTCTAATTAAATTAGCATGCAATACTTTGAAACAACATAATTTCAAATGAATGGGATCAACATGGTCAAAGCACAACTTGCCTTCAAAGAGTACTTATTCTTGGTCTTGAGCTGGCTCCTGGGTCAACACTTCACCTTCGAAGCCTTCGGGCACTTCAACGTCTACTCGTAACGCGTGCAAATAGCAATAAATAAATACAACAGTACACAAAAGTGTTCAAAGGTTCAAATAAACTTCATAAACAGGGAGAGCACATTTTTATAAATTTTCAGAAATTGGAATTGTCCAAATCGGAGCTAAAATGCAAAAGTTATAATTGTTTAAAGTTTAAAGAATTCATTAAATAAATATAAACAGAGAAATATGGATATTCAAAAATTAATTAAAATTTATATTTAGGTAGATCTCAATTTTATAAAAATTTAGAAATTTGAACCACTTAAATCGGAGTTAAACGCAAAAATTATAAGCGTTTGAAGTTTGAAAATTCAAATAAATCAATAAACCGAATTAATTCATTTATTTTTATACTGAAAAATCCGATTATGACGTCAGCACAGGATTTGATTTTCCACCGAATTATTTTTCTATTGAAAAATCAATTTATTACGTCAGCCTGTCCATGGACTCGGTCCACGGCTCGCCTTGGGTCCATCGTGGACCCGATCCACGAGTACATGTCTCACTGACATGTGGGTCCCCTCGGATGACGTCAGCAGTGACGTCATCATGCTTGGCGGCGGCACTGACATGCAGGCCCCACCGTGATGTCAGCGGTGATGTCATGGTGCGGTTGGCTGTCCTGCTGACACGCGGGCCCCACGCTGACGTCACGCGAGACGTCGGCCGGCGACGCTGATCGGCCGATCGCTTGGCCGGTCCAACTCTGGACACGCAAAGACAATCTGGGCCGTTGATTTAAAAATCAATGGTCCATATCAGATCTAACCTCACGCGTTTGGAAACAACGCGGTTGATCTGGACCGTTCGATCTTGATCGGACGGTCGAGATCCGATCTAATGCTACAACGCGGTTTAACCCTAGCCGTACGATCTAGATTTAACGGCTGAGATCTAGATCCAACGGTTGGAAATGGATCTAAAACTGCAACGTGGAAAATTACCTTCGGCGACGTGGACGAGTCTGGGCCGTGCGATGGAGATCCGATGGCTGAGATGCTTCGCGAGTCGGCGATGGCGTGCGGCGGAGCGAGGTCACCGGAGACAAAGACGACGACACGCCCGACGGCGTTTGGGCGCGATTCCGGCGATGTGGGTGGTACCTCCTGACGCGTCTTGTCCTTGTGGTTCCGGATCTGGGCTCGGTGACGGCGGAGGACGGTGAACGGCGGCGGAAACAGCATGAAACCGCGGTGGAACGCATGACCAACTACGGCGAGCGATTGCGGCGCGACCACGGCAGCTTGACCTCGGTGAGTTAGGGCTATAGGTGCGCACGGAAAAGGGCTACACGGTGGCGGCGGCGGTTCATTAAATAGGGGCCTCGGCTTCTGTGAAAATCGCGGAGACTGAGGACCACCCGGCTGCGGCGGCGAAATCCGAATCCCATTCGGATTGGGTGACGTGGCGCAACGTGGGCCTTTGGATCAAGATCCAATGGTCACGTGCGAGGGCTCGGTGCGCACGGCTCGGGCGACGTGGCTTGATCTCGACCGTTGGATCTTGATCCAACGGTCGGGAGGGTTAGGGTTCGGCCCGACTCGGTTTAGCTCGATCGCGGTTCGGGTCGGACTCGGACTCGAGTCTGACTCGGGCTCGGTCGCTTGAACAGTAAAAACCGGTTTGATTTTCCAGCGATTTAAATATTCAAATTAATTTCTAGAAATTCATTTAATTTAAGAAAAATAGCAAACTACTCAGAAAAATTCCAGAAAAATTCTAGAAAATATTTTAGGGCATTTGGGACTCAGATAAAATATTTCCAACAAAATTTTATTTACAAAAATTAAATTCTTTAATTATTTCAAAAGGAAATAAGTTCAAATTAAATCCAAATAAATCCCAGAAAATTCCAAAAATTCTCAAAAATGCCAAATCTCATTTTTATTCATGAAAAGCAAAAATTGGGGGTGTTACAATCACCTAGCAGGATCAAGGATTCAAATTTCGTTTTTGAACTCCATCTCGGGCCTGGCCGAAATCTGAAATTTCGACGAGATTTGGAAATTTCAGATAAAATTCGGACGAAATTCAAAAACCAAAATTCAAATCCGGTTTTTTTTAAACCGAGAAATCAGAAATTTCACTGGAAAATCCAAAATTTCGGTCCAAAATTCTGAAATCTCAGCAAAATTTCCCAGTACTATCACACTTTTAATTTTTTAGGGTTTTTTCAACTTCGCGGAAATTATGATCCACCGACTGTCCCACATGGGAAATGATGTGAAGAACCCAATCCAGTCAAAATCCGATCAATTACGGTCAAATTCGGTCAACTTTTATACAAATTTCGGTCCATTTTACCAAAATTTCGGTCCAAATCACCGAAATCTCGGCGAGATATTAATGCACTGTAGCACTTTAATTTTTTTTAGAGTTTTTTTATTTCGCTGGGATTATGAAACTCGGAGGGACCCGAAATTGTGAGACCCCGGATCAACGATCCGAAATCTCCTGTGTATTGCCGTACTAATCCCATATCAGTAGCTAGTACACACAGTCAAACAGTGATGAATCATTACCGAACATAACGAAATAATATAATAAAAATAAAGTATCAGCCACATGGCTATTATTACATCACTCGGTCACATGACCAGAGTTCACGACAGCGGAAATAAAAGCAACAAGAGATAAAACCCATAAAACTCCACAGGCGACGACTAGGAACACGCTCTTAGTTGTCTTGGCGATCTTCAAAGAACTCCTCATCATAGAACTCACCGTCATCGGTTGCATCCTGGTAGTTTTCTAAAGACAACATTTGTGTAGCATGTGAGTACAAAAGTACTCAGCAAGTCTAGGAAAGTATGCACATGTAGGGCTTTCCAAGGAAGGCTTATTGTGGTTCTTTTGCATAAAGCTAAGTTTCATCAAACCATACTTAATAATAATTTCCATAAAGCACATTTTAACAATTATTTTAGCAATTGAAGTATTTAATAGTCTAGTGAAGGTTCTATCCACCATCACCAGTATAAAGGCTCTATCCGCCACATTTTAAAAGATTATGGTAATCCAATTCATGACTCTATCCGTCATGATCAAAACAGGTTCCATCTACCTAGTTGGCTCAATCCGCCAATTAAACATCCGAGAGTTCTAACCACTCCCGAACCCCAAAACAAAACCTTATTTATTTTCAAAACCAAAACCAAAGTCTACTAATATGAAAGCATTCTTCGCTTTGCCCTTGACCGTAGGCACGGCTATTCGAATAGTTTTAACTCTGCAGAGGTGTACAACTTTACCCACAAGACATGATATTCCCTTAGTGCCATCGGATTAACACACTTCCTTTGGTGTGTCGGCAGGGATATCATGACAAGGCCTTTACAATGTATACACCTAACCCGACTCACCTGCTGAGGTTTTACCGCTGTTAGGGTTCTATCTACCCAGTACAGAAGCCCCCTCTTGCGCCGTGTGGGGAGTACAACTTGCCTCTATCTGGCACCCACATTCCACCAACTAGCGAGTCTAAGTTAGGTTTCTATAAATTATTCAGCCAGGTCGTACCCATTCTAGACATGTGGTAGTACGGTAATGCTTAGAATGAGAACAGTCATAAGCGTCGGTCCTTAATTGACTTGGAGCGGTACTTGCACAATAAAAACTAGTGCTCTTTCTGCACCCGCCCGACATTCCATTCCGCCCGAGTCTAAATTCTTTTTCATTTTGTTTTTATTTTATAAAAATAGTACCAAAAAACTTTGTAATAATTCTTAAATCATATTTGAAATCACAATTTTGATATGTTCCCACCCATGGGTCATTTTCATCAATGCGGGTACTAAGCATATCTACCGTTCTAATCAATAAATGTCATAATGTAAGATAGACATGACATATCAAAGGGTCCTAGGGTTACAAATGAGCATGGGTAATAATAACCAAGGAGGTGATCACAATTCAGAATAACTAGTAACCTATATTTGACATACGATGATAAAGATAGCAATGCATGTTAGAAAACATGGTAAGCACATTTGCAATCATGGGATCAAAATGCATCAAGGGACTTGCCTTTGTGCGCAGCGAAGGTCTCAGAACCTTGAAGTTCGGCGGCGAGGTCGGCGGACTCGGCGAGATCCTCGGCTACGCGCAAAACGGTACAACGAATAAATAACAATAAAATACATAAAATCCAAAAATTATAAAAATTATACTGGTAGGTAGATCTTGAATTTAGATGAATTTAGGAGCTTGAACGGAGTGAATCGGAGTTCGGACGCAAAAGATATAAGCATTTGAAGTTGGAAAATGATGGAAAATCAAGGAAAAAGAGAAAAGTTACTGTAGCTATAGTAAAATCGCGAAATTGGACTCCGAACAGAGCTCACTGGACCTAGGGTTTGATCATGGGGAAGTTGCAATAGAAGGGGTGGCGGGATGGAAGAAGGTAAGCCCCGGAAAGGTCTCGACGACGCGAATCCAATGGTGGTGTCGGATTTTGAAGAGGATTACCGGAGATAACGAATTTCGCGATGAACGACGGTGCGGCCGGCAGGGTTCAACTCCAAAATTTGGATTCAAACTTTGATGAAAACTGAAATTGATTGAGGGGTTATGAGCACGGCAACCATACGCACATCTAGGAAGAAACGGAATCGAGTTTGACTCACCGGAGCGAGAGATATACCTGTGAGAACGAAGAACGTGGTTCGGCGTTGGTTTTTGCAATCTCCCGGATGAATGAGTTGGAGGGGCAAGGAAAGGATGATGGCACTGGAAAGGGGGCTCCAACACGAAGCTAATGGAGGCGGAACCGTGCAAAACGGAGTTGAAACGGCCGAGTTATGAACGTTTAAGCCGTTTTCGGTTTTTGGTTAATGGCGCCGTTTCTGACGAGATTAAGGACTCATGATCATGGGGGATGGAAAGGTCTTGCCGTCACGATTCCAACGGATCCGGCCGGGAGTGATTTGAGGCATCGTGGATGGAGTTATGTAAGATTAAAGATTGTACACCGAGAGAGAGAGAGAGAGAGAGAGAGAGAGAGAGAGAGAGAGAGAGAGAGAGAGCTTCTCTGTGAGTTTCCATCGGGAGGTTGAAGACAATGAACAGTAGCGCCACATGTCAGCCTTCGATTGGTGGGAATTTGAATAGTGTAATTTCGAGGATGCGCGAGATAAAATAGCAAAAAGAGTCTAAAAATCCCGGAAAAATTCCTAAAAATACTAGGGAATATTTGGAACCCAATAAAATTAATTTCATGAAATTTGAATGAAATTTGGAATTTAGAATATTCCGAGACGAATAACGGGCATTTAACAAAAGCCGTGCAAGATAAAATACCAGAGAGTCTCCAAAAATCTAGGGAAAAATCCCAAAAAGTTTTTGGAATATTTGGAACCTAATGCAATAAGTTTCGGGATTTTTGGAGTATTTTCGAACTCGGGTGGAATTTCGGGTACGGACTGGAATATGGAAATTTGATTTTTCGTACTGTGAAATCATGTGCTGAAAAATTGGCTTAGAATTGAATTTGCAAAATGTGTTTGTTCATGTGTTTTGACAATTTGACAAGAAACAGTAAGTTTAGCTTTGGCGCCGGACCAAACTTAAAGAAAACAGTAAGTTTCCCATCTACAACGGACCAAATTTGTTTGTCTGTCGTAAACATGCTTTGGCAACCTCATTTTCCCATGTACGACAAACCAAGTTTTTTGGTCTGTTATAAACATGAATCTGAGTCCTTTTGCGCCGAACCGATTACGTAATGACGGACTAAGTTTTGGAGTGCATCGTGCACATGTTTTTGAGCTCTTGTGCCAAACTCAATTTTCCAAGAAAATAGCAGTCAGCGCATGTACGACGGACCAAGTTTTTGGGTCTGTCGTGGACGTGTTTTTGAGATCATGAGTCGGACTCAATTTTCCAAGAAACCAGTAAGTTTCGCATGTACGACGGACTGATTTCTTTTAGTCTGTCGTGAACGTGTTTTCGCCGGAATGATTTTTTCTTGAAACCGAGACTTTCACTTGTACACCGGACCGATTTTGTTGGTCCGTTGTGAATGGTTTTTTGTGTGACTTTTTCATGTGTACGCCGGACCATATTTTTTGGTCCGTCGTGAATGGTTTTTTGCTCGATTAGGGTTTTGAGCAATTTTGGAATTGAATTCTGGTTTGAATCTGAGATTATGAAATTTGTGAGAATTTCATGATGCTTGCCTTCAATTCGACTTTATGCAATGCTCGTGTGAGTATTTGCATGGACTAATGTTGAGTCAAGTCGCGGACTTGTGCTCGAAATCGTTTTATGGTTTGTTCATGTGCAGGTATTGCTCGAAGACGAACGTGGTCGATGACGGGACCGAAACTAGGTTCATGGAGGAGCTGAGGTTCGGGACTAGGTTCAGGGAGGAACTGAGGTCTTGGTGGTCAAGGATGTCATGCGGGACGTTCGGGCTAAGAGAATGGTGCACATGAAGAATGGTTAGTCACGTGAGAATGGCAGGAGGTCATTCGCGTGCAAAGTGTTAGTCACGTGAATATGGCAGGTGGCCATACGCGTGCAAAGTGTTAGTCACGTGAGTATGGTAGGGTTGCCATACGCGTGCAAGAGTTGTACTCGGCCAGGTTGGGCCAAGAGGAGTTGTATACATACTCCTTCTAGATTAGGAATTGTATTCAGAACTCCTTATGTTTTGCTCCTTTAAATAGGAGGGGTGTCTCCTGTTGAAGGGCATCAATTGGAGCTGAGCGCATTGAGAGCCTCAAGCTCAGTTTTTAGGGTTTGTACTCTTTTGATGAGAGTACTTTAGACAAAAGAAATAAAGATCAATTCTTCTAGATCCTTGCGTGCTATAGTAACCGCGTTGCTACAGTGTTTCCTGTTTTGGTTCTTGTTTGCATGCTTGTTCTTTTCTAGATTGGTTTTTATTCTTTTAGTTTTATCTTGATTTGATCCATCAAAACCTTTCTAGAGAATTGATTTAGGGTTTCTCTAAGTTTAGTTGATTAAACTTTTGTCTTTCTTGTTTAATCTTAAAGTTTTGGTTAGATTAATTCTCGTCATCTTCTATCACAGCAAGCTTGCGAGGTTCATAACTTTTGATCCGTAAGTCTGATCGAGATGATTCTTTTTGGGTTCGATTCGTATTAGAATCTAGTTTCTCGTGTCCAAATTTCAGATCAATCTAACGGTTGGATCTCCAGGAATTCTCATTTTACCAAACCTTTGTCATTCTGTTTTTGTCGAATACGAGGCAATTATTTGGTTCTGTTTTGGGGTGAACTTTTAGTAGATCAAGAATTTGCTTTTAGCTTTCACACAATCATTCACCCCCCCTCTGATTGCTATATTCGTATACTTCGATCCTACACGTACGAAGGAGAATTGAACTCCAATTTCGGAAGGATAAGGATGCCAGGTTAATTAGAACATCAAGGAAGATCCAAATTTTGAATTTAGTTTAATTTAAATTAGATTTTAGCAGAAGGCCGAAATTGAGGATGTTACAGAAATTCAAAATTTTGCCGAAATTTCGTCGAATTTCGGCGAAATTTGAACCCTGAGCAGGATAAAGATGATGTGAGCTGTAAAGCACTCTTATATGCACAAATAGGTGTTGATGAATCATAAATGTATAGTCAACATGCAATACAGGTTGTAGGAGCCTCGTTTTCACATGTATAAATTATTATAATTGTTTACATTTATAGCATGCAAAAAAATCCATCTATGGTCTCAACTCTCCGTCGAGTCTAATTTCATCCCTCATCTAGTCATCTCCAATATCGTTCATAACATTTTCTTTTTTAAGGATGTTTTGTTTATTTTTAGACGAGTCATTTTAGTTGGTTACATTTATAGCATGCAAAAAATCCATCTATGGTCTCTCAACTCTTCACGGAATCCAATTTCATCCCTCATCTGCAACACCGTTTATAAACAATGATGTTCTGTAAACGATGTCTGATGTCTTGAACTTGTCTTTGGGGATGGTTGTAAACACTGCTATTATCATCAGCTATGTGGCCGATTCATGTGATGTACCTTTGCTTTGATGTTTTTAATCGGCCTTCTGAATCGAGCGCATTTGTTCTTAATGACTCATCGCGATCATGCTCCGATCCACACGCTAGGGTAGTACGTTTTTAGGTATTTTCTGTTGATTGCTTTTGGTAGTACTGATCCTTCGAGTGTTTCCAGTATATACGGATTTCCATCAACAAGCCGATTTATCTTATATGGTCCTTCCCATGTTGGTGACCACTTACCGAATCGGCTTTCCTTAGATCCAATTGGCAATATGGTTTTCCACACTAGATTGGCTTCATTAAATGGTTTTGGCACAACCTTCTTGTTGTATGCTCTAGCAACCCTTTCTTTGTTCTTCTTAAGCCGATCTAATGTAATCAATCTGGTTTCTGCCAAATCGTCTAGACCATCGAGCATAAGTTCTCTGTATTCGCTAGCCGACAAATTGTTTTGTCCAACCACCCTCAGGGAATCGATGTTCATTTCAACGAGCAGTACGGCTTCTTGCCCATATACCAACTGAAATGGGGACAACTTGGTCGATTCGTGGTATGACAACCGATATGCCCACAGTGCTTTAGACAACGTTGAGTGCCAATTCTTCAGTTTTTCATCGACCTTTCTTTTTATCAACTTGATTACAGTTTTATTAGACGACTCGGCTTGTCCATTAGCCTGGCGTAATAGGGTGAAGAATTAAGCAACTTCATGCCCAGGCTTTTCGCGAAGTTTTGGAATTCATTGGACATGAACACGGTCCCTTGATCGGTCGTGATGGTCTGTGGAATACCAAACCGATGTATGATGTGTTCGTTAACAAAGCCGATTACCTTGGTACTAGTAACCCTTTTGAGGGGTGCAGCTTCTACCCATTTTGAAAAATAGTCCATTGCCGTGAGGATAAATTTGTGGCCTTTACTTGACGCTGGTAATATTTGGCCGACGATGTCTATCCCCCGCCCGCAGAACGGCCATGGTTTAGTAATCGGATGTAAAGCCGATGCAGGCGCAAGTTGCATGTTTCCAAATTTCTGACATGTTTGGCACCCTTTGCAATATCTAAAACAATCTTCTAGCATTGTCAGCCAGTAATATCCTGTTCGTTTCAACATCCATTTCATCTTGTGAGCTGATTGGTGGGATCCACAAATTCCTTCGTGGACTTCGCCCATTACTACCTTTGCCTCATCGGCTCCCAGGCATCTTAGAAGTAATCCTTCCATTGTTCGGAAATATAGTATCCCTTCCAACACGACGTATCATAGAGCTTGCTGCCTGAACTTTCGTGCGGTCAGCTTAGATGGATCTACCAGGTAACTCTTAATCTCTGTCCTCCAGTCGGCGAGGTCGGCACACATTACCGTCTTATCAACCGATTCGATCATATCACATTGGCTATAATTTTTGTATCCAGATGCCTATTATGCCAACAAGTTGGCCCTATCGTTCAATTCTCTAGGGATGTTCTCGATGGAGAACATCATAAATGACCCGATAGACTGAAGGCATTGCTCTAGGTATTGTGCTAATTTTTCATCGTTGCATCGGAATTCCCCTTTGACTTGCTATACAATCAGTAATGAATCCCCAAATACCTCAACGTGACTTGCGTCGATGCTCTCCAGCAATTGTAGACCCTTGAGCAAGGCTTCATATTCGACCTGATTGTTAGAACATCGGCTATTGAGCCGATATGCAAAATCGAAGTTGTATTCTTTTGGCGAGATTAGCACTATACCAATGCCATTGCCTTCTCGGCATACTAACCCATCAAAATACAACTGCCAGGGAGCCACATCGACTAGTCCTACTGTCGTCTTGCCGCCTGTGATGAAATCGGCTATAACTTGTCCTTTGACGGCTTTAGCCGATTCATAGGCTAGATCGAACTCGGTTAAGGCATATGCCCATTTACCAAGTCGTCCTCGTAAAATTGGCGCGGACAAAATGTATTTGACAATATCAGTTCTGCACACTATCACGCATGTTGACATCAATATATAATGTCTCAGCTTCGTGCAGGAGAAATAGAGAGATAAGCATAGCTTTTCCACAAAAGGATACATCCTTTCGGTATCCAAAAGTCATCGGCTTAGATAAAAAATCACCCGTTCTTTGCCATCGACTTCTTGTGCTAATACGGCCCCGATTGTCTCTTCCTCGGTCGATATGTATAACCTAAATGGTATTCCCTTCTTTAGCGCGGCTAAAATCGGGGGTTTCGTCAGGTACTCCTTAATATCATCAAAGGCCTTCTGGTGCTCTTCTCCCATATGAAATTTTGATTTTCTTTTAATTTTAGCAATGGGGTGAAGGCTTTGATTTGCCCAGACAAGTTCGAAATAAAACGCAATAGATAATTGATCTTGTCGATCAATTTCTGCAGCTCGTTTTTGCTTGTCGGTGGTTTAGTATCGGCTATGGCTTTTACCCTTTACTGATTAACTTCGATCCCTCTTTCGTGCACCATGAATCTGATGAATTGTCCAGCTGATACTCTGAATGCACACTTTAAGGGGTTCATTTTTGACCCATGGGCCCTTGTGCTCTGAAACACCCTTTCTAAATCGGCCAAATGTTGCCAATCGTCTTTTGACTTTATGATGACATCGTCAATGTAAATCTCGACAATATGGCTGATTAGATCATGAAAGATAAAATTCATGGCGTGTTGGTACATGGCGCCGGCATTTTTCAAGCCGAACGTCATGACGGTCCACTCATACAACCCCAGGGCTCCAGGGCACCTAAAAGCCATTTTAGACATGTCGGCTTCTGCCAAGAATATTTGGTTATATCTAGCATTTCCATCAAGGAAACTAATGATCTTGTTGCCCGATGCAGTGTCGATGAGCATATCGGCTATTGGCATCGGGTATTCATCTTTTGGCGTTGCTTTATTTAGATCTCTAAAGTCCACGCACACCCTTACCTTGCCGTTTTTCTTCACCACAGGAACGATGTTCGAAACCCATTCAGTGTATCGGCAAGGCCTGATAAACTTGGCTTCTAATAATCGTTCTATTTCTTCCTTGATGGCAGTATACAGGGTTGGATTAAAGCATCGGAAAATTGCTTAAACGACTGATATCCCGGCTTTATAGGTAGCCGATGCTCAACTAGCTGTCGGCTAAGGCCAGGTATTTCGTAATATTCCCAAGCAAAGCAGTCTTTATAATTTTTTAGCATTTCAACCAACTTGGTTCTATAAGCTGCGCTAATAAAAGTTGGTCTTTTCCTATCGCCCTCTCTTATGTCTATCTCTTCGAGCGTATCGGCTGAAGTAAAACTTTGTCCTAATCCCTCCTCTTGGAAGTCCTCAATGGCTTCTCCATAGTTGTGAAATCATGTGATGAAATATTGGCTTGTTGATGAATTTGGTATTGCAAAGTGGTTGTGCTCATGGCATGTGTGGTGCTTGTGCATGTGTTGACCAATTTGATCAATTGACATGCTTGTGATATGCTTTAGTTGTGTTTCGGAAAAACAGAGATTTTTCTGTTTGTGCCGGACCAAATTTTTCAGTCCGCCGTGAATATGCATTTTTCGCATTTGCGTCGGACCAATTTTTTAATCCGGCGTGAACGTGGTTTTGAGGGAATTGCGCCAGACCAAGTTTCTCGAAAAATAGTAAGTTTTACATGTACGCCGGACCAAATTATTTGGTCCATCGTGAACGGCGTTTTGAGGTCTGTTTTCGCATTTGCGCCGGACCAAACTTTTGGTCCATCGTAAACGTACATTTGAAGCCTTTTGTGTCAGACCATTGTTTGAAGAAACCGAGCTTGACACGTTTGCGCCGGACCAAAGTTTTTGGTCTGTCGTGAACGGCACTTTGAAGTTGATTTCGTACACACTAGACTAGGTTTTTACATGTACGCCGGACCAAATTTCTTTGGTCCGCCGTGAATGTGATTTTAAGGGCTTTTGCACCAGATCGTTTCTTTTGAAACTGAGCGTGGCATGTGTACGCCAGACCAATTTTTTGGTCCGTCGTGAGTGACGCCGGACCAAAGTTTCGGTCCGGCGTGAATATGATTTTCTAGGGTTTGGTTCCTGTGTGCGCCGAACCAAAGATTTGGTCCTCCGTGAATGTGGTGTGCTCAGGTTAGGTTTTTTGTTGACTTGATGCAATGCTCGTGAGAGTAGTTGTATGGACTAAAGTTGAGTCAAGTCGCGGACTTGTGCTCGTAATCGTTTTGTGGATTGTTCATGTGCAGGTCTTGCTCGAGGGCGAATGTGGTTGATGACGGGACCGGAACTAGGTTCATGGTGGAACTGAGGTTTGAGACTAGGTTTGGGAGGAATCAAGGTCTTGGTGGTCAAGGATGTCATGCGGGACATTCGGGCTAGAGAACAGTGCACGTGGAGGCTGGTCAGTCACGTGAGTATGGCAGGAGAGCCATATGCGTGCAGAGTTCTAATCGTTTAGGGTAGCTTGCATATATTGGTCCATGTTGGACCAAGTGTACATGCATACGTACTCTGATAAGGTTTGTCTCTTATAAATAGGAGGGGTCGTCTCCTTTTTATTGTGTGTTGGATATTAGGGTTGTGCTCTTTTGTTTGGAGCACTGTAACCAGATCAAAAAGGAATAAAAGATCAAGTTCTTCAAGCCTCTCTGCGTGCTACAGTAATCTCATAGCTACAGTGCATGCGTTGCTACAGTACTTCCTGTTTTGAGTGTCCATTCGCTCATCTGTTCTGGTTCTAGATTGATTCATTGTCAATCTTATTTCTTTGAGTTTGTTCTTGATTTGATCCATCCAAAACCTTCCTAGGGCATTGATTTAGAGTTCCTCAAAGTTTTGTTGGTTAATCTTTTGTCGTCCTTGTTTAATCTACAAGTTTTGGTTAGATAAATTCTCGTCATATTCTGTCACAACAAGCTTTCTAGGTTCATAACTCTTGATCCGTAAGTCCGATCGAGTTGATTCATTTTCTGTTAGATTCGTATTGGAATCTAGTTTCCTGTGTTCAAATTTTAGATCAATTTGACGGTTGGATCTTCAGGAATTTGCATTTTACCGAACATCTGTCAATCTATTTTTGTTGATCCGAAGCAATTATTTGAGTCCGAATTGGGGTGAACTTTTAGTAGATCAAAAATTTAGTTTTAACTTTCGCACAATCATTCACCCCCATCTGATTGCTATATTCATCTTTTCGATCCTATAGTAGTCTAGTGTTTGTCGATAGCTTTTAAGTTCATTTTGAAGAACACCCTCTATTCCCGATTTCATCTTCTTAACACTTCGTTTGCCCGATCAAATGTACCCGGCCCGACATTGATCGGCATTAGACCTGATTTTCTGACGCAAATGAAATCGCAATCATCCAAGACTTTGTCGGATATGCATTCGGCTTCTTGGTGCGGCAAATTTGTGTCGGGACTGGCCAATGCTATGTGAGCCGATGTGTCGACTGGTATCACTTCAACTTCATCTCTATTCCATTGTACCAAGAGTTGGTGCATTGTCGACGGAATGCAGCAGTTAGCATGGATCCAATATCGCCCGAGGAGCACGCTGTAATTCCCTTCGGCTTCGATCACAAAAATGCAGTCGGCAAAGTTTTGCTGCCGACCGTCAACTCTGTGACCATTACTTCTTTTGCCTCAGTGGGGTCGCTTGTGAAGTCATTTAACACCATGTTTGTTTTGATTAAATCTTCATCGGCTTTGCCCAGTTTCTTGAAGGTGCTTAGCGGCATCAGGTTCACTGTGGCTCCGCCATCGACTAGCATCCTTGATATGGGTCGGCCGTTGATATGCCTTTTCAGGTACAACAGCTTCAAATGCCGATGCATGTCTTGGAGTTTTTCAAACACGGCGTCTTGTGCACCAAGATAGAACTGAGCCAAGGCTTCTTCGGCCGATTTGGTTTTAGTTTTGAACTCCGCCGGCAGAGTGAAGACCATATTGATATCCATTGGGGGAGTATCGTCCCGGATCATCGGTGAACCAGAATCGACTGACTGGTCTGAATCCTCATCGATCGGTTTTTTCCTCCATTCCTGCTTTACGACTTGCATCGACCGCAACTCATTAAATATCTGATCTCGTTCTTTTTCCTGTTTAACTTCTCTGATTTCTAGTGTCCTTAAGCGTTGCTGCCGTCTACGTTGGGATCGACTGGCCCAGAGGGACACTACCTCGGCTTTGGTTCAATCGGCTCACAGATTTTTCCAGCCAAATTACCGATTTTACCTTCGGACCCAGACGATTCAGATTGCTCTTCTGAGGACTTAATTCACTCTGCTGCCAGTATTTTCCTTCGCACCGGTTCCTTGACCCACGGTCCTAGCCAATCGTGGACCGGCCTAGTCAATGTCTCTCTGATCAGTCGCCACGGCCGATCTTGGGGGAGATGATCCATTGGGCATGTTTGTACCGATGGTAATGGCATTCTTCTTTCCTAGCAAAACTGCCAGAAGGGGCACCGTCGGTGGGCTCTTTCTTCATCATCTGCCCAGTACAGGTTATCGGGCTGACGAGGACGCTGATCATGTCGACGGCTAATTGTCTCATATTTTTCCAGGAGTTGGGAGAACGTTGGCCTGGATCTTGTAACACCTCGTTTCGGCGGGTTTTTTTTCGACTTTATACCATTATTCGATCCGTGGTTCATCCCTAATTTTAACGGTCCTCGAGTTCCGCCATCTCGATCGGCTTCTATTTGTAATGAGTCGATCGTTATTTTCAGCGTTTCGCCACCACCGGAACTTGATTGGACATCGACTTGCCGAATCGGTTCATTCATCGGCTCCTTTCCTTTTCGTGAGCATTGCACCATGTTGATTGGAAAAGGATTCACGTCCACCTGCATAGCCGGCTATTTTGCAAACCTTAGTCGTCCGTCCACGATGGCCGACTGTATCTGCTGACGAAAAATATTGCAATCATTAGTGTTATGTGAAAAGGAGTGGTGCCACTTACAATATCTTCGATTTTGATTCCATCGGTAGACGGGATAACATGTCCTTCTGGCAATCGTATCAATTTTTCCTGCAGTAACAAATTGAATATCTGATCGCATTTGGACACATCGAAGGCATATTTGACTTCCGACTTATTTTTGGTCGGCTTAAGCCACTAGCAAACAAGTGATTTTTAGGACCCTTTGCCCACTCGGCTATGTTTATATTGGTTTCATCATCATCGGAGGTGTCGCTAGAGCTGCAATCGACCATGTTTACTTTGGCCTTCTCATTCCCGTTCGCTTTAAACCTGTCTTTAAACCCTATACTATCAGAATATCGGCTTTCTTGTGCCGATACACGAGAAGAAGATGGCCTAAATCGGAGAACTCTTGTCCTGCAAACTTCTCCCTGAATGGGGGAATTAAGCCTTGAAACGCCAAATCGGCTAATTGATTATCCGGCAGAGCAACGCTAAAACACCGATTTCGCATGTCCCGGAATCTTCGGGTGTAGTCCGAGACTGGCTCGCCAAACTTTTGTCTGAATGATCTAAGATCTGAAATCCTAAGTTTAGGGCTACCAGAAAGAAACATTCGTGGAATCGGCTGTGACACCACGGAGTGTCGTAACCTTATTTAATGTGAATGTTGAGGTCAAAAACATTATGAATTATGGAATGGGAGGTTGAAACCTTACGGTATGGAGGTTAATAGCGTTTCCGGGCTATTTTCGGGAGTTTGGGCCTTCCCAGGGCGTGTTGGGCCTTAGGGGGGACCCCTCGTGGGCCAAAAGTGGGGCTCTCTGGCCCATGAGGGGAGAGGGGGGCAGCATGTTGCCCTTGGGGCGCCCCCCTGCTGCCCTAGCAGCCTCCACCTCCTCCTCTCCCTCCCATAGCCGCCACACACCCTTTTGCCCCTTGCTTGCGCCCCCTTGCTCCCCCTTGCTCCTCCACCCCTCTCCTCACCTCTCCACCACTCTTGCTGCCCCTAGGGGAGTTCTCCACCTCAACACCTCGAAGATCCATCCATTGGAGCGCTCCGCAACGAGGAGATCCGGTGGATTTGGAGCGAGAAAGGAGATCGCGCGAACCGGGAGGAGATCCATTGGGTTTTCGTGCGTCGTACGAAGGTATGGCCATGGAAATCCTTGGGGTTGGTCTAGGATCTGTTCTAAGGGGTATTATCATGTTTTTAGATCAATTGGTGGTTCTGGAATTGAGTAGATTAGATGGAATATTAAGTTTGCCACGTTCTCTGTTTCGGGCAGCATGAGCAGTCGACCTAGGGTTTGGGTTTTCGCCAATTTAGAGTCGGAATTTGGTCGTACGTCTGTTGAAGAAGTTGTAGGTAATTTCAATAACTTTCAGTGGACATAAAGAACGCTCAATTCCGCCCAGCCGTTTGAAAGTTATGATCGTTTTACCGAACGTATTAAAATATGTGACGTGATTGGAGCAGATCACGGTATTTTGTGGATTAAATGACTTTAGAGTCCGAATCAGCTTTTCCATATACTTAGAAAAAGTTAGGAAATTTCCTAAGCTACACGAGGATGTACTTGTTTATTCGATTCAGAGTCTTAGAACCCGAGTTATGCCTTTTGGAAGGCTGCTGTCCCGACGGGACAGAACCTCTGTTTTTGGGTTTTGCGAGTAGTTTGCGATGTCGGGTTAGAAGAGGGTTTGTGTACTGTTTTGTGGACATGATTGTGAGTGTGTGGTACCTATGTGCAGGTGGTGTGACCCCGGGAGTGCCTTCTACTTCTCGCCAATCCGACGCCCGTGGTTGAGGCAAGTGTATTGGAATGGGTAGCGGGTTGTAGTTGCTAGATTGGTTGAGATTGAGATTGAATATATGATATGTTCACATGCCATGCCTTAATGATTGCCAATGATACGATGAATATGTTGATTATGTTATGATGCCATGTGTTAGTGTACAAGTTATTTATGATGTTGGCATGTTTGCATACATGGCATGTTACATGGCCCGGGTGGTGAGAAAGTCATAACTAATCCGGGGAAGGTCGGTGAGAAAGTTATGACTATTCCGGAGAGACAATGAGTAAGTCCTACATCGTGATTCCATCCACCGCGGTGTATGGAAGCGAGGAGTAGACACCCTCCATCTTCGGGATGGAAGGGGGGAGAGGGTGCACACCGACGGGTGTGTACTCAACCATACCGGTATGAGTTTCCAGGAGATATGTGCATCGCATTGCATTGCATTATATGAGGATGTTATATGATGATGCCAATGATATGCTTACGCTATGAATATGAGATGTGTATGATGTTGTATGTGAAAAGTGGTGATGAAGGTATTAAATTGTATTTTCTTGTTCCAATGCAATATACTTGCTGAGTGATGAACTCACGCTTGTGTTTATGTTGTTTTTCTTAGGTACCATGAAACCGGCATGCGGGAAAGGGAGCTAGTCAAACGTCATCACTTAGCATCACACATATAAACAATGACATGTTCCTTCCTTTAAATTGTGATGGTTAATTTGTGTGCTTGGTTTCCTCATTTACTTCGTTTGGCTCATGAGATGGTTGGAATCTTTATTCTAGTATTATACTGCTGCTAGAACCTTTATTATTGATGATTTAGATGTCATTCTTTTTACTATACCCTGTGATCTTATTGTTGTTGCTTCAATTCATGGAAAAACAAAGGAGATGCTGCCGAAATTTCCGGTATTAGCATTTACTCCTTTGCTGTGATTTACCTTAGTTTATGGGATTTAGATGTTGTTTAGCCTATGTTTGGTAGCATTCGGGCATATTAAATGCCGGGGTGTTACATCGGCTTTCCAAATCACTCCAAAAATGGATCGAATTTGGGGGTAAGTTTGTGAACCATGTGAAAGCGGTTCCTAACATAGACAAAGGAAACAGCCTAATTTTTAATCTGTCAGACTGAGCGGCTTCGCCACATTAGGCAATGAACCATCCGACGTGTTCAAGGGTGGTAACGGAGTCATCTCCGGAGAACTTGGCGAAATCAGGGATTTTGTAGTTGTGTGGGTAGGCCATCCGATCTATGTAATCTGGATACGGCTTTTTATAGCCGATAGTCTTGCCCTTTGGCTGTAGGCCGAACTGTTCTCTTAGCACGGTAGAGATTTGATCAGCCCAATTAATGCCACCAGCAAACATAGTGTTGGGGTTTTGCCAATTAGGGTATCTAGTATCCTGCCCCCGAGTGCTAGCTCGGGTTGCTAGTTAAATCGGGCCAACAGGGGATTAGGGTTTTGCCAATTGTGAATATTGGTACCCTACCCCCTGAGTGCAAACTTGGGTTGTTGACTAGGCCGAATCGGCTGTTGTAGAGGCGAACGATCGTACTCATCGGGTATGGGTACAAAACGTTCTTCATAAGTGATAACCTTATGTGGGATCGGATTCCGCAATTGAATCGACCCTTGGAATTGAGGATTTTGATCTGATCTAATCGGTCGAGGGGCCAATTGCTCGAGAACGTTTGCTGAGGCCACGTTCGTTGTGGTGCACAACTTTGCGGCATCGGTGTATGCGTGGTAGTGGGTAACCCCACCTGTACGGGTACTTGGCGCCAACACAGTAGGCTAGGTTGGCATTAGTGAAGGGATTGGACTCGACCCCTTTACGGTGTTGGTGTTCTGCTCCACTGAGTACACGGGATATGTTGGGAGCAGCTGTAACGGATCAAGCAAACCCACGGTTGAAGACAGCTCCTGAGCAATCGTCTTGACGCTATTCTCAATCATCGGCTTCAATGTTGTAACCAAAGCCGATGATTGGTTGATTAATGCATGATGCACGGATTGCTTGATCATAACAGACAACTCGGCTTGAGCCGGTGTATATCGGCTTACCGAGTTCGACGGGGCGCCATCATCACCGATGGGGTTGAGCGTTGGGAGTGCGGTCTTTTGCGTGACCCCCCTGTCGGGTTTTTTGATAGCACCCCAGCATCATCTCTTCCAGCGTAGCTTCTCGGTCTTCGATCTCCTTGCGTTGCTCTGGGGTCAAATCATCCAACGTCGGGACGATGATAGCTTCGGAGTTGACGTCGGCTGGGGGGATTGACTTTCCTGCGGCCATCTTTTCTGATTGGGTCCCACCGGGCGTGCCAAAATATGTTTGCCCTAAAAACTTGAGGTAGGGTTCTTAGCCTCAAACACACAAGACAAACACCGGGTTTGAGAGTACCAGTCAATTTGACCTGAAATTGACAAGGTAAAAGATGTAGAATCAATCGAAGCCGATAACAGACAATTATCGGCGTAACTCTAGTCGGCTAAAAGCCGATTAGGGGATAACTAGATCAGCCGATTAAGGCTAATCCAAGGGTAAAGTTAGATTGGCTTTGAGAGGCGATGCGCAACAAAACAAAGCAAACCAAACCTGAAGTGAAATCGGTGAAATCAACAAATTGGCGATGTGCAACTCTTTATTGATCTCGTCGACTTACAGAGGAAATCTTACAATCTAGAAAATAACGAAAAAGACTATAAAAGTAATGTTTGTGGTTGTATTGGATTGATTCTGGTGCTCCTGGCTCATTCCTCTTTTATATGCCTTGGCCGATACGAGTCCTCCGTGGATACGGCAACCGAGTCCATGTCGGCTACGATCCGATCTCTGGTTTCCAAAATCCGTTTTGGTAACTGAATTCGTGTTGATCACGATTTATTTTGTCTTCCAAATCCCAGCCGTCGTATGCTCACCAAACTTTTCATATTTTGTATTAGGCCGATACTTTCCATATGTGCCAAATTTTGGTGCAAACATATGCCCCCTTTTGAATTCCAATTCAAATCAAATTCAAACTTGAGCACACCTTGCTCAAATAAAGTCAAATAATCATCACAAATATGGATGAACCTCCACATGGTCCTTTAGATGCCAAGGCCAATAAAATCCATGCCCTAGAGCTAAAGTGAGCCATAGAATCTAAACACTATATTGGTTTTCCCCTTCACACCGTCGTTCAGCCAGATTTTGAGGTTTTCGCAAAGCATCAACGAGGAAGGAACTTGATGATTAGCAATGAGTGGTGAGTCTTGAGGCATGTACCCTACCCCATCATGTTCATTGTGTCTTTTTCTACATGATGCTCATGTTGCCTTTGCCAGAGTGTCACCGAAGGGCGATGTCACCGTTGACCCCGCACCACCTTTGTCGTTGCCGTGCTCCAATGCCCGTGACACTCATGTTAGAATGTTCTCCATGCCGAGAGCTTGCCATAGAGACCACCCGGGGTCACCGGAGTTGGTCGCTGGTGAACATAGGTCTTCGCGCCCTGTCGAGCCGATGTGGAGGACCCGGTGTCCGACGCATGGCAATGACGTTAGCTTGCATCAGCGTGAGCAGTGCATGGACTTGGTCCCTATGTGTCGAGCCAATGACACGTGGGGCCCATATGTCAGCCTATGTGGTTAAAATCTGAAAATAATTAAATTGGAAAAGAAATTAGATGGGCCCACTTGTCAAAAAATTCAAAGAATATTATATTTTCTTTCTCTTTTCCTAGATTTAATTTTTAGATGAATATTTTGAGAGTACGTTCTCCTTCATACGAACTCAAATTGAGCTCATTCAAATGTCTAAATTCAATCTCTACCTTGTGGTGTATTTTATTTGATTTTTGTAGTTTGTTTTGAATTTCTCTTGTATTTATTATAGCTTTTGCTGTTCGTTTTGCTTAGAAGTTGAAGTGCTAGGAGCATTCGAAGGTGAAGAGTTGATTCAAGACTAAGACCAGGAGTTATTCCAAGGCAATTTGTGTTTTGATCATGTTGAACCCAGTTTTATAAATGCTATTTTGTTTTTTTATCTATTGCATGATATTTCAAATTATACCTGTATGTAAATAATTCGGGATTTAGCTATTCAACCCATTTGAATTATACCTGCCTTGTCATTGCTATGCCATGATTATTTGTCACCCTATAATGGATAATTATTAGTTGGTTGCTAATATAATGCCAACATATGTTGGTTAGATTGTGAATAGTATACTTAGCCTTACCACAAATAACTGATATCTTTTAAAAAGTGCAAATTCAAACTTGACTAATGGTCTATGCAATATCTTTTGGAAAAGTATGTGTCGACGATTGGAGAACGGGCTCCCGTCGAGCTTACTTGTTGAATGGGGGATCAACAGAGCCCCGTCGCACGGATCGAAGAGGGCGTTCGAGCGACGCGAGGTCGGGAGAAGGAGGCCGGAAAAAAGGGGGGACGCGGTGTTTTTTATCCTGGTTCGGGCCTCTCACCGCCGAGATAATGACCCTACTCCAGTGTATTGTGTTCTATCTTTCGTGTGCCCTCCTGTTCTGAGATCTTCGTGGGGTTTAAATACTATGACTAGAGATGCGAAAAGTAATCGCCTCCGGATCACGCTATGCATCCATATCCGTGATGCTGCCCTTGATTCAGCGTTATTTGAATTTCGGGTATGATTTCCCTTGATCTCCTGGCTGATTGGTTGCCTCCTTCCTTCCTCGCGCTCGGCTGGCCCTCCGACCAAGACACCCGAAAGGTCGTGGCCTCCACGAGCATGCTTGCTCGTGGGGTGTGTTTGGTGCTTCATGAACGGAGGCGCAAACGCGTATGCTCGGAGGAGAAGGAGGGATGCTTGTTTCGTTCTCCCGAGCATCTTCCCTTAGTGCCGCTTGGTCGGCGGGTTTAGCTTTTCACGGGGGTACCGTGGTCTTTTGCCAGATAGCCAATCCTCGACGGCTAGCCCCGAGGTTCAAGTGGGGAACCTCGGCTTCCTTGAGCCTAAGAAGACTTGAGGGGATTGAATTTCCTTTGGTCGTGGCTCACGACCATTTTACGTCGGGAGACGAGCTTCTTTACCCGCCGCGTGCTTGCTCTGCAAGTGGCGCGTCGTTGGTTGTTCTGCGGTTCCTTCTCCGAGAAGCCTCCTCAGAATGCACGGTAGTTTCTGAAGCGGCGCTTTTTCGGCCAGTGTTGCTGCGCGATAGGCGGCGATTTTTATCCCGCCTCTTCACTATCCTTTTAACCCTTTCTACCGGGAGAGGTCGGAGTCCCATTGCGTCTCTTTGCTCGTCTTCGGCGAAAAATCTTCCAAGAGCCCTAGCGCCCAAGAACCCTTTTCGCTCTCCTTCCTTCTTCGCCATGGCGCTGCTTCAAGGTTAGCGATGACCCGAAGGAGGCTCCAGTGCTCACGGACGAGGGGTACGTCGACCAGGCTCGGTCGAGTGCCCGGGATGATGCGGCGCCGCACCGCTGAGACGGAGATCGTCTCCTCGCGAGTTGTACGCCATCAACGGGCTTCGTCGCCGAGAGCGACTTCCTCGCCTCCGTGCTTGCCTTCTGCGGGTGCGAGATCTCTCATCTCCACCCCAACTCCATCCTTTCCTCGCAATCTTCTCCCACCTTTGCGAGGCTTACGTGGGTGTAATGCCCACGGCTAGCCTCTTCTTTCACTTTTATTCCCCTTCCGCACCGGCCGGATGGTTCCGCCGGCTGCGTTTATCTTCGCCGCCCAACCGACCATACGAGTACCCCTTCGTTGCTCGAAGGACTCGGTGTCGGGTTGGGCCGACCTGGTTCTACCGGAAGAAGGCGGAGGGGTCCCGCTTGGTCTACATCGGGAGGACGCTCCGCCATCGAGACGAGGCAGCGCGCCCGCCTGCAACCCGAGGAAGAGCGGGTGCTCGGGACGATCGGTGAGCTTGCCCAGATGGGGCTCACTGGTCGGGATATCGCCCGGACTTTACCTTCAACCGGTGTCCCCCGAGGCGCCGCGAGCATCCCTTCTTCGAGGTGACCGGGTGGCACGACTTCACCCGCGAGGACAACGCAGTATGTTCCTGGACCTCTTTCCCGAGCATCGCCGCTCGGTGATCGGCGCTATGCATCCGTGATATGCCTTTTGTCTTAGTCTTCGGTTGTGACGCAGCTCCGAGGACGGATGGAGTTGACGATAGGTCGCCGAGATGTTCGGCGCCAAGGAGAAGGAGCCGACGCCCAATCGCCAGGTCCCCAAGAATATTTTTGACCGCGCGACGCGGTAAGTACATTTTCCCACTTCCGCTCGAGGGCATGTTTTCCGAGCTCATTCCTCCCGATTTACGTTGGCAGGAGAAGGTCGCCCTTGAGCTTGCGGTGTCGGCGCTGCAGCGCCGCAAGCCAGCACCCGCCAGGGGTTCCGTAAGAGGCGGCGGGTCGAGGTCGCCGAGCATCCGCCTCGCCTCCCGCGCTAAGCGGTCGAGGCGCCGAAGCCGACTCAGGACCCCTACCCCGCACCTTGAGTACGCCGACCGCCAGGAGGTAAGCGAACTCCGCATTTGGTTCGATGACTTCAAACGGAAGAAGCCGGAGCTGATGAGCCGACTGGAACAGCTCGCCGAGCCGGCGAGGAAGGCCGAGGAGGATGCCAGGTCTCTCCCGACCAAGGAGCGGCCGAGAGGCAGATCAAGGCCCTCCAGACCAGCTCACTCGGGTGGTTGATGCCCCGAGGAGGAGGAAGAAGAGGAGGAGGCCGCCTATGCTCTGGTTAGAAGGAGCAGGAGGTCGACCTCTCAAACCGCCTCGACGCCGGGAAGAGGTCGACATGGACGATGTCGACCCGGCGATGGCACGCGCCAATGACGCCGCAGAGGAGCGCTGGGCCAGTCGTGGCCGAGGCCTACGAGGCCGCCGCGGGCAGGTCGCCCGTGGGCCCGGGCGAGGAGGCCGAGGAGGATGGCGCCGCCGCCGCGGCGAAAATCGTTCTTCATTCTCTTATTCCGCTCTTGTCTTGCGACTTTCTTCGCTAACCCCACCTGCTTGGCGTGGGCGTGATAGCTCGGATGTCGTTTTGGACTTCCGCCGATGGTCGAGGAGATTATCAACTCCGCGGTGGACGCCGAAGGCTCGACCGCGTCGCCGACCGGGTGATGGCCGAGACGGGAGGAGCCGGTGCTTAGCTTCGACTCGGTGGAGCCCGAGCTTCCTTCGGCGGGACCCGCGCTCCCTTCAGCGCCGTGGAGCCTATCCCACCGCGGAGGAGCAGGAGCCGCAGGGATCGAGGACCAAGACGCCTTGGCCTTGGCCCTTGCGAAGAGATGATCGAGGCGAGGCTCAAGCGCCGAGCCCCGGAAGGGAGCTTGGTCGCTCCCGACCAACGGCCCTTGGCCATGAGCCAAGGAGAGGAGGAGGAGGAGGTCGTCCCGGCCTAACTCCTTTGGTCCTGGCACCAGCGCCTCGGCCACGGAGGTGCAAGGGGCGGAGGTGATCGTATTTGATCAATCGCCTCGGCCATGAGCATCGGCCGCCTCCGACTATGGAGGGACAAGAAGCGGAGGTGATCGCCCTCGATCCAATGCCTTGGTCGGAGAGCATTGGTCGCCTCGGTGAAGAGGAACAGAGGCGGAGGTGGTTGCTAACGACCAATCGCCTACCGCGAGCATGGAGTGGCGGCGCTTCGTGGTTGGCGATAGCCCGAGCGGTGGCCGACCATGGGGAAGGCGACCACGAGCCGCTTGTCGTGGGCGAGGATCGCCGGCGACCCGGGTTGATCGAAGGTGGTGACGCCGTTGCTCTCCTGGGAGCACCGGTGCTCAGAGGAGCAAGACCTGACGCGCCGCCCGGATGACTTGGTCAATCCCTTCTTTCGGTGGCGCGACCGACCGCCGGCTTCAGGACAAGCTGGTCAGGGCTCTTCCGGTAAGTTTCCATGTTTCTTCTTTTTCGCTGCGAACGATCTTCCGGGAGTCCGCTCACTTCTTTCCCTTCTCCTTTCTCTTCTCGCTCAAGTTTGCCGCGAAGGCTATGGAGGATATCGATGCCACCTCGGTCTCGGCAGAAGAGTACCGGGTCGTACCATCATGAGCAAGACGCCAAGATCGCCGATCTTGAGCGCCGGAGTCTCCGAGGTGCGCGAGGCCGACTGGCAATTGGAATCGGCGAGGAGCCTCATCGCCGGGCTCGGACCAGCTCTTCCAGAGCGAGACGGCCGAAGAGCACTTCAGAGCGTATGCGCCGAGCTTGACGAAGAGCTGGTGAAGCTTCGGCAGGACCTTCCCGAGCTCGGAGCGCGAGGAAGCCCAGCTCAAGGAGGCGCGGCGCCTCGGGAAAGCGCGGCGAAGGTCGCGCGCCCGGCCGGAAGGTCTGGACCTAGAGGCGGAGGTCGACTCCTTAAGGACGAGCTCGCTGCCCTCCAGCCGGTCGTAGGACTTAGCTCTTTCTTTTATTTTTATCTTGTGAAAAACCCCGTAAAAAAACAACGCTTTGGATTAAATGAGCATATTCGCAGGAGTTTGGTCCTTGCCTGCTTTTTTTTTTTTGCTTGAACTCGACAAAGATATGCCCGTATGATCCTGGTTCTCAGTAAAAGAAAGCAAGTTCCTGCATGGAGCGTAGATACGAGCAAAGAAAATAAGTTCCTGCGTAGATCAAATATCATAGACACGAGCAAAGGATCCTTGGTAAGGAGGGACGGAACGTTCCTATCATACGTAGCCCCACCATGGACAAAGGTCGTGTCCTCACTGCGAGCACGAGTTTGTTCATGGGAGTTTTTAAGGGTCGCTTTGGTCGTAACGATTTTTTGAATTACTCGAATAGATCGGTTGTGTTTGAGTGAGCTGTGAGCACAGAGCATTTGAGCTTTAAACCAACAATACGTAGAGCCACCATACCCGAGTGGTCACCGAACCGGGCTTAGAGTGGATGCTCGCTACCACCATGCATACATGAAGAGCTACTGTGGAAAGTGGACGATTGGGCGAGCATCCACGGGGCCAAGGGAGATGGCGCGCACATACTTGTTGGATAAGTTCGTCAGAGTCTTTGGTAGACGACGATGCTCGCTCGACAAAGCGAGGACGAAACTCGAGAAAGAGGGAAAATGATTTATTGGAAAAGAACGCAAGGGGCGCGAGATAGGAGTACTCGCCTAAACGTAGAATTTACGCAGCTTGATCGATGTTCCAGTCTTTGGTGAGCTCTCGACCATCCGGCATCGCGAGGCGAACAGCCCGGCGCGCCAGAGACATGACCGTGTAGGGTCCTTCCCACCTTGGGGTCACTTGTTGGCCTTCGACAGGTCTTGAACTCTTCGTAAGACCATGTCGCCGACTTGTAGGGCCCTAGGCCTGACCGCCTTGGCTGCATGCCTACGAAGAGCTTGTAGGTAAATTGCAGACCGAGCAACGCCTGCTCGCGTGTCGCTCGACGAGGTCCAGTCGACGAGGCGCTCAACCTCTTGATCGATGGAATCGATCGGTTGCACCTTGGGGAACCCAAAGACGATTTCGGCAGCGTAATGGCCTCCGCACCGTGAGACGAAGTTGGAAAGGCGCCTCGCCTGTGGCTCGACTTGTCGTGGTGCGGATAGACCAAAGAACGGCGGGAAGCTCCTCCACCCACCGCCGCTTGTGCCGTTGAGGGTCTTAAAGACTCTCTTTTATGCCCTGGACTAGCTGCCCATTTGCTCGCTTCTGGTGCTCCGTTACTCGTGGATGTGCCACGAAGCGAAAGCAGACCTTGGTCCCGACCTCCTCACAAGTAACTTTGGAACAGTTCACCGGTGAACTGGGTCCCATTGTCTGTGATAAGACGGTTGGGTACCCCGAACCGGTTACCACGTTGTCGCGGAGGAACCTCTTGGCCGCTCGGGCCGAGATGGTCGAGACGGGCTCGGCCTCTATCCACTTAGTGAAAGTGTCGATGGCCACGAGCAAATACTTGCAGCCTTTCCGACCTCGGGAAAGGGTCCAAGGACGCCGAGCCCCAGTGTCGAGAATGGCCACGAAAGCGGTATGGTTTGTAGGGCATATGCCGGCTGATCGGTTTTGCGAGCATGGAATCGGCATGCTCGGCAGTCGTTACGATTGACCGCTGCGTCCGTCAAGGCCGTCGGCCAAGAGTAACCCAATCGGAAGGCTTTGCTCACAAGCGTTACGAAAGACGAATGAGCTCCGCACATTCCTTCGTGGATATCACGAAGAAGGTGCATCGCCTTCCTCCTGGGAGACGCATTTGGAAAGGATTCCTAATCGCGCTTTCGATATAGGTCGCCTTCGATCGATCTGTCTTGAGAAGATCGCCTTGTTAGCCGAACGCTTCGCTTCTTCCTCGGGCAATGTCCCATGCGCAAGGTATTGGATGAATGGCGTCATCCAATTTGGCGCTTTGCTCGAGGAATGAGACCCTACCCGGTCTCTGGTGCCTCCTCTTCGTGAGGGAATGGAGGGCTTATGTAGGTGCTCGACGAGCACTCACGAGCGGGCGGTTTGGGAGGAACCGACCTTAGACATTTGGTCGGCCAGGGAATTATCCTTCCGGGGATGTAGATTACTTCAAATTCTTGAAGTATTTCTCCATCTTCCTTACTTCGGCCAGTGCAGCGCCATTGAGGTATCGAACACCGATACTCCTTGTTGACTGGTTCACGACCAACCGTGGAATCGCCCTTCACGGTGAGCCGTTGGACTCCTAGCGATTTGCATGCTCAAGTCCGCCAAAAGGTTTCGTACTCCGCGCGTTGTTAGTCGCAAATAAATGTAGTTGGATGGCGATCGTAGCTGCTCTCCGTCCGGGAGACCAAGATGACGCCAGCCCAGCGCCAGTATGCTCGGGATCCGTCAAAATACAAGGTCCAGGAGTTTCCTCGAATCATTGGTCCTACTGGCCGGTGGTGCCGAGCCGACCGATTCTCGCCACGAAATCAGCCAGGACTTGTGATTTTATCGCCGTGCGGGCCGAGAATACCAGCTCGAACTCGGCGAGTTCCATTGCCCACTTGGCTATGCGACCACCGGGCGCCCTGATTTTTCAGGATTTCCCTGAGTGGGAAGCCGGTCGGCACCACGATCTTGTGTGCTTGAAAGTAGTGACGCAACTTCCGGAGGCCATCAGAATGAGTACAAGAGTTTCGGACCTCGGGTAACGCTCCTTTGGTCCATGAAGTACTTGGCCGACGTAATAGATAGGTCGCTGGGTACCATCTCTTTCATACCGCCAACACCGAGCTCACTGCGTCGCGGGTTGCCGCCAGGTATAATAGCAATTCTTCCTCGCCGTGGGTGTGACGAGGACGGGCGGCTTGGAGAGGTACTGCTTTTAGCTCTTTGAACGCGCGATCGCCTTCCTCCGTCCATGTGAAGCCATCATGTTTGCGGAGGGCTTTAAAGAAAGGTAGTCCTCGCTCCCCGTCGGGAGACGAACCGGCTTAAGGCGGCCATCCTCCTGGCCGAGCTTGTACTTCCTTTACGCATGTGGGCGACCTCATGTTCTCAATGGCTTCGATCTTCTCTGGGTTAGCCCCAACGCCATGTGGCCCGACCATGTAGCCGAGCACCTTGCCACCTTCACGCCCGAATACGCATTTTTCCGGATTTAGCTTTATTCGATGCTTATTGAGGTTACTGAAAGTTTCTTCTAAGTCAAAGAACGTGACCTGAAGTACTCTTGCTCTTGACAACTATGTCGCCGACATATACCTCCAAATTTCGACCTATTTGGTCCGTGGAAAGTCTTCGCATGAGGCGTTGAAAGGTTGCTCCGCATTTCTCAGACCAAAGACATGGTCGAGCAGCGTATAAAAATTTAACGGGGTGATGAAGGAAGTCTTTCCTCGTCTTCGCGCGACAGTCGATCTCGATGATAGCCTGAATAGGCGTCTAGGAAGCTCATGGTTCAGGACCCGCCGTCGCGCCCACCAATTGGTCTATGCGAGGCAACGGATAGTTGTCTTTTGGGCACGCTGCGTTCAAACCCGTGTGGTCGGCACATTACGCGCCACTTGCCTCCTTTCTTCCTCGACCAGGTGGATTGGCTAGCCACTCGGAGTGCTCAATCTCTGCGATGAAGCCAGCTTTAGGAGTTTATCAAGTTCCTCCTGATGATTGCTTGTTTTTCCGGGAAAAGCGCCTAAGTTTACGTCTCATCGTTTTTTGTCAGCCGAACCGCTAGCTGCGTGCTCGACCACCTCCTTGGGACCCGGGCATGTCGGATGGTTCCCAGGCGAACACATCCGACCTTGCTCGGAGGAAAGTGACGAGCTCGAGTTCCTATTTGGGATCTAGGAAGATCCCAAATGAACGATTTGGCCGGTTCCGACTCGTTGAGCGGAACAGCCTTGGTCTCTCCTCCAGGTTGGAGGGCAAGTTTAGGCCGGAATGCTTCGGCTCTTGGTCGTGGCCGCGAGCGGCAATCGACCGACCATATCCAGCGCTTTTCGTCGCAATTGAGTGCGGACTTGTGGTTCCTTTGACGGTTATGACTCCGTTTGGCCCGGAATCTTTAGGCACCGACACGCTGCGTGATGCGAGGCGGCCATGAACTTGGCCAAGGCCGGCCTGCCGAGGATGGCGTTGTAGGCCGACTCAAGTCTACCACCTCGAAGGTGATTAGCTCCGCTCTGAAGTTACTTGGGCCGCCGAAACTTACGGGCAAGACGACCTGCCCCAGAGAGGTTTGATCGAGGTGCCCGGACTATCCCGAAGAAGGGCACGGCCACACTCTTGATTTTGGAACGAGGAATCTGCATCTCGCCCAATACCTTGGCTGCAATAAGGTCCAAAGAGCTCCCTGAGTCTATGAGGACCCGACCGACGACAAGATTGCCGATGGTGGGGTTCACGACCATCGGAAGCCTCTGGGGTTTGGTCATCCCCAAGGGACAATCGTCTTCGAGAATGTGAGGGATACCTCCGACCATTTCACTTGCCGCACCGAGGCTTACCCTGGGTAACATGGTGCACTTCCCTTGCAGCCTCCTTTAAGTCCCGGCGGACTTGTAGGCGGAGGAGCCCCGAAGATGACCGCTATGTGATTCCTTGGTTCTTGATATTCCATTTCATCCTCACTTTCCTCGGCGGGCTGTTTTCCTTTGTCGCTTTCACCCTGCTCGAAGCGTCGGCATGGGACCCTGCCAGAAATCGCTGCTCCAGCGGTAGGTCCACGCTCGGCAATTCCGTAGGTCGTGCCTGCGGCGCTGGTGAAGTGGACAGAGGTCGCCCGCCGGTCCGCTTGGTCGCCTCGTCGGTCCGCTTGGTCGCCTCGCCCTCGAGGCCTGGTGGTTGTCCTCTTCCCGAGCATTAGGCCCACTGGCCGTGGCCGAGCGTTGCGGGTCGTTGTTGTTCCACCGCGGCTACCATGGCCGGCGAGGGTTGCTTTTTCTTCTTCTTCTTGATCTTCTTGTCTCTGCACGAATCCTTTTTGCTAGCCGAGGTCTCTAGGCCAGCCGAGGCGGCAGCTTTCCTTCATCCAAAGATTTTCTTCCATTGACGGCTTCATCTGCGTTGGCGATCGATCGGCCATTCGGAAGAGCTCGTTGCCGTTAGATCCGGTGGATCTCTGTGTCCTGTGAAGCGCGACGCCTCGCACTCCGAACTTGAAAGCTCGGACGGCGGCCTCGTCCGATATGTTCGGATCGAAGTTCCGGACTGGATGAACCTCACGACGAATTGTCGCGAGGTTTCCCGTCCGTCTCAGATCAAGCGCTCAGGTCGCGCTCTTTTCCCGGGCGGATGTAGCAGCTCCGAAATTCGCCGAGTGCGGCGCCGAGCTGCCCTCAGGACCGTATGGATCCTTCCTTTTGATTGAAAAGCCACGTGACGAGCGGCTCAGTCGGGACCGTCGGAAGGTAATTTGCCATTACCCTCATCACCTCCGTGGCGAGGATGGCGGTAGTGTATATCGAGAGGAATTCATCCGGTTCGGGTCCCGTTGAATCTCTCGACGTGGCCGGCTTGAACCTGTTTGGCCATGCGACGTCCCGAGGGAGCTCGTGAAGGCCCGGCAGCCGGCTTCGGGGTTTCGCGAAAAAACCTCGGTCACGGCGGCCTCCACGCGGATCTTCCACCCAACGCCCGCGGCGCTGGCCGAGTCGGGAGAAAACCTCATGCGTCGGTCGCGGCCGATGACCGCATGGTTGCGGAGTGCTCGGAGCGCCATGTCTGGCGACAGGCAGATATCGCCCGAGGTTGCTCTGCGGATCGCTCCGGCCTTTCCGGATCGGGTCGGCGACTGGGCGATCTCCGAGCATGGCTCCGAGATTCATCTCTGTGCGAACGCACGGGGAGCGTTGTGATGGTCCCGGACACACTCCGGGCATCCGGCCATGGGGAGGATCCGAGACTTTTAGCTCGGCGGCAAGCCTCTCCAAATCTTCGGCCACGACCACGCCCATGGCCTCTAAGTCTACTTGCTCGGGAAATCTGCAGGTCACGCGACGACCGCCGCCAAGGCCTGTAGCCGTTCTCGCTTCGTGAATCAAGGGCGGCGAAGCTTTGACGGTGCTCCGGAGTGCGATCGGGAGTTCGGTACCCGCGAGAGTTCCTTTCCGTGGAGGCGCACCTCCCCTTTGCCTGGCGGCGAATGCTCGCAAGCGTCTTTCCCAAAGACGCCTCCAAGTGGCGGCTGGCCGCCTCATAGTGGTCGTGGCTGGCGGCGTCCGAGGATCCTCTCCTGCCCGCGTGGCTCCCACCATGTTGACTGACGAGAGCGAGACGAAAGCGATGGGGACATCATTGTATCCCCTTGGGACGCGGTCTCTGGCCGAGCTCTAGGTCGCCTGGTATGTCCAGGCCATCGTAGAGCTCGTTGCAGTCATCCTCGGGTCTCCGAGGGTAATGTCTGGGGAATGGAGGATCTGCCCTTGCATTCCCGTGTCCGAGGAAAGGCTCCTGCACTCGGTGTGATCGATAGGATCGGTCACCCTGGGCACGTTGTCGGGCGTAGTACACGTCGTCATCCTCAACGTGGTCAAAGACACAAAGGTCCCGAGTGTCTCCCGAGTTTGGCATCCTCGAGGATCTTGATCCGCGACGGAATCAAACTGCCGTCCCCACGACGGCGCCGGTTGCCGACGATTGGAGAACGGGCTCCCGCCGAGCTTACTTGTTGAATGGGGATCAACAGAGCCCCGCCGCACGGATCGAAGAGGCGTTCGAGCGACGCGAGGTCGGGAGAAGGAGGCCGGAAAAAGGGGGACGCGGTGTTTTATCCTGGTTCGGGCCTCTCACCGCCGAGATAATGACCCTACTCCAGTGTATTGTGTTCTATCTTTCGTGTGCCCTCCTATTACAGATCTTCGTGGGGTTTAAATACTATGACTAGAGATGCGAAAAGTAATCGCCTCCGGGATCACGCTATGCATCCATATCCGTGATGCTGCCCTTGATTCCCGCGTTATTTGAATTTCGGGTATGATTTCCCTTGATCTCCGGCTGATTGGTTGCCTCCTTCCTTCCTCATGGCGCATTTGGGCCCTCCGACCAAGACACCCGAGCAGGTCGTGGCCTCCACGAGCATGCTTGCTCGTGGGGTGTGTTTGGTGCTTCATGAACGGAGGCGCAAACGCGTATGCTCGGAGGAGAAGGAGGGATGCTCGTTTCGTTCTCCCGAGCATCTTCCCTTAGTGCCGCTTGGTCGGCGGGTTTAGCTTTTCACGGGGGTACCGTGGTCTTTTGCCAGATAGCCAATCCCCGACAGTATGTGTCATGTGTTTTCACACAATGATGTTGAGTTGTTGATGGCATGTGTTGCACAATAATCAACTGGAGTGATAAATGATTTAGATTGAGGCAATTGGCAAGAGGCTATGTGCTAGGGTGAGTGTGTGTGACATTTGGATTGGAGATTCTGTGTGAATCACTTGATATGGTTTCTGAGAATAATTGAAAGTCTTGTCTCGACCAGTTAAGGACTTAACCGAGGATAACCAAGATGTGTGTGTCGTTGAAGAAGGTGTGTGTTGCAGTGGTTTCACATCTTGAACAATGATTGTTCCTAATGATGAGTCACTCTTATTCTTCTGCTCTGTGTGAGGGAGGGATAGTGAGATCATGCTTATCGGGAGTGTCTATATTCAGATAGAGTTTGCAAAAGGTTTTGTTATGATCTTCTTAGTTGTATGTTAATAGGTACATATCATTGCATGACATTATAAGATTGATCATATCTTGTGGGTAAAATATATAACCTCTGCAGAGTGTTAATCTATTCGAATAGCCATATCCCCAGTTGTGTACAATGCATAGGAATTTCAGTCAAGGGTTATATTTTATAAAATTAAACTTGGGAAGGGAGATTGTTTGCCAATGGAAGTAATGGGATTTGGTTTAGGCTATGTTCTAGTTTACTTTGAGAAATAACTAAGAAAGCTATTATTATTATTATTATTTGTTCTACTGTTGTTTCAATATATTTATTGTGTTCAATTGAAAATGCTGGCTTACTACAAAATATTCATATTAGCCATCCTTTGTAATAAGCCTTGCATGTAGTTATAATAAATTTGCATTCTATGCCTAACTTGTTGAGTGCTTTATGTAATCACCCTTGCCACAACAAATCTATTAGTTGAAGAGGAGTCTACACCTACTTTAGTTGCTAGGAGTCAAACCTTATCAGATGCCTATGGCATATTGATGGGTTTTCATCAAAGTTTTTCATTCTGCTCCTGTTTTATTAAGAGTTAAAGTCTTATGAGGCCTAATAAGTGTAAAGTTGACCTTAAAGTTATTCAATAATATTGTATTTAATAAATAGTTTTTTTATTATGTTTCTGTCGTGTATGATTGTGATAATACATCTATGTTGCCACTGGGTGCACTAGTGTGATCCTGGACTAGCGTTGTATACACATAGTGTGATCCTGAACTGAGTCAATTTAGTTTTTTACATTTATAGCATCACTAAAAATTGATCCATAATGCCAAAGTTTATTAGGAAGATCTAGTACGTAGTATGCAACATAAAGCCAATGGACAACATATACATTTTTATCTATTGCTTTAAATATTGTGTTCATGTGTAATTTTAGTTGTTTGCATTAATAACAGTAATAAAAATTGGTATCCACAACACCAAAATGTATTTAGGAAGAGCCAGCACTTGGTATGCAACATAGCAACAACAAAGAAATAATACATTTTTATTGGGTACTCCTAAATATTGCGTTTATTTGTAGATGAGTCATTTTAGTTGTTTACATTTATAGCATAAAAAAATTGATATCCTTGAATTTATTTAGAGAAAAACTAGATAATTGTATGCCATTGCAACAGTATACCATGCCACGATCCCCCCCTGTAAAGGGAGGCCGGGATGGCGGTGGGTGGCGACGGCAGAGGACAGTGAGCGGTGGTAGAGGGTGGAATGGTGAGGTGAGGATAGAGAGAATACTAGGTAGGGCGGGGTGGCCTATGAGGGAGGGGGACCCGATGGCAGTGGAGGAAGCGCGCGAAGCTACGGCCGACATGGTAACGACAGAGGAGGGATGCAGCAGAGGTGAGGGAGAGGGTAACGAGGGCTATACCGTCATAATTGATTCTGATGGTATAGTGTTTTGTTGCTCTCATTTATTTAGGAAGATTTAGTACCTAGTATGCAACATAATGCTAAGAGACAACTAATACATTTTTATATGGTACACCAAAATATTATGTTCATTTCTAGATTAGTCATTTTTGTTGTTTATATTTGTAGCATCAATAAAAATTGGTACCCATAATGCCAAATTTTATTTAGGAAGATCTAGTACCTAGTATGCAACATAATGCCAAGAGTACACTTTTATCATGTACTCCTAAATAATGTGCTCTTGTGTGCATGAGTTATTTTCGGTTTTTACATTTATAGCATCATTGAAAATTGTACCCGCAATGCCAAAATTTACTAAGGAAGGTCTACTAACTGGTTTGAAACATAATGCCAAGATACAACCAATGCACTTTTACCAATACTCCTAAATAATGCATTCTTGTGTAGATGAGTAACTTTAGTTGTTTACATTTATAGCATCAATAAAAGTTGGTATGCATAATGCTAAAATTTAGTTAGAAAGATCTAGTAGCTACAAGATAACTAATACATTTTTATTCGATACTCCTAAATATTGTGTTCATTTGTAGATGGGTCAATTTCATTGTTTACATTTTATAAAATCAATAAAAATTGGTACCAGTAATGTCAATTTTTATTTAGGAAGATCTACTACCTAGTATGCAACATAATGCCAAGTGACAACTTGTACACTTTTATCTCGTACTCCTAAATATGGTGTTCTTGTAGATGAGTCATTTTCATCTTTTACATCTATAGCATCAATAAAATTGGTATCTGTAATGCCAAAATTTATTTAAGAAGATCTACTTTCTAGTATGCAACATAATGTTAGGCAACCACTAATACCTTTTTTATCAGGTACTCTAAATATTGTGTCCATGTGTAGATAAATCATTTTAGTTGTTTACACTTATAGAATCAATAAAAATTGGTAACCATAATGCCAAAATTTATTTAGAAAGATCTGCTGCCTAGCATGTGACATAATGGCTAGAGACAAACTAATATACTTTTATCTGGGACTATATGGACAAAATCCTAGGTTTGTTAGGGAGAGGGATGGTGGGTGGTGATGGGGTAGGTGGGCCACGTATTATCTCATGCTCTAAAACGTGGACCATCTAGCATGGGTGACGTGAGTTGGAAAGCACTATTGTACAAATAGGTTTATACATGAGTGATATGTGTAGGGCCAACACACAATACAAGTTAAGGAGCCTCATGTTCACATGTATGATAAGTCATTTTAGTTTTGTTTCATTTATAGCATCAATTAGAATTGGTATCTGTGTTAACAGATACCAAACTTTAATTAGGAAGATTTAATACCTAAAAGGAAATATAATAAAAAGAGACAACTAATACATTGTCATGTGGTACCCCTAAATATTGTGTTCATGTGTAGGTGAGTCATCTTAGTTGTTTGCATATATAGCATCAATAAAGATTTGTATCCATAATGCCAAAATTTATTTAAGAAGATTTGCCTACTAGTACACAATATATTGCCAAGAGACAACTAACACACTTTTATACGGTATTCCTAAATATTGTGTTCTTGTGTAGATGAGTCATTTTCATTATTTACATTTATGGAATGAATAAAATTAGTATCAATAATACCAAAAATTATTTAGGAAGGTCTCCTACCTAGTATATGTGCATCATTATACCATGAGACAACCAATACACTTTTGTCTAGTACTCCAAAAATATTATGTTCATGTGTATTTTATCTGTTTACATTTATAGCATGGATAAAAATTGGTATCCATAATGCCAAAGTTTATTTAGGAAGATCTAGCAACTAGTGTGCAACATAATGCCAAGGGACAGATTAATACATTTTTTATCTAGTACTCCTAAATGTTTTGTTCACATGTAGATTCCATTTTAGTTGGAGTAAATTTTATAAACCATACTATCTTAGCCAAAACTATCACCAAACCACAATTTTAAACATCGGTTTTGGCAAACCACACTTATATTTGCATTGGGTTTCATAAAACACACTTTTAATGAAATATTCCAAATTTTGATACAAATCAAATAATATGTTGCCAAAATGTTCCCTTGCATTTACTATGAATTTTCAAATGATTGAGGAAATACCTTTTACTCCTTTCCTAATAGCTGAATTTGAATTTTTAAATTCCAAATTCAAAACTTAGAATAGTTTCAAAATATTTTATTTAGGTTCTGGATAATCTAAAGTGGCTCTCCAAAACTTTTTGTGAATTTTGGAGTTAGGATGCTATAATTGCAAAATCAAATTGTGCATTTTGCATTAAGACATTGTGGCAGTAAAAGAATTGATGGGCAAAATATATAGCTGCTAAAATTCTAGAAATTTTATAAACATATCAATACTATGTTAGGTCCGTCAAAATAAATTTTCATGAAGTTTGGAGTTAGTTTGGTACCTCAATAAAATTCCATAGTTGTCTACCTGTAATTAAAGGCCTTTAGGAAAATGTTCAAAATCCAAAAATCGAAGCGGCACCTTTCGAAAGACTATTTTCACCATGGGTAAGCATATTTCATCGAATACACTTCCTTCCCAGTGTCTCCCTCTCATTGGTGTGCTGGGGCCGCACGTCAACTCCTCCCCACGGCTTTGCGCCAGGCGCTGCGCCACAGATCGCTCATGAACCCCACACAGAATCGTGCTCCACTCACATGCCAACCCATGTGCCTGACTACCCCAACATTGCATGCACAAAAACCTACTGCCAGGTCGCCGTGCCTCACCGGTCGTCGCCGCCAGCCCCAGCCATGCCAGCTCGTGCCACCCATGCTTTGACAATGGTTGAAGCCCATGCCTCGCCCCTTCTATTCCGCCAGGCTTGTGCCATAGCCACCTCACTGCCTGCACCGGAATCCCACTGAGCAGTCACCTCCCTTTGCTATCACCACAGCCCTTGACTATACGTAATGTGGCCAAAGCATTTGGAGAGCAAGTATTCATGACGCACCCTTGTCCTTTCCCCTTGGCCGTGGTAACGCACTCTCGCACCATGTTGAGTACCTCATCATCATGACTATAAAGGGAGCTGCACATGTCATCTTCCACCCCCACATAGTCTCCATCCTTCCCCTCCTAGAAGAGAGCGCCATTACTCCCCAAGGAGCTCCATTGCCGCTGGGAGCAACAAGGGCAAGCGAAACCTTATCCTCTTTCCTAGTGAATGTTATCCAAATTCCTTTGAACTGAGACTACCCTAGCATGCCTGATCTTGTTCCCTTCCCCCTTAGCAGCACTGCTCACCAAGAGCCGCTGCTTGGGTCACAATCACCAAGCCTCCCCAGTAAGCTTTCATCGCTACCAGCCCTCAAAATGGGACTCACTCACCTCCCTTATGCTTTCACCTCAACCAATTTGGCCCCAGCATTGCCGTATCACTTCCTCCACCATCCACCATGGCTGCCATCGTGAGCTCACACTGCTAGCCATCTCCGGCCAACCCGGCCGTTGACAACCACTCCCCGAGCATCCCCTTGACCTCCTCTTGCTATCCCAAGTGTCACCGCCATTCATCGCCGGCAGCCTTGCCTAAGCTGCTGCTCTATTTTGGGTCACTAACAAGTGGGCACCGCATGTCGGACGCTCATACCTCTTTCTCACTAGTCTCTAACAAGCTGGCCCCACATGTCAGTTTTCTTTTAACAACAAAAATAAAAAAAACTCGGTTACTGACATGTGGGCCCCATGGAAATAATAATGTGGTTTTAAATTAAACCAGAATTTAAATATGAGTCACTGACATGTAGACCCCACATGTTAGTCCTTTTCAAAAATAAATAAATCACTGACATGTGTACCCACCTGTTAGCCTCTATAAAATTAAGCTTAAATACCCTAAAATGAGAAGTACACTTTAACTTCAGTTGAAAATGTGTCTTCTTTGTTGTGAGGCGAACCTCAGAAAATACGTCTTCGACATCACACATCTTTTCATTTTAGGGATTTTTCAACTGATTTAAATTTAAATACTCATAACTTTGCAAATAAAATCTAAATTGAGTGAAACCAGTTTCTAAATTTTTCTAAAATCATGATATTTATTTTTATACTAAAATATTTGAATTTATTTTGTTATTATTATTGCTTTGCGGTATGTTGCGTATAGACACCAACATTCAAGAGATCTCCATTCTAGATCTACAGCAAACCCAAGAATTCAATGAGCAAGGAAAGCACCTCTTTTGATTATGTTGATCCTAATATTTTAATTAATTTTTTTTTAAGTTTATGTATGCATATGTGTACTTTTAGTAGAATGGCAATATTGTGGGTATCGTTAGATATCCCACTTATTTCATAGAACTGCCTTGATAAATATGTAAATGTCAGCATTGAAATCCATAAGATAAGGATTAGTCGATAACTAATGTCAACTTCAACTACAAGTGCTATTATGGGGTGGCCTTAACCTATTAAGTTGTCTAGGATTATGTTTGCATATTAGAAGCCTGGAGTAGTATGGGCATTCCGGGTAGGTTTGCTCATAGGGTGCTCTCACCGAGGTGTTGATAATAACGGTTGCCAATACAACGTTGTATGCCCTGCTATGGGGAAATAGTTATGACAAGGATGGGTTGTTATTGTTATTATGTATTATATGTATTTAATTTTCACCGCTATAGCAAGGGTCAAACATCTCTAGACTGGTGCAAAGTTAAGTCTAGGTGATGCAACAGTTTTTGTCATGATTTCTCTGCCACACACCAAAGAAAGTGTAATAATAGCTTGACAATAAGAGTTGGTCGTGTCTTATGGGTAAAGCTATACGCCTCTGCAGAGTTAAATATTTTCAAAAAAAAAAAAACCACGCTCGTGGTGAAGAGCAGCTCTGGTGCATTGACACTATGTTAGTCTTGATTTTTTTTTTGGTGCAAAAACTTGTGTGGGAAAAATAGTGGGTAGCCATTGTTTTAGATGATATGCCAGGTATGACAGGGAATGAATCGTTGATCACAATCATGGAGGATTAATTGTGAGTTACTCTTACTTACGTAATGTATACTTGTTATTTACATACTTGTCAAATTGCTCTTTACAAATTCCGTTTGCAATCTACTATCATTATTATTAACTAAATCTAGCTTTATGCAAAAGAACATGATAGGATAGCTATTTTCTTTGATATAGCCAAACATATACTTATAATCGTGATACACTACAAGTCTTGCTGAGTAGACATGTACTCACTCTGCTTCTTGATATTCTAAGGGCAAAGTAGTCGAGGTCCTTGATGATTCCTATTTTTCCACAGGATTTGGGGAATACGGCGATAATCTTTTCTAGGCTTTTTTTTTAATTTAACTGGTTGACCGACCAGTTTTATATGTTGAACCGGCTCGGTATGGTCGAAAATAGCAAAAATCGACTAGTTTTTCACGATTTTGTGAACCCTGTGGGTAATATGACTTTTTTCTATTAGTAGCAACGCATGGATATTTAATTATTTGCAAACTATATTAGAAAACAAATACAGGGAATATGAGGATTTGTCACCCACAAATATGTGCACTCCAGGATTTGTGACCCTATTGTCTCGTTGACATGTCCCTAAAATGCGGAAATTTCACATAATTTCTGTGTTAATTGTGTTGTTTCCTGCACAAATACGAATTCACGTGTTTCAAATATATTTACTCTCTTACGCCGTAAGAGAATGCCACGCAGGGAGGCCAACCACGTCACCTTTTTTTTTTCGAAAAACGCCCCTTGGGAATTTGCAGATCCTTCCGCCGGTTTTTTCAAAAAGACCACGTGGTTCCGCAGATTCTGAACAAGTCTTCCAACGCTTTTTTTCAAAAAGGACCTCGTGGTTACGCAAATTAGCCGATGTCTCCTAGCCAGCCTATTTTTAAAAAACCACCTCGAGAAAATCGAAATTACGTTGACACCCTCCTTTTTTTTGTTTTTGCAAAAAGTATTTCGGATTAAATTTCACACGGAACGACGTAGCGCGAGATTCTACCAGTAGGCCTAGTTTCCTGTGAGATAATGTTTTTCTTCTTACCTAGGATGATCCAAAGTGGAGATGGGTTCCAAGTACTGCAACCATGGAATGCACAGCTTTAGGGCGAGGTGGATTGCGGGCAAAATGTCGTTTCGCCCTCCCAAACGACAGCCAGGACACACTAATGCTATTATGTGGTTTACATTGTTTGTAGCATCATTTGATAGTGGAGGACAGTTGTGATTTTTTTGGCTAATTTATCATATTCAGGAAGTGTTTGGAATCCAAGTATTTTGCATTAAATATAATTCCTACGTGGTCCTACGAAATTCCTATGTTCCCAACATGGTTAGGATGTCACCGAACTAATTTTCCATTAAATGATATATGGCATTATGTTGTCTACACAAGTCCTTCTAGCTCAATGAGCCTCTGAGAGCCGAGAAAAACTAGAACGATGCAAGATGTTTTATTTTGGTATACGAGGCGATATGGGCTAAGTTGAGATCCTATTTGGTTGGATGAATGGGCGATTGCAAGATTACTAGAGATGAGATGGTTTGTAGAATAAACTAACATGTACTTCCTCCGTTCTTTTCAAAATGATATTGTTCACTTGTTTCTCCAATACGTGAATGTGTGGGTTTTTTTTTTTTTTTTGAAGAGAAACACTAGGAGCCTCTCCTACTGTGTTATATATATTAATATAAAGGGAATATTTACAATGGGTAAAACAAAAACAAAATTCTAAACATCAGATGCTATCTAGCCATGTTTGGACTACAGGTTTAAGCTCCTCCTTCACCCTATGCATATGCGATGTCCTCGATGTGAATGTGTCCATTACTTTGCATAAGCTTATATTTATATTAGTATAAATTAGAAAAATGTAATATTACAAAAGTAATTTTAACCACAAATCTAGTTATATACTTCTTACATGACTAATTCAAGTAAAATTTTAATATGTTGATGGTCAAATTTTTGAAAGTTTAATTGCACTATTCTGATATAAAACATTATTTCTAAAAGAACAAACGGAATATTAGCCTATTAGGTACTGTACCAAGGTTATGTAAATTCTTTGGTACTGCAATAGTAGTACCCCGACCAGATCCCTCTAGTTTTGATGCAGCAGTTCCCTCTAGCTTCCCTTACCATTGCTTTGTGAAGATACTAGGAAGGTACGCGCGGCGCACGCCGCGCGCGTGATCGGAAACGAATTTGTGTTTTTTTCCGGAGAAAAAACGGACTATGGAACAATTTTTCCAGGGAAAAACGAGGAAAAACGACGCAAAACATTTTTTCCCATGCTCTGAAGACAAAACGGACAACGAAAACATTTTTTTCCAACAAAAAGGATAAACGATGGACGAAAAACGGAATTTTTTTTTAGAGAAAACGGCAAACGAAAACATTTTTCCCATGCGCCGGAGAAAAAACGGATCACAGAAACATTTTTTCCGAGCAAAACGGAGAAAGTTTTTTTTTTAAGAGAAAACGGCCAACGAAAACATTTTTCCCGTGCTCCGGGGGAAAAACGGATCACGGAAACATTTTTTCCGAGCAAAACGGAGAAAGAAATTTTTTTTTTAGAGAAAACAGCCAACGAAAACATTTTTCCCATGCTCCGGAGGAAAGACGGACCACGAAAACATTTTTTACGGGAAAAACGGAGAAAGGACCCGAATGTAAAGCACAGAGACCTATTTGTTATAATTTTGGACCTATCTGCTATTTTGAAAAATTAGAAAAGAGCTCGTTCGCTATTCGCATTTAATGGGGGCTCTCTCTGTAAAATACCGAACGAGAGACCTAAACGCGAACCGGGAAAATTTACTTTCCTCTCACAGAAAATCATCCAGGGACCTATACGTAATTTTGAAGAAACGGAGGGTCTTTTCGCGAAATAGAGGAGAGAGAGGCTGGGGGTGACGTGGGGGGCTGAGGGAGCCGGAACTCTTCCGGCTGTAATATATGTAGTATAGGGCCTGTACCCGCCCACATGGAAGTGCCCCTCGGATCATCATACCATGATACGGCAATGACAAGTGATCGCATTCTGATTTGCATTTACCATGCAGATAAAAAGTTGCGCACTAATACAATTACATAATTGCAGAATACTCTCCACGGGCATTGCACTAAGATTGTCCAGAAAATAAAAAAGACACTCCACCAGCAAATGTTTTCTCTGCACCACTCTTATCTACAATTTTCATGTGGAGCTGCCGCTAATATTACTCTACATGTGGTTCCAAAATCCCTCTTCTTGAATTGTTTACGACTTACAACACAAATTGCACGGAAGCCATATCCGTACACAGAGGCTTGCACATGCGTACTGTCAAAGAATCTGGCGTTAAACTCTTCCATTGTGGTTAAATGCATATCAGAAGACAGATATGCAGCACAGACAGTTGATGTTGTTTCGATTCCTTAAGTCTCTCTTGACTCTGATCTTGGCAAGGAGTCTTGTCTCGTTAACTCATAGTTTGGCTCCGGACCATGATTATTGACACGCATTGAACACAGGAAGAAGAATGAAGACGTATAAATAGTTATGTGCCACAGACTGCAGGAAAAGAAAATTTCTCCGTAATTTTTTGGAACTTCGAATAGTAAAGATATAGCGGCGGAATATAAAAGGTGACATCATGAAAAATATAAGATCCTTTGCCCACCTTGCTTTGATAGGCAAGGAAAAACTAGCACACATGAGCAACACGAAGCAAGGCTAGCAAGACTACGTGTTTGGCTCTTTTGCCTTGAAAGTGTAAAATGAGTGTATGTTACTATAATAGTATAATAATTGATTAAAATACATATTGCATAGTGTTCATTTCGAACTATTTGGTGGACCACAACCTAACAAAATGATGAGCGACCAAACCTTGCCCACATGGGAGAGGGGGAGCCAATTTGGCTCCCTCAATGGACAAGTTACCTTGGCAAAGCAAGTTGTTTGAGCTCTGCCAAACACATAACCTTACTAGTCCAGACTACGTTGGCAATTGCTTGGGCTAACAAGGGAAGTAAGCATGCCCTAATTATTGTACCAAATCAACAAAAACTAGAATTTCCATAATGAAGCTACTATTATTGAGGAAAGATGATCATTCCACACCTGTGCCAAATCCAGTAGCTACTATTTGATTCTAGCTTCCAGCTTGCACCCGCAAAAGATAATGTGAGGAAACCCAAAAGTAAATACAACCAATGGAATCGTTTGTTCAACTTATCCAGAGTACTCCACAACAAAGCACTAAAGTTTGGCCATCTGGAAGAAAGAATAGCAAGATGAGAAATGTGTCAGCTGACCAAAGGAAATGCTATACATTGTGAGTTGTGATTGCCATAAACTTAAGCACAAAGGTGCTAACATAACTGTCAAAAACCATAATGTGTGCATGAGTAAGCTCACTTTAAACTAAGATACACAGACCATAGAGATATGAGCTTCTGATATATTCATAAACCGTAAGTACAAACACTTTACCTTTGAGGCACATTGAGGTTAATTCGCCATGACCAGCATATAAATCTTCGTGCTGTAGAGAACTCCAATAGCCATCCAATAAGGAGGCCAAGAGAACCAATAGCAATGACGATACCAATGTTCGCAGATCTGAGATGGCAACCCAATATTCATAGTCACCGAATATTCACTTCGTACTTGATAAAAGAAAAGTAATCAGTGGTTCACATACCTGGTGGCGCCAGTTGCAGCTAACAGAGCTGTGAGAATAAACACAGCAGTATGCATTGCTCGCTTTGAAGCTTCATCAATTGTAGCCATATATATGAATGTACCAGCAACAGCCATAAATGAAAGCCAGAAGTCCAAAAACTGCCAGATAAAGCACGATGGTCGTGGCGCAATAATGTATCAGAAGAAGCATTTTGAATAGCAAAAAGTCCAATTTACAACCCTGAATTCTGGCCTCAGTTCGATTTTCAACCTTGAACTCTAAAACCGTTTGAATCAACACCTCGAACTTACGAAGCCATTCACTTTACCCCCTCGACCCAATACGGAGTGGTTTTCCATTGGCGTGTCATCCATGTGGATGCCAGATGGTACTAAATCTGAGTTGGCTCGCCACATGGGCTTCTACCTCTTTTCTTCTTCCTCTCTTCCCTCTGTCCTCTCTCACAGATGTACAGTCCAATGCCGCCATCCCGATCTGGCGCCACTGGCTAGGACACACAGGCTACCTGGGTGACTACTGCCGAGCAGCCGTGCCACCTCCCCTGGCTCCTCACTGCTGCTGCCTCGTCCCCTCTTAACCACCGCAAGCTGTCCTCACCTTTGGCTTTGCGTCGCCGCCAACCCCCGGCGACCATTGCCGCAATCTTAGTCCTGGATCCACCCCCGCCGTCTGCCCGGTCTCTCTCTTCCTTCTCCCCTCCACACCATCCTCTTCTCTATTTTGCCCGTAAAGGAGCCGAGTAAAATCACGCCATGGCTGCCTGAGCTCCGTCGCGACCACCGAACTCGAAATGCCATCCCTGCCAAGCTAATCTCAAAACCGTCCATGTCACATCGTGTTCAACCACCTCCCTCACATTCCCAAATCAATTGGACCCAGTTTTACGGGTGGAGATGAATGGCTCCAGGAAAGATGATATGGGGCGGACAAGAAAACCATTTGATTTGGTGAACTGTGTGCTCGGAAATGGTAGGTAGGTTGAGGAATGGGTGGAACATAATATGACACGAAAGGACTTGTGAAAACTTTACCGGTGCAACAGGAACACAACAGCGGGTTTTGCATGGAGTTCAGGCAGCGACAGGCACAACACTTGCAGCAGCGTAAAGTATGCCGGGTTCAGCCCTGCGTCAACCTTGTGAAAGCAAGGACTAATACCAAATATAGTGTCTTCCTTATTTCAGTGATGATGCCCAGCTCTCTATTACTGTTTAAGCACCAACATGTGGCGAACTAGGTTGGGGCTCCCTCCTGTACGCTCTCGATTTGGTCGCATTCCTACCGCTGCATTCATGCTCTTCTGGACCTCTACCAAGCTCTAACCAAAATGCTGGTGCCATGATTCGCTGATGACAGAGGACAGATCAAGCAGGCTGCCATGGCCAACATGAGGACTGGAGGGGGGTGAGGAAGATGAAGGAACTAACTGGTGGGCCCTCCTTTTTATTTATTTATTTTATGATTCAACGCATGCATTGTTGATGGGCCTGACAAGTCAGCATACATGATCTATTAGAATGCCACCTACGCCAAAATCACTGCCACGTCAGACAAAACCGAAGTTATTTGGTTTTAATAGTTGGGGGTTGTAAAACAAACAGTTTCATAGTTAAAGGTTGTTTTTCAGACCAAAGCCATGGTTGAGGGTTGTAATATGGACTTATTCCTTTTGAATGTAATTAAAAGGGCATGTAAATGGATTTTGACATAATCAAAAGGGCATGTAAAAATAAATGTATCGGTTTTACAAAGTAATAACTAACTCCAGATATCAAGGCAGGCAATGATATTTAGATTTCGAAATTTTCACCAAACCGTGTTCTTTTCACTGCTACAAAGTGCTATAACCCTCTTGGATGTTGGATATGTGTGGGTGGGTGGGTTGGGGGGGGGGGTGCGATTGAGATTCAAAATGAAAATAAAGAGCAAGATGTAGACTGTTGTTTTACAGTGTGCGAACAACAGAGATGAGTCAACGGCCATGCATGTGGACCAACACGATTGCACAGGTCAATGCCCTTGATTGGAAACAAATATCATCCAACCAAGACATTGCTTGCCATCTACTCAATCAACACAATCAACATCTAGCCAACCCAGCCACAGAGAACTAAGATAAGCGGTGCTTTACCAATTATGTCATCAGGAATCCCAAAGGCATCATAAAGATTACCTCCTAACGAAACGGAGCACATTAGATTGCACATAATTTCTCTGTGATGGGAGTTTCCCAGAACATCTCCTAAAGTAGGTTTGCATTGGATTCACTATATCTATTTTAACTTAAGCCAATTACTCATCCTAAAAGGGTGTTCACTAGTATCAACCAGGAAAAAAGATACTTCAATTAACTTTTATTTGTCACAAAACTGCCAGCTTGCTCCTTCCAAAACCAAAACTGCCAGCTTGTGCCATCAGCTTTCAATTTTTAAGCTGCTCCTATGAAACAACTATGCAATATCCAGAAGCATATCTGTTAAAATAAACCGATCTCTTGGCATCCTAAAGATTGTGTAAACTAACTCGGTAGGAGAGGTGCTTCTATGCTTTCCCTCCTAATACAAGTTGCACAAATCTTGAAGCAGACGAAGGGGTAAGTAATCCTCATCTACCCTTCATTCATGCTTTAATATTTGTGCAACTTTTAAAAAGAAGAGTATAGAAGCACCTCTCGGTAGGTAATCATACATTGACTACATCAGTCCACGCACCAAGCGCCCACATTCTCAAAAATGTCCACCGGATGTAACTACATGAAAACTATGCTTGTGTTCCTCTTCAGCTTTCTCCAACTGAAGTTGACTATCAACCAGACGGATGGTCTACCATGTATTGGATACATCCATAACTGATCTAGCCTATCAATATGTCAAGCTTTAAACTAGCAGTAAGAGTATATCTTTAGTGGCTTACCTGTAATACACGGAAAGATAGCACGCACCAGGTGCCCACATCACATGAATGGTACAATGCACTGAAAATTCCACTAGATGTGTAAAGAATCCATTCTGCAAAGGCCTAGGTGGCAAGGGAAAAAATGGTAGCATGTTATCAAAGAAGAAAAACTTAAATTTAGCTTCTTAAATGGGGAGGATATTTGAAAATCAAGATATTATGATACAGATGCAAGCATGGTATTTTCTTGTGGAAAGGGATACCACATTACCACCTTACAGTAAGACAATCTAGCAGGCTATAAGCCATTCAGGACCTACTGATCTTTCCTTCCTCCAAATTCAATCACCAATGTCATAGTGACAAGATTTGTTTGAGTTAATGTTTATTGTATTCTCGCAAACTCCATAAATCGCACAATGCTTTGCCCCATAGTTCAACATAAAACTTTATAGTATACATATTCTGTCACTGGTTCATAACAATTTTACTTTCAACTAGAGATGATACTTCTGTGCAATCAACTAGAGATAAGTCCCCAATGCTAAAATGGTTTCGTTGGATCAGCTGAGGTACATAAACTTGCAAAGTAGATATTTCGGTCATCACTTCTATAAGTGGGTCAGGTGAGGTCCAAAAGCACTTTCACTTGGCTGACATGACTTTCGCGTGGCACTAGAGAGGGGGGAGAGGTGCCACACCAGCGTACAGTGCCCACATCAAAGCCATGTTAGCCAAGAAACCTCGATTTTGGACATTACTTTACCTACTTAAACAAATTTGAGGACCCAAATATCCAGTTCTCAAGTTTATGGATCTACTTAAACCACCCGAGCAAGTGCAGGTACCTACGGTGTGCTTTAAGAAAAAATCATTGGCCAGTAGCTAAAACAGGTCAAAACAAGTAATTCCAGGTCATCATGACACTAGAAGAAAAACATACCTTTTGCCGGATGGCCCAAAAGGCAGGTAAAACTGCTGCAGCATTTGATGTGATTAGAAAGACAGACTGCCAGATGTGCCCTACATTTATATTTAACCATATTATACAGTAATTTACTAATTTCACTACATGGATATAAAATGACGCATCACAACTGGTTGAGAAACAATATTTATTGCGTACAGTAGGTAATGCATTCTCATTGAAAATAAGCTGCAGCCTGCATTGATATGTGTCATAAGTCAATAATTTCCAACTACATTGATGTGTCAAGAACTCTGTATATGTTCTTAAGGATAGTAGTGTAATGTGTCAGTACATGTTCTTAAGGATAGTAGTTTAATATGTCAAGGGTAGAAGTGTAATAGTCATGTGGGTGCTAGGGGTAGTTAAGAATTATAGTCTAGTTTAGGGTTTCACACATGTACACTATATTAGCCCCTTGGGCTATTGCAATATAACCAAATATTCAGCCCCAATTCCTCTCTTCTCCACTAAATCTAATATGGTATCAGAGCATCGATCCAAACTCTAGCCTCCATCTTCTTCCACCATAGTAGCTGCATGGTTGTCACGGCGGTAAGGCGTCCGCGGCGTGCCAGGACCTTTTTACCTTTTAAAAGGTTAAGGCGCGAGGCGAGGCGACTTTTTAGACATGTATGTAAGGCGAATAAAAACAACCAAATTGCAACATAATAAGACATTAAAATAGTTGACACCACCAAGTCCTAATACATAACATAGTTCACAAAATAATGTAGTTTTGCACACATGACCACAATGACATAACATAGTTAACAAAATAACATAGTTTTGCATCTCAAATCCTCTCTCATCTAGGCATAACCACATAATCAATAATCATCCATCAAATCGTTATCAGTATTAGTAGTGTCATCTTCTCCTCCTCCTCCACCCTCTTCAAGATCCGTGGGATCTTCACCATAGTCATCAACGTCGTCATCATCAACCACTATCTCATCCCCCTCATCATCGACCTCCATCTCATCTTCCCCTTCCGTGCTTGGATCAGAATGTCCCTCTTCTAAGTCTTCTTCCTCTACTTGCTGCCCCCTTACGCTTCCACCTAGGCGGTGACGCTCCTTCACGGGGGAAGAAAGGTAGCAGTGGTGCTCAGGGGTCCAAATTTCGGTGAGATTCCGGCGAAATCTCGGATTTCGGACTCCGAGATTCAAAATCCCGGAAATTCAAAAAATTCAAAAAAAATTCTAATCTCGGATCTCTCGGCGAGATCTCGGCAATTTCGGGCGAGATTTGGTAGTTTTTTGCCGGATTTTGATTTTTGTCCATTGTATTTGCTTGGGTTTAGGATCAAGATCAACCACAAAAAAATTTAACATGTTTTTGACCATTTTTTGGTCGGTTCAATTTGTCGGTTAGGACTTTCAGATTTTTTTTAAATTTATCAAGATTGATCATCTTCTGAAATTTTTATGGGAATATTATGGATGTGTTAGGACCATTCACAAAAATTTTCAAAATTTTCTGAAGTGGTTTGAACTTTTTTGATACATAGGAACTTTTCTAGTGCATTGAAACAGCAGGGAGATGTATCTGATACTGACATTGATAGTTGGAATCAATCTGTGTATGACTATGAGAGAAGTGGAGTGGAAACAGTGGTACAAAAACCACTTCAAAATTATTGAATGACATATATTAAAAAACAAAATTTAAAACCTAAGATAACATGTATTTATAAATGGGTACATTACTAACTCACCTATGTATATATGGGCGGGGATTCACATATACATGATCAGTGCTCATATTTATGGCATTGATCAGGCCTTCATCAATTCAATCGCATGCACGTCATGCTAGGTTAGCCTTGAACTTCATATCACCAAACCTGGAGTAGAGCTCAATAGATCTTTTCTTACTTGGTCAAAACTTAAAACTGCATGTGGTTTCAAAGAAAGAACCTTCCTCAGAACTGCAGGTGGTTTCAAAGAAAGAACCTCCCTCAATACATAGGAACATATATAAAACTTTTCAAATGACTTGAAGTTCATTTGTTACATTTGAAAAATCAAAAACTGATTTTATATACGGTTTTTATCATGACTTCACCACTGTTAGATTTTTTAAAAATTCCTCATGCGTGATCATCATCTCAAATTTTCATGGGAACATTAGTGATGTCTGAGGACCATCCAAAAAAAAATTTAAAATTTTTTGACGTGTTTTGGACCATTTTCCGGACGGTTCAATGTGGACCGAGATCTCGGTGATTTCGGCCGAGATCTCGGTAATTTCGGCCGAGATCTCGGATTTCCCGGTTGAAAAAAAAACGGATTTGAAATTTGGTTTTTGCATTTCGGTCGGATTTTGGCCGAAATTTCCGAATCTCGCCGAGATTTCGGATTTCGGCCGCCTCCGAGATTTTTTCCAAAAACGAGATTTGTAACCTTGGCGGTGCTCCTTCAGGCCTACCCTGCCCATCCTGCACCGCTGCCAGGACGGACGCCAGTCGCTGCCGCCCCCGCCTTGGCGTCCCTGCCTTTTTTTCCACGCCGCCAGAGGGGCTACCGCCGCCATGCTTGCCTCATGCCGCCGCCTAGGATGGGCTACCAAGGCCGCTTCGATCGCTTCACCTCCGCCACCGGGAGGCGTCCAGCCGCCGACATCCCCGCCTCCAGATCTGAGATGGGACCCGCAGCCAACGTCCTCGGCTCTAGATCTGGGCCGAGCCTCACAACCTTCACTAGCCCGCCTCGCACCGCCATACGGCCTAGCGATGCCACAACGGTGCCACAGGACGCCTTAGGCCGCCTCGAGGACGCCATAGACACCGGCGTCATGGCGTCCGCTGTGGCGTCGGTAGAAAACCTCCTTACCGATTAGGCGTCCTTGAAGCGACACTTCAAGGACGCCTTAGCAACCATGAGTAGCTGCCCCTGGGAGGAGCAGTCTTCACTCCCGAGAGCAGGCATCCAACTTCTTTTTTACTCTTTATAATATCAATAGTTCTACTAGTTTCTTAGTGTCAAGTAGTAGCAGCAGCATTCGCGACATCTTCTTTGCCTTATCGTCAAGCAGCCCTGGAGCTCACTCTTCTCATCTTCATCTCACAGCACTGCCGGATCAAGCCATCACTGTCATTGCCAACCATCTCCACATCATTGCCGACCATCTTGAGCTGGATCCACACATCTCCATCGCCACCGAGGGTAGTATGTTGCCGGCGGCTCGTCTATATCGTCGTAGAGCTGCATTCACTCGAGCTCTTCTATCATCGCCATCCACCGTCTTCCTCTATCTCGAGCTCCACCAACGTCTACATCTATTATCGGCCTCGATTCATCCCAGTAGCAGCAGGGAGCCAAGTAGGTAGCGGATGACAGAGCGACGAAGGAGCACGGTGACCTAGCCCAAGCAAGATCCGTCGTCACTAGCTCGTCCTCGCTGTCATCTCCCAAAGATCTAGGCTCAGCATCTGTTCCCTAGCATCTCTTCGCTGGATCCGGGCTCGGCATCGTCTTCCCCAACGTCTCTCCGCCGGTTCGCCCTTGGATCTGGGTTCGGCCCTTCATCAACCATCGCTAGATCCGAATCTCCTCATCACAGCCGGCTTCCATCATCTCCCCATCGTCGTAGGTCATCTTATGGCATCGCCGTCTTGGATCAAGCTAGGGGAGCCCGATTTGCAAGCCTGGTCGTAGGCTGATCAAGGTGAACCCAATCTACAAGTCTGCGCCCCCATCAAGCTGATCCGACCGAAGATGTTCCGCCTCAAGGCCTTTGAGTCCATCATGCTCGCCGGCCGCTCCCACTTCAAGGACATCGACATGCACATCCACGTCCGTAGGAAGACATCGTAGATCTACACCATCCGCCAGGCCATCGCCAAGGCGCTCATCACTTACTACTAGAAATACGTAGACAAGGCCACCAAGGAGGTCAAGAACATCTCCGTCCACTACGACCGCACCCTCATTGCCCAATCTCAGGCGCTGCGATGATCGTGACGCACGCGTGAGGTTCCAAAAGTCCTAACATTGAGCGCTTGGCGAATCGTCATGGATGGTTGGTGTTCTGTGCTTTGTCCTATCAATGGAGCTGCTCGTTTGGTTCTATTTCTAGCTACTACTAGTATATCTCTAGTTTCTTTTGAGTGCTTTAAAGTCTTTGCTTCCATCAAGTTCATCCAAGTCTGTTGCATCTCTCTTCCAGTTTGTCGAAGCCATGCTAGTCCATCAATTCCTTTCTTGATCAGCCGATTGCTCTTTCTTTTTTGGATTGACGTGGTTTGTCCAATTAAATCGATTGTGATTGCCCCCATCATCATCGTTGTTGATGCGACCTTTGCCCTCTTGGTCCTCTCATAGCCATCTTGCTACACATCTTTGCATTCATTGCGACTCCTGACCAATGGCCTTCATTGTTATCATCATCAAGCATCTTTCTTTGCCTTGCCTTCTTGTGGGTGTGATTTGATCTCTCTCACTTCATTGGTTGATTCAACACATCTCTCTATTCCTATTGGTTTCAACATCTCTTCTCCAAGACTCGATGTGCATCGAACCATTTGAGCGTGTGAAGATCTGAATAACAGCTTGCAAAGGCTTGAGGTACCGTATTTTGGATGGCTATCATTAGTCTGTGAAAAGCCGAAGAACAGTTTGCGAAGGCTTCGAGGTACCACTTAGTCAAGGAGGAGATTATTTGCTACCACACAGATTTTTGATCAAGAGTTGCACGCTTCGACATCTTCAAGCACGGACTTTGGATTTATCTCTTTTTTAAAAAACCCCTTTCAAACTCAATGCTTGCATATGCATTGAATTTGAGGGGGGTGTTAAGTATAGTAGTGTAATGTGTCAAGGGTAGAAGTTTAATAGTCATGTGGGTGCTAGGGGTAGTTAAGGAATTGTAGACTAGTCTAGGGTTTCAGTCATGTACACTACATATCAACCCCTTCAACTCTTGCAATATAACCAATTATTCAGCCTCAATTCCTCTCTTCTCCACTAAATCCCCTTAGGCTCTGATACCACATTAGATTTAGCGGATAAGAGAGGAATTAGGGCTGAATAGTTGGTTATATTGCAAGAGCCCAAGGGGTTAACATATAGTGTACTTGAGTGAAAACCTATACTAGACTACAATTCCTTAACTACCCCTAGCCCACATAACTATTACACTTCTACCCTTGACACATTATACTACTATCTTTAACATATGTTGGTTCATTATTTTTTGCATTTTTCATCCTCTACAGAAGTGTACTTAGCATAGTTTATCTCGTCTTAATTTACACTGGTTAATTGTAGAATGTCAAATAATGGAATACGCTTAAATGTTGCACAAGTTTAAAATTCACTTGTTACATTAAAGCATTTCAGTAGCATTACACTGCTATGAAGCTACTTTGTACATGTTAGTTTAACTAAGACAAACTTCCTAAGAATCAGTTACCTTAAAATGCCCTAATGTAGCAAATCTTAATGACTTTCACACCTTTCCAAGGTTTCTCCCCCAGAAAGAGGCTGCATTACAGAGGAAAGGACTACATCCATAATTGACTAGCAACAGCAGTAGCTGGTTGAAGTACTTTGTTTCAGTTCAATGGGAAAGGTACTACTCCCTCCAGTTTGATAATAGATGTCGTTTTGGACATAGTGATGGTCAAACTTCTAAAACTTTGACTATCGATATATTTTTAAATAATTAAATTGGATATATAAAAATTATATGTGTAGACTTGTCTCGAGAAGTACTTTCATAATATTATAATTTTATTGGGTTTTATAAATATATTATAATAAAAAATAGCAGTCAAAGTTGTATTTTGAAGACCGTGTCGATGTCCAAAACGACATCTATTATCAAACTGGAGGGAGTACTATTGTACACATTATTGGCCCGTGGAATTTTCGAAACTAAATATGAGAGACTTTACCATTAGGTGAAACTAATTCGTCGCTGCAATCAAACCCACCATGATCACGATCACAGATGCAGAAGCTGGAAAATGAAAAATGTCTTTTAAGAATTACCATGATAAATACAATATTTGCTAATTTTGTCTTATATTGCATTAAACGTCAAGTATTACGTTGTACAGGGCTCAAAAAATACAATACATTCACATAATAGGTAACATATTTAGGAATTACCTGTAGAATGTGAGCCCACTTTCATCGATTGAAGAATGACACACACCTTTCTTATTACAGTTTCTATGACATCCCTGAAGAGCTACAGACATGTACGTCTGAGAATTTGATGTATCACTTGGATGCTTCACTCCAAAGTACCAAGTTCCCTCCTTGGCATAAAAAATAGATAGATCCATGTCTGAATTCGTGGAATTTTGTAATGAAAAAAATACTGAACCATTACTGCTGCTTGTTCTGCTTGCATAATAATCCCAACTATCATTTGATGGTAAACCACCATATTTTGAGTACAGCTCGTAATTCAATTCTTTATCTGATTTTAGCTGGATATGGATCAGCGCGCCGGCCGAACCTTGGGGAACATCCAAAAAGAAATAAGTCCATGCAAATTGCTCATAGGATGAGTTGCTCAAAAATTGTTCCAGCGAGAAGTGATTATATTCCAGCGATGCCCTCCCATCAGTAGGAACATAATATGACTCAAAAGGAACAGAAGGACTTCTTTTAGGAACCCTCTGCATGTGAAGAACAATGTTTGATTCATCAAGATGCCTACTCACAAACAAAGTTTACAGTAACAAAGCATGCACAGTATCATTCTCAAAAGAATTTATGTGCTCCAACATCTATGCTCAACAAACGAAGGTATCAATCTACTGCCACTTCCTGGGTGGTGAAGTGTTGGCCTTATTTCAACAGGAAGATGTTGAGAGTGATCATATCATAAAGACTAAAATCTACTTTGCACAAAATATACGTAAGTTAATGGCTCTTCAATGGGGAACAGGTACATCAGATTACTGCAATCTGATAACCGGTTAACTTCAACAAACATACAACTTGATTCTGATAACATTCCTGAACATATCTAGAAAAAGAGAATTGCAATAGAAAACAAAGGGGACATCAGGAGATAGGTAGTGTCTGTAGCAATTTAAATAATTGATATAGCACATCATTTTCATAGGCCAAGCATTTTTTGTACAATGGCTCCCAAATAGAGCTCTTTTACGGTACACTAAATTGAATATGAACCATTCATTTTTTTCAATCTAATGGATCAGATTAACTAGAGTTTACTTATACTACACCTGGTAGTAGAGTAGTAGAAACACCCTTAACAAATCAAGGGTTAGATGTGATTTCTACTACACATTTTATACTACCAAGTATAATCCACCGTAAAATTTCTCCCCAAATAAGGGGGGAAATAAGAATAGCTTCACAAATATGCTTGCATTTTTTTTTCAGAGAAGTCTTAGAAATTGATGTGATACTTCAAATATTTGCAAGATTTCATATCATTAAAAACAGAAATTTTGAAGTCAACACCAACAAAGACATTCCTAAAGTCTGTTAATCCCAGAAATATTTTATGTGACTAATAAGTATTTTGCTCTTGCTCTTGTGTAGCTTCTCACATTAATTTTGTTTCGTTTATTCTCAATGAAACTTTCATGGTCACCTGACAATTATAAGATTAACATTGCAGTATGGGGCAATGCACCAAAAGACAGGAGCTACCATTTAGCTGCCACGTCATGCTAGGTTCAACTGGATTAAACAGATTCTAGGCAAATTAAACATTCAGTGAATTCTTTCAAAAGAGGTATAAAAGAAAAGGGTAAAACCCACTATGTTTCCCACAGATGTTAGCAAGAAAGTAGACGTGCTTGAACTCCTGGTCATGGAGTTTCACCAGTTACCACCTGCCAACAACTGGCAGCCACATCATGTTAACCGGCAAAGGTGAAGATCAACCCAGTAAGGGCAAACCACTGGAGCTTTACCGCGACTATATTTAACCTTCTCACTTAAAAGGTTAAAACAGGAAAGTGTCTGTACTCAGCAGTAATACAGAATACTTCTCTATCAACTACTCAACCCACCTGGAGAACATATGCCTCCCATGAGCAATTGGCTCCAGCTTTTCCATTCAGACATCCAGTTACTTGCCACTCCAATGAGAAACACATTGTATCCGGCATAGGTCCTGATGCTGTATTGTTCATCTTTGTTATATTGACAGTCTCAATAGCAACATACCATCGTCCAATATTTGGCAACATTACAACCAAAGGAACACTGCTAATTTCAGCTGAATAGTCATGCAAATCTCTCTGAGGAAAGGCATTATAGCGCAGGTAACAAATCAAGGATGACCTTTGAACTAATCCGAAATCTGCAGCTGTAATTTCAAATTGCAATGCTAGGTTGACTACATCCAAGAAGTAGAACTTTATATCGCCTTGCCTAACGCATAATGAGCCATTTGAAATGGCACAAGTGATCAAGTTCTCCATTTTCACCGAGGTAGTACTGTTGGAATCAAGTTGTTGTTCTACTAAATGGTTCAACTGTGATACGAAATTGGTACGTCTATTGTTCTCTCTAGTATTCAAACTTTTCCTTGTGTGAATACTCTGATCTAAAAGATTCCTTGAGTTGTTATATCTTGAAAATTGAGAACAACCAATCATTTCAATTGTTTGGTTGCAGTAGGGTCCCCATAATGCTGAAATCGGACATCCCTCTACGGTAATGCTAGTGCTCACTGAACGTGCTCTCCCCCGGCTAATCTGCAAAAGTAAAGTCATCAAGATTCAAATTTTTTTGACACATTTATGATGAAAGACAAAATTAGATAATTATGCAGTAGAGCAAGTGTCTTATAGACATGTCCTAATAGGAAGTACGTGTACCATCTTTGATTGCGTGCGAGCAGGTCCAAGGCCATTGAAGTAACCAATGTACCATACCCCTGGCGATATCTGCACATATCAAAGGCTGGTATATCAGAAGTCCACGAAATTTAAGATGGGGCATCATAACTCAAAAATTGTTGATAGTCGATACATTAGAAGACAACAAATTTCTTGCACTGACTGATCAGCATTCAGCAGACAGGATGGTGATACCCCAGTGTAGTTTGGCCCAGGGAGACCTGGTACTACATTAAGGGGAATAGTTGCATACAATGCCAACGGAGCAAGTCATACTTACTAGGGTTAAACCTATTGGGTGAAGCAAGAATGAAAACCCAAAGTTAATGTGTTTTTGGACCCTGCAGTGTTACACAGGATTACAAATTACTGGTCAATGGAAGTAAGCAAGAACCAGATCGGGTTACCTTGACTTTTTTGCCATTGGTTTTACTCTAGCTGTGGCTCGTCATGTCTATTTATTTATGATTAGGCTCTACATAGATTTAGTGTGATAAAATCCTCCTGAATATTAACATTCTTTATGATTCTATCATGTATTTGAACTATTAGGAGAGGTGATCATCCAAATGTCACCATTAGTTTACATGTGATGTATGTAATAACTATACTCAACATAAACTACCGATCCAACATCTTTTGTATCACTGTCATAGTGCCATGCTGCTACAAAAAAGGATGATTACTGTAGTTGAGGTAGGTACCACATATTGATTTATAAGTCAAAGCATCAGGATAGTTAACCTGGTTATTTGATAACACTATTGTTGTGTTTTTCTGAAATGGTATGCACTGCGCCAGATTTGACTGATTATTTGTATTGCCAAAAGATCCAACAGCAAGAAAGTTTGATACTGCAATAAAGAACCTTCCTATCAAAATTAGTTTAATCAGAAAGTTATGTAACACAGAAAATTAGGTTACAACTTACAATCAAAGAACTTTTTAAGGAAAAAATAAACACAAGCTGCTAGAAGAATATTCTCAAATCACCTTCTTTTTTTCGACCAAATATACTCCTCATCTAGACTGAACAAGTGACCTAGGCATAGCACTGTCACTTGATGAAATAAATATAGCTCTAAAAAACAATAGGATAGATGGCAGAACAGTTCATAGCTATCAGAGTGGAAGAGAAACAGCAGAGTGATGATTGTCAAAAGATTATATTACTCCCTCCAGTCACAAAAGAGTGGCATTTTGGGATGCATGCAGTCAAGCTTTGTACACTTTAGCTATCGATATTTTTATGAATATTTAGATTGGACATGTGGAAATTATATGCGTAGATTTTTCTCAAGAAATATTTTCATAACATTATAATTTTAGTAGGTTTTATTAATATATTACAATAGAATTTAGTGATCAAAGTTGTATTTTGGAGACCGTGTCAATATGCAAAACATCACTCTTTTGTGATTGGAGGAAGTAACATCTTAACTATTTCAGTGTGCAAGATGAACAAGTTCAAAGATAGCAATACTTTAAAATTAAACACATTTATGTTTATCTGTCATGGCATTTGTTTAGTTTTCTCATTTCTTGCAAGAAATTTGTGCTGGAACTTTGAAGGGATATTATAACAGAAGTTATAATTGGTTTGAGAATAATTTGGTATAAATTCTCTGTTTCAATTTGAAATACAATAGTCATAAACCATATTTAGCACAGCTTTAACTAGTTCACTATGCTTAAGAAGGTATACAAGATTTTTTAACTACAAAATGAAAACATCAAAGTTCACCATTGCTCAGAAAGAGAATGTATATGGTACTCACATAAACTGTCCAGAAAAGAATCGGATATATCAGGAATAGGAGGGTTGGCATTCATCAAACATATGATAGCAAGTTCGCTTCTAGGAAGATCTTTCAAGTGCTCCCTGGGCTGCATTATTTAAAGAAATATTGCACAAACTCTAAATAAGTAAATTTTGCAATCTATGCTATAAAATAGTTGGAGATAAACCAAATGGAGGGTGCGGAAAATCTTTAGTGATTGGCCATATCAATCATGTTATTATTATTCAAACAAGCTAAAAAAATCAGAAAACAGAAAGTTTCAGCTCACACAGTCATGCGTCACTACTTGGCTTTATTAATTTGAGGTATAGCCGTGTCTCCTATTCTTTTGATCGCCACCACACATACAACACAACAAGCTACAATGCTTTACCACCTCAACTTTACTGCCCATCAAAGAAAGAAAGAAAAAAGGCAAAAAGAAGAAGAAGATATTGATCACCCTTGCATCATTGATTGTCTTTGTAGCATGATATGCTACTCCCAAAGAAAGGGAACACCAGAGTATCTATCCTCTGTTATACAGAACCGATATCTACATCTTGACACAGATACGTACAATGCAGTATAGGAAGAACACGAAAATAACATAATATCTAAATTATTCAGCTACTGATAATCATTGCTGGCTACTGACTATGAATCATTTTTCTAGTAACCTCATATTACCACTTGACTATGATAAGACTGGCCAACATATCCACATATAATCAAATCTACTAGCCGCCAAAAAAAAGTGTTTTATTATGAACAAAAAAATAATTATTCACAGAAGGCCAGAGTCTTCACTTACAACATCTCTATCAGTTGCGAAATCCATAGTTACAGAAGAAAATGACGCCGGCAGCTCAACTGCTAGTAAGGAAAACAAAGTGTAAAGGTAAATTAAAAAAAGCAGATGTGATCAAATCAGTTGTTTTTTACTAGCTACACGAGTGGAAACAAATTTAACAAGCAAAACTCAGTAGAGCAAACAGAGTAGAAGCACGTTGCTACATAGGAACCTATCATCGAATTGAATTCTAGTAACCCAAACATCGCGTTTTTTTGGCAAAATTCGGAAACACTGATACACTGATCGATCACACAAGAGCGCCCCCGCAAACACAGAGCAGCAACTCAAAACGAAGCAGCAACAGCCCTAACAAAAATTTCTCACCGCGCAGGTAGCTCCACTCGTAGGGCTTGAGCCAGAGCCTGGCCTGCCCGTAGCTGGCCAACACCACCGGCTGCGCGCCGCAGCCGCGGGGCCCCGCCGCCCACCCCACCACGCCCAGCGCCATCAGCGCCGCCCACCACCACGCCGCCGTCGCGGCCATGGGCGCTCGACCCACCACCCACCGCAGACCCCTACGAACTCTAAACCCTCGCACTGCAGCTACTACGGAGATCGGAGGACGACCGAGAATGGAGGGGAGGGGGGCTTTTCTGCCACGGCTCTAATCCTTTTGGGTTTTCCAATCTTTTTCTCCTTTTATTGCTGGCGAAAAAGACGGGAAAGCGACGCCGGAGAAAAAGGCGACGTGCGCGGTATACCGCTAGTCCGCTAATAATATTGCACGGTTTTGGTGGCTTTGGGTTTTTTTTATTTTATTTGAAAACACTTCCTAAGCGAATGTTTTAGTGCTCCAAACTCCAAAGTCTTCCGCACGGTCTCCATGATTTTTTTTAATAAGCATGAGATTTCGATGATGTTAAGGAGGACTAATGGCGTAAGTCGATCATATGCGGAGAGAACAAAAGGAGCTGGGCTACATTGGCATATTGGAGTGGGACATAAGCAGTCCGCCAAGTATAGGCGATGTTGTTTGTGTAGGTTTAGATTTTTTTTATTTATAGTTTAAAATCAGTTTTTAGGTTTAAATGGCTTAAAATTAATCTGCTTATCTCTATTATATAAAGTGAGAGTTTCTTCCCACGTCACATTAATTGCCCTGCTTAATTGCCTTACTTAATTGCCCTGCTTAATTGCCCTACGCAAGAAACGAAGCGTTGCTTTAATTAGCCAGTTTTTGCAAGAAACGAAGCGTTAAAGATAGATGTTTGATCTTATGAAATAGTATTTTTTTTTTATTTTTTAATCTTTATTTTTCGTTATCAATTTTGTTTTTCGTAGCAACGCACGGGCATATAACTAGTATATATATATATAGGTGGGCATTGGGCCGGGCTTTTTTGGGCCGGCCCGAAGCACGATGGTATGGCACGGTGCAAAGCACGGCAAGACGCGATTCGGCGGGCCGGCCAGACGCATAAGTATATACGCAGGCGTCTGCCCAGAACCAGCACGACGGGCGACGCGACGCACGACGATTTGGGTAGGGCCTATGCTGCAGACGCGACGAACGCGAAATCACGGATTAAGACTTAAAAGTTGGCAGATATTGTTGATTCAAAGCATCTTCAAGTATTGCATTTATGTTTGACATTTTGTTGATGTGATTAGTCTCTTATGTAATTAAAATAGGTAGTTTAGTAGTAGTGATTTGTTTTATTTCTTTATTCGTCACAATAGTAAAAATGGGTTGGGCTTGGGCCGGCATGGCACGAAGCAGGCATGAAGCGCAAATGGGCCGGGCTTGGGCTCGCAAAAAGTGAGTCGCAAGACGGCCCGATGGCACGATGGGCCGTCGTGGTACTAAGATTTCTACCAAGCACGATGGGCGGCGCCAAGACTAAGATTTACACGACGCCCACCTCTATATATATATATATATATATATATATATATATATATATATAATAGGGGTGGGTAATTTTATCTTAACTTCATTAGCATTAGCCTAAAATCAACCTTTAATAAGCTAAAAAGCACATCTTTAATAGCTTTGGCTTTTAGTTATTTCAAAACTCGATGTTTTTAAAAAAGCCTAGATAAAAAAAAATTATCTATTTGTTTAAGTTTTAACTTTTTGGGTTTTAATTGATAAAAAAACCTAAACAAGGACCTATGTATTTGATTTTTCTAGACGACAAATAAATCTAGCAATATAAACCAATTTTTCGTTCTAGCTTTATACGAACAGACGGACAACAGTCAAAACGTGAAAACTGTTAGGAAACGGATTCGTATCCTGTTAGGAAACGGATTCGTATCCGATATGGACTCTTCCTTATCTCTAAGCAGAACCGCTATATATAGGAGGCAGGGGGTCACCCCATTGTACAGAGAAGCATACAGAATAATAAAGCAGACCCGTTCCTCCTCATATTGTGTCTCTCGCCCTCTCTCTCTGTTCTCCATTTGAGATCTATTAGGCAACCCCGGACTATTCGATAGCGAGGTTGTCTAACACGTTATCAGCACGAAGCTCTACCGGAGAAAGTTTGAAAGGTGAGAAACGGTAAGAATTGGGTGATTAATCTAATCGCTCGGTTTGAATCTATTTTGCATCTAATCTACGTGGCACGAAGCTACGGTCGCAGGAATTTTTGCAGTTTGTAGCACGAAGCTACACGTCGATCTACTGTAAGTAGAGATCCCAATATGTATGCGCTGCAATACATAATGTTTTTTGAAGAACATGGCACAAAGTCATCTACTGTCGCGCACAATGCCGGCGACACGCAGTCGCCGGTGACGTCCGACCGTCATCTTCAATGACAAGATCGACGTCCACCTGCGGCAAGAATCCGGCCGGCCACGCAGTTACACCAAGACGGTGCCACGCTCGCCGCTGTGTTCGCCGAAGCGCTTCGCCGGCCGCCACGGTTACGGAGCACTGCGTCCGGCCACCGCCAGGACATGCACACGGCTGCGCACCGCTACTGGCTCGAAGCCAGACGGCTGCCGGCCTCCCGTCGCCGTGGAACCAAGCTCAGCACGCCTCCATCTGGCATGTAGCCACCAGCCGACATCGCCTCGGCTAATCCCGCCGGTCCCCGGCCGAACTCCCGATGGCATGAAGCCACCATCCTCCTAGCGTGCACGAAGCACCGCCATTGTCCGCCTGGCTCGGCTCGAAACCGCACCTTGCGCCGACCGTCGCCGCCTTGGCGCAGCCGTGGCCGCCACACTGCTCAGCCCACGCTCGCCATTGGCATTGGCCGCCGGTCTCGCAGACGGTTGAACCGATCTCGGCCCAAGACGCTGCCGACTGGCTCGGCCCGAAGATGCCGCCATGACGCGCCGCCGTTGCTCGGCCACGCGGCTCGAAGCCGCCGCCACGAAACATGTTGGCTTGCACGAAGGGTAGCCGGCCCGGCCAGAAGCACCGCCGGCCCGTGCTCGAAGAAGCCTCTTGGCCGCCGCCAAGACATGGCCGCCTCGGCCCCGTCGCGCTGCATGACCTTGGGAACCGCCAACAAGACGTCGGCGCCGCCGTCGCATGCATACCAGGCTGTTGGCCATTGCCCGCGCTGCGACGTCGTAGCCTCGCCGACCCGCCGCGCATCCATCGGCCTCGCAACTGCTCCGCCCAAGGCCACCGGATCTCGCCGCCATCGCCGCTTGCCGTCGGCGCAGCGCCCGCCTCACCCCAATCGGTAGTTGGACATGAAGACCACTGAACGAAGGACTTGAAGTCCACCTGATTCAATTGGCATTGAAGCCGAACGGGCCCCAAGCATTTCCAAAACCGCACTGAAGTCCAGTTGGGGCACAAGAGGGGGCGAAATTACCTCTTTACCCCCATAGGTTTTCCTTTTTATATTTTCTGTTTTTTCTTTTCCAGAAATGATTAGAAAATCCTGAAAAATTCCAGAAAAATATGAAAAATCCTAGAAAATTGCAGAAAATTTTATGGCTCTGTTTTAATTTATACTTAGCCTTATTTATGAATTTTTGCATGAATTTTTGCAATAATTGCTCTATTTAGAATATCGGAAATTCCTGAGAATTTATTTTCCGAATTTATGAATTTATGAATTTATGAATGTTGATATTTGCTGAAATTCAATTTCCTGTTCTGAAAAATGCTTAGAAATTAGCAGAAATTATGAAAAGTGTTAGGAAAATTCCAGAATTTCTTATACAGCAGTTTATGAGAACATGAGTGGTTGGGATTTGATTTTGGTAATGAATAAACAGATATGAGACAATTGGTGTCTAGGAAAACACACATGAGGCTTGGTTCTTTAATTGGCACCCGGAAACGGGAAGTGCTCCCTCCCTCATGTGAGCCCTAGGGGCAGGTTGACCTGGCCAAGAGTCAAATTGACAGAGATATTCATTACTGTTTCGTTTCGACCAACAAGAATTATATAAGTTGTAATTAGACTTATGCCATGTTTAATTCTTGTTGCAATTTATTTTCGTCATCAAGTGATCTTTGGAAAATTCTTGTATGATTAACAGAAAATTGCCAAATACTAAGAAAAATTCGGAAATTTCGAGAATTTATTTCCGCATTTAGGAATTTATGAATTGTGCAATTATTGTTTATTCGAATTTATGAATTGTGCAATTATTGTTCTGTTCCATGCATTGTATTTATTGCTTTAATATAATTTATTATGAAATTCAAGCACGCCAGACGAAAGCGGTCACCGTCGCGCCAGAAGGCCGACGCCGCATGGAATCGAATGCACCACGCCGCATGAAGCCGCGTTAAAATCGATCGACGAAGCCGATCGTGCATATGAATCGATCGTTTGCACGGCCGATCACCTACATGCACGTAGTTGTATTTACGAATATTTATGAATCTGTGTATATATGAATTTTGCATTTATCTTTGTATATATGAATCTCGCACTTATGAATTTTGCATTCGTACTTATGAATCTTGTACTTATGAATTTTGCATTCATCTTTGAATATATGAATCTTGATATTATTGCTTTCTTTTAATTTGTCGGAAACTCATGAGAATTCAATTATGCATTTTATTGAATCTAGCGACCATTTCCTATTAGATTACACGTAGTAATCTAATGGAAGAACCCTTATGAATGTGCAAAGGTGTGGCATTATCTAACGTGAGTTTTTGAAGAATCGACATGAATTGTCGAATTATCTCACATAGACATCGATTGCATAATGAATAGTAAGCTCTCGAAGAGCATACTTTTCTCATGAATAGAATTACAATTTATTCTTTATTCCAAGATTCTTTATTTACAAGCAATGTTTGAATTACTTTGCCCTTTGTATGATTAGAATTATATTTCTTTTCATTGAGAAATTATGTAGCGCCCAAATAGAGGAGATATGCATTGTTGATAGTAGCACAACAAATACCATCTTAAGAGAGTCGAAATACTTCCAGACGATCACGAAGAACGCTGGAAGGATTACGACTATCGCAGGAAGCGATACGCATATAATAGGCTCAGGAAGAGCCACAATTATATTGCCAATGGGTACAACTTTGGTAATTGACGAAGCCCTCTTGTACCCTGAATCAACCCGCACTCTCTTAAGTTTCAAAGATATCCGCGCCAATGGGTTTCACGTAGAAACCAATGAAGAAAATGGCAAAGAACACTTGTGCATAGTGAAGCACGCGGAATATGGAAAGATGGTACTAGAAAAATGTCCCTCATATGAATCTGGGTTGTACTACACGAAAATCAATGCACACGCAGTGTATACTTCTTTGAAGACTGTCTTTAGAAGCTCTGAATTATTTGCTTTATGGCATTGTAGATTAGGTCATCCTGGTCTTAGATTGATGAGAAATATAGTTAAAGGTCATGACATTAATGTTAAGAATTTCCCGAATCACGAAGATTTTGTGTGCCATGCATGTGCCACCGAGAAATTAATAACTAAGCCCTCTATTATGAAAGTGCAACATGAAATCCCTGCATTCCTGGAACGCATTCAGGGGGATATTTGCGGCCCAATTCAGCCATTATCGGGGCCGTTTTGGTACTTCATGGTGCTCATTGATGCTTCCTCGAAATGGTCGCATGTATGTTTGCTGTCAACAAGGAATCATGCATTCGCAAAGTTGATCTCGCAGATCATCAGAATTAAGAATGCTTTTCCTGATCATCGCGTGAAGTCCATTCGATTGGACAATGCCGGCGAATTTACTTCCAAGGCATTTGATGATTATTATCGAATCGGAATATCGGTTGAGCACTGCATCGCACATCCATACGCAAAATGGAATAATTGAAGCACTAATAAAGAGGATTAAGCTCATAGCCCGACCACTCTTGCAGAGTTGTAACTTGCCCAACACTTGTTGGGGACACGCAGCCTCGCACGCAGCAAAGACTCATCAATTATAGACCGTCGGCCTACAACATCCATTCAACTATGCAACTAGAGCAATGGGTCATCCTGAAGATTTGAATGAATGGTATATGTACCTATACCACCCCAAAACGAATCGCAATGGGCCCTCTCCGCAAGTCCGGGATATACGTTGGTTATGAGAATGCATCCATAATCGTATTTGGAACCCACGACTGGAGATTTGCATACAGCCCGATTCGGTAATTGCATCTTTTTGACGAGGATCGCTTTCCCGTCATTAGGGGGAGGAAATGAACCATTGGATGAAAATGCCGAGAAATCATATGGCATTCCATTGGGATCCCCGTGCATGACCCTCGCACTAATGAAGCAAATCATGAAGTCAAGAAGACAATCGATTTGCAGAATTTAGCAAATGAACTGCCTGATCATTTTTGTGATCTGAAGAGCGTGTTTAAGTCGCATATACCAGCAAGAAATGCACCAGAGAGGGTGGAAATACCAAAGAAAGCAGAAGGTATCCCTCATCCTGTTCAGAGGCCTCAAAGAAAAAGAACAGGAAATCTGGTTTCTCAAACCCAAAGTACCCGGAGACGTCTGGGGAAAAATGGGCAAGAGGACTTACCACAACCAATCACAAAAGTGCCCCAAAGCAAGAAGGGGAGCCAGTTGAGACTGCATGGAAAGAAGCCTATGGAAAAGGCAATTCCAGATCTGAACCTTCCATTGGAAGAAACCGCCAGAAATAATGTGTGCGCACACATTGGCGGAGAAAAACTAAAGGAACTTGCTCTGGAATGGGAAATAGCAATGAAGAGCAAGTAGAAGTGCATGAAGCACACCATGACGAAATGGCCATAAATTTTGTAATAATAGGAGAATCTATGAAAAGAGCAACAACCATTGCAAGGCTTGTTGTTCAAGGTTTCACTCAACGCCCTAGGGTTGATTATGAAGAAACCTATTCTCCGGTCATGGGTGGAATTACCTTTAGATACTTAATCTCAATGGTAGTCAACTTGAAGTTGAGAAGCTAATGGATGTTGTCACAAAGATATTTGTATGGAAACTTGGATTCGGAGATATACATGAAAGTACCTGGAAGGTATCCCTATCCCGAACCAAGACAGAGCAAGCGAGAAACCTATACAAAGGTGAAATTGGAGAAATCAACGTATGTAATGAAAGCGATCGGGAAGAATGTGGTACAATCGCTTAAGTGACTTTCTTTGCAAGAAAGGCTACGAACAATGAAGATTGTCCATGTGTGTTTATACAACGATCCCCGAATGGATTTTGTATAATCTCCGTCTATGTAGATGACTTGAACATCATTGGGACGGATGAGGAAATTGAAGAAGCATGCACATACTTGAAGTCTGAATTTGAAATGAAAGACTTGGGTAAAACCAAGTTTTGTTTAGGCTTGCAGCTTGAACATGTCCAAGGCGGAATCTTGGTACACCAATCTTCCTACACGCAGAAAGTGTTGGAGAAATTTGGTTTTGAAAAGGCATACCCCGCAAAGACCCCAATGGTCGGAAGGTCACTCCAAGCAGACCTAGACCCGTACAGGCCTAAAGAAGAGGGGGAGGAAGTCCTGGGAGCGGAATTCCCATACTTGAGTGCAATTGGAGCGCTCATGTACCTTGCGAATAGCACTAGGCCGGACATTACGTTCGAGTGAATTTGCTAGCACAGATAAAGGCGTAACCCACCAAAAGGCATTGGAAAGGGGTTAAGGACGTCTTCCGTTACCTCCAAGGAAGCAAAGAACTCGGTTTGTTCTATAGAAGGAACAATGAATTGAATTTGGTTGGCTATGCCAATGCTGGGTACCTATCGGACCCGCATACTGGTAAGTCACAAACCGGGTATGTTTTCCTTTGCGGTGGAACAACAATTTCGTGGAAGTCATCTAAGCAGACTCTTGTCTCGACGTCGACAAACCACTCAGAAATAATTGCCTTGTATGAAGCCTCTCGGGAATGTGCATGGCTTCGAAGAATGGTTCACCACATCCAGAAGTCATGTGGCCTGAACATGGAACAAACCCCCACGATTATCTATGAAGATAATGCAGCTTGTGTTGCACAAGTACAAATGGGATATGTGAAGAGTAACCTTACAAAAGCATATCAACCCCAAGTTCTTTTATGCTCATGAAATGCATAAGATGAACGAGATAAAGATACTGCATACTAAGTCGTGTGAAAATCTCGCAGATTTATTCACTAAGTCACTCCCGGCATCTTCCTTTGAAAGATGTATTAGAGGAATCGGGATGATGAGGCTTAGAGAAGTGCAGATTTCAGGGGGAGATTTTTCACATACTCCTACATAAATCTCAAACATGAAGTTTGAGTACCCAACGTAAATCTTGAAGATTAACATTGAAGTTTGGGTGGATTGTACTCTTTTCCTTAAGTAAGTTTTTCATTGAAGTTTTCTTACATAAGGTTTTGATGAGGCAATCCGTGCAACACAGCAAGCGTGTGCTATGTACTCTTTCTCCAATTATTTTTCCCACTGGGTTTTTATGGAGTTTTAATGAGGCATATGCATCTCGCAGTGAAGAGTCCAAGGGGGAGTGTTAGGAAACGGATTCGTATCCTGTTAGGAAACGGATTCGTATCCGATATGGACTCTTCCTTATCTCTAAGCAGAACCGCTATATATAGGAGGCAGGGGGTCACCCCATTGTACAGAGAAGCATACAGAATAATAAAGCAGACCCGTTCCTCCTCATATTGTGTCTCTCGCCCTCTCTCTCTGTTCTCCATTTGAGATCTATTAGGCAACCCCGGACTATTCGATAGCGAGGTTGTCTAACAAAAACAATGGTTGGACGTGCATTGTACAGGCTTGACAGAGATGGTTTGAACAAGCAATGACCGTCTATGGTAATTCTATATATCCATACTGGCTAAACAATTTGATTATTTCCATCTCCCTTTTTCTTTGTTATTACATTTCTTCGTTTTAAATGCTTACCCGAGCTAAGTAGAGGTGTTACTTTATATTTTTTTAATTTATTTTTTCTTTGGTTTTTTTAGAGGTTGGCTATTTCTTGTTTTCTAAACGAATGCCATACAAAGAACCAAATCCTGAATTAAATAATCGTACTTTAAGTATTCATTTAATTGTTCCAGAATATTCTTTTACCAAAACTAATGACTCACAAAATCCCATGCATCAGTTCGCATTTTCTAACATGTTTTTTCAAAAAGTCCATGTTTCCAAAAGTCGCAATAGTCTGCTAAAGAAAAATAAGACCACCATCAGCGGCTTTTCCTTAACCCCCAAGGCCCCAACATACGTCCACTTTCTATCCATACCACGTACAACAAAATGAACACGTCCACTTGTTTTCTCTACAAAAGCAGTCCACCTCGCCACCCTTTAATTAATTAATGCAATGATAATTATTGTCCACGACAACGTATTAAAAAGTGAATAATAGCTTTTCTTGAGCGGGCAAATTAGGAGAGTTTTCATTGCAAATGCAAATAGTATTTAGTATTCTCTATTTTTATTAACAAATAGTCGGACATACATGCATTATTCTATACATGATCTCATCAACCTCTACATCTACATCAAAACTGGTTTCCTTGCTACCTTTACATCTACATCAAAACTGGTTTTCTTACTAAAACGTAAGTCGCTGACTCAGCTTTGTTTCTATATTGGTCCAAAAAGAGAAGTTATACTCCCTCCGGTTTGGTAATACCTGTCGCTTTGGATATATTGATGGTTAAACTTTCAAAATTTTAACTAACAATATATTTTTAAATATTTAAATTGGATACATAAAAATTATATGTGTAGACTTGTTTCGAGAAGTACTTTCATAATATTATAATTTTATTGGGTTTTATAAATATATTATAATAAAATTAGCGGTCAAAGTTGTGTTTTGAAGACCGTGTCGATGTCCAAAACGACAGATATTACCAGACTGGAGGGAGTATACCATGTCACGCAAGGCCGACACGTAGGTGCCAAAATCTATTATACATTTAAAGTAGTGTTAACAGGAGCTTTTACGTTTGTTGAGAGGTTGGAAATTCCCAGATAATTGGAGAGGGAGAGAGAGAAAATATTTAAGTACACCGTTCATTTGGTGGGCTCAGGTTGGAATGACATAATTAATGCGATAAAAATTTCACAGTTATATAATGATTAAACTATATTTTCAGTGGTACGTATTAGAATCATCAACGAATACATATCTACTTTGAAAATATACAAGAGGCCGGTCATTACATGGTGCAACCGCGCAATTTTATAGACTAATCAGCTAGTTTTTCTAGGCTCCATTTGAAACACAATAAAGCTTTCATCAACAGCATCAACTTATATAAAAAAGAAATGTTTTTTTTTTCTAAAATTCCTGTGTCCAAACAGACGGTCAAAAGGCGGCTAGCCAAGTAGCGTACGGACGCTCGAACACCTTTCATAAAGCATAAAAACTGTTAGGAAACCGGATTCGTATCCGATATGGACTCTTCCTTATCTCTAAGCAGAACCGCTATATATAGGAGGCAGGGGGTCACCCCATTGTACACAAGCATACAGAATAATAAAGCAGGCCCGTTCCTCCTCATATTGTGTCTCTCGCCCTCTCTTTCTGTTCTCCAGTTTAGATCTATTAGGCAACCCCGGACTATTCGATAGCGAGGTTGTCTAACACGTTATCAGCACGAAGCTCTACCGGAGAAAGATTGAAAGGTGAGAAAAGACAAGAAGTGAAGGATCATCGACGACGACGAACGTCTACTACCGGCGATTGATCGCCCGATCCGATCTGCAATCAACTCGCCATCAAGCCGGCATCCACTCGGATTGCCGAAATAAAAGTCCTACGCGACTCTATCCTACGCGATAGTCTACCGGAAAGCAGATTGAAAAGTGAGAAAGGTGAGAACGAGGATTGTTCTAATCGCTCGTTGAATCTTTGCATGCATCTAATCTACGCATTATGTATTGTATTCGTCATGTGGCACGAAGCTACGACGATTACATGAAGATAGTACATGATAATTTACAGATTAGGGGCATGAAGCCACGATCTATGAATCAAGCACTGTACATCACAATGAAGCAAAGGCACGAAGTCGTTGATCGAGCACGAAGCTCAGCGCGCACGAAGCGCCGCGCCACTGACCGACCTTGCGCACACGAAGTGCCGCCCGGCCTGGCGCTTTGACCGACGCCGCCGGTCGCCGCCTGTGCGCCAGGCTCGCCCGCGCCGATTCCACCCAGAAGCCCGGGCACCCCTCGATTCCAATTGGACAGGAAGTCCATCGCATGGTGGACATGAAGTCCCATGGCCATGTTGAATGAAGGAAAAAAAAGAAAAAGAAAAAAAGAACGCTGGCTCGGTTTGTGACGCCCAAAGCAACGATGCAGACGCTGGCTCGGTTCTCTCCGCGCTCGAAGCGCGCCGGCCGTCTTGTGACCGTCGTCGCCGAGAAAATGGCCAGCGACAATCGCCGTAGAGTGCACCGTCTCCCCACGCGCAGCTCGATTGGACTTGAAGTCCAAGTGCGCCGGCCCATTGGGTGGCCTCCACGATTGGTACCAGCGTCTTGGAGAGTTGGAGGTCCCCACGTTTCACTTACCAAGGAACATTGCGTATGGGAATTGGATGGAACCCAATTGTGTCAGGTTCAGGATAAGGAAAAGGGACACATGGACATGGAGTCCTATACGTGACCTCTAAACTTGAAGTTCTCCTTTTCCTTTTCCTATACGTGACCCTATGCAAATATTCATATCTTTTTTCTTTTCTGTTTTTTGTTTTTTCGAATTGATTATTAATTCAGAAAATCAATTAGAAATTTCAGAAAATTCTGAAAATTGCAAGAAAAATATGGAAAATAGCTAGAAAATTGCGGAAAATTTATGGCTCTGTTTTTAATATATCATAGCCTTATTTTCTACATTTATGAATATTTGCATGTATCGTTTGCTTTGTTTAGCTTACTGAAAATTCATGAGAATTTACTTTCCCGCATTTATGAATTATGGAATTTATTTTCCTGTATTTTATGAATTATGCAATTATTGTTTATTTTGAATTTATGAATTATGTCATGTTGATATTTGCTGAAATTAATTTTTTCTGTTGTACAGTAATTCTGAAAATTGCTTGGAAATTAGCAGAAATTATGAAAAGTGTTAGGAAAATTCCAGAATTTCTCATACAACAGTTTATGAGAACATGGGTGGTTGGGATTTGATTTTGGTAATGAATAAACAGATATGAGACAATTGGTGTCTAGGAAAACACACATGAGGCTTGGTTCTTTAATTGGCACCCGGAAACGGGAAGTGCTCCCTCCCTCATGTGAGCCCTAGGGCGAGTTGACTGGCCAAGAGTCAAATTGACAGAGATATTCATTAATTGCTTTCGCTCGACCAACAAGAATTATATAAGTTGTAATTAGGCTTATGCCATGTTTAATTCATGTTGCAATTTATTTTCATTTATCAAGTGATCTTTGGAAAATTCTTTGTATAATTAATGAAAATTGCCAAATACTAAGAAAAATTCGGAAATTTCTGAGAATTTATTTCCGCATTTATGAATTTATGAATTGTGTAATTATTGCTTATTCTGAATTTATGAACTGTGCAATTATTGTTCTGTTCCATGCATTATATTTATTGCTTTAATATAGTTTATTAGAATTTCAAGCACGCCGCATGAAGCGGCCACCGTCGCGCCTGGAAGGCCGACGCGCATGGAACTGAATGCGCCGCGCGCATGAAGCCACGTTAAAATCGATCGCACGAAGCCGATCGTGCATATGAATCTGATCGTTTGCACGAAGCCGATCACCTACATGCACGTAGTTGTATTTATGAATATTTATGAATCTTGCACTTATGAATGTTGTATTTATGAAATCTTGCATTTATCTTGTATCTATGAATTTCGTACTTATGAATCATGTATTTATGAATCTTGATATTATTGCTTTCTTTTAGTTTGCTGGAAACTCATGAGAATTCAATTATGCATTTTATTAAATCTAGCAGCCATTTCCTAGTAGATTACACGTAGTAATCTAATGGAAGAACCTTATGAATGTGCAAAGGTGTGGCATTATCTAACGTGAGTTTTTGAAGAACTGACATGAATTGTCAGAATTATCTCACATAGACATCAGATTGCATAATGAATAGTAAGCTCTCGAAGAGCATACTTTTTCTCATGAATAGAATTACAATTTATTCTTTATTCCAGTATTCTTTCTTTACAAGCAATCTTTTGAATTACTTAGCCACTTTATGATTAGAATTATTTTTTCATCTAGAAATCGTGTAGCGCCCAATGGAGGAAATATGCATTGTTGATAGTGGCACAACAAATACCATCTTAAGAGAGTCGAAATACTTCCAGACGATCACGAAGAACGCTGGAAGGATTACGACTATCGCAGGAAGCGATACGCATATAATAGGCTCAGGAAGAGCCACAATTATATTGCCAATGGGTACAACTTTGGTAATTGAAGAAGCCCTCTTGTACCCTGAATCAACCCGCACTCTCTTAAGTTTCAAAGATATCCGCGCCAATGGGTTTCACGTAGAAACCAATGAAGAAAATGGCAAAGAACACTTGTGCATTGTGAAGCACGCGGAATATGGAAAGATGGTACTAGAAAAATGTCCTCATATGAATCAGGTTGTACTACACGAAAATCAATGCACACGCAGTTGTATACTTCTTTGAAGACCTGTCTTTAGAAGCTCTGAATTATTTGCTTTATGGCATTGTAGATTAGGTCTTAGATTGATGAGAAATATAGTTAACAACTCACAAGGTCATGGCATTAATGTTAAGAATTTCCCGAATCACGAAGATTTTGTGTGCCATGCATGTGCCACCGGAAATTAATAACTAGACCCTACATTATGAAAGTGCAACATGAAATCCTGCATTCTGGAACGCATTCAGGGGATATTTGCGGCCCGATTCAGCCCTTGTCGGGGCGTTTCGATACTTTATGGTGCTCATTGATGCTTCCTCGAAATGGTCGCATACATGTTTCTTTGTCAACAAGGAATCATGCATTCGCAAAAGCGATCTCGCAGATCATCGTAATTAAGAATGCTTTTCACGATCATCGCGTGAAGTCCATTCGAATGGACAATGCCGCGAATTTACTTCCAAGGCATTTGATGATTATTGCACAAAGAACGGAATAATCTGTTGAGCACTCTGCACCGCACGTCCATACGCAAAATGGGCTAGTGAAGCACTAATAAAGAGGATTAAGTTCATTGCCGGACCAGCTCTTGCAGAGTTGTAACTTGCCCAACACTTGTTGGGGACACGCGATCTGCACGCAGCAAAGACTCATCAATTATAGACCATCGGCCTACAACATCCATTCACCAATGCAATTAGTGCAAGGGGTCATCAGAAGATTTCCCATCTTAGAAATTTTGGTTGTATGGTATATGTACCTATACCACCCCACGGATTTGCAATGGGCCCTCTCCGCAAGTCCGGGATATCGTTGGTTATGAGAGTGCATCCATAATCAGGTATTTGGAACCCATGACTGAGACTTACACACACCGATTCGGCCGATTGCATCTTTGTGAGGACCATTTCCCGTCATTAGGGGAGAGAATCAACCATTGGATGAAAAATGCCGGAAATAGTATGGCATTCCTTTGGGATCCCAGCGCATGACCCTCGCACTAATGAAGCAAATCAAGAAGTCAGAAGATAATTGATTTGCAGAATTTAGCAAATGAACTGCTGATCATTTTTGTGATCGAAGAGCGTGGTTAAGTCGCATGTACCAGCAAGAAATGCACGAGAGAGGTGGAAATACCAAAGAAAGCGAAGGTATCCTCATCCTGTTCAGAGGCCTCAAAGAAAAAGAACAGGAGATCGGCTTCTCAAACTCAAAGTACCGGAGACGTCTGGGGAAAGCGGCGAGAGGACTTACCACGGTAATCACAAAAGTGCCCCAAAGCAAGAAGGGGAGCCAGTTGAGACTGGCACTAGAAAGAAGCCTCGTGGAAAAGGCAATTCCAGATCTGAACCTTCCATTGGAAGAAGCCGCGGAAATAATGTGTGCGCACACATTGGCGGAGAAAAACTAAAGGAACTTGCTCTGGAATGGGAAATAGCAATGAAGAGCAAGTAGAAGTGCACGAAGCACCCCATGATGAAATGGCCATAAACTTTGTAATATCAGGAGAATCGATGAATAGAGCAACAGCCAATGTCGATGCATACTTTGCAAAGAAGATTGCCACGATCATTAATCATGATCCGAGCCCGCATCTCGCAGAGTGCAAGAAAAGGCTCGATTGGGAAGATTGGAAGAAGGCAATCACCGCATGAGTTAGTCTCTCTGAACAAAAGAGAGGTGTTTGGGCCTGTGTGCATACGCCTCCCCATATAAACCCGTAGGTAAAAAATGGGTTTTTGTTCGCAAGAGAAACGAAAACAATGAAGTTGTAAGGTACAAGGCAAGGCTTGTCGCTCAAGGTTTCACTCAACGTCCTGGGGTTGATTATGAAGAAACCTATTCTCCGGTCATGGGTGGAATTACCTTTAGATACTTGATCTCAATGGCGATCAACTTGAAGTTGAAAATGAAGCTAATGGATGTTGTCACAAAGATATTTGTATGGAAACTTGGATTCGGAGATATACATGAAAGTACCGGAAGGTATCCCTATCCCGAACCAAGACAGAGCAAGCGAAACCTATACAAGGTGAAATTGGAGAAATCACTTGTGTAAATTTGAAACGATCGAGGAAGAATGTGGTACAATCGCTTAAGTGACTTTCTTTGCAAGAAAGGCTACACTAACAAATGAAGATTGTCCATGTGTGTTTATACAACGATCCCCGAATGGATTTTGTATAATCTCCGTCTATGTAGATGACTTGAACATCATTGGGACGGATGAAGAAATTGAAGAAGCATGCACATACTTGAAATCTGAGTTTGAAATGAAAGACTTGGGTAAAACCAAGTTACATTTAGGCTTGCGGCTTGAACATGTCCAAGGCGGAATCTTGGTACACCAAGCATCCTACACGCAGAAAGTGTTGGAGAGATTTGGCTTTGAAAAGGCATACCCCGCAAAGACCCCAATGGTCGGAAGGTCACTCCAAGCAGACCTAGACCCGTACAGGCCTAAAGAAGAGGGGAGGAAGTCACGGGAGCGGAATTCCCATACTTGAGTGCAATTGGAGCGCTCATGTACCTTGCGAATAGCACTAGGCCGGACATTGCGTTCGCTGTGAATTTGCTAGCGCAGACAAAGGCGTAACCCACCAAAAGGCATTGGAAAGGGGTGAAGGACATCTTCCGTTACCTTCAAGGAAGCAAAGACCTCGGCTTGTTTCTGAAGAAACAATGAATTGAATTTAGTTGGCTACGCCGATCTTTGAGTACCTATCGGACCCGCATACTGGCAAGTCACAAACTGGGTATGTTTTCCTTTGCGGAGGAACAGCAATTTCTTGGAAGTCGTCTAAGCAGACTCTTGTCTCGACATCGACTAACCACTCGTAAATCATTGCATTATATGAAGCCTCTCGGGAATGTGCATGGCTTGAAGAATGGTTCACCACATCCGAGAAGTCATGTGGTCCGAACATGGAACAAACCCCACTATTATCTATGAAGATAATGCAGCTTGTGTTGCACAAGTACAAATGGGATATGTGAAGAGTAACATTACAAAGCATATCAACCCCAAGTTCTTTTATGCTCATGAAATGCATAAGATGAGCGAGATAAAGATACTGCATACTAAGTCGTGTGAAAATCTCGCAGATTTATTCACTAAGTCACTCCCGGCATCTTCCTTTGAAAGATGTATTAGAGGAATCGGGATGATGAGGCTTAGAGAAGTGCAGATTTCAGGGGGAGATTTTTCACATACTCCTACATAAATCTCAAACATGAAGTTTGAGTACCCAACGTAAATCTTGAAGATTAACATTGAAGTTTGGGTGGATTGTACTCTTTTCCTTAAGTAAGTTTTTCATTGAAGTTTTCTTACGTAAGGTTTTTGATGAGGCAATCCGTGCAACACGACAGCGTGTGCTATGTACTCTTTCTCCAATTATTTTTCCCACTTGGGTTTTTATGGAGTTTTAATGAGGCATATGCATCTCGCAGTTGAAGAGTCAAGGGGAGTGTTAGGAAACCGGATTCGTATCCGATATGGACTCTTCCTTATCTCTAAGCAGAACCGCTATATATAGGAGGCAGGGGTCACCCCATTGTACACAAGCATCTGAGAATAATAAAGCAGGCCCGTTCCTCCTCATATTGTGTCTCTCGCCCTCTCTTTCTGTTCTCCAGTTTAGATCTATTAGGCAACCCCGGACTATTCGATAGCGAGGTTGTCTAACAAAAACCTTTTCTGTAGATAGTGCTGGGAGTGCCTTGATCAGACATGGCGTGGTAAGATTTGGACCATGGTGACCCGACGGAATCAAAGCCCAACAGCCCAAGCAGAGAAATACGGGCCCATCAGCCCACCAAGAAGGGACGCGTTCAAGGAAAACGAAAAACGCAAAAGAAGGCGAGGATAAGAAACCTATCGCAAACCTTTCAAACCGAAGGAAAATTTGGATGCTTTCACGCGGCTGGCTCTTCCGGGAGCTCTCTCTCTGGAGCATTACCAAAAACCATCGTTCCTCTGCCTTCGGTCGTTGCGATACCCTTTTTATATGTAGAAGTTCCTGGTTCGTATTAAAGTTTAGTTAGATATGATACAAATATGCACAGTTTTAAAAATAAAAAAAATATGAATCTCGGAGAGAAAACCAAAATAAGGGCAACGAAGTAACCACGACGAAATATAAAGATTTGGTAAAGCTGACTGCAAATTCCAAGAGTATAAGGGATTGTTGTTAGAAATTGGCTCATGAGAGACCTATTTCCTTTAAAATTCCAAAACATGCATTGTTAAGTATCATATTGCCTACCCAAATGGAGATAAGATAATTTATAAGGTGGAGTCATTGCCTCTCTTTTTGAAAAATGTGATACATGGCATGAAGATGCCATGGGATGGATATCGGCTAAACACATATGCGCGCACGCATGTGCTTGCATATTTTCATAAGAACAACCGTGCGTCTTGTTTAATAACCATGCCACGCCATAGAGCGTCTCCTAGCACATTGAATCCACATTTTATTTTGCTAAATCATGCAATGATCACTATATTCATTTTATTTAAATGTGATTTAAATATTTGTTTTAATTCAGTTTAATTGACATAATGCCGTCAGTTACTAATGAGTAATTGCCATATTTAATTGACATAATATTATTAGTTTCTAGTGTAGAAATTGAAATAACATGGTTAGTTACTAGTGAGTAACTAACATGCATGATGAGGCTAAGGAGGCTCGATCTTTCGGTGAGATGGATAACTCTCGATTAGTGGAGATGACCATCATGATCCAAGCGACAGACCAAAACACGACCGACGACAAGCAATCGCTGAACCAAACTCCGAATTGTTACTAACCGTGCCAAAACCCGATTAACCTAATCACGAAGATCAATTCCTGCAAGCAATCGAAAAACAAGCAAGAACAAAGCAAAAGCAATCTGAAATTGCAAATATAGTTGAATTATTGATGTCGAGTTCTGAAGCCCGGTAATGTTGTTGATCTAGCCGAACAAGAGAATACATAATAGTTTCACCAAGGAAAACTACAACTAAACAAAACCCAAGTAATTTTGGGGACTCCCTAGCTATATATAGGAGAAAGAAGAGGGAAAATTCGTGCTAGGGTCGGCTAAAACAAAAGGAGTGGTCGAGTATGACTCTTACAAGGCCCAATGCCCAAGTTTGATTCGAAATGGAAAGTTGACCTAACTTATTTTGCATATTTCCATCGACACATAAGGAATTTGGAGGTGAGACCGAATCCGTTGGAAAGATCTCGAAGTAAACTTTCCAACAAGTACAAGAACACATCAATTGGACTCTGTATGCAAAACTTATACTTGTTTTACTTTAGGATGTTATCCGAAGGCCGAGTTGGCTTAAAAAACGTGGCACACTTGATCTCTAACTTTGCTTGATGTAGATGTGCATCCTTGTTGATCCAAACTATGGTTCCTAAGTATAAGCACATCCACGCATCAGGTAGTGGATTATTCTCAAAAATGTAATTAGATATGCTAAAGAACGACTTTACCTGATAATTGAGTTGATAGGCTCGAGCTTCAGTCAATGGTCCTTGAACCGGCGAAGCCTGTGGGAGTTGTGGATCTGGCCAAGGTGGGCGTCGATAAAGCCATGCGGATGGAGCCATCGTAGTAGATGTATACGAAGTAGAAGATGCCGTGAAGTGTCGCCAACTTGTCACTAACGTAACAGAATAAGAGGACGTAGTCGATATAATTGCAGCAACACTTGGTGATGACCATATGTATGCGGTGTTGGTTCTATCCATGATGAGAATGGTCTCATCATCCTCCCTTTCTTGAAGTGGAGTCATCCTCGACTCCATTATACTGTCTTGCAAAATGTTAGTAACGACAGGAAACAAAGCAATATGCACATTTGCAATCAAATTAATGGATCGAGAATCTCTATCAACCATATACTTCCTTTCTTGAAAACTATCATGTGACTTGTAAATTGAACCAAATGTACTTGATATAACATGATTAGTGATATAGAAATTATCAAATTGATGACATTGTTGCATAGCAAACGGAGGTTTAAAATCTGAACAAATGTAAACTCGATGCGCTTTATACTCTTCTTTCTCACTATTTTTGCCAATAACATGAAAAATATTTTGCGATAACCAGGACAAATCAGAATGTACAAAAAGTCTCTCCTCTAAATAATTCAAATCACACGGAACATCAAATTCAATGTAACCTAATGTATCTAAAGAAGACATCAATTTCATCTCATCATTTTCACTTGCAATGTGAATGACATGTTTATTTTCAGCATAAGTGTCTAGTGAGGTAACAAAAGTAACATGTCTATTCAATAGCTGTGGCATGGATTATAAGTGAAGTATTATCACACAACTCTTCTTTATCACAAAAAATAGCAAGCAAATCATCTTGTAACAAAGCAAACTCAGCAATTACTTCCACTAATAGTTGCTCTACAATAGCATAATTTGAGGACAATTTTAGCTCTTCAAAATTATTTTCTCCATGTGTAAAGTCCATACCTTTTACCTTACCTTGTAAGTTCTCGTCAACTGTTGTAGGTGTAACTTCAACTATTATCTCTTCGTTTACACATGGGGCATTACTGATCATTTTTCTCCATATACTCTTCTTCATCATTCTCTGATGGTGCTTACTTTTCTGTAAAATGTTAGCTACAAAAGAAGGTGCAACAACAGGCATCTCAAATGAAGCTAATGATTCTTTCAAAGATTCAGCAAGTATGTTTTCAACTTTACAAGCACATTTAGGGCCTGTTTGTTTTTGCTTTGGATTCTCTAAAAGCTGATTCTAGAATGTGGTTATAGAGAAGCAGATTCTCCAAAAGCTAGAATCCAAAAGCACATATGAAGTGGATTATGGATTCCAGTGTATATGGATGAGCTGGATTGTGAGATTTCGGATTCTAGAATCGGACTGTTTGTTTTTTATTCAGCTTTTGAGATCAAAATCCAGAATCAAAAGCAAAAAACAAACATGCCCTTAATCAATTCTGAAAGAGAACTATATGTTTCATCAACAAGAACATCCTGAATTTCTTGCTAGATCCACGTATGAACCTAAGCTCTGTTGTTTCTTCACCTTCTACTAAACCACAACGCAACAAATGATTTTGCAATCGTTCATAGTATTTCTTAACGCATTTATTTCCTTGTTTCAAGCATTGGAGTCTAGTATACAAAAAAATCAGTATGATATCAAGAACATATTCAAGTATCATAAGTCTTTTCATGACCTTCCAATTTTTAGGTTTTCTCTCTTTTCTACAAATATGCTTCCACCATGTTAATGCAAATCTAATTAACTCACTAGCAGCAATCCTAATCTTTTCACTTTCAGACAAATCATACTTGCCAAATTCTTTGTCTACTGCTATCTCCCAATTAATATAGGCATCAGGATCATATTGACCATCAAAAGGTTGAATGGTAAATTTAACCTTACTTAGAGAATCATCATCAACATGTATCTGAGGAAGCGATGGCAAAGGTCCTATGCCGATGCGATTGTGGCATAGTTGATGTCGCGCACAAGTATCCAAGTCATCAAGCCACTTCATAACCTCACCAAAAAAAGTGTTGACAGTGCTGAGTGCGGTGAGGTGCTTGCTGCAAGGGAATTGGGACACGTCATTGTCCTTAGTTCCTGGCATGGTTAGGAGAAAAAAAAAACAAGAGAACAACCACAATAATATGATCAAAGAGAGTATGCCCCTAATAACTAGCTAATAGGTCCTGGTGGTTCAAAGTCACACACGCTCAAGCCCTTACAAAGCCCTTGCAAGTTCTTACCAGTGAAAATCGGGTGGTGCAATCGACGACTAGTTCGTCATTAACACACTCAAGCTTGGCAAAGCAATTGTAAGGAGAACGGTACCTATTTGGTTAATAGGAAATGGAGCTTGGACAGGCAATATTTATTTCCTATGCAATCTGATAATTCTAGATATTGTAATGATAAGTAATAATCCAAACTAGAATTCACAAGCCCTAGTTGCTGATCTCAAAGATATAAGTGAATTTCAAGACAAAACACACGCAAAGGTAAAGGCACTTATGCAATTAAGGAATGAGCTAAGAAATATAAGTGAGGCACCAAAAACTCTATTGCACAAGTCGTAGAGAGACGCTAACTTATTGCTTCAAAAATATAAAAAGGGCACAATATTGCTCACTAATTAATAAATTACATAATCTAAAAATAACGAACACAAATTAGGGTTTTGCTCAATGTAGTACGACCGGCAACTATTTTCCTTTTCTTTTTCTTTTCTTTTTTTGGCCTTTTGGCACTTTCTCTTTTATTTGTTTTGGTGACTTTCTACCAACACAAGTATGAACAAAGTTTTAGAATCCCTAACTCAATTTCACAAAATAATATGATATGATAATTCAAGATTATGCAATGTATCAAGTAGAGCAGCCCTAAGCAATATAAACAAGCTAGTCTCAAATAGGATCAAAGTGTTCACAAAGGATGAATTAGTTTCCAAAGGTAGATGTACTGATATTTTTTGGGGATTTTATGGTTTATGGATGCTATTCTACACAAAGACTCAAAGGAAAAAGCTTAAATTCAAAAATGTTCCAAGAAACCCTAATTCGGTTTTTCTAAGGCAGCAGACTTGTCACCAAGATTAATGTTTGATGACTACCGAATTTGATTGGTTGATGTAACACCCCAATTTTTTCTTTTCATGAAATTAAATATTATTTTGCACATTTGTGATTTTTTGGAATTTTCTCGAATTTATTTGGATTTATTTGGATTTAATTTGAATTTATTCCATATTGAAATAATTAAAGAAATTAAATTTTCAAATAAATTTTTGTTGGAAATATTTTATTTGAGTCCCAAATGCCCTAAAATATTTTCCAGAATTTTTCTGAGTATTTTGCTATTTTTCTTGAATTAAATGAATTACTGGAAATTATTTTAAATATTAAATCGCTGGAAAATCGAGTCGGGTCAAATCTTGTTCATCCGTCGAAGTCGAACTCGAGTCGGACTCGAGTTCGACTCGAGCCACGTGACTCGACCGAACCCACTCGGCCGAAAGCCCTAACCAAGCGGATCGCTTGGATTCAGATCCAACGCCACGATTGAGCCACGCCACTGAGCCCGAGCCCGACCGAGCCACCACCGCTCGAGCTGCACCGAGCCCAAACCCCGCGACCGCTGGATCTTGATCCAACTACCGTGGTTGAGCCACGTCACCCAATCCGAGTCGCCGCCGGACTCCACCGCCGCAACGGAGCGGGCCTCGGTTTCCGTGCATTTCACGGACGCCGAGGGCCCTATTTATTGCGCCGCCACCCGTGTCGGGACCGCCACTTCATTGCGCACCCGTAGCCCTAACTCACCTCGCCTGAGCCGCCGTGGTTGCGCCGCTAGAGCTTGCCGGAGTAAGGAGAAGGAGCCGCCGCGGTTTTCGTCGAATCCCGCCGCCGTCCTCCGTCCTCCGTCGCCGTTGACCCCAGATCCGGGACCGGGAGGTCAAGACGCGTCCGGGAGTCCAACTCACCTCGCCGGAGCGCGCCCGAAACGCCGTCGGCTAGGTCGTCGTCCTCGCCGGTGACCCAAAGACCGCCGCTTCGCCATCGCCGGACTTGAGCTCGCGGTACCGTCGGATCTTCATCAAGCGGTCCAGATTACGCCATGTCACCGTCGGTGAGATCTCGTTCCAAAATCCCAGATCCAATCTCGACCGTTGGATCTAGATCCAACGATCCAGATCAAACGCGTTAACCCAAACGCGTGAGTCCAGATCTAATCTGGGCCGTTGATTTTCAAATCAACGGCCGAGATTGCGCCACGCGTGACGGGGAGCTTGACCGGCCGCCAGCTCACCTGGCGCGTGACGCCGACACGCCGCCCGCGCGTGTCGGCCGACGCGACAAACCACACCATGACGCCGCGATGACGCCATGGCGAGCCCGCACGCCGCCGGCCACCTCAGCTGCGGCGGTGACGTCGGCGATGACGTCACCGATGGTCCCACTGTCGCCGCAGCTGGCCGAGTCCTCGCCGACGCCAAGAATGACGCTACCTCAGTGGAGTCCCACTGTCTACCAAGACGTGAGCCGTGGATCGGGTCCACAGTAGTAGAAGCCAAACCATGGACCACGTCCATGAACCGGCTGACGTCAGCCGCCCAATCAGGGACTGCCACGTGTCCTTGCTGACGCAATAATTAATTTCCGAAAAAGAAAATGATTTATTAATTCGAATTAATGATTTCAGATTTTGATTCAAACTTCAAACGCTTATAACTTTTGCGTTTCAACTCCGATTTGAGTGATTCAAATTTCAAAATTTGTATAAAATTGAGATCGACCTAATGATGAATTTTATTTAATTTTTGGACTAAATTTTTTCTCTGTAATATTATTTAATTGATTATTTAAACTTCAAAATGCTATAACTTTTGCATTTAAACTCCGAATTTGACAATTCCAATTTCTAAAAATTCATAAAATTATGTTCTCTCTGTTTATGAACTTTATTTGGATGTTTGGACACTTTTTGTCTACTGTTTTATTCATTTGTTGCTATTTGCACGCGTTACGAGTAGACGTTGAAGTGCCGGAAGGATTCGAAGGAGAAGTGTTGACTCAGGAGCCACCTCAGGACCAAGAACAAGTACTTTTTGAAGGCAAGTTATGCTTTGACCATATTGATCCTATTTTGAAACCTATTTTGATTTAACTTATTGCATGCTAGTTTAATTAGAAAATACTTTATTTAAATATGGGGATTAGATAAATGCCAAATTGTTGTATGACACCTTGATTAATTAAATATGTGCCATGACCCCTTGTCACCCTAGTTGTGGTTTACTAGTTGGACATTACTAAATTGCCAACATGGGAATTTAGATCGTTGTAGTTTATTGCTTAGACCTGCTACGTGCTCATAACATGACTTTGGACAATCAAATGTTAATATTGACTTAATGATATATTGAACCTTTTTTGGAAAGGTATCATGTGATGTTGATGGCACGTGGTGCATGGTAATCAACTGGGGTTTGATAAATAGTTTTCGACCGGGGCATGTGGCAAGAATGATCGGGTGGGCCAGTCGTGGCACCGGGAATGTTGATTTGGTTCTTCGGGTAGTCTTGCCCTGGTCACCCTAAGGACTTAACCTTGCAAGCCTTTGAACTGGGTCAAACGTGCAACCACATGTCTGTAATGGGACGGACCTAGTTGATTAAGTTGCTAATAACGTACCTGTGGGACCTCAGGTTGTGAACTACACCCTTTGTGTAAGTTGTACGGGAGAGCGTACCGGGGCTGTGGCCAGGTACCCATCTAACGGTTGGTTGGCCTAAACTTCGCCTTAGCTAAGGGAAGGGTTAGTGTGCAACACCGAGGAGGACCACTTGTATTGTTAGAAGTTTCCAAAAGACTTTGTTACGAGAACTCGCCTTTGTGGTGTTTGACTGTATCTTGTGGGTAAAGTGCATAACCTCTGCAGAGTGTAAAATCTATTCGAATAGCCGTGTCCGCGGTATTGGACATCGCTCGGGAATTACAGTCAAGGGTTAGACTTTCTTGAAGATAACTTGGACTTAAAAGGTTGGGTTTGGTTAAATAATGATGTTGATGGAAATGTGGTTTAGGAATGGGAAGGATGTCGATTAAACTTTTGGAAAGGTTATTTATCTTATACTTGTTTCTATTGCTTTCGAACCTACTTATGCTACTTGTCAAATGCTGTTTTACTGCAAATATACCCTGAGCTATTCCTTTGTATTAAGCCATGCATGTAGTATATTAGCTGCATTCTGTGCATGACTTGCTGAGTACCAAAGTACTCACCCTTGCCACAATACAACACCAGTTGAAGAAGAATCCACACCAGCTTTGGAGGAGGAGCTTCCCGAGGAACCGTCTACTTAGGGAGCGAGCCCAGTCAGTTGCCTGTGGTATACTGGATGGCGCCACGAAGTTATTTCATTTTCCGCTGCTATTATTTCTCTCTCTCTTAATAAGTTTCGCTTCATGAGGCGATATATTGTAACTTGACCATAAGGTCGAGCAACCATTTGACTATTTAATTAAAGTACTTTATTAGTATCGAGTGGTATGGTTGTGATATTTACCGATGTTAAGACTGTGTGCACTAAGCGGCGTTCCTAGACTAGTGCTTGAATACACAGAGGGTCCTGATTTGCGGTCGGGTCCCGACAGAGGTGGTATCAGAGCCATACTGACCGTAGGCTCAACCCTAGCTAGAATGGTCGTAGAGAGGTTAAAACCTATTTTCTAAAGGTTAAAAGTTCGTCAAGATAAGAAATGACATCTCGACTTATTCCCTTCTCTCTTTTCTTGTCTCTTGCTGAATTTTTCCTTACCTTGTCACGATTTAAAAATTTCGAGTTCTTACGTAAGCACTCTTGTGACAGATGGAGGGAGAGTTCAACTACGTCGATCTGGAGGTTGGTCACGCCGCGGAAGTTTGGCGTATGCTACAGATTCTCGGAGATTTTGAGAAGCCACAATACCAAGTGGACGTGATCAGACAAGCAGGATTGATCAAGGCTTGTGACGTGAAGATTGTGGTACCTGCTAGGAAGAAGGGCCCAGGCAATCGCCCGATACATTGCACTGCCAGGAGGTGTCGCGATGAGCAATGCGGCACATTACCCGTATCTACGCCAGAGAATTGGAGAGCACGGTGTTCCGATATCATCCGCGCAGCAATAACCTTCTTGACCCGAAGGCGATTCAGGATGAGAATGCCATGGTTACACAGTTGGCACGACTTGTTGTCGCCCAGGAGGATGCACTCGACGATACAAGCAAGGAGCTACAGAAGGCCCGCAAGGAGATCACGACAGAGAAGAACAGATGGCGGGAAGCTCAAGAGTATGTGTCACACCTTCTGCAAAGGATTGGAGAGTTAGAGACGGCATTGTACGCACCAGAGCCGGAGCCAATGCTCGAGCTGCACGAGCCAGACCCAGAGGAGCCGGAGCTTGAGGAGGACACTGCTTCTTTGACTACCACAGATGACACAGTTGTTGGACATGGCGATCGTTTTGCGCCTATGCCGCAGCGTCCGTACCCAGGCCATGGAGGTTTTCTCGATGAGTGAGCGTAGGTTCTATAGTGAGACTCCTTCGCCGAGTCGCGTCATAGAATAAAGAGTCACCCTTTAGGCGTTAGACTCCAGTGTTAGTTCGATTTGGATTTTCATTGCTTGCTGAGTGTGCAGTATGTGTTGCAAGGCCCCTAGGCATTGTAAGCAACCATACCAAGTTACTATTGATTAAAATAATAAAGTTAGACTTTAAGTTACACCTTTCGCCCCGCATAAGTTCCATACTACTTGTCTATTCTTGTTTCCCTCTCATCTCTAAAACCTAGAGCAAACCACAGATGGTGAACACCCGCGGAAACCTTGGAGGCAATGGAAGTGGTTCTCGCCCAGCAGAAAACCCCAATGATGGAGCACCAAAGACCGCCATCGACATGCAGAATTTTGGAGCATTTCTTGCTACTCAGACTCAGTTGATGCATGCTATGATGCAACAGATGCAACACGTCACTGCTCAGGCCACCGCTAATCAAGTCAATCAGGGACAACGCCAGAACACAAGACTGTCAGAGTTTATGAGGACTCATCCACCCACTTTCTCCGGGAATGCTAACCCGTTGGAAGCCGATGACTAGTTAAGGTCAATTGAGAGGAAGCTACACATTGCTCAATGCATAGGAAATGAGAAGGTACTCTACGCTTCTCATCAGTTGGAAGGAACAGCATTGAATGGTGGGAGAACTTCGTGCCACGCAAGAGAACCCTCAGGACATCACTTGGGAAGAGTTCACACCGCATTCCACAAGATCACATGCCTGAAGGAATCATAGATCTCAAGAAGGAGGAGTCCGAGCATCAAGCAAGGTAATCGGCGGTGGCGAATACGAACAAGTTCACACAGCCTTGCACGCTACGCTGAGGATGTAGCGACAGATAAAGCCAGCCAGTCTCGTTTCATGAAGGGACTTAACTTGGGATTGCAGGTGGGACTGATCACCCACACCTTTCCAGATTTCCAGGAGCTTGTGAATAAGGCGCTTATTCTTGAGGACAAGCGCAAGGAACTGGATGAGAACAGAAGCGCAGGATGCAAAGATCGTGGATCGTGCCAGGGAGCACAACAGAACGTTTGAGTGTTGCGCCAAATCAGTTTTGATTCCACCGCGAGATCACGACAAGGACACCGTCACCGCCAAGACCCGTCAATCGAACTATCAAACCCCAAAGACCCGTAAAACACCGCCGCAGGCGATCAACAAGGAAACGGTGAGGCGTTGCTACAAGCGCAACGAGCCAGGGCACTTTGCCAACAGTTGTCCTAAGAAGACAGCAGAGTGACCCCGATTCGCTGTCAACGGGATCCACACGGCCTAAGACGCCAAAGACCAGGAGCGGCACCCTGCACCGTGGTGAGAGGCCGAGTCAACCATGTCACCGCAGATGCACTTGAATGCCACGGATGTAAATCTTGGGTAAGTTACTTGTCAACTCAGTACCTGCGACAGTTTTGTTTGATTCTGGAGCTTCGTATTCGTTTGTTTCACAAGGCTTTGCTGCTAAAAATGATTTGGAGATTGCAAAACTTAAATGCATGTTTTTAGTTCAAACCCCTGGTTCCGAACTCCGAACGAAAGTAAGATGTTCTGGGGTGAGAATACTAATAGATGGGATAGAGTTCCTAGCGAACCTTATTATTTTGGAGACCCAGACCTTAGATGTTATTTTGGGAATGGATTGGTTATCCAAGCACAAGGCCGTATTGGATTGTGGACGGAGGACTATCTCAGTTGAGAGCCCGTGTGGAAAGAAAGTGGAATTTCAAGCTACCGCCGTTAGAGATGGAGTTGATGGTTAACAGCACCAAGGCAATCAGCATAGAAGATGTCTCAGTAGTGAATGAGTACCCAGATGTTTTTCCTAAAGATCTACCTGGTATGCCGCCAGACAGGGACATAGAGTTTGTGATAGAGCTTGTACCTGGTACAGCGCCGATAGCAAAGAGACCTTACCGGATGTCCACCGAAGAATTGGTAGAGATGAAGAAGCAGCTTGAAGAGCTAATGGAGAAAGGATTTATCAGACCAAGTTCATCGCCGTGGGGAGCGCCAGTTTTGTTTGCCAAGAAGAAAGACGGGAGTTTCAGGATGTGCATTGACTACCGTGCACTCAATGAAGTTACTGTGAAGAACAAATACCCGCTACCCAGGATTGATGATTTGTTTGACCAACTGAGAGGAGCCGGAGTTTTCTCCAAGATTGATCTGAGATCGGGATACCATCAGTTGAAGATCCGATCAGAGGATATTCCGAAGACCGCATTCTCATCGAGATATGGACATTACGAGTTTACAGTTATGTCCTTTGGTCTGACGAATGCGCCAGCATATTTCATGAATAAGGTGTTCATGGAATATTTGGACAAGTTTTTTGTTGTGTTCATAGATGATATCCTAATCTACTCCAAGACAGAGGATGAACATGCAGAGCACTTGAGGCGAGTTTTGGAAAAGCTGAGGAATAAAGAACTCTTCACCAAGTTCAGTAAGTGTGATTTTTGGAAGGACAAGGTGGAATTCCTCGGACATGTAATGACCGCAGAAGGAGTCGCTGTAGACCCAAGCAAGGTAGAAGCTGTGTTACATTGGGAGCAGCCGAAGACTGTGACCCAGATCCGGAGTTTCCTTGGAATGGCAGGTTACTATCGCCGTTTCATTGAAGGCTTTTCGACAATTGCGAGACCTCTTACGCAATTGCTGAAAAAGGAGAAGAAGTTTACATGGACGCCAGAGTGCGAGAAAGGATTCCAAGAACTGAAGACGAGATTGACATCAGCACCAGTGTTGGTCCTACCGGATGTTAATCAAAGCTTTGATATATATTGTGATGCATCGCGTCAAGGACTTGGATGTGTGCTGATGCAGAATGGAAAGGTAAGTCGCTATGCATCAAGACAGTTGAGGCCACATGAGGAGAATTATCCGACGCATGACCTAGAGCTAGCTGCCGTAGTGCATGCTTTGAAATTGTGGCGTCCCTATTTGATTGGAAACAGATGTGAAGTATACACGGACCATAAGAGTCTTAAGTACATCTTCACCCAATCAGACCTGAACATGAGGCAGAGGAGATGGTTAGAGTTGATCAAGGACTACAATGTTGGAATCCATTACCATCCAGGAAAGGCAAACGTATTTGCCGATGCTCTGAGTCGGAAAAGCCATACCGTGAGTATGTTGCTAGCCACAAGTCAGGATGAGTTATGTGAGGATTTCCAGAGAATGTAGATTGAAGTCGTACCAGAAGGATTCATGGCAGCATTGGAAGTGAAGCCCACCCTGGAGGATCAGATCCGAGAAGGACAGAAGGATGATGACAAGATCCGCAGGATTAAGTCCAAAATGGAGGAAGGCAAGGCAAAGGACTTCAAGCTAGATGAGCAGGGCACGTTATGGATGAAGGATCGGATTTGTGTGCCCAACAAGAAGGAACTAAAGCAACTGATGTTGGAGGAAGCCCATGACTCCAAGTATTCAATTCACCCAGGAAGTGCCAAGATGTATCAGGATTTGAAGGAGAGATTCGGGTGGCCGAGCATGAAGCATGAAGTTGCCGAGCATGTTGCATTGTGCGACGTATGCCAGAGAATCAAGGCAATGCATCAGAGAACAACAGGATTGTTCTGGCAAATTGAAAATACACGAGTGGAAGTGGGAGGAAATCGGAATGGATTTCATTACCGGTTTGCCTAAGACTCAAGGAGGTTATGACTCCATATGGGTTATAGTGGATCGCTTGACCAAGGTCGCCCATTTTATCCCCGTGAAGACCACTTACTCGGGGGATAAGTTAGCAGAGTTGTATATGATCAGGATCGTCTGTTTGCACGGAGTGCCAAAGAGGATTGTATCGGACAGAGGTACCCAATTTACCTCAAGGTTGGAATAAGTTGCATGAAGCCATGGGAACCCGTTTGAACTTGATCTGACCTATCATCCACAGACGGATGGACAGACCGAAAAGAGTCAATCGATTCTGGAAGATATGCTAAGAGCGTGTGCATTGGCTTATGCTACCTCTTGGGATAAGAGTTTGCCGTATGCCGAGTTCGATTACAATAATAGTTACCAGGCTAGTTCTGAGATGTCACCTTTTGAGGCCTTTGTATGGTCGACCACGGACGCCATTAAATCGGAATGAGACCGGCGAGCGCCGTGTCTTCGGCCTGATATTCTTCAAGAAGTCAAGAGCGGTGCCATGATTAGGGAAAAGTTGAAGATAGCCCAATCACGACAGAAGAGTTATGCTGACAATCGTCGCCGGGATTTGAGTTTTGAACCAGAAGACTTTGTATACCTCAGAGTTACGCCTCTCAGGGGAGTTAAGAGGTTCCATGCCAAAGGGAAACTTGCACCCCGTTATGTTGGACCATTTAAGATTTTGAGCCGCAGAGGCGAAGTTGCTTACCAGCTGGAGTTGCCACAGTCGTTAGCAGGAGTACATGACGTGTTCCATGTGTCCCAGCTAAAGAAGTGTCTTCGAGTGCCAGATGAGCAAACGCCCTTGGAGTCGATTGAACTGCAAGAGGATCTGACTTATAAGGAGTATCCCGTGAAGATTTTGGATACTATGGACCGGGAGACTAGAAATAAGTCAACCCATTTCTGTAGAGTTCAGTGGAGCAACCATGAAGAAAGTGAAGCGACTTGGGAACGCGAAGAGGATTTGAGGAAAGAGTTTCCAAACCTATTCCTTAGTTAGCCTTAAATCTCGGGGACGAGATTCTATTAAGGGGGGAGGTTTGTAACACCCCAATTTTTGCTTTTCATGAAATTAAATATTATTTTGCACATTTGTGAATTTTTGGAATTTTCTGGGATTTATTTGGATTTATTTGGATTTAATTTGAATTTATTCCATATTGAAATAATTAAAGAAATTAAATTTTCAAATACCACCTGTCAGCCGCACGTGAGCCGTGGACTGGGTCCACGGTAGACCCGAGCCAAACCATGGACCACGTCCATGAACCGACTGACGTTAGCCGCCCAATCAGGGACTGCCATGTGTCCTTGCTGACGCAATAATTAATTTCCGAAAAAGAAAATGATTTATTAATTCGAATTAATGATTTCAGATTTTGATTCAAACTTCAAACGCTTATAACTTTTGCGTTTCAACTCCGATTTGAGTGATTCAAATTTCAAAATTTGTATAAAATTGAGATCTACCTAATGATGAATTTTATTTAATTTTTGGACTAAAGTTTTTCTCTGTAATATTATTTAATTGATTATTTAAACTTCAAAATGCTATAACTTTTGCATTTAAACTCCGAATTTGACGATTCCAGTTTCTAAAAATTCATAAAATTATGTTCTCTCTGTTTATGAACTTTATTTGGATGTTTGGACACTTTTTGTCTACTGTTTTCTTCATTTGTTGCTATTTAAACGCGTTACGAGTAGACGTTGAAGTGCCGGAAGGATTCGAAGGAGAAGTGTTGACTCAGGAGCCAGCTCAGGACCAAGAACAAGTACTTTTTGAAGGCAAGTTATGCTTTGACCATATTGATCCTATTTTGAAACCTATTTTGATTTAACTTATTGCATGCTAGTTTAATTAGAAAATACTTTATTTAAATATGGGGATTAGATAAATGCCAAATTGTTGTATGACACCTTGATTAATTAAATATGTGCCATGACCCCTTGTCACCCTAGTTGTGGTTTACTAGTTGGACATTACTAAATTGCCAACATGGGAATTTAGATCGTTGTAGTTTATTGCTTAGACCTGCTACGTGCTCATAACATGACTTTGGACAATCAAATGTTAATATTAACTTAATGATATATTGAACCTGTTTTGGAAAGGTATCATGTGATGTTGATGGCACGTGGTGCATGGTAATCAACTGGGGTTTGATAAATAGTTTTCGACCGGGGCATGTGGCAAGAATGATCGGGTGGGCCAGTCGTGGCACCGGGAATGTTGATTTGGTTCTTCGGGTAGTCTTGCCCTGGTCACCCTAAGGACTTAACCTTGCAAGCCTTTGAACTGGGTCAAACGTGCAACCACATGTCTGTAATGGGACGGACCTAGTTGATTAAGTTGCTAATAACGTACCTGTGGGACCTCAGGTTGTCAACTACACCCTTTGTGTAAGTTGTACGGGGGAGCGTACCGGGGCTGTGGCCAGGTACCCATCTAACGGTTGGTTGGCCTAAACTTCGCCTTAGCTAACACCGGGGAGGACCACTTGTATTGTTAGAAGTTTCCGAAAGACTTTGTTACGGGAACTCGCCTTTGTGGTGTTTGACTGTATCTTGTGGGTAAAGTGCATAACCTCTGCAGAGTGTAAAATCTATTCGAATAGCCGTGTCCGCGGTATTGGACATCGCTCGGGAATTACAGTCAAGGGTTAGACTTTCTTGAAGATAACTTGGACTTAAAAGGTTGGGTTTGGTTAAATAATGATGTTGATGGAAATGTGGTTTAGGAATGGGAAGGATGTCGATTAAACGTTTGGAAAGGTTATTTATCTTATACTTGTTTCTATTGCTTTCGAACCTACTTATGCTACTTGTCAAATCTTTGTTTCTTATCGCAAATATACCTGAGCTATTCCTTTGTATTAAGCCATGCATGTAGTATATTAGCTGCATTGCATTGCATGACTTCTTGAGTCTGAAAGTACTCACCCTTCCCGCAATACAACACCAGTTGAAGAAGAATCCACACCAGCTTTGGAGGAGGAGCTTCCCGAGGAACCGTCTACTTAGGGAGCGAGCCCAGTCAGTTGCCTGTGGTATACTGGATGGCGCCACGAAGTTATTTCATTTTCCGCTGCTATTATTTCTCTCTCTCTTAATAAGTTTCGCCCTGCGAGGCGTATATTTGTAACTTGACCATAAGGTCGAGCAACCAGTTTGACTATTTAATTAAAGTACTTTATTAGTATCGAGTGGTATGATTGTGATATTTACCGATGTTAAGACTGTGTGCACTAGCGCGTTCCTGGACTAGTGCTGAATACACAGAGGGTCCGGATTTGCAGATTCGGGTCCCGATAGTTGACTATGGAATGAATTGAAGCTTATATCCTCAGCTTCAAATAGAGTACAAGAACATGCAATTCAGAGCTCGGGTGTGAAAGTTAGGGCCCAAAAACCGAACTCTACAAGACAGTCCCAATTTCAGCCCAACAAGATGATTCCGAATCCGAATTATATTCGGTTTGAAAGAGTCCGAATCACAAAGGTTGCCCAAAAACATTTTTGTAGAGGACTTTATCACGATTCAGAATAGTAATTTTTTTTTGAAATCAGAGTTCTGACTTAAAAGTTATGGAAAAAATACTGAACCAATATGTAAACCCTAATTTGAAGCATCGATTTTGATTGCGGTAGATTTCATAGATACGTTCCAAATTTGGATGGCTGCCCAAAAGGGATTTTGAAGATCTTTTCGTAAGCTTTCAGGAGAATACAAGAACGCGAAAATCCGAGTTCGTATGTGAAAGTTATACTTGAAATACTGAACTAGACAGAATTGAATGATTGAAGCTACACGAAGAAAAAGAAAGATCAGTAACTAAAACATGAACTTTAATGTATCAAAACCTAACAAAACTCACTAAAATAACATATTGAAACTTAAGTTTGAATTTTTGTGGAGTAATTTCCAATTTAGGATAGAAATCAAGAACTAATCTAAGATACTGATATTTTCACCGATCAACTGAGGCTCTGTAACACCCCAAAATTTTGCTTTTCTTAAATTCATGTGTGATTTGGCACTTTGGTGAATTTTTGGAATTTTCTGGAATTTATTTGGATTTATTTGAATTTATTCCATTTTGAAATAATTAAAGAATTTAATTTGCAAATAAAATTTTGTTGGAAATATTTTATTTGAGTCCCAAATACCCTAAAATATTTTCCAGAATTTCTCTGGAATTTTTCTGAGTATTTTGCTATTTTTAATGAATTAAATGAATTATTGGGAATTATTTTAAATATTAAATCGCTGGAAAATCAACTCGGTCGAAATCTTGTTCATCCGATCGAAGTCGGAACCCGAGTCGGACTCGAGTCCGACCCGAGCCAGTTGACTCGACCAAACCAGTTCCCAACCCTAAGCGATCCCGACCGTTGGATCGGGATCCAACGGCTGAGATCCGCCCGTACCGGTTCGAGCCGCGTCCGACCCGAACACGATCGCGCCCGTGCGATCGTGGCCGCTGATCGCGACACGTGGGCGGCTCGATCGTCGTCTCCGCTCCGACTCGAGCCGGAGAAACTCCGCTGCGGACCAAAGCGGGACACGGCTAGGGTTCCGATTTGGCGCGCACGCCGAGGTCAGATTTAAAGCCCTGACCGCCCCGAGGTTGACCTCTCCTATGCGCCCGCTTTGCCCAGCTAATAGAGCTCAAGCCGCCGCCAAGCCGTGCCGATTGTTCGCCGTAGTAGGGGAAGTTCCCGCCGCGGTTTTGCCGATCCCGCCACGCCGCCGCTCCGACGACACCGAGCCCAGATCGAGATCCCCATATCGCGTCGCGCTGGGAGTGCCAATCTTCACGCAGGAGCTACGGACACGCCGTGTGGGAGGTCGTCGTCCTACGTCTCGGTGCTCAAGCCTCGCCGCGCCATCACGGACTTAGCGAAGCAATCTCCGCCGTCCGTCCGGATCCGACCGGCCGAGGTTCGCCCACGTATTTCCTTTCTTGTTCAACCCTAGATCCGTTAGCGGCCGTTAGATCTAGATCGAGCGGTCCGAATCAACCGTGTAGTCTTGAACGTGAAGTCTAGATCCAATCCGGGCCGTTGATTTTCAAATCAGCGGACGAGATTGTGCCACGTGTACTTAAGCTACGCCACGCGCGTGATCGCGTGTCTCGACCGCGGGCCCGCGTGTCGGGCGGACAACCGAACCGCACCATGGCGTCACCGCCGACGTCCACGGTGGGGCCCGCATGTCGGCGAGTAGACCGCAAGGGTTAATTGCGTCGCGTGACATCGACGGTGGGGCCCACATGTCGGGCCTCACGCGAGCCGTGGGCCGGGTCCACGATAGACCCGAGCCGGCGTGGACCGAGTCCATGGACCGCCGACGTCGACCAACCAATCAGAGGCTGCCACGTGTCCATGCCGACGCAATAATTAATTTCGAAAAGAAAATGATTTATTAATTCGAATTAATGATTTGATTTTGTTTCAAACTTCAAACGCTTATAACTTTTGCGTTTCAACTCCGATTTGAGTGATTCAAATTTCTAAATTTGTATAAAAATGAGATCTACCTAAATATGAATTTTATTTAATTTTTGGACTAAAGTTTTTCTCTGCAAAATTATTTAATTGATTATTTAAACTTTAAATAATCATAACTTTTATGCTTTAACTCCAAATTTGACGATTCCAGTTTCTAAAAACTCATAAAATTATGTTCTCTCTGTTTATGGATTTTATTTGGATGTTTGGACACTTTTGCCTATTGTTTATTTGTGTATTTGCTATTTGCACGCTTTACGAGTAGACGCGTTGAAGTGCCGGAAGGATTCGAAGGAGAAGTATTAACTCAGGATCCAACTCAAGACCAAGAACAAGTACTTTTTGAAGGCAAGTTGTGCTTTGACCATGTTGATCCTATTTTGAAATCTATTTTGATTTAACCTATTGCATGCTAAGTTCAAATAGAAAATACTTTATTTAAACCTGGGGGATTAGATAAACACCAATTTGCTGTATGACACCTTGATTATTTAAGTATGTGCCATGACCCCTTTGTCACCCTAGTTGTGGATTACTAATTGGACATTATTAGATTGCCAACATGGGTTTTAGACCGTTGTAGTATACTGCTTAGACCTGCTACGTGCTCATGACATGATTTTGGACAATCAAATGTTAATATTGACTTAATGATATATTGAACCTGTTTTGGAAAAGTATCATGTGATGTTGATGGCACGTGGTGCATGGTAATCAACTGGGGTTTGATAAACAGTTTTCGACCGGGGCATGTGGCAAGAGTAATCAAGTGGGCCAGTTGTGGCGTTGGGAATGTTGATTTGGTTCTTCGGGTAGTCTTGCCCTGGTCACCCTAAGGACTTAACCTTGCAAGCCTTTGAACTGGGTCTAACGTGCAACCACATGTCTGTAATGGGACGGACCTAGTTGACTAAGTTGCTAATAACGCATTACTGTGGGACCTCAGGAGGTCAACTACACCCTTTGTGTAAGTTATGCGGGGAGCGCATCGGGCCGAGGCCAGTACCCATCTAACGGTTGATTGGCCTAGACTTCGCCTTAGCTAAGGGAAGGGTTAGTGTGCAATAACCGGGAGGACCACTTGTATTGTTAGAGGTTTAGAAAGACTTTGTTACGGAACTCGCCTTTTTGGTGTTTGATTGTATCTTGTTTGTAAAGTGCATTACCTCTGCAGAGTTTAGAATCTATTCTAATAGCCGTGTCCGAGGTATTGGTCATCGCCGGAATTACAATCAAGGGTTAGATTTTCCTAAAAATAGCTTTGGTTTGAAAAGTTGGGTTGGACTAATAATGAAGTTGATGGAAATGTGGATTAGGATGGGAAAGATGTTTATTAAATTCCTTGAAAAGTTATTTATACTTTACTTGTTTCTACTGCTTTCAAATCTACTTATATTAATTTTCAAATCTTGTTTCGCAAATATACCTTGAGCTATTCCTTTGTACCAAGCCATGCATATAGTATATTAGCTTGCATTCTGTGCATGACTTGCTGAGTACCAAGTACTCACCCTTGCCACAATACAACACCAGTTGAAGAGGAAATTGCACAAGCTTTGGAGGAGGAGCTCCAAGAGGATCCGTCTACTTAGGAAGCGAGCCGGTCGATTGCTGTGGTATCTTGGATGGCGCCACGAAGTTATTTAATTTTCCGCCGCTATTCTTTTTCTCTGAATAAGTTTCGCCTTGAGGCATATATTTGTAATTTGACCATAAGGTCAAGTAACCGGTTTGACTATTTAAATAAAGTACTTTATTGGTATCGAGTGGTATGATTGTGATATTTACCGATGTTAAGACTGTGTGCACTAGCTGGCGTTCTGGACTAGTCTGAATACACAGAGGGTCGGATTTGCAAATTCGGGGTCCCGACAGAGGTGGTATCAGAGCCATACTTGACTGTAGGCTCAACCCTAGCTAGAATGGTCGTAGTGAGGATAAAACCTATTTTCTAAAAGCTAAAAATTTGTGAAGACAAGAAATGACATCTCGACTTATCCCTTCTCTCTTTTCTTGTCTCTTGCTGAAATTTTCCCTTACCTTGTCACAATTTAAAAATTCCGAGTTCTTACGTAAAGCACTCTTGTGACAGATGGAGGAAGAGTTCAACTACGTTGATCTGGGAGTTGGTCACGCCGCGGAACTTTGGCATATGCTACAAACTCTCGGAGATTTTGAGAAGCCCCAATACCAAGTGGAAGTGATCAGACAAGCGGGATTGATCAAGGCTTGTGACGTGAAGATTGAGGTACCTGCTAGGAAAAAGGGCCTGTGCAATCGCTCGATACACCAGACCGCCAGGAGATCTACAATGCAGATGGGTATCCAAGAAGTATCACGACGAGCAATGCGGCACATTACCCGTATCTACGCCAGAGAGTTGGAGAGCACGGTGTTCCGTTATCATCCGCGCAGCGATAACCTTCTTGACCCGAAGGCGATTCAGGATGAGGATGCCACGGTTACACAGTTGGCACGATTTGTTGTCGCCCAGGAGGATGTACTAGATAATACAAGCAAGGAGCTACAGAAGGCCCGCAAGGAAATCACGACAGAGAAGAACAGATGGCGGGAAGCTCAAGAGTATGTGGCACACCTTCTACGAAGGATTGACGAGTTGGAGATGACCTTGTACGGACCAGACCCAGAGCCAGTACTCGAGCTACACGAGCCAGATCCAGAGGAGTCAGATCTCGATGAGGACACTGCTTCTTCGACTACCACAGAGGACACAGTCGCTGGACATGGCGATCGTTTCGCGCCTATGCCACAAAGATCCGTACCCAGGCCGTGGAGGTTTTCTCGATGAGTGAGCATAGGTTCTATAGTGAGACTCCTTCGCCGAGTCGCGTCATAGAATAAAGAGTCACCCTTTAGGCATTAGACTCCAGAGTTAGTTCGATTTGGATTTTCATTGTTTCTCGAGTGTGCAGATGTGTTGCAAGGCCCTTAGGCATTGTAAGCAGCCATACCAAGTTATTAATAATAAAGTTGGACCTTAAAGTTACACCTTTCGCCCCGCATAAGTTCCATATTACTTGTCTATTCTTGTTTCCCTCTCATCTCTAAACCTAGAGCAAATCGATGAAGGTGAACACCCGTGGAAACTTTGGAAGCAATGGGAGTGGTTCTCGCCAAACAGAAAACCCCAATGAGGAGCACCAGCCGCCCTTTGGATGTGCAGAATTTGGAGCTTTTCTTGCTGCGACTTCGATTGATGCATGCTATGATGCAACAAATGCAACACGTCACCGCCAGGCCATCGCTAATCAAGTTAATCAGGGACCACGCCGTAATACAAGATCGTCGAGTTCATGAGAACTCACCCACCCACTTTCTCCGGGAATGCCAATCCATTGGAGGCCGATGATTGGTTAAGGTCAATCGAGAGGAAGCTACATATCGCCTAAAGTGCATAGGAAATGAGAAGGTACTCTACGCTTCTCATCACCGGAAGGAACAAATACCGAATGGTGGGAGAACTTACGTGCCACGCAAGAGAACCCTCAAGATATCACTTGGGAAGAGTTCACATTTGCATTCGACAAGATCATGTGCCTGAAGGAATCATGGACCTTAAGAAGGAGGAGTTCGAGCACCGAAGCAAGGAAATCAGCCGGTGGCCGACTACGAACAAGTTTACACAGCCTAGCACGCTACGCACCGAGGATGTAGCGACAGGATAAATCCGCAGTCTCGCTTTTATGAAGGGACTTAACTCAGGATTGCAAGTAGGGTTGATCACCCACACCTTTCAGATTTCCAAGAGCCGGTGAATAAGGCACTTATTCTTGAGGACAAGCGCAAGGAACTGGATGAGAACAGAAGCGCAGGATGCAACAAAGCAAGGATCACGCCAGGAACGCAATAAATACCGAGAGTTGCACCAAATCAATTCTTCGATTCCAACCACGAATGCAACAAGGATACCATCCTCAGCACCAAGACACAACCGTAACTACGGACCCGGCCCCGCTAGAAACACTACTCTGTGCAATAAGAAGGAACAAGGTGACGCTGCTACAATCGCAACGAGCCAGTGACACTTTGTCAACAGCTTGTCCAAAGAAGACAGCAGGAGTGACCCGATTCGCTTCAATCTAGGAACCACCCCAGCTAGGACGCCAAAGATCAGGAGCCACACCCTGCATCGTGGTGAGAGGCCGAGTCAACCATGTCACCGCAGATGCACTGCGAGAATGCTACTGACGTCGATCTGGGTAAGTTGCTAGTCAACTCGATACACCTGTGATTTTGTTTGATTCTGGAGCTTCGCATTCGTTTGTTTCGCAAGGCTCTGCTGCTAAAAATGATTTGAGGATTGCAAGACTTAGATGCATGCTTTTAGTTCAAACCCCTGGTTCCGAACTCCGAACGAAAGTAGGATGTTCCGGGGTGAGAATACTAATAGATGGAATTGAGTTCCTAGCAAACCTTATAATTTTGGAGACCCAGACCTTAGACGTCATATTGGGAATGGATTGGTTATCCAAGCACAAGGCCGTATTGGATTGTGGACGAAGGACTATTTCGATTGAGAGCAGTGTGGGAAGAAAGTGGAATTTCAAGCCACCTTGATTAGAGATGGACAGTTGATGGTTAACAGTACCAAGGCAATCGGCATAGATGATGTCTCAAAGAGTGAATGAGTACCCGATGTTTTTCCCGAAGATCTACGGTATGCCGCCAGACGAGGACATAGAGTTTGTGATAGAGCTTGTATCGTACAAAGACCGATAGCAAAGAGACCCTATCGGATGTCCACCGAGGAGTTGGTAGAGATGAAGAAACAAACTAGAGGAGTTAATGGAGAAAGGATTTATCAGGCATCGAGTTCGTCGCCGTGGGGAGCACCGCTTTTGTTTGTCAAGAAGAAGGGCGGGAGTTTCAGGATGTGCATTGACTACCGTGCACTCAATGAAGTCACCGTGAAGAATAAGTATCCGCTACCTAGGATTGATGATTTGTTTGATCAGTTGAGAGGAGCCGGAGTTTTCTCCAAGATTGATCTCGAGATCGGGATACCATCGATTGAAGATCCGATCAGAAGATATTCAAGATCGCATTCTCGTCAAGATATGGACATTACGAGTTTACTGATTTATGTCCTTTGGGCCGATTTAATGCGCCAAATTATTTCATGAATATGATGAATAAGGTGTTCATGGAATATTTGGACAAGTTTGTCGTCGTGTTCATAGAGCGATATCCTAATCTACTCCAAGACAGAGAGTGAACATGCCGAACACTTAAGGCGAGTTTTGGAAAAGTGAGGAACGACAACTTTTCGCCAAGTTCAGCAAGTGTGATTTTTGGAAGGACAAGGTGGAGTTTCTTGGACATGTAATGACCATGGAATGAGTCGCCAGTAGATCCAAGCAAAGTAGAAGCTGTGTTACATTGGGAGCACCAAGATCGTGACCTGCATTCGGAGTTTCCTTGGAATGGCAGGATACTACCGCCGTTTCATTGAAGGCTTTTCGACAATTGCGAAACCTCTTACGCAATTGCTAAAGAAGGAAAAGAAGTTTGCATGGACGCCAGAATGCGAGGAAGGATTTCGGGAGCTGAAGAAGCGATTGACATCAGCACCAGTGTTAGTTCTATTAAGGGGGGTAGGTTTGTAACACCCCAAAATTTTGCTTTTCTTAAATTCATGTGTGATTTGGCACTTTGGTGAATTTTTGGAATTTTCTGGAATTTATTTGGATTTATTTGGAATTTATTTGAATTTATTCCATTTTGAAATAATTAAAGAATTTAATTTTGCAAATAAAATTTTGTTGGAAATATTTTATTTGAGTCCCAAATACCCTAAAATATTTTCCAGAATTTTTGGAATTTTTCAGTATTTTGCTATTTTTAATGAATTAAATGAATTATTGGGAATTATTTTAAATATTAAATCGCTGGAAAATCAACTCGGTCGAGCATCGTTCATCCGGATCGAAGTCGGAACCGAGTCGGACTCGAGTCCGACCGAGCCGATTGACTCGACCAAACCAGTTCCCAACCCTAGCGATCCCGACCGTTGGATCGGATCCAACGGCCGAGATCCGCCTGCACGGTTCGAGCGCGTCCGACCCGACACGATCGCGCCCGCGATCGATCGTGGCCGTTGATCGCGACACGTGGGCGGCTCCCGATCGTCGTCTCCGCTCCGACTCCGAGCCGAGAGCTCCGCCGTGACCGAGCGGGACACGGCTAGGGTTCCGATTTGCGCGCACGCCGAGGCCGTATTTAAAGCCCGGACCGGCCCCCGAGGTTGACCTCTCCTATGCGCCCCGTTTGCCCCAGCTAATAGAGCTCAAGCCGCCGCCAAGCCGTGCCGATTGTTCGCCGTAGTAGGGGAAGTTCGCCGCGTTTTAAATCGATCCGCCGGCTGCCGCCGCTTTCTCCGACGACAAGGCAGGCCGAGATCCCCATATCGCGTCGCGCTGGGAGTGCCAATCTTCACGCCGGAGCTACGGACACGCCGTGTGGGAGGTCGTCGTCTCGTCTCCGGTGCTCAAGCCTCGCCGCGCCATCACCGGACTTAGCGAAGCAATCTCCGGCCGTCGATCCGGATCCGGCCGTGAGGTTCGCCCACGTATTTCCTTTACTGTTCAACCCTAGATCCGTTAGCAGCCGTTAGATCTAGATCGAACGGTCCGAATCAACCGTGTAGTCTTGAACGTGAAGTCTAGATCCAATCTGGGCCGTTGATTTTCAAATCAACGGACGAGATTGTGCCACGTGTACTTAAGCTACGCCACGCGCGCGTGATCGCGTGTCTCTGACACGCGGGGCCCGCGTGTCAGCGGGACAACCGAACCGCACCATGGCGTCACCGCTGACGTCACGGTGGGGCCCGCATGTCAGCGAGTAGACCGCAAGGGTTAATTGCGTGCGTGACACTGACGGTGGGGCCCACATGTCAGTCTCACGTGAGCCGTGGACCGGGTCCACGATAGACCCGAGCCGGCGTGGATCGAGTCCATGGACCGGCCGACGTCGACCAACCAATCGAGAGGCTGCCACGTGTCCATGCCGACGCAATAATTAATTTCCGAAAAGAAAATGATTTATTAATTCGAATTAATGATTTCAGATTTTGTTTCAAACTTCAAACGCTTATAACTTTTGCGTTTCAACTCCGATTTGAGTGATTCAAATTTCTAAATTTGTATAAAAATGAGATCTACCTAAATATGAATTTTATTTAATTTTTGGACTAAAGTTTTTCTCTGCAAAATTATTTAATTGATTATTTAAACTTTAAATAATCATAACTTTTGCGTTTTAACTCCAAATTTGACGATTCCAGTTTCTAAAAACTCATAAAATTATGTTCTCTCTGTTTATGGATTTTATTTGGATGTTTGGACACTTTTTTCCTATTGTTTATTTGTGTATTTGCTATTTGCACGCTTTACGAGTAGACGTTGAAGTGCCGGAAGGATTCGAAGGAGAAGTATTAACTCAGGATCCAACTCAAGACCAAGAACAAGTACTTTTTTAAGGCAAGTTGTGCTTTGACCATGTTGATCCTATTTTGAAATCTATTTTGATTTAACCTATTGCATGCTAAGTTCAAATAGAAAATACTTTATTTAAACCTGGGGGATTAGATAAACACCAATTTGCTGTATGACACCTTGATTATTTAAGTATGTGCCATGACCCCTTTGTCACCCTAGTTGTGGATTACTAGTTGGAAATTATTAGATTGCCAACATGGGTTTTAGACCGTTGTAGTATCTCGCTTAGACTGCACGTGCTCATGACATGATTTTGGACAATCAAATGTTAATATTGACTTAATGATATATTGAACCTGTTTTGGAAAAGTATCATGTGATGTTGATGGCACGTGGTGCATGGTAATCAAGCGGGGTTTGATAAACGATTTCGACCAGGGCATGTGGCAAGAGTAATCAAGTGGGCGATTGTGGCGTTGGGAATGTTGATTTGGTTCTTCGGGTAGTCTTGCCCTGGTCACCCTAAGGACTTAACCTTGCAAGCCTTTGAACTGGGTCTAACGTGCAACCACATGTCTGTAATGGGACGGACCTAGTTGACTAAGTTGCTAATAACGTACCTGTGGGACCTCAGGAGGTCAACTACACCCTTTGTGTAAGTTGTACGGGGAGCGTCTGGAAGTGAGGCCAGTACCCATCTAACGGTTGATTGGCCTAGACTTCGCCTTAGCTAAGGGAAGGGTTAGTGTGCAATAACCGGGAGGACCACTTGTATTGTTAGAGGTTTAGAAAGACTTTGTTACTGAACTTCGCCTTTGTGGTGTTTGATTTGTATCTTGTGGGTAAAGTGCATAACCTCTGCAGAGTTTAGAATCTATTCGAATAGCCGTGTCCGCGGTATTGGACATCGCTCGGGAATTACAGTCAAGGGTTAGATTTTCCTAAAAATAGCTTTGGTTTGAAAAGTTGGGTTGGACTAATAATGAAGTTGATGGAAATGTGGATTAGGATGGGAAAGATGTTTATTAAATTCCTTGAAAAGTTATTTATACTTTACTTGTTTCTACTGCTTTCAAATCTACTTATATTACTTTTCAAATGTCAAGCATCGCAAATATACCTTGAGCTATTCCTTTGTACCAAGCCATGCATATAGTATATTAGCTTGCATGGTGCATGACTTGCTGAGTACCAAGTACTCACCCTTGCCACAATACAACACCAGTTGAAGAGGAAACTGCACAAGCTTTGGAGGAGGAGCTCCAAGAGGATCCGTCTACTTAGGGAAGCGAGCCCAGTCAGTTGCCTGTGGTATACTGGATGGCGCCACGAAGTTATTTAATTTTCCGCTGCTATTCTTTTTCTCTGAATAAGTTTCGCCTTGCGAGGCATATATTTGTAATTTGACCATAAGGTCAAGTAACCAGTTTGACTATTTAAATAAAGTACTTTATTGGTATCGAGTGGTATGATTGTGATATTTACCGATGTTAAGACTGTGTGCACTAGCGCGTTCCTGGACTAGTGCTGAATACACAGAGGGTCCGGATTTGCAAATTCGGGGTCCCGACAGGCTCTGATACCAACTAATGAGGCTTAAGGAGGCCCGATCTTTTGGTGAGATGGATAACTCTCGATTAGTGGAGATGACCCTCGCGATCCAGACTACTGACCAAAACACAACCAACAACAAGCAATCGCTGAACCAAACTCCAAATTGTTATCAACCGTGTCAAAACCCGATTGACCTAATCATGAAGATCAATTCCTGCAAGCAACCGAAGAACAAGCAAGAACAAAGCAAAAGCAATATGAAATTCCAAATATAATTGAAGTATTGATGTCGGGTTCCAAAGCACGATATTGCTGTTGATCTAGCTGAACAAGAGAATACCATATAGTTTCACCAAGGAAAACTACGACTAAACAAAAACCAATTAATTTTGGGGGACTCCCTAGCTATATATAGGATAAAGAGGAGGGAAAATTCATGCTAGGGTTAGCCAAAACAAAAGAAGTGGCTGAGCAGGACTCTTACAAGGCCCAAGGCCCAAGTTTGACTCGGATTGAAAAGTTGACCCGACTTGTTTTGCATATTCCCATCGACACATAAGGATTTTGGAGGTGAGGCCAGATCCATTGGAAAGATCTCGAAGTAAGCTTTCCAACAAATACAAGAACACATCAATTGGACTCTGTATGCAAAGTGTATGCTCATTTTACTTCAGGCTATTATCTGGAGGCCGAGTTGGCTTAAAAAATGTGGCACACTTGATCTCTAACTTTGCTTGATGTAGATATGCATCCTTGTTGATTCAAACCATGGTTCCTAAGTATAAGCACATCCATGCATCAGGTAGTGAATTATTCTCAAAAATGTTATTAGATATGCTAAAGAATGACTTTACCTGATAATTGAGTTGACGGGCTCGAGTTCCAGTCAATGGTCCTTGAACCGGCGAAGCCTGTGGGAGTTGTGGATCTGGCCAAGGTGGTGGTCGATAAAGCCATGCAGATGGAGCCATCGTAGTAGGTATATATTAAGTAGAAGATGCCGTGAAGTGTGGCCAACTTGTCACAAACGTAACAGAATAAGAGGACGTAGTCGATATAATTGCAGCAACACTTGGTGACGACCATGTGTATGAAGTGTTGGTTCTATCCATGATGAGAATGGTCTCATCAACGCGTCTATAGAAAGGCTTGGAGATGTCCAGATTAGGTGAGACTAAATCTCTCCTCCATTCTTCTTCATCTTCTTCTTTCTCTATAGATAGTTGTGATGTGGTGTTGAGCGGCTAAACCACACCATCCTTACTCCTCGGCGTGCACAGAGAAGGAGGGTGAGTGGAATCGCTAGGTTGTTGCCGCAAATGTCACCTACATGGGGCGGCAATAAGGTTTTTAGGTAGCTCATCCGTGCGACTACTTGGCTTCTTCCTTGACATCAACTACTTCCACGGCCGAGCATATGCTTCTTTTTTTTCTTCATCAAACCCAATTGTAAATGTCTAGCCGATTGATTATTATTTTCAATTCTAGAGCATTTTTCAAAGTACAATATATTGCCTACTGATTTGTGCATCTCTAGTTCTTTGTGCTATTTGCCTCATGACAAAATCTAGAACTAAAATATTGCACATATTACCAACAATCGAGAAACATTATTTTGAATATTATGTGATTCAATAATAGCTGGTGCTTCTGATGCTATGAAACTTGAAAGGTTTTCTAGCGAAAACTTCTGTAGATAACAGACAAAGTCCGAGTTTTGGCTAATGTCATTGGGCTATGGTAGGCAATCTACCTGAATTATCCATTTACGATGGACCAATACAAGCAGTTTGATAGTGCAAACAATACCGTACTAGACTGACTTCTGACCATTTTAGCAGATCAGCTCTATGATGTGTATATGATTATATGTCGGTCACTGAGTTGTGGGATGCACTTGAACAAAAGTATACAAAGCAGAAGCTGGTCATTAATTATACATGTGTAAGCAGTTTTTTTATTTTAGTATGGATGATGATATGTCGATTGTTACACAAGCACATCACCTCTAGCTACTAGTTGGCGAGATTTCTAGCTAAAGCTAAAGCAGGCATTGTTGCCAAAATTCTTGCATCTTGGTGAGATTTTGCTACTAGCTTAAAGCACAAGATGGAAGATATTTCTGTTAAGCATCTCATTGTAACACCCCTGCACCGCACGTGCCTTGAATGTTACACCCTTAACCAACAATTAACATGAGACACTAGAATAATGAGCAAGGTTAGCCAAATACTAGCGAGTTACCGAATTTACTGGAAATTTCGGCAGCACCTCCCCTAAAACTAGGACATCCACTCAGCAGACAAAAGACAGCAATAATATAACAACCATATAAAGGAACTTAAGATAACCATTCAAGCACAAACATGGGTCATGGTATCAACTAACCTCCATGACCCAACTAAGCACATCAACAACTACCACAAGATTATTACAAGGCATGAATTCAATAAACTTAGAAGTGACATGTCGATATAAAACTACGGTGATTCACACGTGTTCGTGCCACTACTCCCATCCATGCATGTCGGCTTCAAGGTACCTACACACAATAAACAAACAAGTGTGAGTCGAAGACTCAGCTAGCACAACAAATAACAATGACCATATCAATTAATGCATTTAAATCAATAACAAATTCGTACCTCTTAAGCCAAATTAACAAAGACATAAAACAAAGAGAAATCACTGTCGGTTACCTCATCAACTACCTTGCCCCTGTATTTTTGCATACCTCATTAGACCATGTTGGATGAGTCCATGACTCGATCCACCCTCAACCTGTTTATTGCCATCAACTCACCGATACACCAATCTCCATTCATCACTAGCAAAATTATGCAATGCATCAGTAATCACAATGCACAACTCAAAGCATGCACCCACCATCTATTACACTCAACACATTGACCATCGCTCACTTTGCAATGTTATGCAAGGCATTTATGCTTTTATGCTCATATGCACACTTCATAACTGAATATACATAAGCATTAGTAAACTATGCAACACAAATGCAGTGCAAGATGCGTCTTTTCCTCTGAGCTCATACCGGTATAGCGAGGTGTGCACCCGTCGATGCCACACCTTACCCCATCCTTTTTCATACGGGGTCGAATCCTCCACTACCGTGGAGTCCCTACAGGGTTCTCACTCCCATGGAGACTACCTCCGTAGGACTTTTTTTGGAGCACTAGCTTTCTCACCGACCTGGCCCAAAGAGCTCTAGGGTCAAAATATCATATATCTTTCTAATTGACCCGGCCTATGGCTCTCCGGACTAGTTATATGACTTTCTCTGACCTGACTCCTATGCACATGAATGCATTCATGTATTGACACGCATAACAATACAGTTCGCATTCTTATAATCATACACCCATACATGATTATTAGCATAACCTCACATTCTTAATTTACTACTCGCGTTAATCAAAACATGATCACGAGTAAGACATGATAATAGATATATGCGTCCAAATAGGCGAATAAGCGGTACCACTCATAAAGTAAATAAATAAAACACTTACCAAAAGCGCACTCTCAACCCAATATTCATTTAATTTGCAGAGCAGTAAATAGAATAGGGAGCACCACATTTTAACTTACAACCATACTCAACAACATGATGTACTTGCCTTTCATTGCGGGAAGTGGAGTGGTGCGCGAAGAAGAGACCACTCCTCTTCCAAACCACCATTCCATGCAAGGCAGAAAGAGGGTAACTGCATATAGCATTACCAGCTTAAGGATGACACCTAAATTTTCGAAATAAAACATAAACACTCTATAGTAAGCTTATGGTAGTGAAGGAAACAACAAGTCGCAGCGACATGCTCTCTAGCACTATGATCTTATACACAAGTACATGATCAGTAAATAAGTAACTCCCATTCTAATTATTATAAGAATATCCTGTAGACAACAAGTCGAGTGCAACACGTAACCCTTGTGTATCTAAATCACCAACTTAAGCATAATGCAGTGACCAAGGGAATAGTAAGGTGCATTAGAAATAGGGTCTCATATACAACATCTTGACCACCACATCAATATTAACATGTAATCCCAACAAAATAAGTAACTTCTACACCACTCATTCAAAAAGGAATCATGCACGAAGAAGTCTACCCTCTGACTTAAGCATAAATTGGCCCAATAAACAAACATGCTTATGAACCAATTAGTAACGATGCATGCCAACTCAAACATGAACAAAATTAACACTCCACAATCTGGTTATAAACCATAGGTTAGGCAGCATGACATGCTCATCAATTTAAATATACTAATGCCTGACTAAACCTCTAGGACCTCTATAAACTCAGCACTACGTGACTTCCCCACAAATGGAAAAAGTCTAGATTTGGAACACCCATATGAGTAATATAGCATATTATCGATCAAGACAACAAACCACATAAATGGTTGGACAACTTAACAACACATGATCTTTCGATGTGCTCAAAGAAATTACAGAACACACACACATTCCGAAGTATGGGCACAATAACTCTCTGATGAAATTAGACTCATTCTCATATACTTGTAAAAGGAAAACTCAAGCATCACTACCTGTTTGGGACCTCACAATCATGCAAATTGATGATACCATTTATAAAATCCCTTTTAGGCATTGCAACAAACATGTAGCATGCATATTGAACTAAGCACCCCCAAAACCATGGGTTGAGTTCTCACCACAGAGGAAGGCAAGAGGGATAAGGAGCACCAGCTTTGGGGGGAGGCGCCGTCGGCTGGGGACATCACCGGTCGGAAGGCTGCTGCCGCTGCTCAGCTGAGGAAGGAGGTGAGGGGCGCCGCCCAGTGGGGAGGAAAGGGAGGGCGAGCTCGGCCAGAACGATCCATTGGAGGGAGAGCCATGGGCGCAGGTGGCATCGCTGTAGGGAAGGTGTCGGGACCTGAATTTGCAAATCCGGACCCTCTGTGTATTCAGCACTAGTCCAGGATCACGCTAGTGCACACAGTCTCAATATTGGTAAATATCACAATCATACTCAACGAAATAGAAAGTACCTTAATTATAGTAACCAAACTGGTTGCTCAACCTTTAAGGTCAAGTTACAAAAGTACGCCTCGCAGGGCGAAAGTTTAATAAAAGAGAAATAATAGCAGCGGAAAATCAGATAACTTCGTGGCGCCATCCAGTATACCACAGGCAACTGACTGGGCTCGCTCCCTAGATAGACGGTTCCTCTTGGAGCTCCTCCTCCAAAGCTGGTGTAGACTCCTCTTCAACTGAGGTTGTATTGTGGCAAGGGTGAGTACTTGGTACTCAACAAGTCAAGCACAGAATGCAAGCTAATATTCTACATGCATGGCTTAATACAAAGGAATAGCTCATGGTTCATTTGCAGTAACAGCATTTGACAAATAACATAAGTAGATTCGAAAGCGATAGAAACAGTTTAATATCAATAACTTTTCCAGGAGTTAAATAATCATCTTTCCCATTCCCAGTCCACATTTCCATCAACATCATCCTTTAACCAAACCAAACCTCTCAAGTTCAAGTTATTTCCAAGAAAATCTAACCCTTGACTGTAATCCCCGAGCAATGTCCAATACCGCGGACACGGCTATTCGAATAGATTTTACACTCTGCAGAGGTTATGCACTTTACCCACAAGATACAGCCAAACACCACAAAGGCGAGTGATCGTAACAAAGCCTTTCGGAAACGACTAACTACACAAGTGAACCTTTCCGGTTTTTGCCATACACCATCCCTTCCCTTAACAAAGGCGAAGTATGGCACCGACATACCGTTGGACGGGTACCATGCCATCGCCTTGGTACGCTCCCCTTTCAAGCTACACAAAAGGTGTAGTTGACACCCGAGGTATCACATGCAAGTTATTAGTAACTTACTCAACTAGGTCCGTCCCATTACGGACATGTGGTTGCACGATTAACTCAGTTCAAAGGCTTGCAAGGTTAAGTCCTTATGTTAACCAGGGCAAGACTACCCGAAGAACCAAACCATCGCTCCCGATGCTACAACTGGCCCACCCGATCATTCTTGCCACATGCCCCGGTCGAAAACTATTTATCAAACCCCCAGTTGATTACCATGCACCACGTGCTATCAACATCACAACACATGATACCTTTCCAAAACATGTTCAATATATCATTAAGTCAATATTAACATTTGTTTGTCCAAAATCATGTCATGAGCACGTAGCAGGTCTAAGCAATATACTACAACAGTCTAAATACCCATGTTGGCAATTTGATAATGTCCAACTATTTAATCCTCAACTAGGGTGACAAGGGGTTCATGGCATACAATTATCTATGTCAAGGTGGCATACAACAACTAGGTAATTAACTAATCTCCCAAAATTAATTAAAACATTTTAAATTGAACTAGCATGCAATAATTTAAATCAAATAAATTTCAAAATGGGATCAACATGGTCAAAGCACAACTTGCCTTCGAAGAATACTTGATCTTGGTCCTGAGGTGGCTCCTGGGTCAACAATTCACCTTCGAAGCCTTCGGGCACTTCGATGTCTACTCGTAACGCGTGCAAATAGCATAAATGAATAAAACAGTAGACAAAAAGTGTCCAAACATCCAAATTAAGTCCATAAACAGAGAGAGCATAATTTTATGAATTTTTAGGAATTTGAATCGGCGAAATCGGAGTTAAAACGCAAAAGTTACAAGCGTTTAAAGTTTAAGTAATCAATTAAATAATATTACAGAGAAAAACTTTGGTCTAAAAATTAAATAAAATTCACCATTAGGTAGATCTCAATTTTATACAAATTTAGAAATTTGAATCACTCAAATCGGAGTTAAATTGCAAAAGTTATAAGCGTTTGAAGTTTCAAAATTCAAATAAATCAATAATCCGAATTAATTCATTTATTTTTATACGGAAAAACCGAATAATGACGTCAGCATGGATTTTGGTTTTCCACCGAATTATTTTTCTTTTGAAAAATCGATTTATTGCGTCAGCCGGTCCATGGACGTGGTCCACGGTTTGGTTTGGGTCCACCGTGGACCCGGTCCACGAATACATGTCTCACTGACATGTGGGCCCCATCGGATGACGTCAGCGGTGACATCATCATGCTCGGCTGAGGGCGGCCGATACCGGGTTTCCCACCGTGACGTCAGCAGTGACGTCATGGTGCGGTTCAGCTGAGTCGCTGACACGCGGGCCCCACGTGACGCCACTACCGACGCCGGCGGCCGAGTGACCGCTACGACCGTGACGGTCAGACTCCTAGCCACGTGGCTAGATCTCAGCCGTTGATTTGAAAATCAACGGCCCAGATCGGATCTGGCTTAACGCAATAGGAAAACTACTCGGCTGACCCGGATCGTTCGATCTTGATCGGACAGTCAAGATCTAATCTAACGCTATAACGTGGGTTAACGCTAGCCGTACGATCTAGATCTAACGGCTGAGATCTATCCTAGCACGGTGCAGTTACGACTACGTGGCATGATCTAAACCGTTGGATCTAGATCCAACGGTTGGAAATAGATCCAGAGATTAACACGTGACATCTTACCGGGGATGATGTGGACGAATCTGGGCCCTCGGATCTGGATCGGACGGTTGGTGGAGTTCGAGCGACGGCGACGGCGTGCGGCGGCGCTTGCAGACCGGAGACGAGGACGACGACACGCCCGACGGCGTTTGAGCGCGATTCCGACGAAGTGAAAGGTACCCTCCGACGCGGCTTGTCCTTGCGGTTCCGAATCTGGGCTCAACGGCGGCGGAGGACGGCGGATGGCGGCGGAATCGAAGAATAACCGCGACGGAGACCTAGCGCAACTACGGCGAGCTCTAGCGAGCGAACGGCGGCGGCTCAGGTGACGTGGGATAGGGCTACGGGTGCGCACGGGAGTCGGCTACCCGGCAGCGGTGGCGGCGCCTTAAATAGGGGCCTCGGCTTCCGTGTATTGCGCGGAGACCGAGGTCCACCTACATAACGGCGAATCGAATCCACCCGGATTCGGTGACGTGGCTCAACGTGGATCGTCGGATCAAGATCCGACAGTTGCGGGGTTTGGGCTCGGGTCTGGCTCGGCGACTTGGCTGGCTCGGTCAGAGTCGGGCTCGGGTGACGTGGCGCGATCGTGGCCGTTGGATCTTGATCCAACGGTCACGCGGTTTAGGTTAGGTTGGAACCGGGTTCGGCTCGAACGCGGCTCGGGTCGGACTCGAGTCTGACTCGGGTTCGGGCTCGGTCGGATGAATAGTAAAACCCGGTTTGGGTTTTTCCAGCGATTAAATAATCAATTTAATTCCCAGAAATTCATTTAATTCATTAAAAATAGCAAAACACTCAGAAAAATTCTAGAAAATATTTTAGAACATTTTGGACTCAAATAAAATATTTCCAACAAAATTTTATTTGCAAAATTAAATTCTTTAATTATTTCAAAAGGGAATAAATTCAAATAAATTCCAAATAAATCCAAATAAATTCCAAAAATTCACAAAAGTGCCAAATCTTATTTAAATTCATGAAAAACAAAAATTGGGGTGTTACAGAAGGATGCAGGGAATGCCACTGGCCCTAGGGGAGGAGGGTGCTACGGCGTCGCCGGGTGCTGGGGGAAAAATGACGGCGCTGCTAGGCCGCAGGAGGGAGGAGCAGGGCGGCGCCGGCCGGGGCGGTGCAGGGTCGAGACGGGAGGCAGAGGTGCAGGGAGCAGCATCGGGGGAGGGAGTCTCCAGGAGCCGGCTGGGGAATGGTGACGGGGGGAGGGGAATTCGGGCAAGGAAAGGAGATGGGGGAGCCGGCCACTAAAAAAAATAGAAAGGAAGAGATAAGGTTAGGTGGGGAAATTTCAGAAACCCCCCCAAACACCACCTAATCTAACCCTATCACTCACAGACAGGTTCACCACCCCTGGAATTACCTGTCAGACGGCCCATGCTCACCCGGCTGAAAGCCCCAGACTTGGAGCAAAGTTTCGAAGTATTACACTCATTGCAGCCCTTGATGTGAAAGAAAAGACAAAAACAAAAGATGCACCAAGCACCTCTAGTCAGAACAGTGTCGATGTCATCAAGAAGAAGTCATATGGCAAGAAATTCAAATGCTCTAAACCAAATAAGCCAACCAACTTTAAAAAGAAGAAAACTAGGAAAAAGGATACGAAGAACATCACCTATTTCATGTGTGGCAAGGATGGACATACCGTAAAAGACTATCGCTATCGCAAACACGGGACATATGAGTTGGGCAGGAAAAATGCCAACATGACCATAGGCGAGGCCTCAACTTCAGGAGGGTATGGTAATTTTTCTATTATTTTTTCAGCATGTCAATCCACTGATTGGTGAGTAGATACTGGTGCTAATTAATGTTCATGTGTGTCATGATGTTTTCTTGTTTCTTCTTGCTAGGCAGCCGAGGCTTCCTTCGACCTAATGGGGAATGTATGCTTCTATTATTGGTGTTAGTACAATGGATCTGAGGCTTACTTCATGAAAGATTATCTATTGAAGAACATGCAGCATACGCCAACAATAAACAAGAACCTCGTTAGTGGTTCTCCCCTAAACAGGGATAGTTATAAGCTAGTATTTGAGTCAAATAAAGATATAATGTCTAAGTTTGAGAACTTTATTGGTAAAGACTACGAGAGTGGAGGCTTGTTTCACCTAAGTACTCTAGTGTCTTGCTACAATCTAAATATTGTAACTATTTTGAATAAATATGAGGTTAATGTTTGGCGGTCTCTTTTTGTCATATTGATTTTGATAACATTGCTTGAATGTTTATGTTAGAATTAATTCCAAAATGTGATAACGTCAAAGGATCAAAGTGACAATCCTGTGTGGAAACAAAGCAGCCTCAAAAAACCTTTAAGGTATTAGAGGAAGAAAAAAACTTGGCATCATTAGGTCTTGTCCAATCTGACATGTGTGAGATGAATGGATTGTTGCCAAAAGAAGGTAAAAGATATTTTCTAACTCTTATAGAAAATGCAGTGTGTTATTGTCATGTGTATTTTCTGAAAACAAAAGATGAATGTAACATCCCCAATTTCGAACTTCTCCAAAATATAATTTAAATTAATTAAATTCAAAATTTGGATTTTCTTCGGTGTTCTATTTAACCTGGCATCCTTATCCTTTTGAAATTGGAGTTCAATCCTTCATTGTCCGAAAAGTCGAATTTCCAAATTCCGGTCCATATTCGAAATTCCACCCGACTTCGAAAATGCTCCAAAAATCCTGAAACCTATTGCATTACGTTCTAAATATTCTAAAATGATTTTGGGAATTTTTCCAAGATTTTTGGAATCTCTTTGGTATTTTATCTCTCGCGGCCTTTCATCCATTGCCATTTATTCGTCCCGGAATTGTCTAAATTCCAAATTTCATCTAAATTCCGTGAAACTCATTTTATTGGGTTCCAAATATTCCCTAATATCTTTAGCAATTTTTCAGGATTTTTAGACCCTTTTTGCTATTTTATCCCGCGCACATTTGCTTCTTCATTTTCTCGGCCAATGGGAGTGCGCCACGTGGCACTACTGTTCATGCGTCTTCAACCTTGCGATTTCAGTTACAGAGAGCTCATTTCTCACTCCATTCATGGTGGCCTCTCTTCAAACCCTCATAACTCCCTCCATAATGCTCCAAAACGCGAACGGCTGGATTCGTTACAAAGAGGGAGACGAGGAGAACCCGTTCCCCATGACCATTCATCTTCAATCATGCTAGAAATGGCTCAATCAACCAAAATCTGAAAATCATTAAAACGGTGATTACTTGGTCATTTCTCCACGAAACGATGCACCACCACTTCTCAAATCCTCGTCTCGGAGTCCTCTACCCCGTGCTCACCTCCTCCCGTAGCCATTCCTCTCCATTTCGCCGGAATCAAGCAAGAGCCGACGCCGGTTGTCCTCCGTTGACACCACCGCGTCATATTTTGTTCCAGTGAGCCAAACTCAATTCCGATTGCGCCGTTGTGTTCGTGTCGTCACCATGAGTAAAAGCCCTCAACCAATTTCACTTTTCATTGCAGGACGGCGATGAATTTCGTCGTTGAAATCTTCGTTTGGAGCCCGGTTTTTCATCGATTACTTTCGATCTGGTGAGCTTCTCTCGAATCCGACCACATCGTTGGACTCGTCTCGTCGAGCCCTACGCGGTGCTCCTTTTAATTTCACAAAATTTCTTTGTTTTGGTCATGTTCCCAATTTCTATGTCCATGGTTGCCGTCGGGCTCTTCGTGGGTGCACTGTTCCGGCCATCTATGTCGTCGGCCATGGCCGCCGCTACCCCTCCACCATGCGCACGGGCATGCCCAGCTCGCGCCCCAGCACCAGCTCAAGGAAGAGGAACACCGCAGACTCCGCGTACTCCCCGCACTATTGGAAGAGGACTTGTTAATCACGTCATTGCTGAAGAAGTCTAGGACGCACCGGATGTGGTCTATGGTAAGTTCTTTGTCAACTCAGTGCATGCTTCAGTTTTATTTGATTCAGGTGCAACTCATTTCTTCGTATCAGAGTACCTGGTTAAAAAGCATGGTTGGGATACAGTTCAATTAAGAAGTCCCTTACTAGTTCAATCCCCTGGTATTACTCAGATATTCGATCAGAATATTAGTAATGTATTCAAAGTTTTAAGGGAATTTGGGTTTTTAGGACGAGTTAAACAGTCAGTCCATAATACTAATTTAAAAGGGTTGAATACTCTCAAGAGTATTAAAGATATAAAATCGTATGAACTAATGACCATGGGTAGAATTGACAAAGATATTTGTAATAACAATAATATAATAAAGTGTTTACCTGATCAACACAACTTAATAACATTCTTAAATCAGAACAGTAATGTGTATTACTCAATACAAGCTAGATATTACAACCCATGCCTCAAATATATGATGGAGGTCTTACTTCCCTCCACATCTATAAAATCACACTCGGAGGCGCTTATTAATATTCCCACTTGAAAATCGACAGCCCAATGCTTTGCCGTAACTTTAGTTATGTCAAGCCTGCTTTCCGCACACTCTGTCATGTCCTCACTTCAACCGCCACTCTTTAGGCACTGTAATTTTCCGGCTTATGGATCGCTTCCGCAACTATGCCCTGAGATACATGTCCAGCGAGTTCATCCGCCAGCACCCAGACTCAATGATCAGTTATTGTGATACTTTCGAGGGGTCTATGGACATACTAGAGAACCGTGACCGCTATGGTGAGCAATGCATCATAAGTACTACATTCAGATTGCCTGCTGTCCTTAGGGAAGCACTCACATTATGATCGAATTACAATGTGCAGGTTTTGTGACCACCACTGATGCTTGCTGTGGGCTGGGCAAGTATGGAGGCCTATTCATGTGTGTTCTCCACAGATGGCGTGTAGCGACGCATCGAGCCATGTCTGGTGGGATGAATTCCACCCGACAGATGCTGTGAACCGAATCCTGGCAGATAATGTGTGGTCCGGTGAGCACACCAGAGTCATGTGTGGATAATCTTGATCTTTTAAAAGATGGCAGATAGAGCCCTTATACTTGTGTTGGTGGAAAGAACCTTCACTGGACTATTAAATAATTCAATTGTTAAAATAATTGTTACAATGTGCTTTGTGAAAACTATTAATAAGTATGATTTGTTGAAACTCAGCTTTATGCAAATAAACCATATTAAGCCTTCCTTGGAAAGCCCTACATGTGCATAATTTCCCAGACTTGCTAAGTACTTTTGTACTCACGTACTACATAAACTGTTGTCATCAGAAAACTATCAGGACGCTGTTGAAGGTGGTGAGTACTATGCTGAAGAGTTCGAGGAGGATCGCCAGGACAACTAGCACGTTCCTAGTCGTCGCATGTGGTGCTTTTGGGTTCCGCTTCTTTTCGTTTTGTTTCCGCTGCCGTGACTCTGGTCTTGTGACCATGTGATGTAATAAGTAGCCATGTGGCTAATACTTTATGTTTATGTTACAATTTCGTTATGTTCGGCAATGATACTTAACTGTTGATTGTGTGTACTAGCTACTGATCTGGGACTAGTACAGAAATACACAGGAGATGTTGGATAACTGATCCGGGGTATTACAGCTTATATGTTACTTTAGAAAGATAATTTCATGACTATTTTGGCGTATGTATAGCACCCATTCATGTAAGAATGATCAATTGCAACACCTTGATTTTCGGCCTGATTTTCTCTATATCATCAGCAGAACTTCCATCAATAGTAGCTGTTGTTCGAAATTTTCTTCTTCTTAGATATTTCTGCAACTATATTTACATGGCACAACCAATTATAGATTTTGTAATTGAATATCTAAATATCCTAGATGCATCGAGGCAATAGTTTGTCTGATCAGGATCATCTTAAAATATGAAGTTTTGTAGCACTTTCATCTCCTTTCTTATTATAATGTTGATGGATTCGAAGGCAAAATCTATTTTATTCCATAGTTCATCCAAAAAGTTGTTATGCATTGATTTATCGCTATCACTTTATTATAATCCCCGAATGAGAATACCATAGGCAGTCTATCTTCACTCTGGTTTTGTGCAGAAATAGGATTATATTGATGGTTCTCTAGTGGTCGGATGGATTGGATTGGGCTGAGCCAGAGTGGGAAGTGTAACTCATGGAGGTTGCATCTCCTTGGTGGCTTCACTCTCCAAGATTTCATTAAGTAACCGAGTGACAGGCATCCTGAAATGGTACTTAGGTAAGATGGATAGATAACGATTAGAGATGAATTAGATTTAGTTTTATTAGTTACAAGGCAACATTTCATTCATTGAAATTTAATAATATTTAGAATATTTATGAATTAGAAGAAATCATTTTAATCCTAATGAAATGTTTCTATTCATGCTATTACGCCCCATATATTTTAAAGATTCTTTAGTTTATTAAAAATTTTCTTAATTATTCAGGGGTTGTCTCATCATGGTATTTTAACATAAAGGTTAAATAATCATGAGAGTAACCCGTAAAGCAATACAAAAGAAGACATAACAAAGAATTTTCAACATTCATAAATAATTATTTACCTGAACTAATAAGCAAGGGTTTTATGACCTTTTCCTAGCCTAGTCTATTCTTATTCGACCTAATGACACTCTTTCTTCACGAAGCATCACGAACAGAAGATGTCATGATCTTGTTTCCTTTCTACGGTGTCGGAGTAAAGTAGACAATGATTCACATCAGAATATTTAAAATATTTTAAGGGAAGAGGTGTTAGAAAATGAAAGCAGGGATAAGAGATGATTATCTAAGAGTAGGAAAAGTATATAGATTGGAAGAGAAGATTCTATAGAATAAGGACAAAATAGATTTTTGCTATATTACGCATATATGTATCATTTAGAAAATAAAATTTTGAATTTCCCAGTATCTACACTAACGGCCATTCTATCTAGGTTTTTCTACAATCAGCACGGCTCTGATACTAACCTGTGAGACCCTCCCTTTTATGATACATTATACCATAAAAGAAAGGCTCTAAGTGCATACTATACTAGTTCCATGATAAGTAGCTAGCACACACTTTCACAAATTGAAATCATAGTCATATACAAAGGTGTAATATTTATTACAGCAGAAGTAGTTTTGCATATAATATTACACATCCAAAAGAATTCAGCTGTGGAAATATTCTATCTTGCAGTGTGCCAACTAAGCCAAGAATTCTCATAGTCAACTGACAAGGTAAAGCCTAGAAAGAACCATCGTTATCAATCCCGTTTCTTGCGTCAAAATATGAATCGTCGGGGATATCAGATTCTTCACCTAAAAACAACATAAATAGCAGGTTGAGTACAAAAAGTGCTCGCAAAACTTTTGCAAAACGTAGAATACATGCAGGCTGAATCATAGGAAAGGCTACTATGGTTATTTTGCATAAAGCCAAATTTGAATTGTAAATACTGAATAATAGTTTAAAAGCATAAATTTGTAAAGCAATTTTGATAGATATATAAAATAACAAGTATGAATAAATGTAACAATTAACTCACAGTCTTTCATGAGCAACATAACAAACAATGCCAACCTATGGCATACCATTTAAAATCAAAACTTGCCAACACATGGTAGAATTTAAATATGCCATAATCGGTATTAATCAACATGATTCAATTTCATACCATTCATCCCATTTTATCAAAATCAGAAAATATCTAACTATGTGATGACTTTACCAAATGCTCATGATCGCGAGCGCGGCTAATCGATTAGTTTTTAACTTTGCAGAGGTAAACTGTTTTACCCACAAGATATGTCCTCTCTTTTTGCATGGCCTTTTTTCACACTTTCTTTAGTGTGCCACAGAGAGTCCATAACATAACCGTTTATTACCTAGCCCTAACTTTGCACTAGCCTAGCGACAACAAAACCTTGCTATGGCGACAGAAATAAACTTTCACATAAACATATAAATCATGAGCTCAATATAAACAATAATCATTTTTCTCGATAGCAAGGCGTACACTGTTGTATCGGTAAACATTTGTTCCAAATAACCTCGGTGTGGATGTCCCTTCGAGCAAACCTACCTGGAATGCTCATACTACTCTAGCCTTCCAATGTGCAAAGCTAGTTCTAAGTAACTTCATAGGTTAAGATTGTCCCATACCAGCACTTGTGGTTTTACGGTTATCTTGATATGAAAACAACACAACAGTTCGGTCCTTAATGTGACCCAACCGAGAAGTCTTCCCTATCTACGTGCAAGTATCTCGCCCGCATCAAAATCATAGTTTTATTTCTATTTTTAGTAAAAATACCATTGATCACAATATTCCAACATGTCCAATATTTATTTCCAATGCGTCAATTTTTCAATTCATCACGAATAATAGAACTATCTGCTCGTATCCCATTCTAAGCATGGCTAAGCAGATGCAAGCAGTAATCCAATATACCAATTTCCACATTTTCATATGTTCATCCACAATCTAAGGTTTATAAGGTTCATATGTTAATATTGACTAAGAGAATCCCATCAATGAAGGTCAAATCTACCAGTACCCACAACATAGCAAATTTCGTGAAACATAGCGCATGCATGCAAGTTTTAGTCAATTTTGAAAAGCTGGGATCAATATGATCAAGGGGGTGCTTGCCTTGCTCTTCATTGAATCTACAAAATCATGATTGTCGTTGATGGCTCCGGTGATGTGTAACACCCCAAAATTTTGCTTTCTTAAATTCATGTGTGATTTGGCACTTTGGTGAATTTTTGGAATTTTCTGGAATTTATTTGGATTTATTTGGAATTTATTTGAATTTATTCCATTTTAAAATAATTAAAGAATTTAATTTTTCAAATAAAGTTTTGTTGGAAATATTTTATTTGAGTCCCAAATGCCCTAAAATATTTTCCAAAATTTTTCTGAGTCTTTAGCTATTTTTAATGAATTAAATAAATTACTGGAAATTATTTTAATTATTAAATCGCTGGAAAATCGAGTCGGGTCAAGTACTATTCATCCGACCGGACTCGAGTCCGAGTCAGACTCGAGTCCGACCCGAGCCACGTGATTCGGTCGAACTGGCCCAAACTCCTAACCATTGTGGACCGTCGGATCAAGATCCAACGGCCAGGATCCGCGCCAAGATCGCTCGATCGGATCCGATCCGGATCCGTGCGCGCCAGGCCATCGTGGCCGTGGATCGCGCCACGTGGACGGTGGAGGCATCGTCTTCCCCGGCCGGATCCGGCTCGGACTGCTCCGCCGTGTGGGCATAGGGCTCCGCCCTACGCGCGCATGCCGAGGCTATTTAAAGCTCCGCGCCGCCTCCGAGGTCCGCTTCAACCGTGCGCACCTTTTGCCCCACCTCCCGAAACCCTAGCCGCCGCCGTTCGTGCCCGATTGCTCGCCGGAGTTGGTTGGGTCTCCACGGTGGTTTCCGCTGTCTTCCGCCGTATCCAGCGCCGCTCCGTCGACACCAAGCCCGGATCCAAAACCCCCTCACCGAGGCGCACCGACCGGGATCACTCACCTCGCCGGAGAACGCGTGGAACGCCGTTGCCGTGGTCGTCTTCCTCGATCCCGGTCAGCCGGCGCCGCCACCTCGCCATCGACGCTCGGGAGCTCCCTCGCCCGTTCGATCTCCATCTGTCGGTTGAGGTGAGGCCACGTCATTATTCTTGTTCCTAGCGCCGGATCTAATCCTGGCCGCCGATCTAAATCGGGCGGTGTAGATTAGATTCAGCTCAAACGGTTGGATCTACTAAGGACCGTTGGATCTAGATCCAACGGTGGTGATTGAGCCTCGTGGTTTCTTCATCACGCAGCGTTTAGATAGATCTGGACCGTCCGATCCGAATCGAACGGCCCCGATTATGCCACGTAGCTTTAGCGCCGCCGTCGGCGCGCGTGGGCGGCCGACATGCAGGCCGCATGTCGGGCCGCACCAAGCCGTGCGCCGGATCCACCATGGACCCGAGCGCGCGTGGCCGTGGTCCATGGACCAGGACACGTGGTAGCACCGGGTGGTGCCACGTGGCGATGACGCCATCTTGGCGTCATCGGTGGGTTCGGCCCGGGCGACGCCAGCAAGTCCACGTGGACCAATCAGATGTCGACACGTGTCATCGCGACGCAATAAATAATTTCCGAAAAGGAAAATGATTTAATAATTCGGTTTAATAATTGATTTGAATTTCAAAACTTCAAATGCTTATAACTTTTGCGTTTCAACTCCGATTTGAACGATTCAAATTTCTAAAAATTCATAAAATTGAGATCTACCTAAATATGAATTTTATTTAATTTTTAGACTAAAGTTTTTCTCTGTAAAATTATTTAATTGATTATTTAAACTTTAAATAATCATAACTTTTGCATTTTAACTCCAAATTTGACGATTCCAGTTTCTAAAAATTCATAAAATTATGTTCTCTCTGTTTATGGATTTTATTTGGATGTTTGGACACTTTTTACCTATTGTTTATTCGTGTATTGCTATTTGCACGCTTTACGAGTAGACGTTGAAGTGCCGGAAGGATTCGAAGGAGAAGTATTGACTCAGGATCCAACTCAAGACCAAGAACAAGTACTTTTTGAAGGCAAGTTGTGCTTTGACCATGTTGATCCTATTTCGAAATCTATTTTGATTTAACTTATTGCATGCTAGTTCAATTAGAAAATACTTTATTTAAATATGGGAATTAGATAAATGCCAAATTGCTGTATGACACCTTGATTACTTAAGTATGTGCCATGACCCCTTGTCACCCTAGTTGTGGTTTACTAGTTGGACATTATTAAATTGCCAACATGGGTTTTAGACCGTTGTAGTATCGCTTAGACACCTTTCGTGCTCATGACATGATTTTGGACAATCAAATGTTAATATTGACTTAATGAGATATTGAACCTGTTTTGGAAAGGTATCATGTGATGTTGATGGCACGTGGTGCATGGTAATCAACTAGGGTTTGATAAATAGTTTTTCGACCGGGGCATGTGGCAAGAATAATCAGGTGGGCCATTGTGGCATTGGGGATGTTGATTTGGTTCTTCGGGTAGTCTTGCCTGGTCACCCTAAGGACTTAACCTTGCAAGCCTTTGAACTGGGTCTAACGTGCAACCACATGTCTCGTAATGGGACGGACCTAGTTGACTAAGTTGCTAATAACGCACTGTGGGACCTCGGAGGTCAACTACACCCTTTGTGTAAGTTATGCGGGGAGCGTCTGGGTGAGGCCAGGTACCCATCTAACAGTTGATTGGCCTAAACTTCGCCTTAGCTAAGGGAAGGGTTAGTGTGCAATAACCGGGAGGACCACTTGTATTGTTAGAAGTTTAGAAAGACTTTGTTACGGAACTCGCCTTTGTGGTGTTTGACTGTATCTTGTGGGTAAAGTGCATAACCTCTGCAGACTGTACAATCTATTCGAATAGCCGTGTCCGCGGTATTGGACATCGCCGAATTACAAATCAAGGGTTAGATTTTCTCAAAAATAACTTGGATATGAAAGGTTGGGTTGGATTAATAATGACGTTGATGGAAATGTGGATTAGGATGGGAAAGATGTTTATTAAACTCCTTGAAAAGTTATCTATGATTTACTTGTTTCTACCGCTTTCGAATCTACTTATGATACTTGTTAAATGTCAAGCATCGCAAATATACCTTGAGCTATTCCTTTGTACCAAGCCATGCATATAGTATATTAGCTTGCATTCTGTGCATGACTTGCTGAGTACCAAGTACTCACCCTTGCCACAATACAACACCAGTTGAAGAGGAGACTACACCAGCTTTGGAGGAGGAGCTCCAGGAGGAACCATCTACTTAGGGAGCGAGCCCAGTCAGTTGCCTGTGGTATACTGGATGGCGCCACAAAGTTATTTGATTTTCCGCTGCTACTATTTCTCTCTTAATAAGTTTCGCCCTGCGTGGCATACATTTGTAACTTGACCATAAGGTCGAGTAACCAGTTTGACTATTTAAATAAAGTACTTTATTAGTATCGAGTGGTATGATTGTGATATTTACCGATGTTAAGACTGTGTGCACTAGCGCGTTCCTGGACTAGTGCTGAATACACAGAGGGTCCGGATTTGCAAATTCGGGGTCCCGACAGAGGTGGTATCGAGCCATCTTGACCGTAGGGCTCAACCCTAGCTAGAATGGTCGTAGTGAGGATAAAACCTATTTTCTAAAGCTAAAAATTTGTCAAGACAAGAAATGACATCTCGACTTATCCCATTCTTTCTTTTCTTGTCTCTTGCTGAATTTTCCTTACCTTGTCACGATTTAAAAATTTCGAGTTCTTACGTGAGCACTCTTGTGACAGATGGAGGGAGAGTTCAACTACGTCGATCTAGAGGTTGGTCACGCCACAGAACTTTGGCGTATGCTACAGACTCTCGGAGATTTTGAGAAGCCGCAATACCAAGTGGAAGTAATCAGACAAGCAGGATTGATCAAGGCTTGTGACGTGAAGATTGTGGTACCTGCTAGGAAGAAGGGCCCAGGCAATCGCCCGATACACTGCACTGCCAGGAGGTCTACAATGCAGATGGGTATCCAAGAAGTATCACGACGAGCAATGCGACACATTACCCGTATCTACGCCAGAGAGTTGGAGAGCACGGTGTTCCGTTATCATCCACGCAGCGATAACCTTCTTGACCCGAAGGCGATTCAGGATGAGGATGCCATGGTCACACAGTTGGCACGACTTGTTGTCGCCCAGGAGGATGTACTCGATGATACAAGCAAGGAGCTACAGAAGGCCCGCAAGGAGATCACAACAGAGAAGAACAGATGGCGGGAAGCTCAAGAGTATGTGTCACACCTTCTGCAAAGGATTGGAGAGTTAGAGACGGCATTGTACGCACCAGAGCCAGAGCCAATGCTCGAGTTACACGAGCCAGATCCGGAGGAGTCAGATCTCGATGAGGACACTGCTTCTTCGACTACCACAGATGACACAGTTGCGGGACATGGCAATCGTTTCGCGCCTATGCCGCAGCATCCGTACCCAGGCCGTGGAGGTTTTCTCGATGAGTGAGCGTAGGTTCTATAGTGAGACTCCTTCGCCGAGTCGCGTCATAGAATAAAGAGTCACCCTTTAGGCGTTAGACTCCAGTGTTAGATCGATTGGATTTTCATTGCTTGCTGAGTGTGCAGTATGTGTTGCAAGGCCCCTAGGCATTGTAAGCAACCATACCAAGTTATTGATATCAATAATAAAGTTGGACCTTAAAGTTACACCTTTCGCCCCGCATAAGTTCCATATTACTTGTCTATTCTTGTTTCCCTCTCATGTCTAAAACCTAGAGCAAATCGACAGATGGTGAACACCCGCGGAAACTTTGGAGGCAATGGAAGTGGTTCTCGCCCAGTAGAAAACCCTAATGATGGAGCACCAGCACCGCCACTGGATATGCAGAATTTCGGAGCTTTTCTTGCTGCTCAGACTCAGTTGATGCATGCTATGATGCAACAGATGCAACACGTCACTGCTCAGGCCACAGCTAATCAAGTCAATCAGGGACAACGCCAGAATACAAGACTGTCAGAGTTCATGAGAACTCACCCACCCACTTTTTCTGGGAATGCCAATCCGTTGGAGGCCGATGATTGGTTAAGGTCAATTGAGAGGAAGCTACACATAGCTCAATGCATAGGAAATGAGAAGGTACTTTACGCTTCTCATCAGTTGGAAGGAACAGCCGCCGAATGGTGGGAGAACTTCTGTGCCACGCAAGAGAATCCTCAGGACATCACTTGGGAAGAGTTCACAGCTGCATTCCGCCAGTATCACGTGCCTGAAGGAATCATGGATCTTAAGAAGGAGGAGTTCAGAGCACTGAAGCAAGGTAATCAGCCAGTGGCCGACTACCTGAACAAGTTCACACAGCTGGCACGCTACGCTTTGAGGATGTAGCAACCGATAAAGCCGCAGTCTCGCTTCATGAAGGGACTTAACTCAGGACTACAAGTAGGACTGATCACCCACACCTTTCCAGATTTCCAAGAGTTGGTGAATAAGGCGCTTATTCTTGAGGACAAGCGCAAGGAACTGGATGAGAACAGGAAGCGCAGGATGCAACAGCAGGGATCACGCCAGGGAACGCAACAGCGTCTGAGAGTTGCACCAAATCAGTTTTTCAGATTCCAGCCACAAAATGCAACAAGGACACCGTCACCGTCACCAGCACCAAGACCCGTCAATCAAAACTACCAGACCCCAGCCCCCGCTAGAAACGCTGCTCGTGCGTCGGCAAGGAACGATGAGACGCTGCTACAATCGCAACGAGCCAGGACACTTTGCCAACAGCTTGTCCAAAGAAGACAAAGCAGGAGGACCCCGCCGCTTCAATCTAGGAACCACCCAGCTAGGACGCCAAAGATCAGAGCCACACCCTGCATCGTGGTGAGAGTCCGAGTCAACCATGTCACCGCAGATGCCTGCAGAATGCTACTGACGTCAGATCGGGTAAGTTACTTGTTAACTCAAGACTGCAATTTTGTTTGACTCGAGCTTCGCATTCGTTTGTTTCGCAAGGCTTTGCTGCTAAAAATGAATTGAGATTGCAAGATTTAAGTGCATGCTTTTAGTTCAAACCCTGGTTCCGAACTCCGAACGAAAGTAGGATGTTCCGGTGAGAATACTAATAGATGGAATAGAGTTCCTAGCGAACCTTATTATTTTGGAGATCCGGACCTTAGATGTCATTTTGGGAATGGATTGGTTGTCCAAGCACAAGGCCGTATTGGGTGTGGACGAAGGACTATCTCGATTGAGAGCCCGTGTGGAAAGAAAGTGGAATTTCAAGCCACCGCAGTTAGAGATGGACAGATGATGGTTAACTTGATCAAGACAATCGCATAGAGGATGTCTCAAGAGTGAATGAGTACCCAGATGTTTTCCACGAAGATCTACCGGGTATGCCACGGACAGGGACATAGAGTTTGTGATAGAGCTTGTACAGTACAAAGACCGATAGCAAAGAGACCTTATCGGATGTCCACCGAGGAGTTGGTAGAGATGAAGAAACAGCTAGAAGAGTTAATGGAGAAAGGATTTATCAGACCGAGCTCGTCGCCGTGGGGAGCACCAGTTTTGTTTGTCAAGAAGAAGGACGGGAGTTTCAGGATGTGCATTGACTACCGTGCACTCAATGAAGTCACCGTAAAGAATAAGTACCCGCTACCCAGGATTGATGATTTGTTTGATCAGCTGAGAGGAGCTGGAGTTTTCTCCAAGATTGATCTGAGATCGGGATACCATCAGTTGAAGATCCGATCCGAAGATATTCGAAGATCGCATTCTCGTCAAGATATGGACATTACGAGTTCTGATTATGTCCTTTGGTCTCGACGAATGCACCAAAGATATTTCATGAATATGATGAATAAGGTGTTCATGGAATATTTGGACAAGTTTGTTGTCGTGTTCATAGATGATATCCTAATCTACTCCAAGACAGAGGATGAGCATGCCGAACACTTGAGGCGAGTATTGGAAAAGCTGAGGGAACAGCAACTCTTCGCCAAGTTCAGCAAATGTGATTTTTGGAAGGACAAGGTGGAGTTCCTCGGACATGTAATGACCGCAGAAGGAGTCGCCGTAGATCCAAGCAAGGTAGAAGCTGTGTTACATTGGGAGCGTAGAAGGCGTGACCCAGATCCGGAGTTTCCTTGGAATGGCAAGATACTACCGCCGTTTCATTGAAGGCTTTTCGACAATTGCGAAACCTCTTACGCAATTGCTGAAAAAGGAGAAGAAGTTTGCATGGATGCCAGAATGTGAGAAAGGATTTCAGGAGCTGAAGAAGCGATTGACATCAGCACCGGTGTTAGTTCTACCGGATGTTAATCAAAGCTTTGATATTTATTGTGACGCATCGCGCCAAGGACTTGGATGTGTGCTGATGCAGAATGGAAAGGTCGTCGCTTATGCATCAAGGCAGTTGAGGCCGTATGAGGAAAATTATCCGACACATGACCTAGAGTTAGCTGCCGTAGTGCATGCCTTGAAGATATGGCGTCACTATCTGATTGGAAACAGACGTGAAGTATACACGGACCATAAGAGTCTTTAGTACATATTCACCCAGTCGGATCTGAACATGAGGCAGAGAAGATGGTTAGAGTTGATCAAGGACTACAATGTTGGAATCCATTACCATCCCGGGAAGGCCAACGTAGTTGCCGATGCCTTGAGTCGGAAAAGCCATACCGTGAGTATGTTGCTAGCCACAAGTCAGGATGAGTTATGTGAGGATTTCCAGAGAATGAAGATTGAGGTGGTACCTAGCGGATTCTTGGCCGCATTGGAAGTAAAGCCTACCCTAGAAGATCAGATACGGGAAGGACAGAAGGATGATGACAAGATCCGCAGGATTAAGACCATCAAGGGGAAGGCAAGGCAGAGGACTTCAAGTTGGATGAGCAAGGCACGTTATGGATGAAGGATCGCATTTGTGTGCCCAACAAGAAGGAATTAAAGCAACTGATTTTGGAAGAAGCCCATGACTCCAAGTACTCAATTCATCCTGGAAGCGCCAAAATGTATCAGGATTTGAAGGAAAGATTCTGGTGGCCGAGCATGAAGCGTGAAGTTGCCGAGCATGTTGCATTATGCGACGTATGCCAGAGAGTCAAGGCAATGCATCAGAGACCAGCAGGATTGCTACAGCCGCTGAAAATACCTGAGTGGAAGTGGGAGGAAATCGGAATGGATTTTATTACCGGTTTGCCTAAAACTCAAGGAGGTTATGACTCCATATGGGTTATAGTGGATCGCTTGACCAAAGTAGCCCATTTTATCCCCGTGAAGACCACTTACTCGGGAGATAAGTTAGCAGAGTTGTACATGATCAGGATCGTCTGTTTGCACGAGTGCCAAGGAGGATTGTATCGGACAGGGGTACCCAATTTACCTCAAGGTTCTGGAATAAGTTGCACGAAGCCATGGGAACCCGTTTAAACTTCAGTACAGCCTATCATCCACAGACGGATGGACAGACCGAAAGAGTCAACCAGATTCTGGAGGATATGTTAAGAGCATGTGCATTGGCTTATGCTACCTCTTGGGATAAGAGTTTGCCGTATGCCGAGTTCAGTTACAACAATAGTTACCAAGCTAGTTTACAGATGTCACCTTTTGAGGCACTGTATGGTCGACCCTGTCGGACGCCATTGAATTGGAATGAGACCGGCGAACGCCGTGTTTTCGGGCTAGATATTCTTCAAGAAGCTGAAGAACAGATTGCCATGATCAGGGAAAGGTTGAAGGTAGCCCAATCACGACAGAAGAGTTATGCTGACAATCGTCGCCGGGATTTGAGTTTTGAACCAGAAGACTTTGTATACCTCAGAGTTACGCCTCTCAGAGGAGTAAAGAGATTCCATGCCAAAGGGAAACTTGCACCCCGTTATGTTGGACCATTTAAGATTTTGAGCCGCAGAGGCGAAGTTGCTTATCAGCTGGAGTTGCCACAGTCGTTAGCAGGAGTACATGACGTATTCCATGTGTCCCAGTTGAAGAAGTGTCTCCGAGTACCTGAGGAACAGACACCGCTAGAGTCAATTGAGTTGCAAGAAGATTTGACTTACAAGGAGCATCCCGTGAAGATTTTGGACACTATGGATCGAGAGACCAGAAATAAGTCAACCCGTTTCTGTAGAGTTCAGTGGAGCAATCATGAAGAAAGCGAAGCGACTTGGGAGCGCGAAGAGGATTTGAGGAAAGAGTTTCCAAACCTATTCCTTAGCTAGCCTTAAATCTCGGGGACGAGATTCTATTAAGGGGGGGAGGTTTGTAACACCCCAAAATTTTGCTTTCTTAAATTCATGTGTGATTTGGCACTTTGGTGAATTTTTGGAATTTTCTGGAATTTATTTGGAATTTATTTGAATTTATTCCATTTTAAAATAATTAAAGAATTTAATTTTTCAAATAAAGTTTTGTTGGAAATATTTTATTTGAGTCCCAAATGCCCTAAAATATTTTCCAGAATTTTTTTGGAATTTTTCTGAGTCTTTTGCTATTTTCAATGAATTAAATAAATTACTGGAAATTATTTTAATTATTAAATCGCTGGAAAATCGAGTCGGGTCAAGTACTATTCATCCAACCGGACTCGAGTCCGAGTCAGACTCGAGTCCGACCTGAGCCACGTGATTCGGTCGAACCGCGTCCAAACCCTAACCATTGTGGACCGTCGGATCAAGATCCAACGGTCAGGATCCGCGCCGCACCGTTCGATCGGATCCGATCCGGATCCATGCGGGCCAGGCCATCGTGGCCGTGGATCGCGCCACGTGGACGGTGGAGGCATCGTCTTCCCCGGCCGGATCCGGCCGATCGCCCGCCGTGTGGGCATAGGGCTCCGCCCTACGCGCGCATGCCGAGGCTATTTAAAGCTCCGCGCCGCCTCCGAGGTCCGCTTCAACCGTGCGCACCTTTTGCCCCACCTCTCGAAACCCTAGCCGCTGCCGTTCGTGCCCGATTGCTCGCCGGAGTTGGTTGGGTCTCCACGGTGGTTTCCGCTGTCTTCCGCCGTATCCAGCGCCGCTCCGTCGACACCAAGCCCGGATCCAAAACCCCCTCACCGAGACGCACCGACCGAGATCACTCACCTCGCCGGAGAACGCGTGGAACGCCGTTGCTGTGGTCATCTTCCTCGGTCCCGGTCAGCCGGCGCCGCCACCTCGCCATCGACGCTCGGGAGCTCCCTCGCCCGTTCGATCTCCATCTGTCGGTTGAGGTGAGGCCACGTCGCCGTTACTGTTCCTAGCGCCGGATCTAATCCTGGCCATCAGATCTAAATCGGGCGGTGTAGATTAGATTCAGCTCAAACGGTTGGATCTACTAAGGACCGTTGGATCTAGATCCAACGGTGGTGATTGAGCCTCGTGGTTTCTTACATCGCACGCGCTTAGATAGATCTCGACCGTCCGATCCGAATCGAACGGCCACGATTATGCCACGTAGCTTTAGCGCCAAGACCGCGGCGAAAGACGTGGCCGCCGACATGCAGTTCGCATGTCGGGCCGCACGGCCGCGGCGCCGGATCCACCATGGACCCGAGCGCGGCGTGGCGTGTCCATGGACCAGGACACGTGGTAGCACCGGGTGGTGCCACGTGGCCGATGACGCGTCATCTTTGGCGTCATCGGTGGTTCGGCCGGCTGGCGTCGGCAAGTCCACGTGGACCAATCAGATGTCGACACGTGTCATCGGCGACGCAATAAATAATTTCGAAAAGGAAAATGATTTAATAATTCGGTTTAATAATTGATTTGAATTTCAAAACTTCAAACGCTTATAACTTTTATGCGTTTCAACTCCGATTTGAACGATTCAAATTTCTAAAAATTCATAAAATTGAGATCTACCTAAATATGAATTTTATTTAATTTTTGGACTAAAGTTTTTCTCTGTAAAATTATTTAATTGATTATTTAAACTTTAAATAATCATAACTTTTGCATTTTAACTCCAAATTTGACGATTCCAGCTTTCTAAAAATTCATAAAATTATGTTCTCTCTGTTTATGGATTTTATTTGGATGTTTGGACACTTTTGCCTATTGTTTATTCGTGTATTGCTATTTGCACGCTTTTACGAGTAGACGTTGAAGTCTTGGGAAGGATTCAAGGAGAAGTATTGACTCAGGATCCAACTCAAGACCAAGAACAAGTACTTTTGAAGGCAAGTTGTGCTTTGACCATGTTGATCCTATTTCAAATCTATTTTGATTTAACTTATTGCATGCTAGTTCAATTAGAAAATACTTTATTTAAATATGGGAATTAGATAAATGCCAAATTCTTTGTATGACACCTTGATTACTTAAGTATGTGCCATGACCCTTGTCACCCTAGTTGTGGTTTACTAGTTGGACATTATTAAATTGCCAACATGGGTTTTAGACCGTTGTAGTATCTTTGCTTAGACACCTTTCGTGCTCATGACATGATTTTGGACAATCAAATGTTAATATTGACTTAATGAGATATTGAACCTGTTTTGGAAAGGTATCATGTGATGTTGATGGCACGTGGTGCATGGTAATCAAGCGGGGTTTGATAAATAGTTTTTCGACCGGGCATGTGGCAAGAATAATCAGTGGGCCGGTTGTGGCATTGGGGATGTTGATTTGGTTCTTCGGTAGTCTTGCCTGGTCACCCTAAGGACTTAACCTTGCAAGCCTTTGAACGGGTCTAACGTGCAACCACATGTCTCGTAATGGGACGGACCTAGTTGACTAAGTTGCTAATAACGCACTGTGGGACCTCAGGAGGTCAACTACACCCTTTGTGTAAGTTGTGCGGGGAGCGCATCGGCCGAGGCCAGTACCCATCTAACAGTTGATTGGCCTAAACTTCGCCTTAGCTAAGGGAAGGGTTAGTGTGCAATCACTTGGGAGGACCACTTGTATTGTTAGAAGTTTCCGAAAGACTTTGTTACGGGAACTCGCCTTTGTGGTGTTTGACTGTATCTTATGGGTAAAGTGCATAACCTCTGCAGAGTGTACAATCTATTCGAATAGCCGTGTCCGCGGTATTGGACATCGCTCGGGAATTACAGTCAAGGGTTAGATTTTCTCAAAAATAACTTGGATCTGAAAGGTTGGGTTGGATTAATAATGACCTTGATGGAAATGTGGATTAGGATGGGAAAGATGTTTATTAAACTCCTTGAAAAGTTATCTATGCTTTACTTGTTTCTACTGCTTTCGAATCTACTTATGATACTTGTTAAATGTCAAGCATCGCAAATATACCTTGAGCTATTCCTTTGTACCAAGCCATGCATATAGTATATTAGCTTGCATTCTGTGCATGACTTGCGAGTACCAAGTACTCACCCTTGCCACAATACAACACCGCTTGAAGAGGAGACTACACCACTTTGGAGGAGGAGCTCAGGAGGAACCATCTACTTAGGAGCGAGCCCGGTCGGTTACTGTGGTATCTTGGATGGCGCCACGAAGTTATTTGATTTTCCGCTGCTACTATTTCTCTCTTAATAAGTTTCGCCCTGCGAGGCATACATTTGTAACTTGACCATAAGGTCGAGTAACCAGTTTGACTATTTAAATAAAGTACTTTATTAGTATCGAGTGGTATGATTGTGATATTTACCGATGTTAAGACTGTGTGCACTAGCGCGTTCCTGGACTAGTGCTGAATACACAGAGGGTCCGGATTTGCAAATTCGGGGTCCCGACATGACGTCGGTGTCTACATGTCGTTTAATAAGAATATGTCAAATAATAACTTTTAATAAGGGCAAAAAGAAGTCAAATGTAAAATCAAATAAAAATTTCTTCATAAAACAGGAGTGGTTTAGGGTTAGGGTTTCATGAATTTACTTGCGCTTGTGATTAACAGTTTAGGGTTTGGACACAACGATGCTACTTATTTTTTATAATTTGACTATTCTTCATGAATTCAAGAGGCTCGAATTATGTATTTAAGTATGTTTAGTTTTGAACTCAAGACACTAAAATTGTTTGGATTAAATAAATTAAGACATATAGTATCATGTGATGTAACATGTACAAACTTAATGGTACACCCTAAGTATTTTTGTAAAATGAGGTTGTGCACTATAAAATTAACACATAGAAATTGGTTTCACCTAATTTGTACTTTATTTAAACAAGTTATGCCATTTTTAATGTTTAACACGTTGAAAACAACCCTAATTGGAAAATGATACAAACTAAGGTAAAATTTAAATTTTTTTGTATATTCAGATTTCTTATGACATAAGGATTCTGATGGGACTTGTCTTACTCAAATTGGATTTGATTTGTACACATTTTGTATTAAGCACATTTCAAACCTACACTTTAAATTTGAATTAAAATTTTATCCATTGATCAAAACTTAAATATTTTTCCATATTAAGAAACTAGATGATTTATCGTGAATTTAAAAACTTATTTCATCAAATTTGGAGCTATGGTTCAAAATATATGACTATTTGAATTCAATCGGTTTTGGAAATTGAACCAAAATAGCAAAATACGTCTTCAATATTGGAAAACGCCTTTCACTTTTTGGCACACGCGCATTTGAACTTTGGGCACAACCACTAACAAAGTAGGTCCACTGGTCAGTGGCTTGCGCACGGGCTGACCGATCGAGCCCGCTCATCGGTGCATGCGATGCGTGAGTGTGCCTGACAGTTGGGTCAAGTTGGCAGTGAACGCAAGCGAGTGCAAGTGGTTGACATCCATGGCCCACTGATCAGCCTCACAGTGCAGGGGAGGTGTGGCCAGAGCTCGCCCGCTGACTAGGTGGGGTCGAAGGCCGGTGGTCATGGGCACGGGGAAGCTTCAACGTGACCGTGCGCATCTAGGGGAGGAATTGGCTAGGGTCAGTAGTGGTCGGAGTTGGGTCAATGGCAGTGGCTGGCGGCGGCGCCATGGCCAGTTGGCCACGACAAGGAATGGGTCTTGTTTGCCCAAAATTAACTGTTGGGTGAGCAGCTATGAGGTTCACTAAGCGAGATTCGAGAATTCACCGAGAAGATTATACCTTAGGGTGTCTTGCCGATGATTGGCCGGAGATGGAGAAGACGTGCATCATGGAGGGAGGTCTACGGTGGTTGAGATTCAAATTAGTTGGGGAGTTTTCCTCGGGAGTGGAGGGAGTTGCTTTGGTCGAAGGGAATGGGGATGCGTGGAAGAAATGGAACCGAGATTTGGTGGCAGCGGTGATGTGGCCGGAGAGGAAGAAGGAAGCGAAATCGGGTGGCTATGTTTCAGGAGGAAGCTTCAAGGGACATCATGAAGCGCTATGGAAGCTTATGCTATGCTTAAATAGACCATTCAGGCGGTTTGGACTCGGGATTTCGTTGAACATGGCGTACGACGGTAATAGCCATGATGTGAAAATCACGGGCATAGAACCAACGCACGTTATGGGCTCCCAGTCCAGGTGGCAGCGGCTTGTCCGATACTTGATGTGGCCTCAATTTGCATGGAGCTGCGGCAGGAACGGACAAAGGCAGTGAGGTGGTTGCTAGAGCTCGGTCGGTCGGTGAAAGAGTGAGGTAGAGGGGAGGAGAGGCGAGGGAGGAGGAAGGACTGATGTGTGGGCGACGGGTCCACGTGTTAGTGAGAGAGAGGAGAGAATGACTGTGGGTCTAGCTTGAATGGGGCTACCTGGCATGGGGAGAAGTGGCTGGTGGACTGGGCATTAAATGGGTGGGCCCCACATGTCGGTGAGAGGAGAAGAAAATTACTTAAAATTTTGAGTAAGTTTTCTACTCGTTGTAAAAATTTGAGTTACTTAAAATTTTAAGTAAGTTTTCTACTCGTTGTAAAAATTTGAGGTAAAAACCACTTGTAGATTAGTTATTAAAATTCTAACAGTACGGACTGTTCCAGATTTTAGTTTCAGTACATTATTTACTCGAGGGTCCAAACTAAATTAGTAATTTTTGAAATTTTTTTGGTAAAGTTTGGGATGACTTTGGTATACTTGCATAAAACTTTCTGATTTAATACTTAAGTAATTATTTTCTAATAAATCTCTTAAACAGATTTTCAGAATTTTAGGTTTTCAATTTATAAAATGGAATATGCATTAAATATAATTATTTATTTTTGAAAATTTTACCAGAGGTACAAATTGATATAATGAAAATTCATATAACGAGTATATGGTAAAAATTTGAGCTGTAGGGTAGCTAGGTAAAATTTTATAAAAATCTTTGGGCATACTGTTTATAGTCATATCACATTAATGAAGACATCATTTCTTTGATTAATTGGTGTCACACATATTTTGACTGCATGATATTATTTCTAGAGTTTTCTAATAATTTTATACTATTTTTTATAGATTTTTACTAATTTTTTTACTTTTATCTTTTTACTAAATCAATTTAAATGACTTTTCATTAAGGAAAATTCCAAAAAGACAAATAAATTCAGAAAATTCAATAAAAAGACAAACACGTGTTTTAGAATTTCATTTTCTTCTTTATTTAAATTTTGAGATGTTACAAGGTTTTAATAACACAATCAATTTTCGATCCCAGATGCTTGACTTTCTATTTTTCGCAGGAAATCACACAGACACAATATCTTTATGAGAGTTTAGAGCTAGTCCTATTAAAGTAAAGTTAGCCCTGATAAATTCTGGCTAATTGCAGCTTACTTCGGTTCATCCCGGGAAGCTGGAGCTTACAGTCCTACTTTGATGCTCCTGACCTAAGTCAACAGGTCAAACATACGAGTGTGTGAGAGGCTCTGACGTACTTGGGCCGGGGCCGACGTAGCCTAGCCTAGTTCGATCCAGTCACTTTTATGTTACCAACTTACGATGAAACTTTCACGTAAATTTGGATGTTTGTTAACCCCCATCACTTCACCCGGACTTCTCCCGCAAGTTACTGAGTTAATTAAACCAAGGCCAGCCCACGGAGGCAGCGAAGGGAAGCGAGCGAGACAAGGATGTCACCGCGCGCCACGCGAAAGAAAAACGATAGAAAAGCAAGCCAGATGACCAAGTCCCATGGCTGGCTCTAGCTCAACTCAGCTAGGCTTAGGAGGAGCTAGACTGTTTCAGAGATCAATCATGATTCATGAAGGCCGAGAAATACTTAAATCCACTGAAAGTGGCTGCAGATGCACTCCATTCGCAACCTTGCGGTGCTAAAATAACTTCACTAGAAACTATGACGCCCACCGATTAAGTTTTAAGTAGTCAGTTAACTCCACCGTCTCACCCCTTCTCCCACAATATATAGCAAATGAGGATAGGGCGTGAGACCCAGCCCTAAGGTGTTTTTTAGGTTGAGGTCTGAGGTCCTTGAATCAAGGTCGATCGATCGTAGCCTGCATGAATCCAATCATTTCATCTTTAGCAAGCACGTAATTAATGCAGAAAATAATCAGATCTACTAGAAGGCCCGTGTGGTTATAAATACGTATACCAGATGCTGTTAAATTAAAAACAACATAAGGTCAAAAAAAAATACTTGCACGTATTCTGAAGCATCCAACGTGATCTTCACAGCTTCACAACGTAAAAAAGGAGGCACACTCGCTTATTAACTTTATATTTAGCCGCTGTTAATACGAGCAGTCCTCCCACAGAACGGAGAGCACAGTAGAACGGGACAGGTGCTCTCTCCCGTTCCTTTCTCCCTTCACTGACCGCCGGGGCCCACGTGCCACCACTATAAAAACCCCCCGAAAAAACGTTACCGAATCCAGCCAAGCCCGCGGAGGCAGCGAGAGAAAATATCACAAATCACACCAACATCACAGGCGAAGGAAGGGAAAAAAAAACAAAGCAAAGCAAAGCAAGAGGTCGAAAAATATAACCAAACCCCACGCCCACCCATCTCTCCTTCATTCCTGCCTCGCCTCCTCCTCCACCTCCTGCCTCCCACCCCAAATCCCAAACCCTAGGCCCCCAGATCCCACCCCCGTGGCCGCGCGCCGCCCAATCGCCGCGCCATGCGGATCCGCAAGTGCGCCTCCCGCCTCCTCGGTTCCGCCTACTCCTCCGAGCCGCCCACCCCGGCGCCCCGATTCGAGCTCCCGCTACCGCCGGCGCCGCCCCCGCCGCCTTACCCCGGCGCCGGCCCCGAATCCATCTCGGGGGGCGCCGGCTTCGCGGCCGCGACTGCCTCCGGAGAGCCTTGCGAGCTCAGCCGCTCGCCGTGGGACCTTATCGGCGAGCTCGACCTCTCCGATCCACAGGTCAGTGCCCCATCCACTGCCTTCCCCTCTCCCTGCCCCGCCGCTTCTATTCCGCTCTCCTTTGCTCTGTAAGGCCTGCGCTTATGTAGCTCATCGGTTTTGGGGAGTTTCCGTTGGGTTCTAGCGGCTCGCGCGGTCTGGTCCGTGCATGTCGCTAGGGTTCATCCGCGGCTTTGAATGCGCGGGTAGGGGGTGGTTTCGGCGGGAGGAGCCCGCCTGATCGAGGTCTACGGCGCGTTAGCTACCCTTCCCTCGTGGTAATTTGAGGGTGGCGGCGCGGCTAGGGTTGGAATCGCGGAAATGGCGGCCGGGTCGAACCCTAGATCCACGCCCCCATTTCGGCACAGTAGGTGGCTGGGGGAAGCGTCTGTACGTGCTGTTGTTTTGATTAATCTGTATTTTGGATCGATTAGGAGGAGGACCTAGTCGGGAAGTACTTCATCCATGTCGCCTGCCGGGCTAGCTGGCTCTTCCCGACCAGCATCCCGGCCGCCGCCGTCATCAACGAGGAGGAGCTAACGATGGTAGCAGTCCACGAGGACAGCGCTCAGCCTCGGCATGAGGTTGCGAAGAAGCCGCCGGTGAAGAAGACAGTGGTAAAGAAGAAGGAGAAGGAGAAGGAGAAGGAGAAGAAGGATAGCGAGCCAAAGAAGAAGGCGAAGGTCAAGAAAGAGGAAAGGGACGGCGCCGAGGCCGCCGGCGGGGAAGCAGCACAAGTCTGGACGTGCAAGAAGAACGACGGCAAGAGGTGGCACTGCCAGCGGCAAGTGAGCCGGCCCAACGCCCTCTGCGACTACCATTTCGAGCAGAAGCGCTCGTACTACAACCCCGTCTCCGAGAGCCTCTCGGCTGTAGCGCCGGTGGCGGCTTTGTCAGCGTCGGCAGCCTCCAAGCCCTCCACCAGCTCCAAGCCACGTAGGAAGAAGTCGGGCGAGGCAGGCGAGGGGTTCTACTACTACACCGGGTTCGGCCCGTTCCGCACCAAGAGGCACTGCAGAAGTAGCAGCAGCATGCACGAATATGTACCCGCGAAACAAGAAGACGAGGAAGCACCACCGGAAGACCACGCTGCTCCCACTGTAGGTCAAGCTCAAGCTGATGATTCTGACCATCGGGCGGCAGCACGCGATGACGACTCTAGCTGCGGCGACATAGCCGGGATTGCTGGCGGCGACGAGGAGAGCAGCGACGACAACGGGGACTACACGCACTGCTGCAACAGCAATGGCAACGGCGAACCCCGAGCCGTCTTCAACGGTGACATCAAGAGGAAGACCCAGTGGAAGAAGAGGTGGAGGAAGCCCGTGAAGGCCCGGTCGCTCAAGTCGTTGATGTAAGCTCACACGTACGTACGTGCTTTGGTCTCCGTAGTAGAAGAAGAAGAAGGAGGAGGAGGTAGCTACTTAGCTAGGCTCGGCTCAGCTTAGCTTAGTTCGTTCCGGATTTGTTGTTGGCTTGTTGTACAAACTGTTTGACTTTGTATTTTGTTGTTTTGTTATTCCATGGTCATGTTTAATTTTGTTAGTTGGCTAGGCTAGCTAGTCTTTACTGTGTTTAGTAGCTTATCTAAGCTATGAGAGTACCGGTCCGTGTCGAAATCATAGCTTATCTATCCTTCGTTTTTTCAAATCTAGCCTCCCATGCATTTGTAAACTTGTCCCTCTCCCTTATCGCAAAAGGCGCGAAAGATGGCATCTATCTTCTGTCGTGTCGTGTCTAGAGAGCACGGAAGTTAGCTGGCATGTTGGGAGTGCATAAGCTCGCTGGCACTCCGGGAGCTCGGCCGACCGCCGGAGCAACTTGGTTCGCCGCGGCAGGGTGGTTTTCGCGCTATTTGGACGTGGCATCGAGCTCCTGCCACGCTCGCTCACTCTGCAGCAAGGGCGGCCTCAGCGTTCGCGCTTCCCAAACATACCAGGATAGGTGTTGTCTGTCGCACGGAAGAGGCTAAATTTATAAATGCATGTGTAGGAGTTAGATTTTTTTTTTTTTTTAAAAAAAGAGATACATGATCCAGATAAGCCATGTCTTCATTCGTGATGTCTTCCTTTTTGGGTTGGAGAGCAAGTTAATTATTATATGTTCCTCCAGGGAGCTTGTTTATGTATGGATCTTTCGTATGATCGCCCGTTTGGGAGGCAAATTAAACGTTTCGGGCATGCATATAACCGCTCTTCAAGCAAAAGTAGGCTCTCATTGGCCCACGAATCGAGATGGGGATCAACTAATCCAGCGTGCAGCACAGTAGCACACACGTGGACAGTTGGTGATCAGTTTGGTTTAAATTAATAGGGGTTCAAATTAGGCAAATGTTGATCAGTTTGGGAAGGCCGGAGTACCTAGCACGCACGATCGATAATGCTCTGCATGGCTAAATTAAAGGCTTGTTCGAGAGATCTATTCCTCATATCCATATAGATAGGCCGCGAATTTAAACTAAATATCGATCGATTTACGTAGGTCCTGACAAAAAAACTTCCAAATAAGACTCAAAGATAGATTACTGTGTAGCCGAAAAAAAGGGGTCAAATTCAGGCACCGGCCAACTTTTGACTCGTATATCATGGGTGATCTCCCCCTCGATCAAGCAGCAGCGATTCCGCGGATACTCGCGCACGTCGTGCGAACTAGCTGCCCACGCGCGGTCGGGTTCAGCCGGAGGAAGAAGGGGAAAAAGTCGAGTCGGCACACGACCGGCTGTCGAGCTGCCGGCCACCGGCCACGTCGGTCGCACCGCTTCCTCAGGCCTTACTGTTGGTGGTGCCAATCTCCAGCCCACGAGGCCGCTCGCTTGGGCTGCAAGGTTAGCTGGGTCGCCCGCTGCGTGAAACTGATCCGCGTGGGCTGGGCGGCGTTGGCTGGCCGACAGAAAACGATCGAGTTGACTACTAGTGTAGAATCTGTAGATTCCTCTAAAAAAAGGCTGCTGCTATCACGCACACCATGGAAAGCCACCGTTTTCTCCACATGAATGTGCTCGACCGACCACACTAGAGTACGCCACAAGGATCAACTCTCTTGGGATGTAAGGATCGAAGTTGATTTTCCTTGAAGGTGTGGCGAAGTAGGCGCTACTGTGGCATGAACGGAGCGAGCTCACGCGCCTCTTGTCGTGTGGTGAGTCCACACCTCTTCACCACGGAGCGCAGGGGACGAACCAACGGCAAACCTCCACTCGTCAGCTCTGTCGTACGGCACATCCCCAGCCTTTTCGGTTCTTCACGTCCCAGCGCTCGGCAGTCCGCGGCAACCACGCTGTTTACAGAAATATACCAGTCTGCCTACCATCTCGTTCTGGCGAGATCGAGTGCCAGCAACCGGCAATGATCGTCGTCGATCACCAGCAGAGACAGAAAAAACCCACGGAGAGATTTGATCACAAGGAACATGGCCAAAAGCCAACCCGAGAAGAGCAAGACATTGCCAAATAGCAATCACTTCGTCCTCCTTTCTTTTTTCCTTGCCTACTTTTGCATCGGGTTCTAGATTTCCTCTGAAAAGGCGTCACGGAATTTGCCCAACAATTATCTGTAGTTAGCTAGTGGATCAAAGCTACGCAAGCAAAATCGATTCAAGCATCAGGCAAACAGAGCACCGCATCCTGCTTCACGCCGGCCCGGCTCCACTGCTCCTCGCCCGCTTCCGGGAGCCCGGCTGGAACCCGCCGTAGTAGTAGAACCCGTCGTCGCCGCCGCCGTTGCATCTCGGGTTAGGCGTCGTCGAAGCCGCGTCCGGCAGGTTCTTAGCCTCCGCCTCTTCCGCATCGTCTTCGTTCTCCACCTCTGCGGGCTCCTCCTTGGTGGGCTCCGATATGCTGCCGTGATTCTTCTTCCTAGCCCTGCGCTTGCGCTTGCGTGTCGACCACGCGATGTGCCGGTCGCAGAACACGTACCCCGGCACGGCCGGGCTCTTACAGCGCCACTGCTTCCCGTCGTTCCGGCTGCACCTGGCGGGGCGCGTTGGTGCGCCGGCGCCCTGCCGCTCCGGCTCCTGCTCCAGCTCCGATTTCGGCATGTCCATTGCGCTGCACAGGCATAGGGAACCCAAATCTTAGCGAGCCCACCCCAAAATTTCGCGCAGATGCCTGAGCAGCCGAGCAGAGGAGAGTGGTTTTAGCATGCACCTGTCCTTGGAGGCAGCCCGGGCCTGGTCGTCTTCTTGGTTGCCGACTCCAAGGTGGCTCACTTTCGTCTCCTCCTCCTCCTGTTTCTGGGGTCTGTGCTGCTGCATCCAAAATGGCAACCGACGGGTGAGCGCAGGAGGATCAACTCCACCATCCGTGCAGAACGATTGCCCAATCAGAGACGAACAAAACCCAAACCCAAGAACACGCTAAAGAGCAAAACCTGTCACCCGCGACGCGACGCGGCGCGCACAGTACATGGGCAGGGGCAGGCGGCATCTCACCTTCGGCTGCGGAGGCGGCGGCGGGGAGGCGACGCGCGCCGGCTCCGGTCCCGGCGAGGCGGCCCTGGCCGGCGTGCGCTTCCGGATCCTCATGGGCCCGCGCCGCCGGGCTCCGGATCGTGCGAGATGGGCTCGTGTCCTGTTCTCCCCTCTCCCTCCCTCCTCTACGCGTCTCTCGTCTTGGGCTCTTTCTTGCCTGCTTGATCTGTACTACTTTCCTTAGGGCGAAGGCTCTCGCCAGTCGCCACTTGGCCAGTAGTTGCTTGCTGTCGTACGCTCTAGCTTTCCCTGCCTGCTTCCCATTTTATCCCCGCGTTTTGGTGGTTATTTACCCGCCTGGCCCCCTTCCCATCCCACCGTATCCCTCCGGTCGTGCCGTGCGCCTGCGCGTGCGGAAGGGACGGGGAATGTTCATTCGTTCGGCTCGGCCAGCTGCGCGGCCGCAGAGAGGATCTGGGAGGAGTGGGCGGGCGGAGGCGGTCGCCGGCGACTCGGCGGTCCGGATGGGCCGTCAAGTCCGCGGGATTGGGAGGTCCGGTGAGTCGACGGTGCTGACCGTCTACTTCTCTGCGCGGCGTCGGCTGCTGCAGCGCACGCACTCCGTTGTGATCTGCGGGTGCAGTCGACTGTAGGAGCGCTGTTTTCTCGAGGAGTCGGAGGACGCGGCTTCCTTCCTTTTTCCTGTTTCTCTCCGTCTCCTTTTTTTCGGTTGCTGTTTTGGGTAAGCACGGCTCGATTCCAGGACAATTGCTCTGGGGTTGGGGCTTCGCATGGTAGCAAAAAAAATGGCGAATGGATTTATATAGGCGCAGAAAGATCTTTGACGTGTTGTGAATCCAAGGATACCGTGAACCTCATTGCGCACAGGAAATGGGTTCGGTGAATCGACCGTCTAAGGTCTCTGCCTACTACGCTATAGCCACTCTTCTGCAGCACAAATTAGTATTCGTTCAGGGCTGTTGGGGGAAGATGCAATTCAGCCGCGACACGGTCACACGCGACACGGTCACACGCGACACGCGGCCTGCAGCTACGCAGCGGAAGGAAGCGACCGACGAGGCAGTTGCAAAACGACCGCGCGCGTCACAGTAATGCCGGACTAAAGAAGGCAGCGTCTTGGATGTTTGTTTTGCGGTACCAGTACATATTGAGGGTCTATTTGGGGAGGCTGCGGCTGGGTTGAAAAGCTGTTTTTGGTTTGCTGGGCTGTAAAGCCGTTGCAGCTTGCGGCTGTGGCTTTTCTTGATATGTCGTTTGGCAAACTAGCTACTGTAGCTGTAACTTTTGAGGGGCAACCGAGTGGGCCCAAGTGAGGAGGGAGTTGGAGAGGTGGTGCCCAAACCAGAGGGAGTCGAGGAAGCGACTGGGAGGGGATACGACGGGATGAGGAGGGACACAGAGCGAGCAGGAAGACGGTCGAGCGAAGCCACAGCTGAAAAGTACCTCCCTACCAGCTGTGGCTTTTAGGGGTGCTTCACCAGAATTACCATTGCCGCTTTGGTACTGGTGTTTGGGGGGGATTTAGGCCCAAAGCTGAAGCACAGCTGAAGCGCATCCCCCCCAAACAGGGCCTGAGACTACTCTTGGACTTTTAAAGTTATGTATCATCTTTTTTATCATCTTTATCTTTTTTGTTTCCCTCTTTTCTACTAATTTCCTCCACCTCTCAACCTTCCTCTTTTGCAGGCAGAGGGTGCAACAGTAGGGATCAATCCTATACTAGGGATCATCATAGCTCCTAGGGACTAAGTGTCGGGACTTGAATGTGCAAACCGGGACCCTCTGTGTATTCTGCACTAGTCTAGGATCATGCTAATGCATAGTCTCAACATAGATGAATACGACAATCATACACAGTGGAAATATAAAGGTAACTCAATTATTGAATATAAAACTGTTGAGCGACCTTAAGGTCAATCTTACACTTGTGAGGCCTTGACGGCTTCAACTCCAAATAAGCAGCAACGGAACGAAGAACGTCGGTGAATCCCATCAATATGCCACAGGCAACTGACAACTCCTAGATATTCGCCTCTTCACGGAACTCCTCCCTCTTCGAAGATGTAGACTTCTCTTCAACTGATGATTGTTTGTTGCAGGGGGTGAGTACATAAAGCACTCAGCAAGTCATGTATAGAATGCAAGTCTATTAACTACATTAAAAGATGTAACAATTGCCTAGAGGGGGTGAATAGGCTATTTAGAATTTTTAAATGAAATTGTACTGCAGTGGAAAAGGGTTCAGAACTTCTGATAAATAATCGGGACTTCCGATATAATCGGAACTTCTAACCATGTATCGAAATATCCAATCAGTACAGAGATTTGAGAAAAGTGACAAAATTTGGCTAACTATGAATTACTTCTACTCCAACTAAGGCTGGAAACGAGCCGAGCCGAGCCAGGCTCGGCTGGGCTCGGTCAGGTAGGGAGCCGAGCCAGGCTCGGCTCGGTGAAGCAACGAGCTCGAAAGGGCGGCTCGGCTTGGCTCGGTCCTGGCTCGCGAGCCGGCTCATTGGCTCGCTGAGCCAGGCCATGGCAGCACTCAAGTCTCTAGCACTAGCATCCCAGCAGCCAACATTTGAGATTTTGAAACTTCCAAGATCAGCAAATAATATATATTTCATCAACCCATGACCATGATCAACCAAGATCACACTGATTTGGATAGGCCATCCGGCATGGACCATTGGGCCAACATCTTGTTGTGAGGCAAGACCCTTTGCAATTCGCAAGCAGTCCAGGCCAAGACAGCGCAAGCTTGATCCATTCATGTATTTGTAGTGAATAATATTAACTTACTAATTATTACTAAATAATTGTAGTTGCTTAGTTGCTCTCTATTAAACTTGTAAGAAATGGAATTGTCTCAACATCATCTTCATCATCGTTTTCCTAAAAATATAAGTTATTAGTCATACTAAATTCCCTGCATGGGCTGGACCACCGAGCCAATTTGGCTCGCTGTTTTTGCGAGCCTGGAAAATAGGCTCGGCTCGAGCTCGGTCCGAGCCACGAGCCTATGCGAGCTGAGCCACGAGCCACGAGCTTATTTTCCAGCCCTAACTCCAACTAGGTGCAAGATAAAGTGAACGATCTAGGATCAACTAGTAACTGATTAGTACTTCAGTAGAGAGAGAGAGAGAGAGTAGAACAAGATTCACAACAAGCAATTTGCAAATCAAACTAATAGACAAGAATATTTGTTCCCGGAGTTCGGATCCTTGAGGGGATCCTACGTCTCTGTTGAGGAAGCTAACAAAGAGCCAGGTCTATTCCAACCCTTTTCTCCCAAAGATCGGTCACACTTGAGATTCGGTTTCACTCTTGATTTCTTCCCTTTCGGAGGTGAAATCAACCTTCATAAACTTCTCATGGCTACCCACAATCTTCGGGATCTCGTGAGTGATGCCTAACCTTCTAGGAGCCCTCAATCTTCAAGAATAACAAATGCAATGTGGTTTTGATCTTGGAAACGAACTCTAATGCTCAAGATGAATTTGCTATCTTTTGCTCTTGCACTAGATCCCTCTTTCACACCTCACTCTCCAAAAGATCACTAAGGTCAAAGAGGAGGAGACAATGAACTTCAAGAATGTGTATTGGATGCTCTAGTGTTCAGCCAACAAGGAGAGAGGTCATAAAAGAGGGGGTGGAGGTGCATTTATAGGTTAGGGTAAAAACTAGCCGTTATGCCTCAACTCAGCCGCATATCGGAACTTCCGATACAAGCATCGGAACTTCCGATGTGACTAATTTTCTAGAATTCAACACACTCCAACGGTAAAAAATACTACACATCGGAACTTTCGATTTCTGCGATCGGAGTGTCCGATATTTCGAGAGAGACTCCTTACGAATTTTCTTAAGTCTACATCGGAACTTCCGATTCACATATCGGAACCTCCGATATTTCCAGAGAGTGCCTCTATTTGATCTAACACTAATCGGAATGTCCAATTTAAAAAATCGGAATGTCCGATCTGTCCAGAGATCACCCTTTTTTGATTTTAAGCCTGATCGGATCATCCGATGCTACAAATCGGATCATCCGATTTGTCCAGAGAGACACATATTTAGATTAAAGACCTAATCGGAATATCCGATACCATTTGTTGGAACATCCGATTTAATAAAAGGGCTTCGGACTAAGGGACAACTAGACACTGGAACTTCTGATAGATCGGAACATCCGATAAAACATCGGAACATCCGACCTAGACTTTAAAAGAACTCTAATCTGGTGAATGTGCCGAGACTTGTGTCTCACAACTAATTTTAGCTAGAATTAATCTAAGCATAGAAACAAGTCCTTGACCATCCACATTGCATCCCTCTTAATAGTACGGCAAACCTATTTACTCAACAAAAATGTAAAATTAAATCTGAATGAGGTCGTTCTCTTCCTTGTCATTTTGTAGGGTCCCCATTATTCTTAGATGATCTCCTTTTAGAACTTTCACCTGTTCATTTACTTGTCAAACACATTAGTCCATTTAATCGTTTGTCATTAATCACCCAAAACTCATTTAGGGGCCTAGATGCACTTTCATGCATGCATGGCTTATTCTAAATGAATGGCTAAGTGGTTATTTTGCAATAAACAACATTCACAAATATTCATAATAGATTGTAAAGCAGTAAAACAAATAATAACAGTAATAAGTTTCACAGTTATTTCACAAGTAAATCATTCCACATCCTTAACCAGTTCTCACTTTTCCACAGGCAACTTGCCTCCAAGCCCATGTTCAATTTTATGAAAATCTAACCCTTGACTGTAATCCCCGAGCATTGTCCAATATCGCGGATACGGCCATTCGAATAGATTTTACACTCTCCAGAGGTTATACACTTTACCCACAAGATACAATCAACTAATCACGTCAGTCGTGAATCGCCATATAAGAATATGCGAATGAGCGATCATAATAAAGCCTTTACAATGCTCCTTCTAGACCCAGTACTGCCCGCTAAGGTTTCAACACTGAAGGGACTGGTTACCACACTCAGGGGCCCCTCTTACGCCATGTGAGTCCACCCGTACACCCGGGTCTCACACCACCACGACAGTACCAAAATCTAGACATCACAAATTAATCAGCTAGGTCTGTCCCATTCCAGACTTGTGGTTGTATGTTTGGCTCAGTTCAAATTCTTGCAAGGTGAAGTCCTTAATTGACCGAGGCAAGACTTCTAACACTCGATATTTGGCACACGGCCCTCACATCACTGTTCAACCCATTTGCCACATAGGCCCACCTAGCACAAAGTCTCTTGCCATTTGCCCCAGTCCAAATTATTTCCCACCCCAGTGATTATAGTGCAACACATGCCAATAATACTCAACATCTATGTAGACCTACACAGGCTTCTACATATCAATATCATCATGTGACATTCTCACACTATCTAAAAATACATTCCATAGTCCATTAACCAGTATTCTGTTTGCATTCCAAAGTTATATCAATGGTACGAAGCATGGCTAAGCAAACTACTGTCGGTCTAAATAACCCATGTTAGCAAATTATTTATGTCCAACTATTATTCCATAATCTAGGGTGACAAAATGACTTAGGGTATACAATAATTAAATAAGGTGGCATAATTCAAGTGGGTGTGTAGCTATTCTCAAATTAATTGAAAGCATTTTAATTTAAACTCGCATGCAATAATTTAAAACAACATAAATTTCAAAAATGGGATCAACATGGTCAAAGCACAACTTGCCTGGCCCTTGCTATTTTTGTTGCTCTTTATTCTTTATCTTTGATTATGGATCTTCGATCTTCAATCTTCACTTCCTTGATCTTCAGCTCCTTAGAACGACTTTCTGACGACACGTCTAACAGTAAAGAAACACAAATACAACAAAACTCAAAAGACAAATCAAATAAACTCCAAATTGAGAGCGGATATTATTGGGTCACAACGGCTTAGATGAATTTAGGAACTTGAATGGATTAGATTGAAGATTGGGCAAAAGAGAACGAGCTTTCGGAAAATGCCCCGAAAAGAGAAAGACCGATAACTGAGAAAGAAAGAATAGTATTCCATAGAATATTTCTCCTGAAGTTATTATCTTGATTGGACAGACAATGACATATGGGCTCTCGGTCTATAGACCGGGTCCATAAAGATATGTTAGTTCACAATGAACTAAACAGATGCTCGATGTTAACTTTTGTTGAGCATATGGCCAATGGTCTATCGACCAAATCCACGAATGATTTCCAAGTCAATGGCAAATTCGATTTTTAGGGATAAGACATGGACAAGTGGGGTCGACATCCACTACGATTCGATTTGGGGTTCAGTCATACATTAATGAAGAGGTTTAATGATGATAAGGTAGTGATGACATGATTACTAGGTAGCGATGTCGATGTAGGATAAGATGGAGCACCAATGTTTTTACTACAGTTGACGCGATGAGAAAGATCTCAATGATAGCAACACGACTCACGATGAACTCAGACCATCGAACCGGTGTTAGGTTAAGGTTTTGGTTCAGCTTTGTGGATGATATGAAGACGAGGCTAAACTCACATGTGATGAAGACGAGGCTAAACTCGCATCAAGACGATAGAAAAGATGATGACATCGCACTAAAGCTTTTGCTTGTATGCATGCATGGGACGATAGCGAAGCGAGAACAGCGAAGCGTTAACGGCGAAGCGATAACAGGACACTCATGAAATAATAAGGTGTCAACCGTCAGTACAAAGATATGGTAGCGAGGTTATGATATGGCTCAAGATTGATTTGTGGCTGTGGGGTTTACATGTCATGACACAACGTCAACGACAAAATAGATCTAGGGTTAGGTTAGGGTTTAAGAGAAACGACTCACAGATAGATCCACTTGGCTTATGGATGGGATAGGTAGGGTCGGCTCTGCAATAAAATACTACCAAGGATGGCTAACCAAAATAGGATCCGATACAAAAGGGACTAGATCGAAAGACAACGGGTAGATTCTAGATTATGGCTTTGACAGCAACCGTGGACCAAATGAACTCTGAAGATGGGCAAAACAAGGAATAATGACCTACTAGACAAGATCACACGGCCAAGGCGAACTAAGATGGTTGGCAACAAAAGACGGCGCGAGGCGGTGACAATAGTCGACGGCTAACTAATATTAAAATTTTTGGAGGATGGAACAGCAAAGGGGAAGTGAGCACCACGTAAAATGCGACGAGACAAACTCAACGGTATAGGCGGATTTGGCGGCAACCCACCGGATAGATCACAAACTACCGATAAACTGCTTTTGAAGCTAATAGATCAAACGGTCATAACTATTAAAATAATGCATGAAACCTAACCAAATTTTACAGAGAGCTATATGGGACCCTAAGGCACAATGTGATGTGAACGGATCTGAGTTTTACCTTCTGGATCAATGGGGAACGCGCGATGAAATTTCCTGCTGTTTGAACGCAGTGTAATATGGAAATATTGAATTTTCTACGAAAATCCCGTGGACAAAACCTTGAGTTAGAGTGAGCACCATGTAGAGAACATCAAGATGAGTCTACAGTAAAACAATCACGATCAAATTCGCAAAAACAAAGGAGAACGTGCGATGGCAAGATTTGAGGTTGAAACGGCCGTAAATTTTGATTCCGTGGGTGAAATTGCATCAAATTTGAAAGAGAGATAGGTGAGAGTACATGGCTCAAAGTGACGCAAACGGATTTTGGAAAAACTCACTGAGATGACGGGGAACGCAATACCAAGTTTGGCCGATGTGGGGCTGCGCTCCGGAGGGTCATGGCGGCGGCTCTAGGGTTTTGGAGGTGTATTGGAGGTTGGATATGCGTGGGAGGGGGTCATGACACTCTTAGATAGGCTTGAAAAGTCGGACCATGCAAGGAAACACGAAGAAAAAAGGATTTGGATAAAAAAACAGCACAGATCAAACACCTGGCGTGCAATAAACAGTGCTGGGCAGTCCTAGTAATGTTCACAGCCCTTTGTAGCGATTTTCCAATAAAAAGAATTCTAAAAATTAAACTAATTCATTTAGGGCAATAAAAATACCAGAAAAATTCTAGAAAATAATTTGAGATATTTTGAAATCAATTAAAATATTTTTAGCAGAATTTCAAATAACTCAATAAATTCAAGAAAAGCAAAAATTGGGATGTTACACTAAGCCCCTAGCAAAAGAAAAGTACAACAAAGTCTCTATAAATCTATAAAGGACACATCTGGACATTGTTAGAAGGAGAAACTTTTTACTACATCAATAATATGTCCCCACTCACTTCGTTGTGATTCGCGGGTGCAATCGACAGTAGAAGGATTATTTTCTTGGGGAGTCAGAGGCAGGGTTCACAATTTCGCGGTAAACCGCTCGGTTTTTGCGAAAACCGAACGTACCGAGCCGGCTCGGTAATTGAAACCGAGCGGTTTACAGCCCAAATTCAAATCCAAATTTAAAAATTTCAAAAAATTTGAGAAAATTTGTTGAAAAAATTCCTAAATTAGTATTAATTCGTATATTACCAGTGGTGAAAAAACTTTTCAAAAAAAATGATGTTTGGAGATGTTTTAGAGGTATTACAAATAATAAAAATAGAAAAATCAAAAAGAAAAAGAAAAAGGTGGCATGTGGGCTGCTTGGAGATGTTTTAGAGGTATTACAAATAATGAAAATAGAAAAATCAAAAAGAAAAAGGTGGCATGTGGGCTGCTTGGAGATGTTTTAGAGGTATTACAAATAATAAAAATCAAAAAATCAAAAAGAAAAAGAAAAAGATCATGCAACAATATTATACTAGTATATATAGCATACATACTATCCGTAGCCCCGTAGGTAATATTTCATTTGCATATTTCATTTCACTGTAACTTTATATTATACTAATATAGCATCCATACAGGTCCAACATGGCCTATGCCTACTTCACAACTTCAATTAAAAAGTATTATAACGTAAATAGTGTTGACAATTGAATGGTAATGAAATTGCTACGTGGTTATGTAAATATGTATCTTTGCACCTGTGTGATTGCAATATTGCAATGAAAGATTATTTATTGATATATTATTTTGAAATTTCTAATTTACAATTTCTAAATGTCTAAATTATAGCAGTTTTTCCCCTCATTTTTCGCGGTTTTTACCTAAATCGATCGGTTTTTCGCTCAAACCGAGCGGTTTCTGTTTTCTCGGTTTACTTCAAAAACCAAGCAGTTTTTCATCAAAAACCGCAGTTTTCTCCCAAAAAATTGCGTGAGTTTGACCCGAATTCAAAATGATTTGAAATTGCAAACCATTCGGTTTTTCCCGATTTTCGCACGGTTTTTCACGAAAACCGGTACCGCCGGGCTAGCGAAATTAGGGTTCGAAACGGCTTTGTGAACCCTGGTCAGAGGACACGGCTTCCTTCCTTTTTCCTATTTCTCTCTGTCTTTCTTCTTTTTTCGATTGCTGTTTTGGTTAATGCATAACTCGATTCCAAAGCAATTACTATGGGGATGGGGCTTCGCATGGTAGCAAAAACTGGCGAATGGATTTATAGGTGCAGCTTTTGATGTGTCATGAACAGGTTTAACTAAACCGATTTAGGATTAAAAATCAAAGTCCTAGTAGTATCAATTTATCACAAAAATTGAATGAAAACCATCAAAAACCAAAGGATTTTGAAATCAAACGTTTTGAAAAAAATGGCAAATTGACTAGCGAATTGACCTTTTTTCATCCAATTTTTTGACCGATATTTTCATCGAAAATCGCTCGATTTTTCACTAATTTTTGACCGATTTATGTGACATAAGTTTTTCTAAATTTTTTTATTTTTTTTTAAATTTGACCAGTTTACCGATCGGTTTAGAGTTTCAAATCAACTCGATTTGATCGATTTTCGCGACCGAACTCAGGTCGTGAATTTTATTTTGTCCTTTCTTTTCCAAGGATACTGTGAACTTCATTGCGCACAGGAAATGGGTTCAGTGAATCGAATGACTAGGGTCACTGCCTACTACGCTATACTCACTCTTCTTCAGCACATATTAGGGTATGTTTGTATTTATTTTGGATTCTGAATTGTGGTTATAAAGAAGCTGATTCTCTAAAAGTTATAATTCAAAAATACATATGGGGTGGATTGTGAATTCTAGTGCATACATGTGGGCTGGATTGTGAAAATTGACTTCTAGAATCGAGCTGTTTGTTTTTATTTAGCTTTTGAGGCTAGAATCCATAATTAAAAGCAAAAACAAACATACCCTTAGTATTCATTCATGACTGTTGAGGAAAGATGCAATTTAGTCGTGACACGGCCAGACGTGGCATGCGGCCTGCACACTACTACAGATCTGTATATCACAATCGGTTCTTTTTGTTCGTCATAGTCGGTTTTGGTGGCGATACAAAGTCCAACGACAGTGATAAGGTAGATATATCACAGTCGGTTTTTAACCGACACTAATAATACATTATCACTGTCGGTTCTTTTTAGGAACCGACTGTGATATTACATGTATCATAATCGGTTTCCTCTTACAACCGACTGCGATAAGTGTAATATCACAATCGGTTTCCTCTTACAACCGACTGCGATAAGTGTAATATCACAATCGGTTCTTTTTTAGACCGATACAAATGATTACATTATCACAATCGGTTTTTTGTTGAAACCGATGGGGATAAGTATAATATCACAATCGGTTCGTTTTTAGAACCGATTCAAATTATTACATTATCACAATCGGTTTTTTATTGAAACCGATGGGGATAAGAATATTATCAAAATCGGTTCTTTATGCAAACCGATTGCGATACTAAAGATATCCCAATCGGTTCCAGTAAGAACCGATTGTGATACTGTACCTATCCCAATCGGTTCCAACAAAGAACCGATTGTGATGATGTTACTGTCCATCGTCCGAAAATGGCCTCGCATTGACAATATGACACATTCATCACAATCCACAATATTACAGAACATATACATCACAATCTACACACATTACATTAAAATTAATATTGTTTACAACTGTAATGCATCACATTCACATTCGAGATAAATTTTGTTTACACTTTATGGACTAGTATTTGCTTGAATGGTCTCTATATCTACCATCATCCGTTATAACTTCGGCCCAGCACCACCGCATAAATGGTCTCGTAATTTCTTGAGATCAGCGTTGGTTAGGCTCTTCCGGATGATATCAAGGTCCTGCAAAATAGATAGTAGTGCACTAATATATTTAAGTCTTAAATTTGAACTAAAACATGCTGATAGTATTATGCTTGTAAACAAATATCACATAGACAGTAGTGCAAATAATCTGCTCTATACCTTAGGAAAAAGATGTGAGCGACCAACCAAAATCAGCATGTAATGCATCACGTAAAAGCCGCACAGATCATCGCACCCTAGTTGATGACACTGTGAACAAAGAAACTTAAATTAGGAGACGAATTAAAAATAGGTGTTAGAAAAAAAAATCCTATGATAGACACTTGTACCTTGAAGCGCTTCCACTCGAGTTTGGTGCCTTGTTTATCATTGTGTCGGCCACGTTCAGCAACGTAAGACATGAAAGCCCTATACATTGGGAGAGATGCCATTGAGGTTAAAAATACCTAACGTAGTTCAATATGTAAAGTGTTAGGTTAGAGGAATGTACTTCTACAAAACAGGCTCGATCGCATAGTCCATCGGTCTATTTTCGAGTGAGTTCAACATGTAGACCTTGTTTTGACTCGGAACAACGACAAGTAGAACCCAATGGTTGCTTATTAAACGGTACACAATGCAAGAGAATAAGTTAATACAAGGTTGAAGTGTGTACATGTAATTGAATTGTATAGTAGTACATACTCCTGGTGGTATGGGAAGAGAATGAAGTCCTTTTTTGCCTCGTCTTGCAATGCCTGCTTGATGTATCCTGCAAGGAACTCCGATTGATACTTAGCCATGGTCGCAGACACCATCTCGGGGTCGACAAACCCGATAGGGTGTCGACCCGTCACGGCTCGTTGCCTCATGATCCTGCAATTCATGTCAATTGTTAAAAAATATAATACAAAATCAGTAAATAGTCATCTGATTGAGTATGGTGCGAGACTCACAGCGTCCAGGATAGTATGGTAGAAATATCGACGGCTTTCAAGCTGTACATAAAGTACAGGTCCTCAAAACTGACTGGGAAGGTCCCATCCTCGTTGCGGTGGACTTGGCCCGCTCGATACTTCACTATGAAATCGTGGCGAGGCTCGGCCTCATGTGACCTATCGATGTACCATCCATGTAGGTGGCGAGTGAACAAGCCCAAAGAATTCAATTCTTGGCTTGGGAGAAAGGGCTTTCCATGTATGTACCGCTTGTGATCATCAGGGTGCTCTGTGCCCTCTGACAACTTTGCCTTCTTCACGGAGGGACTCTTTGAACTCTGCTTTGTATCTTTCGTCAGCGTGGTAGAAGTCCTTTTGCGCACCACCTGCGCATCAGCATTTGTAGCTGCAGGCGTAGGTGTAGGAGGTGCAGCTGCAGGCGTAGGTGCAGGTTGTGTAGCAGGGGCAGGAGCATGTGCAGCAGGAGCAGGAGCAGGAGCAGCAGTAGGAGGAGCAGGAGCAGCAGCAGCAGTAGGAGTAGTAGCAGGAGCAGGAGCAGGAGCAGCGATACAGCGATAGCGTGAGCGGCAGCGGTAGAGTACCAGCAGAGCGACAGGAGCAGTGCATCAACAATAGTAGCGAGGCGAGTGCGACAGATGCGTTGATACAGTACTAGCGATGCTTGATGGCGAGTAGTAGCAGCAGCGATAGCGATGAGCAGCAGAGCGAAGTAGTAGCATAGTGGTAGCGATGAGCGGAGGAGGTGCTTGCACTACGACACCCGTCGCGGGCCACTTGATGAACGACATCCGTGCTTGCCCAAGAGTGGTGATATCTTCGTTCGGGGGGAACTCCAGGGCATGAGACATGTAAACATCGTGGACATAGTCCACCTGCACCCTCATGTAGCCCATCCCCAAAGGTATACCATGCACCGTGTCATCCTCCTTGCTTGGAAATGCAACCCCGCGCGCAGCCTCAATGTGTATTCCGTCGTCGATCAGGACTAGCTGGCACCTGGCAGGACCCTGCAAGAAGTGATCAGCATCTTCATCATAATCTTTGTTAAGCTTACTCATGTACCTTTTGGTCTGAAACAGTTATTACCTTGAGGTGTGGAATGCACAATTCCTTATTGGAAGCGCAGCTGCTAGGGCGTAGCATAGGCGATGGTTGAGGAATCTGATTATGGGAGAACATCGCCATCATCTCAGCCATCATCTCAGCCTTTAACTCCTCCTTCAACTCCTCCTTCATCTGCACTCTTATCCGCGCCTCACGTGCTTCCCATGATCTTGCCCTGGCACTGGAAGCGCTCTCCTCTACAAAGAAGGACCTCTTCGTATACCCCGCACCTGCGGCAAGCACCCGACCCTTATGATCGGGCTTCCCGATTGCCGAACACAGGATGTCCCTTGACCATTGGCTTTCAAATGCTCCTTGCTCTTTCTGCAGGCTTACCTCCTCCTGCAGGTCGCAAATATAAATTATTGCTAAAATACAATGGGAATATAATATGCAATGTACTATGTTAGATATCTTACGATGGTCGTGACGATCTGTGCGGTCGCGGTGTTTGGAATGACAATCTGACCGTCAGAGGTTTTCTTCGTCCTCGCTAATACCCAGTCGCGTGCCCGCTCCTCGCATATGTGGGAGTAAGGCATCGTTGTCCCAGAGGTTGCACACTCCTCCGCTAGTCGCGCCCACTCTGCCTTCTTCCCTACATACCCACCGGAACCGAGGTGGTGCGCGTGTGTGTTACGCCTCTGTATAGCGATATTCTTCTCTCTCAGCTCCTCCGCCTCGGGCGTATTCCTCATCCTTGCGAACTCCTCCCAAACCTCGGGAGTAACAAATGGATACCTTTGGAAGGGAGTACGGTTTTTCAACACGAAATCGGCATGCATGGTCACCCTGAAATGCCTCAAAGCCACACCCATTCTCTTCAAGGCGTAGCGTCTCGCATTGATTTCATCTTCCTCTGGTATAATCCATTTCCCCTTAACTTCGTCCCACAGTCGGTTCTTCTGCTCGTCGCTTACTTCCTTCCTCCAGTCCTTAATTGTGATCGGCACTCGCTCCCTCACCAATTGGCCGAGAAAAGAGGAGTAGCGTCCCTTAAACTTGCTAGGACCCGTGCAAACCCCCGTGGCATTGAAGTGGAGCACTTGCGGCGTTCTCCCTGTGGCTCCTTTATTCGGTCCTCTGCCCTTTCTAACCTTCCTCGATGGGGTAGCAGGACCTTCTTCTCTCTCTGGTGTTGAGCCGGTGCTCTCTCTTTGCGACATTTCGAAGTAAGTACGTATATGTCAAACCTAAACTTTATGAGAGAAAGCAATTCAAATTTCTGACATGATTATATTTCACATAATAGAAAGCAATTCACATGTCTATCTGTAGACCGACTAAGTACGTACGTACCAACGATGACTCCTAATCTCTAATTAGGTTAGGTCCTAATCCCATTCGAGGATATGTGGTTCGAGCAAGTTCCTAAGTTGTTGTACAACTCTAGAAAATTTGGCAAAGATCTCATTTGTTCTCCAAATACACGTCTCGACAACAGGTCAAGAGGGTGTGTATTCGAAGAACACTAGGGAGATGCTGCCGAAACTTTCTCTAGAGTTTGTACAACAGCTTAGGAACTTGCCCGAGCCACATATCCTCGAACTGTCCAAAAAACGTGGACAATTCGAGACTGCTTATTTATAAATATGCCATTTTAGCATACTTATAAACAAGCACCCTCGAATGGGAGACGCATAGGTTACGCAACTAAACTCGATAATAAAGTGCGATAATATAGCATGTGTTACAAGCTTAGGAAATTGCAATGAGAATATAATGCAAGGAAATTACTATAGAAGGGTTGCTAAATTAATTAGCCGAGGTGGATTGCTCTCAGATTGCTATAGAAGGGTTGCTAAATTAATTAGCCGTCCAACTTCTAGATGGCCAATATATCACCGGCTATTACATCTGAAAATTTCAGGATTACAACCCTAGAACAGCACTGCTCTAGCACAGAAAACAACAAGTACAACATAGCACAGAATGAATATAGCACTGCTCTAACCGTACCACAATGCATTAAGAGCAAGTGCCACCAAATTGTCAGCTAAGAGCATAAAGGAATAAGCACAGCACTGCTCTGACCCTAGAACAATGCATTAAGAGCAAGTGGCACCAAATTGTCAGCTAAGAGCAGTGCTGTTCTAGGTCTAGCAAGTTCCTTTAATGATTAGATTAATCAAGCCTCATTTTGAAGCAATCATCATCGAGCTATTTACAACCAATTACAGCCCACAGTCCGATAGTTCTTACAGTGCGCCGAACCGAGTCGGCAATGGGGGAGGAGCCGATGGGGGACGCGCCGATGGGGGGGGAGGAGCCGGAGGGGAGGCGCCGAGGGGAGGAGCCAGATGGGGAGGCGCCGATGGGGAGGCGCCGAGGGGAGGCGCCACGGGTACCCGCCGATGGGGGAGGAGCCGGGGGGTGTGGGAGGAGCCGGAGGGGGAGGCGCCGGAGGGGTACCCGCCGATGGGGGAGGCGCCAGGGGGGAGGAGCCGGAGGGGGAGGCGCCGGTGGGGGAGGTGGTCGAGCTAGGGTTGTGGAATGAATTGAACGAAATCGGGCGCACCGAAATGAACTCGAGTGTGCGGCGAAATGAAAATGCTCGGGTTTTATCACGGTCGGTTAACCAAAGAGACCGATCGCAATATTTACTATACGTGTCGGTTCTTCAAAACAATCGATACTTAATATGTACACTATACGTGTCGGTTCTTTCAAACAACCGATCGCAATATGTTCCCTATCTCAGGTCGGTTCTGCGTGAAACAACCGATCGCAATATGTTCCCTATCTCGTGTCGGTTCTATAAAAACCGATGGCAATATATACTATACGTGTCGGTTTCCTAAACGAACCGATTGTGATGACTATGATCCAATTTCTAATTTTTAAAAGCAGAGTCTTCATTCAAAAGAGTCGAAAAGTCAAATCTTTTTCAAATTTGCTATACTATAAGATCCATTTGACATATATATTCTACAAAATGCTACATTATACAGGAATTCTTACAACTTAATTTATTTAAAATACAACCCTTCTTGATGATCTACACGCATGTAATGTGTTCCATGTGTGCCGTCGTCACCGCTTAAGACATGCCCCATCGCAAACGGAGGTGTTTCATCAAATTGGTTGTACTCTTCTTCATCTACGATATTTTCAACTCCAACAATCCTCCTCTTGCCATGAAGTACGACGTGCAACCTCGGATTGGCCGGATCACGACGTAGAAAACTTGAGTTGCTTGCTTTGCGAGGACGAACGGTTCATCTCTCAGAGGCAGTCTATTCAGATCAACAATTGTAAAACCTGTCTTGTCGGCCTTAACCGTGAGGAAGTCTCACCCACTTACATCGAACAATGGAACTTGGTATATTCCGTAGTCGAGCTCCCATATTTCTTCGATCATCCCGTAGTAACAGCTTCATTGCAGTTGAGGATCCTCTAATTGAGTGATCATCGGACAAAGCATCTATGCTCACACCACTGTTTTACCTTTGTACTCTTTGCATCTTGACTTTCATATAAAATGTGTAGCCATTAATATCGTAACCTTGCCATGTCTGTATATTAAATCTTGGTCCGTCAGCCAACCATTTGACATCCTCGGTACTAACGGAGACCTTCACCTTTTCTTTGAACCATCTGATGAATCGATCGTTGTGTTCTCGTGTGATGGAAAGCTCATCCATAAGTGGATTCTCTTCCCGTAATATCAACTTGTGCTGTAGGATGTATGGATGAACTTCTATTTGTGTTGCAAGACTGTGAAATGCGCTTTACAGTACATATCAAATTGTGGGCTCATTAGATTTGACCCAATGGTTCCTTTGCCACCAAGTCTGCCCCTCATGACGAGATATAGGAACACCAATCGGTTGTCTCTTACCTAGATAGTCCACGCAGAACTCAATAACCTCTTCAGTCCCATAACCTTCAATAATACTACCCTCAGGCTTCGACCTATTCCTCACGTATGACATTAATATACCCATGTACCTCTCGAACGGATACATGTAACGCAAGAATGCGGGTCCACAAATCTTAATCTCTCTAACAAGGTGAACAACGAGGTGGACCATGACGTCGAAGAACGACGGGGGGAAATGCATCTCAAGCTGACAAAGAGTCTGCACCACCTCACTCTGTAAGTTGTTCAGTATATCGGGATCAATAACCTTGCATGAAATCGCATTGAAGAAATAGCATAGCTTCGTGATTGCCAACCTGACATCATCTGGTAGGATATTTCTGATTGCAACAGGGAGCATTTGGGTCATCAAGACATGACAGTCGTGGAACTTCATACGGAACAACTTCAAATCATCCATAGACACAAGCTTCTTAATGTTTGTGGAGTAGCCCGATGGAACTTTAATATCGTGGAGACACTTGCAGAGGTCTTCTTTCTCTTTCTTGGATAAGGTGTAGCATGCAGTGGGGATGTACGGCCCTTTTCCATCCTCCTCCATCACTGCAAGCTTGGGCCTGATCCCCATGTAGGTCATATCGCAGCGAGCATTCACACCATCCTTGGTCTTCCCAGGTATGTTCAGCAGGATGCCTACCAAATTATCACAAACATTTTTCTCAACGTGCATGACATCAATACATTGACGGACATCTAACTCCTTCCAATATGGTAAGTCCCAAAATATCGACCTCTTTTTCCAAATGGTCTGGGACGAACAGATTCTGGCTCTTACCATACTGAACATCGATATCCTCTACGCGTGAATATACTTGCCTTCCAGTCATAGGTTGCGGGGCTGCACGAACTTCCCTCTTTCCATCAAATTTGTCATCCATCTTACGATATCGATGACTTCGGGGTAGAAACCAGTGAATCATGTGATGAAAAATTGGCTTGATCTTGTGCTGAAAAATTGGCTTAGAATTGAATTTGCAAAATGTGTTTGTTCATGTGTTTTGATAATTTGACAAGAAACAGCAAGTTTCGCTTTAGCGCCGGACCAAACTTAAAGAAAACAGTAAGTTTCCCATCTACGACGGACCAAATTTGTTGGTCTGTCGTAAACATGCTTTGGCAACCTCATTTTCCCATGTACGACAAACCAAGTTTTTTGGTCTGTTGTAAACATGAATCTGAGTCCTTTTGCGCCGAACCGATTTTGTGTTTGCGCCGGACCAAGTTTTTGGGTCTGCCGTTGACGTGCTTTTGAGCTCATGAGCCGGACTCAATTTTCCAAGAAACCAGTAAGTTTTGCATGTACGTCGGACCAATTTCTTTGGTCAGTCGTGAACGGCTTTTTGAGCATGGATTTCGCATGTACGACGGACTGATTTCTTTTAGTCTGTCGTGAACGTGTTTTCGCCGGAATGATTTTTTCTTGAAACCGAGACTTTCACTTGTACACCGGACCGATTTTGTTGGTCCGTCGTGACTGGTTTTTTGAGTGACTTTTTCATGTGTACGCCGGACCATATTTTTTGGTCCGTCGTGAATACGTTTTTGCTCGATTAGGGTTTTGAGCAAAATTGGAATTGTGTTTGATTTGTTTTTGAGATTATGAAATTTGTGAGAATTTCATGATGCTTGAAGTGGACTTTATGCAATGCTCATGTGAGTATTTGCATGGATTGATGTGAGTCAAGTCGTGGACTTGTGCTCGGAATTGTTTTGTGGTTTGTTCATGTGCAGGTATTGCTCGAAGACGAACATGGTCGATGACGGGACCGGAACTAGGTTCATGGAGGAGCTGAGGTTCGGGACTAGGTTCAGGGAGGAACTGAGGTCTTGGTGGTCAAGGATGTCATGCGGGACGTTCGGGCTAAGAGAATGGTGCACATGAAGAATGGTTAGTCACGTGAGAATGGCAGGAGGTCATTTGCGTGCAAAATGTTAGTCACGTGAGTATGGCAGGTGGCCATACGCGTGCAAAGTGTTAGTCACGTGAGTATGGTAGGGTTGCCATACGCGTGCAAGAGTTGTACTCGTCCAGGTTGGGCCAAGAGGAGTTGTGTTGAATACATACTCCTTCTAGATTAGGAATTGTATTCAGAACTCCTTGTGTTTTGCTCCTTTAAATAGGAGGGGTGTCTCATGTTGAAGGGCATCAATCGGAGCTGAGCGCATTGAGAGCCTCAAGCTCAGTTTTAGGGTTTGTACTCTTTTTGATGAGAGTACTTTAGACAAAAGAAATAAAGATCAATTCTTCTAGATCCTTGCGTGCTACAGTAACCACGTTGCTACAGTGTTTCCTGTTTTGGTTCTTGTTTGCGTGCTTGTTCTTTTCTAGATTGGTTTTTGTTCTTTGAGTTTTATCTTGATTTGATCCATCAAAACCTTTCTAGAGAATTGATTTAGGGTTTTCTCTAAGTTTAGTTGATTTAACTTTTGTCGTTTCTGTTAAACCTTCAAGTTTACGTTAGATCAATTCTCGTCATCTTCTGTCATAGCAAGTTTGCGAGGTTCATAACTTTTGATCTGTAAGTCCGATCGAGCTGATTCTTTTTGGGTTCGATGCGTGTTAGAATCTAGTTTCTTTTGTCCAAATTTTAGATCGAACCGACGGTTGGATCTCTAAGAATTCGCCTTTTACCGAACCTCTGTCATTCTGTTTTTGTCGAAAACGAGGCAATTATTTGGTTCTGTTTTGGGGTGAACTTTTAATAGATCAAGAATTTGATTTTAGCCTCCGCACAATCATTCACCCCCCTCTGATTGCTATATTCGTGTCTTTCGATCCTACAAAACCTACGGTGACCCATGTACATCGTTTTCCTCGAATTCGGCGGCCACAAGCTATCAGTGTCCTCTTCACAAATTGGACAAGGTTTGGCTCCCTTCGTTCTATAGCCCGCCAAATTACCAAGGGCTGGAAAATCATTTATGGTGCAAAATATCATAGCCCGTAGGGTGAAGTTCTCTCTTTTGTATGCATCCCACACCTCAACCCCCACATTCCACAATTTTACCAAATCCTCAATTAGTGGTGATAGGTACACATCAATATCATTACCCGGCTGTTTGGGTCCTGAGATTAGCAACGACATCATGATATACTTCCGCTTCATGCATAACCAAGGAGGCAAATTGTAGATACACAACAAAGCGGCCAAGAAATCTTGTGTCGATTGCTTCATATTACCAAACGGATTCATACCATCCGTACTCAATCCAAATCTTATGTTCCTCATCTCGGCACCAAACTCCTCATGTTGCCAATTAATGTTTCTCCATTGAGCCGAATCAGCGGGATGTCTCAACTTGCCATCTTCCTTTCGAGATTCATAATGCCAACGCAACAATTTTGCCTCTTTGGGATTTGCAAAGAACCGCTCTAAATGGGGAATGATGGGCAAATACCACAACACCTTGGCTGGTGCCCCTTTTTTCACATCTTCACCGTCGTCAATTCGGTTCTTACGCTTCTTGTCATTACGCATCTCATTTTGTTTGTATCGGGGTACACCACAAACTGGACAAATCTTGTGATTCCTTATGGACGTTGCGGTATAGTATGCAATCATTTGGACATGCATGTATCCTTTCTATTTCCATTCCCATGGGACATAATAGCTTCTTCGCTTCATAAATACTTGTTAGCAACTCGTTTCCCCTGGAAGCATATCCGATAAAAGTATTAAAAGTGCATTGAAACTTGTATCTGTCCAACGGTGTTTTGCCTTCAGTTCAAACAATGCAAGGACCGAACCCAACTTGGTGTATTCCCCTTTGCAACCTGAAAACAATGGTTTGGCATCGTCATCCATCAAGCTTTTAAATTTTTCGAACTCTCTTTCCGTGTAATTTCCCTCCACATCCCGCAACATTTGATCTAAATTATCCTCATCAAACATATCACGCTCCAACTCATGATCGGCTTCCAGCATGTCTTCGTTGCATAGCACAGAGGTACTACCTATCTCCCCATGATGGATCCAACACGTGTAATTCCTCACGAAGCCACGTCGAATCAAATGCCCTTCAATTTGAGCTGAGTTGTTAAATCTCCTGAGATTGGTGCAATCAATACAAGGACAATATATGAACTTTACACCCTCATAACCATATCCACTTCTGCAATTCTTATGAACTCCTTAACTCCCCTCTGAAATTCAGCACTCACACGGCTTTTTTGATACATCCATTCTTCACGGTCCATCTACAAGTAAACCGCAAACAATAAATTAATAATGCCCTAGTACGTACGTACCAACGATGACTCCTAATAGCTAATTAGGTCAAGTCCTAATCCCATTCGAGGATATGTGGTTCGAGCAAGTTCCTAAGATGTTGTACAAACTTTAGAGAAAATTTCGGCAGCATCTACCCGCTGTTCTCCAAATACACGTATCGACAACATGTCAAGAGGATGTGTATTCGGAGAACACTGGCCAGGGAGATGCTGCCGAAACTTTCTCTAAAGTTTGTACAACACCTTAGGAACTTGCCCGAACCACATATCCTCGAATCGCCCAAAAATGTGGACAATTCGAGACTGCTTATTTATAAATATGCCATTTTAGCATACTTATAAACAAGCACCCTCGAACGGGAGACGCATAGGTTACGCAGCCTAATTAACTACTATATCATTGATCACTAGTTACATGCCCGTGCGTTGCTACGAAAAACAAAATTGATAACAAAAAATAAAGATTAAAAAAAAATATTTCACAAAATCAAACATCTATCTTTAACGTTTCGTTTCTTGCGAAAGCTGGCTAATTAAAGCAACGCTTCGTTTCTTGCGTAGGGCAATTAAGTAGGGCAATTAAGCGGCAATTAATGACATGGGAAGAACGGACCACTGCCACCAAGTGCTGCTTTAGAATAGTAGAGATGACTGTGAAGTGTGAATTCCAATTTCCAAGTCAGGCATAGATAGATCATAAGGTGCCCGTGCGTTGCAACGGTATCTACATTTTGAATGGCTGTCCTGCTATTACGATAACATGAAACAAGAAAATATGTTGTGCAAATAATACCTTATACAGTAGGACACTATTAAAGCAGTATTTCTATATTTCTATGTAAATGAAGCGTTCTGACGCTTCGTTTCTTGCGCCTGGAGTGGACACTATTGAAGCAGTATTTCTATATTTCTATGTAAATGAAGCGTTCTGACGCTTCGTTTCTTGCGCCTGGAGTGGTTAATTAATTAAAGAGGTGGGTAATTAAAGAATGGTCCTGTGTGCTGTCTTCCATCCACACCTGGAGTGGTTAATTAAAGAGGTGGGTAATTAAAGAATGGCAGAACTGGTAATTTTGATGAAATGACGTGGGAAGAAACTCTCACTTTATATAGTAGAGATTAATTATATTGAAACAATTATGACATGTAATGTACACATTCACCAAATAAAAAAATTAATTTAAGTCCTACTGCAATATTGAAGGGATTTATAAGAATTAATGCTGGTCACCTTTCGAGGAAAACCACAAACGAGGGGAAATCTAGCTCCTGATCAAGCTAGCTAGATTTTCAATTAACTTGAACCTTCAACGCACTGATCTCCTCCACGATCGACATTCTCAACCATACACTCTGCTAATGACACCAAATCAAAATCAAATAATGTACGTTAATACAAAATTGAAGGGATTCCAAGGAATGGGGCCCACCTTTTGAATAAAGCCACAAGTAAGCTAGGCAGGAAAATAGAGAAATCGCCTAGCGAACCAACTCGACGAGAGTTAATAAGTTCATCCCGAGTCCAGACGGTACATATAAACCTAGCGAACCTCATCACAATCGGTTCTATAGAAGAACCGTTTGTGATTAATTAGTTATTACCGTCGCTTATATGTAAAACCGACTGTGATAATTTGGATATTCAACACTGTCGGTTTCTTTATAGAACCGACACAGATAATTTATCTGTGTCGGTTCTCAAAAAGAACTGACTGCAATAACATAAGTCATCACAGTCGGTTCTGGATATGAACCGACACGGATATTAAACCACCCCCTCGTCTTCCCCGCCAATTTGACCGTTCAAACATAGCTACCAATGTGATCGATCACGTTCCATATAGCTCCCTTCATATAGCTCCTGATCATCGGTAGTACTCTTCCATATAGCTCCTTTCTTCTCTGCAAGGTCTGACTCCTCTGGCAATGGAAGCAATGGATCATTTCTTCTCTTTCATATAGCTCTTCCATATAGCTCCTTTCTTCTCTTTCATATAGCTCCTTTCTTCTCTGCAGGGTCTGACTTCTCCTTTCGACCGCAGCAATGGCAGCTCCTCCTTCTCCGGCAAAGTCTGACTCCACGGTGGAGTCACCGTACGACTTCCATCCTCCAGCGTCCTCACCGCCGCCGGCAGCGCCGCCTCAGCCTCCGGCGCCTCCCTCCGGCTTACGGGCGCCCACCTGTCTCCCGACGTCCCTCCCGGCGCCTCACCCCATCCGGGTGCCTCCAAAGCCAGCAGGAAGCGCCCCAGAGATGACGATCAAGACGACGACGACAACGAGGAGGACGACGACGACGAGGAGGAGGAGGACGAGGAGGAGAAGAAGGAGGAGGAGGAGGAGTACTACGCGCCGATCACCATTGGGACCGGCGCCTCGTCTAGATCTGGTTCATCATCGGAGGATGAACCACCACTACTCCGCGTAGTCTCCAGCGACACCGACTCTGGCAACTCGGATGACTCGGGCGACTCGGGCGAGAGCCGCGAGTGGTAAATTTAATATATTAGCTGTAATGCCGCCAAAATGTTAAAACTATTCTCAGTTTCATTGAATGGAACTAGGGCATCAAATGTTTGATGTCCTATTGATAAAAAAAATATAATGTGTGGAATGGTATATATATTATTATTATCTGCTGCATTTATGCTACTATAATGTTATATATAATTTGCATCACTACATGTGTCTATATAAATTGTCTGAGAGTTGAACCGCGAGTTGGGATTCTAGCAGAGCGGTACTGTTCATCGTCCGAAAAAACAAGTTGCACAAATAGTAAAGCATGAATGAAGGGATTCTAGCAGAGCGGTCTGTGTTGGGATTCTAGCAGAGTGATCTGTGTTGGAGTCAAAAGTTTTTTTCTTGTTCCCTGAAGGGGAAATGTGTGAGTGGAGGATCTCACAAAAACTATGTTTCTGTTGAACTATTCTTGGTTTCACCTAATGGAACTGGGGCATTCTGTTGCCCTATTGGCTATTGATATAAAAATCATCACAATCGGTTCTGAAAAAGAACTGATTGTGATAACCTCTGTGCTCATCACAATCGGTTTCTTCCCAAAACTGATTATGATAATACCTTCTCATCACAATCGGTTCTGGAAAAGAACTGATTGTGATAACCCCTATGCTCAGCACAATCGGTTTCTTCCCAAAACCAATTGTGATAATACCTACTCATTACAATCGGTTCTAGATAAAAACCGATTGTGATAACAAAATGATTATCACCATCGGTTCTTATCTACAACCGATTGGGATTATTATCGTATCACAATCGGTTCTGAGAGGGAACCGATTGTGATAACCTGTTACCAAGATTTCCAAATGGAATATACTTATCACAATCGGTTTTTGAGTCAAAAGTTTAGAACCGACACAGATGAAGCGATAGTAATGTGTCATTCTGTAGTAGTGGCAGCTACGTGTAGCGAAAGGAAGCGACCGACAAAGCAGTTGCAAAAACGACTGCGCGCATCACAGTAATACCAGACTGAAGAAGGCAGCATTTTGGATGTTTGTTTTGCGGTACTAGTAGATCGAGACTACTCTTAGACTAAAAAATTTAAACACATTCTCCAAAGATGTTATGTATCATCTTTTTTTATCCATTTTCACCTTTTCGTTTCCCTCTTTCCTACTCATTCCCCTCCCCACCCCACCCACCCCCACATCTTTGCCTTCCTCTCTAACACAAAAATTTAAAATTAGAAAATTTTAACTTTGAAAATTTTAAATAGGAAGTTTCAACTTTAAAAAAATTCACCTCAAAATTTTCAACTCGAAAAACTTCAATTTAGAAAGTTTCTACTCAAAAAATTTCAACTCCGAAAAGTTTCAATTCAAAAACTTTCAGTTCAAAAATTTTTAACTCAAAATACTTTTGTATCAAAATATTTTGAACCAAAAACTTTTGAAACTATTTAAAACATAATTCTTATTCGAAAACTTAGAGAAAATTTTTGAAAAACAAAAACTATTTTGTGTTTGAGGGGAAGAAAACAAGGTAGGAAAGAGGGATGAAGGGGATAACAGCAATAGTCGTGTGAGATCCTATAAGGGAGAAGAGAAGTGGGGGAAATAAGGAGTTACTATAGCTTATAACAGTGAGAGGGCGTTCTCACCAAAGATTTTGTGAGGGCACTCTCAAATTAGCTTTCCATTTATTTTGAACACAGGGCGTGATTTTTGGACTGACTTATTGGGAACCCGATTAAGTATGTGTGCAGCTGTCTTTAGTGCTTCCATCCACAAAACAGTTGGTAAACTGGAGTAACTCATCATGCTACGCACCATATCCATAAGGATGCGATTGCGCCTTTCAGCCACTTCATTTTGCTGAGGTTCATCGGGTATGGAATATTGGGCTACTATGTCATTTTTCGAAAGAAACTTAGCGAATGAACCAGGAATTTGTCCATAACGAGCATGTCTCCCATAATATTATCCTCCATGATCTGATCTCACTACCTTAATTTTTAAGTTATGATGATTTTCGACTTCAGCCTTAAATATTTTAAACTTAACGAGTTATTCAGATCGATCACGAATGAGAAAAATATAACCATAGCGGGAGAAATCATCAGTGAATGTGATAAAGGAGTTGTACCCATCTACTGAAGTTACTGAAAAAGGTCCACATATATCAGTGTGGATTAATTCTATGATTCCTGTGCTTCGTGCGGCTCCTTTCATAATTTGTTTTACATATTTCCCCTTAATGCAATCAATACAAAGGTCTGAGTCAGAGAAGTCTAAAGGGTGGAGTATCTCTTCCTTAATGAGGTGTTCCATTCTCCCCTTCGAAATGTGACCTAAATAATAGTGCCACAATTTTGATGAAGTCTCATCACCTAGACTTCTCTTTCGCTTATTGGTGGCATCATACACATTCATTGATACATGAGATTCAGAGAGATGAAGCATATCGAGTTTGTCTCGTTGAATTGCGAGACCAATATTATTAGAATTAAAGCTTAAAATGCATTTATTGTTCCTAAAGATACAAGTGTATCCATCATCATCTAATAAAGAAACTGAAATAAGGTTTCTCGTCACACTAGAAACATAAACAACATTGTTTAAAAGAAGAGCGAAGCCATCATCCAATGCTAATGATAGTGTGCCAACGGCTTCAACTTCAGCCTCCTTTCCATTAGCGACTCTAAGGCTTCGCTCCCCCTTTCTTACAATCCTCATGGTAAGGAATCCCTGCAATAAATTAGAAACATGCACAGTGACACCAGAATCAATCCACTAGGTATTAGGGGGAAAATCAGCATAAATGGTTTCATCAAGAAAGGAAATTTCATCATTATCATTTTTAGCGAGCCATTTCATAAAGACCACACAATCTTTCTGAATGTGCCCCTCCTTTTTGCAGAAGCAGCACTTGATGGTGCTTCCTGAAGAGGAATCATTAGTGGCCTTAGGGCCCTTTTGTACTCCCTTGCCATTTTCATGCTTAGGGGGAAAATGCAGCTTTTTCTTAGATTTGAAATCCCCTTAAAATTTCCTTTTGTTTTGACCGACAATGTTTACATAATCATTTCTTTTGGCCTTAAGTCTTTCTTCCTATTGCACACACATGGCAATTAGCTCGCTCATTGTCCACTTCTCCTTCTGAGTGTTGTAATTTACTTTAAAAAGTCCAAACTCAGAAGGCAAAGAAGTCATAATGAAATGGACAAGCCCTCAGAAATAGCCATATCCATGCCTTTGAGCTTAGCGGCCATATCAGTCATCATCATGATATGTTCTCTTACGCCGCTAGTCCCATCATACTTAGAGGTAAGTATTTTCATAATTAATGTACTGGCGTATACTTTTGAGGAGCCTTTAAACTGCTCCTTGACTTAGGCCAAGTATGTTTTGTCATCATCAGATTCGGGAATTGCTCCCCTAATTCCAACCGAAATTGTGCTCTCCATAATCATGAGCGACATACAGTTGGACCTTTCCCATTTTTCTGCCAAAAGATCATAATTTCTTTTCTCTTCAGCAAAGTCTTGCGCATCAGGTGCAGGAGGTATGGGAGCAACCTCTCGCAAAGCATAGTCAAGGTCCATCACTCCCAGGATGATCTGGACCCTTTCCTTCCAAGAGGGAAAATTTGTCCCATTAAGTTGCTCTATGCCGTTTAGGGCACTAGCAACATTGGACGTGTTCATTACTGAAAAGAAGTACCATCAGTAAACAGTGTTTAAATAATATCATACATGTAATTAACCCTACGTTGGTCTGATTAATTATATGCCAATGACAACAAATTAAATAGTTCTAATTCGCATCACCTTTGGGAAGAAACAAAAAAGAACTAAAATTATCTTATGGGTGACACATGTTTATAAACAACGTTGGTCAGAATATGATCATGGCCATCCCAGTTTTAAATAATGATATCTAATTAAAACTTCATGTTGGTTCCATTTTAATTAGTCATAATGCTCGGAATAATCATGATATGAAATAATCATTACATTAATTAATTTGCCACATTAATTAACTTACTCAGAAAATAATCATAAAACATAATAATAATGCCCAGGAAATAAACTTTAAACAATAATTGAATACTAATTATTGTTGAATTAAATAAGAAAACATGAATCAAGTATTGAAAAAGAGCTAAACAATAATCATCAAAACAGTAAATGGCTTTAAAACTTAAAAGGCCTTGCGGCCTAGCTGGAACTGTCGGCCCACGCGATGACACGGTGGCCCAGAAACGCAATGGCGCATAAACGCCAGCCCAGCCGAGTGTGTTCGGCCCAAAAATGTGCAGGCCGGCCCATCAGAAACGATGCCTACACGCGTGGAAGATCTCGGCCCTCGATTGGATCGGACGGCTCTAATTGCTCCAGATCCGAACAAAGTGATTGACGAAAAAACCTAACCCTAAATCCCGCTTCCCTTCTCGATCCGAAAACCGCACAACAGGAATGGCGGGAGCAAAGCGGTCACTCAAGCGAACGAGCGAGCCGGCGATGGAGCCACTCGGTGAAGCAGTCGAAGGAGCGCGCGTGGATCCGACCGGGACTAGCACCAGCGAGGCAGCCAAAACGCGGGCGCAGCCGAGTCTGCGCGGCGTGCAGCTCCGGCAAGGCAAACGGAGCAGCGACGACTACAGCGACCGGCTAAGGTAAGCCCTAAAACCCCTCTAATGCCATTTAGGGTTATTGGTTGGGTTCGAATTTTGGGGATATTTGGAAATAGGGTTCGAATACGATGGGGATTTTGGGGTTTAGGTTTCAGATTCAATTCATCCCCTCCTAAAATGCTGAACCGAAGATAATCAACCCTAAACCGAACAGATTAAGAGTCAAACCGACGCAATCTAGGCTTAAAACGGGCTTAAACAGGAACATGAATAGACTAGAGTGGCTCTGATACCAAATGTTATATTCGCTAAGAAATGATTCTAAGTCTTAGTCTAGCCTAAGCCAAGATCACTTAGTAATGCGAAAAAGATTCATTAGATACTAACTCGGTGAAGATGAAGTCATAGGTGATTAGTCGGTTGCTCGATAGAAGTCTTGCGCGATGATGATAATGGAGCACCGAGCTCCACTCTGTGGGTTTGGGGTCTTCGGCAGCCTTTGCGTCAACCCTTTATCGGATGGGTGTATGGGCAGAGGATGAACTCGTGGTTGATGTTCTTGACAATACGAGTGTAGATCTCTCCTTATTTATTTGACGCTAGCTGATGGGACCAAAACCAATCGTGGCTTAGAGTGCTCCCGATCAGAGCGCATATATAGTGGGCCTTATATCCGAAAATTTTGGAGTTTTGTTAGTCCATAGCCGAGATCACCATTAACAGGGACATCGCCGAAATGCTAGACTCCTTGGTTGGACACACGTTGAAGCGCGAGTTGCTCACCTCGCCGAGGCATTACCTCTAGCGGAGAGCTAAATCACCCGCAAAGGATGGAGCCATCAAAATGAGCAGAGTCCTCACCGTGGACATCGCCAAAATGCTGGACTCCCTAGTGGGGCATGTCAAAATGTGAGTTGCTCACATCGCTGAGGCATTGTCTTTGCTAGAGAGCTAAGTTGTCCGCCATGGTTAGAGCCATCGAAGAGGGAGAAATCCACACAAGGGACATCGACAAAGCACCAGATTCCCTGTGGGACACGCTCTGCAGCACAAGTTGCTCACCTCATGAAGGCATTACCTTTTGTGGAGAGCTAAATCACCCACCAAGGCTGGAGCTATCAAAATGGGCGAAGTCCTCACCGAGGACATCATCGAAACACCATACTCCCTTTTGGGATGCGCGCTGGAGAGCGAATTGCTCACCTCGTTAAGGCACTTTTTAGGCCAGAGAGCTAAGTTGCCTACCAAGTCCAGAGCCATCGAAGTAGGCAAGTCCTCACCAGTAGGATGGCAATTTTACCCATAGGTTTGAGTATCCGCGAGTAGCCGACTTGATAAGGACGGGCACGGGTAACACTTCAGATCCATAGGTTTTCAGGTTTGGGTACCCGATAAGGTTATAGGACGGGCGTGGGCGCCAATTTGTACCCATGGGTATCCTATGACATATAGACCCCACTTGAGATATAATTAAAAACACAAAACCCTAACTCAGCATCTCACAGTCTCAGCCTTGCACCCTTCCCGTTGCAATCGGCAACCCCTGGTTCCCTATTTCCCCCAATCTACTCTCCTCCTCCCTCCCGTCCAACGCAGCCGCACCCCTCCCTCTCCTCCCTCCGCCCCGACCGCCCTTTGCCACCGCATCCTTCGACGTCGACTCACCTTCCTCCACCCCAGCTGCCCTCCGCTACTACCCCCCTCGGCGTTGGCTTAGCCCCCTCGCCTCCCTCCTCCCCGGTTGCCCTCCTGCCACCACCTCCCTCTGCCCTGGTCACCCTCCCACCACCGCCCCCCTCCACCCCGGCCATCCTCCCGCCACCGCCTCCTCACCCCCTCGCCCCCATGGGCCACGGAACCTCCTCAGGATCCTTCCCACAACAGCCTCCTCTGTCATGGCCGCCTCTGTCAGCCTTCGTCTTTGGTGCTACCCGGCCCCCCGACAGCCCGGCCCCATTTTGGTTGACTACCGCAAGTCTGCAAGGCTACCCAACTGACCGACCGGCTGCGCCCTACGCCTCGTGGCTAGAGTTCACCCCAAAGCGCATCCTACTGCCTCCACTGCCCTCCCCTACAGCACGGCAGCAGGGCTCCTTTGAGCCTGAAGGTAACGGCGCATCTCCCCCTTTGAGTCTGAGCAGAGATCTGGACCATCTGGTTGATTTCACTGAACATATTGAAACTTAGGAAGAAAAATCAATGTAGAGTTCCTACATTAGGTTGATTTCAATGAACATATTGATAGTTTGATTTTAGTGAACCAATAGTTTTCCTTGATGTCAAAAGATTGAATATTTATTTCAAGTTTAAATTGGAAGAAACTATGAGCAGTTTGAATTCCTACTGTGGTTGAATTTTGTAAGATCGGGATGTTTACGCACTATAATATAATTTTGTGGAAATGACACATTTTTTTGACATAAAAGTCTACCTATGTTGTTTCTTGATGTTTTAATTTGAAATTCAAGTGAAATAGACATAATTAAAACAATGTGGTTGTAAAATTAGAGAAAATGATGCAGAGCTGTATTGAAATGATAATGTAATTAATGAAAATGGTGTGAGTATTGAGTTTGTTCAGAGGATTGAAGTTTGTGGGACTAGTTTTGCTGAAGTAGCTTACTACTCTTATGTATTTTAATATTTTGTGTGGAAGGTTAGATTTGCTGGGCAGACTTTCCAATGTTATGTTCTTTATTGTAGCACATATAGAACCTTCCAGTAAGGTTTTAGTAATTCGGTTTATATAAATGTTCCTGTAGTTATCTTGTATTTGTTCTAAGCAATGTTAGGAAGGTAGGAGTTATGTTGAGGATATGCAATATGTGTTGTTATTGTTCTCTTTTGTGAATTAAAATGATTAGGTTGCTTTTTGGGATCCAGCATTACTACTGACTAAAGTTTCATAATGTGAGCTATTCTTAATTAGTTGGTAGATTCTTGTTACTTTTCTCTAATACTTTGTGCCTAAAATCTCTGTAGAAAGGAAACTCATTTAGTTGGAAAGAATGTGCTATTTCTGTAACATTGTTGGTTGGACTAATTACTGGAACACCAACATTAGGATGGTCAACCCACGCTTCTCCTCTCGAACATGTGCTCCCAGATGTTTCTGTTCTAATCTCTGGACCTCCCATTAAAGATCCAGGTGTTTTATTGAGATATGATTTGCCCATTGATAATAAAGCTATCCGTGAAGTTCAAAAACCACTAGAGGATATCACCGACAGTCTCAAGGTTGCCAGCGTTAGAGCCTTGGATTCAGTTGAACGAGTAAGTCATGTTTTTGAGGTGCTTGTTAGCATCCAAAAGTACACCAAGTACTGTGCGACCATTAGCCTTGGATTCAGTAAGTTCTGGAGATCAGGGTTCGGGTTCGGGTATCCATCGGGTTCAGGTACCCATCAAGTTTAGGTGTGGGCATGCATCCATACCTAAGAAGTCTTATGGGTTCAGGTGAACGGCAGTCATACCCAGAGGTATCCGCTCGATTATCATCCCTACTAACCAGGGACGTCGCCAAAGTGCTAGATTCCCTAGTGGGACACACGTCGTAGTGTGAGTTGCTCACCTCGCCGAGGCATTATTTCTCGTAGATAGCTAAATTGCCTGTCGAGGCTGGAGCCATCGAAACAGGCAAAGTCCACCTGTGGACATTGCCAAAACACCGAGCTGCCTGGTGTGGCATGCGCGCAAAGCTCTAGATGCTCTCCTTGCCGAGGCATCATTGCCTTTGGTGCGGAGCACCTGCTGAGGCTGGAGCCATAGAAACAGGTGAAGTCCTCACTTGGGACATCGCTGAAATGCCAAATTCCTTGGTGCAAAGAGCGTGAGTTGTTCACCTCACCAAGGCATTGTCTCTAGCGGAGAGCTAAGCTGCCCGCCAAGGCTAGAGCCATCGAAGCAGATGAAGTCCTTACTAGGGATGTCACCAAAGCGTCATGTTCTCTAGTGGGCACGCTGGAGCACAAGTTACTCACCTCGCACTAGGCAATGTCTCTAGCAGAGAGCTAACTGGACTAGGGGCATTGAACTCCTGGGTGTCTTCTTGTAGTGCTATTGCTATCTTTTCACACTCAGGTCATGGCTGTCTCAGTGTGGCACCGAGATTGCTAACTCTCACATCTTATTTTCATTATGGCAGTACCATGTTACTCGATGTGCCTTTATGATGAGACCATGCTCATCATGGACAGAACTAACAATGCATACATATGATCATTACCAAACGTTGCTGCAATTATATCAACTACATGGCTTCATCGACCCCCACCTTGGTCAGGACCATTAACTTTGCGACACTTCACGGCATCCTCTACTTCGTATGCATCTACTATGACGGCTCCAACTGCATGGTTTCATCGACCCCCACCATGGCAAGGACCATTAAGTTGGCGACACTTGACGGCATCCTCTACTTCGTATGCATCTACTATGACGGCTCCAACTGCATGGTTTCATCGACCCCCACCATGGCCAGGACCATTAAGTTGGCGACACTTCACGGCATCCTCTACTTCGTATACATTTACTACGAAGGTTCCATCTGCATGGCTTTATCGACCCCCACCTTGGCCATCCTTCTACATCTTTGTCGGTTCAAGGACCATTGACTCGAGCTCGAGCACGTCAACTCAATTATCAGATCTAAAGCCATACTTGGGAGAAGATGATGAACTTGAGTCGAGGACGACTCAAATGCAAGAAGGGGATGATGATGAGGACATCACTACCATGGATACGGCCATGCCTACAAACACAATTGAAAACAATAATGTAATGCAAGGGCCAATTACTCGAGCTCGCGTACGTCAATTCAATTGCCAGGTGAATGCGTTCCTCGGGTTGCATACAAATAATTTAATGAATGGAATGTTATTTAATCCTTGTGATGATTTTATTGTCCTTAGGAACCAAGGAGAAGGACTCCCAAAAGTCAAGCATGAAGCCAATTCTTTCGGTGCACAACTTCAACTCGGATTCGGCCTCCGGGACAGCACCAACTTCAAACGACCATAACTTTTGATCCACAAGGGTGTTTGAGGTCTATGAGTACTGGTTTGAAAGGTTTTGACGTCCTCTTTCCAACGGATCTGGCCCCACCTCCAAATTCCTTACGAGTCAACGGGAATCTGCAAAACAAGTTCGGTTATCTTTCCAAATCCGAGTCAAACTAGGAATAGGAGTCCTACTCGGCCATGGATATGGTTTGGACGCCCCTAGCCTGGTTTTGGCCTCCTATTTCTCCTATATATAGCTAGGTAGTCCCCCAAAATAAGTTGGGGTTTTGGTTATTTGATAGTTTAGCCTTTTGCTACTATTTGAGTCTTTTAGACGTGCTCAACGGCCGCCTAACAAGCTCCTTGTATCGGAACCCCAAATTTTCAATACTTCATCTATATTTGCAATTTTAGATTGCTTTTGCCTCGTTCTTGCTTGTTCTTCGATTGCTTGCAGGAATTGATCTTCGTGATCAGGTTGATCGTGCCCACGGCAAGGTCAATAACCATCTGGAGTTGGTTTAGCGATTGCTAAGGCGCATCGTCGTTGTACGTTGTAGTCAGATCGTCAAAGTCGTCTCCACCCAAATCGAAGGTTATCATTCTCATCGAAAGATCGGGACACCCAATGTTACATCAAGTGGTATCAAAGCAAACCAGGTTGCTCGGTGAGAAATTTCTTTACCCTAGTTTAGTCGATTGATTTAATGCCTATAGTCCAGAAAATTGGCCACAAAAAGATTTGTTCCTCCTATCCAAACCAAGTTTGCGCCTTTTCGATCTATTAATTTCGGTTTGCTAAATTGAATTTGTGTTCGTTTTAGCATTGTCTAGTTGCTGATCATAGTCCCCACATCAAACAAAATCATCCATTACCGATCAGTACACCTACCTTTGGGAACCAATTCATCCTTTGTGAACACTTTGAACCTAATCGAGACTAGCTATTTGATATTGCTCTAGGGTTGCTCTTGTTACATTCTATTGCATAATTTGGTTTGCACTTGTATTACACCTAGTCATATATATTGTGCTACTCTCATATTTGTTTGGCCACAAAAAAGGAAAGAAAACCGCCGCACATCAAAAAAAAGAAAAAGAAAAAGAAAAAGAAAAGAAAAGTGCGGGCAAAAGCAAGGAGTGCAAAATAAAAAGTGGAATTTGATTGAGAGTACGTCCTAGCAATTGTGCATTTTTCATATTGTGCTAGTTTGTGATTTAGAGCAATCTATTGCCCTTGTTCTTTGTTTGAGCAATTAGCTAGCGTCTCTCCATAACTTATGCAATACGAGCTTTTTGATGCCTCACTTATATTTTTTTTAGCTCGTTCCTTTGATTGCATCAAGTTTCAACATCTTTGCGCGTGTGTTTCCCGTGTATCAGCCTTAGCCTTTTATCCATCCTTGGTTGATCAGCATCTTAGGCAAAGTGCTAATTATGAACTATAATTCAATCCTATGCAATTTCTGAGATTATTTGATTGATTCTCCTTGCTACTAAATTAAACATGTCCAAGCTCCACTCTCTACCCGTACAAGCGTTCGATCACTTGGCAATCGCTCTACACAAACTTCAGAGAACCTTTGACAACACCAACGGCTGACAACACCTGCTGCAACGTAAGAACTTGTAAGAGCTTTGGTGATAGGCTTGAGTGTTGAGAGACTTGCCACCACCTCCTAGTAGATGATAGAAACATTATACTTGTGATTTTGTTTTCTTGTCTTCTACTAACCATGTTAGGAGACGAGGGCTGCCTGCATCACTCTCCTCGCACCAAGGAAATTGTTGCTCACTCTGAGCGTATGTCATCAAAAGAGGACCGTCTCAGATCCATCGAGGTCGCACAGGGGATTGCTAACACTACTCTTGCTACTATTTTATCTAGACTTGATACGCTTGCAGGAACTTCTCCAGGAACTTCCAATCCACCGCCTCATCTTCCAAGCAACAAAAATGGCATACTACATGCTCAGGTACATGTTGATGATGATTCCCTAGATAAGGTTAAATTCTCCATTCCACCTTTTAATGGTCATTATGATCCTGATGCCTATATTAATAGGGAGATAGCAGTAGACAAAGAATTTGGCAAGTATGATTTGTCTGAAAATGAAAAGATTAGGATTGCTGCTAGTGTGCTAAATGAATATGCATTAACATGGTGGAAACATATTTGTAGAAAAGAGAGAAAACCTGGAAATTGGAAGGCCATGAAAATACTTATGAGAATTGATTATGTTCCTGAATATCATACTGAATTTTTATATACTAGACTCCAATGCTTGAAACAAGGAAATAAGTGCGTTAAGGAATACTATGAACGATTGCAAAATCATTTGTTGCATTGTGGTTTAGATGAAGGTGAAGAAGCAATAGAGCTTAGGTTCATACGTGGACTTAATCAAGAAATTCAAGATGCTCTTATTGGTGAAACATATAGTTCTCTTTCAGAATTGGTTGTATGTGCTTATAGAAAATGTGCTTGCTGAATCCTTGAAAGAATCATTAGCTTCATTTGAGGCGCCCATTGTTGCACCTTCTCTTGTAGCTAACATTTTGCAGAAAAGTGAGCACCATCGAGAGAATGATGTAGAAGAGCATATGGAGAAAGAAACGATCAGTACTACCCCATGTATATGTGAAGAGATAATAGTTGAAGAAACACCTACAACAGCTGATGAGAATTTACAAGGTAATATAACAGGTATGGACTTTACACATGGAGAAAATAATTTTGAAGAGCTAAAACTATCCACAAATCATGCTATCGTAGAGCAACTAATCGTGGAACCAATTTCTGATTTTGCTTTGTTACAAGATGATTTGCTTGCTATTTCTTGTGATAAAAGATGATTTGCTTGCTATTTCTTGTGATAAAGAAGAGTTGTGTGATAATACTTCACTTATATCCATGACACAACTAGCAAATGGACATGTCACTTTTGTTAACACACTAGACACTTATGCTGAAAATAAACATGTCATTCACATCACAAGCGAAAATGATGAGTTGAAATTGATGTCTTCTTTATATACATTAGGCTACATTGAATTTGATGTTCCGTGTGATCTGAATTATTTAAAGGAGAGCCTTTCTGTACATTCTGATTTGTCATGGTTATCACGAAATATCTTTTATGTTATTAGCAAAAATAGTGAGAAAGGAGAGTATAAAGCACATCGAGTTTACATTTGTTCAGATTTTAAACCTCCGTTTGCAATGCAACAATGTCATCAATTTAATAATTGCCATATCACTAATCATGTCAGACCAAGTACATTTGGTTCCATTCACAAGTCACATGATAGTTTTCAAGAAAGGGAGGATATGGTTGATAGAAATTCTCGATCCATTGATTTGATTGCAAATGTGCATATCACTTTGTTTCCTATCATTACTAACATTTTGCAGGACAATATGATGGAGTCGAGGACGACTCCACTTCAAGAAAGGGAGGATGATGAGACCATGCTCATCATGGACAGAACTAACAATGCATACATATGGTCATTACCAAACGTTGCTGCAATTATATCAACTACATGGCTTCATCGACCCCCACCTTGGCCAGGACCATTAAGTTTGCGACACTTCACGGCATCCTCTACTTCGTATGCATCTACTATGACGGCTCCAACTGCATGGTTTCATCGACCCCCACCATGGCCAGGACCATTAAGTTGGCGACACTTGACGGCATCCTCTACTTCGTATGCATCTACTATGACGGCTCCAACTGCATGGTTTCATCGACCCCCACCATGGCCAGGACCATTAAGTTAGCGACACTTCACGGCATCCTCTACTTCGTATACATCTACTACGAAGGCTCCATCTGCATGGCTTTATCGACCCCCACCTTGGCCATCCTTCTACATCTTTGTCGGTTCAAGGACCATTGACTCGAGCTCGAGCACGTCAACTCAATTATCAGATCTAAAGCCATACTTGGGAGAAGATGATGAACTTGAGTCGAGGACGACTCAAATGCAAGAAGGGGAGGATGATGAGGACATCACTACCATGGATACGGCCATGCCTACAAACACAATTGAAAACAACAATGTAATACAAGGGCCAATTACTCGAGCTCGTGTACGTCAATTCAATTGCCAAGTGAATGCGTTCCTCGGGTTGTATACAAATAATTTAATGAATGGAATGCTATTTAATCCTTGTGATGATTTTATTGTCCTTAGGAACCAAGGAGAAGGACTCCCAAAAGTCAAGCATGAAGCCAATTCTTCCGGTGCACAACTTCAACTCGGATTCGGCCTCCGGGACAGCACCAACTTCAAACGACCATAACTTTTGATCCACAAGGGTGTTTGAGGTCTATGAGTACTGGTTTGAAAGGTTTTGACGTCCTCTTTCCAACGGATCTGGCCCCACCTCCAAATTCCTTACGAGTCAACGGGAATCTGCAAAACAAGTTCGGTCATCTTTCCAAATTCGAGTCAAACTAGGAATAGGAGTCCTACTCGGCCATGGATATGGTTTGGACGCCCCTAGCCTGGTTTTGGCCTCCTATTTCTCCTATATATAGCTAGGTAGTCCCCCAAAATAACTTGGGGTTTTGGTTATTTGATAGTTTAGCCTTTTGCTACTATTTGAGTCTTTTAGACGTGCTCAACGGCCGCCTAACAAGCTCCTTGTATCGGAACCCCAAATTTTCAATACTTCATCTATATTTGCAATTTTAGATTGCTTTTGCCTCGTTCTTGCTTGTTCTTCGATTGCTTGCAGGAATTGATCTTCGTGATCAGGTTGATCGTGCCCACGGCAAGGTCAATAACCATCTGGAGTTGGTTTAGCGATTGCTAAGACGCATCATCGTTGTACATTGTAGTCGGATCGTCAAAGTCGTCTCCACCCAAATCGAAGGTTATCATTCTCATCGAAAGATCGGGACACCCAGTGTTATATCACTTTATGGCTTTTTTTTTCTTTTTCTTTCTTCTTTTCCTTTTTATTTGAGTTTTATGGCATTGTTCTTGCCATAATTTATTAACTTTTCTTTATAATATGTAGAGTATGCCTGTGGCAATGTTTTTTATATTTTGTAGACGTCGAGACTTTCCCTTCTATCGTGGAATACCAGAGGATCTCTTGTGTATACTGTATTAGTCTCATGATCAGTAGCTAGTACGTACATTCATAACATGGTTACCACATGCATACACAATATCACAAATACATAGATTCATGGTACAATGTTCTTACAATAAGGCCTTGATGGCCGAACAGAGTGCAACGAAAATAGTAGAAGTTCAGAAGTATGCCTTCGTCCAAAATATTCTATTGACAACTGACAAAGATTAAGCCTAGAAGAACTTGTCACTGTAATCCCCATGACCTACGGTTAAGTAGGAGTCATTGGGGACATTGATTTCATTTGTACTCAGCAAGACTTGTAGTGTATCATAAATTTATAAGTAAATGCTAGGCTATGTCGAAGAAAATGGCGATCCTACTATGTTCTTTTGCATAAAATGATATTTAGTCATGAATATCAAATAGTAGATTGCAAACAAAATTTATAAAAAGCACTTGATAAATATGTAAATAACAAGTATATATAGCATAAAATATAAGCAACTCACAATCCTCATTTATTGTGTTCATTGATATGTTCTCTGCCATGCTTGGCATAAAATCTAAAACAAGTTTCCCACTATTTTTTTCAATTCAACCCTTTTTATTAAAAATAAAAAAAATCTAACTAGTGTCAAAGCACCAAGTCTCTCATGACTGCGGGCACAGCCTTTTAAAAAGATTACACTCTGCAGAGGAGTACAACTTCCTTGGTGTGTGGCCGAGAGATCATGACAAGAACTATTACATCACCTATACGCAAATTTGCACTAGCACAGTGATGTTTGACCCTTACTATGAAGGTGAAAATTACAAACATAATATTCATAATAACAATGACAGTTTACGCCCTATCATAACCATTCTCCTCCAAAGCAAAATATGCACCGTTGCATTGGTAAGTGTTATTCCCACATCTCCATGCGGACACCCCTGTGAGCAAAGTGACCTGGATTTTCCGTACTACTACGGTCTTCCAATGTGCAAATTTAAACCTAGCAACTTGATAGGTTAAAGCCGCCCATAATAGCACTTGTGATTGCACGGATATCTTAGATTGTGCAACACTACGTTTGGTCCTTAACTGACCCGGGCGAGGACTTTCCTCAACACTACTTGCAAATCTATCCCGCACACTTCAGGCTATTGCAATAAATCGCTCGCATTAAAATTTAGTTTTCAGTATTGATCTTATATCAAAGTAACAGAGGTACCTTCTATGGTTTATCATGTCAAAATTTCCATTCTCGAACAAATAGTGTATCCGAACATTTATTCTCCCAAGTCTAAAGCATGGTTAAGTAAGTATTTACATATTTGAATATACCCGAGTTTGATATTATTTAATGCCTAATCCATACCTTATGAATTTCAAGGTTGACATTTACATATTTGTCTAGACAATTCTATGCAACAAGTAGGAATAACTACTTGTACCCGTAATATAGCAAAGTTATTGAAAATACACGTATGCATACAAAAATTCATAAAAACAATATAATTCAAGTGAAATAATAGGATCAACATAGTTAAAGGAGGCGTTTTCCTTGCTCGCTGAATTCTTGAGTGGGTCCGGGGTTGACGATGAAAGTTTCTGGAGCGTTGATATCTACATGCACTTCATCGCAAAGCAATGATAAGAAACAAATGGATTCCAACAATGACTAAATTCAAATTTTTATAAAAAGAAAGATCTTGACTTTGGAAAAATTTAGAATCTGATTTCACTCAATTTAGAGTTTATTTGCAAAAGTTATGTACATTTGAATTTAAATTAACTAAAAATACCTAAAATGGAAGAAAGGTGACTTCGAAGGTGTAATTTCAGGAAATTACTCTTTCTAATAGAGGATACGTGCTTGCTTTTGTATTGAAAGCGCATTTCTCATTTTCTGGGTTTTTAACTCATTTTTCATTGACAGACATATGGGATCCACATGTTAGTGGCTCATTGCTTTAAATACTGATTCAGATTTAAACTAAATTATTATTTCTGCGTTGGCCCACATGTTACTGACTCATAAGCTTAAAACTGAGTTAATTAGATTTTTCCTTAACATAATCATGTTCCTGAAAGCTACGGCCCACATGTTAGTGATTTAGTGTGTGTGAGAGAGCTGTGTGTGCGTGTCTAATAAGTGGGGCCCGCCTGTCATAGACTTATACATGGCACAGGTGCTGCAAAGCTTGCCGACGGCGAATGATAATGAATCGTGCTTGGGTTAGCTAGAGGAGACCAAGGGGAGTCTAAGGAACCCTCAATGGTGGCCGAAGATGACGGGAGACGGGGGGAGGCTAAGCTGAGCGACGACGTTAATGGCGAGCAGTGGAGGGGAAGTTGTGGAGGTGTTGGTGCTTGACTAAGTGAGGGAAAAGCATCAGTGGGCTCTAGGGGCGGGCATCGATAGATACTCAACAGGGAAGACTGGAGACAGTGGTCGTAGTAAGGGAAGAAGGTGTTCGAGGCGTTAGCGCTTCAGGCGATCTGAGTTGCAAAAAAGGTGAGCGATGTGATCTGGGCATGCTCGGGATGCTCTAAACCGAAGGAATTTGAAAATTGCTCATCGGGGAGCTCGATTGAGCTTGGCTTGATCATTTGGTGCTTGGCAGCAATGGAGCTTGCGGCAAGCTTGGGCCGAAGAGGGAACTAGGGAGTTGTGGGAAGCCGGTTGTGGCATCATATGGACTTTTGGGTAAAGGTGTTTTCCATTTCCGGTTTAAACATATTTTTCAATTAAGTTTAGATTTATAGCCAGGAGCTTCTAGAATTTTTAAAGCTATCAAATTGGCTTCAAAATTTATGAAAAAAATTGGGGATGATTTTAAGGTAGTGCTAGTGTGTCTATAAAAAAAATTCAGAGCATAAAAAATCCCATGAATTTCTTTAAAATTCTTTTATTGTTTCAGTATTAATATATATCTAGTATTTGATTTTTCGAAAGCATCTATTAATTTCTGAAATTTATAAAACTTTTTGGAGAGGTTCTTTGGACTATTTGAAAATCAAATAAATTAATTTCAAACTTTGAGAATATTTGAATTTGAAGTTTAAAAATCAAAATCTATAACTAGGTTATTGAAAATCATATTATTTAAATGTAAAAAATTCAAAAAATCCAGAAAAACTATGAAAAATCATAATAACTCATAAAACAATTTAACAACATTTTATTTCATTCTGATGTGGTTGTTACAATAGAGTACGTCTGTGGCGATTTTTTATACTCCGTAGAGTATGCCATTTTTTTTTTATGTTCCGTAGAGCATGCATGTGTGGATTTTTTTATACTCTCAATACGCCCGTGTCGATTTTTTTATACAGCGTAGTGTACACCAGCGATTTTTTTTTCTTAACCGACGGTGATGTGCGGTGTTGTGTAGCTTTTTATTCAGCAAGAAGGAAGTCCGAACAATAGCACATGGTCATATAAACAGTGGCGCATAATCATATTGAAAATAATTAACGAAGCCAGACATATCATGACCCAAATACACCATTACTTATGATGTATTTGGTTGGTGGGACGATATTGAATGAGATAAGATGGTTCTGTACTATTTGGTTTTATTATTTTGGGTGAATAGAATATTCCAATATATATAGGAGGTATTCTTTAAATTTGTATCTCACTATCTAAGACGAGATGGTTCCATTCAAACAACCAAACACATAAATAACCTTTTTTTTAAAAGGTTGCTTTTTGGTTTAATGGGTTGGAAAGTAGCTGTAATTTTTTATGAGTGGTCATTTGCTAAAAGCTAATTTTTCTCTGCAGTAAGCCGCAAAATCACGTTCCACCCGGTTTTTAGTTTTTGATAGTTATACATTGTTTCTAACTTATGTCTAAAACCACTTAAAAACTAATTCTTTTGAAGGATTTACTGATTTTTCAAAAGATAAAGGTAATTTTAATCCTCTAAACGGGGCCAAGTACTATCATTAGCTTAATGCACACAACTATCATGCAAGTGTCCCTTTTTCCTTAAACCGAAGACCTGTGACATATGGGGTTGGTGTCGTGGTAACGATTACCGTTGCGTTCTGCCAGTGCCGTTCCTAGGCATGGGTAGCATGATGGACCCGGTTCTACGCGGTTTTAAGAGATGTAATTTAAGTAGGTGCGTGTGAGCCATTAGATCAAAAAGAGATGGTTCTAATCGATTCAAAATACTGTAGCAAACGGCAATGTAGCATTGACTGTAGCAAAACACTGTAGTAGATGGATTTGGATGACCTAGACCGTTCTCTTGCTCAATCGGGCGGTCCACGCTTGTGGGGACTGCATTTGATCTAGCTCTGTTGCAGAGGTAATCTCCTAGGCCCACAAAAGATAGGGACTCTAGCTTATGTATATTGTATACAGTCTATGTACTAAGGAAAATTTGATAATTTGCCATGAAGTTGATGAGCCTTTGATTATTTGTCCAAAGTTGATGAGCCTTTGATCATTTGCCCTATGATGTCTCACTGACATGCGGGTCCTAGGGCCATATGTCAGTGAGACATTATAGGGCAAATCATCAAAGGCCGATCAACTTTGGGTAAATGACCAAAGGCTGATCAACTTTGAGGCAAATAATCAAATCCCCCGAAACTTAAAGTGTTCAAAGTATATTTTTACTTAGCTCAAAAAATATGAAGTCATTGGATGATATCAGTGCTGCACTAAATTTGCATATGCTTTTTCTTAAAATGATTCATTTGATATTGAGTTAGATGATTTTTTTTAAAAAAAATTAAAAATGCCGTCGAATGATGACTTTACCAGTTGTGCTAATGTCTGCTATTGAGCTCTTTGAGTTTGTTACAGATATACTACCATCCAAATGTTTCAATTGCTTGTCAAATCTTATTTATTGTTTCTATAATAGTAACATCAGCTGAAAGAAACTTTTCAAAGTTAAAACTATTGATAAATTATTTAAGATAATCAATGTCACACCAAAGACTGAATGGTGTGACCACTTTACGCATTGAGAATGATATGTTGGATTAGATTGATGTTGCCATTATTATCAATGACATTACATCTAAAAATGTTAGAAGAAATTGCTTTATATGACCATTGTATTCACAACTCACTTGTCTATTTGGCAGGTAACAGATGATGAATTATAGCTATCCTTTAGTGTTCTTTTGTAATATAATCTGCTCCTAAATCATTTTGTCCTTAGAAGCATGTTATAGCTTTTTAGATTTATTCATAATATTAATATGCTAATAGATTGTCATCAATAAAATATTTTGTATTTTTATGATGTACTAAATCTAATATTTTTATTCTTACGCAGAGAAGAATTGCCGAGCAACCAGGGCTGCCACGTCACTTTTTTGGCACAAGAGTCCTTCAAAAAAATTCAAAATTACATTTAGGTTCTTCAACGGTTTTTTTACAAAAGGACTCGTCGTTCTGCATATTCGCGAGCAGGTCCTCCACTTTTTTTTTTCAAAAAATGACTCCATAGTTACGCAAATTCGCAGACGGCTCCTAGCCAGCTTATTTTTTAGAACCCCCCCCCCCCTCAAAATGAAATGACATTTAGGTTCCACCATTTTTTTGGAAAAAGTTCCTGTAGTTCTCCATATCTGTGAATAGAATGTCTACTCTTTTTTAAAAAAAAGGACCCGTGGTTACGTAATTTTTGTGACAGCTCCTACCTAGTATATTTTTATAAAACACTCCAAAAAAACCGAACTTATGTTTACATCTTTGCACCATTTTTTTTTCAAAAAAATCCTTAACAAAAATTCACGTCTTTATCACGTCACAAGCCTTCAAAATGCTAGGAACGGTCATGCGTTCCGCGACGCTGATGGCCTGAAATGCCTGATGGATACGGTGCAGCAGTCGCGGGTACCGTGCCCGTGATTCGGATCCTCTGCCTTTGCTACTCAAAATGCACGGTGCATTTTGGCCTGCATTTTGAGTAGCAAAGGCTAAAAAATATAGGAAATAAATCAAACTGATACAGTATTTTTAAAAAATCTAGTTTAAAAATATGAATTTCAATTAAAATATCTGAAATTTCAATGAAATTTACCAATATCTCGAAATACTGTAGCAATTTGATTTTTTTTCAATTTTTTTTTGTCTTTGCTACTCAAAATGCATGTCAAAATGTATCGTGCATTTTGAGTAGCAAAGGTACAGGATCCAATCCCCGTGCCCGTGGGTCGTAGCATCAGCACGGACGGGGCGCGCGGTGGTTCGAGGCGTGAGGTGATGCGTTCGCGCGCGCGCAGCAACGTCTGTGAATCGTGTCACCGTGGAAGCTGAAGTGGTTGTAGCGCAAGTTCGTGTCTAACCGAAATTCCCCTCCCAAATATACCAGATAAGCTCTCGCTTCCTCTGTGCTGCTTGCTCCTCCTCCCTTATCACCACAACCACCATGCTCTCCCTCTTGCACCCCCACCCCACCTCCGCCGCTGCGCGCCATCGCAAGCCCTTCCCGACCGCCCCACCCACCACGCACCGACGCCGCTTCACCCGCACCACCGCCACCGCCATCATCCTGCCCGGCGAGGGCAGGGGCAGCCCGGGGACCGCAAGTTCCCCTTCACCCCGCCCCCGTCAGCCCCCCTGGGCGAGGTCTACTAGCCCTTCCACCCGCCGCCGTCGCCCCTCCCCGCCAACTTTCGCAACCTCGACCTCACAGAGCGCATCGCCATCCTCCGCGACCGCCTCGGTCTCTGGCAAGAGTACGCACCCCTCATCTCCTCCCTCTCCTGCGAGGGCTTCACGCCGTCCTCCATCGAGGAGGCCACCAGCATCTCCGGCGTCGAGCAAAACTGCTTCGTCGTCGCCGCCCAGGTCCGTGACTCCCTCCTCTCTGAAAGTTGTAATCCTGCGTTAGTGGTCCAGTCAGTATAGGAGTCCTGGAAACTCTCGGTTTCCTGAAAAAATTCTTTTGCCGTATTGTACACAGTACGAGTCAGAGTCCGAGTTGATTCAGTTTAAGAATTAGCCTCAGGTTAGCAGGTTAAAGTCGATTCTATCTGTAAGACAATTAGCTATTTAAAGCAATGAAAAACTCCCAGAAAAGCTGCAAGGTTAACTAAAGACCAAATACATCTTTCGCTGTTTTGTTCTGAAGTTCTGCTGTGCTCTTTCGCCATTGTGTGAACTAAAGCAGGAGGCTTAGTTCAGAAGAGGCGTATCGTTTCCTGGGAATTTAATCCCAACACTTGGTATCAGAGCTTGGTTCACGCCCAGGCAGCAGAGAATCAAGACCATGGCGATTACATCCCAGCAAGCAGCGAGGGAAGGCGGCAGCATGTCGTTTCAATGCCCCATGCTGACAGTGTCCAACTATACGACTTGGGCAATCAAGATGGAAGCAATCTTAGATGCTCAAGGCGTATGGGAAGCAGTTCAACCAGGAGCCGGAGTGGCCGTGGATGCAAGAAAGGACAAGTCGGCAAAGGCATATATATTCCAAGCAATCCCAGAGGATGTCCTCTTGCAGGTGGCAAAGAAGACGACATCTAAAGAAATCTGGGCAGCTCTGAAGACTCGTTTTTTGGGGGCAGATCGGGTACAAAAGGCTCGTCTCCAAACATTGAAGAGCGAGTTTGAGGCAATGCGCATGAAAGAGGACGAGTCTGTAGATGACTTTGCAGGGAGATTGAGTAGTATGTCTGCAAAATACAGTAACCTCGGCGCTACGCTGGAAGATGCAACGTTGGTGAAGAAGCTTCTCGACTCAGTTCCAGAGAAGTTTCTCCAACTGGTGGCATCCATTGAGCAATACTCCGACTTGGATACAATGTCGTTTGAAGATGCAATCGGGAGGCTGAAGGCATATGAGGAACGTCTGCGTCTTCGCACCGCCAATACCAACACCAGGAGTGATGGGCAACTGTTGCTAACTCATGCTGAGTGGCAAGCTCGCCAAAAGACTACCGGCAGCAAGGAATCCTCATTCACTCCAAATAAGAGGTTCGGCAGGTCTGAAGGACAGAGCCGAGGAAGTTGGCGGGGGCGCGGCCGTGGTCGTGGCAGAGGTGAACGAGGCAGCTCCAACACGTCACGTCAGGAAATAAGCGGAAACAACAGTACAGGCAAAGATAAAAGTCATATCAAGTGTTTTAGTTGTGACAAATATGGCCATTATGCGTCGGAGTGTCGTTCTCCCAAGCGCAAGGAAGAAGAGGTAAATCTAACCAAGGCCCAAGAAGAAGGAAAAGCTCTCATGTTGGCTATATGTGAGCAACAAACCATGGGTATGGTCCTGCTCAACGAAAATAAAGTTGTACCAAAAGAATACAGCAAAGAAGAAGAAGAGGTGTGGTACCTTGACAATGGAGCTAGCAACCATATGACAGGACACCGTTCCTTCTTTACTGAGTTAGATGAGAGCATAAAAGGACGTGTTCGATTTGGAGATGGTTCTACGATACAAATACAAGGGAAAGGTTCAATCTTGTTCGAATGCAAGAACGGCGAGCAACGTCTGTTCACCAACGTATATTACATCCCAAGTCTTCAGAGTAATATATTGAGTCTCGGACAAATCACAGAAGAAGGGCACAAAGTAATACTCGATGGAGAATTGTTATGGGTTCATGACAGCGAAGGAAAACTTCTCATGAAGGTGCAGCGATCAAGCAACAGATTGTACAAAATTCTATTGCATATTGCTACACCTATATGCCTTGCAGCCAGCTTGGATGAGCCAGCTTGGCTATGGCATGCCAGACTCGGGCATCTAAACTTTCAATCCATGAAGGAAATGGTGACACAAGATATGGTGCGGGGAGTACCGAAAATAAGTCACCATGCTCAGCTGTGTGAAGGATGTTTAGTAGCTAAGCAATGTCGACAACCGTTTCCGGCCCAAGCACAATATCGTGCCAAAGTCCCACTTGAGCTGGTACATGCTGACCTATGCGGTCCAATTATGCCCAAAACTATGGCAGGCAATCAGTATTTCCTCCTTCTAGTTGATGATTACAGCCGATTCATGTGGATATACACGCTGAAGACTAAAGATCAAGCACTCGCTACATTCAAGGCCTTCAAATCACAGGTTGAGAATGAAAGCAATCACAGACTGAAGACACTAAGAACTGACCGAGGAGGAGAATTTGTCTCTCAGGCCTTTACTGACTTTTGCGCTGAAGAAGGCATACAGCGACACCTCACTGCTCCTTATACGCCACAGCAAAACGGAGTGGTAGAACGGCGTAATCGCTCAGTACTCGCCACCGCACGAAGCTTGCTCAAAACCATGAAGGTTCCAGGGGAAATATGGGGAGAATCAATTCGACATGCTGTATATCTGCTAAATCGTGCACCAACCAAAGCTTTACAAGGTATCACTCCTTATGAAGCCTGGAAGGGTAGAAAACCAAATCTAGAGCACCTTAGGGTTTTTGGTTGTGTTGCACATGTCAAAATACCGGCAATACATACCCGAAAACTGGATGACAGAAGCAAACAGATGGTTTACTTGGGAACAGAAGAGGGGAGCAAGGCTCATAGACTTCTTGATCCAATAGCCAAGAGAATATGTGTTAGCCGTGATGTGGTATTTGAAGAAAACAGGAAGTGGAAGTGGGGTCTGTCGAGTACAGAGGAGATTGTACAAGCCGACTTCACTGTGCACAGTCCCGCAATACAGGCAGAGGAAGGATCAATTCCAGTTTCCCCTAGGACTTCAAGTCAGTCTATGACTGAATCCACCTCAGCAACACCAAGTGAAGGGAAAACACCAGAACAGGATGAATCAGAATCGGGAGCAGCAGAAAGCTCGGATGATGAGTCATCGCCGAACTCCGTGACAAACCTTGACAGTCTGAGCTCATCACCACCGACGGCACCGGGGAAATTTAGATCCCTGGCAGAAATTTACGAAGAAACAGAAGGCACTTACTCCTTTGCTGAACTGTACCTAACTGGATTAGAAGAACCGTCGAAATACAGTGAAGCAGCAGGAAGTCGAGCTTGGACTGAAGCAATGCAGAAGGAGTTTGACTCAATTGAGAAAAATAGGACATGGACATTAACAAAGCTTCCGGCAGGGACCAACCCAATTGGTCTCAAGTGGATCTTTAAACTAAAGAAGAATGCGGCAGGTGAAATTATCAAACACAAAGCAAGATTGGTGGCAAAAGGGTATGTGCAGCAAAAAGGAGTGGATTATGAAGAAGTCTTCGCTCCAGTAGCTAGGATGGAAACAGTAAGGTTGCTTTTGGCCCTGGCAGCAAAAGAAGGTTGGAAGGTTCACCACCTCGATGTAAAATCAGCATTCCTGAACGGTGAGTTACAAGAAGAGGTTTATGTAACACAACCTGAGGGCTTTGTCATCCCTGGAATGGAGAATATGGTCTATAGATTGTCCAAAGCACTATACGGCTTGAAACAAGCTCCTCGAGCCTGGAACACCAGGTTGAATCGAGCACTAAAAGATCTGGGTTTTCTGAGGTGTCCCCAGGAACAAGCAGTATACAAACGAAACACCAAGGAAGGACTGCTCATTGTGGGAGTCTATGTGGATGATCTGATAGTCACAGGAACAAATGAGAAAGAGATTCATCTGTTTAAGAAACAAATGGAGAAGCAATTTGAGATGAGTGACTTAGGAGCACTCTCTTATTACCTTGGAATAGAAGTACAGCAAACAGGAGAAGAAATCCTACTGAAGCAAACGGGATATGCTGAAAAGGTGCTGAAGCAAGCAGGTATGATGGAGTGTAATCCGTCAAAATACCCAATGGAGCCTAAACTTCATCTAGCGAAGGATGAAGAAGGAGACCCGGTAAATCCAACCAAGTACCGACAGCTGATTGGGTGCTTACGCTACCTAACCCATACCCGGCCAGATTTGAGCTACGCTGTTGGTATCGTAAGTAGATACATGGAATCTCCAAGGCAAAGCCATTTTCAAGCCATAAAACACATACTACGATATGTCAGAGGGACAACAAGCTATGGAATAGCATTCAGGAAAGGAGGAGATGGCAGTTTAATTGGATACAGTGATAGCAACCTAGCCAGTGATCTTGATGACAGAAAGAGTACTACTGGGATAGTGTTCTATTTCTCTGGAAATCCAATCACTTGGAGCTCACAAAAACAGTAAAATGATTGCTCTGTCCTCTGTGAGGCCGAATTCATGGCTGCAACAAAATGCATGCCAAGCGATGCAGCTCACGGAGTTTACTTAGCGAACTGACCGCTTGTACTCCAAAGGAAGTGCAGCTAAAGGTTGATAATAAATCTGCTATAGCGCTAATGAAGAATCCAGTCTTCCATGGAAGAAGCAAGCACATTGACACAAAGTACCATTTTATCAGAGAATGCGTCGAAAAGAACCTAATTGCAGTCGAGCATGTGAGAAGTGAACTGCAGTGTGCAGACATATTAACCAAAGCCTTGGCTAGAGAAAAGTTCATAGAAATGAGGAACTTGCTAGGTGTCAGAAGCATCGCATGACTAAATCAGGATTAGGGGGGAGAATGAAAGTTGTAATCCTGCGTTAGTGGTCCAGTCAGTATAGGAGTCCTGGAAACTCTCGGTTTCCTGAAAAAATTCTTTTGCCGTATTGTACACAGTACGAGTCAGAGTCCGAGTTGATTCAGTTTAAGAATTAGCCTCAGGTTAGCAGGTTAAAGTCGATTCTATCTGTAAGACAATTAGCTATTTAAAGCAATGAAAAACTCCCAGAAAAGCTGCAAGGTTAACCAGCACCAAATACATCTTTCGCTGTTTTGTTCTGAAGTTCTGCTGTGCTCTTTCGCCATTGTGTGAACTAAAGCAGGAGGCTTAGTTCAGAAGAGGCGTATCGTTTCCTGGGAATTTAATCCCAACACTCTCCAACTCCTTCCCCACCGAGCTCGTCCCCTACTTCGACTCCTTAGGCAGGCCCGACCTCCTCTACGAGCTCCGCTTTCTCAACGCCATCCAGCGCGTCGACGCCGCACGCCACGTCATCGACAGGCGCCTCGAACCCAAGGGCGTGCGCTGTTGGAACTAATCTTGACTTGGAAGTGTTTTATTGAGTCTTGCATATTGGATAGATGTGTTGGTCGCATTATTTAGTGTGCTTGTGTAAGTGCATGGTTAGTTTACCAGTATTTGCATGTAGTTGAGTAGTTGGCTAAGTCCTGGGAGAGTATTTGCGCATGAGCTGCATGGGTCAAGATCCAAAAGAATAGGTGCAGTTTGGACGTGCTTGCATGCAGAGTGGCGCAAGTAGCTCCGCAGGAAATGGTCCAGATTAGTTTCTCGTATGAAGTGGTCCAAGTCCTTTGCATTATTTAAGTACCATGTAATCAACAGTTAGCCTTTGAGCCAGAGAATAATAGAAAACACTGCAAGTGTGTGTGGCAAAACACTCTGGTGTCCTACTCGTATGTGTTAGTGTTGAAGTTAAAGGAGATTGCGTGTGTTCTTCTTTTCTGATTCCCAACATGCGCGAGCTCGCTTGCTCCATGAAGGACTTCCCGTGTCGCTGCTTCGACGACGGGTGGGAGGCCTTCACGAGGGCGTCCCCCGGCGACTGTCTCGCCTTCGCGCGCTTCCGCCAGTCGCGGGAGGCAATGATCGACGAGGACCGCGTCGCCGAGCTCAAGCGCGCGCTCGAGGTGGTTGAGACCGAAGCAGCCAGGGCGCGGTTGGAGCTCGAGATGGAGAGGGCCAAGAAGAAGGCCTCTGGGGAGGAAGTGGAGGCCAAGGCCGACACCACCTCGTGCCCCGACGTGCTGGTGGTGCGGTTCATGTACGGCGAGGTAGCCGAGGCATCGATCGTGCTGCTGCTGCCGGTCATAAAAGAGACCGATGGCATCAAGGCCATGGACTTCATGCCGAGGAGGGCCAACACGGACGTGGACCTCGACATCGTGGAGGTCGACAAGGGGTGGACGCGGTGGGTGGTGGTGCCGGGCTGGGGCCCCGTCTCGGTGGTGGCGAACGAGGCGGTGGTGATCGAGCTGGCGGATGGGCGGACGCTACCGTGGCGGACGGCATAGGAGGAGAGGGTGCTGGTCATGGCCAACCGCGGGCAGAAGGAGGTGGTGGAGGAGGGGATATACGTGCTGGAGAAGGGAGGGAGGCTGCTGGTGGAGAGGGGTAGGAAGCTGGTGGAGGATACGCTGATGAGGGCGCCGCAGAGGTGCTGATCGTCGTCCGGCCGCCCAAGGAAATGGACGACATGATCAGTGATGAGGAGTGGGACTGAGGTTTTAGAGATGGTTTTTGCATACGCTTATTTTCGATTGGTAATTTTTCGCCCCTTGATAGTTCATGAACAAGGGGAATTTCGTCTTGTTTACTGAAACGGGAACTTGGGAGACGGCTATGCTTTACTCTTGCATTTTTGGGTGTTGTCACTGCTTATTTTCGATTGGTAATTTCCCCTCTTGATAGTTCATGAATAAGGGGAATTTCGTCTTGTTTGCTGAAACAGGAACTTGGGAGACGGCTGGGCTTTACTCTTGCATTTCTGGGTGTTTTCACTGCTTATTAGTTATTACTTGCTGAAATAAGCTGATCAGACAGACGCACGTACATCCTACAGTTTAATAAAGAGTAAAGATAAAATTTTAAAATATTTAATTACTTTATTATTGATTTATCCTAAATTTAATTGTTTTTGGTGATTTCTTTATTGAAAGGTAATTAATTAGAAATTAGTAAAAAAATGAAAAGTAAAAAAGGTAAAAAGAAAAAAGTAAATTGTTAGAAAAATCTACAAAAATAGTATAAAAATCCCCGGAGCTCTTGGCAGTTGGTTTTGAGAGTCAAAAATCAATGTGAAACCATTTAATTAATAAAATGGTTAATTATATTAATTTGATATGATCTGGACAGTGCAAAGAAGTAATTTTATAAAATTTTGCGAAACTTTTTCGTAGTCCAAATTTTTACCATGTGATCTTTATACCACTATTCATCTTTGGAAAAATTGGTAAAAATTAATAATAAAATTTAGAGGAGAACTAGCCAACAGTATATCTATATTTCATTAGTTTCAGTGATTTGTTTCATTTGGTTTTATGAGTTCCCGTGTTTAGTTTCATGTTTTATTTGTTTTTAGTGCTAAGTTTCAGTGTAAAAATTCATGAGTTTCATTGCTATATTGTTGGAACGGTATACCGTAGAATAGTATTTCTATAAAATTTAATGTTTTTTCCAATTTATTTATCTTAAATCTGAAATTCTGAAAAATTGAGTAAAAAAAATTATTAGAAAATAAATAATTAAGATTTTAAACTTGATATTTTTATGGAAGTAATCTAACAACATTTCAAACATTTTATAAAAGTTTCAAAAATTAATAAGTTAATTTAACTCTTTAATGAAATTTTTTCTTAATTCAAAATTTTGAACAGTCTCTAATGTCAAAATTTTAGTAAATAATATACCCAGGATTTTGATCTCAAATTTTTACAGTAGGTATACATCTTACTTAGGATGTTAAATAAAAAGTTTCAAAAATAATAATTGCGGTTTGATACCCAAATTAATTGCGTCCTTAATGATATGTTTGGACACATTGAATTGAAGCCACCTCCTCTGTCAATGACATATGGGACCCACTCATTATGCACTTAGCTGACTAGCTCCTCTCTTGCACAGACTGGTAGGTGGCCCCAAACTTTTGCCGGTCCCACACGTCATCACCTCTTCCCTTTCCCTCTCTTCCTATCACTTACATGCGGGTCCGAGGACCCCACCTATCATCCCTCTTCCTCACCCCACTCTCTTTAGGGATGGCAAAATTACCCGTGGGTTCGGGTATCCGTGGGTACCCGACCCGATGGGTTCGGGTATGGGTTTGATTTCAGACCCGCGGGTTTTAAATTTCGGGTTCGGGTTCGGGTTTGGGTTTGGGTTCGGTTCTGCACCCGTGGGTACCCATGGGTACCCGAATTAATTAATATAAATTAAAAATAATGGAAAGTTAATTCAATATTTTCAAGCATCGTTCGATATGTAAGATGCGGTAACTTTCATGATTATATACACCATATATTTTTCCTTTAAACATAGAAATTACAAATGAATTGATTGACAATTGATGGTTGAAAATTTGATTGCGAGGTGAATTTAATTTCGGGTTCGGGTACCCATCAGGTTCGGGTATGGGCGTGGGTATGTACCCGTGAGAGATTTCGGGTTCGGGTTCGGGTATGAATTTCGGGTTTCGGGTTCGGGTCTGCGGGAGATCTACCCGCCCGTACTCGCCCGATTGCCATCCCTAACTCTCTTCTCTCCGCTCTCTCTCCGGCCGGGAAAAATCGACGAATTGCCTCACCCCTTGTCTACATCTCGCCACATTTTCGTGCGCAACTCGAAGCTAGGTCTGATCGCTACTGCCACCTCATCAGCATGTCCATACTTAGTATTGTGCCATGGTCGAGAGAGCTCGGATTTTTCTTTTACCAGCGCCGCCACAATCCTTCTTGGCCGTAAGCTGCAAAGCCATATTTAGAACATGTGCTCACCGCCTCATTGCCTTGTAAAAGCTCTAGAAACCATTTTCAGCTCCGACCAAACCTTTGCATTCCATCCCAAGCCTCGAATTCCCTCTTCTACAACTCCGACCAAACCTTTGCTGCGAGCAAAATTCAAACCAATTTCTACTGCACCAGTTCATTTTCAAATTCCTCCCAGCCGAAGTATTTTCACTTCATCACGAGCTAAACTCCTTGGGTAATTTGAATATCCTACCACTGTATCCTCTCTCCACTGCACGGCTTACCTTCTCCATCTTTGCCAACTACTGACAAGCCACCCTAAGGTATAATTGTTTCGATGAATTCTCAAATCATGCTCTATGAACCTTGTAGTTACTAACCGACCGGTAATTTTACAAAATGGGACCCATTCCTATCGGTGGCCGGCCACTACGGCCGACCCAACTCTGGGCATCTTACAACCTAATCGGACCGTCCTTTAGATGCATATGCACACGCTGACGCTCGCCGAGCTTTTGGTCACCAGTCTCCGGCCCCAGCTCACCACCAGCAAGCCTTACCGGCTGTCTCCCCTGCTCAGTATCGCTGCCGAGTGGGACTCGATTCTCAGCCGAACACTCTCGCGCACTGCTCGCTGACCAGCCAGCCCCACGCGACAGCATCTCACGCGCACGATGACCGCTGGGCCCGATTGCTCAGCTGACTAGACGCCTGCACGCAGTCGCTGGCTCTAGGCCCCACTTGTCAGAGACTGCGGCTGGTTTTGAAAGAGTTCTAGCAATTTGAAGGAATATGTCTTCAATGGATGAAAACGTATTTATGATTTTTGCATGCATTTATCCAAACCAGCTGAATTCAAATCACTGTAAATTTTAAACCATAGCTTCAAATTTAGTGAAACAAGTTTCTAAATTCATCTTAAATCATCTAGTTTCAGAATATGTAAAAAATATTTGAAGTTTGATCATTAGTTAAATTTTAAATTGAAATTCAAAGTGTAGGATTGAAATATGCATCATGTAGATTTGTGCAAATGAAGTCCAAATTGAATTAGACACATTTTATATATTGAAATCCTGGTGTGATAAGCTTTCTGAATATGTAAAGAAATTTAAATTTTAAGTTAGTTTGTATCATTTTCTAATCAAGATTGTTTCTAATGTGTTAATTAAACAATAATTCATAATTTGTACATGTTAAGTACAAATAATGTTAAATCAATTTCTGTGTGCTAGTTAGAGAGTAAGTAACCTCATTTTGCAAAAATACTTAGGGAGTACCATTGTGGGGGCTCCGGAATCAGATTAGCGATGCAGGTCATTACTTTTTCATCGGTTAGAAGATTAATGCAACCCGTAACGTCTCCTGACCGCTAAACCAACTCCGTACTCGGATTGGGGCCAATTAACCGGCAAAACTCGTGAGGAGTGTACATGCCAACTGATTGATCCCAACTCGAGCTTCGCATAACGCGTGCATTATCTTGGTTCCCTGGATCAAGAGCCAGTACCACGCGTTGTCATACAAGACAGTCTCAACTATGCAAGAGTAAATATATTACACATGAAAGGTAACGTTATTACATTAGTTTAACTTTACAAGTCTCGGCTACAGTAGCACAAGTCCAAAAGAATCATCCAACGCCAGCAGAAACTCCAAAAGAAAAACACGCAGTGTGCCTCCACCCTTAGGCAATCGGCGGAAGGAAACCAGCTAAGCCTAAGCGGAATCGTCGGCGTCATCAATGACTGCGACTAAATGCGGAACATCTGCATCATTGCCTGCTTCTTCTCCTTCTGACCAAGGTCCGTTAGAGCAAACGGTGAGTACACGTATGTACTCGCAAGACTTTAGTGTATGGAATGTATACATATAAAATGTAGGTTAAATCAATGAATAATAGGTTTCTACACTAGTCTTTTGAGCACAAAGCAGATTTTGCTTGCAATATGATAATAGATTCACATTCGCATTTTTACAAAAGAAGCTGAAGAAAACATTTCAAACAATTAATAATAGATAAACCATTAACCAAATCAACCATCCAACCATTCCTTTCACCAAAACAACCAACCACCTGCACCTTATCCGAACCCAAGATCCAAACACACACCCGACCAACACAATCTAACCTCGAAACCCATTTTCCCAGAAGTCAACCCAGACCCAAAATCTATACTTGATAATACTTTCCAAGCTGCTCATGACCGTGAGCACGGCTAATCGATTAGTTAATTTATCTCTGCAGAGATCAGACATCTGTACCCACATGACACGTTCTAGTAATCATGTCCTCCATGCCTCGCGATACCGAAGTACCCGATTTGCTAAACAGTGACGGAACCTTTCGAGAGATTGGAGTTCTAATCCTGCACCGGCCCGGTAACGTGCATTCCTAACTACAGCCACAGAGGCCGCCAGTGGTTCCTATAGGCACCCACTAGCCCACGACCTCCCTGTAGTAGGCATTACCGTTGTATTGGGTAAACTTTCCTTCGATGCCTCGACAAGAAAGTCCCTAGAATGCACCGACACCACAAGTGCATCCAATCCTCTTTGCCCTCCAATAATGCAGGGTCAGATCCCTTTTCCCCGTACTAGGCTGAGGCCATCCCACACTGGCACATGTGGTTGCACGTATTACACCCAGTAAATAGCACCAAGTTCGGTCCTTAGGGTGACTCAGGCGAGATCTTCCAAACCCACTTGCTATGGCCACAGAGGATCGACTCTAGCGGCCCCACCGAGCACACACTAGCCTTCAACCTCCCCATAGCAAGGGACCAACTGAGACCAAACCACTCCAAACCAGCCAACGGCCTGACAACCAATCCGAACCTGAAACCAGCCTACCAACCGGAACCACTACCCGCCCAAATACCACCAACTCCGAACCACCAAACATCTCGCCCGGTCTAAACTCTCCAAGTTTTTCCATTTTACTCACGCAACCATTTCCTTTTTTTCAAACAAAACCCCATATCCACTGATTCCAACCTGACACCAATCACCTATCCTAATAGTTCCAGGAGTTTATGAATAAGAACGTCATGATCTCCTGCAACCAATTCTACTGCTGAACTAAGCACATGCGACTATTATTTTTTAATACCCTCTGACACTTACTAACGTGTCTAAATTATTCCTAAGTCTATCAAGGATTGCATATTCGGATTGAATTGAGGTAATCCAACAATTTCTGGTTTAACTACTGCTTCCCACAAATTATCACTTTTAATAACTTATGAGCATGCATAATAGTTTTGGCAATCAAAAATAAGAATTTGCAAATATGGGATTCAAAATGGTCAAGGAGGTGCTTGCCTGTCTGCTCTTCGGTGAAATCAGTCTCCGGGACGTAGTCGGGATCGTCGGCGACGTTCGAAGTGTCTACGTCTACACGAAAAGCAACGAGATCAAAATCATCGATCAAAATAGGCGAAGAAGCAATCAAAATCCAAAAAGAAGCGAAAACGGAAAACGAGAACCTAGACAGAAAAAGAGATTCTAAACTTTCTCCCAGAGGCCGGCAGTACCGTTGTTGGGGGGGCGGTAGTGCCGCTCTCTCGGCCTGGCGATCGGCCATCGTAGTCTGAGTGCCGCAGTCACTCTGGCAAGACTGCTGAATTGCCCCAGAGTGCCGCTGTCCGGGGATCGAAAGGGGTTGCTCTCTGGAAAATAACTACCGGCGTTCTAAACCCGGTAGTGCCGGACCCTCCGGCAGTACCGCCCTCACCCAACGGTAGTGCCGGTCACTTCGAGACCAAAATCCAAAAATTGAGATTTTGCACACTAGCCCCCGGAACTTCGACGTAAGTGCATGGATAGGTTCCTGAGGACCCATGGGACTTATTCACGCAGGTTTCGTCAAGTTTCGAGCTCGTTTGCTCAAAATCTCACTTTTCGGATCCTTTCTCTCCCGATACCGGCGCGAAAATGGATTTCGACCCAGAGGGTGTCGAAACTCGAGTTTCTTCGCGGCAATGGGTTCTCTACTACTCTAGGGACTTAAGTGCGCTAGACTTGCGAGCTTTGGGACTTCGGAACTTGAAATCGCTCCGAATGCCCAGAGTGCAACTTTTGCAAATCCTTCGGAAAACGGATTTCGCAACACGCGCACTAGGCCCGCTAGAACACTAAGGTCCTACGTGATCTAACTACTGACTGGAACCTCCGAAAGACACTATTAGACTTCTAATACCCGAAAACCCAAATATACTTTCCGAATCCAACTTTCGTCCCGAATCGAGTTCAAACTCGATTCTCCCACAAGAAACGACTTACGAGGCTCTAAGAAAACATCCATGAGTCATTTCCCGACTTCGGAGTTAGGGTTTCGAAAGGAAAGGGCTCCGAGAATTCGAGAAATGGCTTCTAGCAGCGAATGAGTCCAACGAAGCGTAGATCGGGGTTACAGAAACTACTCGATCACGCGGAAGGATTCTTCTACCCTTGACCTAGGTTTAACTACTCGGAAAACGACTATGCACCACAAGAACTAGGGTTTCTAGAGTTTAACTAGGACGTAAAGAACGATTACAAGTCAAGGAAGAGCTAGGGTTTGCATCTGCACCTAGGGTTTAGGTTTAGCTTCAATCCCTACCTCTTGTGGAGCTCCTTGACAGCTTAGAGACGCTTCTCCACCCTTGCTCCTGCTCCCACATAGCCTCCTGGAGCTTCAACCGGCTGGAGATGGCGAGGAGGAGGAGAAAGCTCCAATGGAGAGAGAGGAAGGAGAAGAGAGGAAGAAGGAGGAGGAGAGGAGGAGAAATGAGAGAGGAGAGGGAGAGGAGGTGCTCCCTGGTGCTTTTAGAGGCTGAGACGTGCACGCATACCGAGGCAAAGAGATAAACACGAGCACAGGACCAAAACACAGCCGCTCGTGGCTGATCAGCTTGGCGGCCCGATGCCGCTTCGGCCGGTAGTACCACAGGCAAAAGTGCAGATCGCCGCCGGTGACCAGAAAACTCGGGGATTTTTATAGTTTTTGCGATGGTTCTCCAATCAACTAACTTGAGGACTATTGGAATAGGTTCGAGGGGTCCTAATAAAGGTTTTAAAACTTAGGTTTGGGATCTAGCTCTCACGATCTTAAATTTCACCTGATTTTGGATTCTGAGACTCCAATCGGGGAAAACAATCAAATGAAACGACAAAACCGAATTCAAGGGCAATTAACTCCAAATTCAAACTGGAAAACTTTACAGAGCACTAAACCACACTTAGTTAGCCTAATTAAGCTTAATTACAAACACGGGCGTTACAACCGTGCAACTTTTATTTGCTAACAAACCTGTTGTCTTATATACTAATTTGTATTAGTATAGGTAACTCTAGCCTCCTAAATTTGAAATTTAATACAATTAAAATTTGTCGGGGATTGGACTATTTTCTATAAGGACCATTCTGCCCCGACGGCCGAGCAACTCCCAACCATGAGCTCGGATGCGATACCCGAGCGCGAGCCCCAAGCATTCTCAAGCTGTCGGGGATTGACTATCTGATAAAAGACCGTTGTACCCCCAGAAGATCCTGAAGCTACCGACCATACAGCACCAGCAGAAGATGCTCGGAAAACCATCCGAGCAACATAACTCCCGAGCATGTGTGTCTACCCATTCGCCTATGACCATACCGGACGATCACGAGCAACCATGCTCGTGAAGGCCACGCCGTTACCCGGGTGGATGGTCGGGGACCCGGTCATGCCACTAGAAAGGAAGATGGCAATCAATCCACCACAAATTCAAATTAATTGCGCAGATCAAGGGCCGGATCGTGGGCACTACTGATTATGGAAACGTGGCGTAAATCTAGGGGTGGTTACCTTGTGTACAGCGTGAGGCTCAGTATTTAATCCCCAGAAAACACACGTGAAAGGGGATCCCGGTGAGGTCCATGTACTTGTATCCATCATTTCAATAGAGAAAACGCTACCAGCGATCGGATGTAGGGCTATTATCTCGATCATGAGAGGCCTGAACCAGGATAAAATCCTTGTGTTCCTCGTCTGCTCTAACGGACCATCTTCCGCGTCTTCGATGCTACAACCTTTGGCGAAGGGGCTTTGGTTGATCCTCGCTCAACAAGTAAGCTCGGCGAGAGCCCGTTCTCCAATCGTCGACAGCTGGCGCCGTCCGTGGGGATCGACGTATTCTTTGCCAAAGGAATCCCGAAGACGTCATCTTCCACATCTGATGACCGATACTGCACAACTTATGATAAGGTAAGATGCGTAAAAAAGAAAAGTTTGTTACATCAAGCAAACAGTGCTTAGGCGAGTCGTGTGTGTTTTGTGCCGGGCAAGTTCTTCGCTCGGGCGCAAATTTCATCCTCTTGCCCGAGCAGGCTTTTCGCTCGAATCTGCACTGAGTAAATTTTTAGCTCGGACGTGTGTTTCTTCACATCGGACGGGCATTGCACTCGGGAATTGATCTTGTTATATCTCGAAAATCGCTCTTATTCCTCCGAGCACGTGTTTCGCTCGGAGACGGCCGGTGTTCCGCGCCGAGCAGGCAGCACGCTCGGGCGCGAGTCTCTCCCTCCGAGCACGCGTTTCGCTCGGGGACTAGTCGTGTTCCGCGCCGAGCACGTACTTCGCTCGGGCGCGAGTCTCTCCCTCCGAGCACGCGTTTCGCTCGGGGACTAGTCGTGTTCCGCGCCGAGCACGTACTTCGCTCGGGCGCGATTCTCTCCCTCCGAGCACGCGTTTCGCTCGGGGGGATTCTGTTCGCGCTGGCACGTGCCGGCCAGCGCGAGGCTCTCCCTCCGAGCACGCGTTTCGCTCGGGGACGGGTGGTGTTCCGCGCCGAGCACGTGCCGGCCGGCGCGAGTCTCTCCCTCCGAGCACGCTGCGTTTCGCTCGGGGACTGTTCTGTTCGCGCAGACGCGTGCACGGCTTCGGCCAGCGCGAGTCTCTCCTCCGAGCAGCGTTTCGCTCGGGGGACTAGTCGTGTTCGCGCCGAGCACGTGCCGGCTCGGGCGCGATTCTCTCCCTCCGAGCACGCGTTCGCTGGGGATCGTTCTCGTTCGCGCCGGGCACGTGCCGGCCAGCGCGAGTCTCTCCCTCCGAGCACGCGTTCGGCTCGGGGACTAGTCGTGTTCGCGGCCGAGCACGTGCCGGCTCGGCGCGAAGTCTCTCCTCCGAGCACGCGTTTCGCTCGGGGGACTGTTCCTGTTCCGCGCCGGGCACGCACTGCGCTCGGGTGCGAGTCTCTCCCTCCGAGCACGCGTTTCGCTCGGGACTAGTCGTGTTCCGCGTCGAGCACGTGCCGGCTCGGCGCGAAGTCTCTCCCTCCGAGCGGCGTTTCGCCGGGGATGTTCGCGATTATTCATGTTCCGCGCCGAGCACGTGCCCGGCTCGGGCGCGAGTCTCTCCTCCGAGCACGCAGCGTTCGCTCGGGATTTCTGTTCCGCGCCGGGCACGTACTTCGCTCGGGCGCGAGTCTCTCCTTCCGAGCACGCGTTTCGCTCGGGGACTGTTCCTATTCCGCGCCGGGCACGTACTTCGCTCGGGCGCGAGTCTCTCCTTCCGAGCACGCGTTTCGCTCGGGGACTGTTCCTATTCCGCGCCGAGCACGCACTGCGCTCGGGCGCGAGTCTGTTCCTCCGAGCACGCGTTACGCTCGGAGACGGTTTGTGTTCTGCGCCGAGCATGCTAGGCGTTTGAGCACAGGTCCTCATAGTTTATTTCCCTGGACGCCTGGTCCATGTCCAGGATGCGGCAGCTCGAGCCTGGCTCGTCTGTCAGTTCCTCGAGCATTAGACCCATGCTCGGGATGTGGCAATGTGAGTCCGCTCGCACCGCTAGTAGCGTGGCGTCTGATCCATGCCTAGTTCCCTGTGCATCCGATCCATGCATGGGATGCGGCAGCATGTGTTTTTTCACAGTCTGCTAGTTACATTTCCCTGGACGTCTGGTCCATGTCGGAGATCTGGCGGCTCGAGCCTGGCTCGTGCCGATTCCTCGAGCATTAGACCCATGCTCGGGATGTGGCAATGTGAGTCCGCCGCACCGCTAGTAGCCTAGGCGTCTGATCCATGCCTAGTTCCCTGTGCATCGATCCATGCATGGGATGCGGCGGCATGTGTTTTTTCACTACCGCTAGTTACCTTTCCCCTGTGCATCCGATCCATGCATGGGATGCGGCGACATGTGTTTTTGCGAATACCGCTAGTTACCTTTCCCTGTGCATCTTATCCATGCATGGGATGCGGCAGCATGTGTTTTTTCACAGTCTGCTAGTTACCTTTTCCCTGGGCATCTGATCCATACTCGGGACGAGGTTCAATCGCGTTTTATTTTCCCTCTCGGTGCAGCTTGTGCCGACCTTTTTCCCCGAGCATGATTCGCCGGGATGTGATAGCGTGGGCTGCCTCATCTGTCAAATCTTTTTCCTGGTCATTTCATGCCCAGCTGCTGAGGTAGGTGCTTCACCATCAAGAATTCAATCCCTCCTTGGACTTCTCAGTCTCTAGGAGATAACCCATCTCACTTGAGCCTCGGGGACTAGCTGTCGAGGATTGGACTATTTTCTATAAGGACCATTACGCCTGACGGCCGAGCAACTCCCAACCATGAGCTCGGATGCGATGCACGAGCGCGAGCCCCAAGCATTCTCAAGTCTGTCGGGATTGACTATCGATAAAAGACCGTTGTACCCCGGAAGATCCTGAAGCTACCGACCATACAAAGACCAATGAGAAGATGCTCGGAAAACCATCCGAGCAACATAACTCCCGAGCATGTGTGTCTACCCATTCGCCTATGACCATACCGGACGATCACGAGCAACCATGCTCGTGAAGGCCACGCCGTTACCCGGGTGGATGGTCGGGGACCCGGTCATGCCACTAGAAAGGAAGATGGCAATCAATCCACCACAAATTCAAATTAATTGCGCAGATCAAGGGCCCCGGATCGTGGGCACTACGGTTATGGAAACGTGGCGTAAATCTAGGGGGTGGTTACCTTGTGTACAGCGTGAGGCTCTGTATTTAATCCCCCCGAAAACACACGTGAAAGGGGGATCCCGGGGTGAGATCCATGTACTTGTATCCATCATTTCAATAGAGAAAAACGCTACCAGGCGACTGGATGTAGGGCTATTATCTCGATCATGAGAGGCCTGAACCAGGATAAAATCCTTGTGTTCCTGTCTGTTCTAACGGACCATCTTCCGCGTCTTCGATGCTACAACCTTTGGCAGAAAGGGGCTTTGGTTGATCCCTCGTTCAACAAGTAAGCTCGGCGAGAGCCCGTTCTCCAATCGTCGACAAAATTATAATCTTAGCTTCTTGAATTTGTAAAATAAAATAAATCAAAACATAAGAACAAATGTTATGTGTGATGTGCGACCTTAGATTACTAATAATAATAACAAGAAACTACAATGTAAAAATAATACACTCACACATGAAATCATGAAAACCTAACCCATAAACCTAATTTATTTGTGTGTTAATTTCTATTTAATTTTACATTTGACTTCTTTTTGCCACTATTGAAAAGTTGTTATTTGCTATGTTCTTAATTGACGACGTGTAGACACCGATGTCGTAGACGCTGTTGTTGACGGCTTTGATTCCGAATATCTCGACGAACAGCAAGGTAAGCGCCCCTTTAACCATATTGACCCTAGTTTTTAAAATCACTTAAAATGTTGATTAAGAATTTACCTGCATGTATTATCTTCATAAGAATGCCTATTTGTGGTTATTGGTAGTATAATCCCTCATTGATGAATTTCCTTAATCAACACTGATATGTAAACCTTGATAACCCTAGTCAATAGATAGACTTATGGTGATATGCTGGATATATTTGATTAATAATTGCACATGTTTAGCCATGCTTTAGAAGCGACTGTTAAAAGAAAGAAACATGTATTTTTATGAAATTTAAAAAGGTTGGATATGAAAGTAAAGGATACTGATATTTTAGTAAAATTGAAAATAAAAATATGGTTTCGACGTGGGCGATTGTTGGCAATAGCCGTAAGTGCATATGACTTGCACGTAGATACAGGGAGATTTATTGCTCAGGTCAAATTAAGGACCGAACGCAGTGTTGCATGATCCAAGAAATAACCGTACAACCATGAGGGCTGGTACGGGACAGTCGTAACCTATTAAGTTATTTGAAATTAGCTTTGCATATTAGAAGGCTATAGTAGTACGGGTATTCCGGGTAGGTTTGCTCGAAGGGACATCCACATCGAGGTGATTTGGAATAAACGTTTACCGATACAACGGTGTACGCCTTGCTATGGGGAGAAATGGTTATTGGTTTGTATAAGCTCAAGATTATTATGTTTTATGTGAATGTTTATTTCTACCGCTATAGCAAGGATTTAACGTCATCAGGCTGGTGCAAAACTAGGGTTGAGTAATGTAACAACTATGTATGATCTCTTTGCGACACACCAAAGGAAGTGTGTTAAATTGCTTTGCAAAAAGAGATGATCATTCCTTGTGAGTAAAGCAGTACACCTTTGTAGAGTTGAAACTAATTGATTAGCCGTATCCACGGTCATGGATAACTTGGATAACTGACACTAGTTAGCTGATTTCAATATTTTCATAAAAATTGGAATGAAACTATAAAATTGTTTATGGAAAGTTGCCCCACAGATGATTCAATATTTTGCCATATGTTGGCAAGATTGTTTTCAACTATTGTGCTATGTATTGGCAAAAACTAGAGATTATTTCATATATTGACAATGGATGATCTATTACTCATGAAAGGCTATGAGTCAAATATTACATTTATGTTATTTCTTACTTGTTATTTTATATACCCGTCACATTATTTTTATTCATTTACGCTTTCAATTTACTATTCGGTATTTACAATTCAAATTCAACTTTATGCAAAATAACCGTAGTATCATTTCATTTGATTCTGCCTGCATATATTTAGATTTTGTAAAAGTCTTGCGAGTACTTTTGTACTCAACTTGCTATTAACGTTGTTTTTAGGTAAAGAATCTGATATTCCCAAAGACATTTATTTCGACGCAGGAACCAAGTTTAATAACGACGATTCTTTCTAGATTTTACCTTGTCACTTAGGAATACTAGGCTTAGTTGGCACACTAAAGATAAAAAGTTTCCACTGTTGTATTACTTTTGTTTTTATATTATATGTAAAAGTACTTTCGCTGTAATAAATTATACAACTTTTTTATGGATGTTATGTCAACTTTGTGAATGTGTGTACTAGCTATTGATCATGAAATTAGTATAAAATACACATTAGAACTTTTCTTTGCATTGTAACATAAAATGGAGGGTCTCACAACGCATATTACATCACTAATGAAAGTAAGATCTAGCAGCTGCGGAGCAGCACAGAAATGTGCCATTAGGCACCAGGTTGACGTTTCAGATAGGTTTGTTTCCAGCGACGTCACATGACATGGACGCTGGGCGCCTCTCTAGTTATTGCCGGTGCCAGGAGTACACAGAACTCTTTAACTCGACACAGGCAAGCAGACAAAGTTCACCAGCAATTCTTGCATTATTAACGGAGTAGAATGAAAGAAGGGCGTACAAAACAATGAGATCTAGTACCTGCTAAGAACCTAACTCAAGAGCCAAACATATTGATATATATTATATTATATATCAACTTAATTAGGTACTCTTATCAGATCAGTCACCTGCTCGCTTGACTAAATCACAGAACACATAATCATATAGGAGACTTTCCATCTTTCCTGTGAGTAAAAGAAATGTTCAGTATTTCTTAGTGCATTTCTTAATACGAGCTTCTCATATGAGTTGTATCATAGTTGTAGAGACAAAATATGATCCCTGATCCGCAATACGCAGCTAAAACTATTCAATCATGTGGAGCACCTAACATAATCACAGAAGACAAGCCCCTTACCCATGTTTAATTCATCTAAGCCGTAATCCCTTATTGTACTAACCTTCACACAAACTTTCCTTCCAACCACCAGGCACCCCCAAAAATTTTAGAAGTGCTAAGCCAGAGGTGACTACCGGAGCTAGTCGCTGTTGTCATCGATGGTGGTCATCTAGGGCGGAGCCACCGCGGCAAGCCTTGCTGGCGTCTCCCTCTTCGGCGGCAAGGTGCCTCTTCCATTTGGGGATTGTTGTTTCATCTGATGCATCGTTTGCTTACACCTAATCTCGGACACCATGACAGTTTCATGGATATGCACAGTCTTAGCAACGCTGCAGTGCCCGCAGCTAAGAATTTTATTGAAATCGTTGCAACTTACTGTAAATCAGCCAGTCTCGATCGAATTTTGGGGCAACATAGAGCAACTCTTGTGATTTTTATTTTTTTATTTTTGCCATAAAGCAGTTCTTATTAAGCTAGGTGATTGGAAGCATTACAAATTGCATGCATCATCTTTTGCAAGATGGTGCTTGATTGAAGAATAGTTTCTTTTGCGGAGCAATATGTTGATCAGTAGGGTTTGGGTTCCTGCATTGAGGAGGGAATGTTGTTAGGGTTTCTGCCCATTGGAGGAAATGTTGTTAGCTACCTTGTAATGAAATTGAGAGAGTTGGAATTGTATTGATAAAGCAGATTCGTTCAATCCTTTCAACTGATAGGTATAACTAGTTTGCTCACTAAATTGCATGTTTTGCTCTGTGAATGGCAGTGCTATTGTTCTAGCTTTGCAGATGTAGCTTTGTGATTGTCCTCCTTGTTTAGCTGCAATGGGAAAGCTTTTCATAAGTTGATGAACTAATTGATGAAATTAGGGATGGTAGTTTTACCCATGGGTTCGGGTATCTGTAGGTGCCCGACCGATAAGGGCGGGCATGGGTAGCACTTCAGACCTATGGATTTTCAGGTTTGGGTACCCGATAAGGTCATAAGATAGGTGTGGATGCCAATTTGTACCCATAGGTACCCAATGGGTATCCATGACATGTGGGCCCACTTTTCAGAGATACTAACTTAGTTTTTCCATACTTTCTCCAGCCGTCCACGGCCAGGCCCACTACTTACTCGGTCATATGGTCACTTGGTCACTCCTCCCTCCTCATAGACCTAAGATCTCATTCCCCATTGAGGCATTGCACAATTAGGGGTTCTAGACGGCTAGCCGCAATGCCCTAAATTCCTTATCCACTCGCCTGATCGCCTCCCCCCTCCCATCCGGATTTGTTTTTGTTGGATAACACACGAAAACAGATACCACATAAAGCACACATATAACACTGATTAACCAACTGTATGAGTTTAACATGCAACAAGGTTATCACAGTCTAACAAATCATTTTATCGGGTAGTCCAATAAAGTTGCAAAAGTACATTCAATTTAAACGGTACACATATAAAAAGTTATGAAACATAGAATGATACATAAATGATATCATGATGACATGAGCATGACTTCACGTCTTCATGAAAGAGATAATAAAACAAGTCGATAATATTTGGATTACATCACACAGACATACAGACAGAAGACTCAACAATGACACAATCTTATATAAGAGTTTGAAGACCAAGTGGCTTAAGGTAGGTTGGCAACATCTCAAGGAAGGAGACAATGAGTTCATGACCACGGGTCCATGGCTACTTGTCCTCGACAAGCACTCAGTCATTATCAGCCGCAACCATTGTCTCATCCTACAAAATAATAACCTTAATAGGTAAGAACAATAGTGTGTGACATGTTTAACATTAAAAAAAAATGTTGTTTTCCTATTTTATACTACTATGAAGTAAAATATATGTGGAACTTTAGTTATTGTATCTCATAATTTGAATATCAAATTTATAAACTTTTGATCTTTTGTGCTAACACAACCTCTGCTTGCGACACCAACCAGACTTGTGACCACACAAAAAGAAAAGGAAACGAAGAAAAGAGCTATGTTATTCATTGGTTATGTATCAACGGAATGTACAAGCTAATGATCTAAATGCCACCATTCGTATATGCAAACCCTAATGTACATCAGCAAAGGCATCTCAAGGATCACATAACACATTAACTAAAACATGATATTGATGTTTGCACTTTGTAGTTATCTACAAAAATATTGTAACACCCTAGTTTTTGCTTTCTGGAGAAAAATCTAATTTAAATAAAATAAATTCAAAATTTTGGATTTTCCTTGGTGTTTATATTAACCTGGCATCCCTTTCCCATCCAAAAGCGGGATTCAATTCCCTTCCGTTCGAAAAAGCGAATTTTCAGATTCCCGCCGGTACCCGAAATTTCACCCGAGTCCAAAAATGATCCAAAAATCCCCAAATCACTTCAATTGTGTTCCAAATATTCCAAAATAATTTTAGAATCATTCCCCGGATTTTTGGACCTCCGTTCCTATTTTATCTCGCGCGGCTTTTGTTTAATGCCTGCAATCTGCGCCCGAATATTCAATTCCACAAAAATCATCCAAATTTAGCGGAACTAATTTTATTGGGTCCCAAATATTCTAAAATGGCTCTAGGAATTTTTCCGAAATTTTTAGGCTATTTTTCCTAATTTTTCTCTAGGGCGAATCATTTACGTAAAGGAGGACCAATGGGAGAGTGCCACGTGGCGGGTACTATTCAGCCTTCTTCTACCTTGGGCTGAGCAAGAACAGAGAAGCTCCAAGCTAAGCAACAATGGCTAGGGCATTCTTTGGATGCTCATAACTTCCTCAAATCAACTCCAAAATGCGAACGGTCGGTTCCGTTGTATTCGTAGCGTCGATCTCTTGCCATTCTCCACCCTCATTCGCCGTCAAGCTCGCCGGAAACGGCCGCATTAATGAAAAACCGAAATCCTCTCAAATGCCATTAACTCGGCCGTTTCTCCTCCAAACGGCGCACCACCACCTCCATTCTCTTCGTATAAGAGTCCCCATTCCGGGAGTGTGCTCCTCCTTTCATCTACTCCACTCTTGTGCCCGTGAGATCAAGAAAACCGGCGTCGTGTTGAACTTTTTCGGTGTTCTTCGCGTTCGTGCTTGTAGATCCTTCTCCGGTGAGCCATTCTTCATGCCACTTGGTTCCTTGTGACCGTGGATGAGTCTAGAGTCTAACTCAACAATCAATTTTAGGTTCTCTCAAGAATTTGTGACGAATTTCGAGTTTTTCTCGGTTCGGCCGGAGCTCCGTTTGTCGCCAAATTCGTCACCTCCGGTGAGATTCAACTCAATTCCTTCCTCCCTTGTGTTCCTAAGGATGTAATCTAGTGATTCTAGGCTTTTATTTGACTCAAATCCATGCGAAAATGATACCAAAATCGGAATTTTGGGGGTTTGGGAGTGCCTCTGTTTTTTTTCGGATGGTACTGTGCTTGGGCTCGAGCTGGCCGTCGTCGCCTGCGTCGCCGCCACGCGCGCCGCCCGCCGCCGTCTTGCCGTCGCCCGTCTTGCCGCCGCCCGCAGCGCTCCGCGCTCAGCCGCCCGCCACGCCGATCGCCAGCGACCTGCCGCCATGCCAAACCCCGGCCGGCCAAGCCCCACCCCACCCCACCTCCAAGCTCTCCCATCCTTGGCATGGCCATGGCCAAGCCCAAAGCAAGAAGATGAGGCTTCCCTCAATGACATGTGGGGTCACCTCGCCATAGAGACAAGGCCAGTCAAAGCCAAAGTCAACAGTGGACCAGTCAAAAAGGAATATTCCCGATTTTCTAATTTTTTTTTTTCAAATTTCAAACTTCAGAAGCTCATAACTTCTCCGTCCGAACTCCGTTTGACCCCATTCAAATTTCTAAATTCATCTAAAATCAAGATCTACCTGCCAGTATTATTTTTGTAATTTTTGGATTTTATTTATTTTCTTTTATTTATTTGTTGTCTCGTTTTGCGCGTAGCCGGGGACCCCGACGCGACCGCCGATCCCGCAGCCGGACTTCAAGTGTTCCACTGTAGGATCGAAGTATACGAATATAGCAATCAGAGGGGGGGTGAATGATTGTGCGGAAGCTAAAACCAAATTCTTGACCTATTAAAAGTTCACCCCAAAACAGAACCAAATAATTGCCTCGTTTTCGACAAAAACAGAATGACAGAGGTTTGGTAAAACGAGAATTCCCGGAGATCCAACCGTCGAAACAATCTGAAATTTGGACACAAGAAACTAGATTCCAATACGAATCGAACCCAAAAAGAATCAGCTCGATCGGACTTTCGGATCAAAAGTTATGAGCTTCGCAAGCTTGCTGATCCAGAACTTGACGAGAATCAATCTAATCAAAACTTCAAGATTAAACAAGAACGACAAAAGATTGATCAACTAGACTTTGAGAAACACTAGATCAATACACTAGAGAGGTTTTTGATGGATCAAATCAAGATAAAACTTGAAGAACAAAAACCAATCTAGAACTAGAACAAGCATGCAAACAAGAACCAAAACAGAAAATCTTTGTAGCGACGTGGTTCTTGTAGCATAAAAATCTTGGAAGAATTGATCTTTATTTCTTGTCTAAAATACTCTCATCAAAAGAGTACAAACCCTAAAACCAAGCTCAAAGCTTGATGCGCTCAGCTCTCCTTGGTGCCTTTCAACAGAGACCCCCACCTATTTAAAGCACCAACCCACAAGGAGTTACGAATACGATTCCTATTCCTAGAAGGAATCCGTATCCAACTCAACTCTACTTGGCCCAACCAGGCCGAGTACAACTCTTGCACGCGTATGGCAACCCTACCATACTCACGTGACTAACACTTTGCACGCGTATGGCCACCGCCATACTCACGTGACTAACACTTTGCACGCGAATGACCTCCTGCCATTCTCACGTGACTAACCATTCTTCATGTGCACCATTCTCTTAGCCCGAACATCCCGCATGACATCCTTGACCACCAAGACCTCGGTTCCTCCTGAACCTAGTCCCGAACCTCAGTTCCTCCATGAACCTAGTTCCGGTCCGTCATCGACCACATTCGTCTTCGAGCAATACCGCACATGAACAAACCACAAAACAAATCCGAGCACAAGTCCACGACTTGACTCAATGTCAATCCATGCAACTACTCACATGAGTATTGCATAAAGTCCACTTCAAAAGAAGCATCATGAAATCATTACAAATTTCAAATTCACATTCAAAATTCAAATCCAAATCGCTTCAAAACCTAATTGAGCTAAAACGCATTCACGACGGACAAACAAAGTTGGTCCGTTGTATAGAAAAGTTTCTGTTCCAAGAAGCCAACCAAACGGAAAAACACGTTCACAACGGACAAACAAAGTTGGTCCGTTGTACATCTAAAAATGGCTTCGGTCATGAGCTCAAAACAAGTTCTAGCGGACCCCGGAAGCTTGTCCGGCCGCAAGCATACGCCTTCGGTTTCACAAAAGTAAAACCCTAGAAAAAGTCCATTCACGACGGACAAAAAGAATTAGTCCGTTGTACATGTGAAAATCTTGGTTCCAAGAAATTATCCAAACCGAAAAAGCTTGTTCACAACGGACCAAGAAAAACTGTCCGTTGTACATGTGAAAATGACTTCGGTCATGGGCTCAAAAACATGTTCACAATGAGACCCAAAAACACCGTCTGTCGCAGATGGGAAACTTCTTGTTTCTTGAGAACTTTGTCCTAGCTAATGCGTAACTTACTGTTTCTTGTCAAATTGTCAAAACACATGAACAAACACATTTTGCAAATTCAAATCTAAGTTAATTTTTCAGTTCAAAGCCAATTTTTCAGCACATGATTTCACAATCTCCCCCTTGATGAAAACATTGGCAACACCACTTAGAATTGATCATTTGGCATTCACTTTACCAAAGATTTTGAAATCCAAAGGATCAAAGACCAAAGTAAGAAAACACAGAATTCCCCCTTTGTTAAGGAAAATGTGTGTGAATGTGCAATGTGTCCAAAAATTTCAAAAATTCTCCAAACTTCTCCCAAAATTCTCAAATTTCCAAATACAACTCTCCCTTTTTCTTTAAACTTTTCAAAGAAAGATTTCCAAATTTCTCCCCCTTTGACAATGGATTCATCAAGAGTAAAAGAGAGAACAGGTTCAAAATTTTTCCTGAAACAATGATTTCACCAAGAGAAACAAGGGAGTGCCAAGATAGGAAAAGATTAGCTCATTCGATCATATAACCTTATATATCACATAACATGCCAAATACACGATCTTGATGTGATTTTAACAAGTTAGGGAATGACATGCATCTCAACCTCAATTCAGTCAACTATAGCCAAGTACTAAGCAAAACCTTTAGAAGAAAAACAAAGGCTCAAAGTTGAAGCAAATAACAAATCAGGGCGAGCAAGTAGTTTCAACTCCAATCTAGTGGACCAATTTAATCTTTAAACAAGAACTGCATGTGGCATGCTTGAAGCATACTTCTTTTATTTCCTTGGAGTGGCATGCTTGAAGCATACATCTTGTCTTTTGAGGGAATGGCATGCTTGAAGCATACATCTTATCTTTTAGGGAAAGCATCCTGAAGCTCATAACTTGAGGCTTTTGCTTTTAACAACCCTTTTTTATTGATTCCCTTTTCTTTTCATTTTTATTTGATTATAAACATGCAAAAGTGATTAAAAGGTCTTATGAAAGAGTAAAGTTGAAACCACACTTGCTTCATAGCCCAAATTTGTCAAGAAGATTCAATATCAAGCCTAGAAGAGTAAGATATCACAGAGTATTTAGCTATAGGCAATTAGTCCAGGAATTCCGCAATGTCATTTTAGTTCAAGTGAAACAATTAGATTATCATATATTAGCTCAATTACATAACATATAAAGAAATATGATAAAGTGAGCTCATCAAGTGAAAGAACTTGGCAAAGAAACTCCCCCTCAAAACAATCCCATTGGATGAACAATTCCAAGTTCTCCCCGAATAAAAGCAAAACGAGAAGAAGACAAAGGTTTTGAAAATGTCTGCCAATTGATGTTCAGTATCCACATGGTGAAGCACAATATTTTCTTTTTCAACATGATCTCTAAGAAAGTGAAATCCAATATCAAATGCTCAAGAAAGAGGATTACTCAAGAGGTGGCACGAACCAAATCAATTCAACATCTTCCAAAGTCAACATCAGAATAAGCTCTTAAACTAATGCATAAGGAAGCAAAAAGCCAAATGCCAAAATCTTGAGTACCATGGAGATACCTGAAAATTCACTTGACCGTTTGTTGATGTGAAGCACGTGGGAAGAGTCTCTCATGTAAACCTCCAATTATCTCATCCTCAACAGTATCATCATCATCTTCATCAATAAAGATACTCTCCCACTGAACATATGCACCTGTACCTGCACTATTTGGACTAGTGCCTTTAAGTAAAACAGAGGTGGAAGAAGCATTTTGAAAAATAACACTTTTAGCACGAGATGCACGAGTGAAGGAGGAGAACCAATTCTTATCATCGGACATGTGGCGTGAGCATCCTAATCCACTAGCCATATGTTCTCCTTCCTTGCGTGAGAAGCCTACATAGAAGCGAGAAAGTGTCGAGGTCTCAGATGCTGGGGTTAGAAATAAGATGTTTAGGAATCGATCTTGAGACACACGACGCTGCCTTGATTGGCACAACACGAGCATTCTTATGCATAAAAGCATATTTGTCTTTTCTCGTGTTCTTAGCAACAAGAGGTGTTTGCATCACCCTAGGCACATAATGAGAAATGAAACGTGCACATGCGAAATTAGACCTAGCCTTAGTTCTTTCTTTCTTTTGTTGTTTGGCTAGTCTAAAGCGAAATTCACCAAATGACCATCTTTCCCACAATGAGTGCAATTGTACTTAACATATGGTTTGGCATTAGAAGTAACTTTTGTACTTGAAATAGTGGGAGATAGAGTGCCTTGATTTAATCAAAGTTCTTTTAAACTCATTATCAATTTTCACATTTTTGCTCTCAACAGGTTTAGTAGAAGCATGAGAGTTAAAACCTAAACCCTGTTTGTTGAAGCTCACTTTAGATTGATCTAAAATCATGTTCAAATTTTTCTTCCCTTTAGTGAACCTAGAAAGAGAATCTTGCAAGTAGTCAACCTTTTTAGCAAGATTTAAACAATTATCACAAGGAGTGTCAATTTTAGCTTTACATTTACGGCAATTTGAACACGAGTTAATTTCATGAGTGAATATGTCATTTGTTAATTGGATAACTCTACAATTTGCATCTTTTAATTTCAACTCAAGAATAGAACATTTAGAGCAAGCAATTTGATCATGTAAACTATCAAGAGAGCAACCAATATTTTTCACAAGTTTTTCATTTTTCAATTGTTCGGCATAAACTTGTTCTAGTTTAATCACATGTTCCTCTTTTAGTGACTTAATTTCAAATTTGAGATCTAAGCAAGTATCACAAATATTTTCCGAATTTGAATTTCTAAGATCAAAGTTTTGATTTTAGCATGGATAGATCTTTTTCTAAGCTTTTATTTTTGAGTGAAGATTTTCTTAAAGATTTTCTCAATATGACTAAAACTTCACAAAGCTCATCGTATGAAGGTAATACCTCATCACCGTCATTTGGAGGTCTTTGTCGTTGTCACTAGAATTACTAGTGTTCCCTTTTGCCATGAAGCATAGTCGGTGAGATCCTTCTCATTCAACCGTTTGCTTCGCTTCCTTCTCATCTTCGATTGAGTCATCAATGTCGCTTAAGTCTAAGCGACCAATTGCCTCGAAGACTTTGTTGAGCATCTTCTTTGTCCGTTGTTTATTTTTATCCTTGCTCTCTCTTGGCGGAAGGACTTGGAGGAGTTGCTTTGCTCCTTCTCCTCTCTATCTTTGTTCTTGAAGCTTGATTAGCACGGATGTGCAGGCCTTACTTGATTGTAGCTTGATGGATGGAGGCTCCTCTTCTCTCCCTTGATCTCATGTACGCTGCATTGACACGCTTGGAAAGAAGAGCAAGTGTATCTTACGGTATTTGATCTAGCTTGTTCATCACTAAGAGCACTCAAAGCGTAATGGAATATGATGATGAAGAACTAGTAGCATTATCATATGAAGAATTAGCATTAAGAGCCATAGAGTTATCATTGGAAGTTCTTGAAACAATGTCTATCTCAAAAGTCTTGAGACTAGAATATAGTTTATCCAAAGTCATTTCACTCATCTTATGAGCTTCCCTAAAAGCAGTCACTTTCATTTGCCAGATTTTAAGATCAAGAGATGATAGGAAATGTCTAGCATTTTCAGAGTCAGTGTACTTTACATCTACGACTCTAAGATTGTTTAAGATTACATTAAAGCGAGCAAAACAATCATCTAATGATTCTCCGGAGTTCATTTCAAATCTAGTGTATTCCTTTTTAAATTGATCTTGCCTAGCCTCTTTGGCCAGTCATTGCCTTCATGATAATCTTGAAGAGATTTCCAAATTTCATGAGCAGTGAGTAAATGACAGACTCTATCGAATTCTTTTCTAGCAAGTCCTTGAAGCAATATGTTTCTAGCTCTATTATTACTTTCAACATCCTTTTCAAACTCGATTTTATCAATATCATCATTAGAAGGAAGCTTGTATGAAATCTTTACCTTGCGCCAAATCGCGTTACCTTGAGCTTGAAGATATGCAGTCATTCGGATCCGCCCGATGGGAAATGCGTGCCATCGAAGATTGGCGGCTTGTTCGAGTATTTCTCCGTTGCCATAACTTATCGTTTACTAATCACCTGTTAAGATGGATTAGTAGAGCCTTGCTCTGATACCACTTGTAGGATCGAAGTATACGAATATAGCAATCAGAGGGGGGGTGAATGATTGTGCGGAAGCTAAAACCAAATTCTTGACCTATTAAAAGTTCACCCCAAAACAGAACCAAATAATTGCCTCGTTTTCGACAAAAACAGAATGACAGAGGTTTGGTAAAACGAGAATTCCCGGAGATCCAACCGTCGAAACAATCTGAAATTTGGACACAAGAAACTAGATTCCAATACGAATCGAACCCAAAAAGAATCAGCTCGATCGGACTTTCGGATCAAAAGTTATGAGCTTCGCAAGCTTGCTGATCCAGAACTTGACGAGAATCAATCTAATCAAAACTTCAAGATTAAACAAGAACGACAAAAGATTGATCAACTAGACTTTGAGAAACACTAGATCAATACCTAGAGAGGTTTTTGATGGATCAAATCAAGATAAAACTTGAAGAACAAAACCAATCTAGAACTAGAACAAGCATGCAAACAAGAACCAAAACAGAAAATACTTTGTAGCGACGTGGTTCTTGTAGCACGCAAAAATCTTGGAAGAATTGATCTTTATTTCTTGTCTAAAATACTCTCATCAAAAGAGTACAAACCCTAAAACCAAGCTCAAAGCTTGATGCGCTCAGCTCTCCTTGGTGCCTTTCAACAGAGACCCCCACCTATTTAAAGCACCAACCCACAAGGAGTTACGAATACGATTCCTATTCCTAGAAGGAATCCGTATCCAACTCAACTCTACTTGGCCCAACCAGGCCGAGTACAACTCTTGCACGCGTATGGCAACCCTACCATACTCACGTGACTAACACTTTGCACGCGTATGGCCACCGCCATACTCACGTGACTAACACTTTGCACGCGAATGACCTCCTGCCATTCTCACGTGACTAACCATTCTTCATGTGCACCATTCTCTTAGCCCGAACATCCCGCATGACATCCTTGACCACCAAGACCTCGGTTCCTCCTGAACCTAGTCCCGAACCTCAGTTCCTCCATGAACCTAGTTCCGGTCCCGTCATCGACCACATTCGTCTTCGAGCAATACCTGCACATGAACAAACCTAAAACAAATCCGAGCACAAGTCCACGACTTGACTCAATGTCAATCCATGCAACTACTCACATGAGTATTGCATAAAGTCCACTTCAAAAGAAGCATCATGAAATCATTACAAATTTCAAATTCACATTCAAAATTCAAATCCAAATCGCTCAAAACCCTAATTGAGCGAAAACGCATTCACGACGGACAAACAAAGTTGGTCCGTTGTATAGAAAAGTTTCTGTTCCAAGAAGCCAACCAAACGCGGAAAAACACGTTCACAACGGACAAACAAAGTTGGTCCGTTGTACATGCAAAAATGGCTCGGTCATGAGCTCAAAACAAGTTCACAACGGACCCCGGAAGCTTGTCCGCAAGCGTGCCACGCTTCGGTTTCACAAAAGTAAAACCCTAGAAAAAGTCCATTCACGACGGACAAAAAGAATTAGTCCGTTGTACATGTGAAAATCTTGGTTCCAAGAAATTATCCAAACCGAAAAAGCTTGTTCACAACGGACCAAGAAAAACTGTCCGTTGTACATGTGAAAATGACTTCGGTCATGGGCTCAAAAACATGTTCACAACAGACCCAAAAACACTGTCCGTCGCAGATGGGAAACTTACTGTTTCTTGAGAACTTTGTCCGGCGCTAATGCGTAACTTACTGTTTCTTGTCAAATTGTCAAAACACATGAACAAACACATTTTGCAAATTCAAATCTAAGTTAATTTTTCAGTTCAAAGCCAATTTTTCAGCACATGATTTCACATCCACATTCTCGCTGTAACCGAGGCAAGTCTCCTTGACGCATGTTGATCCTATGCTTTCTAAATGTTTTACCATGTTTTACAAATTGCATCGCTATTTATATTAAAGAATGATTTTAACGTTAGGCTGTTAGTTATACCTGTTGTCCATCCCTCCTTGATATTGTTATTCATGATCCTTTGTCGCCCTAGTATAGTAATCCACCAATATAAATATTTTTGGGAAAACAATCTTTGACTAAGGGAATGACTGCTTGGGAGGCCTTTTCGATGGAATCCCTAGTATGGAGTGTAAATGGGAAATAACTGAATATTAGTGATGATATGAGGGTTGGTAATATGAAATGAATCTATGAATGGTGATTATTGAATATTGTGACGTTGGATTGTGGTAGTAGCTCACATTATAATGGATTGGGGGAAATTTTGGAGGATGTATGGTAGTGGGAAGTACGCATGATGTATTAGATGGATCATTGAGAATAGATAACATGTTGAATTGGATTTCTTGGTTTGATAAAATAATATCAAACGGGAATCAGAGTTAGTTGGATTATTAGTGTTTTGTTGGGAATTATTATTAAAGGACTGATAAAAATTTAGATGATTATGGAAGTATAGACATGTGATATTCAAGTATGGAGAATTGTGAATAGTCCAGAAAAGTCGGTGGTTTAGTAAATAATAATATTACCTATTCTTGGTGGATTAAAGTAGATGATTTAGAGGTGGTAATGTGAAAGATTAAAGATTTGACGTTATGAAGTATTATCGGTGGAATCATGAATAATATGGATTTTGTATGATTTGTGTAGTCGATCTGGTGTCACTAAGTATGGAAATCCTTGTAGCCGATGAACTAATCAAACCTTGGGTTAAGGAATCTTTGTTAAAAGATGCTTGGAGATGAGAGTATGAATTATTCTTGGTGGATTCAGTATATTATAGATTAATCGATGTATGGACGATGGATAATCAATATGGTGACTTATAATTGTGAGAAGATAGTACCCTATGCAATTATGATTATAGCTTAGCCTGAATTTTGGAGGCGTGATGGCACATAATATAGACTTTACTTGTTGGAGTACCAAATCAGACTGAATTATATAGTATCATGGTAGTATTGGGGGAATTCTTGGTGCTCTCATGAATTTTGGAGATTATAGAAGTGATTATAACTAATTTTATCAACACTGCTATTTGTATTTTATAAAATAAACTATTGGTGGAATAGAATAGTTCGGTAGAAATTCTTAGACTCGCACTTGGTCAGTATTCACCTATGGGTGGGAAATTTCATTTATCTCTTGAAAACTTGTGTTGGAAGTTATAGGCAAGGAGTATTGCCGATGGTTTACAAAATAAAAATTTAAAATGAAAAATGGTTTTGGACTGGGGCGGAATGGTTTGTCTAGTGGGCGCGGATGGAGCGCTAGCTTTCATTGCGCAAGTACCGCCCCAAGTCAGTTAAGGACCGACGCTTATGACTGTCTTCATTCTAAGCATAACCGTACAACCACATGTCAAAGTGGGCACGACCTGGCTGAATAATTTGTAGAAACCTAACTTAGACTCACCAAACGGTGGAATGTGAGCGCCGGATAGAGGCAATGTTGTTGTTTTGCTCACATGGCGCAAGAGGGGGCTTCTATACTGGGTGGATATAACCCTAACAGCGGTGAAACCTCAGCGGGTGGGTCAGGATAGGCGTATACATTGTAAAGGCCTTGTCATGATATCCCTGCCGGCACACCTAAGGAAGTGTGCTAATTGCATGGCATCAAGGGAATATCATGTCTTGTGGGTAAAGTTGTACACCTCTGCAGAGTTAAAACTATTCGAATAGCCGTGCCTACGGTCAAAGGCAAAGCTTGCTGAATGCTTTCATACTGGTAGACTTTGGTTTTTGGTTTCAAACTAAACAATGGTTTGTTTTGGGATCCGGGAGCGGTTAGAACTCTCGGGTGTGCTTCTGGCGGCTAAAGCCAAGTAGGTGGAAGGAACCTGATTTTGTGAACCGTGGCTGACCGAGCCATGTAATTGGATTGAACCCTGATCTTGTTGAGATGTGGCGGATAGAGCCTGTATATTAGTGAGTGGTGGTTAGAACCTTCACTACAATATTACATAATTCAATTATTCAAAAGAATTGCTCAAATATGCTTTGTAAAAATTATTAACAGGTATGATTTGATGAAACTTGGCTTTATGCAAAAGAACCATATTAAGCCATCCTTGGATAGCCTACATTATGCATAATTTCTCAGACTTGCTGAGTACTTAATGTACTCACGTGCTACATTCTAATCCTATCTCAGAAGTGAAAGAAGCTGCCAAGGAATTCCAACGACTAGGACGCGCTCCCGACTCGATTGCCTGTGGGCATTTGGATGGGTCGCCTTGGTGTTTTCGTCTTCCGCTGCAGTTGTTCAAGTTGTTCTGCCTGTTCAGGCTGTAATGGTAAACCTCGACCATAAAGTCTCTGCTTTTATTTGGTACTTTTCTTACTTTGTTATATGTATTCGTGATATGGTTGTTGATTCATCACTTTTGACTGTGTGTACTAGCTACTGATCTGGGACTAGTACAGAAATACATAGGGGATTCCGGATAGCTGATCCGGGAGCCTACAAAGGTGGTATCAGAGCCATATCGACTGTAGGACGTGCCCTTAATTAGAATGGTCGTTTTTAGGAAGTTTCAAAACTTATGTTCTAAAAAGAAAAATCAAATAATGTGCTATTCTCGTCTTTTCTCTCTTTCTTTTCTTATCTTCCCCGGTGGTTGCTTCTTCACCTTTTTGGAATGAAAAGTGGACCCTACCTCCCTTAAAAACTTCTATATTAGGGTAATCGAATTCCCACTTCCGACTTCAAGATTGGATGACTCAAGAGGAGCAAGTCTGAGAGTTGTTACTGAAGTGGGCGTCTTCATGGTGAGGATCCAACCGTTGATTGGGGAAGACCAAAGAAGCAAGGTTGATCTTAGACTAACCTTATAGGTTAAGTGGTCGCGATTCTGTCTGTGTTTAAGCCAGTTAGCCATGTTAGAGTGAGTAGTTTTACTGAGTAGACGAGTTGATTTGCTTGGTGTTAAAAACGTTTTGATTTTCGTGGTTGGGTGTTGTTAGAACCTCCCCTTTCTCTCTCGTCTGTGCTTTTCCCTCTCATCTGGAAGTCTTGCTCTACCGTCAGATGGAGAAGAATTGCAGTGCTAACTTCAACAAAGAAGCTGATACATCAAATTCCAACACTGTGGTCAACGTCAATGCTAGCGCTAGTGAAGTTCCGGTTGTCAACGTCAGTGCTACTACCGAGCTTAACCAGCAACCCTCCGAGGTGATAACAACATTTCTTCAGAATATGAATCAGTTCATGGTGACTCAGACACAGCTCATGCAATTGATGATACAACAACTGGACAATCAAGCCTCGGTGGTCCCTCCAACTATAACTCCTCAGCAGTACCCTTTTGATGAATTACTACGGACCAAGCCTCCTGAGGTACTAGGTGATGGTGGCGCTAGCAATACCCCTCCGGTGAGTCTCCACCCATGGAGAGATGTCAGCTGCTATCAATGTGGTGAAAAAGGATATGTTGCCTATGAATGTCCCCAAAAGGGTAAGGCCAAAGAAGATACCCATTGTAGGCACTGCAACAGAAATGGACACCAATTCCGCAGGTGCCCTCGAAGGAAGGAGATTCAGTACAAGGTTTGCAACTTTTGTGGAAAGGAAGGGCATTATGTGAAACAATGTCCCTTGGGAAAACAAAAATTCTTATCACCACAACCAGTTCCAGTATCAGAAGTCAGTGCGGAAGTACCTCATAAGCTGCATCAAGTAGCGAAGATTCATCAACCTAGCAAAGGCAAAGCACTTTCCCTGGAAGACAACTGTCGTCAACCGGATTTCCGCAAAAGGAAAGTAGTAAGTCAAGAGTAGCATGTAGCCAGTAGTTCTCGGCTTCGTGTGAACCAATTTCAACTCAACCAAGCACCGGAAGTAGCCTTATCAAGACCCCAGGATCAGAAGTGCAACCAGTGATGCAAGGACGCCATGCATCTACTTCCAATCCCAACATTCCAGATGCTGTTCTCCTTCAGACTATAACCCCAGCAGCAGGTGGGAGGCGCAATCGGAAACTTCTATCACAGGTTCTGCGATATAGGACGTCGGGTCTACCGATGCTCCCAGGAGTTGAAGAAAAGGAACCCGGAAAAGAATGCTATTAGTAAATGTTAGAGGGTGGTACATTTAGTAGCACCATGCCTCTTTTAAAGAATAAAATAAAAGAGTTTGTGTAATGATCAATCTGTAAGATGCACGCAGCAGTATTGTTATTAATAAAAGTTGGGAAGGGTTATAATTGTGGAAATGGATTTCTGTTGATAGTTCTTGAAACATAATTGTATTTGGGCACCAGTACTGGGATGTTTACAGGATGGCCGTAGAGCCATAATTCTTATCTAAACCCTGGAAAGATTTGTTGAATTCAAAGTTACCCGAATTGAAAGGAATCAGCTAATACAGTTAAGAAACAACAACCTTCAGATAAGTATGGTAGGCTTGCCACGAGAATTAACGTCTCAAGGTATTAGAAGCCCCAGATGTAAATCAAGTAAGTTGAACCTCAGACAAATACTAAATACCAGTTTAGCCAGACCGGACAATCAAGATTTATTGAGCGTCAGGCAAGAGGCCATGCTAGCAAGTTTGAAAGGATTAGCCGAACATCGGAGACCAATTAGAATGCTATACCTCTTGCCGATTTTGTTTGGAAATGGGAAGAAAGAAAAAGGAATTTCCCCCTTGAACCCTTTGGAACTGAGTCCGGGTATGATTCTTTCTAAGGGGGGTAGTGGGGACAGGGTGACAAAAAATTGCACACTTTGTTCCGTGGAAGATAACCCCTATTTGGTGATAAACTTGTGGAACTTTGCATGGCTAAAGCAGTGCATTTTCAGTGTGCGCCCAAGGAGGACGTGTCAGATCGAGGTTCTCAGTTCCCCTCGAGGTTTTGACAGAAGTGGTATAAAGTTTTGGGGTACGAAGGGGAATTCCAGTGTTATTACCATCCTCGACCGATGGCCAGACAGAAAGAATCAATCAGATCTTAGAAGATGCGTTGAGAGCATGTGCGCTGACATGTCAAGGTTCATGGGATCAGAATAACAACAGTCTCCGACGAAGCTGAAGACGGCGCCTTTTGAAGCTCTATATGCAAGAAAAGGCGGAATACCCTTGTATGGGAAAGAGACCGATAATGGACAAATCAGTAGACCTGATATTCTGAAAGAAGCCAAAGAGCAGGTCAGACAGATCCGTGTAAATCTGAAGATTGCCCAATCGAGATAGACGAGCTATGCTGATAACTTCCGTCAGGAATCAAGTGTAGCGCAGTTCCTGAGCATCAGAGGCTGTTTAAAGATATGGAACCAGAAAGAGACCTGTCATGTCTGGAGTATCCCGCCAGGATTGTGGATGAAGCCGAGCGTCGAACCAGAAGTCGGGTGGTCAAGTTCAGCAAGGTTCAGTGGAGCAATCAGGCAGAGAAGAAAGCTACCTGGGAGCGAGAAGAGGATCTCCAAGCAGAGTTTCCCGATCTTTCTCTTTCTCCGTCCGAATCTCGGGGACGAGATTCTTTCTAAGGGGGGTAGGTTTGTAACACCCTAGTTTTCGCTTTCTGGAGAAAAATCTAATTTAAATAAACTAAATTCAAAAGTTTGGATTTTCCTTGGTGTTTATATTAACTTGGCATCCCTTCCCCATCCAAAAGCGGGATTCAATTCCCTTCCGTTCGAAAAAGCGAATTTTCAGATTCCCGCCGGTACCCGAAATTTCACCCGAGTCCAAAAATGCTCCAAAAATCCCCAAAGCACTTCAATTGTGTTCCAAATATTCCAAAATGATTTTAGGAATCATTCCCCGGATTTTTGGACCTCCGTTCCTATTTTATCTCGCGCGGCTTTTGTTTAATGCCTGCAATCTGCGCCCGAATATTCAATTCCACAAAAATCATCCAAATTCAGCGGAACCAATTTTATTGGGTCCCAAATATTCTAAAATGGCTTTAGGAATTTTTCCGGAATTTTTAGGCCATTTTTCCTAATTTTTCTCTAGGTCGAATTATTTACGTAAAGGAGGACCAATGGAAGAGTGCCATGTGGCGGGTACTATTCAGCCTTCTTCTACCTTGGGCTGAGCAAGAACAGAGAAGCTCCAAGCCAAGCAACAATGGTTAGGGCATTGTTTGGATGCTCATAACTTCCTCAAATCAACTCCAAAATGCGAACGGTTGGTTCCGTTGGATTCGTAGCGTTGATCTCTTGCCATTCCCCACCCTCACTCGCCGTCAAGCTCGCTGGAAACGGCCGCATTAATGAAAAACCGAAATCCACTCAAATGCCATTAACTCGGCCGTTTCTCCTCCAAACGGCGCACCACCACCTCCATTCTCTTCGTATAAGAGTCCCCGTTCCGGGAGTGTGCTCGTCCTTTCATCTACTCCACTCTTGTGCCCGTGAGATCAAGAAAACCGGCGTCGTGTTGAACTTTTTCGGTGTTCTTCGCGTTCGTGCTTGTAGATCCTTCTCTGGTGAGCCATTCTTCATGCCACTTGGTTCCCTTCAACCCCTGGAGGCTCTGGTACGTGGCCTTGGCCTCCGGGTCTTCGGGCTCTGGGATGCCACGGAGCAGCATTGCCGCCGCAACGACGTTCTGGCTCGCGTGGGGGAAGAACGAAAGACCGTCCGGCCCTTCAGCCAGCTGATGATGAACTTGGCGCGCGCGTGCTCGTGCGCCGGCAGTTGGGAGCAGGGGCCCAGGCTGACGCTTCTCTAGGTCGGCCTGGAGTTTGTCGAGCTCGGCCCCGCGAGCTTCTAGCTCGTCGCGCTGCCGCTAGAGCTCAGCGTGGCGAGCCTGGAGGCTCGCGGTGCTTTCGCGCTGGCACTCAACTTCCTGCACTTCGGTGCACTGGGAGTGAGCTCGTGGACTTGCGGGAGTTGCGGGCGGATCGGCCACGCCCACCATGTTACACTCGCGGGAGTGCGGCCCGTCCGCGACGCGTTCCAGGTTGGAGCTGGAGCCGCGGCTGGAGGAGTCCTCCAGGAGGTCGTGGATGGAGGCTGGCACGTAGCCGGTCATTGCCACGAAGTGTGAGCCCGCGGGGGGCGACGCCGCCGCCCTCTTGGGCGCGCTACCGTCGGGGGTGGTGCGGCCGTCGATGGGCTCCGGCACCGAGGCCCACGCGGGGACCCCGAGCCAGACGTTGCCGAGGATGCTGGCGATGGTATCTAGGCTCCTAGTGGACGCCTGGTCCCGTAAGGCGGGGGGGATGAGTACGAGCTCACCTGCCGAAGTGGCGATGAAGTCGAGGGCGCCGAAGCGGATCCGGCCCCTCGACACGAGTACTCCGTCGCGGGTGGAGGAAGCCATCAAGGAGAAGATTGGGAATCCGAAAGTGATGCTGATGACGACGCGCAAAGCCCCTACCTGGCGCGCCAACTGTCGGTGTTTCGTGCACCGGCAATACGATTTATTTGGTAAAGGGGGTCGCGCGCTCCCTCTCCTCGAATGGTTAGACTCAGGGAGCCCAAGAAGTATACTGGTTCAGGCTGAACGTCCTACTCCAGTTCGTGCGATGGATTCGTGTTGCTTTCGGGGGTCGTATAACAGGTGAGGGCTAAGGACTGGCCTTGAGCGCCTCGTCGGTGATGGAGTGAAAGTAAGGCTCTGTTCGTCCTCTCTCTTAGGGGGCCCTGCCTCCCCTTATATCGTCGGAGGGAGCAGGTTACATGGGAGTCCTAAAAGAGGAAAAAGAGTGGGATGTCCCGTGCCTAGGAGTCCTGGTCTTCGGTGATTGATAGATGCCCACTTGTGTTGCGCCGGGTTGGTAGACATGTCGGACGACAAGGCTCTCCTCTGCTACGGGGAGTGGTGTACCTACCTTCTGTGCATCTTCCAGGCGCTGACGTAGTACTTGGACTCTGGCATGGCCTCGGGAGGGAGCGCACTCTTCTACTGTGCACGTTTGGGTGACAAGACTAGTGTCTTGACTTTTGTGGCCCTCTCGCTGGCTGGGGAAGGGGCCACCTACCCTCGCACGGTCGGCCTAAGTTGTCCCGTCCGTGGGGTAGGCAACCGACGGCCGACGACAGCTCGGAGCTGGCGCTCGGCGGAGGGCACCTCGATCGATCGGACGTTGTGGGGCATCCGACCTGCTTGAGGGATCCCCTCGATCACTTTTGATTTGGGCCAAATCGCACCTGGTGGTCCACTTGGCGTTCGGCCATTGTCGGGCCTGGATCGGCCCACCCGGCGTCCTGAGCCGCTAGGGGTACCCATGGTATGTGTATTCGTCACTTATCCTATTTGCAACACATGCAAATCAAAGCTCAATGCGAAAACTCCAAGCATAAGCTTGTCCTATTTGCAACAAATGCCAAATAGAGCTTATGCAAAATCCAAGCACGAGCTTTACCCATTCGCAACACATGCCAAATGGTTAGCTCTATGCAAAAACCAAATAAAGAATATTTTGAGCTCAAGTGACTACAGAATTGATATCACCAACACATGATGAAGCTCGAAGCAAATACTCAACCCTCTTAATAGTACGGCGCTAAACTAGACACAAACCTAGAAAAATCCTTAGCCTATCTAGTTATACCTTAGGCTGCCACAAGAAATCCCCTTTGGGGTCTTTGTGATGTTCAATCACTTGCTCTCATCCCCGGGATTGACATCTAGCTCTTTCTTGAAGTCTATATGATCTTCAATCATCTTTTCTTCAAGATCGTCACCCAGCTCTATAAACTTGTTCATTTCTTCTTGATGAACCTTCTTCTTTTCAACCTTTGGAATTAACCTGGCTCAATCATCACTTGTGAAAATGGTTAGTCCAACAAACATGGTTGTCTCAATCATCTAAGTACTCCATTAACACATAATGGATACCACTTACATCGATTGAGCACAACCTAAATCAACTTAATGAATTTATATGTGTCTTGAGCACATGATGCAACTGATTCTTCATATTACTCAAGAGCTCTCCATTTGTCCTCAATCAATCACAAGAACACCGTCAACACATGATGAAATGTTCCTTGATGATTAGAAGACAAATAAAATCAATTTAAATGTTCATTTAAATTGATATGTTTCAATGTATTGATCCTTCATATATGAAGTGAGAAATAGATCAATACTAATGAAACATCAAGTTCAGGTGTGAACTCCCCCTAGATATGTGCATCCATGTAATATATGGATTGGAAAACATAATGCACATTTTGTGGTTAATGTGATGGAGAATTCATACTTAAACTTGAATCCAAGATATGCAATTTATACTAGAATGAATATGCATTCATATCTTGGGTTTTCCATTTTCCATCCAAATATGAGACTATTGAATATAACTCAAATGAACCATGTTAGTCTCAATAAGATTAGATTTGTCATTAAACACAGATTAAGCATTAATCTAAACCAATCACCAAAACCAATAGAGCTTGAACTTACAATCTCCCCCTTTTTTGTGATTGATGACAAATACACTATTAATTCACTATTTGGATGAAAAAACGATGCAAAACGTTAGGAATGACCAACTCTAGGATTTTTGCATTGAAACTATTTTCATAATCTTTTTACTTTTAATTCTAAGAAAATTATAAATTTAAATCCAAAATAATATACATCTATCTAGATTTTGGGTATAAATCTCATTTTCTTTTTAAAATAGATTTTGTGAAGCTAAAACCTTTGAAAAACATTTTGAAAGCATTTGTATACATTTTTCAACTAGTTTTCCAAAAGATTACTAATAGATTTACAAATTTTGAGTTTTGGCTAAATGGTTTGAATTTGAAATTTATATTATGCACTTATATACATATGGGCACACGTAGAGATGTGATACATATGAATATGAATTATCACTCCCCCTAAATGTGCCACTACTAAAACTTGCTCAAGATTTGCAATAGAGAACAATAATGACAAGCAAGAGCAAGAACTATCAACAAGCAATTAAATTGATCTTGCATGATACTAATGCATCTAAACCTACACAAGGCTAGAAGCTCAAATGTAATCAATTTAAATACTTGTTACCAAGATGGCATTGGCTTTTGATGGACATGTCGTTCTTCATGCTTAACACCATTTGTAGGAGATGACACTCCTTTTCTTCTTGTGGAGATCAAACGTCCAATCCATCTCGTATCACCTAAAATCTTTTTAGGCGATTTTTGGTACCCAATTCTTGTTGGGTCCAATAATGTTAGTCATAATAGATTTAGGAACCAAAATGGTCCTAACTTTAGCATTATTTATATGACTAACTTTACTAGGAGTACATTTGCTTCTATTGTTCCTCCTAAGCAAATGATTTGGAATGAAGTGAGATGGCTTTGGAGGATAAGCGTAATTAGCAAACCTATTTCTAGTTTGATCCTTTCTAAGCATATGATAATTGAAATTAGATAGGTGCTTCTATGCTCTTCTTTTTTCAAATTGCACAAATATTAAAGCATGAATGAAGGGTAGATGAGGATTACTTACCCCTTCGATTGCTTCAAGATTTATGCAACTTGTATTAGGAGGGAGAGCATAGAAGCACCTCTCTTGAAATTATGCATTGGCTTAGTGGATCTAGTATATCTAGCAAATGTTTTGCTATTGTTATTTCTCCTAAGCAATTTATTGGAATTGCTTTGAGTGGCCTTAGGAGTCCTAACAATTTTAGCAAATCCATTTCTAGATTTACTCTTCCTATGCAAATTATTATTATCATTTTTAGCGGGCATAGGGGACTTGACAAGTTTGGCAAACACATTGCCATTCTTGTCTCTCCTAAGCAAATATTGATTTTCAACAACTATGGGCTTAGGAGTCATACCTATGGGGACAATCTTTACCAATATGTCCCTTTTCTCTGCAATTGAAGCACGTTTGGCGGTATAGGCTTTTCTTCACCTTCTTGTTGTGCTCTTTGCCGGTTTGTCTCGAGGTTGATGATGTGGCCTTGTTATCCACTTTGTTTGGGCACTTGGAGGCGAAGTGGCCCATCTTGTTGCATCCGAAGCACCTGATTTTGTTGGAGTGTCTTCCATTGTGTCGCGTCTTGCTATTCTCCCTCTTGGAGTTGTAGCCGAGTCCTCTTCCATCTTGAGGGTGGCATTGAGTGTTCAAGATGGTGTTGAGGACGGCTTTTCCTTTAATGCACCTTCTTATGTCATCTTCTAACTTGATGACTTTGGCCTTGAGCTTTTCATTTTCCTCTACAAGATTAACATCTAAACACATAGAGGAACTAGAAGCAACATTGTTAGCGCAACAAAGCAAATCATCACATGATGTAGACATATCAATTTTAGATGAAATGCAAGAATTGAAAATTGAGCTAGGCATTTCATCATTTAAATTGCTAGGCGTATCTATGTCCACCTTAGGCTTGGTGAATTCCTTGAGAAGGACTTGCTCATGATTTTCTTTAAGGAAATCATAATCCTTTCGAAGTGAGTCATGCTCTAACTTCAAAAGTTTATACTTTTATTTTCCTTCCCAAGAAATTCATTGAGCTCCTCTAGCATATTGAAAAGTTCATCATAAGAGGGCTCACCTTCATCGTCATCGCTATCACTTACCTCATTCTTACCTTTTGCCACAAAGCAACGGATTTTTGATATGAGTGAGTGTTCATCGTCGCTTGAGGCATCGGTTGAGGTGGAGGAGGTGGACGGTGATGTCGGTTCTTCATCGATTGATGTAGACATTGAAGAATCTTCAACCGACATCCGATCTTCTATGCAATCCTCAATTTGGGATGTGGACACTTCATATAACTCTTGTAGCTTGGTCCACATTTCATGAGCACTTGAGAGGTTGCATATTTGATTAAAAATATCTACGCTCACAAAGCTAAATAAAGCATTAGTTGCTTGAGCGTCAAGATGTAAGCATTTCTCTTCTCCTTTAGTTGGAGCAACTTCGTTTATACGAAGAGAAAAGCCTACATCTACGATACACCATATTTGTGGGCTCATGGATTTAAAATGAGAAATCATAAAATATTTTCATGAGTCATAATTTGAACCAATGAGCATGAGTGAATCGTGAGAGTGCGCTAGACCTCTAGTCTCCATCCATTTTACTCTCTAGATGGTAAAGCCTAAAATGAGAGTGATCGTGGCTCTGATACCACTCTCTAGACGGTAAAGCCTAAAATGAGAGTGATCGTCGCCTCTAATCAACCCTATGTCAAAACCTACACAATAAATATGCACAAGCGGAAGACTAAGGTTTTGACAATTAAAGCCTAAATCAACTAGGCTCACTAGTGCACTAACTAAATTAAGCCTCTACACAAGATTTGCTAGGTTGATCAAGCAATTGATAATATTGCAACAAAGTAAATGCTTGAAAGTAAAAGAGACAAGGGACACGATACTTTTTACCATGGTTCGGAGCAAACCCTCCTACTCCACGTTGAGGAAGTCCAACTCACTTTGGACCGGCCCACTCACTTGAGCCTCCACCTCAAATCCACTCGTGGTAGCTTTTTACCCCACCGGGTAGGCTTAGCTCCAACCTTCACAAACTTTGCCAGGGCTTCTCACAAACCTTGAGAGCTCCCGCGCACGACGCACCTACGCCGTCTAGGAGGCACCGACCTCCAAGAGCAATAGGTTGAGCACTCCGCTCAAGCTTCATCGATCGCACCTCCGCGTCTCCGATGATCACCTAGTGCAACTCATGCAACTAGGGTCCTCTCAATCCTCACTAGATGCAACTCATGCAACTAGGATCACTCTTGATCTCAAAACCAAATTGGGAAGAAGCAAAACATGCAAAACCCTCCCACAAACCAAACCAATGCTCAAGAGCACTCACAATTACCAGCAACAACATTGCTAATGCCCCCCAAGGGGGTCTTATATAGCCCCCACTCCAAAACTAGCCGTTGGAGGGGCAAAACCCTGAAAAATCGATATTTGCGGTAGTACCGGCGGCAAAACTGCGTTACTACCGCCCCTTAGGGCAACGGCTATAAAACTAGCCATTACATAGCAAACCCGGTACTACCGACGGCAACAACCCGGTAGTACCGCTCATTCGGCAGTACCGGCCTCAAGCCGCGGTATTGCCGCTCCAGCAAACAACTTTAGAGCACCCCGCTCTGGAAAATAAGTACCGGCACTAAAACTCTGGTACCACCGCAAACCCAGTAGTACCGCTCATTACAAAACGGTAGTGCTGGAATTCAAACTTCGAAAACACGCGCCAACCTGGAGATATGTACCGGCACTATAAACTCGATACTACCGGACCTACGGTAGTACCGCTCTTATACAAGCGATAGTGCCGGATTCTGAAACTCTAGAAAACTTCCAGAAAAACACCTGTCTAAAAAATAGCTACCGCTATTAAAACACCGGTACTACCGCACCTACGGTAGTACCGCCAATAAACATGTGGTAGTGCTGGACTTCAACCACTCTAGAAAAAGCCTGACTCTAGAAAAGAACTACCGCTAAACAAACAGCGGTAGTACCGACGCACATACGGCGGTACTACTGACTCTGCGGTACTACCGGCATTAACACTGCGGTAGTGCCGGCAAACCAAAAAAAACAGGGTTTAAACTCAACCCTTTTCTCCGAAACTTCAACAACTATTCTTTGAACCAAGAGGTGATCAAACCACGATCACACTAAGTTGCAAAACACCTTTGCAACACCACTAAACCATGCTCAAAGAATTTCAACCAAACTCCAAACAATTTGCGAAAAACACACTTCGCAAACACTTCAAAGATTCTATTTGCAAGAACGTATTAAGCAAATAAATCCCGGAATCTATAAGGTTTATCCTCTTAGCCATGTGATGGGTCAAACCATGACCAAACGGACTTGCAGAAACCACGATGCAAGTATCACATGCTCTTAGAATCTCGGAACCCATAGACCTCCCGTTTATTTGCACAACGAACTCGCAAATAAACAATTAAACGACAATGCATTAGCTATCTCCCTTTTGCAACTTATGCAAATCCATAGCCTCATGCAAAAACAAACCAAATCAAATCAGAGTGCATGAGCTCTCTAATTGCAACTCCTGCAATTCTCTAGCTCCACGTAACTAAACCAAACACTTGCTTGAGCTCTCTCCGTTTGCAACCCGTGCAAATATAGCTCCAAGCAATACCAAATAAACGCAATAAGATTTTGGTTTTAAAACAAAAACAAAGCATGAAGCTTCATCCATTGCAACACATGCAAAACATGAATTTCACGTAAAATCCAACGCATTAGCTTATCCTATTTGCAACTCATGCAAATCAAAGCTCAATGCGAAAACTCCAAGCATAAGCTTGTCCTATGTGCAACAAATGCCAAATAGAGCTTATGCATAATCAAAGCACGAGCTTTACCCATTCGCAACACATGCCAAATGGTTAGCTCCATGTAAAAACCAAATAAATAAGATTTTGAGCTCAAGTGACTACGGGATTGAGATCACCAACACATGATGATGCTCGAAGCAAATTCTCAACCCCTATTAATAGTACGGCGCTAAACTAGACACAAAGCTAGGAAAATCCTTAGCCTATCTAGTTATACCTTAGGCCGCCGCAAGCAATCCCCTTTTGGGTCTTTGTGATCTTCAATCACTTGCTCTCATCCCCGGGATTGACATCTAGCTCTTTCTTGAAGTCTATATGATCTTCAATCATCTTTTCTTCAAGATCGTCACCTAGTTCTATAAACTTGTTCATCTCTTCTTGATGAACCTTCTTCTTTTCAACCTTTGGAACTAACCTGGCTCAATCATCACTTATGAAAATGGTTAGTTCAACAAACATGGTCGTCTCAATCATCTAAGTGCTCCATTAACACATAATGGATACCACTTACATCGATTGAGCACAACCTAAATCAACTTAATGAATTTATATGTGTCTTGAGCACATGATGCAACTGATGCTTCATATTACTCAAGAGCTCTCCATTTATCCTTAATCAATCACAAGAACACCATCAGCACATGATGAAATGTTCCTTGATGATTAGAAGACAAATAAAATCAATTTAAACGTTCATTTAAATTGATATGTTTCAATGTATTGATCCTTCATATATGGAGTGAGAAATAGATCAATACTAATAAAACATCAAATTCAGGTGTGAACTCCCCTTAGATATGTGCATCCATGTAATATATGGATTGAAAAACATAATGCACATTTCGTGGTTAATGTGAAGAAGAATTCATAGTTTAACTTGAATGCGTACTTCTCAGTAGTTTTTTTTTTTTTTTTTGAAGTTTGGCTAGGAGCTCTGACATTTCTGTAAAGAAGGAAAGAAACAACAGGTGAGCTACATACGCGCACACACACACGCACCCTCACTCACGCGCAGTACTCACCTCACGCGCACCCGTGTCGAGCAGCGCTCGAACGCGGGCGGGCTGGTCGAGCGCTGCTCGAGCCAGCCAGTCGAGCAGAGGCCTCGACCATGCTTTCTCAGTAGTTAATTAACTATCCTCACTGTTTCCCTTGCCGACAACACTGTCGCTTGTAAGGTTAGTACCCTGACACGCTGCCGGCTGCTGCCGCGGAAACCCTAACCCCACTCCCCTCTCCAAACCAGAACACCCTGGTGTCCGATTCAATCAACATCGATCCAAATCACGCGACGACCAATTCAGAGTGCGAGTTCTTCCGACGGCGGCCGGCACCGATGATTGATTGGGAGGACGACGACCATGCATCATCTTGGGCATCGGCGGTAGTAGTGGCTACGATTCCATGGCGGAGGCCGATTGGGAGCAGGAGTTCCAATACCCTTCAACGACTGTGGCTAATTAGGAGCTGTGACTACATCGGTTATTTTGTACTACTTCCGGTTATCTTGGGAAGAGATGCAGTGCATTGAAATTCTACCTATTTGTCTTTCAATTTCTTTTACTCTTATTTTGTGAGATTTTGCAAGCAAGACGGCAAGACATTCCATATTTCCATTGGAATATTGGAACTGCTGCGTGAATTTTCCATTGGAGATTTCTCTTTTGGAAAAGGTTATATGCAGTTTGGAAATAGAGATATCCTGATAAATGAAGCATAAACCTTGTCCAAACGATCGTAATTTTGGTTGAAATTTTACATGGACAACCGTAAGTACTTGTTTGGATTATAATATGATTGAATTCCATATATGATACCTCTAAATCTCTGTATATTGACCAACATTCTTTCATATTATGCTAGAAATACACTTGATATACATCTCCTTTTTTGCAGGGTAACAATTGCTTTATACTGTTCATACTTCTTTTATGTACATGCTTCTGTATCTGGGTTGGGCCGCCCTGTCTGTGCTCAAGCTCATTGCTGTTTACCTGGAACTGTCCCAGTAACCCTTGCTGCATGATGCATGCCGGCTTGAAGGAATTAGAAGTCAATGGATTGATGTACTGCTTCATCGTTACTGGAAGTCACCACCTGCCAAATTACATCCTAAAAATGCAAGGATGCAAAACCCAGAGGCAAGTACATCATACAACTGTTTGTTCTGTCGGAGGATACAACTGCAATTGTTGGTAACGTGCGAGTGCTCGATCATCTAAAGCCGTCTGGTGCTTGTACTTGTGTCCCTTGTTTGGAAGGTGCTGTGGACGACGGGTTCTTAGGCGGAGAAGAAAAAAAAAAAAGCTTTATATTTTCTTTTCGGTACTTATAAAGTTTATAACTTGCATAGTTCAATTTACATGATTATTGGTCTTATGCATGTTTCATCAGAGTAGCATGGTGGTTATATTTTTATGTTTTAGCAAAAATGTTTTACATTGTAATTCACAACAATTAGACTAGCAAAGCTGTGAATAGCCGTGGCCACCAATATTTTTACTTGTTTATATGGCTTTTGTACTTGCAAGGCATTCGACTACCAAAAAAATCTGAATTCAAATGGCATTCTTTTTTTTGGAGCAATTCGAATGTCATCGTTGTCTCTATTTGGTTCAATTCAATCGAGTAAATAATCTTCATAAACATGTAACATGATTCTTTTGTTGATCCATAGCAACACATGGGCATTCAAGTAGTCTTACTAATGCCAGTGAAATATATAACAGGGAAAAGTGGCCGAATTAGTAAAGCTTGAAGTAAAATAGAATATCCTATAGCAAACTGAGAACTTACCAAGAGAGCAGCACCTAATGAGCTGCTAAGGATGAAAAGGAGACCTCCAAGACCCTTCAAAGCAATGGTAGCGGCAATAACATGTTTCAACTGTAAAAAGACAAAAAAAAAAACAATGAAAACTCATCAGTAACTAGATCGCTTTATGAAAGAGCAATGACATCACCTGATAAAAAAAAATATACTATCAACAGGAAAGTTATTACTTCAATGTGAGGCACCACTATTCCAGTTCAGGAAGAAACGTTTTCAACATAAGTGTTGAACTTCGGGCTCAGGGCTTTTGCAGCTGGCCCACTATCAACTCCGAATTCACTAAACCTGTAGTCAACGAAAAAGCAAAAGTTAATAGATGAATGAAACAAAATATGAGAGTAATATTTTTCTTCAAATCTTGACATTACATTTATGATTGCAACATAATGTATGTAATATGTACTTAAACTACAGTCTACAAGAAGCTGATAATTTGTTCCAAATTTTGCCTGTATGAAAAAGGCAGTTGTTCTTTCTCTGTGTCATGCATGAACATCATAGCATCTATTACTATGCTTACATATGCGCATGTTCTGTAGCCATGTTTGGGTGATGAATTCTACAAGCTCAATCGAAAAGAAGCTGTTAAAAAAATGTATTCATTGATAACAGGAAGGGTAAACCATTTAGGAGAAGTTAATTTTTTTGCTCTTCAATTTGGTGAACCTTGGAGACCAAAGTAAAGGACTGCTGTAGTACTACCAGTTCTCACATCTTTGCCTTGCTACCTCGCAACAAGCCCTTCCTCCTAATCACCCATCCCGCTCTCGTACTTCCCAGTGATCTACAATTTTCCCAGGCTCCCAGCTCATCCCACAATGGTTGCAGCCAGTTCACCAATCACCACCCCTATAGCGGAGCAAATGCTACGCCCAACCCCCCACTCTCCACAACATACTCCCTTGGTCCCTTGTCATTCATCTTCTTTTGAATTTTCAAAAAGACTTCTGGTTTTGTAAAATTTTCCAGATTATCTAATTCAGAATTTACTGATTTCCTAAAATTTTGATTGGCCTTTTTATTACCCATCATCACTATGTTTAATCAGATACGGTGCATGAACAAGTACGCATCAGAGAAATAAACTGGAAACAATGCACATGTATCCACCTACAAATAATAACAGTTTCCACGCCTAAACTAAACCAAAATGCCGCCACTAGAAGTGCCCAAATTTGAGATATCTCACACTGAACTTCTCTTTTTAACTAACGTACAGTGATCAGCATATCATGACACAAATTCGTCATACATTGTAGCGCGAACAGAGATTTCATTCGAGCAGCGGCGATAATTTTTTTTTTTTTTTTGAATTTCGGCTAGAAGCTTTGGCAATTCTGTAAAGAAAGAGAGAACAAGTGCTGAGCTACAGACGCGAACGCACGCACCACACACACTCACACCTAAGCGAAAATAGCCCAGCCAGCGAGCACGCGAGTGGTCTGCGCGCCACTGCACCCACTTGGCCACCGAGCCAATGCTCGGTCCTCGCAGCGACCATAATTTAGCCATTTCGAGGGACCGAAACCAAACTTGCCTCCACATTGCGCACACAAACCACGCTCCCCATATCCAAGCGTCTCAGACGACTGCAGCGCAGATCAATGCGAGATTCGAAAGTCTACAGATCCCGGCCTCCCGAAACCTCAGATGGCCAGGAGGGACACTAACGCAGTACCAGATCTAGCGATACTGAGGAGTGAAGAGTGAGGTGGGAGGTGAGCATGACATACTCTTGGTAGGCAGGGAGGAGGAAAGCGGCGTCGAGGAGGACCCTCCTGGCAAAGGACACGAACCCCATCTCGGCCGTGGCGGCGTGGCGAGGACGCGGCCAAGGCAGAGGCGGAAGGAGTGGACCGATCAGGAGCGGCGGCCTTACAGCCCCACGCCGCGCTTATAAGCACCGGGAGGGAGCTTCGATAATTACTGGTTTACCCTCGCATTGCGGGTAATATTACTCCCATGTCTCAACCCGAATGATTTTTTTTAATCCGGTGGTGGCGCAAATGAAAAACTTATGATAGAGGTATCATGGATTCAAATTTCGGTCGAGATTTCGGATTTTTCTCCGAGATTCAAAATATCAACCGTTTAAAAAATTTTAAAAAATTCAAAATGCTACGGTGTATATTGAAATTTCGCCGAGATCTCGGTGATTTTGGCCAAAATTTCAATATTTTTTATCTGATTTAAAATTTTTTTTTTGACCGGATATGATTGGATTTAGGTTGAAGATCATCCACAAAAAATTTCAGATTTTTTTGATGTGTTTTGACCATTTTTTTGGTCGGTTCAAAATGGACTGAAATCTCTGTGATTTCGGCCGAAATCTTGGTGATTTCGGCCGAAATCTTGGATTTCCTGGTAGAAAAAAAAAACAGATTTAAAATATGAATTTTAGATTTCGTCCGAATTTGATTTGAATTTTCGAAATCTCGCTGGCCGAAATTTCGGGCACCTTCGAAATTTTTTTCAAACCAAGATTTGTAACCCTGAGATGTATACACTTAACAACTTTTATTTATGAAATATATTTTCACTTGTGTAACATTAATTAATAACTAGGGAGTAAAGAGTATGTACTTCTAGCAGTATGCTTTTATTTTTATTTATATATATAGTATAATTACCTAGGGCACCATGATCCAAAACAGGTATTTTTCTATTTATTTGTATTCAAAAATTTACAAAATTTTCAGGATGTTGAGTTTAACTAGTTTAAACAAGTTTGAACTGAAATTCGAATTATAGTTACTTTTTTTTATGATAGTTTGATTGTAGGTATGTGCTCGCTAATTATATATATAAATCAGCAAAGCATGTGATCTAGAGTCATTTAAAACTTTGAATTTGAGTATATTTTTTCAAAGGTTTGTATTTCATTTGAGTTGTTATAGATGAGTATATACTCTAAAACTAAAAGTTTCAAAAAATATATCTAAATTTGACTTGAATTCATGCATTTAAAATCATGGTGCCCCATTGCAGCGTTATATAAATTTAGTCTTATACAATGATTTTGTAACATTATAGATTCAACATATATATTTGAAATTTCTTGAAGGCATAGCACAAATAGTTCTAAGGTCTTAAAGATCCCAAACAGTTAAAATTAGAACCAATTTAATTAACAAATTTGTCTACTAAGGAGATAATATTATCATCTTTTTGAGATTTTTGGAGGTTCCGAGACCTTGTTTGCCAACCATGTAATCTTGTCCTTTCGATACGATGTTGGCCAAATATAACACGACATGAAAATCCTACCAACCTCAGGAGGGAAAGAGAGTTGCTCTGTGCACTCTAAAAAGCAGGAAGAGAAGTTTCTCGGACGGTGAGGGTGATGCGCACTTTTAGAGTTTAGATTCAGTAACCACGAGATGCAAACGAACGGGAGTGAGAGACAGTTTTTAGTAGGTGATGCATAATTAATAGGTGAATTAATGACTAGATGATAACTGCCTTTGACAGGAGTAGGTGAGTGATGCATAATCTAATCAGACAATACATCACGTAGTGGGTATATAACTATATAAGCATGCCCCCTCATCCATGACATGCCCATCCTTATCTATCAATGACATGCGCATTCTTATCTAGTAATTTTGGAAGCGCTAATAATTGACAATACATGTCAACATTTAGTATAGATTTGGGAGCACCAATAGAGTACGAAACATTATCACATGGTATAATAATAACGAATATCGTACGAATATTGGATTGACATGCTTATCAACTCTTCGCCAGTGTGTCACCTCCCAAACCCTTTTCCGACAACGACGATTTAATCTCTCAGCTGTAAACAGGATCACATCACACTACTGTAGAAAAGAAATATATATTAGACGTTTCATTATAGGTAGTTTTTAAAAACTGTTTATATTAAATCTAATTATAGATAGTTTTAGAAGAATTGGCTATGTTAATGTTGTATCACAGACGGTTGATGGATGATGCTGTCAATAAATATTATAGACGAATTTATCCACCAATCGTCTGTAATATCAATTAATATCACACACGGTTTTAACATGAAACCGTCTATGATGATATCAATATATATCACATAATAATGCTGATTGGTTCATCGCGTAGATCATACCCAATGCGTGGTCCGAATCCCCCAAACCCTAGCCCACCTCCTCCCCCTTGGTGGCTTAGGAAGTCTTTGAATTCACTACAAAACTGCAACACAAAAAGAGGAGGGGCGATTGCAGCAAACACAAAGCACAAAATGTGTGCTAATTTTTTTTTCCCTCTGGTAGTTTAATTCAGTTTCTTCTGTGATTATGAGTAAATTGGTTGGTCTAGCTTATTCATGCTCAATTTGCTTCCATTCACTACAAGATAACATGGATTTCCCGGCGTTTATTTTACACGGCGTTTAATCTAAACGCCCCTAATAAGGCTAAAGCCGGCGTTTTCTATCATTCGAGGCATTTAATTCCCCGGCATTTATAAATGCCGGGTTAGAGTCTACCACGGCGCTTATAAATGCCAGGGAATTCCACTCTATACCGGCGTTTATAAATGCCGGGTTAGAATCTTCCACGGCGTTTATAAACGCTGGGGAATTCCACTCTATACCGGCGTTTATAAACGCTGGTTCTGATCTTCCACGGCGCTTATAAACGCCGGAAATTCCATTTCTATACCGGCGTTTATAAGCGCCGGTTCTGATCTTCCACGGTGCTTATAAACGCCGGGGAATTCCACTCTATACCGTTGTTTATAAACGCCGGGTTACAGTCTTGCAGTGCTTATAAACGCCGGTATAGAGTGGAATTCCGGCGTTTATAAGCGCTGTGGTAGACTCTACCACTGCGTTTATAAACGTGAATACCACACCGGGAATTTGAAAGAATTGAAATTAAATAATATTATATTTGAAATAATTTAAACTAATATTCCATTTGCAATAATTTCTGTCCAAATATTTCATTTTCGATGATATTTTGTCTAAAATTTCAAATTTTGTCCGAAAATTCAATTTTGTTGATATTTTGTTTGAAAATTCAAATTTTTTCGAACATCTGATTTTGTGACACTTATCAATTTCATATGCTACTTTTAGTTATCTTTCCAATTAGCCTAAGAACGCCCCAATTGGAGGTACGAGTCAAAAGTTATGTCTATTTTAAGAAATATGCTCGGATTTCGTATTTGCAAGCTAGAGTTGGTGCCCAAAAGAATATAATTGGAGATCTTATCGTATGATGATTTTGCTAATTACCTCAATAATTTGCTAATTTGAAATAATTGAAAATCGGTGTTCGGGTGTTTAACGGGGTTAAGGGGAGGAGGGACGCATTATATATCAGATGTGATCATACCACCACTAAAGTACTAGATCTTATAAAAACTCTGAAGTTAAGCGTGCTTGGATAAGAGTAGTAATAAGATGGGTGACCTCCTGGGAAGTCATTGTGCACCTCTGATTTTAAATGCCACGAATAGAGGGATCCCCGGCACTTATAAAGTGCCATGATAGAGGAAACCCCGGCACTTATAAATGCCGGGTTATAGAGGCTTCCCCGGCACTTATAAAGTGCCATGATAGAGGAAACCCCGGCACTTATAAACGCCGGGTTATAGAGGCTTCCACGGCACTTATAAACGTCGGGTTAGAGGCTTCCACGGCACTTATAAACGCCGGGTTAGAGTCTTTCACGGCACTTATAAACGTCGTGAATAATTAAGCGCCGCCAATTACTTTTCCTGACGCCATTTTTCTTGACGCCATGTAAACGCCATCTAAAATCTTTTTAAGGCATTTATAAGGTTTTAAAGGCATTTATAGGCGCCATTAGAAGCCCGACGTGTTGTAGTGATTTAATGTACCTGTATGCAAATGGAAGACTAGCACTGAGCAGGTGTCGATGTTCAGGACCTAGGGTCCCTAGATCGAGCTTACGAATGTTATTTATTCAAATGACATTAAAAGGGGAACTAGGGATGGATAAAAATTGGATTGCATTTCTTTTCTCTAGACAAAGTACAGAGTGGCAGAACACAAGACTGCCTAGTGCTATCTTGTGTTTTGCTTGCTATTGAAATTGTTGTTCTTTCTGTTCTCGTTGCCTTGTCCTTGGCAGGAGAAACCTATTTTATAGCCTTGAAGAGATGGCAGTTGTCATCTTCAGAGATGTGTCTTCTCGTCAGGAGGCATCGTTTGGTCAAAAGGTGTCTTTTCATCACAAAAACACTTATTTGCTATTGGCAACTTCCAAGCGGTTGTCAGTACCTGTCAGAGAAAGTTTCTTTTGCACATTATCTCTGTGCAAAGAATTTTTCTTTTGTCCGACCAGAGCACTGACTTAAATCTATGTCGGCATGGTAAAAGACGTCATAGCCCGACCTGAATGGCTTCCCAGATAAGGCTATCTCCGACCTGAAAACGCTTAGTTGTCATCCGACCTGAATTAGGCCAGGTAGTCTTTATGTGGTTAATAGAAATCTTAACCAATTATAATATTAGTGTGTCTCTTTGAAATATGGGCCGCATTTATGAGGATATGATGGGCTCATTGAGAACCGTAGCCATTAATGGGCCTCAAGACAGATTTAATTATCGTTGTTGGCAGGGATACCTCAGTTTGAATTATTTTTTATGGTTTACTGTCAGAATTGATATAGCTCAGTTGCAATTTCATAAAACTTTATCTTATTACTGTTGTGTTTTCTATAGGGAATTTTCATAAAAGAAAATGGCCTCCCTTTTATTATCAAGATCAATATTCAATAATATGGGCAAGTTATATAAAGCCAAATATTATATAGCTGTTGCACAATTCTACCCTATTGCACAATTCCAGGGTGCTAGTGCGAGGTTGTGGCAACCAAATATTATATAGCTATTACACAATTCTACCCTATTGCACAATTCCAGGATGACAGTGCGAGGTTGTGGTAGCCCAACAGCAGCAAGGGCAAGGTTTACAGTAAGCATTCTAGTGATTTGGTTTGCAAAGATTATAAATTGATGGTAGATAAAAATTATTTACTGTTCATTAGTTTTTTTGAATCATGATAAATTGTTGACATTTTAATGTCCCATGACTGTTTTTGGCACCATAACATACAAGAAACGCATGGGAGGTGCTTCTATGCTCTTCTTTTTTAAAGTTGCATAAATATTAAAGCATGAATAAATAGTAGATAAGGATTACTTACCCCTTCGCTTGCTTCAAGATTTGTGCAACTTGTATTAGGAGAAAAAAGTATAGAAGCATTGCTCCAATTTATTTAGTTCTTATTTTCCACTGTCTCCGATATGTATAAGCAGATCAAGAAGATGGGGACTCTCAATACTTGGAAACTTCTATGATTTATGAGATGAGGTACCATGACTATTTTTGATACCATAATATGGGATGGTACCACTGTTGCCACCCTTGATGTCAGCAGAGGAGCTCTGTTCTACATGTAGAGGTGGGCATTTGGACCGGGCCTTTTTGGGCCAGCCCGAAGCATGATGGTCCAACACGGTCCAAAACTCAGCACGGCACGGGATGGGCCGGGCCGGGCCAGCACGGGCCGTGCCGGGCTTGAGACCAGGGCACGATGGGCGGCACGACTCGGCACGACCGTTTGGGCCGGGCCCATGCCGTCATGGCACGACAGAAGCACGGGCAGCACGGCGGAGGCACGGGCACAAATCTATTGTCACAACTTCATTGTTGTTGATGGTTATATTATGTCACTTATCTACAATGGTTTTATTTCACTAGATTTATAATATTATCAAGGTTATGAGTGATGATTTTTTTCGAGAGAAAAAGTATTGTTGGGCTTTCTACAGATAACCATGTCTCGTTCTCTCGTTGACCAATGAGCGAGAGAGAGAGAGGGAGGCAACATGTAAGAGAGAGATTGAGAGGGATGGTCGACAGAGAGGGAGCAACGGGCGAGAGAGATTGAGAGAGATGGACGAGAGAGAGAGAGAGAGAGAGAGAGAGAGAGAGTTGCGAGAGGGAGCAACGGGCGAGAGAGAATTGAAAGAGATTGAACAATGTGTATCTTCGTCTCCTTTCCTCCTGTCACAAATAGTGTAAATGGGCCTGGCCTGGGCCGGCATGGCACAAAGCAGGCACGAAGTGCAAATGGGTCGTGCCTGGGCTTGCCGAAAGCGAGCCGGGCCAGCATGGCACGGCACGGTAGGCACGATGAGTCGTCACGGTCCGGCACGGTTCTGGCACGAAGCACGATGCCCACCTCTATCTACATGTGAGGTATAATGAACTATAAATGTTATGCCCTCAAATGAACATTTATTTGGGTTCTGTTCTTTTACTTGTCGCCCGGCTAAATCATGGAAATTTGAGAGACAAAAGCATTTTATTACCCTGACAATTTTCACACGTTCCACTTGATAAAAAAACTTAAATAATGAAAATTTTCTTAGGCTCAAAGTGATTCATTTTTTATAATCTCTCTTTGTTGTATTCAGAAAGCATATAAAAATAACATGTGAAATTGTGCTGATGAGATACTTGTTTTTTGTTCTTTTAGATCAAAGTTGCACCCTTCATTGTGCACCTCTGAAATCTGACACATGCAGTGTGTCAAGGATGGGGAAGAAAGAACAGTAGTTAGTAGTTTAGACCTGGATTAGTTTTTTAGCTACCAGATGAACTGAATGGAAAGAGGCCTAGGGTAAGCTAATTGATTCCCTTTTTTAATGCTATAGGAGATTATCATGGAATAAATACGGACTTTGCTCAGTGTTGTAACTTAGATTAATGGACTTGCTTTCAACACCTCCTTATTGTTGTAGCTTCCAATAGAGTGAGAGTATTGGTACATTATCACATACGGTTTTTGATAAGAACCGTCTGTGATAGGTGTTTCACAGACGGTTCAAAACTTTTTGTGACGCATTGTTATTATCACTGACATATACTTACAAACGGTTCAGAAAACCATCTGTGATGACGTTTTTAACAGTCTGTAATGGCATTTTCTGTAGTAATATACATATTCTGTAATACCCAGGTCCATTAATATGAAGGTCCATGTGATCTATGTAGAGTGGTGGTGGAATTAGTCTCACATTGCTCGCATAAAGTGAATTGTTGTAATATATAATGTCTGTTGGGTCTAAATATAGCACCTCTGGGTTAACCATTTTAAACAAATCGAAGACAAAAGTACAAGTGGAGTGCTATACATGCGTGAATCCACCTCATTGTGGGTTGGACCATGAGCGAAGTTTGGATCAGAGTGTTATATATGATATCAGAGCATCAACCTTCGCTGCACAAGCGCGGACATATGACGTGTAGGGGTGGAAATCGAGCCAAGTCGTCGTTTTTTCGAGCTTTTTTTGAAATTCATACAGTTTGATTTAATACAATTTTATTTACAATTTGGAAGTATTTTTAGAATCGAGCCAACGAGCCGAGCCGAGCCAAAGCAAAAACCAATTTCATTCAAAATTAACTCATTCAATGATTAATCAAAAAACGAATGTAATTGGAGCAATTTTGAACCGAGCCAACGAGCCTCACAAACGAGTCATTGATGTGTGTGGGCCGGAATGGCCACACGACATGGCATATGTGCTGCCCCGTGTACCGAGAATGGTTGTGCTGATGAGGACGAAGGTCTATGTAACCCTTTGTAGAGCGGTAAAGTAAGTTATAGTATTATATAATGTATGTTGGGTCCAAACATAGTACTCCAGGTTAATTCTTTTATAGAAAGCGAGGACGAAAATGTACATATGGTGTTATACAGGCGTGAACTCACCCACGGTGGATTGAGCCAGGAGAGAAGTTTGAGCGACTAAATCAGACCGGTTTACTGAAAAACTTAATCAAGAACGACGCCAATTGACCAGTGCAATTTATTTGCCACCTGGCCCAAGCAAGAGCCATTTCAGTGCTCCCCCAATCCCCATTTGCCAGGCATCCAAACATGATCACATCATGATTGAGTATTTAGACCGAACCGCCATCATTGGCCAAGGCGTCAACCATCCAGTGGCTTCGCCGACAAAGTTTTAACGGCCCCACCCGTCCATCCAAACGAGCAGACAAAACCATGGGGCGCGAAGCCCCCTGGTTTTCTTTCCCCCCATCACGGGAGCGCGCACCCGCCCGTCCCGAGGGCCCCACGAATCCACGGCCCGCCGAAAAATATCCCAGACCTGAACCCGGACCACCTCGGGCCCACACGTCAGTGAAGAGACTAGCTACTTGGTCGTCACGCGGGCCAGGGCGCACCGCCCGACGGCGGACGTTACTCCACGGATATTTTCATGTAACCTGAGCAAGAGCCCGACCCGCCAGTCGCCACGCCTCCCGTAAAAAATTCCGATCCATCCGTATAAATTTCGGTCGGAAATAGGTCAGCCAAATAATGCCTAAATATTTCATCTCGATGAGACGTCAGACCCACAAGGCTCTGCCCCGTATGTCAGTGAGATTACCGAGACAGTGTACGTTTCGGCGGGTGCTCGAGAAGAGTTCACGCTCACCACGGAGGGCTGCACCGGCGGCTGCCATGCGGGCCCCGGGGGCCTGGTCGTCGCCTTCGTCCCCAAGAGGGGCAACAAAAAAAGGAGTGGGTCTCGGGATAGAGTTGGACTCGGCAAAAGAACGCAAAAGCGAGGGAAAGAAATCCAAATCCGGAGCGCAAGGGAAGGGGGGAGGCAGTCCAATCCAATCACCCGAGGAGAGTGGAGCGGAGGGGGGGCGGCGGCGGCGGCGGAGGAGGTTTTGGTAGGGTTCTCGCGTGCGATTCGCGCTGCTCGCGCCCGTGAAGGCGTCGTCGCTGGCGACGCGCCGCCGATGCGGAGGTTCCAGGACTCCCTCAAGGCCCTCGAGGCCGACATCCAGCACGCCAATGCGCTGTGAGTGCCCAGAAACGACCACGATTCGTGCTGATAAAGTTTGATACTTTTTTGGTTGCGAAACGAAACTTTACCAATTGGTTGGTGAGTTCCGAGTTCTTGCTGCCTGCCCGTGCGCAGGGCGTCGGAGTTCCTGAGGGACTACGACGGGTCGGTGATACAGATGCGGATGGCGTACAGCGCCGTCGCGCATTTCCTCCTCCAGTGGACGGACTGCAAGCTCGCCGGCGCGCTCGGCCTCCTCAAGATTATGATTTACAAGGTCCTTTTGCCGATTCGCTATCCTCGTCGCGGTCCTGCGGCGAATTCGCACGCGTTGTTCGATTGCACCGGCTGGCTGGTTTTATACCGATGGATTATCGATTCCTGGTAATGCAGGTGTACGAGGATGGGACCACGGCCCTGCCGGATTGGGAGAGAGAAGCCAGCATCAAGGAATTCCACGGTAGCAATAATCTCTTAATAATCCAAATGAACCATGGACAACTGCAACTGTTTGTTGATGTCTTTGGGGTTTGGTTTTGATGGTGTTGGCGTTGCGGCAGGAGTGATATTCCCGTCGTTGCTTCAGCTGCCGAGTGGGATTACTGAACTGGACGACAAGAAGCAGAGGAGGCTGTGCGTGGACAAATTCAGGAGGAGGGATGACAAGTTCTCGCAGGTGGATTTGGAGAGGGAGCTCGAGTGCGGGATTTGCCTCGAGCTGAATGCTAAGATTGTCTTGCCCGACTGCGCGCACTCGCTGTGCTTGAGGTGCTACGAGGATTGGTATCATACTACCATCTCTTTCTTCCTCTCCCTCCCCCTTGCCTTATTGCCTATATCCAACGCTACAAAAGACTGAAATAGCCATTGTTTAGAGCATCATTTGTCAATTTGTCATATTAGCTTATTGTCAATTTGCCAAGCAGTTCTCATGTGCTCTAGAAACAAAATCACGGTCGGCTGAATGTTGTTTGGATTGGTTGCCCTGGTTATTCGGTTCTACCGTTCTAGTGAACGCAACTTCACTATGAAGTGGCTGTTCTCAAGGACACTAATTCGGTAGGAAGCTTCTTATGCTTCTAAACGCTGCAAAACTATCTGCGGACTGCGGGTAGTGCTAGACTCTCCAGTCTCCACACAATTATGACATCTCAATGCGAGCCGTCATCCTAGCAAACCTGCAGCCACAACGACTTTGTTATGCTGAGAAGTGTAGGATGCTTTGTATTGAAAGATAATGGGACCAAATAAGTCATACAATGCTGCAATATTTTTTAATCTAAAGAATGCCAAATTTGGAATAATGAGGGATGGCCCCCCAACCAGCGCACACGCCCCGCCGCCACTGTATTGAACTAACAGCCTGTTCCCAAGTTAGCTACTCGGTGCCACAACGAACTTTCTATAGTTCAACAATCGGTTTCATTTTGGTTGCATGAGGCTCGTCTGAAAAGCAAACCTGTATATGTAGATTGTGCCAATACAGTGGTCTAAGATTTGATTCACTTGAGACATAGTTACACTCACAAGGTTGCCGCATATTTTGTTGTGCTCTGTCTATAAATTCTGCAATTCAGCTCAATGTCTTAACTGGCTCTGAGTTGCCTTCACTTTCTTTGTGTCAATCTTCAATTTTGAGGGGGGTCATTCTGTGCTTCTGTGCTTGTCATCAAGCTTAACAACTTTGTCCGTACTATTCCTGCCCAATTTGCCTTATCATTCATTTATTTCCAACTTGCCGTGCGCTGACCTGGTTTGAGGAATCTATCTAAGCATGCCAGTCTAATGGTGGGCCATAACAAAGTTTGCTCTCATCGCAGGAATGCTAAATCCAAGTCGTGCCCCTTCTGCCGCGCCTGCCTCCAGAAGGTGAAGCCGAGCAGCCTGTGGATGTACACTGATGATCGTGATGTCGTGGATATGGATACCTTGACTAGGGAAAACATTAGGCGTCTGTTTATGTACATAAATAAGCTGCCACTTGTAGTCCTCCATGTCGTTGACCTTGACATTTACGAGTACCGTATCAAGTAAATTGCTCTTGTTCATACCGGTGGTTGTAATTCAAATTCATCGGCTGTTTTGTGCTCGATAGTGCAGTATGAGGCTGCTAATATCAGAGCTCTTTTAATGGGAATCGACGAATGGTAGAAGTATTGCAGTGAAAAATTTGTGGTTACCGAGTGCCAAGCGTTGCTTAGTTGGTTGGAGCGCGTTCAACTTGCTCGTGTTCGAGTGTGGGGATGTGTATGAGTGTGCGTATGTAGCTAGGGATGATAATCGGGTGGGTACCTCTAGGTACAACCACCTTAGACTCATCACTCAAACCCGAATACATGCTACCCATCTGAATTCACTAAGCTTTATATGTACTCATGCCCGAACCCGATGGTGCCCATGGGTAGAAGGTAGAGGGGCGGAGCGGCATACTTGGCTGGAGGCATACCTGGCCGGAGTGTCACTGTCGGCATGGCAGCCTATGCTCTCCTTCACCAACAAGTGCAGATACGGGCCATCACCGCCGTTGATGGCTATTGGCGCTGGCGCTGCGCGACTGTCCTCTACGAGGACGCCAACTACACCACCACCCGCACCATCCCCCATCTCATCGATGTGCTCCACGTCGTCGGCTCCGAGGTCGATCGCCCCCCTCCCCGCGTCGCCCTCAAGCACCACTCCCCGAGAAGAGCTTAACTCCCTCAAGAGCAGCTAGTGCCGAGTGTTCGCCATGCACACCCCGGGCGGATGGGAGAGGAGGGAGGAGGGGGAGACGAGGACGGCGCGGAGGGAGGCGGTATGGCGGAGGGGAGACGAGGGCGGGGTGAGATAGCCGGAGGGGGAGGTGGGGCCACACGGAGGGAGATGGAGGCCGAGAGTCGGCTAGCGAACCTCGCTTTTGGGAGAGAAAGGGAGGGAGACTAGGAGAGGGAGAGGGAGGAGATCTGTATCGACCGATCGAGGGGGGGGGGGGAATGGGGATTGAGGTGGGCGTAGGGAGGGGGAATCAACACTTTAGAAGTAGCCGAACGGAGATTGAAGAGTTAGAGTTTTATTTTTTAATGTATATATATTATAAAAATGAGGTTCAAATATCATAGGATACCCATTGGGTACCCATGGGTACAAATTGGTACGAATGCCCATCCTATGATCATATCGGGTACCAAAATCTGAAAACCTATGGATCTGAAGTGCTACCCGTATCTGCTCTTATCGGGTTAGGTACTTGTGGATACCCAAATCTATGGGTAAAACTGTCATCCCTATTTATAGCTTGGTCGTTGTCATCCTTTAATAAAATGCCTAAACTCTTGGCCAATTTTTTTAAAAAAATGTTTGTGGTTACCTGACTCTTGATAGCTCATGACTCTTGATAGCTCAGCTTGACATGGATTGAAGGATCCCGTAGCTCGGTTAGATCGTTGGTATTATGAGCCGAAAGTCGCTGGTTCGGTTCCCGCTGGGACCATTCTTTTGGTTCCCGAGCTTTTTCCCTGGTCAGATGCTGATGCTACATGTGCGGCTGTGCTTAGAGGTTCTAGATTGCATCATATATTTGTGTGTCAATTGCATCTCGCCCATTTTGTTGTCATATTTACCTCGAACGCATGTGTCACCTTTGACTTTTGATGCATGTTAGTTCCTTGCCAAGGTCAGTGAAAGCTATTACGTACTGCAAAGTTTTTCAAGGATGTATATCGGCGTAGGAGGCAGGTTACAACTTACAAATTGTTAAAACTGAAGAATCACCTTTGACATATTAACCATTTCCTTTTTGCTTTGCGAAGCACATTAACTTTTTTCTGGCTAAATGCAAATGGCTTTTCCTTGCCGTCTCTGACTCTGGTGTAGACAATGATCCGACCTTGTGCTATTCGCCAGACATTGAAGGAAGGAAGCAAGCAAAGCAACGACTGGAATGGTTCAAAAAAAGTTTAATTGGGAGAAAAATGATTTTATTTGTTGGTTTTTAGGATTGCGTGGTACATGTCTTATTTTTAGTTTCTTGTGTGTGCGTTTTGTATGTTGTGAACTGTGTGTGGGGGCCTGGGGGGTGGGGGGGGGGGGTTGTGTTGGCAAAAGCAAGTATTTAAGTTTACCTTCTTATGTTTTGTGGGAACAATGTTTTAAGTATCTCTTCTTGTAAAAGTACGAGTTTAGAGAAAAAAATGTTTTTATTTTGCCATGAATACTCATTTTGTTCTATAAATTTTATCTCTAGCAACCAAACTATATTTATGGATTGTTGAGCATCTCGAATGTAGAAATTGTAGCTTGTAGTAGTATCTTTAGGATATATAGTGTGCAACATTTCATGAAGCTCTCATCCAAAACCTCTCACTCCAATGCATGTAGCTTCACGGTGGGTCCACAAAATTTGAAGCAAAGTTAGATACCTTTCTCCAATGCACTTGGAAAAGAATTGCTTTATCTAGACCCACACGAATTACTTGAACCCCGGCCCGATGTGCGCCTTAAAGAACGTCTATACACAATTCGTATGGCAAAAGATACCTCTATTCAGTATCATCTTAAAGAGTTTAATTCACTCATCATTAACCTTGAGAAATTACAGGTAAAAATTGATGATGAAGATAAGGCTATTCTGTTGGTCGTCTCTTTGTCTACTACCTTTAAACATTTTAAAAAAACTATGCTTTATTGTAATCATGATACCCTTAGTTTTGAGAATGTTAAATCAAATTTATTATCCAATGAGAAATTTGATATTGATTATCGTTCTGAAGTTAATGCGGAGGGTTTAATTGTTAGAGGTAGATCACAACATAAAGGCAATTCTAATATATCAAAGTCTAGATCTAAGTCAAGAGGACATAAATCTAGCAATTTTTGCCGTTATTGGAAGACTCTTGGTCATGATATTTCTAATTGCTTTAAGTTGAAAAATAAAAGAAACAAAGATAAAAGGACACAATCTGATAAATCTGCTGAGGCTAGTTTTATTGGAAAAAAATCTGATGGTAAGGCTCTTATTATCACTTTCAACTTGAAGAATCGAACTGCATGGATCATTGATTCAGCTTGCACTTTTCATATTTGTCCATTTAAATAGTGGTTCTCTATTTATGATTCTGTTGGTAGTGGTGATGTTGTGATTGCTGATGAGTCTCCACTTAAAATTGTTGGTATTGGTTTTATTCAAATAAAAACCCATGATGGCATTGTTAAAACCCTTAGAAATATTCGCCATGTTCCCAGAATGAAAAGAAATCTTATTTTTTTGGCACTATTGAATGTTTGGGTTATAAGTATACTGGTGAAAATGGTGTTCTTAAGATTTCTAAAGGCAATTTTGTTGTTATGAAAGTCAATCGAATCAATAGTCTTTACTACTTGTAAGGTTCTACAATTATAGGTTTTGCAGCTGTTTCTATAATTGCATCAAATCCTCACATCACCAAGCTTTCGCATATGCATTTGGGTCATATGAGTGAGAAAGGTATGCACCTTTTATGCAAGAAAAGACATTTAAATAATATTGGCAAACTTGATTTCTGGGAACATTGTGTTTTTGGTAAACAAAAGAGGGTCAGTTTTACTGTTTCAACTCATCAGTCCAAAGGAATTATTGATTATGTCTATTCTGATCTTTGAGGTCCTTCTAGTTTTTTTCAATTGGAGGATAGCTACATGATAACCTTCATTGATGATTTTTCTCGCAAAGTTTGGATTTATTCCTTGAAATATAAGAATGAAGCTTTTTTTGTGTTCAAGAATTAAAAAGTTCTAGTTGAAAATCAAACTGACAGAAAAATCAAGAAATTTAAAACTGACAATGGATTAGAATTTTGAAGTGGTGAGTTTAATCAGTTTTGTGCTAATCATGGTATTGCAAGATATTTGACTATTCCAGGTAAATCTCAGCAAAATAGTGTGGCAGAGCGTATGAATCGCACTCTTCTGGAAAGAGCCCGTTGCATACTTTCAAATGTAGGTTTATGGCACAAGCTTGCTTTGTGAGCTGAGACTGTTTCCACAGACTCTTACTTGGTTAATCGCTCTCCAAAGTTAGCCATTGATTTTAATATTCTAGAAGAGGTTTGGTCAGGTAAACCACTTAATTATTACAATTTGAGAATTTTTTGTTGTCCTGCTTATGCTCATGTTAGTGATGGAAAATTAGAGCCTAAAGCAAGAAATACATATTTGTGGGATATAATTCAGGTGTCAAAGGATATCATTTATGGTATTCTGATACTCATAAATTATTCATTAGTCGTGATGTTACTTTTCATGGAGATGCTTTACTTTCATCTGGTAGTGATAGTTATGGTTGTTCATCCATAAATGAATCTGAAAATTTCATCCACAACTGAATCTAAAATTTCTGAAGTTGCTGCAAGAAATGCAGAATTTGAGGTAGTTTTACCTACCATTGATAATGATTCTTCTAATGGTTCTACTTTACAACCAATTTTAGCACTTAGTGGTTCTACTTCACAATCAGTTTCAGCATCTCCTAGTACTAATGACCATTGTATTGCTCGAGATAGAGCAAGAAGAAATATTCAATTGCCTGCTAGATATCGTGACACTAATGATATGGCATGTTATGCTTTTTTTGCTACACAAGATGTTTGTGATACTTTTGAATCTTCTTTTTATTCTGAAACTATCTCATGTGAAAATTCTTCTAAGTAGTTGATAGCTATGAATGAAGAAATTTTGAGTCTTCATAAAAACAATACATATGATTTGGTTGAGCTTCCAAAATTTAAGAAACTTTTAAAGTACAAATGGATTTATAAGAAGAAGGATATTATCTCTATAATTGAACCTGCAAGGTTGGAAAACCCTTTTAGTAGTAAAATGTTTTGACAAAAGGGAAGGTATTGACTTCAATGAAGTTTTCTCTCCTGTTGTTCATCACTCATCAATTCGGGTTATGCTTATTTTTGTTGCTTTATTTGACTTGGAATTAGAGCAACTTGATGTTAAAATTGCTTTATTATATGGAGATTTAGAAGAAGAGATTTTTATGACATAACCCAAGGGTTTTGTTACTCCTGGAAAGGAGAATTAAGTTTATCATTTGAAGAAGTCTCTCTATGGTCTAAAACAAGCTCTAAGGCAATGGTATAAAAGGTTTGATTCTTTTATGATTGCATAACGATACTCTCGTAGTAATTATGATAACTGTGTTTACTTCAAACAGTTTCCAAGTGGTTCCTTAGTTTATTTGCTACTCTATATTGATGACATGCTTATTGCTTCTCATGACAAGTCATTGATTAAAGAGTTAAAAGCTCAACTTAGTCATGAATTTGAGATGAAAGATCTTGGTTCAGCAAAGAAAATTCTTGGAATGGAAATTCAGCGTAATTGCAAAGCTGGTACATTATTTCTATCTCAGAAAATTACATTGAGAAGTTAATAGGCAAATTTAATCTTATTAATTGCAAACCAGTTTCTACACCTTTTGCCTCTCACTTTAAATTATTTCCAAGTTAGTATCCTACTAATGAAGAAGACAAAGACTGTATGTCTCGTGTTCCTTGCTCTAGTGCAGTTGGTAATCTCATGTATGCTATAATTTGCACCATAGCATATTTAGCTCATTATGTTAGTGTTGTTAGTAGATTAATGCATAATTCTGGTAAAGAGCATTGAAATGCAGTTGTGGATTCTTTGTTACTTGAAAGGCACTTCTAATTTTGGCTTGATGTTTGATAAGAATAAAGTGAAGACAAATGATGTTCTTGGGTTTGTTGATTCTGATTATGCTGGTGATCTTGATAAAAGAAGATCAATTTCTGGATATATTTTCTCTTCATGTGGTTATGCAGTCAGTTGGAAAGTATCCTTACATCCTATTGCCGCACTGAAGCGGATTATGTTTCAACTACTGAAGGCGTTAAGGAAGCTATTTAGTTGCGAGATCTAGTTTCTGAACTTGGCAATAAATAGGATACTCTTACTGTTTATTGTGATAGCCAAAGTGCTATTTGTTTGACTAAGAATGATATATATCATGCCAAGACCAAACACATTGATATTGAGTACCACTTTATTCACGACATTGTTGCTGAAGAACAGATTGTTGTGGGAAAGGTACGTATTGATGATAATCCTGCAGTCATGCTGTCGGGACCCGAATTTGCAAATCCGAACCCTCTGTGTATTCAGCACTAGTCCAGGATCACGCTAGTGCACACAGTCTCAACATTGCTAAATATCACAATCATACTCATCGAAATAGAAAGTACCTTAATTATAGTAACCAACCTGGTTGCTTAACCTTTAAGGTCAAGTTACAAAAGTACGCCTCGCAGGGCGAAAGTTTAATAAAAGAGAAATAATAGTAGCGAAAAATAAGATAATTTCGTGGCGCCATCCAGTATACCACAAGCAACTGACTGGGCTCGCTCCCTAGATAGACGGTTCCTCTTGGAGCTCCTCCTCCAAAGCTGGTGTAGACTCCTCTTCAACTGATGTTGTATTGTGGCAAGGGTGAGTACTTGGTACTCAGCAAGTCATGCACAGAATGCAAGCTAATATTCTACATGCATGGCTTAATACAAAGAAATAGCTCATGGTTCATTTGCAGTAACAGCATTTAACAAATAACATAAGTAGATTCGAAAGCGATAGAAACAGTGTAATATCAATAACTTTTTCAGGAGTTAAATAAACATCTTTCCCATTCCTAATCCACATTTCCATCAACATCATCATTTAACCAAACCAAACCTCTCAAGTTCAAGTTATTTCCAAGAAAATCTAACCCTTGACTGTAATCCCCGAGCAATGTCCAATACCGCAGACACGGCTATTCGAATAGATTTTACACTCTGCAGAGGTTATGCACTTTAACAACAAGATACAGCCAAACACCACAAATGCGAGTGATCGTAACAAAGCCTTTCGGAAACGGCTAACTACACAAGTGAACCTTTTCGGTTTTTGCCATACACCATCCCTCCCCTTAACAAAGGCGAAGTATGGGACCGACATACCGTTGGACGGGTACCATGCCATCGCCTTGGTATGCTCCCCTTTCAAGCTACACAAAAGGTGTAGTTGACACCTGAGGTATCACATGCAAGTTATTAGTAACTTACTCAACTAGGTCCGTCCCATTACGGACATGTGGTTGCACGATTAACTCAGTTCAAAGGCTTGCAAGGTTAAGTCCTTATGTTGACCAGGGCAAGACTACCCGAAGAACCAAACCAACGCTCCCGATACCACAACTGGCCCGCCCGATCATTCTTGCCACATGCCTCGATCGAAATCTATTTATCAAACCCAGTTGATTACCATGCACCACATGCCATCAACAATTACAACACATGATACCTTTTCAAAACAGGTTCAATATATCATTAAGTCAATATTAACATTTGATTGTCCAAAATCATGTCATGAGCACGTAGCAGGTCTAAGCAATATACTACAACGATCTAAATACCCATGTTGGCAATTTGATAATGTCCAACTATTTAATCCTCAACTAGGGTGACAAGGGGTTCATGGCATACAATTATCTATGTCATGGTGGCATACAGCAACTAGGTAATTAACTAATCTCCCAAAATCAATTAAAGCATTTTATAATTGAACTAGCATGCAATAATTTAAATCAAATTAATTTCAAAATGGGATCAACATGGTCAAAGCACAACTTGCCTTCAAAGAATACTTGATCTTAATCCTGAGGTGGCTCCTAGGTCAACACTTCACCTTCGAAGCCTTCGGGCACTTCAACGTCTACTCGTAACGCGTGCAAATAGCAATAAATGAATAAAACAGTAGACAAAAGGTGTCCAAACATCCAAATGAAGTCCATAAACAGAGAGAGCTAATTTTATGAATTTTTAGGAATTTGAATCGGCGAAATCGGAGTTAAAACGCAAAAGTTACAAGCGTTTAAAGTTTAAATAATCAATTAAATAATATTACAGAGAAAAACTTTGGTCCAAAAATTAAATAAAATTCACCATTAGGTAGATCTCAATTTTATAAAAATTTAGAAATTCGAATCACTCAAATCGGAGTTAAATTACAAAAGTTATAAGCGTTTGAAGTTTCAAAATTCAAATAAATCAATAATCCGAATTAATTCATTTATTTTTATACGGAAAAACCGAATAATGACGTCATGACGTCAGCATGGATTTTGATTTTCCACCGAATTATTTTTCTATTGAAAAATTGATTTATTCGTCGGTAGGTCCATGGGCGTGGTCCATGGTTGGTTTAGTCCACCGTGGACCGGTCCGCAGTACATGTCTCATTGACATGGGCCCCATCGGATAGCGTCGTGATGGCGTCATCACGCTTCGGTGAGGGCGACTAATAGCTGGGCCCCACCGTGACGTCAGCGGTGACGTCATGGTGCGGTTTGGTGGCCGTGACACGCGAGTCCCACGCGGCGCCGCAGCGTGGCGTCGTCGGCAACCGGCGGCGGCAGCGACCGCGGTGGTCAGACTACCGCCCACGTGGCTAGATCTCGGCCGTTGATTTGAAAATCAACGGCCCAGATCGGATATGGTTTCACGCGTTAGGAAAACTACTCGGCTGATTTGGACCGTTCGATCTTGATCGGACGGTCAAGATCCAATCTAGAGTTTACAACGTGGCTAACCCTAGCCGTTCGATGACATGGACGAATCTGGGCCCTCGGACCTTGATCGGACGGTTGGTGGAGCTCGAGCGACGGCGATGGCGTCTTGGCGCTGCAGACTGCAGAAGGCGAGGACGACGACCACGGCAACGGCGTTGCGGGGCCCCTCCAGCGAAGTGGATGGTACTCTCCGACGCGTCTCGTCCTTGCGGTTCCGGATCTGGACTCAACGGCGGCGGAGGACGACGGACGGCGGCGGAATCGACGAATAACCGCGGTGGAAACCTAACGCAACTTCTGGCCCGAGCTCTAGCGGCGAGCAGCGGCGGCTTTCGAGCGGCGTGGTCTAGGGCTACAGTGCGCATGGAAGTCGGCTACGCGGTGGCGGCGGCGGCGCTTAAATAGGGGCCTCGGCTTAGTGTATTGCGAGGGACCGAGGTCCGCGATTCTTGGCGGCGGAATCCGAATCCAATTCGGATTCGGTGATGTGGCTCAACGTGGATCGTTGGATCAAGATCCAACAGCACGGGGGTTTGGACTCGGGTCCGGTCGGGCGACCTGGTTGACTCGGTCGGGCTCGGGTTCGGGCGACGTGGCTCAATCTCGGCCGTCCGATCTTGATCGGACGGTTGAGAGGGTTAGGGCTGAGTCGGGTTCGAGTCGGACTCGGACTCGGGTCGGGTCCGGGTCGGAGGAACAGTAAAACCCGGTTTGGGTTTTTCCAGCGATTAAATATTCAAACTAATTCCCAGTAATTCATTTATTTCATTAAAAATAGCAAAACACTCAGAAAAATTCCGGAAAAATTCTAGAAAATATTTTGAAACATTTTGGACTCAAATAAAATATTTCCAACCACATTTTATTTGCAAAATTAAATTCTTTAATTAATTGAAAAGGGAATAAATTCCAAAAAATCCAAATAAATCCCAAAAAATTCCAAAAATTCACAAAAGTGCCAGATCTTATTTAAATTCATGAAAAGCAAAAATTGGGGTGTTACACATGCTCACTAAGACACTATATAATACCAAGTTCAAACGTTGCCTTCACTTGGTTGGTATTCATGGTGCTTAATTGCCCTTCGCAGTTTTTTGGAGACAAATTTTCATTATGGATTTTGTGTCAAGGGGAGGTTTGTTAGGAATATAACTTAAACTCAATATCCTAACCTTCCTTATCTCTAATCTCGTAGCTATATAAAGTCAATCCCTGTATATGTACATGGAACGATCATAGTGTATCTTTGTCTCCCATAGTTTTTTCTCGCAAAGGTTTTCCACTTAAATCTCATGTCCCACATCTTGTGGGTGTGATGTGCCTGTGCCAACCCTAAATCTAACAGTTGTCACGGTCCTCATTGAAGTAACCATCCTTGCCAATGTGTCATCTCTCAGGCTTAAATAGCTAGAGAAACTGTTTAGAGTGGAACATTAGAGATGTTATTAGAGACCAAAGGCAATATAATGGAAATCAAGGAACCATCTTTTGTTGAGGTGATCAAGTCGTGAAAGTACAACTCCATCTATCAGAGTTTGAAGTACGGTGGATGAACACCTTTACACAAACAAGTGCACCCGCCACCCAGTGGGGAGAGCACATGTTGCTTTCCGTGAGGTTACGTATATATGGGCCTTTTTGATACAGCTCTATATCTTGATTTTTCAGCTCCTAGTCCTGCTTCTTCAAGAATCCACTCTACGGATAATATGTAGATATCTCAACCAAGTGTTTGGCCATCAAGTAGGCTCAAAAAAACATAAAAGAGAAGATTAAAGCTAAAGTACCATGGTACCCTGGTTGTAACATTTTAATTGCATTTGTGTCTTACTCCTTTATGTCTGTAAACAAATTTTGGATTTTTTTTTTGCAAATTTGTCAAGAGCATGTGAGTGTATATAAATGAGGAAAATTCATATCATAGTAATAAAAAATGATTAATTAGCATTGTACTAAACTCTGAATCGCAACATAACATAGTGTTCCAAAGAATAGAGTACTGTTCCAAAGATAATTGCGTGCTAATACATAGAAGTGTTCCAATGATAATTAAGTGCTGCAAAAAGATACCAAAATATCATAACTACCGCATCCATCATCCAGATTCCAGATTGAGCATTTGCTCTTGAAAGGTCTTCACGAAACCTATCCATGAACCATGCGAGGATAGGGGTTGAGGGTGGCGGTAGTTAGGGTTTATGTTGAGGGAGGAGATAGGGTTAAGGATAGTGGCAAATGCTAACATTAATGGGAGAGAAGTCCGGGGAGGTCACTAGACTTTGCCGTAGTCGCCCATGCCCGAGTTCCCGTGCGCCAGGAGCAGAAGTGAATGAAGGGGTACAGGATAGGTAGCAAGAGGAAGAGGTATATGAAGGATTATTTTTTTAAATAATACCTTTTTAAAAAAATTTACAAAAATAATATGTCGAATTAAAAAATCACAAAAATACCCACCTGCAGTCATTTGAATTGATGACAGGTCTCTCTCGCCATTTCAATTGGCGACAGAGACCTGTTGCTAATATAAATGACTACAGGTAGGTAGTTTTGTAATTTTTTTTATTCGACATATTATTTTTGTAAATTATTTTTAAAAATGTATTTTTTAAAAAAAAATTGGTATATGAACATCACAATGTGGGTAAACTATATAAATAAAAAATAACCTATAATATTTAAGGTACCTCTTATGTTTAAGGTCAATAAAAATCCCACAATAATTCTAAAAAACTAATAGAAATTCTCACGTTAATCCAAAAAAAGAGTATGATCTTCAGCACTTATTTTAGTGAGACCATATTATAACGGCTCTGATTAATTATATATATATATATTAATTTTATATAACAAATACAATTATATTTTAATTATAGAAAGTAGAGTTGTATATTAAAGATAAATAGATTATAGTATCTAGCCACACAATTACACAGATAAATCTTCTAGTTTTCTACAACTTCCAAGGCAGTGTCAGATCGGGTGGTGCAACTCCCCACCACAATCAACGTTTGGATCAGGGTTTCACTTTTCGTTTCGAACTCAAATTTCGACGTCCCGACGGTATCGAAATTCGCAAAAAACCACTCGAAATTCGCTTAAAACCGCTCGGTTTAAAAGTCAAATGAATTTGAAATTTAGTTAAACCTCCGAGTGTGAAAACCGTGAATGAAAACCGCTCGAAAAGCTCAAAAACTGTTAACAGTTGAAAAAATGGGGGAAATGTAAAAAAAATAGGAAAAAATTGTAAAAAATTATTGTAAAATTTGTAAAAAAACCATTAAAGGCCAAAAATGATATTTGAAGAATTACTTAAGAAAATATTGTTACTAATTATAATTGAACAAATGTTGAAACATGCAGTGTGTTGTGGAGGTGTAGTCAAAAATTATGATTCAAATATTGCACTTATTTGATCAACTATGATTTTTTTAGGCTGTAGCAGATCTTGTAACAATGTATTTCTATTTATTTTTTTATGCACTACAGTTAATTGTTTAATACTTGCATTCATGTTGAATATTTAGTTATGATATGGCCCTCTCTCTGTGACACCTCGGAGTGTCGTATCCTTAATTTTTTGAACATGATAAGGTTAAATACAGTATGAGATGTGGAAATAAGGTTAAAACCATAAGAATTGGAGGTTAATAGCTTTTTCGGGCCGTTTCCGGGCCGTTTTCGGGGTTTTGGGCCTTCCCGGGGGAGTTTTGGGCCTTGGTGGGCTTTGGAGGAATTGAGAGGGACTCTTATTGGACTAGGGCAGGGTGTGGGGGCTATTAAAAGGGGCTCCCCCTGCCCCCCCTTGCGCCCCCACCTCAGCCCCTTGCACCCCCTCCACCTCTCCTCCCTCTCCCCCACCTAAGCCCTAGCCGCCACCCCCCTCCCCAAACCGTGCACCCCCCCACCCCTTCCTCCACCTCCACACCACCTCCCCTCCACCCCTTGCTGCCCTAGGGTGGCCTCCCCACCCCTGCACCTCGTGGAGTCATCCCGTGGAGCGAGGAGCGAGGAGCGAGGAGCGAGGAGCGAGTAACGTGGAGCGAGGAGCGATTCGCGAGGGGATTCATTGGAGATTTGTTCGTCGGCCAAAGGTATGATCTTGGGGATCCTTGGGGATGATCTAGGTTCTGTTATTAGGGTGTCTATCAAGTTTTTAGATCAATTGGAGGCGCTGGTTTGAAGTAATTTGGGTTAGATCTAAACTTGTCCACGTTTCTGTTTTCGGGCAGATTGAGCAGTCGAACTAGGGTTCGAGTTTCCGTCGATTTAGAATCCAAATCCGACCGTACGGACTTCTAAGAAGTTGTAGATAATTTAATTATCTTTCCGTGAATGTAAAGCACGTTAAATTCCGATCAGCCGTTTGAAAGTTATGGCTGTTTTACCGAGCGCCTAAAAATCTGTGACGTAATTGGAACAGATCTCGGTAATCTGTAGATTAAACAACTTTAGAGGCCGAATCAGACTTTCCTTATACCTAGAGAAAGTTGGGAAATCTCCTGGGCTACGCGAGGGTGTACTCGTTTATTTCATTCGGAGTCCCAGAACTCAAGTTATGCCTTTTGCAAGGCTGCTGTCCCGCCGGGACAGAACCTCTGTTTTAGGTTTTGCGAGTAGTTGGCAATGTCGGGTTAGATGGGGGTTTGTGTACTGTTTTGAGGATATGATTGTGAGTGTGTGATGCCTATGTGCAGGTGGTGTGACCCCGGGAGAGCCCTCTTCTTCCCGCCAATCCGTTGCACGTGTTTGAGGCAAGTGTGTTGTGATGGATAGCGAGTTGTAGGTTGCATGTTGAGATTAGATGGAATTGTTTACATGATATATGTCCACTTGCCATGTGTTAATGATTGATATGATATGATGAGCATGTTTAACATATTATGATGCCATGTGTTAATATGTGAATTGAATATGATAATTGGCATGGTTGCATGCATGTCATGAGATAGGGCGAGGGCGGTGAGAAAGTCTTAACTAGTCCGGCAAGGTCGGTGAGAAAGTTATGACTAATCCGGAATGCCATTGAGTAAGTCCTATGTCGTGATTCCATCTACGTGGTGTTTGGAAGCGAGTAGGCACCCTCCATCTTCGGGATGGAAGGGAGGAAAGGGTGCACACCGACGGGTGTGTACTCCACCATACCGGTATGAGGTTCCAGAGGGTCAGGAGCATTGCATTACTTCGCATACAAATTGATGATGATATTGATAAGTAATCATGAATGAGATGATATACATGATGGAAGATGTTATTGCCATGTTGTTATGCTTGTTGTCCATTGCGGTATGCTTCTTGAGTTTTCGAACTCACCCTTGTGTTTTCTTGTTGTTTTAGGTACCATGAGAACGGCATGCGGGAAAGGGGAATAGTCACACGCTCACACGTTGCTTCACCTTAATGTTTCCCCAAGTCAATTCATTTAGTTTGATAATAAATTGCGTGTGATGGTCTTTAAAATTAAGTCTTAGCTTGGTTAATGAGAGTTCTATTGTTTGTTTGACACTTGGAACCTTAAGAGCGTATTGTTACTCTTTTATTGTCATTAAGACTTTATTTATTGCTGTTTTAGATGTTTCTCTTATTGCCATATAATGCTATATTGTTGCTGTTCCTTAATATCATGATAAAACAAAGGAGGTGCTGCCGAAATCTCGGTTTTTAGCCTATGCACCTTTGCTGGAATTTTATGTTAAATGTGGTATTTAGTTGTTGTTTAGCTTGTGTTTGGTAGCATTCGGGCATATTAAATGCCGGGGTGTTACAGTTGGTATCAGAGCCAGGTTGTAGGTCCTTGGAATATGTATTTTTAGTGTCATACCTTAAGTTGCAACTAAAATATGATGTGGAATAACTTAGAAACATGGCTTAGGTTCTAACTAAAACCTTGTTATAGGATAGCAACGTTAAAACTTGTAAAAGTGGTATAACTAATCTAAAATCTGACACACTTGGATGCACAGTATGATGGGTTTTGGTTCATCATTGCATTGCGCTTAATTATTTAATGAAGGATATGTTTATGATGATGTTTGATCTATGATCTTGATTGTGTGATTTTGTGTTTATGTTTTTGTGTTTGGATGGTTGTGCATGCAGGCAGCCATGCCAAGGGGTAGAGGCCGTGGACGCCATGGCCGTGGAGGCCAGGGGCGAGGCTCCCAGAGAGTTGCGGAGTCTGTCTGTATAAATGATTGGATTGTTCCTGTTGTGGTGATAAAAGTGGGGTTGTGGTGCCGAAGGGTTTCGGTCACCTCTTTTTGGTTCATAGTAACGGTGAGGTTTGACGGTGTGGCCGGTTAGCGCCATCACCGAAGAACTATTAACCCCTGTAGGAGAAGAGTGCTTATCCTTTCTGTCCTTGATCGGGTAGTTGACTGGAGTCAAATAGAAGAGTTGATGGTGGTTCCCTTCGGATGTTCTCTGCCGTTCTGACAGTCGGTTTCGCTGTTTTCCTTGGCTTTAGTTGAGCTGAACCAAAAGAAAAGTGTTTTGTATTGGATTTTCGCGGATCGTTCCGAGTGCGGTGGTGAGCACCGTGCTTCAGACTATGGTTGGACCGGGAGTTGCAACCACTGTGGCAAGCCCGGCCACATGGGACGAGTCTGCCGGATGAATCCCAGTAGCATCATCAAGTGGGAGACGGTGCCTTCTCCTCCCACTCCAGCGGCGTCTTCCAGAGGATCGGTGCACATGATGGCTGCCCTGTTTCTCAGCCACCCTTTGCGTGGGCGCCACCAGCGGCGATCTTGGTGCCCGGCCGTCTGCTTCCTCCTCGATTGCCTCCTCGCCTCAGCCTTGTTGGGGCATCACCGAGTCGGGGCTCATACGTCGGCGCCACCAAGAGTGTACGCTTTGCGAGCCGCCCGAGTCTGGCTGGGCATCCAGAGGTGGTTTCGTACTCGCTCGTGGATTCCGTTGATGCCTTTGTTCTGTTTGATTCGGTGCATCCTATTTCTTTGTGTCGTCGGATTTTGCTAGAAGAGCTAAGTTGGGAGTTCAACGGATTTACGAGTCCGTGTTAGTCGATTCCTCGGGGTTGATTGCTAGTTCTTTGGTTTGCCCTGGTTGCACCATTGCCATTGATGATGAGGTTTTCTTTGCCAATCTCATGGTGATCGATTGGCTCCTTTTGATGTCATTTTGGGCATGGGTGGCTGCATCGATGCCGTGCTAAGATCTGTTGTTTACGGAAGACAGTTGCCTTGCAGGCCCGTCCGTGAAGAGTTGACCTTTCAGGGTGGTATACCCTCGATTCCGTCTTTGCTTTGACTAGTTTGTTTTGGTCGGCGTTTGAGGTGTTGGGTTTCCTCATGACTTTGTCTCGAGAAACCATCTTCCTCGATCCCCATTGAGGAGATTTACGTAGTGAAGGAGTTCGTTGATGTGTTCCCTGACGAGTTGCCTGGTCTACCTCCTGTGAGGAATGTGGAGTTTCGTATTGATCTTGTTCACGGCACTCGACCTATTTCTATCTCTCCATACCGCTTGGCTCGTCCTTTTCAAGACGAGTTGAAGAAGCGATTGGAGGATACATTGGCCAAGGGCTTCATTCGGCGTAGCGTTCGCCATGGGGAGCACCGTCCTCTTCGTCTCGAAGAAGGATGGAAGTTGGCGTATGTGCATTGATTATCGTGCTCTTAATCAAGTGACAGTCAAAAACAAGTATCCTTTGCCTCGCATCGAGGATCTATTTGACCAAGCGAAGGAGCAAAGGTGTTCTCCAAGATTGATCTTGATCGGGTACAATCAGATCCGTGTGAGGAGCAGGACATTGAGAAGACTGCTTTCTCCACTAGGTATGGGCATTATGAATTTAAAGTTATGTCTTTTGGACTAACTAATGCCCCATTGTCTTTATGGAGGCGATGAACAGTATGCTACACAAGTACCTTGATGAGTTTGTGGTAGTGTTCATCGATGACATTCGATTTACTCTAAATCGGAAGAGGAGCATGAGCGACACTTGAGGCTTGTCTTGAGTACCCTGAGGGAATCAATTCTTTGCTAAGCTGAAAAAGTGCGAGTTCGGATTTGAAGTGGGTTTTCTTGGCCACATCATCAATCCAGAGGGCATATCTGTAGATCCTAGCAAAGTCTCGGCGGTTTTGGATTGGAAGAGGCCTTCCAATGTCAAAGAGGTGAGTAGTTTCCTTGGGTTGGTGGCTACTATCGGCGTTTTGTGCAGGATTTCTCTATCATTGCCAAGCCACTTTCACGGTGACTCAGAAAGGGATGAAGTTCCAGTGGACTGCAGAGTGTGAGCACAGCTTCTGCACTTTGAAGGAGAAGTTAGTGACTGCTCCTGTTCTTACCCTTCCCGAGCCGGGGAAGCGCTTCACTGTTTATTCTGATGCTTCTCGGTTGGGACTTGGGTGTGTGCTCATGCAAGAGGGCAAGGTGATTGCTTATGCTTCGAGGCAATTGAAAAAGCATGAGCAGAATTATCCCACGCATGATCTTGAGCTAGCCGCCGTGGTGTTTGCATTGAAGATATGGAGGCATTACCTGTACGGCGAGTCTTGTGATATTTTCACTGATCACAAGAGCCTCAAGTACATCTTTACTCAGAAAGATTTGAACTTGAGGCAGAGGAGGTGGCTAGAGTTGATAAAGGATTATGACCTCACTATCCAGTATCATTCGGGGAAAGCAAATGTTGTGGCCGACGCTCTCAGTCGCAAGACAATGCCCACTGTTGTTGGTTGTCTTGTTGCTGATTTTGAGCGTTTGGGAGTCTCCTACTGCTTTGCGGGAACCGTGCAGGCTGAAACTCAAATGATTCTTGAGTCAGCGACTCTCGAGGCGTGTCTGAGAGGCACAAAGAAGATGATCGTTTGCTCCAGCAAGTGAGGAAACGCCTTGAGGAAGGCAAGTCTGGAGACTTTACTGTTGATGATGCGGGAGCTTTGAGGTTTCAGGGCCGTCTGTGTGTACCCCAGAAATCTCAAGTGAAAGAAGCTCATCGCACCCCGTACACGGTCCATCCTGGGGAGACCAAGATGTACAGGGACTTGAAGAAAAATTTCTAGTGGAAAAGGATGAGAGTGGATATTGCCAAGTATGTGGCGTCTTGTGGGATTTGCCAGAAGATCAAAGCTGAGCATAAGCGTCCCGCTGGCTTGTTGCAGCCTTTGGAGATTCCTGTGTGGCCATGGGATGACATCTCCATGGATTTTGTGGTTGGCTTACCTCGTACTCCACGAGGAAGGATCTTGTTTGGGTTGTGGTGGACCGTCTCGGCAAAGTCTGCGCATTTCATTCCCATCCGCACGACCAATTTAGCGGCGAGTTGGCTCCCATCTATGTGCGGGAGATTGTGAGATTGCATGGTGTACCCAAGACCATTATCTCTCGATCGGATGCGAAGTTCGTCTCCAAGTTCAGGAGAGTTTGCAGAGTGCTTTGGGTACGCAGCTTCGCCTTTAGTACCGCTTTTCACCCTCAGACAGATGGGCGATCTGAGCGTACCATCCAAACTTTGGAGGACATGCTCGGGGCCTGTGTGATGGCTTGGAAGGGTAGCTGGGAAGACCATTTGCCCCTTGCAGAGTTTGCTTACAATAATTTATCATTCCAAAGATCCTGGCCTCGCTTCCTTATGAGGTCTTTGTATGGCGGAAGTGCAGATCGCCACTTTGTTGGGATCTTTGTGGGCGAGAGAGCTATTCTTGGACCGGATTGGGTGCAGCAGATCGTTGATCGTGGTGTCGGAGGTTCGGCAGAACCTTATCGCAAAGACAGAGCGCATGTAAAAGCTATCTTGATGTGGCGGCAAGACTTGGAGTTTGAGGTGGGTGATAACGTACTCTTGCGAGTATCTCCCACCAAGGGTGTGGTGCGTTTTGGCACGAAAGGAAAGCTCAGTCCAAGATATGTTGGGCCTTTTCCTATCCTCGCCCGAGTTGGCAGGTTGGCCTATCGCCTAGAGCTACCTAATCCATGCAAGGTGTGCATAATGTGTTCCATGTCTCGATGTTGAGGAAATACTTGCATGATCCGGAGATGGTGGTTCCGTTGGAACCATTAGTGCTTCAAGGACCTCACCTTCGAGTCCGTCTGTGGAAATTGCGGGAACTTCAGAGCGAGTGATGAAGAACAGACGCTTAAGTTTGTCAAGGTCCCGTGGTCACATCGGGCCAGAGAGAAGCGACTTGGGAGCTGGAATTCGCATGCGAGAAGTATCCCGAACTTTTCGCCTCAGGTGTGTGATGTGAAAACCTAGCTGTCTTTGGTTTTGCTGGGTTTCATGATTGGTGCGTTTAGATTCGAGGTCGAATCCTGTTGAAGGGGGGAAGAATGTGACACCTCGGAGTGTCGTATCCTTAATTTTTGAACATGATAAGGTTAAATACAGTATGAGATGTGGAAATAAGGTTAAAACCATAAGAATTGGAGGTTAATAGCTTTTTCGGGCCGTTTCCGGGCCGTTTTCGGGGTTTTGGGCCTTCCCGGGGGAGTTTTGGGCCTTGGTGGGCTTTGGAGGGATTGAGAGGGACTCTTATTGGACTAGGGCAGGGTGTGGGGGCTGTTAAAAGGGGCTCCCCCTGCCCCCCTTGCGCCCCCACCTCAGCCCCTTGCACCCCCTCCACCTCTCCTCCCTCTCCCCCCCCTAAGCCCTAGCCGCCACCCCCCTCCCCAAACCGTGCGCCCCCACCCCCTCCTCCACCTCCACACCACCTCCCCTCCACCCCTTGCTGCCCTAGGGTGGCCTCCCCACCCTTGCACCTCGTGGAGTCATCCCGTGGAGCGAGGAGCGAGGAGCACGGAGCGAGTAACGTGGAGCGAGGGGATTCATTGGAGATTTGTTCGTCGGCCAAAGGTATGATCTTGGGGATCCTTGGGGATGATCTAGGTTCTGTTATTAGGGTGTCTATCAAGTTTTTAGATCAATTGGAGGCGCTGGTTTGAAGTAATTTGGGTTAGATCTAAACCTGTCCACGTTTCTGTTTTCGGGCAGATTGAGCAGTCGAACTAGGGTTCGAGTTTCCGTCGATTTAGAATCCGAATCCGACCGTACGGACTTCTAGGAAGTTGTAGATAATTTAATTATATTTCCGTGGACATAAAGCACGTTAAATTCCGATCAGCCGTTTGAAAGTTATGGCTGTTTTACCGAGTGCCTAAAAATCTGTGACGTAATTGGAACAGATCTCGGTAATCTGTAGATTAAACAACTTTAGAGGCTGAATCAGACTTTCCTTATACCTAGAGAAAGTTGGGAAATTTCCTAGGCTACGCGAGGGTGTACTCGTTTATTTCATTCGGAGTCCCAGAACTCAAGTTATGCCTTTTGCAAGGCTGCTGTCCCGCCGGGACAGAACCTCTGTTTTAGGTTTTGCGAGTAGTTGGCAATGTCGGGTTAGATGGGGGTTTGTGTACTGTTTTGAGGTTATGATTGTGAGTGTGTGATGCCTATGTGCAGGTGGTGTGACCCCGGGAGAGCCCTCTTCTTTCCGCCAATCCGTTGCACGTGTTTGAGGCAAGTGTGTTGTGATGGATAGCGAGTTGTAGGTTGCATGTTGAGATTAGATGGAATTGTTTACATGATATATGTCCACTTGCCATGTGTTAATGATTGATATGATATGATGAGCATGTTTAACATATTATGATGCCATGTGTTAATATGTGAATTGAATATGATAATTGGCATGGTTGCATGCATGTCATGAGATAGGGCGAGGGCGGTGAGAAAGTCTTAACTAGTCCGGTAAGGTCGGTGAGAAAGTTATGACTAATCCGGAACGCCATTGAGTAAGTCCTATGTCGTGATTCCATCCACGTGGTGTTTGGAAGCGAGTAGGCACCCTCCATCTTCGGGATGGAAGGGAGGAAAGGGTGCACACCGACGGGTGTGTACTCCACCATACCGGTATGAGGTTCCAGAGGGTCGAGCATTGCATTACTGCATACAAATTGATGATGATATTGATAAATAATCATGAATGAGATGATATACATGATGGAAGATGTTATTGCCATGTTGTTATGCTTGTTGTCCATTGCGGTATGCTTCTTTGAGTTTTCGAACTCACCCTTGTGTTTTCTTGTTGTTTTAGGTACCATGAGAACGGCATGCGGGAAAGGGGAATAGTCACACGCTCACACGTTGCTTCACCTTAATGTTTCCCCAAGTCAATTCATTTAGTTTGATAATAAATTGCGTGTGATGGTCTTTAAAATTAAGTCTTAGCTTGGTTAATGAGAGTTCTATTGTTTGTTTGACACTTGGAACCTTAAGAGCGTATTGTTACTCTTTTATTGTCATTAAGACTTTATTTATTGCTGTTTTAGATGTTTCTCTTATTGCCATATAATGCTATATTGTTGCTGTTCCTTAATATCATGATAAAACAAAGGAGGTGCTGCCGAAATCTCGGTTTTTAGCCTATGCACCTTTGCTGGAATTTTATGTTAAATATGGTATTTAGTTGTTGTTTAGCTTGTGTTTGGTAGCATTCGGGCATATTAAATGCCGGGGTGTTACACTCTCTCACATTAATAGAAAGGAATGATAGATGGTTTATCATTAGAGATATCATATAATTCTATATTGATTGTTGACAAGTTAAATCGGGGATTTTGATTTAGTCTAATGATTTCTTAGCAGTTTACATGTGATTTTAAGAAAAACTCATATATACTTTCTGAATACAGGTCATGATTTTATGGATAGTACCCTTCTTGGCTCATGCCTCTGGTACCAAATATACTTTCTGAATACAGTTTACAAAGAAATATTGGTACTAAATATACTTCAATAAATATTGCTACTAAATATACTTCAACAAATATTGGTACCAAATATACTTCAACAAATATTGCTACTAAACACAATTAAATAAATATTGCTACTAAATATCATTCAACAAATATTGGCACTAAATATACTTAAACAAATATTGCAACTAAATATAATTGAAAGGCTAAAAAATGACTCTAAACTTCATTTTTTTTCAAATAATATTCACAACAGAGGTTGTAAGGCTATTAAAACTAATTATATAAAAATTTTGGATAAATTTTATCAAATTTTTTAAATTTTTTGAATTTAAATTTGAATTTGAATGAAATTCAAAATGGTTTTCTTTTCTGAACCGGAGCAGTAAACTCGAAATTCGAGAAATTTCACGAATTTTGTTCGGTAAATGGAACCCTGGCTTGGATCACTCCCAATTTCTGCTTTGATCCTGGTTCGCATACCAAACAAGCACTATACATATCGTTAAAAAGATAAAAGCAAAAACTAGTTATGCGAAACTTAAGCTGAAATGCTACTTTACTATCGCCCACACAACGTGTACCATGCGCTCCAACCTTACACCGTTGACATGTGGATGGCTAAGAACGCTTGTGGAATAAGAAAGCCAACAACGTTCGTGCAATCCATCGTACATGAATCTTTGTGAGCCAACAACTTTTTTTCGATTTGAACAAAAAGCTTTTGAGTTGAAAGTTCAAATGAGAAAGTTTCAACTAAAAAATTTCAGCTCAAACCGATTTGAAATTTTTTTTGAGGTGAAACTTTCTAATTTGAAATTTTTTGAGTTGAAACTTTTTGATTTTAAAATTTTTTGTGTTGAAACTTTTTGAGTTGAAACTTTCTAATTTGAAATTTTTTGACTTAATTTTTTTGGGTTTTAAATTTTGAGTTGAAACTTTTTTGATTTTGAAATTTTTTTGTTTTAAAACTACTTGTGTTGAAACTTTCCGTGTTGAAACTTTATGATTTGCAACTTTTCAAATTGAAACTTTCTAATTTGAAACTTTCCGAGTTGGAACTACCACTACTACAGATAATGGCATCATAGACGGTTCGGAATCATCATAGACGATTTTCTGAACAGCATGTGACCATGCGTCAGTAATATAACAGCAAATCCTAGATGATTTGATCACCGTTTGTGATATAAATATCGCATATAGTTCTAGTTAGAAACCATCTGTGATACTACATATCACAAATAGTTTCTAACTAGAACCATCTGTGATCCCCTTTTTTCCCTACATCCCTCATCAAAATTTCTATCATTTGTATATGTTGTTCAAAATTATTATCTGCTTAGATATTTCTGCAGTAATATTTACAAGGCACAATTAGTTATAGATTTTGTAATTGAATTCCTAAATATCATAGATGCATCGTGACAATAACTTGTCTGATCAGGATCATCTTAAAATATGAACATTTGTAGCGCTTTCATCTCCTTCTTTTAATAATGTTGATGGTTTCTAAGACAAAATCCATTTTATTTCATAGTTTGTCCTGAATGTTGTCATGCTCTGATTTATCGCTTTCACTTCATCCTCATCACTGAACAAAAATATCATAGGCAGCCTAGCTTCTTGAATTAATCAATTTTATATGATGAATTAATCAACTATATACGATAACTTAATCAACTCCATACATTGAGTTAATAAACTTTATAATTCAAGAAGCAAAGCGCCTATGGTATTTTTATTCGGGGATGAGGATAAAGTGATAGCGATAAATCAGCACATGACACCTTTTAGGATGAACTAAGAAATGAAATAGATTTTACCTTAGAATCCATCAACATTATAATAAGAAGGGAGATGAAAGAGCTACAAATGTTCATATTTTAAGACAGTCCTGATTAGACAAGCTGTTGCCTCAGTGCATCTAGGATATTTAGATATTCAATTACAAAATCTATAACTGGTTGTGCCTTGTAAATGATGTTGTAGAAATATCTAAGCAGATAAAAATTATGAACAACATATACTAATGATAGAAGTTTTGCTGAGGGGTATAGGAAAAATTGTTGGTTGATATGAAATTGCCAGTTGCTATTAGTTTAGAAATCAGGTGAGGATTGACATTCAATGGCAACATATAGCAGTAGCATGCTGGAGAATTGGAAAATGATGAGAGGAGAATTTAGGTAAAAAAGATAGAGTCTACTTAAGCAAATTAGAGTATAATTGATTGATATTGCTCTCAGGTGTCGGGCTGCTTAAAGAGAAGATTAAAGATATATTGTAAGTAGCAAACTAGCTCAATGATAGTAGACAATAATCTCTAGCAATAACAAGAAGTAGTACTAATGATTCAAGGCCTAATTTACACCTTCAATTGTCTAGTTCACCAATGACCCAATTAGCATCATAGAGCAATAAAAGGTAGCAATTAAGTAAGAGTAATATGAGATATACTCACAAACGAACATGAGCTCGGCACAATGGAAATCAGGTAAACCAAACCCTAAATCTCACTGTACTCAAATCAAGTGCAAGCACATGTTTTCTTAAGAACCATTTATTTGCATAATGCAGAAGAAACCAAAAAATAGATTCATTAGCAAATAAGTGTAGGGACTAATATTTTGCAATCTTTAGGATTTGTGTACAATTCAGTGTGTGAAGTACATAAGCACTCCACAAAAGATAATCTTTTTAACCGAATCCAAGTAATTGACGATAATGAATAATAGATTTTTAGTTTTTATTGAGGCAAATGAATAAAGTATTTAAATTAGTGAGATAATGTAAGAGATACTTATTTTGTTCCAATTGCCATAATGTAACAACTACCATCATCTAAATCCAACTAATAAGAATCATTTTTATATTCAGGAATCATGACATATAAACAAAATAGTGAACGAATAGATAAACAAGAAAATGACATCATATCATATAGATATACAAAACAAATCATAATAGTCATGACCTAACTTGTACATTACTGTTAAAATAAATGAGAAAGTAGGAAAATAGTTCAGGCTTCATTATATTACACAAAGAACAAATTTTGACAACACTATAACATGTCCTATTTGCAGCTTATGGCGTTCAGATCATCTTATGAAATAGAATACTATAAGGATTAATCCTCTATTCCATGCAGATTCAAATCTTCAACTGCGTTGTTTTTTTATGTTCCACATCAGTGCTTATATGGATCGTGCGAGCTAGAGTAGGGACCTGAAGGGTGCGAGTGGCGAACTCGACTCCTAATGGTGGACTTGGACTTAGAACACCTTGCGGTTGAAGCGGGAGAGGATATTGGACTTGCGAGCCCACACCGGAGTCACCGATGAGCACGATGTTGAAGAGGTAGTCGCACTCATTGCTGTCCACACGGTGCACCATGGCAGACCACCACCGCCGCAGATCCTACACCCCACAAGCTGGAGGGAGGAAGGAGATAGAAGGTAGCTGAGGAGGAGGTCACCAGGGAGGAGGTCGTCCAGCGGGAGGATGCTGGGGGGCTAGGGTTTGGGGGGAGGCAAAATGCGCTGGGAGGTAAGGTCTGCGAGATAAATCTCCATTGGTATGTTTACATAGTGGTCTAGTTTATATCACAGACGATTCATAGTAAGAACTATCTGTGATGGGTAGATATCACAGACGATTTTAATTTTAAAACCGTCTATGATAGCTACAGAAGTCATCACTGATGGTTTTATAATAAAACCGTTTGTGATATTGCTATATATCACTGATGGTTTATGAAGGGTACCATATGTGATTATGTTATTACTGAAGATTTCACTATAAAACCGTAGTGATGTTTCTCATCATCACAAACAGTTTTGTAGTAGTGTACCTAATTTGAAAATTTTCAATTTAATTTTTTTAGTTGAAATTTTTGAGTTGAAATTTTATATTTAAAAATTTCAAAGTTGTACTTACATCCTAGTTGAGTAAGTTACTGATATCTTGCAAGTGGTACCTCAGGGTGATAGTTACATAGGGGTGTAGCTGTTCGGGGGAGCATACCTGTGATGCGGCTTGGTCCCCATCCAACAGTATGTGTCGGTCCTATACTTAAGACTCTGTGTGAGGTGAGAATAGTGAAGGCAATACCAGGGAGGTTCACTTGTTAAGTTAGAAGTTTTCAAAAGACTTTGTTACGGTTAATCGCCTGTGTGGTGAGCGACTATATCTTGTGGGTAAAGTGCATAATCTTTGCAGAGTGTAAAACCTATTCGAATAGCCACATCCACAGTATTGGACATTACTCGGGGATTACAGTCAAGGGTTATACTTTCATAAAAATAAACTTTGGATGGTGATCACTTGGTATGCAAATGATGAAATTGATCAAGGATGATCAATGCTTTACTTGAGAAATAATTGTGGAAGTTGTTATTGTTTTATTGCTTTTCAATCTATTACGATTATTTGCGAATGTTTGCTTTACTGCAAAACAACCATACAACCAATCATTTGGAATAAGCCATGCATGTAGTAATAGCTTGCATTCTGCGCACAACTTATTGAGTGCTTTAAGTACTCACCCCTTGCAACAACACAAGCATTAGCTGAGGAAGAATCAACGCCAGCACTGGAGGAGGAGTACCAGGAGGAGCCTGCGAACTAGGGAGTGAGCCCAGTCAGTTGCCTGTGGCACATTGATTGGACACCACGAGTTTTATTTATCTTTTCGCTGCAGTTTATTCATTGAGACTTAGCCCTGCGAGGCGTATCTTTGTAAGTTGACCATAAGGTTAACTCAACCAGTTATACTTTAAATACAGATTTTATTTATTATTCCGCTATGTATGATTGTAATGTTCATCTATGTTGAGACGGTGTGCACTAGCGTGATTCTGGACTAGTGTGGAATACACCGAGCGTCCGGGTTTGCACATTCGGGTCCCGACACCCTGCTGGGCGCACTACGAAAATATAATTGGTTAGTTCAAGGGACATTATTACATGGTGATATAGAATTATTGTGTACTAGTGGTTACCGAAAAGTCAAAATCGTGTTTCAGCTTTGATGAGCCCTTGTGTGGCCCTTCATAAGTTCTACACACTTTGAACGCCCTATGTAATTCCAAAAAAGTTACCCTCAACCATTCCACGAGCTGCAGGAAAGTTATCTATGGAGGAAACGTGATTACCTGTCAAGTAGTTTTTCAATAGTCTTCAAGTCATGGCTGCCCTTACGTAAAGAATCAACGTAGCTAACCCTGTTTTTTTCTTGGTTCAAATACAATTAGAACACAGCAAACCTACATATGTGTGAGACCCCGGATCAGCTATCCGAAATCTCCTGTGTATTTCCGTACTAGTTCCAGATCAGTAGCTAGTACACACAGTCAACAGTGATACTTCATTGCCGAACAAAACGAAATTGTAACATAAATAATCAAGTATAGGCCACATGGCCATTTATTACAATACTCGATCACGAGACCGGAGACACGACAGCGGAAGCAAAAGCGACAACGAGCGAACACCAAAAACACCACAGGCGATGACAAGAAGCGCGACTAGCTATCCTGGCAATCTTCCTCAAATTCTTCGGTGTAGAACTCACCGTCTTCAGCGGCGTCTTGGTAGTTCTCTAATGATGACAAGATGTGTAGCACGTGAGTACAAAAGTACTCAGCAAGGGGGAAAGTATGTATATGTGGGGCTTTCCAAAGGAAGCTTAATAGGGTTCTTTTGCACAAAGCCAAATTTCATTAAACCATACTTAAGGATAATTGTCGTAAAGCACATTTTAACAATTATTTTAGCAATTGAATTATTTAATATTCCAGTAAAGGTTCTATCCACCGTCACCAATATAAAGGCTCTAACCGCCAACTTTTAATAGATCAAGTTTAATCACATATAACTCTTTCCGTCAAAGTATAAAACAGGTTCTTTCCACCTTGTTGGCTCAATCCGCCACTAAACATCCGAGAGTTCTAACCACTCCCGAATCCCAAAACAAAGCACCGTTAAATTTTAAAACCAAAACCAAAGTCTACCAATATGAAAGCATTCCTTGCTTTGCCCTTGACCGTAGGCACGACTATTCGAATAGTTTTAACTCTGCAGAGGTGTACAACTTTACCCACAAGATATGATCGTCTCTTGATGCCATGCAATTAACACACTTCCTTTGGTGTGTCGGCAGAGAGATCATGACAAGGCCTTTACAATGTATACGCCTAACCCGACCCACCCGCTGAGGTTTCACCGCTGTTAGGGTTCTAGCCACCCAGTACAGAAGCCCCCTCTTGCGCCGTGTGAGAAAAACAGTCTTGCCTCTAGCCGGCACTCACATTCCACCGTTTGGTGAGTCAAAGTTAGGTTTCTACAAATTATTTAGCCAGGTCGTACCATTATAGACATGTGGTAGTACGGTTATGCTCAGAATGGGCAGTCATAAGCGTCGGTCCTTAATTGACTTGGGGCGGTACTTGCACAATGCAACTAGTGCTCAATCCGCACCCACCCGACGTTCCATTCCGCCCAAGTCCAAACCATTTTCCTTTTCTTTTTATTTTATAAAAACAGTACCAAAATCATTATAATCATTTCCAATTCACACTTTAAATCATCATTTTTGAATAATCCCACCCATGGGTCATTTTCATCAATATGGGTCCTAAGCAAATCTACCGTACTATTCAACAAAGGTCACCATATAAGGTAAACATGGCATAGCAAATGTCCTAGGGTTACAAGTAAACATGGATGGCAATAACAAAGGAGGTATTCACAAATCGGGTTAACTATTCACTTATATTTGACATACGATGATAAACATAGCATGCAAGGTTATAAAACACTTTAAAACACATTTGTAAACATAGGGTCAACATGCGTCAAGGAGACTTGCCTTCGGTCGCGGCGAGGTCGTCGAACGCTTGAAGTCCGGCGGCGGGGTCGACGGACTCGGTCGGCTCCTCGACTACGTGCAAAACGAGACAACAAATAAATACAAGAAAATAAATAAAATCCAAAAATTATAAAAGTAGTACTGGCAGGTATGTATTGATTTTAGATGAATTTAGGAATTTGAACGGAGTCAATCGGAGTTCGGACGGAAAAGACATGAGCTTCCGAAGTTCGAAAACCCTGAAAAATCGAAAACGAGGGAATATTCCCGTAATATTCCTTTTTCATTTTTTTCTGAATTTTGGATGGGCTTAGGTCTATGGATGGTGGGGCCTACTTGTCATTGGGTTGGGGGTTCTTCCCCATGGCTCTAGCCATGGCAAAGGAACAGAGCAATGGAGGAGCTCATGGGGCGCCGGCAAGGGGGGGCCCGACGGCCGGCGACGCTGCGCTGGGAGGCGGGCGGCTCGAGGTGGCGGGAGGCCGGCAAAGCACGCGGGGTGGCGGGCGGCGCGGCTGCGGCGCGCGGGTGGCATCGGGTGAGCGGCGAGCGGGCGGAGGGCTGGGAGGCGGCGACGCACAAGACGAGGGAGGCGCGGTGCCCTCGCGGCGGCGGAGGACTGTGGCGCGTGGTTCTGCCACGCCGGCAGTGGCGGCGCCGTGGGCGGCGCGGGCGGCGGGGCCGGCTGGCGAGGGTCGGCGACGGGCGGGCGTGTTTGGCGAACCACAAGACGGCGCAAGAACAGAGGCCCCACTTTTCTCCAAAAATCCGAATTTTCGCACTAAATTTCATGAAACTTGGCAAAATAAATTGATGGATCATGGAGAGCACATCTAGAGGAGCTTACATGTGCAAGGAATTGATTAATCGCTCGCCGGAGAAGATGAAATTGACGAAAAACACCGGTTCAGCCGAAGCAACCAAAATGCGAAATTCGTTGTCAAATCTCGATGGAACCTAAAATTGATTGTTAGGTTAGAATCTAGACACCCACACGATCACAAGGAAACAACCGGAGTGAGGATAGACCCACCGGAGAGGGAGAAACGAGGATGAACTCGAAGAACACAAAAATGGTGGTTTCCCGTCGATTTTCTCGATCTACCGGATGAACGAGGTGGAGAGGTTAGGAGTGAGTGCTACCACCGGGAAGGGGGTCCTAATACGCAGCAATGAGAGGTGGAAGCACGCCGTTTGGAGAAGAAACGGCCGAGCTATGAGTAATTAAAGCAATTTCGGTTTTTGGCCGATCGTTCAAATTCCGGCGAGATTGGCGACTAAAGATGGTGGGGAATGGAAGGGATTCGTCGTCACGGATTCAACGGACTCGACCGTTCGCGATTTGGAGGTGTGATGGAGGAGTTATGAAGGAATTAAAAGAGGAGACCTCCATGGGAGATGCTTGAGTTCTTTGCTCTGTACATTGCCCTCCTAAGGTAGAAGAAGGAGCACTGTAGCGCCACGTGGCAACTCGTGAGTGGCCGGGGATTACGCGAATGAACCACCCTAGAGAAAAATTAGGAAAAATGGTCTAAAAATTCCGGAAAAAATCCTAGAACTATTTTGGAATATTTTGAACCCAATAAAATTGGTTTCGCGGAATTTGGATGAAATTTGTGTAATTGAATATTCTGGAGCGAATAGCGGGCATTAAACAAAAGCCGTGCGAGATAAAATAGGGGCGGAGTTCCAAAAATCCGGGGAATCATTCCAAAAATCATTTTGGAATATTTGGGACCTAATTGAAGTGATTTCGAGATTTTTGGAGCATTTTTGGACTCAGGTGAAATTTCGAGTACCAGCGGGAACCGAGAAATTCGATTTTTCGAACAGAAGGGAATTGAATCCTGATTTTGAATGGGAAAGGATGCCATGTTAACAAAAACACCAAGGAAATTCTAATTTTTGAATTTACTTAATTTAAATTAGATTTTTCCCAGAAAGCGAAACTAAGGATGTTACAATATGAATAAAGCCATGGTTACTCAACCTTACTTTGAGTTGTATGTAAATTATAAATCAAAGTATAACATGTAGTGCAACATGTACGACGGGTTGTAGGGTAGAAGTATATACTCTTTATCACTTTGAGCCAGCAATGCCTCTATCATGTAATCCTCGACGTAAGTAGCTTTTTCGTTCATTGTTTGGCTCGATACTATGTGTGGATCGAAGAAATCCACCGGTTCCTTCATCCTTTGCACTTCAAGGATCATGTATCTATATACATAAAAGCCACGTATAAAGGTATATACAGTGGTATGGACGGCAGTTGTCTATAATATATTTCCATATCATCCACAAACAGCACTAAAAACAACTAATACAATGTATCGTTTGTATAATTATCTGTAATAATTTATAATATAATTAATATACTATCTGTATAGTGATACACATAATATAAATTAAGACGTCTATAAGACCGTCTATTAAATAGTAAATATCAGTTTTCTCTCTTCTCTCCATGATCTAAAATTCTAGGTGGTATAACCCTAATGCATAAGGGAAGGCGAACAGAAGATTGATTTCGTTAGAGATTAGATTTGATAAATCTTAGTACAGAAAACCTCATGATAGACGGTTCCAATTTAGAACCGTCTGTGATGGCTTTTTTCATAGACGGTTCCAATTTAGAACCGTCTGTGATGTTGATTTTTCGTTTTATTAGTAATTTTGATTTATTCTCATGTACTTCGTAACTGCCCAATAACACTTAACTTCTGGGTTATATCATTGATTTAAACACAATACAGACACTTCCCAAGCGGTCACCCATCCTAGTACTGTTCTTGCCCAAGCACGCTTAACTTCGGAGTTCTTACATGATCTGATACTATAATATTGTTATGATAGCATCTGAAATATAACGTGTCCCCCTCCCCTTAACCTCACAGAGCACCTGAACACCGATTTTAGTATTCTCATACTCCGAATATTGTTTGGAGATCACGAAAATGCAAAAAAAGGAACCAAAACGGATACAAAACTTCGGAGGCTGTTTTGAGGCCCTAAACGATGTTTTTTTGGAATTCTGATTTTCTCGCACGCACGTACTCGCCCAAAAGTTCAAGATCCGACCATTTGATTTCCCGCACTATCATTTTCGGGTGCAATTTTTCGTTATCTTTTCAACAAGCCAAAGAACGCCTCGATTGGAGTTATGAGTGAAAAGTTATGATCAATTTACCAAACGTGCTCGAATTTCCTACTTACAAATCGAATCAGACTTTGTGCCAAAGGAGAAATCCAAGAGCTCATCGTGTTGATTCCAGAAAGCACAAGAACGCTCCGATCGGAATTACGAGTCCAAAGTTATGATATTTTTACTAACCGTGCCGAAAATCATCACTGACGGTTTTATACTAGAACCATCTGTGATGACTGGCATAACACAGACGGTTTCCAAATAGAACCATTGTGATGACTCCTGCAGCCACCACAGACGGTTCTATTTAGAAATCGTCTGTAATATAAAACTATAACACAAACAGTTCTATTTAGAAACCGCATGTATTATTGCTCCTATCACAGACGGTTGCTAAATAGAATCATCTGTGATGTTATCATTGATGGTTGCAATATAGAACCGTCTGTGATGTTTGTCATCATAGACGGTTTATCAAAACTGTCTGTGATAAGATGTCTAATATAAGTCTATTAGTATATTTGTAGTCGTGAAGAAGGCCCAAGGGGCATCTTTCGTGAGAAAGTTTAGGGGAAATTAACAAATTGTGGAAGCTCTGGCCAGCACTAGCTGACATACCTATGGTTCATTCATGTCGCCCCACCGTTTCACCGTTGCTCACCACTATGTCAGTACTGGCAGGAGAATTCTAGAGTTGGGCTCCATGTAGTAGCTGCCTAATTTAAACAAAACTCTTTCTCTTTATATTTTTTTTTCTTGGATTCTTTTTATATTATCTTCACTACGTTAAAACAACGTAGTAGTGGTGGTTCATCTGCCCTTCTTACTCTCCATCCTCTATCATCTTCCTAAAAAATCTAAAACAAAAACATGAAAATAAGGCCATGTTTGGATGGACTAAAACTAATTGTTAGCTGACTAATGGCTAGAGCTAATTGTTAGCTAGCTAATAATTAGTCCATCTAAAATTAGCCTAAGGCTGTTTGGATACATGGTTAATGGTTGGGCTAATTTCTTAGAAAAATCATGTTTAATTGCCCCTTATCACGGACTGGGGAGTGGACGCACGGGTGAGGAAGTGAGGATAAGACAAGCGCGAGGGTATTTCAGACTTTTTTCAGCATGTTACCTACTATTAGCCCAAATTAGCTCCCCTCCACCAGCTAATGGACTAATTGTTAGCTGAGGGATTGGCTAAAAATTAGCCCACCTATTAGTCTTCCTGTTTGGATAGACTAGGACTACTTGTTAGCTAGCTAACAATTAGTCCAGGGATCCAAACATGACCTAATACAACTAACAAACAAATTGCATATCCATAAATATTCTCTAACAGAAAAAATAATATAACAACAAATAAAATCTATCTCTTAAAAATTCTCTAACAAAAAATATAAAAAATAGTGAAGCAGTTCCAAGCAGGCGACGCGACAGAGCGGGGAGGCGGAGCCAAGAGTGTGTGCTCAACGATATCGACTCGACGTGTCGAAAGTAATATGATTTTTTTAATTCTTAACGAAGCACGTTCAGCTAGTTACGTTAAAAATATATTGAATTACCCTCGCCTCCTCGATAGATCGGAATTCAGTTACTCATAAAAGGTTGCATCTACGGACTGTCATAATCCAAAGAGCTAGAGGCGATCGAGTGGACAATCTAGCTAGGAAGAAGGGACTAACGACTTACGAGATTAGGCATATACATGTTTCACCCGCCGGCCGGCGGATTCTTCGAGTCAATCTGAACCCCGTACGTAGGCATTTGTCCGGACCCGTATGTTTTCTGCACCCAAAAATTACCGGCTACTTGGTCCCTCCGGCCAGTAACCAAACAAATTCACCGCCGCGCGCAAGAGTCAGTCTGAACCCGGTAACAAAGCTTGGCAAGACGCGCTTGTTTTGTCTTGCAGTGACCAAACAAAAGGATTCGTTTTGTCTCCTCCGTCGCGAGGGACAAGACGACGACCTTGTTTCACACCAGATAGCGATCCCACGCGCGACTAAAATTTCAGCGAAAACCACGGTGTGGCGAGCGTATCGGTTGTGCCATTTGTGTGTGTTGTGTGTGGTTCCGGGAACCGCAGGTAGCGATCAGTGTTTCTGACATTGCGCCGACACATAATCAAATATGCGCAGTTAAAGCTAAGTTTTCAACGTCGTTGTGGCAATCAAAACGTTCGACTGTCTCGGTTTAGTCCGCAAACCCACGAGCCCAACGTGGACTTCCACGCAAATCCGCTCGCAACCTTCGCTTTAGGAGTAAAGATGCACACACCGCACCGTCAACTAGCCGCCGCCGCGCTTAGCTTTATCGAGTGAGCGAAGATTGAAGAATCTAACTGGTGTTAAATAAATGAAAAAGAAGAAGATATGGGTGTAGTATGTAGAAAGTAACACGACGCTAAAATGGGAATGATTTCAAATGAGTTAATTCAAATCAAATTTAGGTATATTTTTTGAAAATTTTAATTTTAGATCTATACCTATATATAATAATTCAAATTAAACAAATACGATTGAAAAAATATACTCGAATTATAAGATTTTGAACGAATTTAGATCACATGCTTTGCTGATTTTACAGATTTATATAGAAAATCAGCACATACCTATAATCAAACTATCATAAAAAAAAATAAAATTTTAGTTTGAATTTTAATTCAAACTTATTTGAACTTGTTAGTAAACTGGTTTAAACTAAACATCCTAACAATATTACAAAGAAATCGCATGCAATACATAGGGGAAATATCCCTTTTTGGATCATGGGCACCATGATTTCGAATGCGTGAATTCAAGTCAAATTTAGGTATATCTTTTTGACAATTTCAGTTATAAGGTGTATACCCATATATAACAATTCAAATGAAACACATATCTTTGAACAAACATACTTGAATTCAAAGATTTTGAACAAATTTACATCACATGCCTCGCTGATTTATATATAAAATCAACACGTATGTAATAAAACTATCATAAAAAGGAAACTCTAGTTTGAATTTCAGTTCAAACTTGTTTGAACTAGTTAGTAAAATTGTTAAACTCAATATCATAAAAATTTAAAAATTTCCCTATGTATCATATGCGAAAACTTTCCCTATGTATCGCATGCGAAATTTTTTGGAATTTTAAGTATGTTGAGTTTAATCAGTTTACGAACTAATTCAAACAAGTTTGATCTAAATTCAAATTAGAGTTTTCTTTTTTAATGATAGATTGATTGCATGTCGCCCCACCGTTTCACCCTTGCTCACCACTATGTCAGTACTGGCAGGAGAATTCTAGAGTTGGGCTCCATGTAGTAGCTGCCTAATTTAAACAAAACTCTTTCTCTTTATATTTTTTTCATGGATTCTTTTTATATTATCTTCACTACGTTAAAACAACTTAGTAGTGGTGATTCATCTGCCCTTCTTACTCTACATCCTCTATTATCTTCCTAAAAAATCTAAAACAAAAACATGAAAATATTATAACTAACAAACAAATTGCATATCCATAAATATTCTCTAACAGAAAAAATAATATAACAACAAATAAAATCTATCTCTTAAAAATTCTCTAACAAAAAATATAAAAAATAGTGAAGCAGTTCCAAGCAGGCGAAGATATGTGACGCGACAGAGCAGGGAGGCGGAGAGCATGTGCTCAACGATACCGACTCGACGTGTCGGAAGTAATATGATTTTTTTAATTCTTAACGAAGCACGTTTAGCTAGTTACGTTAAAAATATATTGAATTACCCTCGCCTCCTCGATAGATCGGAATTCAGTTACTCATAAAAGGTTGCATCTACGGACTGTCATAATCCAAAGAGCTAGAGGCGATCGAGTGGACAATCTAGCTAGGAAGAAGGGACTAACGACTTACGAGATTAGGCATACATGTTTCACCCGCCGGCCGGCGGATTCTCCGAGTCAATCTGAACCCGGTAACAAAGCTTGGCAAGACGCGCTTGTTTTGTCTTGCACTGACCAAACAAAAGGATTCGTTTTGTCTCCTCCGTCGCGAGGGACAAGACGACGACCTTGTTTCACACCAGATAGCGATCCCACGCGCGACTAAAATTTCAGCGAAAACCACGGTGTGGCGAGCGTATCGGTTGTGCCATTTGTGTGTTGTGTGTGGTTGTAATACTCCGGTATTTAATATGTCCGAATGCTATCAAACATAGGTTAAACAACATCTAAATATCATAAATTAAGGTAAATTATAGCAAAGGAGTAAATGCTATAACCGAAAATTTCGGCAACATCTCCTTTGTTTTTCTATGAATTGAAGCAACAACAATATGATCACAGAATATAGTATAAAGAATGACATCTAAATCATCAATAATAAAGGTTCTAGAAGCAGTATAAGACTAGAATAAAGATTCCAATCATCTCATGAGCCAAACGAAGTAAATGAGGAAACCAAGCACACAAATTAACCATAACAATTTAAAGGAAGTAACATGTCATTGTTTATATGTGTGATGATAAGTGATAACGTGTGACTAGCTCCCTTTCCCGCATGCCGGTTTCATGGTACCTAAGAAAAACAACATAAACACAAGCGTGAGTTCATCACTCAGCAAGTATATTGCAATGGAACAAGAAAATACATTCTAATACCTTCATCACCACTTTTCACATACGACACCATACACATCTCATATTCATAGCGTAAGAATATCATTGACATCATCATATATCATCATCATATAACATCCTCATATAATGCAATGCAATGCAATGCGATGCACATATCTCCTGGAAACTCATACCGGTATGGTTGAGTACACACCCGTCGGTGTGCACCCTCTCCCCCCTTCCATCCCGAAGATGGAGGGTGCCTACTCCTCGCTTCCATACACCGCGGTGGAGGGAATCACGATGTAGGACTTACTCATTGGCTCTCCAGAATAGTCATAACTTTCTCACCGACCTTCTACAGACTAGTTATGACTTTCTCACCGCCCGGGCCATGTATCATGCCATGTATGCAAATATGCTAACATCATAAATAACTTGTACATTAACACATGGCATCATAACATAATAAGCATATTCATCATATCAATGGCAATCATTAAAGCATGGCATGTGAATGTATCATATATTCAATTTCAATCTCAACCAATCTAGCAAACTACAACCCGCTACCCATTCCAATACACTTGCCTCAACCACGGGCGACGGATTGGCGAGAAGTAGAAGGCACTCCCGGGGTCACACCACCTGCACATAGGTACTACACACTCACAATCATGTCCACAAATAAGTACGCAAACACTCTTCTACCCCGACATCGTAAACTACTCGCAAAACCCAAAAACAGAGGTTCTGTCCCATCGGGACAGCAGCCTTCCAAAAGGCACAACTCGGGTTCTAAGACTCCGAATCAATTAAACGAGTACATCCTCGCGTAGCTTAGGAAATTTCCTAACTTTTTCTAAGTATACGGAAAGACTGATTCGGATTCTAAAGTGGTTTAATCTACAGAATACCGTGATCTGTTCCAATCACGTCACAATTTTTAATACGTTCGGTAAAAAGAGCATAACTTTCAAACGGCTGGGCGGAATTGGACGTTCTTTATACCCACTGAAAGGTATTGAAATTATATACAACTTCTTCAACAGGCGGCCTACCAAATTCCGAATCTAAATTTGCGAAAACCCAAACCCTAGGTCGACTGCTCATGCTGCCCGAAACAGAGAACGTGGCATACTCTAGATTTCATCTAATCTACCCAATTACAGCACCACGAATTGATCTAAAAATATGATATTAACCCTTATAACAGATCCTAGACCAACCCCAAGGATCCCTGTGGCCATACCTTCGCCCGACGAACGAAAACCCAACGGATCTCCTCCCGGTTCGCGCGATCTCCTTCCTCGCTCCAAATCCACCGGATCTCCTCGTCGCGGAGCGCTCCAATGGACGGATCTTCAAGGTGTTGAGGTGGAGAACTCCCCTAGGGGCAGCAAGGGAGGTGGAGAGGTGGTGGAGGGGTGGTGGCGTAATGGGGAGAGGTGGTGGGGGTGCGGCTAGGAGGAGGAGGGTGTGGGGCGGCTAGGGCAAAAAGAGGGGGTGGGGGCGCACCAAGCAGGGGTGGGGCGCACCCATGGGCAGGAGGAGGCCCCCAAACAGGACTCCTACTCCTAAATGGACTCAAACTCCTCTCCACCAAGGCCCACGACCCTTTCCCTTAGGCCCAAACTCCCCCGGAAAGGCCCAAACTCCCGGAAACGGCCTGGAAACGCAAATAAACCTCATACCGTATGGTTTCAACCTCCAATTCCATATTCCATAATGTTTTTTCCCTCAACATTCACATTTTATAAGGTTACGACACTCCGTGGTGTCACAGTGGTTCCGAAAACCACAGGTAGCGATCGGTGTTTCTCACATTGGCCGACACATAGTCAAATATGCGCAGTTGAAGCTAAGTTTTCAACGTCGTTGTGGCAATCGAAACATTCGACTATCTCGGTTTAGTCCGCAAACCCACGAGCCCAACGTGGACTTCCACGCAGATCGCTCGCAACCTTCGCTTTTACGAGTAAAGATGCACACACCGCACCGTCAACTAGCCGTCGCCGCGCCTAGCTTTATCGAGTGAGCAAAGACTGAAGAATCTAAGTAGTGTTAAATAAATAATAAATAAATGAAAAAGAATAAGATATAGGTGTAGTTTGTAGAAAGTAACAGGACGCTAAAATGGGACATCATGGTGCTTGAGAAGCACCGTGATTTCAAATGAGTGAATTCAAACTAAATTTCGTTATGTTTTTTAAAAAATTTAATTTTAGGTATATACCTATATATAATAATTTAAATTAAACAAATACATTTGAAAAATATACTCGAATTATAAGATTTTGAACGAATTTAGATCACATGCTTTGCTAATTTTATAGATTTATATATAAAATCAGCACATACCTACAAAGGGGCATATTCGGTGCAAATCTCCCTTACCGTGAAAACTCCGTGAAAATCACGTGTAAATGTTTTGAAAAATTCTAAAAAAATTATCATAGGTAGGGGAGGTGAGGTTCTACAACCCTGTAAAATTTGAAGACCAAACTCAATCGCATTTGGAAGATATGAAAAAGACAAATTAAATATGAATAGTAATTTGTCACTGTTTAGCACTATTTATTTTGCAATTTGTCTTTTTCATATCTTCCAAATGCGATTGAGTTTGGTTTTAAAATTTTACAGGGTTGTAGAACCTCACCTCCCCTACCTATGATAATTTTTTGAGAATTTTTTAAAACTTTTACACGTGGTTTTCACGGAGTTTTCACGGTAAGGGAGGTTTGCACCGAATATGCCCCCTACCTAAAATCAAACTATCATCAAAAAAGAAAATTTTAGTTTGAATTTTAGTTCAAACTTATTTGAACTTGTTAGTAAACTGGTTTAAACTAAACATCCTAACAATTTCAAAAAAATCGCATGCAATACATAGGGGAAATACCCCTTTTTGGATCATGGGCACTATGATTTCGAATACGAGAATTCAAGTCAAATTCAGGTATATCTTTTTGACAATTTCAGTTTTAAGGTGTATACCCGTATATAACAATTCAAATGAAACACATACCTTTGAACAAATATACTCGAATTCAAATATTTTGAACAAATTTAGATCACATGCCTTCTGATTTATATATATAATCAACACATATCTATAATAAAACTGTTATAAAAAAGAAAATTCTAGTTTGAATTTCAGTTCAAACTTGTTTCAACTAGTTAGTAAACTTGTTAAACTCAATATCATAAAAATTTAAAAAAATTCCCTATGTATCACATGCGAAAACTTTCACTATGTATCGCATGCGAAATTTATTGGAATTTTAAGGATGTTGAGTTTAACCAGTTTACTAACTAATTCAAACAAGTTTGATCTAAATTCAAATTAGAGTTTTCTTTTTTAATGATAGATTGATTGTAGGTATGTGTTGATTATATATACATATATATTTATATATATATATATATCAGCATAGTATATTATCTAAATTTGTTCAAAATCTTTGAATTTGAGTATATTTCTCAAAAGGATGTATTTCATTTCAATTGTTATAGATGGGTATATGCCCTAAAATTGAAACTTTCAAAAAATATTCCCAAATTTGGCTTGAATTCATGCATTCGAAGTCATGTTAACCTTGAATTTTGCCCAGCAATAAAAGTTTGATTTTCAAAATTGTTCACTTGTATCCTCTATGAATTTTATAATTTTCTATTTTTTCAAAAAAAATTGCATTTGAGAAAATAATTTTATCCTTATCTAGCTTCTATTTTTAAATTTTGGTTATTTATTTGAAACCACACAAGGTATAAAAATAGTTTGTTTAGGTCCTAAATAATCTAAAGTGCCTATCCAAAAGGTTTTAGGAATTTAGGAATTGGGTTGATATTTTAATAAGACCAAATACTGATTTTGTACTAAAGCTGAGACAATAAATGAGTTTATGAGAAAAATTCAGAATTTATAAAATTTTATAAATTTTACACAAACATCGATGACACATCAGAAACATGCACAACAATTATTATGAATTGTGGAGTAGAATAGCTATGCCTAAAAATTTGGGCAAATTCTTTGAGCCAATACCAAATTTCAAACCCCCTTTCTTGTCTCTCTGACATCTTGGGCCCACATGTCGGCTCCCGCTCTTGCTGCATGCTGACCCCACCTATCTTCCGCTATCGCCTCTAAGCCATTTCCAGCTTTCCATTTTCCCTAGCAAAGGCGTCATTTCACCAATGCGCCTTTCGTCTCCCCGTCACTGGCAAGCCTAGCACACTGGCCAGGCTTCTTCCTCCACGAAGTATTTGGCATGGCTATTATAAAGTTTTATGCCCATGCTCACTTGGTCATGTTGTGTGCCTGCCTGCTCAATCCATCGTGTTGCCTTGAGCTCCCCACCCGATGTTGCCACCACGCCGTCTAAGTGCTACTGCCATGAGCGTGAATTCGGGCATCCTGCTCATGGACGAGAGGAAGCCGACAAAGAGAATCACCACCAAACCTATTTAAGCCCTCAAGGGCCTCAACCCTGCCCTTTGGCTTCTTCGTATAACGTTGAGCTCATTTTGGCTCCTTGCAGCACCTCTCCCTCACCGAGCGGCCCGGAACACCACCTTCGTCCCAAGGGTTGGTGCACGTGCTCCGTTGTGCCCCACCGAAGTGACACCTCAACCCGGTGAGCTTTAGCCTTGATACAAGTGTCATCTTGTGACATTTCCTTCCTCATCAAATGTTGGAAATATGCCCTAGAGGCAATCATAGAGATGATTATATTTCATAATATTCATGATTTAGCATCTTGTTCCTTGAATAATCTCATCATTATTGATTTAGCAAGTATGTGACTTGTTAGTGAAACTCTATAATGACCACATGATGATTATTCTAAAGTGATCCCTAGTCAATAATCATATGAGGATACATATGTATAGACTAGAATATGTATTGGTTGATGATCATGTTTACGAGTCATGGATATGGATATATCTAACCAATAATATGGACTCATCTCAAAGAACATGGAGTTGGATCAACCCATCCTGAGACACTGCGAGAACATTGTATTCTTCTTATCATCAGTTGATCTCAAAACAATGTGTATGCTATATCCTTAGACCTGAGATTGACGCATATTCTTGAGATGTGTAATGACATACTTAGGGGTTGCCAAATGCTACTCCATAACTGGGTAGTTATAAAGGTAGCTTTCGGGTTTGTCATGAAGCATGCTGCAAGATATGGTCAGTCAAGATGGGATTTGCCCCTCCATACAATGGGAGAGATATCTCTAGGCCTCTCAAGTGGTCGGATTCTGGAAATGCATGTCTATGCTACTTGCGATTAAGAGTTAACTGTGGCTGGGGATTTCGAGTCACAGATTGAGAAAGAGTGGTCGGAGCCAACCAAACAAGGATGACATGTACTCTCTTTGAGCTTGATCGATATCGTGAGGCAAAGGGAAATGCATATGACTGAATATTGTTAAAGTTCGTTCGATGTGATCTTTACGTATACTTGGGAGTCGGGATGTTCTACTAGGGATCGCTACTAATTATTGGTCAAGTAGGAGTACTCAGGCCATGTTCAAGTACACGTAACCTATGGGGTCACACGCTTAAGGGGTTGGAACCGAACTCTGATGGTGACAAGAGTTCGAACAGAATTCGAAGGGTGATCCGAGTGTTTATCTCAGGGAGGTTTTATGCCTCTCCCAACCGTTACTAGAAACGGCCGGGAGAGATTCCTGGGGGAGTGGCTTCATGCGCAATAAAGCCGGATCGTAACCGTCCCAGGATTACCGTCCACGTTTGGCCTAACTCCATCATTTAAGGATCTTGGTAACTGACGGCATGAATGTTCAACCGAGATCCCCGAGCTTGACCCCTTGGACGGAAGCTAGCTCCTTGCTCTCTAGCTCGAGCTCGAGCTAAGAGCCCCTGACCATGTCATTGACCGTACGGCTCCCGCTCGACCTTGAACTAGGGGTTCGTTGATTGTATTGTTGACTGGGTAGGGGTTTTCTAGTCCCCGATAGCCAGCCCCCAAGGCTCAAGTCGTGGTTGAGGCGCTTGGGATGACCTTGAGTCTCATGATCTTGAGAAGGGGATGGACTTCTGGTTGAGCTCGGAATTGCTCAAGCTCGAGGTTGAGTTCAAAATCGCAAGAGGGGTCTCGACGTAGTCGTTCCTAGAATACTCGGGCTTTGACGCTTTGACCTAGTTCGGAAACGTTCGAACTCGAGGTCGAGTTCGAACCATCCGAGGGACTTGGCGCAGTCACGCTTGGGGACCCTTGGGCTTCAAAGTTTTGGTTCGGACACAGAAGAGCAGTAAAACAGTTTGTGACCCTTCGGTTCCATAGCCAAATCCCCGAGGGCGCCTTTTGACACGCCTTTTGAGGTGCGATCGGCTCCAACTGTCAACGATTGGGGCTTTATAAAGCCCAAACCATCGATTCCTTTGGAAAAATCCCCAAACTTCTTCGGTTTTGAATCCTTGGCGATCCCATCTTTCTAACTTTCGGACCAAGCACCCTTTTCTCCCCGACCAAGCACTACCGAATCCCATGGCCAAGTTCAGGAGGGGCTCGATGACCTTGGCAAGGATGAAGGAGCTCGAAGGACTGGGGCTGCTGGACCCGGCGACATGGCGGTTGCAAGGCAGGGAGACCGAGCCGCAGCCCCGGGGAGGCGAGCTCATCAACACCGAGCAATACATGCTCTTCAGCTTGCGGATGCCGAAGAGCGATTTCATGTCATCGGTCCTCTCACAATGCGAGATCGAGCTCGTCAATTTGGTGCCAAACTTCATCCTTCTACTTTCCATCTTTTCTCATCTATCGAGGGGTTCCTAGGAATCATTCCTACCCCCTCTCTCTTTTTTTTTGTTACTTCTCCTTGTTCTGTACCAGGAAGGACCCCGTGTTCAGGTGCCTTTACTTCCGGTTACGGATGGGGCTCCCTTGGTCTTTCCCCCAGCTCCACGCTCGGTACTCCCTTGGTCCATGGGCCGAGAGTTGATTTTATCTGAAGAGAGGCGAGGACGGCGCGCTCACGTACGATAGAGCCCCCATCGATGGCAAGAGCCAGACCCCTTAAGTGGACGACCTAGCGGCCGACCAAGAAGCCATCGTCGCCATCCATATCTACGCAACGCATGGCCTCACAGGCCAAGCTATCGCCAATGACTTCTTGCAGAACCGGGTGTACCCTTTGCGAAAGAGGTTGCACCCGTTCTTCAAGATTGAGGGACGAGATGACCTTACCCACGAGGTCCCGAAAGGTAAGTCTTTTCAAGCTGAAAAATGCTTGAGCTCGAGCTAGGACTTGTCTAACAATCGCGTGGTTAGTAGCCAGGATGGTCAAGATGTTCGGGAAGGCGGCGTTCGATTACTCCACGGACGACCCTGTTCCCAAGAACGTGCTGAATCGAAGCACTGAGGTAACGCATCTTGAGCCAGGGCCTGACTTGGGAGTGTTCGGGCCTGTACTGATCTTTGCTTGTACCCGCAGGAGGGCGAAGAACTGCACGAAATAGCAAGGCGGATGTTGCCGCTACTCGAGGCAAGCAAGGGCAAGAAAGTGGGAAGAGACTGCCCCCGGACGCCCCAAGCGGTAGTGCCCCAAAGAAGCAGCACGTCGAGTGGGGCGACCACTTAGTGGTAAGTTGACCCCTGGTAGGGTCTGGATCTGCTCGAGCCCGAGTTTCCATCCTTTCGCCTTTCCTGATTCCTTCTTCTCTTCTCACAGGAACAAAGGGCAGCGGCCGCCGCGAGGACCTCAAGCCCTCAGGCAGCTCTGGGACCCTGATCGCAGGGCACTGGGTCCACTACCACGAGGAACCCAGAGCCTCCACGAGCTTCAAGGTCTCTGACGCAAGGCGTCTGGAGAAGGGGCGCCGAGACCCCCAACACCCCTCCTCGAGGCGGAGGCTTTGTGGCTCAGGTACACGCGATTTCTTTTTTGGATCGTAGAATCTCTCTCGCCTTGGTTCAGTAACTTTCCTCGCTGCAGACCTTGGGAGCTCGAGCTTACTCCTGACAACCCTTGACAATGAATGTTGTCCAGGGCGAGTCCGAGTCTGAGGAGGAGACCTTCTTCCAGCTGGTTACCCGCCCCTGCTTGAGGCAGGATCATGCCTCCGCAGGCCTCCACGGATAGGCTTCGGCCAGCGGGTCCAAGCAGGAACCCGCCAACACGGATGTTAACGCGGCCCGAGCCGCCGCTGGAGAAGAGGAAACTGGCGACACCATGGCCGCGGAAGCCATAGTCTCCCCGGGCGATGCTGCAATGGGGCCGAGACTCAAGGTGCCCCAGCCATCAAGGTCGGGGCCATTCCGATTGAAACTGTCCCGGGGAATAGAAATGCAGTCGTCTCGACCGTTGAGGTTGAGAACCACCCTGGCTGGAGCCGTTGAGGAAGATGGGGCCGAAGTTACCCCGTCCATCAAGGCCGAGGTTCCCTAGGTCGGAGCCACCACGGAAGGAGAGGCCGTAGGTACCCCGACCATGGAGATCGGGGCCAACCCGGTCGGAGGAGAAGAACTCGAGGCCGAACCAACCCTCCAACTGGATGAGGAGGCCCAGGTGGGGGTCACTACTGGTGAGGCCGATCTTGCGCTAGAAAGACCCCATCCGGCTGCTTCGACTTCAGCAGAAGGTCGCACCGAGCCTGGGGAGCTAAGCAATAGGACTGTCAGGCCTCACCTCGCAGCTTTCGAGGGCCGACTCAGTCAGGTGGAGTGTGATCTCCAGGGTTAATTCCTTTTGATTCTTGCCACCCCTCTTCGGCAATAATGTGATTTCTTTTGATTCTTGCATGCCGTGGACCACATTGCCCAGGGACTTCAAGGTCTTCAGGAGCATTCTGACTCTCTGAAGGCCGTTCTCGATGTGGTGGATGAGCAGGAGAGCCGCATGCTTCGGCTCGAGGAGACCCTGGAGATCGAGCAGGAGGTGGCCGAGCAGAGGACAACGGTCCACGCAGCCGAGCTCACCGCCCTCTAAGGGACGCTAAGGGCGCTTGAAGCTACCCACGCTTCCGAGCTAAGCCAGGCCGTTGGCACCGAGCGCGGCCACGCGTTCCGAGCCCTCGAAGACGACCACATGAGGTTGGCCAGGGTGCTTTAGGCCAAGCGTGCGGAAGCCTCCAAGACCCTCGAAGCCGAGCGGGCAAAGGTGGAGGAGCTGCGGAAGCAAGTCGCAGACCAGGCGGCCACCCCGGCGAAGGCCTCTGCCGAGCTTGAGGAGAAGTTAGGGCGAGCAACCAAGATGGCGAAGAGCACCCTGACCCAACTCCAGGACGAGCGGAGCCGTGCTGCTAGTTCTGTAGCTGAAACACTTCGCCTGCAAGGTGTGCTTTCTGCGCTGAGGATGAAGGTCGTTGAACTCGAGCAGGAGAAGCTCGCCCGTGACATGGCAGACCTGCAACTAGGATTAGGTCGAGGGACAACAAAATCTATCCTTGAATGAAAATTTTGTCGTATGCCCCTCATCCAGCCCTCGATGTGGTCGAGGTCGAGCAATGTCGACCTCGGGCACAGTTTACAGGCGTCAAGAGCCGATGGTCGCAAGTCCAGCCTTCGATGTGGTCAAGGCTGAGCAACGCCAGCCTTGGACATAATCTCTAGCGGCTAGAGCCTAGGAAAGCCAACCTCCAAGGTCAGGACCTGCAAGGTTGGTAGAGGTTGGGTCCCATTGGGGGACCTATGAAAGTCAGAGTCATTGCGTTGGAGGATTCAAGCCCCCGAGGGTTCTTAAGTCGCTTAGGTCGGACTCAGGAACTCTCGAGCTCGGCTTGTGCTTGCTCGCCAGTTCCAAATGTGGACTTTTCTTCAAGTCCTACTACAGGGGGAGCCGTGATGCGATAAGAATCGGCTTACTGCTGGCGTGACCCCTGGAGGTGAACTTTGAGATCACAACATTCAGATCAAGCTCGGAAGCATTTAACCTCGGGTCGGGCTCGGGAATGCTCAAGCTAGCCCCCGACTTGTGGCATGAAGCCTGCATACGCGCTATACGTCCCGGCCGTGATCTCTGATTCAAGCCCTGCTATAAGGGGCTGCTGCGATGCAATAAGAATCGACTTACTGTCGGAATGACCCCTGGAGGTGAAACTTGAGATTGTAATGCCCAATACAGAGTATAGAAAAAAGCTACAATGACTGATATAGTCAAAAAGAATAACTTTTATTGATAATTGAGACAAGGGTGTTACACATAGAATTTATGAAGTTGATCGATGTTCCATGAGTTCGAGAGCTCTCTTCCATCGGGCATCGCCAGCTGGTAAGCCCCCGTGCGATCTGTTGAAATGACTTTGTAGGGGCCCTCCCACTGTGAGGATAACTTGTTGGTGTTGGACGAGCCCTAAATTCGTCTTAGGGCTAAGTCCCCAACAAGGAGCTCCCTAGGTTGTACCAATCGAGACGCATGCCTATGAAGAGCTTGCAGGTAATGCGCTGATTGTAGCAGCACACGACATCTTAGTTCTTCTGCTAGGGTAAGGTCGAGAGACCATTCTTGCTCGAAGTCGACCTGGTCGACCAAGCTGACCCTAGCAGAGCCCAGCGTAACCTCTGGAGGCAGGACAGCTTTAGTACCGAAACTAAGCCGGAAAGGGGTAGACTCTGTTGCCCGACTGACCATGGTACGAATGGACCATAAGACAGTGGGAAGCTCATCCACCCAGGTTCGGCCATGCTGTTTGAGCTCATCTGAAACTTGCCTCTTAACACCTTGAACAATCTATCCGTTGGCACGTTCCACCGCTCCATTACTTTATGGGCAGCTCACCGAGGCGTAGCACACTTTGGTGCCTATGTCTTCACAGTACTCTTGGAATAGCTCACTAGTGAACTGCGTTCCATTATTAGTGATAATTCTGCATGGGACTCCATACCTGGTGACCACGGATGAGTGGAAAAACTTGACGGCCACTCGGGTAGTGATGCTCGAGACAGGCTCGGCCTCGATCCATTTGGTGAAGGTGTCGATGGCGACGAACAGGAACCTCTTCCCGCCAACTGCTTGGCAAAAAGGGCCGAGGATATCGAACCCCCAGGTCGAGAAGGGCCAAGCGAGCGGGATGGTTTGGAGAGTGTAGACTGGCTGATGTGACTTCCGAGCATGGAACTGGCAAGCTTGACAGGTGCGAATGATGTCCTGAGCATCCTGGAGCGCCGTTGGCCAGTAGAATCCCATGCGAAAGTCCTTCCCGACCATTGTCCTGAAAGAGGAATGCGCACCACAGAGACCTGAGTGGATGTCGTTTAATATTTACTTACCTTCCTCCGAGGTGACGCATTTCAACAGGACACCCGAGATACCCCGTCGGTAAAGTTGGCCGTTGTCGGGACCCCGAATTTGCAAATCCGGACCCTCTGTGTATTCAGCACTAGTCCAGGAACGCGCTAGTGCACACAGTCTTAACATCGGTAAATATCACAATCATACCACTCGATACTAGTAAAGTACTTTAATTAAATAGTCAAACTGGTTACTCGACCTTATGGTCAAGTTACAAATGTACGCCTACAGGCGAAACTTATTAAGAGAGAAATAATAGCGGCGGAAAAATAAGATAACTCGTGGCGCCATCCAAAGATACCACAGGCAACTGACTGGGCTCGCTCCCTAAGTAGACGGTTCCTCGTGGAGCTCCTCCTCCAAAGCTGGTGTTGTCTCCTCTTCAACTGGTGTTGTATTGTGGCAAGGGTGAGTACTTGGTACTCAGCAAGTCATGCACATAATGCAGCTAATATACTACATGCATTGCTTAATACAAAGGAGTGGCTCAAGGTATTTTTGCAGTAAACAGCATTTAACAAGTATCATAAGTAGATTCGAAAGCAGTAGAAACAAGTATTAACTTTTCAAGGAGTTTAATAAACATCTTTCCCATCCTAATCCACATTTTTATCAACATCATTATTAATCCAACCCAACCTTTCAGATCCAAGTTATTTTTGAGAAAATCTAACACTTGACCTCGTAATTCGGCGATGTCCAATACCGCGGACACGGCTATTCGAATAGATTCTACACTCTGCAGAGGTTATGCACTTTACCCACAAGATACAGTCAAACACCACAAAGGCGAGTTCCCGTAACAAAGTTTTTCGAAAACTTCTAACAATACAAGTGAGCCTCCCCGGTTATTGCACACTAACCCTTCCCTTAGCTAAGGCGAAGTCTAGGCCAATCAACCGTTAGATGGGTACCTGGCCTCACTTCCCAGACGCCTCCCCGTACAACTTACACAAAGGGTGTAGTTGACCTCCTGAGGTCCCACAGGTACGTTATTAGCAACTTAATCAACTAGGTCCGTCCCATTACAGACATGTGGTTGCACGTTAGACCCAGTTCAAAGGCTTGCAAGGTGAAGTCCTTAGGGTGACCAGGGCAAGACTACCCAAAGAACCAAATCAACATCCCTGGCCACAACCGGCCCACTGATCATTCTTACCACATGCCCCGGTCGAAAAACTATTTATCAAACCCCAGTTGATTACCATGCACCACGTGCCATCAACATCACATGATACCTTTCCAAAACAGGTTCAATATATCATTAAGTCAATATTAACATTTGATTGTCCAAAATCATGTCATGAGCACGTAGCAGGTCTAAGCAGTATACTACAACGGTCTAAAACCCATGTTGGCAATTTAATAATGTCCAACTAGTAATCCACAACTAGGGTGACAAGGGGTCATGGCACATATATAAGTAATCAAGGTGTCATACAGCAAATTGGTATTTATCTAACCTCCCATATTTAAATAAAGTATTTTCTAATTGAACTAGCATGCAATAGGTTAAATCAAAATAGGTTTCAAAATAGGATCAACATGGTCAAAGCACAACTTGCCTTCAAAAAGTACTTGTTCTTGGTCTTGAGTTGGATCCTGAGTCAATACTTCTCCTTCGAATCCTTCCGGCACTTCAACGTCTACTCGTAAAGTGTGCAAATAGCAATACACGAATAAACAATAGGCAAAAGTGTCCAAACATCCAAATAAAATCCATAAACAGAGAGAACATAATTTTATGAATTTTTAGAAACTGGAATCGTCAAATTTGGAGTTAAAATGCAAAAGTTATGATTATTTAAAGTTTAAATAATCAATTAAATAATTTTACAGAGAAAAACTTTAGTCCAAAAATTAAATAAAATTCATATTTAGGTAGATCTCAATTTTATACAAATTTAGAAATTTGAATCACTCAAATCGGAGTTGAAACGCAAAAGTTATAAGCGTTTGAAGTTCGAAACAAAATCTGAAATCATTATTTCGAATTAATAAATCATTTTCTTTTTCGAAAATTAATTATTGCGTCAGCGAGGACACGTGGCAGCCTCTGATTGGTCTGCTGACGTCAGCCGGTCCATGGACTCGGTCCACGCTCGGCTCGGGTCTACCGTGGACTCGGTCCACGGCTCCACGTATCACTGACATGTGGGCCCCACATGTCGGTGTCACGCACGCAATTAACCCGTGCGGTCTAACTCGCTGACATGCGGGCCCCACCGTGACGTCAGCGGTGACGTCATGGTGCGGTTCGGTTGTCCCGCTGACACGCGGGCCCCGCGTGTCAGAGACACGCGCTCACGCGCGCGTGGCGTGGCTTGGGTACACGTGGCACAATCTCGACCGTTGATTTGAAAATCAACGGCCCAGATTGGATCTAGGCTTCACGTTCAAAACTACACGGTTGATCCAGGCCGTTCGATCTAGATCGGACGGTCCAGATCTAATCTAATGCTGACGACGCGGCTAACCCTCGCCGTACGATCTAAATCTAACGGTTGAAATCTAATCGGGACTAAACAAGAACGGCGACGTGGCCTCACCTCGTGCGTTGGATCTTGATCCGACGGCTCACTGAGCTCGCGGACGACGATGGCACGCGGCGGCGTGGGTTCACCGGCGCCGAGGACGAAGACCACGACAGCGGCGCTTCGGGGCGTCTCCGGCCAAGTGAGTGCACCCAACAGGTGCGCCTTGACGCGAGGTTCTCAGATCCGGGCTCGAACGCGGCGGAGGATGACGAACGGCGCCGGAAACGAAGGGAAACCGTGGCGGCACACCCCGAACTTCGGCGAGAAATTGTGAGGCGACGGCGGCGGCTTAAGCGTGGAGATCCAGGGCAAAACACGCGCACAGGAAGGAGCAAAAAGGTGGCGGGGTCGGATCCTTATATGGGGCCTCGACGTGCGGGAATCCCACGAACCCTAACGGACACGGCGGCGCTCTCCGACGGCCACGGAAGACGACGCAATCACGGCCGTCCACGCATCCCGCTCAACGGCCCAGATTCCCCGGGCGCAACGGATCCGGACCGGATCCGGTCGAAGCGATGCGGCTCAATTCCTGACCGTTGGATCTCGATCCAACGGTTGGGATCGAGATCCAACGGTTGGGATCGATTAGGTTTAGAGCTGCTTCGGTCGAGCCACGTGGCTCGGGTCGGACTCGAGTCCGAATTGGGTTCCGACTCGGTCGGATGAATAGTACTTGACCCGACTTGATTTTCCAGCGATTTAATAATTAAAATAATTTCCAGTAATTCCTTTAATTCATTAAAAATAGCAAAATACTCAGAAAAATTCCAGAAAAATTCTGGAAAATATTTTAGGGTATTTGGGACTCAAATAAAATATTTACAACAAAACTTTATTTGCAAAATTAAATTCTTTAATTATTTTAAAATGGAATAAATTCAAATAAATTCCAAATAAATCCAAATAAATTCCAGAAAATTCCAAAAAATCACCAAAGTGCCAAATCACACATAGATTTAGGAAAAGCAAAATTTTGGGGTGTTACAGCCGTCGATGAGTTTGTATGAACCTGCTTGGTGCTTGATCGTGCTGCTCTCGGCGGGGTCACCTAGAAGCTCGCCCCGCTCCAGGAAGTTGTTGATTGGCTCCATGCATGAGGGGACACCTTCGAGGAGGGCAAACGAGACTTCTTGGTCGGAGATCGAGGGCGCCGACAAGGTCTCAAGGATGACGTCTGGAGGGACCTTATCATTGGATGACCCGAGCTTGGATAGGAGATCGGCGCTGGAGTTGTCCTTCCTAGGCACGTGTTTGATTTCCAGATTCTGGAACCATTTCTCCATTTTGTGCACCTCGGCGAGGTATTTGGCTATCAAGTCTTCCGAGCATTGGTAGTCTTTGTTGTATTGGCTGACGACGAGTTGGGAGTCACACTTGACGATCAGTCGGTGCACGCCCAACGCCTTGCAGGCTCGGAGGCCTGCTAGGAGAGCCTCGTACTCTGCCATGTTATTGGTGGCTGGGAATCCAAAGCAAACTACATAACTCAATTTGTCCCCTCGTGGGGTGATAATAAGGATACCAGCCCCCGAACGGTTGAACGATCTCAAGCCATCGAAGTACATGACCCAGGGTTCTTCTTCCTCAACCTCGACCTAGGGAGTCGGCTGCGGCGTTTGCTCGACCACGAAGTCGGCAAGCACTTGTGACTTGATGGCTGTGCGTGCCATGAATTGAATGTTGAACTCAGCCAACTCCATGGCTCACTTGGCGATGCGACCTCCGGCCTCCGAGTTCCTTAGGATTTCGCCGAGTGGGAAAATGCTTGGGACGATCATCGAATGCGCCTGGGAGTAATGCCGGAACTTGCATGAAGCCATAAGGAGGGCGCAGAGAAGCTTCTGGACCTGGGGGTAGCGCTCCTTCGGTTCGTGAAGTAGTTCGCTGATGTAGTAGATCGGTTGCTGCCGACCATCTCGTTCGGCCACTAGGACAGCACTGATAGCCTGAGCCGTGGCCGCGAGGTAGAGCAACATCTTTTCGTCCAACTGTGGGATCATGAGCAAAGGTGGACTCGAAAGATATACCTTCAGCTCGTCGAAGGATCATTGCATCTCGGGTGTCCACTTGAAGCCCTCGTGTTTGCGCAATATCAAGAAGAATGGCAACCCACGCTCGCCAAGCCTTGAGATGAATCGGCTAAGGGCAGCCATGCGGCCGGTGAGGCATTGCACTTGCCTTACCGAGGTCAGGGGAGACATCTTTTCGATCGCCTTGATCTTCTCTGGGTTCGGGCTGACTCCTGAGCCCCCGATCATGTAGCTGAGTACCTTTTCCGAGGTAGTGCCAAACACGCATTTTTCAGGATTAAGTTTGATCCCATGTCTGTTCAGGTTGGCGAAGGTCTCCGCGAGGTCTCGGGTGTGATCGTCGACGGAGGAGCTCTTGACGATGATATCATCCACATAAACCTCGAGGTTGCGGCCAATCTGAGGGTCGAAGGTCTTGGCCATCAGGAGCTGGAACGTTGCGCCAGCGTTGCGAAGACCAAATGACATGGTCGTGTAACAGAATGTTCCGAACGGTGTGATGAAGGCTGTTTTGCTCTCGTCATCGACTGCAAGCTTGATTTGATGATAGCCGAAGTAGGCATCCAGGAAACTCAGCATCTTGGCATTTACAGTGGAGTCAACGATCTGATCTATACGTGGAAGGGGAAAATTATCCTTTGGGCACGCCGAATTCAAGCCCGTGTGATCGATGCACATCCTCCATTTCCCGCCTTTCTTCTGCACAATGACCGGGTTGGCTAGCCATTCGGAGTAGTCGATCTCGCGAATGAAGCCAGCCTTCAAGAGTTTGTCAAGGTTCTCCCTTATTATCACCATTTTCTTGGGGGTAAAACAACGTAGCTTCTGGCGTACAGGTTGAAAATCGGGCCTTACTTGCAATTTGTGCTCGATCACCTCCCTCGGGATTCCCGGCATGTCTGCCGGCTCCCAATCTATTATGCTCTTTTGGCGCGGAGGAAGGTGATGAGCTTGAGTTCCTATTTAGGATTTAGCTCGGCCATGACATGAACTCACTTGCTCGAGTTGCCCTCTTCGAGCTGCACAGCCTTCGTCGCGCCACTGGGCTGGATTGCCGCCTTCTGGCGAGCATTCTTCACGGTCGCCACAGGACCTCGCTGGGGCAACATGTCGGTGAGAGCCAAAGATTTACTCTCGCACCCGTGCGCCACCTTTAGATCACCTTGTACCGTTATGACGCCATTAGGCCCTGGAAGTTTCATGCAGCGCTAGCCATAGTGGTTCGCCGCCATGAACTTGATCACTGCTGGGTGTCCGAGGATGGCGTTGTAAGAGAGATCTCCATTGACCACCTCGAAGGTGATCAACTCGATGCAGAAGTTGTTCGAGTCACCGAAGGTGACAGGCAAGACCACTTGCCCGAGGGGGTGGTCGAGCTTCCCGGGATGATCCTGAAGAACGGGACAGCTATATTCTTGAGTTTCGATCGAGGAATCTGCATCCGGTCGAGTGCGCTCGCTAAGAGCAGGTTGAGAGAATTGCCCCCATCGACCAAGATCCGCCTGATCATGGTATTGCTGATGGTCGGGGTCACGACCAAGGCAGTCTTGAGGTCTTTAAACATACCCTAAGGGGCATCCTCCCAGGAAAAGGTGATTCGCATCCCAACCCATTTGCAGGGCTATTCAACGGGCTTCCCGGTGGTGGCTTGGTAGATGGTACGCGTGTCGTTCTTGAGCTTGCGCTGGGATTGGTACGCCGACAAGCCGCCGAAAATGATGTTAATACGGCAATCGCCCTACTGAAACTCTAGGTCGAGGTCATCTAGATCCTCACCGGCATTGACCCTATCGGGTTGTTCACCTTCCTTCGGGAGCGTGGGCATCTCTCCACACCCATCATAGAAGGCGTCCAGCTTGCTCTGCCAGGTCCAGTAGTTTCGCAGGTCGTGGCCTTGAGCCCTATGGAATAGGCAGAACTTCTCGTTGTCATACTTGGGTCGCTCCTCAGCACCCTGTGGTCGGGCGTCACATCGTTGGGGCCCAGGCCGATGGTACCCCTGCTGAGGTTAGCGTGGTGTTTGTTGAGGTCATGGTCGGCCTCGTTGAGGTCGGGGCTCCCCCTAGTCGGGTTCCCGTACCTCCATCACCTCACGCTCACCATTGGTCATAGCGACCACACGCGGTCGACCGCCAACATTCTTGCGATCCCTATTCCGCTTTTTGGCAGTCGGGCCCGGGTCGCTGCCTTTGGTGTTAGATGGGCCGGCCTCTCTGGAATTGACGTCGAGCTATCCTTAGTCGTAGTTGCGCTTCCAACGTACCGCATCGTCCGCGTCTGCATACCGTTCTGCCATGTGAAATAGTTTGTTGACGTTGAGCCTCGCCGTGATCTCCAGGTTCTCAGTTAGACGTCGGTCACGGACGCCAAACTTGAAGGCCTTGAGAACGGCCTCGTCGGAGATGCTCGGAATCGAGTTCCTCATGCGGATGAACCACCGCACGAAGTCGCGGAGGGGCTCGTTCTTGCCTTGGATGATGTGATCCTGATCCTTCTCCCTTCCAGGTCGTTCGTAGCAACTTTGGAAATTGGAGTGGAGGGCACTTTGTATCTGGCGCCACGATCGGAAGGAGGCAGGCTTTTGGTTGAAGAGCCAAGTACGCGTTGCGCCATCCAACACGGTCGGGAGGTAATTGGCCATTACTGCCTCGTCCCCTCCGGCCACCAAAATCGCGGTCGAGTAGATCGAAAGGAACTCATCGGGGTTATTGGTTCTGTCGAACCGCTCGATCGAGGTGGGCTTGAATCGGGCCGGCCAGCGTACCAGACGAAGGTCGTCAAAGTACGCTGAGCAACCATAGGCTGGTGCAATACCACATCGGGAAGAGTGGCCACCACTGCTGGAACCGGAGTCACGATTGTTGCGGTGACCGAACCCACGACCACGTTGGTCGTGACGGTGGGCGCGGGCATCATCCGGGTGATAGCGCAGTCGATTGTGAACCCTACGATGCCTGGGCGGGACATCTGGAGAAAGGCTCCCAGACATGCTATTGTTCGAATAGGTGCTGCTGTAGCTCTTTTGATGCCGAACATTGCCCTGGGTCGCGCTCAGGGGCCGGCGATGTGGAGGCGTCCGAGATGAATCCTGGGCTCGCTGGTGCAAAGGCGATTGGCGAGAGCGATTGTGCCTGCGCGAGGAGTTGTTGTCACTCGCTAATGTGAAAAGGTAGAAAACTCGCTACACTTTCCCAACGAATGGACGAGCTCCAAGGAGGGAGGCTTCGCCAGAAGCAAGCAAGGTGATGAAGCGAAGCTTCGTAGATAAGGCTCATTCCGTGCTTGACTTACTAGCTCGTGTAGTAAGGCTCTGGGTGAATATTGTCTGCCCGTATGAGCCGGGCTGTGAATATTTATAAGTTGGGGTCTTTACTGAAAAACACGCTCGCCCCTAATTTCCTAAGCTCGTTCCATTCAACCACTCGCTCATGGAAGGGGGTCGGTTTGATTTTGGGGGGTGGGGCACTTCCGAGATTGGACTCGAGGAAGGTAAGATACCTGCCTTTTTTGTCACAGCTATCGTCAAGACAAACCTTCAAAACATTCCACCTCGACTATTTCATCTTTTGGGAAAAAATAGATGTGGAGAACTCATTCTAGAAAAAGAGGATGGGTTTGGGGGTAATCCCCAGGGTATGATACCCTTTAGCTTCACAGTGACAAGTCATTTTCTCATTACTTTGGCTTCCATATCCAGTTCTATGCAGCTATGCGGCTCTGCTATGCGCTATTCATGGGGCAACTGTAGAAAACACTCTATTCGAGGACGGCGGGATCCAGAGTGTCGACTTTGGTCCCGCTGCGAAGATACGACTTTTTCAGCAGCTTTGTCGAGCTCATCAGCAAGAGCTCGGCCAAAAAGATCTGACTTCACTCGAGTAGGATCGGTCATCCCCCAAGTGATAGCACGCAGGCATTCGCCCGAGCAGGGAAGCCTGGACCGCCCGGATGAAGTGCCAATCTCCCCACGTACTTCCCGCCGGAGAGTGGTTATGGCCTGGTTGATAGCGACCTGAGCCAACCGATGAGCATCCTCGGGAGTTTTCAAGCCACGGTCCTCCGCCTCTGCGCTTACGTCATGGCTGTCAGCCATGAAGACAAACTGTTCGCGCAGCGGCGGTGAAGGCAAAAATAGGGACGTGGAGTCATCACGCTCGGGAACCGCATCCGAGCCTGAATTTGCTGAACGTCCTAAAGCGATGTGCGCCATGTCTTTGTTAGGGTCAGATATGTCGGTGTCGTTGAAGCAGTGATGTTCCTTTGAATGAGTGAATGCTTTCAGGCCCCACGGTGGGCGCCAGCTGTCGACGATCTAGATTGCCTGACCGCAGAAATGTTAGGGGGTTGATGTGAATGCGAAACCCGGTATTAACTTTGCTCAAAGAGTGTAGGACCCCGGATCAGCTATCCAGAATCCCCTGTGTATTTCTGTACTAGTCCCAGATCAGTAGCTAGTACACACAGTCAAATAGTGATGAATCAACAACCATATCACGAATACATATAACTAAATAAGAATAACACCAAATAAAAGCAAAGACCTTATGGTCAAGGTTTACCATTACAGCCTGAACAGGCAAAACAACTTGAACAACTGCAGCGGAAGACGAAAACACCAAGGCGACCCATCCAAATGCCCACAGGCAATCGAGTGGAGAACGCGTCCTAGTCGTTGGAAATCTTGGACAGCTTCTTTCACTTCTGAGATAGGATTAGAGTGTAGCACGTGAGTACATAAAGTACTCAGCAAGTCTAGGAAATTATGCACAATGTAGGCTATCCAAGAATGGCTTAATAAGGTTCTTTTGCACAAAGCCAAGTGTCATCAAATCATACTTGTTAATAAGTTTCACAAAGCGTACTTGAGCAATTCTTTTTAATAATTGAATTATGTAATATTGCAGTGAAGGTTCTAACCACCACTCACTAATATACAGGCTCTATCCGCCACATCTCAACAAGATCAGGGTTCAATCCAATCACATGGCTCTGTCTGCCACGGTTCACAAAATCATGTTCATTCCACCTACCTGGCTTTAGCCGCTAGAAGCACACCTGAGAGTTCTAACCGCTTTCGGATCCCAAAACAAACCATTGTTTAGTTTGAAACCAAAAACCAAAGTCTACCAGTATGAAAGCATTTAGCAAGCTTTGCCTTTGACCGTAGGCACGGCTATTCGAATAGTTTTAACTCTGCAGAGGTGTACAGCTTTACCCACAAGACATGATATTCCCTTGATGCCAAGCTATTAGCACACTTCCTTAGGTGTGCCGGCAGGGATATCATGACAAGGCCTTTACAATGTATACGCCTAACCTGACCCACCCACTGAGGTTTCACCGCTGTTAGGGTTATATCCACCCAGTACAGAAGCCCCCTCTTGCGCCGTGTGAGAAAAACAACAACATTGCCTCTATCCGGCGCTCACATTCCACCGTTTGATGAGTCTAAGTTAGGTTTCTACAAATTAGTTAGCCAGGTCGTACCATTATAGACATGTGGTTGTACGGTAATGCTTATAATGGAGACAGTCATAAGCGTCGGTCCTTAACTGACTTGGGGTGGTACTTGCACAATGAAAGCTAGCGCTCCATCCGCACCCACCAGACAAACTATTCCGCCCAAGTCCAAACCATTTTTTATTTTTATTTTGTAAACCAACGGCAATACTCCTTGCCTATAACTTCCAACACAAGTTTTCAAGAGTTATAAGAATTTCCCACCCATAGGTGAATACTGACCGATTGCGATTCTAAGCATTTCTACCGAACTATTCTATTCCACCAATAGTTTAGTTTATAAAATACAAATCTTAGTGTTGATAAAACGTGATTATAATTAAATCGGTACTTTCCAAAATTCAGGAGACCACCAAGATTCCCCCATTCTTATCATGGTACTATATAATCCAGTCCAATTTAGTACTTCCACCATGTAAAGTTGATATCATGTGCCATCATAACTCTAAAATCATGCCAAGCTATTCTTATCATTGTATATGAAACAATCTCCTCAAAATATGAGCCTCCTTATTGATTACCCATCATCCACACATCGATTGGTCTTTTAATCTACTTGATCCACCGAGAATAATTCCTAATCTCATCCCCGAGCATATTTCATGAAAGATTCTACAAATCCAAGGTCTCATTAATTCATTGCCTCGAGCTGTTTCCATAAACAATGACACCAAGTTGACTAAGAAAATCACACCCAATCCACATTATTCATAATCCCACACAAATGGTTATCGCAAAACCCTATTTCCCAAAATCATCTACTAAACCACCGAGTACGATTCTCAGTATTATCCACTTAATACATCGAGTATATTTGATAATATCACTGATTACATCATCGAGCATCAATCTCCACATCACCTATTGTAACCCTTCATATTGTCATCGCTAAATCATCCACATTTTATCCACCAAGAATACGCAATATTATCATTTACTAAACCACTAAACATTCTGGATTATTCACAATTCTCCATAAATGATTATCACATAGTATGCTTGTCAAAATCCACTAAAATGTAAGTCACCACTTATTCTATTTAATCCACAAGTATGCCTCTCAATATCATTTATTTATTTTTACCGACTATTATTCTTGGCATCATATATCTTCCAATACTCCCCCAATCTATACTAATCATATTGAGAATCTCCATCACAATCCAACTTCACAATAATTCAACCATCAATGTTCATAAATCAATTTCATAACTAATAATCCCTATCAACACTAATGTTCATGTAATCCCTAATCAAGTTGGGTTCTAGCTTCAATCTACATTCTATACTAATATGTTCCCTCCAAACTATCTTCCAAATAGTCATTTCCCTAAATAAAAGAATAATTTTCCCAAAAACATTTATATTGGTGGATTACTATACTAGGGCGACAACGGATCATGGATAACAATATCAAGGAGGTATGGACAATAGGTATAACTAACAACCTAACGTTAACATCATCCATTTAATATAAATAGCGATGCAATTTATAAAACGTGGTAAAACATTTATAAATTGTAGGATCAACATGCGTCAAGGAGACTTGCCTCGATCACAGTAAGAACGGCGAACTCTGGAAGTCCGGCGGCGGGGTCGGCGGTCGCGTCGGGGTCCTCGGCTACGCGCAAATCGAGGCAATAAAATAAATATCAGAAAATAAATAAAATCCAAAAATTACAAAATTAATACTGGCAGGTAGATCTTGATTTTATATGAATTTAGAAATTTGAATGGAGTTAATCGGAATTCGGACGGAGAAGTTATGAGCTTCCGAAGTTTGAATTTTGAAAAATTGGAAAGCCGGGAATATTCCGTGGAATATTCCTTTTTCCTCATTTTTCTGATTTTGGATTTTCTTGGAGTGCATGACATGTGAGGCCTAGCTGTCATAGTAATGGTGCTTCTTCCCCATAGAGCCAAAGAACAGGGGAGGATGGGGAGATGGGGCGCCGGCGAAGGGGAGCCCGGGGGTGGCGGCGGCGGGGTCGGAGGTGGCCTGAGGCGGCGGGCGACGCGGCTGGCGGCGGGCGTTCGGCGCATGCGGGCGGCGGCGACCGCGACGGCGGGGCTGGCGGCGGAGAGAGAACCGGCGGGCGGCGTGGCTTGCCGGCCGCTTCGGCCGGCCGGTCGCCGGCGCTGGCCGCCGGCGGCAGGCGCGCGAGGCGCCGTGGCGCGGCAGCGCTGGCGAGGCGACGGGCGGGGCCGTCAGTGGCGCGGCGACGCCGGCGAGGCCGCTGGAGGGCCGGCGACGGCGACGGTGGGACCGGCGACCACGCACGCACGGGCACAAGAAACAGAGAGCCCCATCTTCCCCCAAAATCCAAATTTTCACAATAATTTGCATGAAACAAAGCACAATTAAGTGATGGATCACGGAGGGAACATCTAGGGAGGCTTACACTTGCAAGGAATGGATCAATTGCTCGCCGGAGACGACGAATTCGACGATGAACGGAACTTCGGCCGAAATGACGAAAACTCGAAATTGATCGCCCACACTTGATGAACCCTACAACCGATTGTTGGGTTAGAATCCAGACACCCACACGATCACAAAGAAGCAAACGGAGTGAGGATTGACCCACCGGAGAGGGAGAAACAAGGATGAACGCGGAGAACCCAAAAATGGTGCCCCGACGTCGGTTTTCTTGATCTCCCGAACAAACGAGTTGGAGAGGCGAAGAATGGGTGCTACCACCGGGAAGAGGACGTCCACACGGAGATTTGAGAGGTGGAAGTACACACTTTGATGAAGAAACGACCGAGTAAATGAAATTTAAGTACATTTCGGTTTTCAGCGGACTGTTCAAATTCCGGCGAGAACTCGGGCTATTGATGGTGGGGAATGGCAAGAGGACGTCGCTATGGATTCAACGGAACCGTCCGTTCATGATTTGGAGTTGAATTGAGGGAGATGTGGTAGATTAAAGAGAGAGACCTCCATGGATGAAGCATGAAGCTCCTTCTCTGTTCTTCCATGGCTAGAGGTAGGTGATGACACTATTCATGCCACGTGGTAGCACGCGATTGGCCGAGAATTACGTAAATGAACTGCCCTAAAGAAAAATTAGGAAAAATGGTCTAAAAATTCCGGAAAAATTCCTAGAACCATTTTAGAATATTTGGAATCCAATAAAATTGGTTTCATGGAATTTGGATGAAATTTGTGGATTTGAATATTCAGGCGCGAATAGCAGGCATTAAACAAAAGCCGCGCGAGATAAAATAGGAGCGAAGGTCCAAAAATCCGGGGAATGGTTCCTAAAATCATTTAGGAATATTTGGGACATAATTGAAGTGGTTTCGGGATTTTTGGAGCATTTTTGGACTCGGGTGAAATTTCGGGTACTGGCGGGAATCTGCAAATTCGATTTTTCGACCGGAAGGGAATTGAATCCCGATTTTGGGTGGGAAAGGATGCCAGGTTAATATAAACACCAGAGAAACTCCCATTTTTGAATTTAATTAATTTAAATTAGATTTTCTCCAGAAGGCGAAAACTAGGGCGTTACAAAGAGACAGGGGGTTCACTGCTTCAATGGTTGAAGGAAGGAGAAAAAGAGGGACAACAAGAGTTATACTGGTTCGAGCCCCGGTTTGGGTAATAGCTCTACTCCAATCTTGCCCGGAGGCGGTGCTCTCTAGCTCGAGGCCCTGTTGTCTGTCTTGTGAGTATGTATGTCTAGTCCTGTCAGCCACCTCCCCCTGTTGTGTTCATCTCAGGGAGGTTTTATGCCTCTCCAAACCGTTACTAGAAACGACCAGGAGAGATTCCTCGGGGAGTGGCTTCATGCGCACTAAAGCCGGATCGTAACCATCCCGGGATTACCGTCCACGTCTTGCTTAACTCCATCATTTAAGGATCTTTGTAACTGACGGTGTGAATGTCCAACCGAGATCCTCGAGCTTGACCCCTCGGACGGAAACTAGCTCCTTGCTCTCTAGCTCGAGCTTGAGCTAAGAGCCCCTGACCATGTCGTTGATCGCACGACTCCCGCTCAACCTCGAGCTTGGTGTTCGTTGACTGTACTGTTGATCGGACAGGGGTTTTTCAATCCCCGATAAGTACAAATAAGGAACCGTATTTATTAGTTGGTTGGCTACATAACTCATTGGCTTAGTCAATACTTGAATTGGGTGTACGTGGGTGATTTGAACAACTAATTCAAACTCCAATTGCCTTTTTTGGTAGCAGTTCAATTGTAGGTATGTGCTGATTATATATAAATCAGCAAAGCACATAATCTAAATTTGTTTAAAATCTTTGAATTCGAGTACATTTTTTTAAAGTTATGCATTTCATTTGAATTGTTATAGATGGGTATATATGTATATATCCTGAAACTAAAATTTTTAAAAATATACCCAAATTTGACCTTGAATTCGTGTATTTGAAATCATGGTGCCCTGACACCATGGTGCCCCCCGCACCCACCCACACACACACAATTTGATTAAATAACACACAATTCCCACAAACCATCGCCAATACCGACCAGTGGCTACATGGTACATTCCGAGTCCCACTATCTACATATTAGGTTTGTTTACTTTGTATTTTCCAATGACCTCTCAATTGCTGAGCCTTAAGGACGACTATGATAGCCTTTTACACCATTGGCAAAAAAAAGAAAAAAAAACATCAGCAAGTACATTTGCGGCCCTAAAAATGAGCTTTGACGGCAAACTCAAATATATAGTTACAAATTCAAGGGTACATGGTTAATGATGTACTCAAATATATAGTTACAAACTTCAAGGGTAAAAAAAAATGACATTTTTCTTAATTGGTGGTTTCTAACATGTAGCTTTTATTGGTAGTTCGTTACTACAAAAGTTACCAAATAAATTGAAATAAAATTTAAGGTGAATAAGTTGGTGATATTTTCCTGTGCCCAATTTTGGTACGTAATAAAATAATAAGGATCGAATTTCAAAACAAATTTATTTGTAGGTAACATTCTTTTTGTGCGCCTAGAGAGAGTAATGTAGGATATTTTGCAAATATTGTTGAGTTTTATCTTGAAATTGTGTATAGATATAGAACATGTCCTCCCATATACTCCCTCCATTATTTTTATTTGACATTTTTTTTCTTACAGTCCCTAAGATACAGTTTTGATCGTTATTTTTTATAACTTTATATTAAGATATACTAATAAAATTATCATTATGAAAGTATTTTTAACAATAAATCTAATGTTATAGTTTTTGTATAGCCAATCTAGATAATTTTAAACATTCTGATGATTTGGTGGTCAAAATATAGAAAGTTCGATGGCACAGATTCTAGGACGATCAAATGAAAAGGAATGGAGAGAGTATCATCCAAATTTTTGAGATTTTGTTTTTTGAAACTCGCATACCTAGTTTTCAAGGTTTTTTTAGTCCTTACCCAGTTTTCTCATGATATTTTCCCTTAGTTACCCTAAATTATTTGTTAGAAATAGCTTGCACCTAGTCTATACTAGAGATCTTCTGTATATTAATTTTACACCTTTTTTTATTCCAAAAACATGCATGGCATTAGATTTATTTTTCTAGGCTAAGTTATATGGTACTTCCTTTGTTGAGAAATATAAGACGTATAGTTTGAATGATCTTGTTAAAAAATATAAAGTTTATATGTAGATTTTATGTGGTGTTTCCAACTACATTCATATTTATTCTCTCTCAACCATATGCATTTTTTTATTACCACCCACATAAAGTATTCTTTCTCATCTTTCCAAGACAATTATGATGGGTATCTAAGTCATTTTCTCTCATATATTTCTTAATTTCACATCACCTTAATTCTTGTGCAAAGTCAAACACTACTACCAAAAGACTTATATTGGACATCTCATCACAGACGATTTTGAAAAACCATCTGTTGAGGAACATCACTGACGGTTCTATAACGAAACCATCACTAACATCACCACAGACGGTTCTAACTGTGAACTATCTGTGATATATAGCAACATCACAGACAATTTTAGTATAAAACCATCTATGATAACTTCACAGACGGTTCCAAACTAAAACCGTCTATGATATATGCCTATCACAGATAGTCCTAACTATAAACCATCTGTGATATCAACTGAGACCATTATATAAACATACTGATAGAGGTTAGTTTTGTCTCCCCCAAACCCTAGCCCCCTGGTGACTTCCTCCTGGACGAACTCCTCCCTGGCGACCTCATCCTTGGCTACCTCCTCCCTGGTGAACTCTTCCCTAGAGACCTCCTCCCCTATGAACGTTTTGCCTTCGTAGCTTGAATCTGAGTAGATTGAAGGTGTCGTTGCCCTGCGGCCCACTTCGCCTCCTCCCTTGGTATTTAATTCGAATGCAGAGCTGGTATTTAATTTGAAGGCCGAAGAGGGGAGAGGAGTCGATGGCGGCTGGGATAGAGATAGGGCAGCGATTAGGATGGAGAGTGAGCGCCTGAGTGGGGAGGAGGGTGTCAATGGAGAGGAGGGGGAGAGCGTGGCTGGACCAGAAAGGCATTAGTCAGTCGATGTTCATTCATTTTTATGCACTACGTGCCAAACTAACAGATAGAATGTGCCAGATTAGGTAATCTTATAAATCCATCCCTTCTTGCCAATTCATTGTGTTAACTAATAGATAGAATGTGCCAGATTAGGTAATAGGAAGCAGTAATGGGACTCACCTGCTGCTCCAGACTCTACACAAGTTCATGTTCCTATGGTTCATGAAATGGTCCATCAATAATGAATCAATCTGATTTGAGAAGGAGAATGTGAAATAAGAATAAAAATGATCAATTAAAATATAGTAAATTGAGTCAGGGGGCAATCTGATATGAGAAGTGAGAATGTCATTCATGCATCGGCAAAACCAAGCACTTGATCCCAGAAGCATTATAAAATTCATGCATGCTTTTTTGACTTTATTTTTATGTTCGATTGGAAAAACTAGTTGGCCCATACTGTATACTTTGTAAAGCAGAAATGAGATACTCACTTGAAAACAATGGACAACAATTCTTTAGCTTGCAACAACGGGCAAAAACAGAAATCAAATGCTAAACTACAATTTTGTTATTTCCTTCTTACAGTAGACCATATAATGTGGGTCTTCAAACACAATGGTCTACATGCTTTACTCCAGTTGGCAAGAACACAAAGATATTGCCAGGAAAAAGAAAGATGCAAATAGTATTCTACAGTAAACCTTCATGTTTGAGCAACATATAGATGAATTATATCCTAAAGAAGAAACAAATAGATGAATTATTTACAATGGATATAGTTGTATTTTATTCTTGCTAAACTAGAACAAGTTGATAATTTTTTACAATGCAACATACATTGGCCTTTTTGTTTTAGAACTACTGTAGAACTGGCTGACAAGATAACATTATGCAATTGGTGAGACAAGATCCCCAAATATGCATTGCATAGACAAGATCATTAGGAAAACATGGTGTTCCTCTGATCACATGCATAAGCACTATGCATAATTGTAGTTCCAAAGGCAAGTTTGGACCTAAAAAGACATTCTAGTCATGTGTTGAAACTTCAGTAAAACATGAGGTTAAACCAATGCCTACGTTTGGACCACTTCAATCTGGTTCTTTTCACAAAAAGTTCCATGCAATGTTCATGTACCCACCAATTAATTTAATCAAGTGGCATCAGAACCTAAGCATGAATTGGTGAGCAATGATGCTGCAGAGTTAATTATAGAAGTATAGAAACCATCTTATGTGCATATAAGCATTCTCTATTTAATATTGTCTATGATGGACACAGAATGCTCTTGGCAAAAAAAGGATGAGATTTGGACTAGTACTATTTTTCTGACTTTGGCTACAAAGAAACATAAATCAGCAACAAAAAAGACACATTAGGTATATGTTTATGAGTTCTGCAACAACATTTATACATGGTCCAACACTACAAATGTTGGGTATAGGATAGTTCTCTGCTTGATAGAATTATCTAACAACTTCGCCATTGAAATTTCATAGAATTGTAGTTTAGAGCTGGAAGAAGCCAAAGTTGAGCTTATAGAGGTAATATAAAGACAAAACCAACCCAAAGCTAAGCTAGTATTTAATTTGATATGTGTAACATCCTCGTTTTCGGCTTTCTGGAAAAGTCTAATTTAAATTAAGTAAATTCAAATTTTGGATTTTCCTTGGTGTTTAATTTAACCTGGCATCCTTATCCGTCCAAAATCGGAATTCAATTCCCCTCTGTTTGAAAAATCAAATTTCCAGATTCCTGTCAGTACCCGAAATCCCGCCCGAGTTCAAAAATGCTCCAAAAATCCTGGAACCTGTTGCATTAGGTCCAAATATTCTAAAAACATTTTGGGAATTTTTTCAAGATTTTTGGAAGCTCTCTGGTATTTTATCTCACGCGGTTTTTGTTTAATGCCCGTTATTCGCTCCAGAATATTCAAATCTCCAAATTTCATCCAAATTCGGCGAAACCAATTTTATTGGGTTTCAAATATTCCCTAATGGTTAGGAATTTTTCCGGAATTTTTAGTCCATTTTTGCTAATTTTCTCTCGCACTAAAACCTTCACTTAACCTCGGCCAATGGGATGCTGCCACCTAGCGCGCACTGTAGCTCCTTCTTCCCCATCGTGTTTTCTTCCAGGGAAAGAATAGAGGCTTTCCATTCAAGCCTTCATCCATTCAAATCACCATATCCTCCTCATTGAACCTTCAAATCCATCATGGCCGGATCCGTTGCGAAGAGGGAGACGAGGAGTTTCCATTCCCAGGGTTCATTAGCCCTTAATCTCGCCGAAAACGGTCGCATTAACCAAAAACCAAAAATTGCATTAATGGCCATAATTCGGCCGTTTCTTCACCAAATCGTGCACCACCACCTCTCAAATCTCCGTGTTGGAGTGGTCTTCCCGGTGGTAGCACTCTCCTCTTGCCTCTCTAAGTCGTTCGTCCGCTAGATCGAGAAAATCGACGAGGAAGCCACATTTTCGTGTTCTTCGTGTTCATCCTCATATCTTCCTCTCTGGTGAGCCAAATCCGATTCCGGTTGGTTCCTTGAGTGCGTATGAATGTATAGAGCTTAACTTCTCAATCAATTTTAGGTTTCATCAAGTGTGGTCGACGAATTTTGGGTTTTGGTCGCTTCGGTCAAACCGTCATTCTTCATCGATTTCATCTTCTCCGGTGAGTTTTGGGTCGATTCCTTGCTACCTTGAGTCCCTCGGGATGTTGTCTTGATGATTCATCTTTCAAATTGCATCGTCATTCATTCAATTGTTGCAAATTTCCGGAATTTTGGAAGTTTTGGGTTCTCTGTTTTGGGGCCATGCCGTGCGCATGCTCGCCGCCCATCGCCGGCCCTCCGGCTGGCAGTCGCCGCTCAGCGCCAACCCGGTGCCTTGCGCCGCCAATGAGGTCCCAGCTAGCGCCTTTGTGCGGCAGCCGCGCCGCCACAGACGCTTCATCTTTGCTGCGCCGCCTTGGCGCCCCAAGCCCCCCCATGGCTTCCTCTGTTTCCATGGCTAGAGCTTGGAGAAGAAGCCTTTGAGTATGACATGATGGTCCCACATGCAAGTGACTAAAGCAAATCAGAAAAAGAAGATTCCGAGGAATATTCCTCGTTTTTCTATTTTCCAGCATTTTCCAACTTCGGAGGCTCATAACTTTTCCGTCCGAACTCCGATTGACTCCGTTCAAATTCCTAAATTCATCTAAATTCAATATCTACCTGCCAGTATAAGTTTTGTAATTTTTGGATTTTATTTACTTTATTGTTATTTATTTGTTGTACCGTTTTGCGCGTAGCCGAGGATCCCGCCGACCCCGCCGCCGGACTTCAAGAGTTTGACCTCCTCGCTGCGACTGAAGGCAAGTCCCTTGACGCATTTTGATCCTATGTTTGCAAATGTGTTTACAATGCTTTATAAACATGCATCGCTATGTTTATCATCGTATGTCAAATATAGATGAGTAGTTAATCCCAATTGCGATCACCTCCTTGATTATTGTTATCCATGCTTAATTTTAACCCTAGGATCCTTTGCTATGTCATGTATATCTGATGTTGTGACTTTTGTTGGTTAGAACAGTAGATATGCTTAGTACCCGAATTGATGAAAATGACCCATGGGTGGGATTATACAAAAGTTGTGATTTAAAGTGTGATTTGGAAATTATTACAAAGTATTTGGTACTGTTTTTCTAAATTAAAAAGAAAAGGAAAAAGGATTTGGACTTGAGCGGATTGGAATGTCGGGTGGGTGCGGATTGAGCACTAGTTTCCATGGTGCAAGTACTGCCCCAAGTCAATTAAGGACCGACGCTTATGACTGTCCATTCTAAGCATAATCGTACTACCACATGTCTAACATGGTACGACCTGACTAAATAATTTGTAGAAACCTAACTTAGACTCGCCAGTTGGTGGAATGTGGGTGCCGGATAGAGGCAAGTTGTACTCCCCACACGGCGCAAGAGGGGGCTTTTGTACTGGGTAGATAGAACCCTAACAACGGTGAAACCTCAGCGGGTGAGTCGGGTTAGACGTATACATTATAAAGGCCTTGTCAGATATCCCTGCCGGCACACCTAAGGAAGTGTGTTAATTGTACATGGCACTAAGGGTATATCATGTCTTGTGGGTAAAGTTGTACACCTCTGCAGAGTTAAAACTATTCGAATAGCCGTGCCTACGGTCAAGGGCAAAGCAAAGAATGCTTTCATACTGGTAGACTTTGGTTTTGGTTTTGAAAATAAATGATGTTTTGGGATTCGGGAGTGGTTAGAACTCTCGGATGTTGAATTGGCGGATTGAGCCAACCAGGTAGTTGGAACCTGTTTTTTTTTTATGCCATGACGGACAGAGTCATGTGTGGATAATCTTGATCTTTTAAATTGTGGCGGATATAGCCTTTATACTAATGGTGGTGGATAGAACCTTCACTGAAATATTACATAATTCAATTGTTAAAAAGAATTGCTAAAATATGCTTTATGAAACTTATTAACCAGTAGGGTTTGATGAAACTTGGCTTTATGCAAAAGAACCATATTAAGCCTTCCTTGGAAAGCCCCACATGTGCATAATTTTCCAGACTTGCTGAGTACTTTTGTACTCACGTACTACATAAACTGTTGTTATCAGAGAACTACCAGGACGCCGCTGAAGATGGTGAGTTCTACGCCGAGGAGTTCGAGGAAGATCGCCAGGAGAACTAGTCGCGTGTCTTGTCGTCGCCTGTGGTGTTCTTTGGGTTTCGCTGTTTGTCATTTTTGTTTCCGCTGTCGTGAACTCTGGTCATGTGACCGAGTGTTGTAATAAGTAGCCATATGGCTAATACTTTATATTTATGTTACAATTTCGTTATGTTCGGCAATGATGTATCACTGTTGACTGTGTATACTAGCTACTGATCTGGGACTAGTACAGAAATACACAGGAGATTTCGGATAGCTGATCCGGGGTCTCACAATATGGTTACTGATAATATACAACATGATCGCTTTTGTAGGTACTAAGAGATACTGGTGATCAATCGGTTATTGATATCAAACAAATGGTGGGCACTGAACTGGAGTTGTGGAACTTCAGAGAGAACTGAAAAGCCTGTGTTGCGGAAGCTATATCACATATGATGGCAGACATAAAAAAATCCTAAGGTCTTCTTGTCTTGAACTATGAAATAATGTGGTATTGTCGTATCATATTTTGTCAGTGTATTGTCACATGACTGTATCATTAATATTTGCTCATCTTGAATGCAATAACTTAATAGTGACTTGCTTGCTAAGTACCTCCTTGCATCTCTGAGACAAATATTGATGGATTCTAAGGCAAAATCCAATTTTATCCCCAGTTCGTCCTGAGAGTTGGCATGTTCTGATTTATCTTTTCACGTCATCCTCTTAGCCTCGAATGAGAATACCATAGGTAATCTATTTTCACTCTAGTTTTGTGCAGCAATAGGATTGTTTTGATGGTTCTCTATTTCATGAAATATGGATCAATTGATTAAGTCATCGTATACCCGATGGTTTAACCAACTTTATATTTGATGGAATAGAGAACTATGAAAATAATCCTATTCCTGCACAATACCAGAGTGAAAATAGGCTACATATGGTATTCTCATTCGGAGTTGAGGATGGAGTGGATGGATAAATTAGAGGATGACAACTTTTAGGGCGAATTGTGGATGGATTGAAATTTGCTTTGGAATCCATCAACATCTACTCTCATAGGTGTTTAGAGGTATATATATATATCAGAGATGGTTCTAGTCTAGAACCGTCTCTGATTGTCTCTGATAGTATTCGTCTGTGTTAGTATACTATCACAGACGGTTCTAGGCTAGAATCGTCGACTCTGATGTTAATTTGTACTAACGGTTCGAAAACCGGCTGTGGTGTACCATTATTATTACTAACACATGTTTACAGACGGTTTACAAAACTATTTGTAATGAGGTTTTAGAACTGACTGTGATGAGCATTTGTGTAGTAGTAAAAATACAATCTATATTTCTTGACAGAGTGAGAATATCTATAGTATGTGCTTGGTAGTACTAAAAATATCAATTCGGATGAAACATCATGTATACATCATAGGTTTGATGCAATCCGGTGATGTGGTTTCAAAGGTCTACTACCTAGCTAGGTTTCACAGCGACCGCTGCGGCAGCATACATTTATAGCGTAGCGCGCAGCCGACTTTTTATTTGTACCCCTACTTCATTTTTACCGTCTGAACACGGCGCCTCGATCGATTGATACGTACGTATAGCTCTGTGAGTCAAAATACACGTAGTATACTGGCCACCATACTAGCGCTGACCTCTCTATATATGGCCGCGGGCATGTGTAAGTTTAGCCACATGCAAAAGCAAAGAGCTAGCTATACCTGCTCACTGCTACACATAGAACCTAGCTTGCTCTGTCTCTAGCCTACTACTCGAGTTGTGACCTCTCTCTCTGTCGAGGGATGGAGGACAGGAAGGAGACGGGCACCAAGTACCGCGGCGTGAGGAAGCGGCCGTGGGGCAAGTTCGCCGCCGAGATCCGCGACCCGGAGCGCGGCGGCGATCGCGTCTGGCTCGGTACGTTCGACACGGCCGAGGAGGCCGCGCGGGCCTACGACCGCGCGGCATTCGCACAGAGGGGCGCCACCGCCGTGCTCAACTTCCCCGGCGAGGCCGGCAGGGGCCCCGGCTCGTCGTCGTCCGCGCCGGGCGGCTCGGCCGGCAGGGGCAGGGGCCACGGGGACACCGAGAAGATCGAGCTCGAGTACCTTGACGACAAGCTCCTCGACGAGCTTCTCGCCGACGACAAGAACAGTGGTAAATGAGAGGCATGCGCGCATGCCTCGCTTGTTCTTGCATGCACGTATGCATGCAGGACCTACACAAATACATACGTACATGAACGGTGCACATGCATATCTAAGTACGTTATCTTAAAACAAATATATCAACAGCCATTATAAGAACATTACACTACATAACACTGTTCATGAATTTGCATCTATAAATGTATACATATAAAGGGGCACGACCCGATGATCATATTATACAATAAGGTGCTTTTGTTTGGTGCCCTAGAAACAAAAGCCACGTTGGACGCGCACAGTACGTACACGTGTGTGATGAACGTACAGCTATAGTACAAGAAATCGCAAGGCCACAGCAGTATATATACATATATATATACACGAGTGTTTGGTTGCAGCATCAGCATGTGCACGACAATGGAGCAAATATCTGAGTAGGTATAGGGTTGTGCAGATGGCCATTGTGTCTACCTTGAATGGAATCTGCGGATCACACCGTTGGTCCGCGCCAATGTAATGTTATCAATGTGGCAATGGCAAAACCAACATTTCGGGTAATGCTCTCTCAGAATTTTAGTACCATCAAGCATGCATGAATCTTAATATTTTGTTTGCTTAATCTCTTCGATTTTGTATGGTTCACTCATGCACAAAGCTAGCTAGTAGGGCATTAAGCTTTTTTTTATACTATACTTTGGTGGTGTTTGGTTGGATGTCCACTCTAGTATTCTCACGTGTGATCTTTTGGATGCTGCGGCTTTGATTGCTTGGTTGACATGCACGAATGAGAAGCTCATGCTAGTTGATGGAAAAGGGTGGGACTAACCAGGGTAAAAAAGTGTCCGTGAGTGTAAAGGAGAACTAATCGAATCTAATCACATGATTAATTAATTAAGCAAATGACGAGTACAAAAGTACATGGTGGATTAGATTAAGGTAGCTAGATCTCACAAGCATCAAAAATATATTCTTCTCAAACTGATAATCACCTCATATATTGAATCTTTGTGTTCTTTGAGTTTAAGAAAAATCACCTATCTAAAGCTTCAATTAAATATTAATCTTTTCCTCTCCCACTTCATACATCCAACATCTATTTCCATCATCTAGCCATACAAGTACAAATAATGCCACCTTGACTTACCGATATGACATCATCTAACAAACAAATTAAGTAACCAACAGTATTATTGATCATCATGCGCCAACAATTAATTCTAGCTCTTCTCGTAAAGCCATCTCTACCGCCAAACATATGAGCTTCTCGATCGAGTTGGCTAACTAGACCTATATACGTTTGGTAGAACATGTGCCATCTTCACAGTTGACCCATGTATGGACACAATATCGAAAGCATATGATATTACAACAGTACCTCCGATCTAAATGTCACTTTTTATATAAGAATATTTCTCACAGTTGACTTTTACGATATCTAAAATATAACTTTCACCACCAATTTTTATTGTAATAAAGTAGAATTACTCAAGTGTACAACATATGAAAGTAACTAGGTAGAGTCGCGCGCTAAGCCGCGCCGTGCGAAATTTGCTTCGAGTTTTTTTTTCCAAAAACCGTGAATATACGGAACTACGGGGTCCTTTTTACAAATAACCGGCAGAAGGGCCTAAATGTAAATTTGGTTTTTCCAGAGGACCCAGCCGACAAAATGAAAAAAAAATAGTGCAGGACCCTTTCGTGAATCTACAGAACTACAGGGTCCTTTTCGCAAAATAACAAGTGGAATGACTTAGATGTAATTTCAAAATTTCTAGAGGTCCTTTTCGCAAAAGTGCTGAGGTGGCGCTCTCTTTGGGCTCCAATTCTTCCCCCTTTAATATATAGTATATTTTGATAACAACCCTTTCGGGTTGGTGTTATTCTGACGTTCTCGATCGAGATCACATGACATGTAAATATATTAGTGATCAAAGAAAAAAAAGGTGCAATAATTTATTCTCTGTCCAGAAATAGTGTTATATATATATATATATATATATATTTACAATTAACAATATATATTAACAATAAAAGATAAAGTATTCATTTCTTTTCAACATTGTGTTCGATTTACATCGCCGTCTATCCTAGGCATCGAACGACGACGCGTGCTATCAGGCACTCTATGTAATTAACTAGCAGGAACTAATTCATATTTCCACTCCTGCTTGTTCTAGAGATCAACCAAGCCTCGACTTATCCGTGGTGCACTCCCACGCCCTCACCACGCATATGATATAACGCTTAGATGGGAGATGTTTTTGCACACCTCTATTTAAAAGTTACATAAATGTTATAATATAAATAAAAATAGATAGTAATTATTTACCTCTTCTTTTCTTAAAAATTTATATATAGCTTATACACTCACCTAAAATCAAAGTCCAATAGAGAGTGCAGTCTGCTGTTGGCTGCAGGTCGGACACTTTGACATCCGCGCTTGTCCATACCAGTCAAGGGATCAGGTCAACAGAGCCACATGCTTATAGGCGTTTGACTTGTCGTGTTTCAACGGCGGCGACAGTCAGTGGCCACGTAAGCAACCGCCGCTGCTGTCTGTGGCTCTGTGCTGGTCAGCCTCCAAAGTTGGGTCTTACCTCTTGCCGGACAGCTTGCTAGCTAGATGGGCGTCGTGAGAAAAGGAAATTTTCGTATTTGATATAATTTTGTTATCTGTATTCACAAAACGATACAAGCGTATTTACACTAAATTTGGTTTTTTTGTAAATCACCCTCCTCGGTCATATCGTATAATTAGTTTTTTTAAAATACGCAAAAGTATTTATTATTTTGTGAATACAGGTAAAAAATTGTATAAATACGAAAATTTCCGTGAGAAAATGAAATGAGTAGTGCTGATGCTTTTAGCACGTGCAATACTTTGCGCACACGTATTGGTTGTATGTATCCTACGATGGGTTAGATCGTACTTATCAATATTGGTATAGTACAGTTCGGTATGATTAGTATATATTATTTTAGTACTAAAATAAGTATAAAGTAATTTTATATATCGCACCGGTCTCAATACAGGTCAATATTAGTTATGCTGGTGGAATTGATAATATAATCTATTCCACTATATGTTATATTTGATAGTAATACCATATATATAGAGTAATATTATAAGTGAATTTTGGTGCATATATAATTAAACATGTATATACTTAAAATTTTATATATTATTATACTAAATCCAAAATAGTAAGTCGATATGGACCTGTACCGAAATGTACCATTTTCAGAATTAAATTGGTATAGCTTTCGTACGTTATTAACAAGTTTGGGTTTAGCTCCGTCGTGAGATCATCCCATGAATCTTGAGCAGAGGCAGGTTAAATTCAGATTTATAATCGGAAACTTCGTTCAGTGTCTCGTTTCTCGGACCAAACACGCCATATAAAGATGGTCAATACGTGTTGAGTAGAGAGGTTTCTGGTTTCTAACAATTGGTTCCCCACATGTAACCTACGTAATACTCTTGATCTGAGGTCAACTATGGTCGACATACAACCGCATAGTTTCTCGATGAGAAGTGAAAAAAAAAAGACAACCGAGAGAACTAGCCGGACTAGACCGGCAACGCCCCATTTCTCGTTCCCAGCAGGGAATCCTCTACGGTATTGTTAATAGAGAAAAATTTGTCCCTATCGGGGGAAGCAGGTATGGAGGCGTTCCACTACTTACTGTTCCTGTTACTCGTATGGGACCCTAGCATGTCTATGACAAGTGGGTCTATACTCTATGGCATATATAATATATGTTATTAATTTATTGTAGACAATTATGCTTGACATTATTTGTATAAATTAATCAATTCATGGCATTATTTGTACAAATTAATCAGTTCATAACTGCATCCTCGATTTATGAATCATCTATTTTTCCATTCTTTATTTTGTATGTACCAATCAAGTATGGCTCCCCACGGTGACCCGATACCCCGACGGGGACGAAAAATGGGGCGAAGTGGCCCTTGATGCCGGGGCCGGGGCCGGGGCTAGGGAACGGGAAATTTTCCTCCTCTCAGAGACGGGGACATTCCACCACTTCCCGCCGGGGAACGGCTTCCAATCTTTGAAAGCTCGGCCTTACCCTCTTGCGCATCGCATGCACAAAAACAGAGCTTTGGAAAGTTTGCTCGCTTGTTGATCGTCCCCTGGCCAGGCCCAAGTGTCTACCATTCGCCTCACCCGGTGTGCATCCCCCGCCCGCCGGCGCCATGCCGTGCGCGCTCTGGAACTCCTAGCTTATTGTGCCAGCCCACGTGTGTGCAGGAACTCAGCGCCATGTTGCCGCTTCGCTCTGCCACCTCTTTGCTAGCCGTGCCAACACCACGTTGTAACAACCATGCCGCACCAAGCCACGGAACTCACACCACGCTCTGATCGCTCTACCTCACCGCCTGTATGAAGTATTGCCGAGCCATCGCCTCGCCATGTCACCTTGTTTTCCTGCCACCTCTGCCCCTGGCACCTCGCATGCATGACAATCCCACTAAAAAATCCTGCTCCCCGCTGCCGTTATCCTTTCTTCCTTGGCTGCAGAATCTTGCCCACAGGCTGAGCATCGAACCACCTCCCTAGTGCCTATTTGAGGAGCACTATGGCCACCCTAGCCCCCACACGCCATCCTGCTCCTCCCTACCCTAGAACCGATGCCTTTGTGTCACCGTGAAGCTCCATTGCCACCGAGAGCTTCTAGAGCATGCTGAGCCCAATCCTTCCTCCTTGTGAGCCATTCCTCAATTTCTTCAATTCAAAGCTTCCTTGGGGTCATCTAATCATGTTCCTCACCTTGATTACAACTTGAGTCACCGAGAACACCACCGTTGTGACCTTCTTCTTTCTTGACGATGACCACCTTTGCCAAGACGCACTAGTGAGTTTCCACCATTGCCAACCCCTAAAATGAAACCCTTAGACCCCACTGATGCTTTCCTCTCATTTAAGTGAGGATCGTCACCCCTATGCTTCTTCCTCCGCTACTTGCCAAGCCCATCGCCACTAAGCTTAGCCGCTGGCCATCTCTGACTGCTGCCAATGGTTCCCTTGAACTCCCCTCTGCCTCCTCTTGCTAGCCCGACCACTCACGTGTCGGGACCCGAATCTGCAAATCCGGACCCTCTGTGTTTTCAGCACTAGTTCAGGATCACGCTAGTGCACACAGTCTCAACATCGGTATATATCACACTCATACTCAACGAAATAGTAAGTATACCTTAATTAATTAACCAGGCTGTTTGCTCGACCTTAAGGTCAAGTTACAAATAAACGCCTCGCAGGGCGAAGACTTATTAAAAGAGATAACAACAGCGAAAAAATAAGATAACTTCGTGGCACCATCCAGTATACCACAAGCAACTGACTGGGCTCGCTCCCTAGTTAGACGGCTCCTCATGATACTCCTCCTCCAAAGCTGGCGTCACCTCTTATTCAACTGATGTTGTATTGTGGCAAGGGTGAGTACTTGGTACTCAGCAAGTCATGCACAGAATGCAAACTAATATTCTACATGCATGGCTTAGTACAAGGAATGTCTTATGGTTCATTTGCAATAACAGCATGTAACAAGTAACATATGTAGATTCGAAAGCAGTAAAAACAAGTATAACATCAATAACTTTTCCAGGAGTTAAATAAACATCTTTCCCATTCCTAGTCCACATTTCCATCAACGTCATCATTAGACCCAACCAAACTTTTTAAGTCCAAGTTGTTTCCAGGAAAATCTAACCCTTGACTGTAATCCCCGAGCAATGTCCGATACCGCGGACACGGCTATTCGAATAGATTTTACACTATGCAGAGGTTATGCACTTTACCCACAAGATACAGCCAAACACTACAAAGGCGAGTGATCGTAACAAAGCCTTTCGGATACGGCTAACTACACAAGTTAACCTTTCTGGTTTTTGCCATACACCATCCCTTACCTTAACAAAGGCGAAGTATGGGACCGACATACCGTTGGACGGGTACCATGCCATAGCCTTGGTACGCTCCCCTTTCAAGCTACACAAAAGGTGTAGTTGACACCCGAGGTATCACATGCAAGTTATTAGTAACTTACTCAACTAGGTCCGTCCCATTACGGACATGTGGTTGCACGCTTGACTCAGATCAAAGGCTTGCAAGGTTAAGTCCTTAGGATGACCAGGGCAAGACTACCCGAAGAACCAAATCAACTTTCCCGATGCCACACCTGGCCCACCATCTCATTCTTACCACTTACCCCCGTCTAAATCTATTTAACAAACCCAGTTGTTTACCATGCACCACGTGCCATCAACAATCTCAACACATGATACTTCTCCAAAACAGGTTCAATATATCATTAAGTCAATATTAACATTTGATTGTCCAAAATCATGTTGGGTGCATGTAGCAGGTCTAAGCAATATCTACAACGGTCTAAATTCCTAATGTTGGCAATTCAATAATGTCCAACTAAATATCCTCAGCTAGGGTGACAAGATTTCATAGCTCATAATTGAATAATCAAGGTGTCATACTGCAAATTGGCATTTATCTAATTCCCAGAAATAATTTGAACAATTTCTAATTAAATTAGCATGCAGTAATTTGAATCAAATAAGAGAGGTGCTTCTATGCTCTTCCTTTTAAAAGTTGCACAACTATTAAAGCATGAATGAAGGGTAGATGGTGATTACTTACCCTTTCGTTTGCTTCAAGATTTGTGCAACTTGTACTAGAAGGAAGAGCATAGAAGCACCTCTCATCAAATAAATTTCAAAAATGGGGTCAATATGGTCAAAGCATAACTTGCCTTCAAAAAGTACTTGTTCTTGATCTTGAGCTGGCTCCTGGGTCAACACTTCACCTTCGAAGCCCTCGGGTACTTCAACGTCTACTCGTAACGCGTGTAAATAGCAATAAATAAATAAAATAGTACATAAACATTGTTCAAAAATTCAAGTAAAGTCCATAAACAGGAAGAGCGTAATTTTACAAATTTTTAGAAATTTGAATCGTTCAAATCGGAGTTAAAATGCAAAAGTTATAATGGTTTAAAGTTTAAAGAATCTATTAATTAAATATAAACAGAGAAAATTTCATAATCAAAAATAAATTAAAATTCATATTTAAGTAGATCTCAATTTTATAAAAATTTAAAAATTAGAATCGTTCAAATCGGAGTTAAAATACAAAAGTTATAAGCGTTTGAAGTTTGAAAATTCAAATAAATCAATTAAACGAATTAATTATTTTATCTTTATATTGAAAATTCCGATTATGACGTCAGCATGATGTCAGCACAGGATTTGATTTTCCACCGAATTATTTTTCTATTGAAAAATCGATTTATTGCGTCAGCTGGTCCATGGGCTCGGTCCACAGCTCGGCTTGGGTCCACCGTGGACCCGGTCCACGGGCACATGTCTCACTGACATGTGGGACCCCTCGGATGACGTCAGCGCTAACGTCATCACGCCTCGGCCACACGGTACTGACACATGGGCCCCACCGTGACGTCAGCATGACGTCACGGGTGACGTCATGGTGCGGTTTGGCCCGGTCGCTGACACGCGGGCCCAGCGTGTCAGCGACACGCACGCTTGCGCACGCGCACGGTGCAACGCGGCTCGGGCACACGTGGCTCAATCGCGGCCATTGATTTGAAAATCGACGGCGAGGATTGGATCTGGGTTTTACGCGTTTGGGTTGACGCGGTTAATCTGGGCCGTACGATCTAGATCTAACGACTGAGGCTAATCCTAGCACGGTGCGGTCCTGGGCTACGTGGCTCGATCCCGGCTGTTGGATCTAGATCCAACGGCTGAGATTAGATCTAAAACCGCAATGTGTAAATCGAACGGGGTGACGTGGACGAACCTGAGCCGCACGATCTTGATCGGACGGTGGAGAGAGCTCGCGGGTTCGCCGATGGCGTGCGGCGGAGCTAGGTCACCGGTGCTGAGGACGACGACACACCCGACGGCATGTCCGTGCGTCTCCGGCAAAGTGGGTGGTACCTCCAGGTGCGCCTCGTCCTTGCGGTTCCGGATCTGGGCTCGGTGACGGCGGAGGACGACGGACGGTGGCAGAAATAGCACGAAACCGCGGCGAAACGCACAACCAACTTCGGCGAGCGATTGCGACGCGACCACGGCGGCTTGACCTCGGTGAGTTAGGGCTACGGGTGCGCACGGAAGAGGGCTACACGGTGGCAGCGGCGGTTCATTAAATAGGGGCCTCGGCTTCCGTGAAAATCGCGGAGACCGAGGTCCACCCGGCCGCGGCGGCGGAATCCGAATCCCATTCGGATTGGGTGACGTGGCACAACGTGGGCCGTTGGATCGAGATCCAACGGTCGCGTGCGAGGGCTCGGTGCGCACGGCTCGGGCGACGTGGCTTGATCTGGACCGTTGGATCTTGATCCAACGGTCGGGAGGTTAGGGTTTGGCCAACTCGGTCTGGCTCGACCGTGGTTCGGGTCGGACTCGGACTCGAGTCCGACTCGGGTTCGGTCGCTTGAACAGTACAAACCGATTCGATTTTCCCAGCGATTAAATATTCAAAATAATTTCCAGAAATTCATTTAATTCAAGAAAAATAGCAAAATACTCAGAAAAATTCCAGAAAAATTCTAGAAAATATTTTAGAGCATTTGGGACTCAAATAAAATATTTCCAACAAAGATTTATTTGTAAATTTTAATTCTTTAATTATTTCAAAAAGGAATAAATTCAAATTAAATCCAAATAAATTCCAGAAAATCCCAAAAATTCACCAAAGTGCAAAATAACATTTAAATTCATGAAAAGCAAAAATTGGGGTGTTACATCACGCGGCATTAACCATAGCCGTTCGCTGCCGGTGAGTGTCGCTAAAGCCGTAGGCTGTTTTGAGTCGTTGATAAGTGGGCCTCGCTTGTCAGGCATGTATGCCCCTCTCTCTCACACACACAGCACTAACGTGTGGGCCCTAGGTATCAGAAATGTTATTAAGTTAAAGATAAATCTAATTAACTAGGTTTTAAGCTAATGAGTCACTAACATGTGGGCCAACTATGATTAATGAGTTATTTTTTATAACCTGAACCAGTATTTAAGTATTGAGTCACTGACATGTGGACCCCACATATTAGTCATTTTCAAAAATAATAAAGCCATGACAAATGTACCCCACCTATCAGCCTATGTAAAATAGGTTTTAAAACCTAAAAAATAATAAATAAGTTCAAAGGAGGATACGTCTTCTCTGTTGGAAGGTGTAATTGTTAATGTTCAAGACACAGGGTCTCTAGAACGAGCTTATGAATAAAAATGGTTGCAAGCCTCTAAGATCAAAAAATGTGTGAAAGGTGGGACAAAGAATTGCTTTTATTAGCCAAGCGGCTTGACAGAGTACAAGTATTATAGAGTTTTACTTGTTCGAGATAAATGTAAAAACATGTGAGAGAGATCTATATAGAGATCTAGATATATATCCAAATTGTAGAAATGGCCTCACTATTTATACAGAACGAAGAGATGGTAGTCATGCTTTAAAAGGTGTCTTCTAGCCAAAAAATGTCTCTTCACAGGAGGAACCTTTTTGGAGTAACTTCCAATAAGTTATTTTAATCTGTCAAGAAAATTGTCCACACGTTATTCTTGTGTAGAGGTAAATGCCTATCCTGACCAGTTTAATTTGGTTGGGTGGTTGAATCACTGGTCAGGGCAGACCAGCGTAAATTAATAAAGCACATGTTAGTGAACTTGTAACATCCCATTTTTAGTCGTACACCTATGGAAGTGTGTCAGACAGACAATACAAGATAATCATATCATGTGGGTAAAGTGTATAACCTCTGCAAAGTGAAAACCTATTTGAATAGCCATATCCACGGTATTGGACAATGCTTGGGAATTACAGTCAAAGATTATATTTTGTGAAATAAAACTTGGGAAGGGAGGCTATTATAGTATGATATTATGGTTGTTATGGAAGTGATGGAATTGGTTAAGCCGTGTGCAAGTTTACTTGAGAAATAATAGAGAAAGTTACTATTATTTATATTTATTTTACTGTCATTTCAACCTAATTATAGTATTCCTTTGCAAATGTTGCTTGATTGCAAAACAACTATGTCAGCCATTCATTTAGAATAAGCCTTGCAAATAGCATAATAGACTTGCTTTTTGTGCACAGATTATTGAGCTCTTTATGCACCCAACCTTGCCACCATGTAACACTATGAAATTTTGTTTTTTGATTTAATTATTTATTTGTCAAATTTTGAGAATTTTTTGGAGTTTTTAAATGCCTTTTCTTATTTTTGGATTTAAAGAAAGAATTTATTTGAGAAAAATAAAACTCAAATTTTGTTTAAAATAATATTTTAGTGTTCAAAATGTATCAAAAGATTTTTGGAAATTTTTGCAAAAAATTTTAGATTTATTTTCTATTTTTCTAAGTTTTAAAAATTTTGAATTAATTTAATTTGTAAGTCACTGAAAATTGAGTTTGGGGTCTTTGGGCCAAAACCCTAGCGGGCCCAACCTAATCTCCTGCATCAGGCTTGTCCCAAAAAGGCCCATAGCCACCTTCCTGCAAACCCTAGCTTCCGCCCATTGGATTCTAATCTAACGTCTGAGATCCATCCCTGTGGCCGCGTGTTGTCTTCTGTCGGATGCGTGATGCATGGGTGGTCAATATTGCGCGCACCACCTCACTGTATCCTAGCCAGAATCCGCCGTTGCCTCAATTTCCGCCGCAAAATCTGATCCCCTATTTAATGCGCTGCACACCCTCCGGGAATCCTCGTCTAGCACTACACATTTTGCCTCTCTCCTCAACGTCTAAGCCATCGTTGTTATGCCGTGATTGCTCATTGGAATAGGAGACATCACTACCGTCTTCATCCACTTGGATCTCGCTGTCCGACGCATCTCTGTGGAAGCCATGGTCGTCTTCGAGTAAGCCGTGAAGTGCTCATCCAAACCCACACGAAACCAAGTTAGATACATTGATGTATCGCCTTGGTCTTTGTCATCTTCTTGATCTCTGGTGAAGCACCACCGTCCCCTCCGTGATCCCCTAACCATTTGATCTGTCGTGGATCGATGGTTGCGCGCCATGTGGCACGCCCACGTAGTGGTCACGTGTCACCATTGATGTCAGGCACATCGTTTGAAGGGCCATGCACTGGGTCCACAATGGACCAGCACTGTTCTATGGATAAGGTCCATAGACCTGTGGTCCCACCTGCCAGTCTAATAGCGATTTTTAGATTTATTTTAATTCGGTTAAATAGTGTTGTTGGCGTCAGCATGACGTCGTATTTAGGAATTTCTTCAGAAAACTAATTTGACCAAAAACAAAATATAGGGTGACATCAGCAGTGACATCATTATTTAACTTTTTAAAAGAAAAATAATTCAATAATTAGGGTTTTCCTTTTATGTATTTTCTTTTATTTCAAATTTTTGAGAGCCCGTCCTCACTCATATGAGCTTCAAAATGAGGTGATTCTAGTTCCTAAAAATTTGTAAAATTGAGCTATTTTTGGAGTTCACTTGCTCTCTGTTATTGGCATTTATTTTCTATTTTCTCAATTTGCATATACGTTGAAGTTTCGGTTATGCCTTCCTTTGTTATCCTTGCATTAATACTGCATTCCGTGTATGACTTGTTGAGTACTTTTAGTGCTCACTTTTGCTTTGTTGTTGTTTTTAGAGTATATCTATGATGGTGAGGACCAGGATAACTAGGACTGATACCCAGTCGATTGCTAGTAGCAATTCTATTGGGTTTTATCCCAGTTTATTTTATTTTCATTTCCCTTACTTTTATTTAGCCTGCGAGCCATTCATATTGTAAAAGGCTATGATAGTTAATGAATGAAGGTTCGTTGGAAATGTTGGGTTATCAACTTTGTTCAATGTATGCACTAGCGTGATCTTGGTTACACAAAGGGTTCATAAGTGTTATTTCTGGGTCTAACAAAATGGTACCAGAGCATATCGACTGTAGGAGTGGCCTTAGTTAAAATGGTTTAACCTTAAGGATATATTTTGAAATAATAAAGTATTTCAAAAAAAATTCTGCTCTCATCTTGTTTTATCATGTCCTTGCCTCTAAATCCTTAATTTTTAAAAAATAAGTTGTATATATCTCTTTCCCTCTTTCAAATTATTATATGGTCAAAGATTGCCTCAGGCAAAGCAATGGATGGATAGGTGTCTCTTCAAAGTCTACTACAACTTTCATGTCGAAGGAATGGAGTTGAGAATTGTAACTCGAAGGATGTGAACGTCAAGACCATAAGAAACCCTAATAAAGGTCTAAGCCAAGCTATCCATTACCGTAGACGATGTTGTGAGCTGTTCTATTTTCTCTTTTATTGATTGCCACAATAATAAATTTGGTGTTCATTGCTTGTTCATTGTGTTATGAGATCTTTATTCCCCCTTGTTCTCAGTTTTCTTCTTTCCTATCTTTTTGGAACCTATCAAATAGTGAACAATGAGAATTCAGGAAGCGGTAGTGGCATCAACCTCAATAATGTCCATGAGAACATGAATGCATCAACTCCGCCACCTCCTCCAACTAATGGACCTAATTGGTAGCAGCTATTGGCTCAGAGTATCAATAACAATCTGGCTACTCAAGCAGCTACACCTCAACCCCATACTCATTAGCCGAATAGGTTATCAGAATTGATGAGAACACAGTTGCCGGTCTTCTCTAGTAGTGCAGAGCCTCTAGATGCAGACGATTAGCTTAGAAATATTAGAAAGAAGTTGGATATGACTCAATGTATTGATATGGAAAGAGTTATGCTTGCATCTCACTAGCTTAATGGACCAACTGCTGAATGGTGGGACAACTTTCGAGTACTCATCAGGATGATCATGCTATCACTTGGAATGAGTTTATGTAAGCTTTTTGTCGATCCCACATTCCATCGGGTGTGATTGCCTTAAGGAAGGAGTTCTATTCTTTACGTCAGGTAGGGCATACAGTTACGGAATACCCTATATAAGTTTAATCAGGTTGCCAGATATGCTCCTTAGGATATAGCAAGGATGAAGCCAAGCAGGAGCGTTTCATAGAAGGACTGAATGATGAGTTGGCAATTCAACTCATATCTCATGATTATGTTGACTTTCAGCAGTTAGTTAACAAAGATATTGTAATGACTCAGAGAGGAATGATGAGATTTGTGATGGATTTTCCTGTCATGGATAGGGTTGTCCCAGCTGGCTGTTTTCGGGTCTCGAGGGACTGTTTCTGGGCAATCAGTTGTTGGTGTTGGCCCTTGTAGGAGAAGGGTTCTTTTTTGTGTCCGAGGCACACCTCACCCGTTGCCCTTTTTCCCCAAACCCCAGCCGAACAACAGCCTCTTCCTCCTCTCTTTTTTCACTCGAGAGCTCCTCCTCCACTTCTGGCCTAAGTTTCTTGGCTCCCCCTCTTGTGGCGCCTCCTCCTCCTTAGCAAGCATCTCCTTCCTCCTCCTCCCATGGCGCTTCCTCCTCCCTGGGCAAGCCTCTCCCATGGTGCCTCCTCCCAGCCGCCCCCTTGGAGCTCCTCCTCCCTCCATGGCAGCAAGCTCCCCCTCCTCCATCTTCCTCCATGTGGTGAGTGAAGGTAAGGTTTTCTAGGGTTAGCGATGGATTGCATGTTGTCCTAAGGGGGGGGTTTCTTGTTTGGGTGTTCGAGTGTTTGGGATTTGGGGATTTTGGAGGGAAATGGTGGCTCTAGGGTTTGGGGAGAAGTTCTAAATTTTTGTGCTATGCAAATCCCGACTTTGGAGCTACGATTTGGGGCTTCTAGGGGCATTTCCTGAAGGGTTGGCTGTAGAGAAAGTTGTAAATCATTGTCTTATCTTTATTTAGAGACCGAGATCACTCATTTTCGTTTAGCTGTTTAGGAGTTGTGCTTGTTTTACTACCTGTTACCCTGAATCTGTTTGCTTTAGTAGCTGCTACATTAATTTGCTGTTTAAGGCTAGATGAAAGTCGAATTAGAATTTCTCAATACCTAGAGAAAATTAGAAAATTTTCTGTAGATACTGCAAATGTCTTCATTTGCTTAATTTAAAGTTGTGAGCAATTATTTATGCTCTGTTGGATGCGCTATCCAGAAGTAACATCATTGCTGAAAGTCCATAGTTTGGGCAGTCACTGAATTGATCTTCAGATCCCATTTTGAAGTCCTTTTGTGTAGTTCCAGAGAGGTTAGTTATTGCGAAAGTTGTAGAGATTTGTCTTACGTTTATTTAGAGCTCAAGAACATAATTTTTGGATCAATCGTTTAGGAGTTATGCTTGTTTTCGTGACTACTGTCCAAAGTTGTTGTTGATTGGCAGTAGCTTCAGATTTCTGTTGATTTGAGCTATTTAGAGGCATTTCTTGAGAGGTTGGTTGTAGAAGAAGTTGTAGATATCTGTCCTGTGATTATTTAGAGACCAAGAATGAGATTTTTGGTTAAGCCATTTAGGAGATATGATCTTTTTGTGCCTGCTATCCAGAACTGATTCCTGCTAGCAGTGGTCTCAAAATTTGTATTGTTTAGGATTATTTAGAGGCCGAATTAAATTATTTCTATAACTAGAGAAAGTTAGGAAATTTCCTGTAGGTTCCAAAAATATCTTCGTCTACTAAATATGAAGTTGTATGTTAGAAGTTATGCTAGTTTGATTGCGGCTATCCTGTGTGGCAGTTTGCTAAAAATCTGGGGGTAGCTAGGATAGAAGTTTTGGTTTGGGACGTACGGCAATGTCGCAATGTTGTGAGTGTATGGTATTGAGCTGTAATGAAATTTTTGTTTCAGATGGAGTAGCTTCGGGAGTAGCCTCATCCTCACGCCACTCCGCTCCTCACAGTTAGAGGCAAGTGTATCATGTAGATATAATGCTGAAAGGATTTATGGCATGTTTTGCTTTTTGATTTTGATTATGTTGATAATTATGGGTTTGATTAGGATGATGAAAATGCTTAGTGTATGGGTACATGAAAGTGCATCTAGGCCCCTAAATTGGTTTTGGTTGATTAATGACAAACGATTAAAAGGACTAATATCTTCAATGAGCTTGTGAACAGGTAAAAGATTAAATGTGAGATCTTCTACATGCGAAGGACACCCTCAAACGAATTCAAGCGAGTAAAACGGCTTTGTAATTTTATTTTTTCTATGCTTTGTGTCGTAGGAATGCCGTACTATTAAGAGGGATGCATCGTAGATGATCTAGGGTAGTCTCTATGCTCAGATGAATGTTACTTTAAATCTTATTGAGACCCTAAGTCATCGCGCATGCACCGGAATGTGTTTTTATCTAAGTTCAAGTCGGACATTCCGATATTACATCGGAAGTTCCGATGTGACCGGACATTCCGATGTGCATGCTTGCTTCAGTCCGATACGTTGTAAAGCTTTCTAGGGTGCTCTCTGTAAAGATCGGAAGTTCCGATATTTTACATCGGAAGTTCCGATGTGTTCAAACCGAAAAAAGGGAGCTCTCTGGAATTATCGGACATTCCGATATTGGTATCGGAAGTTCCGATGTATATATCGGACAGTCCGATATGGACTTAGAAGCATTTTGTCAAGGGCTTTTCTGGGAACATCGGAAGTTCCGATGTTGACATCGGAAGTTCCGATGCATCTTGTTTGACAGTTGGAGTGCGCTCGAGTTCTGATTATTTGTACATATCGGACATTCCGATGTTGATATCGGAAGTTCCGATATGCAGCTGAGTGGGTGTATAACGGCTAGTTTTTGCAAGAAACTATAAATACCCCACCCCTCTCTCATTTGAGGGTTACACACTCTATTTGGCAGAACTTTAGTGCACCTTGAGCCCTCTCTAGTCTACTTTTGAGCCCTCCTCTTTGATCTTAGGGATCATCCAAGGAGTGAGGACTAGAAGTGAGATTTGGAGCTAGAGTGAAAAGCAAGTGTCTTCCATCTTGAGCATTAGAGTGTTCCTCCAAGATCAATCAACGTGCATTTGTTACTCTTGGAGGTTGAAGGACTCCTAAACGGCTAGGCGTCGATCACGAGCTCCCAAGGATTGTGGGACGCCGTGAGAAGTTTGTAAAGGCCGGCTCCGCCTCCGAAAGGAAAGGAACCAATAGTGGAACCAAGCCTCAAGTGTGACCAAGGTTTGGGAGGAAAGGGTTGGAAAAGACCCGGCTCTTTGGAGCCTCCTCAACGGAGACGTAGGATTCCCTCAAGAATCCGAACTCCGGGATCAATTCCGTGTCTTCTTTTTCACTTTGCTTTAGCTTGTCTCCTTATTGTTTTGATCCAACCTTCTTATACTGTCTCTCAAGATTATTGCTTTCAGTTGTTAATTGTCCTGGTCAAAAGTCGATCGGACATTCCGAACTGGTATCGGAAGTTCCGATTACACCGGAAGTTCCGATCCAACACCGGAAGTTCCGATACTCTTTCCGCTGCGACAAATTTAGTTTAAATTTTAAACTGCCTATTCACCCCCCCTCTAGGCAACTTTCTCATCTTTTCAGTACAAGAGTATGTCGATGATGATGATGATGATGAGTTAAGCGCTAATCTTATGTATTATTTGAAAATGTTGGTATGTTTGTGCTCCATTCCTGTGAAGATGAGAATGGATAGTCAAGAGGAAACTCTCGAGAAGCAAGAAGAGTTGTTAATTTGTGAAAAGAAGAAAACTCTTGCTCTCGAGAAGATCCTCACTAAAGAAAAGGAGACTATTGAATTGTTAACCAAAAAGCTTGATTTGGCTAATAATTCAATTGAAATGCTTAAGGGTTCAAATGAGTCACTTCAAGAGAATGCCATAAGTCTGGAAAACAATCTCCAAGCTCTTGAAGTGCAAATTGAATCTCTTAACGATATTAACTCTCCAATTGTTGATTCAAAATTAGCATCTATTCCTTCCACTAGCAATGGTTGCTCTCGTTGCTACAATGTCGATGTTAATGCTTGCACTACTAACTCCCAATTCATGCAAGTATTAAAAAGCGAAAACGAGAGACTAAGTGCCTTGGTAAGGTACGGTTGCATGAAAACTTATCAATCCAAGGATGCCTTATATAAGACCATAAATGGTCGAGGAAACAAAAACAAAGAAGGGCTAGGATATGATAAGAATGAATGCAAAAGAAATGACCGTGTGGTGGTAAGAGGTAAGGAATGCATCCAGTTTGTCAAAGGAAATGACAAACAACCATTGACCACCACACATGTCATCAAGACCGGGCAAGAATCTAAGAAGCATCTTCAACATCATGCATCTCATTCTATTCACTTTGCTTCCTATATGTTGAAGAGAAATCACCGTGGTAAAGTGATTGCTCATTTTGTCGGTGCCCACAACTCTAGTGAAAAGAGTAAGAAGAAGGTGTGGGTACCAAAAGTTTTGATCACTAACATGCAAGGACCCAAAAGGATTTGGGTACCTAAAAACAAAGTCTAATGTGATCTTGTAGGATTATACCTCCGGGGGATCAAGTTGGGTGCTTGATAGTGGTTGCACAAACCACATGACCGGAGAAAAGAAAATGTTTTCATCTTTTGATGAAAAAGGGTCACAATATGAAAATATTGTGTTTGGTGACAATGGTAAAGGTGAGGTAATGGGATTAGGTAAAATTGCTATTTCTAATGATCATTCCATTTCAAATGTTCTATTAGTCAAATCTTTAAATTACAACTTGTTGTCCGTATCACAATTGTGTGAAATGGGCTACAATTGTCTATTTACTAATGTGGATGTGACCGTCTTTAGAAGAGACGATTCCTCAATTGCTTTTAAATGATATTTGAAGGGTAAGCTCTATTTGGTTGATTTCAATTCAAATAGCGCTAAACTTCAAACATGCTTGATGGCAAAGTCTAGCATGGGTTGGTTGTGGCATCGCCGGCTAGCCCATGTTGGCATGAGAAATCTTGACAAACTTCTAAAAGGGGATCACATCATTGGTCTAACCAATGTTGAGTTTGAGAAAAATAGAATTTGTAGCGCGTGTCAAGCCGGAAAGCAAGTTGGAGCGCGTCATCCCGCAAAGAACATCATGACGACGACAAAACCATTGGAGCTTCTACACATGGACCTCTTCGGACCCGTTGCTTATATAAGCATCGGAGGTAACAAGTATGGTTTAGTTATTGTTGATGATTTTTCTCGCTTCACGTGGGTATTCTTTTTGCAAGAGAAAAGTGAAACACAAGGGATAATCAAGAAGTTTGCAAGAAGAGCCCAAAATGAATTCGAGTTGAGGATCAAGAAGATTCGAAGCGATAATGGAAGTGAATTCAAGAATACTCAAGTCGAAGAATTCCTTGATGAAGAAGGGATCAAGCATGAGTTCTCCGCTCCATACTCCCTCAACAAAATGGAGTGGTAGAAAGGAAGAACCGGACTTTAATCGAGATGGCAAGGACAATGCTTGATGAATACAAGGTTTCGATCAATTTTGGGCGGAAAGCCGTCAACACCGCTTGTCATGCCATCAACCGATTATATCTCCACAAGATATTGAAGAAAGCGGCATACGAACTCCTCACGGTAACAAACCAAATATTTCATATTTTAGAGTTTTCGGTAGTAAATGTTTTATCCTTAACAAGAAGCCTAAGAACTCCAAATTTGCTCCAAAGATCGATGAAGGTTTCTTGCTAGGATATGGATCAAATGCCTACGCTTATCGTGTTTTCAACAAAACCTCGGGTTGTGTTGAAATTGCGAGAGACGTGACATTTGATGAATCTAACGGCTCTCAAGTAGAGCAAGTTGATTTAAATGTGCTAGAAAATGAGGAAGAGCCAAGCATTGCAATCAAGAAGATGGCAATAGGTGAAGTGAGACCGCAAGAAAAGGTGCATCAAGACAATTCATCTACACAAGTGGAGCCTCCCACTTCAAATCAAAATCAAGACATTCCTCAAGATAGTTCAAGCAAATTAATGGAGGATGATCAAATTGAAGATGATGAGCCAATTCAACAAACGTCTCAAATGCCGCATCCAAGAGTGCATCAAAGTGTCCAAAGAGATCACCCCGTCGATAACATTCTCGGTGATATCCAAAAGGGGGTAACTACACGCTCTAGAGTATCTAATTTTTGCGAATTTTACTCTTTCGTGTCTACTTTGGAACCTTTGAAGGTTGAAGATGCACTAAGAGATCCGGATTGGATAATGGCTATGCATGAAGAGCTTAACAACTTCGTTAGAAACAAAGTATGGTCACTAGTGGAAAGGCCTAATCAAAACGTGATTGGAACCAAATGGGTCTTCCGCAACAAACAAGACGAGAACGGAGTTGTCACAAGAAATAAAGCTAGGTTGGTAGCTCAAGGATTCACTCAAATTGAAGGTTTGGATTTTGGTGAGACTTATGCTCCAGTTGCTAGATTAGAATCAATTCGTATATTAGTTGCATTTGCTACTCACCATGATTTCAAGCTTTATCAAATGGACGTCAAGAGTGCTTTCCTAAATGGTCCAATCGCCGAATTAGTCTACGTTGAGCAACCGCCGGGAATGGAGGACCACAAGAACCCCACTCATGTCTACAAACTACATAAGGCGCTCTATGGGCTTAAGCAAGCACCTAGAGCATGGTATGAATGCCTTAAGGATTTTCTTATTAAAAAGGGTTTCGAAATTGGTAAAGTCGATCCTACTCTATTCACAAAATACGTTGATAATGACCTATTTGTATGCCAAATATATGTCGATGACATTATATTTGGGTCTACTAATAAAGACTTTTGTGAGGAATTTAGTAGGTTGATGACAAAGAGATTTGAGATGTCTATGATGGGTGAATTGAAATTCTTTCTCGGATTTCAAATCAAACAACTCAAGAAAGGTACATTTCTATGCCAAACAAAGTACATCAAAGATATGCTTAAGAAGTTTGACATGGAGAACGCCAAGCCAATCCATACACCCATGACGACAAACGGACATCTCGGTCTAAATGAAGAAGGTAACCCTGTGGATCAAAAGGTATATCGATCCATGATAGGTTCATTGCTTTATCTTTGTGCATCTAGGCCTGATATTATGCTTAGTGTTTGTATGTGTGCAAGATTTCAAGCCGCTCCGAGAGAGTGCCACCTAGTAGCCGTGAAAAGAATTCTTAGATATTTAGTTCACACACCTAGTTTAGGGCTTTGGTATCCTAAAGGATCAAAATTCGATTTGATTGGTTATTCGGATGTCGATTATGCGGGTTGCAAAGTGGATAGAAAAAGCACTTCGGGGACTTGTCAATTTCTAGGTAGATCACTAGTGTCTTGGTCCTCAAAGAAACAAAATTCAGTTGCTTTATCCACCGCGGAAGCCGAATACATTGCCGCAGGAAGTTGTTGTGCACAATTGTTATGGATGAGGCAAACCTTGAAGGATTTTGGTTTTTGTATGGAAAAGGTACCACTCTTATGTGACAATGAGAGTGCGATCAAAATAGCCAACAATCCCATTCAACACTCTCGGACCAAGCACATAGATATCCGACACCACTTCCTTAGAGATCACTCTCTTAAGGGAGATATAGATATTACCTATGTGAGAACCGAAAAACAATTGGCCGATATCTTTACCAAACCTTTAGATGAGAAGCGCTTTTGCGAGCTTAGAAGTGAGCTAAATGTCCTAGACTATCGGAATGTGTCTTGAAAGATTGCACTCATTGATTGCTGCTAACTAACTCAATTTCGAAATAAAATGATTGAAAAAGTTATTGAGTGAATTTCAAAAGTGTTTTAGTTGGATCTTAATCTCGGATCAATTCACTTGTAATCATAGTTTTGATTGCTTGGATGCTTACTGATGACAAGTGGAATGATCCTCCTTAAGTTCACATGACTCGGAGTTTTCAAACTTCACTCAATTCCTTGTTTCTTTCTCTGTTTGCTGGAAAAATCAACTCATCGGAACATCCGATCCAATCATCGGAATATCCGATGTCTGGCAGTTCTTCCACATCGGAACTTCCGATGTGATATCGGAACTTCCGATGTGACCTCCGCACTTAAAAAGTGCCCGTACCCTTTCACTTTCTTTTGTCCTTTTCCTCGTGTCTCTTTAGCCTCTCCTTCCCATTTTCATCTTTGTGCCGTTATCGGAGATTCCGACCTCTCGGAACCTCCGATCTTCGCTTGGGAAGGACTCCATCTTGAAGAGAATCCATCTCTCCGTGCGATTTCTCCGTGCTCTTCGCGAGGTAAACCCTAGGGCTCAATTCTTTCCTTTTGAATCTAGGGCATCCTTTTGAGAAATCGTTTTGGTGAACTTGGTCATCTATTCCTTTGGTTCAATTATGTCAAATTTCATCTTTTTCCATCGGTTGGTTTGGGAGAAAAGTTGTGTTGATCTAGATCCGTAGACATCGGACATTCCGATCGAGAATATCGGAACTTCCGACCTCATGTCGGAACTTCCGATGTGAAATCGGAACTTCCGATGTCAACAGAGTGAAAATCAATCCAATGCTGTTTCTCTCGTTAGCTTAATCGATTCCGTTCTTGTCCTTAGAACAATGGATCCCAGTCAAGGTGGATCTCAGCCCCCAGCAGACCCAGCAGTGGTGGGCTCCAAAAGGCCAAGGCAGACTCCAACAGGAACAAGAACCAAAAGGGCTGCGGGTAGAGGAAGAGGTGGAGGCAGTGGAGGACCAGGCATCCAGATTCGTGACCCTCCATCTGATCCTCCTGCTCAGACAGTGAACGTACCTCGAGGAGCGCCATTGCCTTCTAGGAAGGGCAAAGCTGTGGCAGGAGCTTCTCAACCTCAGCCAGTTCCAGACCCAGCAGTTCCAAGGCTCAGGCAGGCAGAGAGGAATCCTCGTCTCAAGAGGAAACCCATAAGCTACAAAGGAAAAGCCGCCAAAGTGCGCGAAGCCAGAGAGCAGAACCCCAGGGCAGAAGCACAGTTCTCGTCTGACTATCGCTTCTGGACTTTCTTTCAGCAGGATTTCTATGAGTCTATCATTCTGACCAGGAAGAATCCAGTCATTCTGATGCAGTGGGTTGATTGGGATTACATGGCTGCAACTGATGATGCCACTTTCACAGAGGTCATTGCAGCTTGTGAGAGAACTGGGACTAAGAGGATAATGAGCTTTCAGCATGATTGGAATATTGAAATCATTGCTCAGTTCTACTCCACTCTGTATATCTCCAGGGACAGAGTCTCCACCTTGCACTGGATGACAGAAGGAGTTTGGTATGAGATCTCTTACGTCAATTTTGCTCGATGTCTTGGATTCACCGAAGCAGACTGTCGCGACAAGGATCAAATTCACAATGAAGCCTCGCTCGGTGCCTCCAACCTGAACTTTCTTTATGATGAAGTTGCAGACTTTGAGGAAGGAAGCACAAAAGGCATGAAGCCTTTCTTTGCCTGTCTCAACAGGCTTTTCAGGAAGACGCTGGCTCCCAAAGAAGGTGATGCCTCTCACATTCTGTCTTATTCAAGGAATCTGCTGAGTAGGATGAGGGAGGGACAGCGTCCTTTTGATGTGTTTGATTTCATATGGAATGAGATCCGCTTGACAGCTCAGGAGCCGAAGAGAAGCTGTGGGTATGCTCCATTCATCATGCATATGATTGAGCACATCACTCATTAGCACTTTGAGTATGACGCCAAGCACGCTGGATTACAGATCAGGGCGATCAAGGCCCCAGCTCAGCCTGCTAGGCATGCTTCGACTAGAGGTGCTCTTAATATCATGTCTCCAAGTGATTAATTATGGACTATGATGGTGGAGCTACGTGTAGAAGTGTAGCTAGACCCCTTTTTCCCGCATGCCGATCTCAAAGTACCTAAAAACAACATAAAACACAAGCGTGAGTTCGAAAACTCAGCAAGCATATTGTAATGGACAACAAGATCATTTACAAGACAATAATACCTTACATCACATATAACATCTCATACTTGAGCACATAACAACATCATCATCATTAAATATGTATTGCAATGCAATGCAATGCAATGTTATGCTCATATCTCCTTGGAAACTCATACCGGTATGGTTGAGTACACACCCGTCGGTGTGCACCCTCTCCCCCCTTCCATCCCGAAGATGGAGGGTGCCTACTCCTCGCTTCCATTCACCACGTGAATGGAATCACGATGTAGGTCTTACTCAATGGCGTTCCGGACTAGTCATAATTTTCTCACCGGCCTTTCCCGGATTAGTTAATGACTTTCTCACCGCCCTCGCCCCATCTCATGTCATGCATGCAACTATGCCAATTATCATATTTCACATGTACATAAACATATGGCATCTCATCATGACAAATATTACACATGGCATCGAATCATGATAAGTATAGACACATAGCATCATATCATGATAATCATACTCAATATATCATTGGAAAACAGCAAGCAAGGCAAGTGATCATAGCAAGTATTCAATCTTTCATCCAATATCAACAAGCAACCTACAATCCGCTATACATTACAACACACTTGCCTCAACCGCGGGCGACGGATTTGTGGGAAGTCGAGGGCACTCCCGATGTCACACCACCTACACATAGGCATCACACACTCACAATCATGCCCACAAAACAGTACGCAAAACCCCATCTAACCCGACATTGCCCACTACTCGCAAAACCTAAAAACAGAGGTTCTGTCCCGACGGGACAGCAGCCTTGCAAAAAGCACAACTTGAGTTCTGGGACTCCGAATCAATTAAACGAGTACATCCTCGCGTAGCTTAGGAAATTTCCCAACTTTCTCTAGGTATAGGGAAAGACTGATTCGGACTCTAATGTCGTCTAATCTACAGATTACCGTGATCTGTTCCAATTACGTCACAGATTTTAACACGCTCGGTAAAACAGCCATAACTTTTAAACGGATGGGCGGAATTTAACTTTCTTTATATACACGGAAATATAATTAAATTATCTACAACTTCTTCAACATCCGCATTTACAAGATTCGGATTCTAAATTGGCGAAAACGCGAACCCTAGCTCGACTGCTCAATCTGCCCGAAAACAGAAACGTGGCAACATCTAGATCTAACCCAAATTACTCAAATCCAGCGCCTCCAATTGATCAAAAACTTGATAAACTCCTAATAATAGTACCTAGCTCATCCCGAGGATCCCCATGATCATACCTTTGCCCGGCCTTACGAAAAGTCCAATCGATCTCCTCGCTCCTCGCTCCTCGCACCTCGCTCCTCGCTCCTCGCTCCTCGGATGGATCCATGAGGATGCAGGGGTGGGGAGGTCACCCTAGGGCAGCAAGGGGGGTGGAGGAGAGGTGGTGTGCAATGAGGAGCAATGGGGGCGCCATGGGGGCAAGAGATGGGGCGGCTAGGAGGTGGAGGGAGGAGGAAGGGTGGCGGCTAGGGTTAGGGGCGCATGGGGCAGGGGTGGACGTCCCAAGGGCTGGTGGGGAGCCCTTTTACCAGCCCCCACACCCAAACCTAGTCCGTTACGGAGACCTACTCCATCCCACCAAAGCCCACCAAGGCCCAAACTCCCCCGGGAAGGCCCAAAACCCCGGAAACGGCCCAGAAAAGCTATTAACCTCCATATCCTATAGTTTTAACCTTAATTACACATATCATAATGTTATTAACCTTATCATGCACGTTAAATAAGGTTACGACACTCCGTGGTGTCACAACGCTTCAAAAGGCCCAAAAACGCGAGTAAACCTCAAGCCGTAAGATTTTCTTCTCTAATTTCGCAATTTGTAATGTCACACCAAAACGTAGTGTCACAACTACGAGGTAGGTCTTTCGTGTTCACTACGTGTGAACACAGAGGCCCGCATCAGCATGGGACGCCTCTTCCATTATGAATGCACATATGACATAAACATGTAAAGATTGGCATAAACATTTAATACAACGCAATCATGATCAATATGAAATCATGTTCATCATGTCATAGGCAAACATCAATCATGGCATCATATCATAAAGCAATTTGCATCTAATCAAATCTAGCAACATTCAACACGCTACCCATTCCAATACACTTGCCTTAACCGCGGGCGACGGGTTAGCGAGAGGATGAGGGCACTCCCGGGGTCACACCACCTTTGCCCGACGAACGACGAACGCCAAAGCTTCTTCCCCTGGTTCCCCCGATCTCCTTCCTCGCGCCGGAATAGCCGGATCTCCACGTCGCGGAGCTTTCCGATGGAGAGAACAGCGGGTTGGCGGGTTGAGGAGCTCTCCAAGGCCAGCAAGGAGGGTGGAGAGGAGAGGGAAGGAGTGGTGGCGCAAGGGGGAGGGGAGGAGAGGGCGCACGGCATGGGGGAAGGGAGGGGGCGGCGGCTAGGTGGGAGGGAGGGAGAGGGGTGGCTAGGGCATGGGTGGGGACGCACAAGGGGCAGGGTGGAGGGCGCCCAAGGCCTAAAAGTTGGCCTCCCCCTCCCACATGGGCCCAAAATCCATCCCACTAAAGCCCACGACTCATCCCCTTGGGCCCAAACTTCCCCGGAGAGGCCCAAACTCCCGAAATCGGCCCGGAAACGCGATTAAACATCATAACGTAAAGTTTTAATCTCCGATTTCACATTTTATAACGTCACACCATTCCATAGTGTCACATTTGGTTATGTGGTGATTTACACTAGGTGGTTATCGCTTTGTATTCTCCACTCACTAATATGATATTATGATTGTTATGTGTTGTATGCGTTATTCCATGTTATTTTTGCTTAAATGGTTATGTCGTCTGGGTGGATCGTGAGTTTGTTATAAGTTATGATGTTCTTATTGATTATTATCTCATTTGTTTGCTAAGTGGATGTCCGATTAGTAGGGGAGGTCTTGCCAAAAAAATTTAAGAAATTAGGAAGGTTTGGTTATTTGCTTTTGTTTTGGTGACACTCTGGGCACGTTTGGTGTTGGGGTGTTACAACTATCCGTTAGGAAGGAAAGCAACAAGAGATGGAGAGCCGCAAGAGAGGAATGTTTGCTCAAAAGTTTAATCTTGGAGATTTTTCTAAAGCTCGGATGAACCCAACTCAACCAGTCAAGCTTGAACCGATAGCAATAATAAACGATCCATCTATGATGGACTACCTTGATGACACAAAAATCTCTAGCACACCAACATAGAAGATTGCAACTCCTACCATCGGAATCACATGCTTTAAATGTCAGGAAGTTGGACACTTTGGCCATAAGGCTGAACCCAAGGATGACCTGGAAAACCAAGCCTCTACGAGCCCTGAACAGTGCAGCCTACATTCGATTTGGGCCTTTATATTGGATCGATTCCCAACCATAGCCTGAACTCTCCTTCGCACATAGCACACGCGAGAACGGCCTCTACATATAGGGATGAACCCCTCCGGCCTCTTTGATAGAGGCGCACATAGCACGCCCCCTTGAGATGGCTACAGGCCTGGATAGACCCCTAAATATCCAAAGAGGCCGTTTTCCAGGCCATCCTTGGAGAGAGCCTAATTGCCCTAAGAAGCAGCATAATGCAGGGTCAGTCCTGAACAACTCTGGAACTTCCAATGTCAATGGCAACAATGCAACAAGAAGGCCACATAACTTTGAAAAAGACCGTCTAAACAATGTCACAACTTAGGCTGCCCAAGACATACAATAGGGTACATCTGAGAATTATGTTGAAGGATATGTAAACTCGCTTCTCTTTGCAAGAGGACTAAGTGGGCTATAAAAACCCATGGAGTGGTGCTCATAGAGAATCCAAGCAACTAATAACCCACAAACTAACTCATCCAAAGTAAGAGGCGTACACTACACCATGACACAATATTACCGTCAGATGTTTGTCGGAAATAATCAGTGATCACCAACAAACTATCTGTCGGTAAATTTAAGCAACAGATCATCTATCGGTAATACATCTGTTAGAGTCGGAGTGTCTGTCGGCAATTATATATGTACTAAAGACTAATTGTGGGTCGGTAAATCTCATGTTATGGGTCAAATTGTCTGTCGGCAAACACGTTACGACTGATTATCTGTCGGCTAATATTTAGGCGGGAGAAGAAATGCAATGCGCGGCAACATACAGTAGGGTTTATTTCAGCCGCAAGACTCGAGGTCTTTCCCCAAAATCCCCGCACCCCCACGCTTGCCTTCGATCCCACCCCACACCCCCACGGGCGCCTCCCCCCCGCCGTCGCCCCCACGCGCGCCTTCCCCTTCGTCGCCGCTGCGCCAACGCCATCGCCTCTCGGCCCCGACCCCACGCCATTGCCTCTCGCCCCCGCCGCCGCCGCCACGCTCGCCTTCCCCCACCCCCCACCGGCGGCGCAGCCACGTCATTGCCTCCCACCCCCGCCTCCACCCCCACGCACGCCTTCCCCCTGCCGCCGCCCCCACGCTGTTGCCTCCTGCCGCCACCGTCACCCCCACACGCGGCTTCCCGCCCCCGCCGCCGCCTCCACGGGCGGCCACCCCCCTGGCTGCAGTGCCTCGAAGCGTCCTCCCCGACGTGCTTGACATGCTCCTCCAGCTCTCCCTCCGCCGCGACTACCCAGCCGACATAGGTCTCCAACCCTAGATATTCCCCAAAATCCTCAATCCATTCAGTGGCCATTCCAGCATTTCCCGTGGTTGTCGTCCGTTGGAGTCAGGCTGTCTGCGGCTTGGTGCGTTGCCTCCGACAAACGAAGCCCTCCGACGCCTCCTCCAACAATGCTGCCTGGAGCCTACTACGCTGGCTCCTGAACCCCCTCTGGCCGGGCTGATGGCCGAAAGAGGTATCAAAAGTCAACTGTTATTTTCAGATGCCCATGTTTAGCATTTCAGATCCTAATCACTACTAGATCCTCTGACAATTTTAGCTAACTAGCCAAGTAGATGTTCAAACAATAACAGAATCTGGGTTTTGAGTGTGCTATGAAACATTTTGTTCATGAGACTGCTTTACACGATCAACTTGTTCAATGAGATTTTCTTTAGGGAAAAAATTGCATATCACCTTGATAGTTGTTTGATCATGTTATGGTTTTTGGTATGAAATGCTGCGCTGAGGAATCACGAGACATGATATTTGCAAGATATGGGTATGGTTGGACCCAACTACACTAAGAAATAGTCGTAGTGTTATATATGGAAGCCATCTCTTTCGTGTGGAAATATATACCTTTTGCAGCTATCTGGCTGGTCCCTTCTAATTCTCTCAAGCTTATTAAAAACTCATGTGTATGGTGTAACTTTTTTCAATCATATATTACATCCACCTTATTAATTAGTGCAATTATCCAAACAAACAATGAGGATGGTCTTATCTTCATCGAGAGGTGTTTCTATGCACTTTTTTAAAAAAAGTTGTATAAATATTAAAGCATAGATGATTGGTAGATATTGATTACTTACCATTTTGCTTGCTTCAAGATTTATACAATTTAATTGAGAGAGTGTATAAAGGCGCTACTCATCTCCATACCATTCTGTGCTAAAAGGTGCTTCTATGACTCTGTGATCTAGAAATAGCAATCCTCGTAAAATTCCATTTCATAGCAATGGACATTTATGCCATCTAATCATTTACTACAAGATTGTATCATGCTGTAATTTTGCAGATAACAGTAAACATTGAAGGCGTAAACTGTTTGGTAAAGCTCCCTTTTAGTGTTTAGTCTTCATCTGCTATGCATTATCTTGTTTTTTTGTTAAACTGCTCCCAAGTATCAACTGTTTTTTGTTAAACTACTCCCAATTCTCAATTGTTCTTTTGGATGTGTAACTGGGAGCATCTCCTCACTCATAATAATACCTATTGGGATACAAGGCAAGCTTGTGCTATGTGTGTAGATTGTTTTGTGACCTTCTAGGCAGCTAGCTCACTGAACTTTACATGTGCATGAGTAGATACTATTGTATCTCCTATTAGAATTTCAAACCATTTCAATGTTGACTTAGGCGATTGAATGATGTTATTATTAATTTATTGTTTGATAAGGTACACTCTTCATACCAGACGGTCATTGAGGTCAAGCTAGGCAGTTGCAGTCCCTTGTAGCAAGAGTTCTCTGACCAAATGTGTAAGTGACTCTCTTTCATTATTGTCCTTTGTTGATTATTTATTCATCATTGGAGGTCTACAGAAGCACAAGTAAGCATATGACTATTGTAGATGTATGCCTCAATGATTTTATGTAAAAAATTTCATTGGATCATATGGTTAAGTTCATTTTAGCAAAACATGAAAAAAAATGTGCTGTTATGACTTTAGTCTGAGATATCTCTGTCCAAACGTTCTAAAATGACTGTACAGTACGCACTACATGAGATATATATTTAGAGTTTCTTAATCATTCATTGCTTGTGTATGCTACAAGAATGTACTAACAATTTGTAGCGGTGTCGATAGCCATCTGGATGTCTTCCGGCCCTCAAATATCCATATGACCTAAACTGAACGGACATCATTTCTTGAGCATGTTTGTGGGCACGTGTTGCCAACATTTGGACATGTGGAGATAAAAATCTGAATGCATGAACTTGACTCAGGTTTCACCTTTTGTTGGTCCCTAGTCCCAAGATATGAAACGTGCGTGCACTTCTTTTTCATGCTATGCTATCCAACATTTGTATGACAAGCTTTCTGATCTAAGAGATGTGCTGTAATTTATGAACTTATAATGTTTGAGGACCACAAAAGTGTGTGTGTGTGTGTATATATATAATATATATATAGCAGTATAAGATTTCATTTTACCGTCAACTAGGTAGTTGTTTTTGAAATCGTACCCTGCACATGCTATACCCTGACTGCGTAAGTTTTTTTCCTCGAGAACACTGGTTGTCTCAATGTTTTGTTTCTCTTGTGAAGAATCATCCGCGTCATGTTTGATTTCCAATCCTAATTTTTATTGATCTTGATTAGATAATATATTAATGGAAGTTCACTTCTGCATGTTTTTCTTGATATATTAATGGAAGTTCACTTCTGCATGTTTTGGCTAATATGAATGTATGAATTCAATTTACAATGTTGACAACCAACATTGGATCTCGATCGATCAAAGTAAGGAAACATATGTATATCTCTGTATGAATACTGATCATAGGTTGCAGAAAGATTATTTTAGGATAGTTTGATATACCAGCCAACATTGGATCTCGATCGATCAATGTTTTGTTATGTGATCTACATGCATAATTTTGGACTATGTAACGACCGTATTTTAATATTATGCCTTTTTTTTGCTTTGTTTTTGGATAATTGTTTAATGAACTGCTCTCTTTTTTTCCTCGTGTACCTAATGGGACACAAGGCAAGCTTGTGCTATGTGTAGATTTGTTTTGTGACCTTCTAGGCAGCTAGCTCACTGAACTTTACATGTGCATGAGTAGATACTATTGTATTTCTGATTAGAAGTTCAAACCATTTCAATGATGACTTGGACGATTGAATGATGTTACTATTAATTTATTGTTTGATAAGGTACACTCTTAATACCAGAGGGTTATTGAGGCCAAGCTAAGAGTTACACTCCCTTGTAGCAAGAGTTCTCTGACCAAATTTGTAAGTTACTCTCTCATTATTGTCCTTTGTTAATTATTTTTACGATCTTATATACTTGATTTGGTATATGTCTCATTTGGGCGTGAAAGGACATTAGGGATGTATTAGGACTGTCTGACATAATTTAATCGTGTTGTTTGATTTTGGTTTTATTTGGTTGATTCTTTACAGCTTTATATGTCTACACTTATACCTTGTACTCTGAAATTACATAGCTTGCTGGCATAGCTAGTAAAAATCCTACATGGATATCAGGTGGATGGATGAGCCTAGGTACAACACAATTCTTTTATATAGTTATCAGGTGTTAGTAGTAGTCAACATTTAAACTAACTTGATGCATATATACTACATGTAGGCACACAAAGGTCTATGTTGAAGGGGTAAACAGATTCCTAACTTCTGCATTTAGAAATTCAGTGAAAGGAAACAAAATATTGTGCCCTTGTATAAATTGTGTGAATGCCATTTGGAGAGGAGAAAGCGAAGTGCGTGAGCACTTGATATGTGAGGGATTTTTGGAAGAGTACAAAAAACAGATGTTTCTTGGAGAAGCCAGCTCCTTTTTTGTTGATAGTCATGACCATGATCGAGTCGAGTTTGGGGAGAAGTCGGACGAAGAAGATGACATTTCTGATTTGTTACGTGACTTAGCTTGTGGTTTAGATGATGGAGGGGATTTCGAGGATGAAGGTGGTTTAGAGCAGCCCCACGAAGATTTAGAGCCTCTCCAACAGTTGGCAAATGACTATGGTCAAGAGTTATATCCAGGGTGTAAGAAATTCTCAAAGTTGCGTTTCCTGGTTAGACTACTACATGCTAAATTGCTTGGTGGATGGTCTGATAAAAGCTTTGACAGATTACTAAATCTTCTCAAAGATGCTTTTCCCGAAGGGTCAGCACTACCTAAAAACTACAATGAATCTAAGAAAATGGTGAAATGCCTAGGGCTTGGGTATGTAAGTATTCATGCATGTAAAAATGATTGCACTCTATTTTGGAAGGACCATGCTGATTCTAATTGCTGTCCTACATGTGAAACCTCACGTTGGAAATCAGAAAAGCAAAGTTTAGATGGGAAACGCGTACACAAGGTTCCTAATAAAGTTCTTCGCTATTTTCCAATAAAGAAAAGGCTTCAGAGGTTGTTTGTGTCCTCTAGAACTGCAACTCACACAAGATGGCATGATGAAGAGCGCACTAAAGATGGTTTGCTTAGGCATCCGGCAGATTCTCCTCTTTGGAAGGATTTTGACCATAAGCATCCGGAGTTTGCTTCAGATAGCCGCAATATTAGACTTGCTCTAGCTACTGATGGTTTTAATCCATTTAGGTCCATGAATGTTGGTTTCTGATGTTGGCACATTATTTTAATTCCTTATAACTTTCCACCTTGGATGTGTATGAAGCAACCAAATTTTATCCTCTCATTGTTGATTCCTGGTCCAAAAGCTCCTGGTAGTGATATGGATGTTTATTTTGAGCCTTTGGTTGATGATCTGATAGATATGTTTGTTAATGGTGTTAGAACATTTGATGCATCGAAGGGTGAGTACTTCCAATTGCGTGCTGCCATATTATGCACAATTACTGATTACCCTGGTCTAGGCTATGTGTCTGGTTGCACTACCTCCGGTGCAGTAGCATGCCTTGAATGCCACTCATATACATGTTCTCTTCGACTGAAAAATGGCTCCAAGTCTTGCTATATGGGACACCGTAGGTTCTTACATGCAAACCACAGGTTTAGGTTTGATGCTCACTCATTTGATGGCAAAACTGAGCTTAGACCAGCACCTGCTCCACTTTCTGGGGAGGAGATTTTGATGCAGACAGAAAATATTCATACGATTTTTGGGAAGGATCCATCTGGGAAGAAACAAAAAAAAAGGCAAAAGCACAAGGAGGGTGAGCCATTGATCATTTGGAAAAGGAGGTCTATTCTGTTCAAGTTACCGTATTGGAAAGACTTACTGTTGCGACATAATTTAGATGTCATGCACATAGAGAAGAATGTCTGTGATAATATAATTAATACGCTTTTGGGAATTGATGGGAAATCTAAGGATAATTTGAATTCTCGTTTGGACCTTCAGTCTCTAGATATTAGAAGGGATCTTCATCCTATTGAGGTAGAAGATAGATTTTATTTACCCCCAGCACCTTACTCAATGAGTTCTCTTGAGAAGAAGTTATTTTGTGAAGTATTAAAAGGAGTTAAGTTTCCTGACGGTTATGCATCTGACATACGTCGTAATGTCCTTGTTAACGAGAAAAAGATAATAGGGCTAAAGAGCCATGACAACCATGTTCTTCTACAACATTTACTACCACTTGCTGTTAGAAGAATATTGCCAGAAAAAGTCAGTGCTGCATTGATTCGCGTAAGCAATTTTTTCAAGAAAATGTACTCCCCCGTTATTCGCATAAGTGATATGCAAAAATTAGGAGCTGAAATAGCTGAGACCTTATCCATTCTCGAGACTATATTCCTCCCATCTTTTTTTGATCTTATGGTACACTTGATGGTTCATCTTCCTGCCCAAGCAAGAACTTGGTCCAAAGACATTTTCGAAACATGTACCCTGTTGAGAGGTAATTTTCTAAAAGCTTTTTGTACCAACAAAACTATGTATTATCCCAAAAAAATCTAAAAATACCGTATGATTATGTATGCATAGGTATTTGATGAGGTGCAAGGGTTATGTGCGCACTAGAAGTCACCCCGAGGGATCGATCGCGGAGAGCTATTTGTTTGATGAGAGTCTTACATTTTGTTCTCGCTATTTACAAGGTGAGACTCGGTTTAATCGACAAGTTAGAGATGATGACGGTGGGCATATGGAAGTCAACAATAGAACTCCTTTCTTCCACATTATTGGCCAAGGATTGGCTGGCAAATGCAATGTGACATTAGACCACAAAACTTGGCTTCAAGCACATAAATATGTCTTGTTCAACTACGACAAGATAGAACCTTATTTGAAGTAAGATATCCAAATTATTTTAGTGCCATATGATTCCTATCCTTAATTGCTGAAGGGGTCATTTTAACTTTTACAGCAAGCATTGTGACTATCTTTCCTCAATTGGTCTTCGGAATAAACGAGAAATCAACCGTGCACATTATGAGACCTTTCATGAGTGGTTTAGGTTACATGTAAGTACACACGACCCCGACAACATGAGATCTGACATAGAATTCCATTTCCGTTTAACAATAGTACTCCATATTTACAGGTTGTACGAATGGGTGAGGAAGCATCAGAAGAGATAAAGATTTTAGCAAATGAGCCAAACATGGTTGCACGCAAGTATAGTAGCTACACAATAAATGGGCTTAGTTTCCATACACAATCCTACGATGAGGGTAGGCCAGTTCAATGTAGTGGAGTGGCTCTAGATGCGCAAACATCATGTTTTGAAAGGGGAAACAATGACAACCTCGTAATAGGAAAGAAGACATATTATGGAATTATAAAGGAAATTATTGAGCTGGACTATCACCATAAGGGAAATGTGGTACTCTTCAAATGTGATTGGGTTGACAATCGCATCCAAGATAAATGGGTGAAAACTGATCAATTTGGGGTCACCACAGTCAATTTTAAGCATTTATTCAATACCGGTGAGAAGATATCGGATGAGCCCTTCATTTTTGCTTCCCAGGCAACTCAAGTTTACTATGTTAAAGATCCTATTGATATTGAATGGCTTGCTGTTGTTCAGTCGAAACCACGAGACTTTTATGATATGCATAGAGCTGACGATGATAATTTAGATGATAGTTATGAAGTAGCTATGCCATTGCCTGATATGCATACCAATTTAACTATGAATGTTGAAGCTGGAGGTATTGATTGTGTTAGGACAGACATAGATGGAACTATTGTTGATGCAAACATACAAACAAAGTAAGCATCGCAAAACCTATTGCACGGTTCTCAATTAAGCGATGATTGCTAACTCTTCGTGTTATGTTTCAGGAGAAAAAATGGCAAGCGGGCAAGGAAAGGGTAAAGATGGAAAGCTCAATGAGTATGAACTAGAGAGGAATGCAAACATTGCAAGAAACAAAGAGGTGATGCAATCTCTTAATATCCAAACTGTAAACACTACAGTGCCGTATCGAACAAATAAATCAGCAAAGGTTATGTATATATTTCTTAGTTGTCAAATCTGATTCTTGTAGAAAATATATACTATCTATTTTACATAATATGCAACTTCCTGTAGACAACTGAACACACTAGTGAAGCAGCTATTGGAGGTCCTAATTTGAGGTCTAGGTCTAGAAGAAGCACTATTGAGAATGAAGAGGAACCTTGTGGTGAAGATCATGAATATGAACCCTTAGAAGAGGAAATATCTACGGATGTGATTCTTGGGCAGCAAAAGAAGAGGAAAGGAAGGGGTATCACCTTGAAGCAAAATATATATGCAAGGGCTGGCGAGCATCCAATAGAAGTTGCCCTTAATGAATTTGGTCAACCTGTTGGGGACAATACTAAAGAATTTGCTGCATTTGTTGGAACAATGGTGAGAAAGCATATACCTATTACATGTGATGATTGGAGACTTGTCGATCCCCAGAAAAAGTCTCTAGTGTGGACTAATGTAAAGGTATAGCAATAGAATATTAGTCATATTCGTTGTCTTGTGCACTTCTTTTTTGCTAATTCACTTCTTATTTTCATGTTGAAACAGAAATATTATAATCTGGATGCAGCTGCTTTCCATTATGTTGTAGCAACATCAGCAACAAAATGGAAGGAATATAAGGCAGACCTAAAGAAGAAGTATTTCGATGAAACATTGACTGATGAGGAACTCTTAGCAAAATGTCCCAAAACTATTAATCTAGCTGATTGGGAGTGGCTTATTCATCATTGGAGGTCTCCAGAAGCACAAGTAAGCAAAATCCCCCCTGGATGTTATCTATTCTTCGCTATGAGCTAACACTTGTTGCTTGATTTTCTTGCTATATCTTGCTGGAGCTGAACTAACTTCAACTTGAAGCCCTATTGTATGGAGAATCAGGATTTGTTGCTTAGCGATGTTGTTAACCATACTCAATCAATTTAGAGCGTTATGGCTCTACACATGTTAGCCTAGTAACAAAACTTTAGCTTCAGCTTTTTTGTATATAGTCCATGGTTAAGCAAGTCTAAAATTAAGGCCATTGTTTGGTCCCACCTTAAGCTTGTTTTAGTGACAACAGTAGGCTACCTTAAGCTTGCTTTAGTGACAACAGTAGGCTACCTTAAGCTTGCTTTAGTGACAACAGTAAGCTTAAGATATTTCCCTCAAAAAGCAGTATCAATAATATACCTGATTATTGTTATTACTCATTTAACCATGATCTTGTCATTACTCATTTACACTTTTGTTAGTGAATGATCCACGAGAATGCACTATTCCCATTCAGATCAACACAAAAGGGTGAGATTAGCTAGAACACCATAGTAAATACTCCTTACGGTGACATTAATAAATTACATGTTTACATACTTTCCAAATTACAGGCTCGCATGTTTAGAGGCAAACAAAATCGTGGGAAGTTAACTTTATTTCATACGGCTGGCAGCAAGAGTTATGCCCGTGTTGGGCATGAATTGGTAAACTAAAGTACCTCTTAATTACTAAATGTTTGTTCTGTACTAAATGTTTATGCCATCTTAATTACTTTAAAAAGTGCTTGTAGGCTAAAGAACAAGGGTACCCTGCTAGGAGAGATGAAGTCTTTATCAAAGTACATACTCGTAAAAATGGAGATCGTACAACAGAAGCAGAGCCAATAATTGTACGTTTGTGTATGAATAATACATGCATATGGAACATGATTAGTTAGTAATATATACATATATATATATCATGTTTTCAGAAACTACTTGAAGATGCTGCTGTAGACCACCCTGAATTGAAGGAAAGAAGTATTCAAGATGGTGATTTGTATGCACATGTTTGTGGAGAGAAGGAACCAAGAGGGCGAGTTCGTGTTTTAGGTTTGGGACCAACTCCCCAAGATGTGGGCACACCAGGAACACAGCAAAAAATGCCAACAAGGCTTCAAATGGAAATGCTAGCTCGACAACAATCTGAACAACAGGTTGTAGCCCTAACACAGCGCATGGACCACATGCAGCACCAAATGGAAGAATTAAAAAATTTGATGTTAGCTTCACAAGGTGTGCAAAATCTGGAAACCACTTCACAACATGGTTCTAATTCCCGACCTATGGTATGGTATTCGCTAAAAGTTTTATTGTAGCATGTATTAATAATGTTCTAAAATATTCCTTGTCTATGATTTGCTATATAACATAATGTTTGAATAACAACATGTTGATCAGGAACAACATGATCATCAAGATGTTGCCGAGCATGTGGAAAATATATTTGATTATGAGGAGGACACGATTGTCCGTAGGCAAATTGTGTCTCCAAAGGTAGCTCCAAGGAACATTGCAGCCACCACAAGGAGCCGTGAATCCTCTCGCAATGAAGATGAAAGCATGGTAATCTTGTTCTCCTTTCCTACACACTTCCAATTTATGACTTGAATGTTGATTCTTCTTTTTGACTTTTTTTGAACTGCAATATGTACTTTAGGTTGGTAGAGATGTCATATTGTATGCTCTTGTAAGAGATATCCCTGTGGCTAAGGCTACAATTACCTCAACTGACCCAAGTACCATAGTGGGAGATCAGCGTCTTGGACGGGAATATTATGAGGTTGTTGTCATTGTTCCGTTAAAAAGAGATGTTCTGCTGCCACGTCCATATGATGGTATGCAAAACATAGGTGATGCTCACAAGTTGTCCATTGCATGGCCATATAAGAGGGTAATAACCTACACTACACAATATTTCCATTTTGATGATTGTAATGGTTGAACTTTAGTTACTAACTAATGATCATTTCGATAGATAAAGGATAGCAAGAAGCCAGTGGCATCCAAGAATGCAGGTATTTCTAGTGAAAATTTTGGTTATTTCCATTGCATCAACAAGAAAGCTAGCTCTACTTTTTGTGAGTTAGAATATTTGGTCGCTAACATGCATAATTGGACCAGTTTTTGTTCTTCGTATTAGTATTTGTTCTTCGTATTCGTATGGACACATGCATAATTTAGTTGGATACATATGCGAATAAGTGATATTGGACCAGTTTTGGGCAAAGTTGACTATTTGAAACATTTGGAGTGGTCCTGAATTGAAGTTTACCTGTACGAGATGTCTTTGTTGTAGGCTAATAAATATGTGGTTTGGGTGGGAATTGCCTCTTGCATTCGGTTGTTTGGTGTGGATGATTCTTTGGTATTGGAAATTTAAAATGTACTTCTAATGGGTTTTCCTTTGTTCTAATTGGTTGATATGCTTTACCAACCATACAAGTCTAACTAGGGATAAAACATGCTCTTTGGCTATGTAATGAGAAGGAACCAAGTAATATTATGATACTTATCCATATAGTCTGTTAATGAAATTGTGTCATTGTGTAATGTGATGGAGCCGCTGAAAATGGGAAGGCAGTTTCAAAGAGGAGAACGTGAGCTAGATTTGTCAATGGTTGGCAGATTGTTGAGTTGATGTTACATTTAGGAGACAATAAGCCATGATTGCAGCCTTAAGCAACTGAACCGTCTCATTTGCTTCCTGGGTTTAGATTAATGTGGTTGTATGCTCATTTTAAGTGGTGCCATCCATTGCTTTTGCTGGTTTCATAACCATTTTGGTTTGTTTCATTTACCAAGTTGCATTCTCACCATGATCAGGTTGTGAAAGAGCATGGGAATAATTAGCTTATATATTCTCGCTGTAGCTCTCGACAACTACCGTCGAATTGTTCGCACATCAGGCCATAAGACAGCGTAGCTTACCTGCTGTTTCTTGCCTTCTGAAAATAGATTGTCAGTTGCATGGGGGGAGATTTGGACTAGCACAACACTAACATCTTAACAACCAATTCCTCTTAAGCACAGATGGTGACAAATTTGTCCTTCGTACTGGCTGGTGAGCTGCTCACCTCAAAACTGAGAGCCTCTTATCCGGCCAGTGAGCTCTCAGTGCAATCTTCGCTCATATGCAGCATCATGCATGAAATCATTTTAAGTTTCCTTAGTCTTCTGCAGAAATGATGGTTGTTCCATATACATACAGTCCATATATTGATCCAGTCCATATACATACAGTCCATATATTGATCAACCTTTTATTTTTAGTTGTTTGCAACCAAGTAATATTATGATACTTATCCATATACTGCCATGAGTACTAATGAAAGGCACTAAATTTGGAAATGTCTTTTTTGCAGGCAATATTGGAACGACCTAGGAAGTTGGTGTTAACATTACGAGGAAAGGATATAAATTCTTTTGTTCAAAACAACTAGTAGCATGTACGCTAAGTAATCATTTTGTATATGTAAAATCAGATGTGGGTGGAAGATAGTTTACCTAGTCTTTAAAGATCCAACATGGTTGTATTTTGTAATGGATTGATGGTTAACTGTAGGACCTCTATGGCTTTTGGACAAGGGTTATGTGTATATAAATGCGAATTGCGATGGACAAAATTGTATATTCTAGTTGAATGAACTTAAACTATGTTGAATGGATGTATTCATTGAATCATTTTGTACTGTGTGATGTACTATCATGTTTTATGAGACATGGACCTGTCAGTTGAATGTTAACTGTGTTGGTGTTAACTGTGTTGAATGGTTGGTGTTAACTGTGTTGAATGGAACTGTCAGTTGAATGGTTTCAGGTAGTACAATGTGGTTTCAGACTTTCTGTCGGCATATATAATTTTCGGTTTCGGACAATCTGTCGCCATTTATAATTTTAGGTTTCAGACTGTCTGTCGGCATTTTTAATTTCTTGCTTCAGTGCATCTGTCGGTATTTGTCATTTATTGTTTCAGACTGTCTGTCGGCATTATTAATTTCTTCTTTCAGTTGATCTGTCGGCATTTATATATCTGTCGGCAAAAACTGTCTGTCGGTAAAAAGTATCTGTCGGCAAATAGCATATAATACGGTCAGTACATCTGTCGGCAAAAACATATCTGTCGGTAAATGTTTTTCCCGACAGGACTTCTTCCGACTGTAATTTTCTGTCGGGAAAACTTTTGCCGACAGATAGTGCGTCGTATTACATGGGTTTTGCCGACTGATAGTCGATGAAATTGTGTCATGGTGTAGTGGTATGAGATGATTAGAGTCTAGGTTATTATTTAGCATTAGATTCTTGTATAGGGGGCAAGGATTCTAAAAGGTTTGAGAGGGGTTGTGTGAGAGTGACAATTCTTTGTACTATTTTGAGGTTATGCTTCAAGAATTTACAGTCGGCTTTGCCAAACCTTTCTATCTTATCGCGGTTGTTTTAACGTCATTATTTTTGTTTTCTCCACTAGATTAACCTTCTTCGTTCTTGTGATTATGCACACTCGTGTTATATCTCACAAAACTTTGATCCGATCCAAAAATTGATGCACGGTGTGGCGTATCCGATTGCCTGCAAGTACCAGGAACAGAGCGCCTTGCAGGTAGTAAGAAAAAGTGTATTGAGTCATTTTCAGAAGGAAAAGGAAGTATCTATTGCCGGGAAAAGGAAATTGTGGTTGCAATCGTATACATTACTTTTGACTTTTCTCCAATAAAGATATTATGTAAAAAAATCATTTTACAATAGATGCAATAAAAAAATACTTTGATTACTAATGTACAAAAAGTAATCATACAAAGAAATACAGCTTGTAAATTTGTTAAACACTTATTAAGCAGTAGTGAATAACTAGAAAACTTCAGAGTCAAAGATGTATATCGTAGATTAGTAACAAAGAGATTGAGTAAAATTAAAATCGATGGAAAATAATGGTAAGATTAACGTTCTCAAGAAAAACATGAGAATGTTAACTATTAACTAATAACATATTAATTCTTACTTCATTAAGATCCGAAGTTTCCACGAAAGGAATTCGGAGGCTCTACCGGCTCAGAGATTACCAGCCGTCCGATCGCGGTCCAGATTCCTTCGGCCCATCTCAACAGTCAACACCCCCTCCCCCTAGAACCCTAGCCGCCCACTACCCGCATGCATCGGCATCGCACGTCCGAATCCTTCACTTGTCTCCTGATCTCCTCCCCGCCGCGCCTTCTCATCTCCCCGCGCCGCACCGCTCAGTCGCCTGGCCGCACGCCCTAGCAACTCCGCCCGACGTTCCTCCTACCGCGCCGTCACCGTTGTGTGCCGCCGCCGCTGCCAACGGATTCTGCGAGGACCTCCTCGCCGAGCTCGACCTGCCTACGCGTCGCCGCTGTTCCACCAACCTCCACCTCGTCTCCTCTCGACCTCAGCTCCTTCACCCGCGGTCGCCCTCGCTGCTCCACTTCACCATGGCCTCGCTCGTAGCTCTACGGAGAATCGCTGGACGTCGTCGGGCCGGCTACTGCAGTTCTCCTAGGAGCTCAATGCCGAGTCCATGGCCCACGCGCCGCCTCCCTCCTGCTGGCCTTCACCGCCCCTTCCCTTCCCCGAGGCGCCCCTCTCTGCACAGCCGCAGCCGTTCGCCGCCTCTCCATCACGGCCTCCTGCGAGCGCAGGAACGGTTCTTGTGGCTGCAGCGTCAGCAGCGGGAGCCGCAGCCCAAGCGTTCGACGAAACGCCGCAGAGATCCCGGGCTCCGGCAAGTACATCGCGACGGGCTACCTCGTGGTACGCTGAGAAGTAAGGTGCTCAACTCAGCTATAGTCTGGACTAAATGGAGCTTTGCTCCTGGTTGCAGGAGACGGTTACGGCAAAGGAAGCGAACCCTGCGTTATCATGGCGCAGGATATCGAGATGTTATGGCCCCTTTCCAACTTCACACCCTTGGATTATGTTCCTTGCTATGATGTGCTCCCATATCGGCAATGAGAGCAAAAGGAAACGAATGTGCTGCTTTGGGCTATCGATTCATAATTTAGGCAATGTGTAAATCTTCTGAACGATTGTGACCTCACATTGTTAAGGTTGACACAGATGACGAATATGAATTTGCAAGAGAGATGCAGGTAGACACATCCTGGCACACAATGTCAACAAACTATTGGACAGTTTTTCTTTTTTAGTTCTCCTTTTTAGCTCCATTTTCTGAATTGTTACCATTGCTGAAACATACAGGTAAGGGGACTTCCAATACTGTATTTCTTCAGTCCAGACCAAGGCAAAGATGCCATAAGGACTGAGGGACTGATGCTATTGATATGATCAGAAACATAATTGATAACGAGTTGTGAACTTGTGATTGCTATCTAGGTCTGTAAGCATATAATGAGCGCTTTCTGTGTTTGTAGCAGCTAGAATTTTGGTGTTAAAGACTGAAGTACTTAGCTACTAGCTGATATGTTGGATTTGAGATTTATATTACTCAGTGGTAGGTTTCTAGTATGCAAACAATAATCTGCAAGTGTGGAATGTAAGGGTTCGTACTTGAGACTAACAACTAATTCAGTTCTTTATGGTAGCTTTGCCTTGTGCTTTGTCCACGTCGAAAATCTTCGTTGGGTTATTCATTTTCTGTGCACCTGATTGTCTCAGATCTTGCTGCATACATTTTGCCGTTAGATTCTGTGCTGGAGTAAAGTATTGCGATGTCTTTGGATCGGACCTTACGAGTTACGAGTTAGTCATGAAATTTGAACGGAGGCAAGAGTTCATGCATGCCTTGTGTGGCTTTGATAATTTTAGGTTGTATCTATTATTTTTATTTAGATATGGGCGAATAGTTTGTTGTGTAGCATCTTGTCTGACAATCAGCTATGCATTTGCCTGACTAGACTATTTCTCCCTTTCTGAGACTATTTCTCCCTTTCTGACTCATTTTTTGCCATCCTTAGTCGGTCTACCCTAGAGTCTTTTTGTAAACATATTGTTATACATAATCTGCATGTTTTAGATAGCTTTGTTCTGTGTGCTATAAACCTTTCAGAATTTTGTCCAGCTTGGCAGGCAATATTTTTCATGTTCCATTGATTCAAATTGTAATCATAACAACAATTATCTCGGCTCTGCAGCTTGAACCTTCAGTCTTGTTCGATGATATTATAGTTGATATTCCTGTTGTAGTACAACAAGATTACACCAATCCCATAGAAACTTTGCCCGGCTATCAGGTGCCATCGCCCCCTTAACCCCAAAGGTCCAAACCCATTTTATTCAATTGATTAATTTTCCACTATCGTAGTGGGCTCCTTATGCTATGGGTCTTGACGCTGAAAAGCTGGTGCTTATCTACTTCTAATTTTATATGCAGTTTTAACTATTTATTAATTTGGTTGTCTCTATTTAAATATTCAATACATACATATATGCAGTCAGTCCTTCTCTATAATTACGAGCATTATGTTTCCCCAATTTCAAGCACATTTTGTATTACAATGAGGTAAGTACTTGCCTTTTATCTGGCGACAAAACTCCCCGACTTCTTTGTGCTCTTCTTTGCTTGGTATTGGAAACATGAATTTTTTCTGTCCAGCAATGAGAATTTTACTTCGTCCTGTAGCTCAATACTTGGTTTGGATTTGGATGTTTAACTGAGTTCCATGTGCTGGCATCATAGATTACATCATTTTGATCACATATCAATATATCGACAAGTTTGCTTGAGTGCTCGATAATTCAAGTGCATACCCTCTAATTATCTGACAAGTTGAGCTGTGCTCCCCAACTTTATGAAATTACCTTATTAATTTTTAGAAGTTGGCACTTGGTCATACTAATAGTTGCTCTTCTGTATTTCTGTTGCCAGTCACTTTTCTACCCTTAGTTGTTCAGTCATTTTTGCTTACTTCCTCAATGAATCTGTATACTTGAGGTGCTTTTGGTTCTTATGGGTATACCCTCCAATGATATAATTATGTTGCGAGAGGTGCTTCTATGCTTTTTTAAAAAAAAAATTTGCATAAATATTAAAGCATGAATAAAGGGTAGATGGTGATTACTTACCCCTTCGCTTGCTTTAAAATATGTGCAATTTGTATTAGGAGGGAAAGCATAGAAGCACTGCTCATTGTTGTTCATGTATACCTTATGTTTAAGAAGGTAGTTATTTGGACTTTGGGCATGCTCTGTCTGCAGTTTATCTTCTTATTAATTCAATACTCAATACTGAGTTGTGGTTTTAACAGCCATCAAACGTCTAGGTGAAGCAAATTCAACACAAATGGAAAGTCTTACAGAAAGGTTTGCCACGTAAGGGGCCATTTCTTTTATGATCTATTTGCTGAAGATGTTACCCATTTGATAAATTGTTTGCTGTTATTTTTTTCATAATGTTGGCCTTTTACCTTCCTCCGATTGTGCATGGCCATCAGGTGAACACCATTGTTGTATGTGTTACAACTTTGCATGCATAATTAAAATGACTTCAAAGTTCAATCTAGCTAGAGAATACCCTTTGATGCAATTGGGTGTAACTTGGAATGCAGTAGTTTTATGTATTGATTGGTATTTTCCTCCGAATTGAACAGATATAATATTTGTAAGAGTTTATGAGGACAAGATGGACCTGCTTAGAGTCATTGTTGGACCGGTAGGCACTCCTTACCAAGGATTCAAATCTCGTCGAAATTTGGCGAAATCTCGGTTTTCGGCCTTTCCGAGATTCAAGATCCTGGCAAAATTTGAAAATTTGAAAGAAAAAAAATCAAATTGCTACATCGATCGAAATTTTGGTATTTTTAACCAAACTTTTGGATTTTTTGAACGAAATTTGATCGGATTGGATTCTTTACATCGTTTTCGATATGGAAGTCAGTACATCATTCAATTAGCCTATGTACATTAATTCTTATGCTCATTAATTAAGTACTCTGGTTGCCAACATTTTTAAAATTTTCTCAAGCTTGATTATCATTTGAAAATTTTATGAGAATATTAGTGATGCATTTGAACTATGCACAAAAAAATTAAAATTTTCTAACATGGTTTGAACTATTTTTCATTCTGTTGAAATTTGTCTGTCAGTCTTTAGTAGCATTGTTTGAATTTTTGAAAATTCCTCGAGACCGACTATTATCTAAAAATTTTATGGTAATATTATGGATGTGTTAGGACCATCCATAAAAATTTTCAAAAGTTTCTAATGTGATTTGTATCATTTTTTATCAGGTTGAAATTTGCCGGTCAGTCTTTTTATCAGGAAAGTAGCACTGTTAGATTTTTAAAAAATTCCTTAGGATTGATAATTATCTGAAATTTATGGGAACACTAGTGATGTGTCCGGACCTTCCAAAACAATTTCAAAAAAAAAATTAATTTGTTTTTGATCATTTTTTGATCAGTTCAATTTGGATCGAAATCTCGGATTTTTCGTTTGAAAAAAAAAACGGATTTCAAATTTGGTTTTTGGATTTCGTCCGAATTTTATTTAAAATTTTGAAATCTCGCTGAGATTTCGGATTTCGACCACCTCCAAGATTTATACCAAAACGAAATTTAAAACCTTCTTACCATGGTGGTTTTTTTTGTGTCTTTTTCCCTTCCCAAGTAAACCTCCGGTAAGGATTCATGGATGTCATGCACACATTTTAATCATACCATAGAGTAAACTCTATGAAGTACTTTTACCGTTCATGTTTGTAGGGTTACATGTGTTTTACAAATACATATACGTTACACAGTCGAGGGCTCAGGAATTCTTTATTTATAAGATAGTTAATATTTGTAAATAAGTACATGCGGAAGTTATATTTGCAAAAAATAACACCTAAGTTTCTAGATAAGCAACAAGTTCTACTTTTGACAACAAGTGAAGTTGATCTGAACCCACGGGCATAATCTCAACGGAGGAGCTTTGAATCGAAGAGTGACTTTCCCGACCGAAGAAAAGTTCGAAAAATTGTTCAAAAATTAAAAATATCAAACCCAAAATCATTAAAAACTGATAGATTAAGAATTCAAAATTTTTAAATAATTCAAAAAATCGAAAACCGATTGGTTTTGATCACGTGTTAAAGCCTGATACATTGCCACACGGTTTTTGACATAAAATTTGTCGGTTTTGCGTCGAATAAATTTTTATAATTTTTTTTTGAATTTAATCGGATCGATTTTATATATTGCACCGGTTTGATAAGATTAAAAATCGTGAAAATCAATCATTTTTGTCCCAAGGTTCAAAATTTTGTTTTGGTAGAAATCTCGGGGTGGCCGAAATCTGAAATCTCGGTGAGATCTTGAAAATTCAAAAAAATCCGAATGAAATCCAAAAACTAAATTTAAAAAAAAAATCAACACGAAAATCCAAAAATTTGGTTAATTTTTTTGAGATTTTGGTCAATTTGTTTTGACGAAAAATTGTCAAAAACATGTCAATTTTTTTTGTGGATTGTCTTAATCCTAAATCCAATCAAATCCGGTGAAAAAACAACAAGATTTTAGCCGAAATCGCTGAGATTTGAATGGGTACTTTAGTATTTTGAATTTTTGTAAAAAAAAATTCCGACCAAGATTTTTGATCTCGGATCATCCTAAATCATCCAAAATCTCGGTCGAGATTTTTGAAACCTCGCCGGGATTTGAACCCATGCTTGTAACCCTGCTAAACAGTACTACTACCTTATCTTTCCATTGCTTATCTTCGAAACGCATTCGAAAGCGTGTGTCCGACGGAGCGTGACAGCCAAGCGTGTCCGACGAAGTGCAAAAGCCAAGAGAGAAGGAAAAGAAAAGGAAAGAATGAGGTGGGACCAACGTCGTTACACATATCGTCGTCGACGACCCATCCCGTTCGTACTGTTAGACAACCTCACTATCGAATAGTCCGGGGTTGCCTAATAGATCTAAACTGGAGAATAGAGAGAGAGGGAGAGAGACACAATATGAGGAGGAACTGCTCTGCTTTATTATTCTCATTGCTTGTCTGTACAAAGGGTTAGCCCCTGCCTCCTATATATAGCGGTTCTGCTAGAGATAAGGAAGAGTCCATATATGTAACATCCTCAAATTTATAAAGCAATAAAAATCAAATATTAAAAATATGAAATCAGTTTTGTGTTGCATTTCTTGATTTTATGTGCATTTATTGATTTTAGATCTATTGGTTGAATTAATTGTTGAAATGAATAATGGAATTTAAGAAAGAAAAGAAAAGAAAAGAGAAAATAGTAAAATGGTAAGAAATGAAATTACCATGGTAAAAATCTTGTATAACCTGGCCAAACCCTAGAAGATATTTCTAGCTGGTCAAAAGACCATGTGAATGCATTTAGAAGTAAAGAAAACAATTAAAATGGTAAATTTTATTTCTGTCCTGAACCATGTCAGATTTTTAGAGAGAGTTGTGGAGCAATCTAGACCTTGGGATTTTTACCATAAGACCTCAGACATATCACCTTCACCCACAAAAAGTTTCAAAAATTAATAAGCAATTTTGCTATGATTTAACTTTTAATTTAGGCAGATTTGGAATTCTGCAGAAATCAATAAAAGATTTATGGAGAATTAAATAATGAGAATTTAATGTTGAAATTTTTATGATAGGTCCATTGTTTAGAACCAAACCTTCAGTAAAAATTTCAAAAATAAATAAGTTGATTTAGTCCCTTAATCAATTCAAAAACTGAATTGGATATTCTTGTGCAGCAGTTAATGTCAGATTTTTAATTAAATAAATATAGCACATTATAACCTCAAAATTTTACTGGACGTCTATGACTTAGTCTCTGAGCTGGTCAAAAAGTCTCGAAAAATCCTGAGGTGATTAGACCTGTGAATTAAGTGGTTTTGTAGCGCTGTCCAGGGGAAAGAACTAGATTTCTCCCCTTAGCTCTGACGTGCGGGTCCACGCGTCCAGCGGCTGGGGCAAATTCACCGCTGCCGACAGGGACCCAGAGGGTTCCTAGCCCACGCGTCAGCCTCCTCCTTTCTTTCCTCCCTCCAGTTCCACTGTCTTGTGGGCCCCGAAGGTCAGGCCGTCTTCTTCCTCCTCTCCTCTCAGTCTCTGTCTCTCTCTGGTTCTATCTCTGTTGTCGGCAAAGCCCGCCGAACCGCCTCGTTCCTTTGTCCGTATTCCCGCCGCAATTCCACGCCTCGAGACCACCTTGACACCCCGCTGCCAACTCGATCGGCCACCTCCACTTGCCTATGCCATTGCCGAGTCCCAGCCGACCGCCATTGCCACCCAACCAAATCCGCTCCTAATTGCCTTCCGCGCCTATTTAAAGGGGGCAAATAGCACCCTTACATCCAGCCGAACCCGGAACACCCACACGTTCACCTTCACTCGTCCTAATCCACCTCCAGCCGAGCCTTCTTCTTCTTTGCCGGCGAAGCCGATTTGGGGGAAATTCCAAATTCGCTTGACTCGGTAAGGAAGCGTCCAAATTGTTTGATCTTGAAGTATCTCTGGGTGCTAATGAAACTTATGCGCACCTTGTTTCAGCCCGAATCACGCCGGAGAGCTCCCGCACCGTGCGACCCCCTTCCGCCGTCGACGCCGCACGGTGAGAGCCTCACTCGATCACTCATTCCTTGGTCTAAGCACTCGGTTAGAACCTCTAGGGTCTCCTGAAGCTTATGCGCATAATATTTAAACCCGAAACACTTTGTAGTGCTTTTAAGCCAAAGCTCACCGTGAAGCGCCGCCGGTCACCGCCGCGCTCTCATTTTTCCCGAACACTAGATGCAACCAAGTACTCCCCTAGAACCGTCTTGATCTCTGGATGCTATAGGAGTGGACCAAACCAGATCGACGTCGCCGGAGGACCGCCGGCGAGGCTGTCGGCCGTCTCCCCTGCGCCGTGTCACTGTCACGCGGGCCCGGGCGGTCAGCCACTTGTCTGCTGCTCTTAGCCAAGCCAGCCCTGCTGCCATGCGGGCCCAGCCGCTCAGCTGCTAAGTCCCCAGTGCTGACGAAGCGGGCCCAGTCGTCAGCATCAGTAACCCAACTCAAACGCCAGCCCGCGCAAAACGTTGGAAATACGCTTTCCTTTAAGGAAAACGTATTTTCCCAAATTCTTGAATTGATTGAACCGAATAGCCTCAAATTTGAATATCTTTTGAACTACAGCTTCAGATTGAGTGAAATAAATTTCTAAATTCATATTAAATCATCTAGTTTCATAATATGCAAAAATATTTGATACTTGTTTAGCAAATTAACTTTGAATTTAAATTTGAATCTTGAAATTTGAATATGTAGTATATAGAGATTTTGCAAATAAAGTCCAAATTGAGTGAAACTAACTTTGCTGGAATCCTTAGGTTAAATACTACTCAAATATGTAATTAGATTTGGATTTGGAGTTAGTTTGTGAAATTTTTCACATTAGGACTTTATTTAATGCATATATTTGATATAGTTGCAATAACTTACTCAAAAATGATCCAAAATGAATGAAACTTGTTTCTTTGTGCTCATTACACTAATTAGGATCAGATGGTAAGATGAAAAGTTAGGATTTACCATGTACTTTCATTAAATATGACTAGGATTGCTTTATATACTAATTTGAATTAGTACAATTAGTCATACACCCTGCAAATGAATTTTGTTAAATATAATCCTACAATCTTAGCTTCCTGAATTCGTAAATTAAAATGAAATATTACATAAAGAAAGGTAATCATGTTGTATGTCATTAAGCTTTTGCCTTAGGCCCAAAATCTTATAACTTGCTTAATATATGAACGGATTAAGTGATTGCTATCATTGATTGATTTGAATTGATTTCATTTGAATCCTTCTATTGCTATCTTTGTCGTTTGTGTTTTGCTTCTTTATCAATATTGAAGTATTCTATTTGCCATGTTCTTAATCGACGTATAGACGCTGAGGCTACCGACTACGCTATCGACGACACAGATCCAGCTTACACCGTCGAGGAGCAAGGCAAGCACCCCCTTGATCATTTTGAACCCAGATTTTATAACCAACTAAAATGTGATTAAGAATCTTCCTGCATGCTTATGATATAAATGTCTATTTTAAGTCCCTGGTAGCTATAACCCAAATTGATGGATTACTTCAATCATGTTGACATGAATTCCATGATAACCATAGGTATGGGTAGATTCAATCCATAGATGGGCTATAACGATTATTAATTTCATCTGCTTAGCAATGCTTAGAATGATACGATGATATCTATACCCACATACACACTTCTTTATGAAATCTTTTATGGTTTATTTAAGTAGTAAAGGATACTGGTAGTTTGTTAAAAATGAAAATAAAACTACTGATTTGATGTGGGTGATTATTGGCAATAGCCGGATGTACATGTTTTAATGTGTACGTAACTAGGGTGGAGTATCGCCCATGTCACAATAAGGACCGAGCTAATGTGTTGTTTTCAGGCCAAGATAACCGTACATCCACAAGTACTGAAATGGGACAGTCTTAACCAATTAAAATTATTTGGAACTAGCTTTGCACTCTGGTAGGCAGAAATGCGATTAATGCGTACGGTTATGAATTTGGGGCTGTTATTATTCCTGGTGGGTCACTAACTCCGGAATTTCTATTCCTGGTGGGTTACTGACTCCGGAATTTCTTTTACCTTTTTAGCTTCCATCATAGTCAGGGTTAAACACTGTCGCTGGTGCAAAGTTAGGTTCAAGTAATCGAACGGTTTCGTTATGAACTCCTCGCGGGCATACCAAAGGAAGTGTGTCTTATAGCTTGCAAAAAGGGAGAACATATCTTGTGGGTAAAGCAGTACAAACTCTGCAGAGTCTAAACCTAATCGATTAGCCGCGCTCGCGGTCATGAGCACTTGGTAAAGTCATCACATAGTTAGCTGTTTCTGTTTTCAAAAACCTTTGATTAAATGATTTGAGAAATGATTTATACCCCTTTATGTCACTTATTGTTACATTTGCCCATATAAGACCATGGAGGGTCTTGTTCGTTATTTTACTCACAAAGGGCCGTGAGTAAAAATGTTACTATTCTTTTATTACTTGTTATCTCAATTACTTATCAAACTGTCTTAAAGTTTTATTTATGCTTTCCATTACTATTCAGTATTTACAAATCAAATCTTCGCTTTATGCAAAACAACCGTAGAAACCCACTTTCTATTTCAGCCTGCATATATTCCAGGAATTGCATACACTACAAAGTCTTGCGAGTACCAATGTACTCAACTTGCTTCAACAATGTTTTTAGGTGAAGAGCAGGATTACAATAATGACGGGAATGAATATGAGGAACCTGCGAATTTTAGCGACGACTGATCTTTCTAGGTTCATCTCAGCAGTTGCCTGTGGAGTTATGGAATAGATGGCAGACTATGAGACATGGTTTTAATTTCCTGCTACTTTTGGTATTGTAATAACACTATAAAACTTGTGATGTAATAAAAGTGTGTATTTGTGTGGCTGTAATATCCAAATTGTGTTTGTGCGTGCGACCATCGATCATGGGAATGGCACAGGATGCACTTAAAGAGCCTCATATTTATGTTATTTAGTGACATAAAAATGAGGGTCTCACAGTTTGGTATCAGAGCCACGCTGCCTGTAGGAGAACCTTAGTTAGAATGGTCGTTAAAAGGGAAATTAAAATTTTGAATAGACACATTACACTTAGGAATATAAAACTTGTTATATCTGTTATTAATTCTTTACTGTTTTGTCTTCTACTCTTTACTTTTGTGCGTTATCGTTGCATCTTGCATTTAATCTGGAATACTAATTCCTTATTAAATGTGCAGATGGAAGGGTATTCGCCATGCTTTCACACTTCCGAGCGTCTGGGAGCGGGATTGATGGGAGTCTTAGCACAGATGTTAGATTTTGCACAGTTTGAGACACCTCGATATACCGTCTACCAGAGGATGGCGAGTCCTGTTTCGATAGAGTACATAGCTAGGATTGAGATCCCAGCTAGGACACAGTTCGGAGAGGCAGATCGTACTTTTGATGGTCGTGGAGCTTCGGTGTCTTCTGCGTTGAGCGATGTTGCTTATATGGCCATCGTTCGACTGCGCCACGCTCTTCCAGAGATGGCGACTGTTTACCGAGAGATACCTGCTTTGTTGCCGAGGGGAGACACTAGTTACATAGATCCCAGTTCAGTGCCTAATGAGCACTATAGGATCATAGTTGAGTTCCTTCATGTCCTGTGGCCGTTACCACCGTCAGGCAGTATTAGAGTACTACGTAGCACGTGGGAGAGTAGCCTTTTTAGAGAACGCCATAGCTCCTTTCGTGGCTATGGGTTTGTTCTCTAGGTCCACACTTGGCGACGATGCTACTTTGTTGCCAGTTCAGGAGGTGCCTGGTACTCCTACACCTAGGTCTGCTAGGGCCACTAGACGTTCTCGACGGGCTAGGATGTCCACAGGAGTTAGTCGTCCACGTCTGTCGCGAGTTAGACTTGGACAGGTCGCTGCAGGTGTACTGCGTCCCCGTGTGACGCAGGTTTACAGGCGTCGTGGTACCTTTCCCGCCACGGTGACTGACTCTACCCCTGCGGATCCTGTTGAGTCTGCTGGCGAGGACGTTGTAGCGCCAGGTTTGGAGTAGGTTTACCTTGAGTTGTAGCAGCACATGTGGTCATGTAGTGTTGAGTTGTGAGGTTGCCATACTTTTGTTGTACATGTTGTTAATATGTGGTATGAATAAAAGTGCTGTTACTGTTTATTTCTGCTTGTTTTGGTTCCTTCTCGTGACTTTCTAATGCTTTATTACAATTTCACGATGATGTGATCCCTGGTGTTTATCTTTTACAATATAACATAACATAATAACACACCTCTCTTGTTAATGAATTTCTTTAAGAATAATAAAATTTTAGGGAATGATATGTTGCCTATTAACCAATGAGATTGAGTTTAAATTTTCAGTCTACCAGCTTAAATCATTTAATTACAATACATTATTTTCTCATCTGAATTGAAATTTCAGGATGCCTGTAACCAGATCTCTTCGTGGGATCTTGGAGAGTGAGGCTTCGCAGGAACCCCTTCCTCCTCGCGAAACGTTGCCCACTCCAGCGCAACCTAATCCGATGCACCCTTCTGTAAGGGCTTCATCTTCTCATCAAGTGCCAGATCCACCTAATCCAGATTCAAATCCTAATCAGCAAGGTGGAATTCCGGAGGAGCAATTGCCAGGTCCGCCCACAATGGCGCAAGTTCTGGCAATGATTGAGCAAAACCGTCAAACCCATACACTTCTTCTGCAACAGTTAGTTCAGAATACTTCCCATCAGGGAGTCCCTGTTGGAGGAAGTGGTGGTGGTGCTCCACCATCAAGGTTGTCTGAGTTTTTGAAGACTCGGCCTCCTACATTCTCTATCACATCGACCCATTGGACGCAGATGACTGGCTGCGAACAATGGAGAGCAAGTTGAATATTGCACAGTGCAATGATCGAGAGAAAGTTCTTTATGCATCTTATCAGTTGGGAGGAACTGCTGCTTTATGGTGGGAGAACTACCAAGCTATTCTTCCAGTGGATCAGATTTCATGGGAGGCCTTCAAGGATACTTTTCGCCGAACCCATATTCCTTCCAGTCTGATGGACATCAAAAGACGGGAATTCCTTGACCTCCGTCAAGGGAATTAGACGGTAATGGAGTACCTTAATCGCTTCAATTACCTTTCCCGCTATGCACCATCTGAAGTTATTCCTGAAGCGCGCAAGTTGGAACGCTTCCGGGATAACTTAAATGAGGAGATCAAGTGTGCATTAGCTGCCATTGATATCAATGACTTCCAAACTCTGGTGGACAAGTCTATTCGAGTAGAGCATAGTACTCGAGCTGCTTTAGAGTCACGCAAAAGGAAATGGATGGCACAGAAGAATGCTAGTGCAAGCCCATCCAGGCCTCGCCCTGCACCTCAGGGTAATGCGCGACCACCTGCTCCGCCACAGAAGCAAAGGCGTCAAGGTCCTGCCCCTCGACCTCGACAGCCTTTGCCACGTCCGGCGAATTCTACTGGAGCACGTCCTACCGGAGCATCAACTCAGACTTCAAATGTCACATGCTTCAAGTGCAAGCAGCTTGGACATTATGCTAATAATTGCCCAAGCAAGGGAGTTCCTCAGCAACCCCCTGGTCGTCCTCAAGGAGCTGGAGGACAACAAGCTGGAAAACCTGCACCTGCTCAAGCCGCCAATCAGGGACGTTTACATCATGTGACGGCTGAAGAAGCAACGGAAGCACCAGATGTGGTTCTGGGTATGTTCCCCGTCCAATCTATTCCCACTTTGGTGTTATTTGATTCCGGTGCATCTCATTCCTTTATATCCAAGAAGTTCGTAGAATCACATCAAATCCAAACTGAATCTTTACCCATGTCCATGATAATCTATTCTCCTGGAGCAAAAATGAGAACTACTAAAATGTGTCCTAAGATTAGCATTGAAATAAATGAAGTTTTATTTTATGCTGATCTTATTCTTATAGAAACCCCAGGATTAGACATCATTCTTGGTATGGATTGGTTAGCTAAGAATAAAGGACAGATAGATTGTGCTAAAAGATCCATATCTCTTATTAATCCTGATGGAGTTGAAGTGAACTTTAGTTCCACCCAAAATCTTTCCGAATCAAGATCATACTTAAATGCATTAGTAATGGAAAAGATTCAATCTGTTCCTGTAGTTTCCAACTTTCCCGATGTATTTCCAGAAGAATTGCCGGGTTTGCCACCAGATCGTGACTTAGAATTCGTCATTGATCTTATACCTGGTACAGCCCCAATTTCCAAAAGACCTTATCGTATGCCACCAAATGAGTTAGTAGAACTCAAAAAGCAAATTCAAGAACAATTAGATAAAAAGTTCATTCGACCAAGTACTTCTCCATGGGGTAGCCCAGTTCTCTTCGTTAGTAAAAAGGATGGTAGTCTACGCATGTGTGTGGATTATCGTGCTCTCAATGATGTTACCATCAAAAACAAATATCCTCTACCCCGTATCGATGATTTGTTCGATCAATTAACCGGCGCCCAAATCTTTTCCAAAATTGATCTTAGACATGGCATCAATTGAAAATTCGATCGGAGGATATTCCTAAAACAGCCTTTACCACTCGTTACGGCTTATATGAATATGTCGTAATGTCCTTCGGACTTACAAATGCTCCAGCTAGCTTTATGAGCTTAATGAATAAAGTCTTTATGGAGTATCTCGATAAGTTCGTAGTGGTATTCATAGATGATATCCTCATCTATTCCAAAAATGAAGAAGATCATACCCAACATCTACACTTGGTTCTGGAGAAACTCCGAGAACATAAATTATATGCCAAGTTCGAGAAATGTGAATTTTGGTTGAAAGAAGTTGCATTCCTCGGACATATCCTTTCAAAAGGTGGAATTTCTGTTGATCCCAGCAAAGTTCAAGCAGTTCAAAACTGGGAGCAACCAAAATCTGTTCCTCAAATCCGAAGTTTCCTCGGTTTAGCGGGATACTATCGCCGCTTTATCGAAAACTTCTCCAAAATCGCTAAACCTTTGACTCAGCTCTTGAAGAAAGAAAAGAAATATGAATGGACTCCAGAATGTGAAGCAAGTTTTCTGGAATTAAAGAAACGGTTAACCACAGCCCGATCTTTGGTGTGTTACCCGACATCCATAAGAGCTTCGATGTCTATTGCGATGCTTCACGCAATGGTCTCGGTTGCGTGTTGATGCAAGAGATGAAAGTCGTAGCTTATGCTTCTCGTCAGCTTCGACCTCATGAACTTAATTATCCAACTCATGATCTGGAGTTAGCTGCAGTAGTGCACGCCCTCAAAATCTGGCGTCACTATCTTATTGGAAACAAGTGTGACATCTACACAGATCATAAGAGCTTAAAATACTTCTTTACTCAGCCAGATCTTAATCTGCGACAAAGGAGATGGCTGGAGCTAATAAAGGATTACGACCTTAGTATTCATTATCATCCTGGTAAAGCTAATGTCGTAGCAGATGCTCTGAGCCATAAGCTTCATTGTATGACGGTGTCAGCATACACTGATCAATCTGAATTAGTAAAGGAATTTCAGAAGCTTAATTTGGGAATTGTTGAAAAAGGATTTGTTGCTAGTCTCCAAATGCAACCAAATCTGAAAACCCAAATTAAGATAGCTCAATCTAAAGATGAAGCCATATCTAAAATCCGAAAAGAGTTGGAAGGAGGCAAGGAATTGGAATTCTCAGAAAACTCGGATGGTGTACTCCAATTCAAGAATCGAATCTATATCCCTAGTGATCTAGAAATCAAGAAGTTGATCTTGAGTGAAGCTCATGAATCACCTCTATCTATCCATCCTGGTAGCACGAAGATGTACCAAGATCTAAAGCAAGAATATTGGTGGCCCGGCATGAAGAAGGAAATCGCCGAGTATATCGCGAAATGTGATATATGTCAGCGAGTAAAAGCCAAGCATCAACGCCCAGCTGGTTTACTTCGACCTCTTGAAATTCCTGAATGGAAGTGGGACCATATCTGTATGGATTTCATTGTTGGATTACCAAGAACCAGAAAAGGGCATGATTCCATTTGGGTTATCGTTGATCGACTAACCAAAGTTTCCCATTTCATACCAGTCAAAACCACTCACCCCGGAGATAAACTCGCAGAGTTATATCTTGAAAATATTGTTCGTCTTCATGGAGTTCCCAAGACAATTGTGTCCGATCGGGGATCCCAGTTTACATCTCGTTTTTGGGAAAATTTGCATACTCTGTTAGGGACAAAGCTGAATTTCAGTACGGCTTATCATCCTCAAACAGATGGACAGACTGAACGGACCAATCAGACCCTGGAGGATATGCTGAGAGCTTGTGTGCTATCTTATGGCATGGATTGGGAGAAAAGCTTACCTTTTGCTGAATTCTCCTATAATAATAGCTTTCAAGCCAGTCTCCAGATGTCCCCTTTTGAAGCACTTTACGGAAGAAAGTGCCGAACCCCTCTCTTTGGTCTCAAATCGAGAAAGAAATTTCTTTGGCGGACATTATCCAAGAAGCCCAAGAGCAAGTTGACATGATTAGGAGTCGACTCAAAGAAGCCCAATCTCGTCAGAAAAGTTACGCCGACAATCGTCGACGTGACTTAAGCTTTGAAGTCGGAGATCATGTCTATCTGAAAGTTTCTCCTCTTCGTGGAGTTCGTCGTTTCCAAATCCGCGGGAAACTAGCCCCTCGATATATTGGACCCTTTCCAATTATCGCAAAGATGGGAGAAATGGCATATAAGTTGGAGCTGCCATCCCGTTTGTCTGAAGTTCATAATGTCTTTCATGTCTCCCAACTTAAGAAGTGTCTTCGTGTGCCGACTGATCTCGCAAATCTCGACGATCTCGATTTACAACCTGATCTATCTTATCAAGAACGTCCTGTTCGCATTCTTGAAGAAGCCGAGCGACACACGAGAAACAAGATCCACAGAATGTTGAAGGTTCAATGGAGTAATCATACTGAAGAAGAAGCCACGTGGGAACGTGAGGATCACCTGATAAAAGAGTTTCCAGACTTCTTTTAGTTTTCCTTAGCCCTCGCAAATCTCGAGGACGAGATTTTTGTAAGGGGGGTAGATCTGTAACATCCTCAAATTTATAAAGCAATAAAAATCAAATATTAAAAATATGAAATCAGTTTTGTGTTGCATTTCTTGATTTTATGTGCATTTATTGATTTTAGATCTATTGGTTGAATTAATTGTTGAAATGAATAATGGAATTTAAGAAAGAAAAGAAAAGAAAAGAGAAAATAGTAAAATGGTAAGAAATGAAATTACCATGGTAAAAATCTTGTATAACCTGGCCAAACCCTAGAAGATATTTCTAGCTGGTCAAAAGACCATGTGAATGCATTTAGAAGTAAAGAAAACAATTAAAATGGTAAATTTTATTTCTGTCCTGAATCATGTCAGATTTTTAGAGAGAGTTGTGGAGCAATCTAGACCTTGGGATTTTTACCATAAGACCTCAGACATATCACCTTCACCCACAAAAAGTTTCAAAAATTAATAAGCAATTTTGCTATGATTTAACTTTTAATTTAGGCAGATTTGGAATTCTGCAGAAATCAATAAAAGATTTATGGAGAATTAAATAATGCGAATTTAATGTTGAAATTTTTATGATAGGTCCATTGTTTAGAACCAAACCTTTAGTAAAAATTTCAAAAATAAATAAGTTGATTTAGTCCCTTAATCAATTCAAAAACTGAATTGGATATTCTTGTGCAGCAGTTAATGTCAGATTTTTAATTAAATAAATATAGCACATTATAACCTCAAAATTTTACTGGACGTCTATGACTTAGTCTCTGAGCTGGTCAAAAAGTCTCGAAAAATCCTGAGGTGATTAGACCTGTGAATTAAGTGGTTTTGTAGCGCTGTCCAGGGGAAAGAACTAGATTTCTCCCCTTAGCTCTGACGTGCGGGTCCACGCGTCCAGCGGCTGGGGCAAATTCACCGCTGCCGACAGGGACCCAGAGGGTTCCTAGCCCACGCAGCCAGCCTCCTCCTTTCTTTCCTCCCTCCGCCTCCACTGTCTTGTGGGCCCCGAAGGTCAGCCGTCTTCTTCCTCCTCTCCTCTCGCCTCTCTCTCTCTGGTTCTATCTCTGTTGTCGGCCAAAGCCCGCCGAACCGCCTCGTTCCTTTGTCCGTATTCCCGCCGCAATTCCACGCATCGAGACCACCTTGACACCCCGCTGCCAACTCGATCGGCCACCTCCACTTGCCTATGCCATTGCCGAGTCCCAGCCGACCGCCATTGCCACCCAACCAAATCCGCTCCTAATTGCCTTCCGCGCCTATTTAAAGGGGGCAAATAGCACCCTTACATCCAGCCGAACCCGGAACACCCACACGTTCACCTTCACTCGTCCTAATCCACCTCCAGCCGAGCCTTCTTCTTCTTTGCCGGCGAAGCCGATTTGGGGGAAATTCCAAATTCGCTTGACTCGGTAAGGAAGCGTCCAAATTGTTTGATCTTGAAGTATCTCTGGGTGCTAATGAAACTTATGCGCACCTTGTTTCAGCCCGAATCACACCGGAGAGCTCCCGCACCGTGCGACCCCCTTCCGCCGTCGACGCCGCACGGTGAGAGCCTCACTCGATCACTCATTCCTTGGTCTAAGCACTCGGTTAGAACCTCTAGGGTCTCCTGAAGCTTATGCGCATAATATTTAAACCCGAAACACTTTGTAGTGCTTTTAAGCCAAAGCTCACCGTGAAGCGCCGCCGGTCACCGCCGCGCTCTCATTTTTCCCGAACACTAGATGCAACCAAGTACTCCCCTAGAACCGTCTTGATCTCTGGATGCTATAGGAGTGGACCAAACCAGATCGACGTCGCCGGAGGACCGCCGGCGAGGCTGTCGGCCGTCTCCCCTGCGCCGTGTCACTGTCACGCGGGCCCGGGCGGTCAGCCACTCGTCTGCTGCTCTTAGCCAAGCCAGCCCTGCTGCCATGCGGGCCCAGCCGCTCAGCTGCTAAGTCCCCAGTGCTGACGAAGCGGGCCCAGTCGTCAGCATCAGTAACCCAACTCAAACGCCAGCCCGCGCAAAACGTTGGAAATACGCTTTCCTTTAAGGAAAACGTATTTTCCCAAATTCTTGAATTGATTGAACCGAATAGCCTCAAATTTGAATATCTTTTGAACTACAGCTTCAAATTGAGTGAAATAAATTTCTAAATTCATATTAAATCATCTAGTTTCATAATATGCAAAAATATTTGATACTTGTTTAGCAAATTAACTTTGAATTTAAATTTGAATCTTGAAATTTGAATATGTAGTATATAGAGATTTTGCAAATAAAGTCCAAATTGAGTGAAACTAACTTTGCTGGAATCCTTAGGTTAAATACTACTCAAATATGTAATTAGATTTGGATTTAGAGTTAGTTTGTGAAATTTTTCACATTAGGACTTTATTTAATGCATATATTTGATATAGTTGCAATAACTTACTCAAAAATGATCCAAAATGAATGAAACTTGTTTCTTTGTGCTCATTACACTAATTAGGATCAGATGGTAAGATGAAAAGTTAGGATTTACCATGTACTTTCATTAAATATGACTAGGATTGCTTTATATACTAATTTGAATTAGTACAATTAGTCATACACCCTGCAAATGAATTTTGTTAAATATAATCCTACAATCTTAGCTTCCTGAATTCGTAAATTAAAATGAAATATTACATAAAGAAAGGTAATCATGTTGTATGTCATTAAGCTTTTGCCTTAGGCCCAAAATCTTATAACTTGCTTAATATATGAACGGATTAAGTGATTGCTATCATTGATTGATTTGAATTGATTTCATTTGAATCCTTCTATTGCTATCTTTGTCGTTTGTGTTTTGCTTCTTTATCAATATTGAAGTATTCTATTTGCCATGTTCTTAATCGACGTATAGACGCTGAGGCTACCGACTACGCTATCGACGACACAGATCCAGCTTACACCGTCGAGGAGCAAGGCAAGCACCCCCTTGATCATTTTGAACCCAGATTTTATAACCAACTAAAATGTGATTAAGAATCTTCCTGCATGCTTATGATATAAATGTCTATTTTAAGTCCCTGGTAGCTATAACCCAAATTGATGGATTACTTCAATCATGTTGACATGAATTCCATGATAACCATAGGTATGGGTAGATTCAATCCATAGATGGGCTATAACGATTATTAATTTCATCTGCTTAGCAATGCTTAGAATGATACGATGATATCTATACCCACATACACACTTCTTTATGAAATCTTTTATGGTTTATTTAAGTAGTAAAGGATACTGGTAGTTTGTTAAAAATGAAAATAAAACTACTGATTTGATGTGGGTGATTATTGGCAATAGCCGGATGTACATGTTTTAATGTGTACGTAACTAGGGTGGAGTATCGCCCATGTCACAATAAGGACCGAGCTAATGTGTTGTTTTCAGGCCAAGATAACCGTACATCCACAAGTACTGAAATGGGACAGTCTTAACCAATTAAAATTATTTGGAACTAGCTTTGCACTCTGGTAGGCAGAAGTACGGTGTACGTCTGGTTATGAATTTGGGGCTGTTATTATTCCTGGTGGGTCACTAACTCCGGAATTTCTATTCCTGGTGGGTTACTGACTCCGGAATTTCTTTTACCTTTTTAGCTTCCATCATAGTCAGGGTTAAACACTGTCGCTGGTGCAAAGTTAGGTTCAAGTAATCGAACGGTTTCGTTATGAACTCCTCGCGGGCATACCAAAGGAAGTGTGTCTTATAGCTTGCAAAAAGGGAGAACATATCTTGTGGGTAAAGCAGTACAAACTCTGCAGAGTCTAAACCTAATCGATTAGCCGCGCTCGCGGTCATGAGCACTTGGTAAAGTCATCACATAGTTAGCTGTTTCTGTTTTCAAAAACCTTTGATTAAATGATTTGAGAAATGATTTATACCCCTTTATGTCACTTATTGTTACATTTGCCCATATAAGACCATGGAGGGTCTTGTTCGTTATTTTACTCACAAAGGGCCGTGAGTAAAAATGTTACTATTCTTTTATTACTTGTTATCTCAATTACTTATCAAACTGTCTTAAAGTTTTATTTATGCTTTCCATTACTATTCAGTATTTACAAATCAAATCTTCGCTTTATGCAAAACAACCGTAGAAACCCACTTTCTATTTCAGCCTGCATATATTCCAGGAATTGCATACACTACAAAGTCTTGCGAGTACCAATGTACTCAACTTGCTTCAACAATGTTTTTAGGTGAAGAGCAGGATTACAATAATGACGGGAATGAATATGAGGAACCTGCGAATTTTAGCAACGACTGATCTTTCTAGGTTCATCTCAGCAGTTGCCTGTGGAGTTATGGAATAGATGGCAGACTATGAGACATGGTTTTAATTTCCTGCTACTTTTGGTATTGTAATAACACTATAAAACTTGTGATGTAATAAAAGTGTGTATTTGTGTGGCTGTAATATCCAAATTGTGTTTGTGCGTGCCAGCCACTGATCATGGGAATGGCACAGGATGCACTTAAAGAGCCTCATATTTATGTTATTTAGTGACATAAAAATGAGGGTCTCACAATATAGGATACGTCAATCGGTTTCCTAACACTCCCCCTTGGACTCTTCGCTGCGAGATGCATATGTCTCATTAAAACTCCATAAAAACCCAGTGGGAAAAAATAATTGGAGAAAGAGTACATAGCACACGCTTGCTGTGTTGCACGGATTGCCTCATCAAAAACCTTATGTAAGAAAACTTCAATGAAAAACTTACTTAAGGAAAAGAGTACAATCCACCCAAACTTCAATGTTAATCTTCAAGATTCACGTTGGGTACTCAAACTTCATGTTCAAGATTTATGTAGGAGTATGTGAAAATTCTCCCCCTGAAATCTGCACTTCTCTAAGTCTCATCATCCCGATTCCTCTAACACATCTTCCAAAAGAAGATGCCGGGAGTGACTTAGTGAATAAATCTACGAGATTTTCACACGACTTAGTATGCAGTATTTTTATCTCGTTCATCTTATGCAATTCATGAGCATAAAAGAACTTGGGGTTGATATGCTTTGTGAGGTTACTCTTCACATATCCCATTTGCACTTGAGCAACACAAGCTGCATAGATAATGGTAGGGGTTTGTTCCATGTTCAAACCACATGACTTCTGGATGTGGTGAACCATTCTTCGAAGCCATGCACATTCTCGAGAGGCTTCATACAAGGCAATTATTTTTGAGTGGTTTGTCGACGTCGAGACAAGAGTCTGCTTTGATGACTTCCACGAAATTGCTGTTCCACCGCAAAGGAAAACATACCCGGTTTGTGACTTTTCAGTATGCGGGTTCGATAGGTACCCAGCATCAGCATAGCCAACCAAATTCAATTCATTGTTCCTTCTATAGAACAAACCGAGATCTTTGCTTCCTTAGAGGTAATGGAAGACGTCCTTAACCCCTTTCCAATGCCTTTTGGTGGGTTCTGCACTGTACCGTGCTAGCAAATTCACGGCGAACGCAATGTCCGGCCTAGTGCTATTCGCAAGGTACATGAGTGCCCCAATTGCACTAAAAAATGGGAATTCCGCTCCCAGGACTTCCTTCCCCTCTTCTCTAGGCCTGTACGGGTCTAGGTATGCTTGGAGTGACCTTCCAACCATTGGGGTCTTTGCGGGGTATGCCTTCTCAAAACCAAATCTCTCCAACACTTTCTGCGTGTAGGAAGATTGGTGTACCAAGATTCCGCCTTGGACATGTTCAAGCTGCAAGCCTAAACAGAACTTAGTTTTACCCAAGTCTTTCATTTCAAATTCAGACTTCAAGTATGTGCATGCTTCTTTAATTTCTTCATCCGTTCCAATGATGTTCAAGTCATCTACATAGACGGAGATTATACAAAATCCATTCGGGGATCGTTGTATAAATACACATGGACAATCTTCGCTGTTCGTGTAGCCTTTCTTGCAAAGAAAGTCACTTAAGCGATTGTACCACATTCTTCCCGACTGCTTCAGCCCATACAGTGATTTCTCCAATTTCACACTGTATAGGTTTCTGTTTGCTCTGTCTTGGTTCGGGATAGGGATACCTTCCGGTACTTTCATGTATATCTCCGAATCCAAGTTTCCATACAAATATGCTGTGACAACATCCATTAGCTTCATTCTCAACTTCAAGTTGACTACCATTGAGATCAAGTATCTAAAGGTAATTCTACCCATGACCGGCGAATAGGTTTCTTCATAATCAACCCTAGGACGTTGAGTGAAACCTTGAACAACAAGCCTTGCAATGGTTGTTGCTCTTTTCATAGATTCTCCTATTATTATAAAATTTATGGCCATTTCGTCATGGTGTGCTTCATGCACTTCTACTTGCTCTTCATTGCTATTTCCCATTCCAGGAGCAAGTTCCTTTAGTTTTTCTCCGCCAATGTGTGCGCACACATTATTTACAAGCGGTTTCTTCCAATTTAAGATTCAAATCTGAAATTGCCATTTCCATGAGCTTCTTTCCAAAGGCTGTGTCTCAACTGCTCCCCTTCTTGCTTTGGGGCATTTTTGTGATTGGCTATGGTAAGTCCTCTTGCCCATTTTTCCCAGACGTCTCCGGTACTTTGGGTTTGAGAAGCCGATTTCTGTTCTTTTTCTTTGAGGCCTCTGAGCAGGATGAGGATACCTTCGCTTTCTTTGGTATTTCCACCCTCTCTGGTGCATTTCTTGCTGGTATATGCGACTTAGCCATGCTCTTCAGATCACAAAAATGATCAGGCAGTTCATTTGTTAAATTCTGCAAATCGATTGTCTTCTTGACTTCATGATTTGCTTCATTAGTGCGAGGGTCATGCACGGGGATCCCAATGGAATGCCATATGATTTCCCGGCATTTTCATCCAATGGTTCATTTCCTCCCCCTAATGACGGGAAAGCGATCCTCGTAAAAAAAATGCAATCAGCGAATTTGGGCTGTATGCAAATCTCCAGTCGTGGGTTCCAAATACCTGATTATGGATGCATTCTCATAACCAACGTATATCCCAGACTTGCGGAGAGGGCCCATTGCAGTTCGCTGTGGGGGTGGTATAGGTACATATACCGTTCATTCAAATCTTCAGGATGACCCATTGCACTAGTTGCATAGTTGAATGGATGTTGTAGGCGCACGGTCTATAATTGATGAGTGCTGCTGCGTGCATGACTGCGTGTCCCCAACAGGTGTTGGGCAAGTTACAACTCTGCAAGAGTGGTCGGGCTATGAGCTTAATCCTCTTTGTTAGTGCTTCAGCTAGTCCATTTTGGCGTATGGACGCGTGCGGTGCAGTGCTCAACAGCTTATTCCATTCTTTGTGCAATATTCATCAAATGCCTTGGAAGTAAATTCGCTGGCATTGTCCATTCGAATGGACTTCACGCGATGATCAGGAAAAGCATTCTTAATTCTGATGATCTGCGAGATCAACTTTATGAATGTATGATTCCTTGTTGACAGCAAACATGTATGCGATCATTTCGAGGAAGCATCAATGAGCACCATAAAGTACCGAAACGGCCCCGATAATGGCTGAATCGGGCCGCAAATATCCCCCTGAATGCGTTCCAGGAATGCAGGGATTTCATGTTGCACTTTCATAATAGAGGGCTTAGTTATTAATTTCCCGGTGGCACATGCATGGCACACAAAATCTTCATGATTCGGAAAATTTTTAACATTAATGCCATGACCTTATGAGTTGTTAACTATATTTCTCATCATTCTAAGACCAAGATGACGTAAATATACAATGCCATAAAGGAAAATAATTCAGAGCTTCTAAAGAAGTATACACTGCGTGTGTATTGATTCTCGTGTAGTACAACCAAGATTCATATGAGGGATATTTTTCTAATACCATTTTTTTTTCATATTCCGCGTGCTTCACAATGCACAAATGCTCTTTGTCATTTTCTTCATTGGTTTCTACGTGAAACCTATTGGCGCGGATATCATTGAAAACTTAAGAGAGTGCGTGTTGATTCAGGGTACAAAAAGGCTTCTTCAATTACCAAAGTTGTACCCATTGGCAATATAATTGTGGCTTTTCCAGAGCCTATTATATGCGTATCGCTTCCTGCGATTTTCGTAATCCTTCCAGCGTTCTTCGTGATCGTCTGGAAGTATTTCGACTCTCTTAAGATGGTATTTGTTGTGCCACTATCAACAATACATATCACCTCCATTGGGCGCTACACAATTTCTAAATGACAAGAAATATAATTCTATTCATACAGTGGCAAAGTAATTCAAATATTGCTTGAAAATATAGAATACTAGAATAAAGAATAAATTGAAATTCTATTCATGAGAAAAGAAAATGTATGCTCTTCGAGAGCTTACAATTCTTTATTCAAAATTCATTAACAACCACTGTTCTGTAGCCTGCAAACTTCAGTTAACCCAATCTTGTCGTGCTTGGAGCAAGATGGTGGATTTGAGTTTCTCGAATCGCTTCGGGTGCGATCCATAATTCAAGTGCACTCACCTCACCATGTATTCATTTTTCCGAGTGGCTGAAAAGGTGATGCTTGAGAAAAAGGGCAAAGTTTGATCCTTTTGCTCGGCAATAGTTTGCGTGTCCTTCGAGGACCCTAAGCCGGTGGCAGCTTGGAGCTTCTTGCTCGTAAGTATGATCTTCAAACCTGATGCCCATGTGAGATAGTTCTGACCTTTCGGGGTCAGTTCTTCAAACTCACATTTAATAATGCCAGGTATTTGCATATTCAAAAGATTCTTTTCATTAGATTACTTCGTGTAATCTAATAAAGAGTGGTTGCAAGATTCATAATTGCATAATTAAATTCTCATGAATTTCCAGTAAACTAAAAGAAAGCAATAATTTCAAGATTCATAAATACAAGATTCATAATTACGGGATTCATAAATACAAGATAAATGCGAGATTCATAAGTGCTAGATTCATAAATATTCAGAACTACAGCTTCGTGCATGTAGGTGATCAGCTTCATGCAAGCGATCAAATTCATATGCGCGATCGGCTTCGTGCGATCGGTTTAGCGCGGCTTCATGCGCGCGGTGCATTTAGTTCCATGCACGTCGGCCTTCTTGGCACGACGGTGGCCGCTTCGTGCGGTGTGCTTCAATTTCTAATGAACTAAATTAAAGCAATAAATACATGGAACGGAACAATATTTGCACAATTCATAAATTCAGAATAAACAATGATTGCACAATTCATAAATGCGAAAAATAAATTCTCATGAATTTTCGGTATTCTAAACAGGGTAATTATTGCAAAAAGTACATGCAAATATTCATAAAAACAGAAAATAAGGCTAAGGAAAATTAAAACAGAGCCAAATAATTTTCTGGATTTTTCTAGGTATTTCATATTTTTTTTTCGGGCAATTTTCAGGATTTTCTGGAATTTTCTATCAATTTTTCTGAATTCTTAATTCATTTTCAGAAAAGAAATAGAAAAACATAAAGAACCGGGGGCAAGGGGGTAATTTCCCCCTTCCCCCGTGCGCCAAGCCTGGATCCAATCCAGTTTAATCACTTGCTTTGACCTTCCTTTCTTCATTGGATAATGGACTTCAAGTCCATGGACTTCATGTCCAGACCAGATGGTCTTCGTGCTTGTGGTTGGTAGTGGACGAGCCAGCCGGCGCCGGTGACCGAGCGTGGCGAGATGCCAACGAAGGGCAGTGGCGTGCGCGCGGTGGCTCGGCGGCAGTGGCGGCTTAGGCGCGGCGACTTCGATGCGCGCCAGCTCGCTGGTCCGCCGCCAGCGGTGGTGGTCGCCGTCGGCTGTGGGCAAGTTCGGGCGACGGCCCACTGAGGTTTGGCGCACAGCCGCACTACGGCCGGTTCTCGCGGGGAGCCGGGCGCGCTACATGCGTGGGGCCGACGGCGGCGAACGCTGGGCCGACTTTCGAGCGGCGATTCGACGCGCCAAAGAAGCGGCGCGGGCTAACATTGGCGGCGACCCGGGCGCTGCGGCAGCGTTGGAAGCAGTTCAGCGCGGCGGCGAGTTCGGCGGCTTCGAGCGCCTAGGGACAGGGGCGGCTCTGACCAACGCAAGGCTGCTTCGAGTAGCAGGGGCGGCTTCGAGCGCCATTCGGGGTTGCTTCGATGCAAGCCAGAACGGGTGAGTTCTAGCGGGCAGGCGGCCGTCTGCCTCGGGGCAACACGCTGCATGCGCGGTATGGCTGCGGCGGCCAGACACCGGCGGCGCAGCGGCGACCGACCGTGCTTCATGCGTGGGTGGCCGAGGGGCTGGCGGTACAGCGACTGCGAGTCGCGAGGAGGGGCGCCACACGTGATGCGGGCCGGTTGCTTCGAGCAGATCGGCAATTTCTTTGACACAGCGGCGGCTTCGAGGACATGCGGGCTGAGGTGCTGGTGGCGCGTCAAGCGCGTTGTGGCTGCTGGGAGCCGGACGGGGCAACACTGCTTCGTGCAGCATGCAAAAGCGGCCGTGCGAGTTCTGGACTTCAAGTCCCTTTGCCAAGGAAAACATGAAAAAAAAACCTTCGTGCAACATGCATGGGCAGCCATGCAGCATGCATGGGCAGCCATGCGTTGCCCTTTTTCCCGTGGATTTATTCGGCTGGGAGAAGGTGGATGTGCGGCCGGCCGGTTCGGGGAGACACGCTGCATGCGTGTGAGGCTGCAGGGGCTAGGAGCTAGCTGAGCAGCAACGGCCGGTCGCGAGCAGGCACGTCGGCGGCTTCGGGCCGTCGGGGCTGCGGGCGTATGGCGCGGCCGAGCTTCGTGCACGAGCAGCCGGATAATGTTTTTTTTTCTGTGTAAAACGCTTCGTACAGTAGCTTCATGCCACGACGAACGCTGTATCTAATTGTATAGATTAGATGCACGTACGTATTCATACAAGATTAGATCAATCCCGTGATCCTCACCTTTTCTCACCTTTTAATCCTTCTCCGGGTAGAGCTTCGTGTTGATAACGTGTTAGACAACCTCGCTATCGAATAGTCCGGGGTTGCCTAATAGATCTAAACTGGAGAATAGAGAGAGAGGGAGAGAGACACAATATGAGGAGGAACTGCTCTGCTTGATTATTCTCATTGCTTGTCTGTACAAAGGGGTAGCCCCTGCCTCCTATATATAGCGGTTCTGCTAGAGATAAGGAAGAGTCCATATAGGATACGTCAATCGGTTTCCTAACACGTACGAAGACCTGTACTGATCGATGTTGATCCAGCGCGCCGTCCCATTCAGGTGCATGCGTAGTTGCACACTGTTGGATCCGGCCAGAATCAACGGTCCCAATTAGAAGGGGTTGTAAAAACAACTCGGGTTTTTTTTTTGTTTGCGGTGGTTAATATGCCATGAGATGGGTTTGTGCGTGCCTCTGTCGCATTGCACGCCTAGCTAGAGCACGAATATACTGTTTTGATCTATTTGCACAGAGAGTAATCATCGAGAGAGTTTCTATTCACTCAATTGTTCTTCATTACATGGGTATTATCCCCTTTATATACACATGAAAATGTGCTACTAAAAGGCACTTGTTACAAAAGGTGATTCCTCATATATATAACTGCATGGTAGTTTATGTTATAGACACAAGTAAATTTGTCCACAATTAGCACATGCTAATAAATCTTAACACCCCCTTGGACAAATTATGTTCATCTTCGTGTTCCTTTAAAAACTCCTTCCAAAAACCCTGTGGGAAAACAGATGAAGAAAATAGGAATATATGTATATGCCTCATTAAAAATTCTCCCAAAAACTCAGTGGGAAAAATGGACAGAGAAAAGAGTACATAACATATTTAGTTTGTATTATATTGCCTCATTAAAAACCTTTATGGAAAAATATCATGTAAAACTTATAAAGGAAAAGAGTACAATATATCTTTAAACAAAACAGGTTTAGAGTTAAGAGGACTCTCCCCCTGATCCTTACAACATACAAAGTCTCCTCATACCAATTCCATTAACACATTTCTGAAAAGTGGATTTTGGTAAGGACTTGGTAAATAAATCAGCCAAATTTTCATAAGACTTTGTTTGCAAAATTTCTATCTCACCGCTCTTTTGGAGCTCATGAGGATAGAATAATTTAGGAGTAATATGTTTCGTAATGTTGCTCTTTATATAACCTGTTTGCATTTGAGTAATACAAGCTGCATTATCTTCATAGATAATGATAGGGGATTCGATTGTATTTATACCACATGCTTTTTGTATGTGATTAATCATTCTGCGAAGCCATACACACTCACGTGATGCTTCATAAAGTGGAATTATTTCAGAATGATTAGTGAAAGTGGCCACTAAAGTCTGTTTACTAGACTTCCATGAAAAAGCTGTTCCACCATATAAAAATACAAACCCAGTCTGTGATCTGGCATTGTGGGGATCAGACAAATAGCCAGCATCTGTATAACCCACTATGCTCATATCTTGGTTTTTCTTATAAAATAGACCAAGATCTTTTGTACCTTGAAGATACCTGAAGATATTCTTAATGCCAGCCCAATGTCTCTTTGTTGGTGCTGCGCTATATCTAGCCAACAAATTAACTGCAAATGAAATATCAGGCCTAGTGTAGTTTGCTAGATACATTAGTGCCCCAATGGCACTAAGATATGGAACCTCTTGTCCCAAAATATCTTCATCTTCACTCCTAGGTTTAAATGGGTTTTTATCCCTATCTAGAGATCTAACAACCATAGGGGTCTTTGATGGATATGATTTATCCATATTAAATTTACTCAAAATCTTTTGAGTATATGCGGATTAATGCACAAATATCCCTTCAGGGAGATGCTCAAGTTGTAAACCTAAGCAAAATTTGGTTTGACCCAAATCTTTCATTTCAAATTCCGTCACTAGATGATTGCTAGCTTCCTTTATATCCCTTGGGGTTCCGATGATATTCAAATGATCAACATAAACGGAGATTATACAAAATCCATTTTGGGATTTCTTTATAAATACACAAGGACAATCATCATTATTTGAGTAACCTTTCTTAGTAAGGAACTCACTTAGTCTGTTGTACCACATTCTGTCCGACTGCTTTAATCCATATAGTGCGTTTTTCAATTTGACACTATACATGTTGCGATTTGTATTTGGATTCGGAATAGATATCCCCTCTGGGACTTTCATGTAAATATCCGAATCAAGTGACCCATATAAATATGCAGTCACCACATCCATCAACTGCATGGATAAATTCTTGTTTGCTGCCAATGATAGTAAATATCGGAACGTTATTCCACTCATTACCGGTGAATCTGTTTCATTGTAATCAATGCCGGGTCTCTGCGTGAACCCTTGTGCTACAAGTCTCGCTTTATATCTCACCACCTGATTATTTTCATTCTTCTTTCGAACGAAAACCCATTTATTTCCAATAGGAAATATTTTAGGAGGTGTGGTCATAATTGGACCAAATACCTCTCTTTTCTTAAGCGAGCTCAATTCAGCCTCAATTGCTTCCTTCCATTTGACCCAATCTGAGCGTTTCATGCACTCTGCCATGGACTTTGGTTCTGGATCCAGTTGAAGGGTTTCAGCAATCTTAGAGGCAAAATAAATGTCGACAATTGTAGTCTTTCTATTGTATGATTCTCTTGAATCAGTATAATTAGTGGAAATTTCTTCATCCAATAATTCTTTATTTTTGCCTTGTGACTCATCATGATTTCCCAATACGATTGAGTCCAAGGGTTCCGATGTCCCAACATTGAAGTTTGTGTGCATAATTATGTTGTGTTTACCAATCACTAGAGGACTTCCAACCTCTTTTTCATTTACTGACTTAGGTAATTTACCTTCATCGGTCTTTCTTTGTTTCTGCGGACGTCTCCGTGAAACTAAGTCCCATGCAACCGTTCTCCCCCTCTTATTCACATTAGGGGCAAGAGTAGTTTTCTTTGGTACCTCTACTCTTTCCAGAGCATTAACAGCAGGTATATGAGATTTCATAACCCCCTTATAATCAGTAAATGCATCTGGCAGATTGTTTGCAATGTATTGCAAACTTATAATCTTCTGAACCTCTTGTTCAGATTCTTTTGTACGTGGATCTAAGGACTGAATGCCTGTGGCATTCCAATCAATTTCCTATCATTCCTTGTGGTACATATCTCCCCCTAATGCCGGGAAATTTTCCTCATCAAATATACAGTCAGTGTACCGAGCTGTAAACAGATCCCCTGTCAATGGCTGAAGGTATTTTATAATTGACGAAGAATTATATCCCACATAGATCCCCAACTTTCTTTGAGGACCCATCTGTGTACGCTGCGGTGGTGAAATCGGTACGTATACCGCGCAACCGAATTTTCGCAGATGGGAAATGCTTGGTACATCTCCACGTACTAACTGCAATGGGGAGACCGAATGGTATGCAATTGGTCTAATTTGGATTAAAGCTGCGGCATGTAAAACCGCATGTCCCCAACAACTTGTTGGTAATTGACAATTTTGCAACAGAGGTCTAGCTATAAGCTTTATCCTCTTTATCAAAGACTCCGCTAAGCCATTTTGTGTATGTACATATGGTACAGAATGCTCTACATTAATGCCCAAAGCCAAGCAATAATCATTAAATGCCTTTGAAGAAAATTCAGCAGCATTGTCCAACCGAATGGACTTTATCCCGTCATCGGGATGATTGGCTCTTAACTTTATTATTTGGGCAATTAATCTGGCAAAAGCATGGTTCCTTGTAGAGAGTAAACATACATGGGACCATCTTGTAGATGCATCAATTAACACCATGAAATACCTAAACGGCCCAGACCAAGGCTAGATAGGTCCACAAATATCTCCTTGAATCCTTTCAAGGAAATTTAATGAATCATTTTTAATTTTAAGGTATGAAGGCCTCAAAATTAATTTCCCTTTTGCACATGCAGTGCACATGAATTCATCATATTTTGGGAAATCTGAATTTTTAATATTATGGCCAACAGAACCTTTGACAATTTTATGCATCATACCCAAACCTGGATGACCTAACCAGTCATGCCAAATCTTGAACTTATCAAGATGAGAGAAAATTGTCTTTAACGCAACATTTGGTTCGGGTTTAATATATGTGTAGTACAATCCTGATGAAAAAGAAGGAAGCTTTTCAACCACTTGTTTTTCGCATCCAGTAGTTTTAGTTAAAAGCAAATACTCAACATTGCTCTCTTTACTAGTCTCCACATGGAAACCATTGATGCGAATATCTTTAAAGCTTAGTAGGGTACGTGTAGATTCAGGATACAACAAAGCATCCTCTATCACAATGTTTGTACCCATAGGGAGTATAATGATGGCTCGTCCCGAACCAACAATTTGAGCATCATTACCAGTGATGGTCATAATATTTCCTCTCCTCTTAGTTAGAGTTTGGAAATACTTTATCTCCCTTAATATAGTATTAGTGGTGCAACTGTCAACAAGACATAATTCTTCGTCCATCGGATTGTCACCAAGATCTATAAACGGAGAAAATAAAATTAACTCCAATATAGAAATAATACACACATATATTATATGTCATGTCAATATACAAGATACATATGCTCTTTACGAGCCATATGGACATGTTTGACACTAACAAACATGTATATGCTCTTTATGAGCAACAAATAAGACCTATACACAAACTATGAAATATAACCATCATATCATCGATATCTTGAAGTTCATCTTCCTTCTATTGAACTATTCCATGGTCATCAGCAGTCTTAACAGGATCATTCTGTCCTTTATCCAGACTCATTTCTGGATTTTCAGCAAAATGAACTTCAACCTTGCTCTTCTGATTGTTGCCCTTGCCAACTGATTTGAGGTATAACTCAACCAGATGTTTTGGTGTACGGTATTCTCTTGCCCAATGACCCTTACATCCATATTTATGGCAAAGTCCAGTTTTCTCCCTAGGAGAATAATTTTTGAATTTTCCTTTGCCATAAACTTTTGATTTGCTCCTCCGCATTTTGGACTTCCACTTTGCATTATTCTTTTTGTTATTTTTATCCTTCTTTTGATCATGGTATGCACTAGTACTCGAAATATTGGCATGTGCTTCCGGCACTGCCATTGCCCCTGTCGGGCGCGTATGATGATTCTTCATAAGAAGTTCATCATGCTTTTCTGCCTAAAGCAGAGTATAAATTAAATCATAGTACTTAGTGTATTTTTGTTGATGATATTGTTGCTGCAATATCATCATAGAAGGATGAAACATGCAAAGCGTTTTTTCAATCATGACCTCATCTGTAACAGCCTTGTCACAGAATCTCAATTTGGAATTGATCTTGTGTACGCGAGAATTGTATTCAGTAACAGACTTAAAGTTTGAAAGCGTAACATAGACCATTCCCTTTGAGCTTCAGGCAACATGACCGCCCTATGTTGGTCATATCTGTCCTTTAAGGACTTCCACAAACTTAGTGGATCTTCCTCTAATAAATATTCAGTTTTCAAGTCTGAATGGAGGTGATGCCTGATGAAATGTAGAGTTGCATACTTGAAATTTTCAGGTATAGGGGCTGCACCCTGAACAGGATCATTGATGCAAGCAGATAAACTTCTTGATGCCAAAGTGATTTTTACATTCATGGCCCAAGTTAAGTAATTACTGCCATCCACAACAAGTTCAGCAAACTCCTTTTTGGAGATATCAGCCATATCTACATAACAATCATGCAATTTTTTAATTAATTACTTAGCAAAGTAAATATATGCATGAATATTAATAAAATGACGTAGACCTTTTAGCAATGGGCGAGTTACTCTCACTATGGACATAAAATTTATGCCATAGGACCCATGCCTTGTGGTAATTTTAGCACTTAAGGTAATCGTCAACTACATAACATCAAATATAAATTCTAGAAAATGCATGTAAATAATACAAAAGCTTAGAACATCACATTTAATTGCGATACAAATATTGACATGGGTAAAATCGCAATTAAACAGTACATGCATTTATTTGCTTTATTCTAAAACCAAAGTACTAGAATGCAAATATAAATGGTAAAAAGAACTCATAGTTCTTAAGTGGCTGGATTAATTTGCAATTGCTGCATTGCTTAAGGGCTCAATTGGGAAAATCCATTTTCCTTAAAAATCCAGCCATTGGGCCCTAGCCCATTAAACATGCCAACCATGGGGGGCTTGGGTTTCCAACCCTAGCCCCCACTGGCGCCGCCGCCTGCTCCCTGGAGTGGAGCCGTCGCCGGTCGACTCGTCGTCGTCGGCCGACGCCTGGACGCGCGCGCGCCGTCGCGTCTGTGGCGAACCCACGCCGGCGAGGCACCGCCGCGCCTTTCTCTGCGCGCGCGCCGCCACGCTGGCCGTCACGGCGCGGCTGCGCCGTCGGACCGGCGCTGCGCGCGTCGCCTTCACGCCGGTCGGCCGGATCCCGGCGTCACGCACCTGGGCGGCCACGCCCTACGCCGCTGCGTCGTGCGCCACGCCACCGTCGCGCCAGGCGCCGCCGCGTCCTTTGATGCCGTCGTGTACGCCGACGCGCCAGGCGCTACCACCACGCGCCACACCAGGCCGCGCCGTCGCGCGCCTCGCGCTTGCTGCCGACGCATCCGCGGCTTGAATGTTTGCAGGGAAAAACGGTTGTACTCCCCTTCTGGCCGCCATTGTCCTAGGGACATATGGCTCCACTACCGGAGTTGCAGGTAAACGACGCATCTCTGCTCTTCTCCATGTATGTAATGGCCTTCTCCATATATGTACTGCCCTTCTGCACCTCCAACGGCTATGCCTTGCATGGTGAAGAGGAGGATTTGGATGCCATGGCCGCAAGCCAGATGCCATGATAGTACCAAACATGGCTTCTGGTAATCTCCACCATGGAGTGTTTAGTGGAAAGTGCACTGGGCATGTAGCCCCAGGGATCCTCCACCATGGACGAAACAGTGACATCCTTCCTCTCCCTCTCTGATTGTTTCTCTCCATTCTATCTTCTTAATCGTTCTTGAAGAAGAAGATTAGGACTAGAGATTAGTCTTACCCTGACAGAGCGTGCTGATAACGTGTTTTGATCTATTTGCACAGAGAGTAATCACCAGAGAGAGTTTCTATTCACTCAATTGTTCTTCATTACATGGGTATTACCCCCTTTATATACACATGAAAAGGTGCTACTAAAAGGCACTTGTTACAAAAGGTGCCTCCTCATGTATATAATTGCATGGTAGTTTATGTCACAGACACAAGTAAATTTGTCCACAATTAGCACATGCTAATAAATCTTAACATATACAACTAGAAGTGCCGCATCAGGAGGAGCTGAGAGCCTGAGAACGACGCGCGCACCATCGGCGAAGTGCGACTTGATCGAGCGGCCGGTTGGTTATTATCTCTCGGCTAGCTAGCGACCGCGCGCCCCCGTCGCCGCAGTCCAAAATCAGTCAAGCTCCATTGATTCAAGAGACAAATACGAGTGCTAGCCGACAAATGCAGTTCCAGCATTCCCACTATAATGACCTGCGTGCCAGCTAGCAATTAGCCTGGAATTTTTTTAAAATAATATTTTTTTAATAAAAATTACAAAAATTATATACCAATTTTAAAAATAACAAATATACCCCTCTGTCGGCGTTTGAAATGGCAATAGAGAGCATGTCGCCAAGTCAGACTAGGTTTTTATACCAAAAACAAGATTTTTTTGTAAAATAATACAAAAAAAATTAAAAATAGTATGCCAAAAAGAAAAATTACAGAATTATGCCAAAACAGGAATTTTTTGAAAAATAATACACAAAAATCAAGGGGCCAGAGCCCTTCTTTCATGATTTAAAAAATAATAATATTTACAAAATAAAAAATTACAAAAATAATATGTCGATTTAAAAACTGATAGATGTACGACAATTCTATATCGCCATTTCAAATAACAACATAATCCTAAAATGGAGAGAGAGAGAGGGGGGATAGGTGTGGGTATCAGTTTGTACGCATGGATACCTGATGGGTATCCTATGACAAACGGATCCCACTTTTTATAATATATATATATATATATATATATATATATATATATATGAAAATTAAAACCTTAACTCACTAATTTGCCGCCACAATCTTCTCGCTTCCTTCAGAATCCCCGTCGCAATCCCTCGCTCACCCCTCCCTCTCGGTAGTCGGCTCTCCCTCCCACCACCGCCTCCGCCTCTCCCTTTGCCCCCATCCCCCCTCTTCACCTCCTTGCCCTCATGGCCCCCATCACCTCCACCTCGGTGGCTCAGCTCCCTCCCTTGGGGTCAGCCATCCACATGGCGGTGCTACCGGTGGGTTAAAATTTCAAAAAATTTAAACTTGTTTTAGTTGCGCAATCAAATCTATAGAAGCAATACATGTAACACTGTAAGGCTTTTATTAGGACAGTACCTCCGTCATAATTTTTAAAAATTCCTCAAGCTTAGTCATCATCTGGAAAATTTATGGGAACATTAGTGATGCATTAGGACCATCCACAAAAATTGTCATAACTTTTCAACATGGTTTGGGCCATGTTTCATTCGGTTGAAATTTCTTGGTCAGCCTTCTGTAGCATTATCCGAATTTTTGAAAATTCCTTAAGCTTGGTCATCATCTAAAAATTTTATGGAAATATTATAGATGTGTCAAGACCATCCACAAAAGTTTCTAACGTGGTTTGCACCATTTTCCATCCGGTTGAAATTTTTCGGTCAATCTTTTATCAGGATAGTAGTATTGTCAGAATTTTTAAAAATTTCTCAGGCTTGATCATTATCTAAAATTTTTATGAGAACATTAGTGATGTGTCAGAACCATTCATAAAAAATTTCAAATTTTTTTGACATGTTTTGTACAAATTTCGTTTGGTTAAAAGTCACTGAGATCTCAGCAAATCTCGCTAAGATCCCGGTAAAAAAACGGATTTAAATTTAAATTTTTAGATTTCATTTAAATTTCATTCAAAATAATAAAATTTCGTCGAAATTTCGAATTTCAGAAACGAAAAAGAAAATTAGAACTTACTGCCAATTATCTAACCAAATTATTCACATCAACAATAAAACCACAGCTAACGATAGCTAGGCTCAATGATTGCAACTAGGAAGATATGCGCGCTCCGCCGCGTCGTGCGAAATTTGATCTAAGTTTTTATTTCTGAAAAAAGGCAGGAATATCGAAAAGGTTTTTTTGTTTGCTTGTTTTTTTTTTTTTTGGGAAAAAGTACTCTAGGTAAAAACCATCAACGAATCTGCGAAACAACATACCTTTTTTGGAAAAGAAAAGAATAACACATGCTCCGAAAAATATTAGATTCCGAGTTGCAAAATATAAAACATATTTTAACTTTTCATGTATCCATTCCATTCTCCCTGGATCGACACTAATTTAAGTGTATTGTTTTCTAACAACCGCTCTTTTAAAATATAAAACATATTTTAACTTTTCATAATGATTAAGATTACGATAAATATGAAAAAAATAACAACTTAGATACTCAAACTTAATTGTTTTTTTTAAAAAAAATAAGACGTAGTAGTAGTAATATTTTGTGTGTGTGGTAGTGAATAAATATATTGTTCGCGCTAAAAACGTGAAGCAGGGTTTCTAGCCTCAAGCATGCAAGACAAACACCGAGTTTACAATGCGTGCCAGTCAATTTGACCTGTAATTGACAAGGTAGAATTTATAAGCAATCAAATCCGATAAAAACAACGATTATCGGCCTAACGCTAGTCGGTTAAAAGCCGATCAGGAGATAACTAGACCAACCTTACGGTTAATCCGAATTACAAGGCGAAATCGGCTTTGAGAAGGCGATGCGCAACAAAACAAAGCAGATCGAACCTGGGCGAAATCGGCCAAAACCAACAATCGGCGATGCGCAACTCTGTTGATTTCGTCGACTTACAGAGGGATGTTTATAAATCTAAAACGATGTAAAAAGGAACTGTAAAAAGTAGATGTGTGTTGTGTTGGATTGATTGATGCCTCTTTCCCCCTTGCCCCTTTTATATCGCTCGAGCCGATCCGAGTCCTTCCTGGACATGATTGAATTTGTATCGGTTCTGACTCAAACTCCTCCCTTTTGGTAGCCAAATCCATATCGTCCGTGGTACAACCAAATTGCGTCCTCTTATTCTAAATTGAGCTGACATTATCTATACATGACGAATTTTGGTGCAAACATATGCCCCCCGTTTTTGGAAGATAACTTGTTGTCTTCCAAAAATGCTATCGGCTTTCCATCCATATCAGCTTATGGGAGAATCCTTTTCGAGAACCGTCGCATTAACTGTGCTGTAATAATCTCGGTGCGCTTTAAATGCGATAACCGTTCCCGCCTGTTCACCTTTTTTCACTGCGGTATAAATATGGGGGTCCCCCCAGTCATTTGCACACTTTCAAGCTCTCGCTCTCTCAACGATCGGCTTTCTCTGCATCTTTAGCATCCTCGAAAGCAACTCCCCTTCGGGCTTTCATCATCCTTCTCCTTTCTGAGTCGGCTAAAATGGACGCTTCGCAGGTACTTATCCCAATCCTTAATAGTGATAACCAGTATTTCTTAGGACCGATAGGGACTATAGAAGCCGATACCGTCGTTAGCGATGAGATCCCTAGGCTTCCTCTTTCGGCCCCAGGCTATGCTGTAAATGAATGGGGTAAGAGTTTTAGGGCTTGGCCGACAGCTCTTAGGGGCTGGAGGTCTTGGTATGTTAGAATATCGGCCCAAAAGAGAGCAGAGTGGGAAAGGATGGCCATATCCGAAAGTCTCCCTTTATCTTTGGCCGCCCCCGAGCCTAACGAACCTTTAGTGGCCGCTGCTTGCTATTTCTGGTCGGACTCTTGCAATGCCTTCTTCTTCCCGACCGGTCCCATCGGCCCAACCCTTTTAGACGTAGCTGAGTTGTGCTGCCTTAGGCCCGATGGTGACCAAGTGTCGGCTTTCAGCGGGAAGCCTAGGTTCAAATTGATCCGCTCTAAAGGGGAGGGTTGGCACATGTATATCCAAAATAACAACAAGGTAACCGGCCTGGTATCGGACGAAGAACATGTCGCTTTTCTTAACTTATGGCTGGACCGATTTCTCTTTTGTGGGGCTTCCTTAGGACCGACCCAAGTCTATCAATTTATAGCTGAACAATTAGTAGAGGGGCGTCGGCTAGCTTTGGGTAAGACGTTGCTAGGAGCCGTCTACCAAATGATGTATGTCATTTGGAGTCGGCTTTTTACCAGCAACGGTGGTTACGTCGTTGGCAACATCGGTGGTCCCTTGTGGTTCATTCAAGTTTGGCTTTACTGTGTTTTTTGTCATATTATCATCTCTGATCCTTCGGAGGAATCAGCTTTTCCCACGGAGGATTATCCTGAGGATGCGCCCCCTAGGTTCCAGCCTAGCCGATCACCTGGTGAGAGATTCATCATGTATTCTAGTGATCAAAAGATGTCCCTGGCCGGTTTCCACAATACATCTCTTTTTTCCTAAACTTGAACCATACCAATTTCAGCTGCCGAGACTATTTTACCTATAGTCAAACAGCCGATTTCCCTTGGCCGTCTTTCCTTCGGTTAAACGCTAACAGCTCTTTGATGCCTCAGTCCACTCTTGACCTCCTTCCTCTATTGATCTCCCCTTGCATTCTTCATGTCGGCTTGAGTACCCGTAGCAGGACATTTCAGCTGTCTTATGAATTCTACCACCCCTCTATTTATGCACGCCAATTGGGTTTTGGGCAAGTGATCCCTTGTTTCCCACTACTCAATCTGATTGAACCACGAAACAAAGTCACCAACGTCACCGCTGCAGAGCTTATCATCGAGTTGGCCGACGAACTCCCTGTCGTGGACCTACCTTTTCTCGTGTTAAACACGCGTCGGGCAGGTCAATTCACTTCATGGTGGGCCACCGTGGCGGAGTCACTTTTGTCGAGACGGACCCTGCAGGACATCATTTCTTCATTCCTTCCTGACTTTCATGAGCCGATGGAGGCTGCTTCTGGGTCTAGATCGAGTTCTGGTTACACTAAATAATCTTTAGAGGTATTTTATCCTTGGTATACTTTTATAAAAATAAAACTTCCGTCGGCTAATCGTGTCTTTTATTTTACAGGCCAGCAAGAGGTCAGCCCTGGCACAAGCATCATCGGCCGACGAGAGATCCAAACGACAGAGACCGTCGGCCGCTCTCGCGGGTTTTTCCTCTGGAACTTTGGGCATCAGCGGCCCGTCACTGTCGGCCCTTGCCAAGCAGCGCGCGGAGAGTAAGTCCTTTTTCGGCTAAAAATACTCATTTTATCAGCCGATCCTAATGCCTACCCTTTTTTTTAGAAAAGAAGAAAAGGACGGGCTGTAAGGTTGTCATAAAACGATCTCACAAGCCTGTTGGGCGTGACGCGGCCTCTTCCCCTGCTGGATCGGCTACTGCGGTTAGTTCTATTCCTCAAGATCCTTTTGTCGTATCGGCTTTCACCTATACCCTGATGTGGAATGTTGCTTTTCAGGAAACTCCCTCTGTTCAAGTATTCGGTGCTTTAGCCGATATTCAAGGGACTTCGGCGGCCATACCTTCCTTATCGACTCCTGCTCCTATATTGCCATGCGCTTCTCCGACTCCAGACCCCCCTGCTGCTCCTTCGCAAGTACCGTCGACTGCTGCCCCATCTGCACCTGCGATTCCTAATGTTGAAGTCCCGATTTCTTCGACGCCTGAAGTTGACCCTGCCGATCTTCTGAGCTTTTCTTTGGATGAGCTGAGTGATCCCGAGATTCTGGCAACCGACAACTACCCAGCTGATATTCAACAGATCATCAGCGTAGCTGCAGAGGCATCGACTATTGTGACTTCTGTGCCCGGGATGCAAGAGAGGCTCAATCGCCTACTTAATGAAGTTATGCAGCCCGAGACTTGACTCCTGGCCGACACGCAGCCCCTGCGAACAGCCATGGCTGCGGTTGAAACCGACCTTCCTCCAGAGGTAATGCGAGCCCTTCTGGACGTTTGTCACTTAGATTCTCAAAGGGAGACGGTCGTGGCTGCCAGAGCCAGAATAGCTCAGCGGGCTGCACAGCAGGTCGATCAGGATATCCTGGGTAGGCTGGTAGCTGATACAAAGGCCAAGAAGCAACAATATGATGAAGGCATTTCTAGTTTTAAATCGGCCAAGATGAAACAAAAGGACTTGGAATCCACGAAGAAGTCTCTTGAGGAGCAATTAGCCGAAGTGACTCGGCAGTTGGCCGATATTGAGACATCTCTCTCCGCATCGGCTTCATCGTTATCAACGCAGAAACGCACTCTAGGTGATATGGTGGCCGCGGTGAAGAGCCAATCGGCCAAAATCAAAGCAATCCCCGGGAGTGCAGCTGAAGATAACCGCCTAGTCGACAACATCCAGGACATTATTGCCAAAGCCGCGGGAGCACTATCGGGCTTAGGAGCTCATTTGCCCGGATCAGGGCTGTAACTTCAACTTATCATATTGCTTGGTGAAAACTGGTATCATCGGCTATGTAGCCGTTTTGTGATGTAAACTGCCTTGGATGATTAACTTGATCGGCCGTGTAACCGATCTGCCGTGTAACTATTTTCGTAATCGGTGTTGCACCAATCTCTGTCTGTGATTAGGATCCAATCCATATGCTAGGGTAATATGCCTTCAAATATTTTCCGTTCATTGCTTTAGGTAGTATGAATCCTTTCAAAGTCTCAAGTATGTACGAGTTTCCGTCGATCGGCCGATTTATTTTATATGGCCCTTCCCACGTTGGAGACCATTTGCCAAATCGATTATCCTTTGATCCGATTGGTAATATGGTTTTCCATACTAAATCGGCTTGATTAAAAGACTTTGGCACGACCCTTTTATTGTATGATCTGGCAACTTTTTCTTTGTTCCTTTTAAGCCGATCTAGTGTAATTAGCCTCAATTCGGCTAAGTCATCTAAGTTGTCTAGCATTGCCTGTTGGTACTCATCGGCCAGCAGATTATCTTGTTGGGTTATCCTGGCAGAGCTGATATTGATTTCTACGGGTAGAACGGCTTCTTGCCCATATACCAATTGGAAAGGGGATAATTTAGTCGACCCATGGTACGAAAGCCGATATGCCCATAGAGCTTCTGATAACGTAGTATGTCAACCCCTTGGTCTTTCTTCGAATTTTCTTTTTATTAGCTTTATCAATGTTTTGTTCGACGACTCAGCCTGTCCATTGGCCTGAGCGTAGTAAGGCGAGGAATTAAGCAGCTTGATACCTAGACTTTTCGCAAACTCTTGGAACTCCTTTGACATGAATACCGTACCTTGGTCGGTCGTGATTGTTTGGGGAATCCCAAACCGATGGACGATATGTTCATTTACAAAGTTGATTATCTCCTTGCTAGTAACCTTCTTGAGTGGTATAGCTTCAACCCATTTTGAAAAATAGTCTGTGGCCGCAAGGATGAACTTGTGTCCCTTACTAGATGCTGGGAATATTTGGCCGATGATATCTATACCCCATCCTCTAAACGGCCAAGGTTTGACGATCGGGTGTAAAGCCGATGCTGGTACTGATTATATGTTACCGAATTTTTGGCACGTTTGGCATCCTTTATAGTACCTGAAGCAATCTTCCAACATTGTCGGCAAAAAATACCCCGTTCGTCTCAATATCCATTTCATCTTGTGAGCCGATTGGTGCGACCCACAGATCCCTTCATGGACTTCCCCCATCGCTACTTTGGCTTCCTCTGTCCCCAAGCATCTTAGCAATAGGCCTTCCATGGTTCGAAAGTATAATAGGTCTTCCAGTACAACGTACTTAAGTGCTTTTCGCCTGGTCCTTTGCTCAGTCGGCTTAGATGGATCTGACAAATAATCTTTTATTTCTGTTCTCCAGTCGACAGGATGGACGCACATGATCGGCCAATTGTTAAGCTCGATTGGTCCCTGTCGGCCTTTTATCTTATAACGCGATGCCCATTGTGCCAATAGGTTTGCTTTGTCATTAGCTCCTCTGGGGATATGTTCTATGGAGAACGTGGTGAAGGTCTCAATAATTTGAAGGCACTGATGCAAATATTGAGCCAACATTTCGTCATTGCACCGGTATTCCCCCTTGATTTGCTGCACAATTAACATTGAATCCCCGAAGGCCTTGACGTCTTTTACCCCGACGCTTTCCAGCAACTGGACCCCTTTCATCAGTGCTTCGTACTCTGCTTGATTATTAGAACATCGGCTATTAAGCCGATACATAAATTCAAAGTCCTATTTTTTGGGCGAAATTAGCACTATGCCGATGCCTTCACCCTCCTGGCAAACAGATCCGTCGAAGTACAACTGCCAAGGAGTGACATCGGCTATCCCGGCTAACGTGGCGCTTCCTGTTAGAAAATCGGCTACAGCTTGTCCCTTTACTGCCTTAGTCGACTCGTATGTTAAATCAAACTCGGTCAACGCATACGCCCACTTGCCGAGTCGGCCCCGTAGAATAGGCACAGATAGTATATATTTAACTATGTCGGCCTTACATATTATGACGCATTTTGACGTCAGGATGTAATGCCTTAACTTTGTGCAAGCAAAGTACAAAGATAAACATAACTTTTCCACTAGAGGGTACCTGATTTCTGCGTCCAAAAGTCGTCGACTTAAATAGAATATAGCTCGTTCCTTTCCATCGGCTCCCTGTGTTAGAACTGCCCCTATCGTATCTCCTTCAGCTGATATATATAACTTAAAAGGGAAGCCATTCTTTGGGGCGACCAACACCGGAGGTTTCATTAGATAATTCTTCACATCATTGAAAGCCTTTTGTTGATCGTCTCCCCACATGAAGTCTAGGTCATCTTTTGCCTTCAATAGTGGAGTGAAAGCACGAATTCGCCCTGATAAATTTGAAATGAAGCGTCGCAAGTAATTAATTTTACCGATCAGTACTTGTAGCTTTTTTTTATTTGTCGGAGGTTTGGTATCGACTATGGCCTTCACTTTTGCCCAGTTTACTTCAATCCCCTTTTCATGTACTGTAAATCCGAGGAACTGTCCAGCCGATACCCCAAAAACGTATTTGAGTGGATTCATTTTTAATCCGTGTGACCTTGTGCTCTCGAACATCTTTTCCAAATCGGCTAAGTGTTTGCATTCTTCTTTGGATTTCACAACAACATCATCAATGTAGATTTCTACAGTATGACCGATTAGGTTATGAAAAATATGATTCATGGCGCGTTGATAGGTGGCGTCGGCATTTTTTAGGCCGAACGTCATGACGGTCCATTCGTAGAGCCGTAAAGCTCCTGGACATCTGAAGGTCGTTTTGGGTATATCGGCTTCTGCCATGAATATTTGATTATATCCGGCATTTCCGTCAAGAAAACTTATGATTTTGTTTCCAGATGCAGCATCGATGAGCATATCGGCTATAGGCATTGGATATTCGTCTTTTGGCGTGGCCTTGTTTAAATCTCTAAAATCGACACACACCCGAAGTTTGCCGTTTTTCTTCTTTACGGGGACGATATTTGAGACCCACTCAGCGTATCGGCAAGGCCGGATAAACTTGGCCTCTAGTAATCGCCCTACTTCTTCCTTTATAGCATCGTGCAGTGTGGGATTAAATCGTCTTGGATACTGTTTAAATGGCCGATACCCAGGTTTTGTGGGTAGCCGATGTTCGACCAACTGTCGGCTTAAACCTGGCATTTCATAGTATTCTCACGCAAAGCAATCCCTATATTTTCTGAGTATTTCGACCAACTTTGCTTTGTAACTGGGCTCTAATTTAGCACTTACAAATGTTGGTCTTTTCCTATCGCCTTCTCCAATGTCGACTTCTTCAAGCAGATCGGCAGAGGTAAATCCTAGCCCTCGTCTTTCTTCTTCGAAATCTTCGATAGCTTCCTCGTATTCTTCTTGCCGATAGCTTCTTGCTTTTTCCTGTAATTTTGCTATTGTCTTGGACTCCATCTTCTTAACACTTCGCTTGTCCGATCAAACGTGTTGGGTTTAACGCTGATCGGCCTAAATCCTGATTTCTCGATGCAGATGAAATCACAATCGTCCAAGACTTTTCCCGATATGCATTTGGCTTCTTCATGTGGCCAGTTAGTATCAGGGCTGGCTATGGCAATATGAGCCGATGTATCAGCAGGAACAACCTCAACTGCATCGTCGTTCCACTGCACCAATTTCTGATGCATGGTCGATGGTATGCAGCAATTAGCGTGGATCCAATCCTGTCCAAGGAGCACACTATAATTGCCTTTTGCTTCTATCACAAAAAATGCAGTCAGCAAAGTCTTACTGCCGACTGTTAATTCCGACATCATCACGCCTTTAGATTCGGTGGGATCCCCCGTGAAGTCATTCAATACCATATTGGTTTTGATCAAGTCTTCATCAGCTTTGCCCAATTTTTTAAAAGTGCTCAAAGGCATAAGATTAACTGTTGCTCCGCCATCGACCAACATCTGTAATATTGGTCGGCCATTGATATGCCCTTTAAGATACAATGGCTTTAGATGCCGATGCGTGTCTTGAGGTTTTTCGAATACGGCGTCTGGTGCACCAAGGCACAACTGGGCGAATATTTCCTCAGACGATTCTTCCCCTGTTTTGAATTCTGCGGGCAAAGTAAACACCATATTTATATCCATTGGCGGTGTATCGTCTCGGATCATCGGAGACCCGGATTCAACCGATTGATCTGAATCACTATCGGCTTGCTCCTTTCTCCTCCATTCTTGTCTCCCAATTGGTGCATGCCTCAATTTATTAAACACTCGATCTCGTTCTCTCTCCTTTTTGGTTTCCCTCTCTTCTTGTGTCTTCAGCCGTTGAAGCCTTCTGCGCTGTGATTTGCTCAGACCCGAAGGGCACCACCTTGGTTTAGGTTCTATCGGCTTTCTAATTTTTCCGACCAGATTGCTCACCTCACTGTCGGATTCTATCCTAATCGTGTCATTGGGAGCCGATATTTCTTGAGCTCGGGAGGTCTCGCCCTGTTCTGGTATCGACAATCTTTCGTGGACCGGCCTTCTGCTCTCTGTACCTAGCCGATCGTATATTGGCCTTGATAATCTATCTTTAGCCGATTGGTTCGGCTGATGTCTCGTTGAGTGCTGCATGGGGCACGATAGCACTGTAGGTAAGGCCATTCCTTTATCCCAGCAAAACTGCCAAAATAGGCACTGCCGATGTTCTTCTTCTTCAGTTCTTGGCCAATAGGATGCGCTCAGCTGATAGTATCTGTCTGCTGGATGAGTATTTGGCCTGTTAGAGTGACTTAGTTGACGGGAGTTTTGCCTGTGGCTTATCCTTTCATACTTTTCCAGCAGTTGTGAGAAAGTTGGCTTTGGTTTGAAGCTGGTCTTTCTTGAGACCTCCGCCTTGTACCATCTACCAATTTCCAAATTTCCCTTTGGTCTTACTGTCCTCGAGTTTTGCCCATTTTTATCGGCCTCGATCTGTATTGAGCCGATAGTGATTTGAACTGTTTCATCCCCTTTTGACTGTATTTCAACCTTCTTAGCCGGCTTGATGTCCTCTTCCATTGGTTCCTTTCCTTTTGAGCATATATTTTTTATCTGAATGCCGCGGTCTTCGTCAACGGTTTAACGGGATATACCTCAGAATATTCCATGTATCCGTTCCATTCTCCCTGGATCGACACTAATTTAAGCGTATTGTTTTCTAACAACCGCTCTTTTAAAATATAAAACATATTTTAACTTTTCATAATGATTAAGATTACGATAAATATGAAAAAATAACAACTTAGATACCCAAACTTAATTGTTTTTTTTTTTAAAATAAGACGTAGTAGTAGTAATATTTTGTGTGTGTGGTAGTGAATAAATACATTGTTCGCGCTAAAAACGTGAAGCAGGGTTTCTAGCCTCGAACATACAAGACAAACACCGAGTTTGCAAGGCGTGCTAGTCAATTTGACCTGTAATTGACAAGGTAGAATTTATAAGCAATCAAAGCCGGTAAAAACAACGATTATCGGCCTAACGCTAGTCGGCTAAAAGCCGATCAGGAGATAACTAGACCAACCTTACGGTTAATCCGAATTACAAGGCGAAATCGGCTTTGAGAAGGCGATGCGCAACAAAACAAAGCAGATCGAACCTGGACGAAATCGGCCAAAACCAACAATCGGCGATGCGCAACTCTGTTGATTTTATCGACTTACAGAGGGATGTTTATAAATCTAAAACGATGTAAAAAGGAACTGTAAAAAGTAGATGCGTGTTGTGTTGGATTGATTAATGCCCTCTTTCCCCCTTGCCTCTTTTATATCGCTCGAGCCGATCCGAGTCCTTCCTGGACACGATTGAATTTGTATCGGTTCTGACTCAAACTCCTCCCTTTTGGTAGCCGAATCCATATCGTACGTGGTACAACCAAATCGCGTCCTCTTATTCTAAATTGAGCCGACATTATCTATACATGCCGAATTTTGATGCAAACATACATATAACTAAGAAAGAATAAATAAATATATAGTAAAAAAATCTCATTAAATCTACATATAAAATCTATATTTCGTAGTAATACTACTGAAACTATAGACCTTGTATTCTAAGATGCCTTCTTTGTCTCGAGTCTGGCATGAGATGGAAACATAAACTTGAGTATCAAGCGCCGTGTGTAGAATTGACACGAAGTTACTCTACATGTTCACAAATGCTGCACGACAAGCGCGAAATTCCCACCCAACCCAGGCAAATAAGGGATTTTTAATTTGTTGGTCAGCCTTCTGTGGTACTATCCGAATTTTTAAAGATTCCTTAAGTTTGGTCATCATCTAAAATTTTTATGAAAATATTATAGATGTGTCAAGATCATCCACAAAAGTTTCTAATGTGGTTTGCACCATTTTCCATACGGTTGAAATTTTCCGGTCAATCTTTTATCAGGATAGTAGCATTGTTAGAATTTTTAAAAATTCCTCGGGCTTGATCATTATCTAAAACTTTTATGAGAATATTAGTGATGTGTCTGAACCATCCATAAAAAATTTCAAATTTTTTGACATGTTTTGTACCAATTTTCGTTTGGTTAAAAGTCACTGAGATCTCAGCAAATCTCGCTAAGATCCCGGTAAAAAAACGGATTTAAATTTTGATTTTTAGATTTCATCTAAATTTCATTCAAACTAATAAAATTTCGTCGAAATTTTGAATTTCAGAAACGAAAACGAAATTTAGAACTTGCTGCCAATTATCTAATCAAATTATTCGCATCAGCAATAAAACCACAGCTAACCATAGCTAGGCTCAATGATTGCAATGTAGTCATCTCCTTCCACTCATAAAAAAAGCTAGCCGCAATTGGCATATATTCCGTATATTTTTATCTGAATGCTGCGGTCTTCGTCAACGGTTTAACGGGATATACCTCAGAATATTCCATGTATCCGTTGTATTCTCCCTGTATCGACACTAATTTAAGCTTATTGTTTTCTAACTACCGCTCTTTTAAAATATAAAACATATTTTAACTTTTCATAATGATTAAGATTACGATAAATATGAAAAAACAACAACTTAGATACCCAAACTTAATTATTTTAAAAAAAATGATAAGACGAAGTAGTAGTAATATTTTGTGTGTGTGGTAGTGAATAAATACATATAACTAAGAAAGAATAAATAAAGATATAGCAAAAAAATCTCATTAAATCTACATATAAACTCTATATTTCGTGGTAATACTACTCAAACTATAGACCTTGTATTCTAAGATGCCTTCTTTGTCTCGAGTCTGGCATGAGATGGAAACATAAACTTGAGATCAAGCGCCGTGTGTAGAATTGACACGAAGTTACTCTACATATTCACAAATGCTGCACGACAAGCGCGAAATTCCCACGCAACCCGGGCAAATAAGGGATTTTTAATTAGTGCCGTGCTCAACGTTGCTTTGACCTAGCGCACATGTTTTTACACGAAACTTCTAGGCGAGATAAAAGATTTCAATCTACCATCAAATAAATGATCCTAAGTTTCCCCAACAAGCAGATTTGTCTAGCCCAATTTTATGAACTGCATACAGACCAAATGAACAAGAAAGCTTGTTTCGAATTGCAGAACTGTAGATGCCAACATCATGTACACGCCAGCGTACGTACATAGTAGTTTATTGGATTAAAAAATTGGGCAAAACAGTACAAGGTCAAATGAAACATCCAATTCAAATTGGCATGCATTTTCTATTTTTCTGCCCTTTGGGACAACGTAACACGTCACAACCTCCAGGGGCAAAATAATATATTACTACTCGATGACAAGGACCAAGACGCGTCATTTGGTTCCTGTCACAATGATAGGTAGGTATAGCGTCAAATTAAGTGAGCTCAACACAATTGTTTAACTTGAGCTTCAAACATTAAACACTGTGGGGGGTGTAGGTTTGTGTAGAAGAACAGGAGCGCACAATTTTTAGAAAGAAAGAGACCAGAATAATTGTTACTGTAGCTACTAGTTGAAGAATATATGTTGCGACGTTCATTGAACTTGCCCGTCAATTCTGAAGGACTTATCAGTCATCAATGGATGCTATAATTATTGATATCTGCGTTCAGATGGTATTTCTCATGAATGGTGGGGCATCGTGCCGTGCCGGACCGGTCCGGTATAGACTCATCGTGCTTCGTATTTGAACCGTGCCAGGCCGTGACGGCCTATCATGCCTACCATATCGTGCCATGCCGGCCCAGCTTACCTTTGGCAAGCCCAGGCACGGCCTATTTGCGCTTCGTGACTGTTTCGTACCGTGTCGGTCCAAGCATGACCCATTTACACTATTGCGACGAGAGGAAAGGAGACAGAGACACACATTGCTCAATCTCTTTCAGTTCTCTCTTGTCCGTTGCTCCCTCTCTCTCGACCATCCCTCTCAATCTCTCGCTTGCCTGTTGCCTCCCTCTCGCTCGCTCATTGGCCGACGAGAGAACGAGAGATGATCATCTGTAGAAAGCTCAACTGTACTTTTTCTCTCGAAAAAATCCATCACTCATAACCTCGATAACAGGGGCGGAGGAGCAGGTATGGCTGGGTATGGCACCTGCCATACCTGCTCTGCCTCGTAAATTCTTAGTACTTTTAGCACATGTTCTGTTAGTAACACAAAATATTTATGAAATATTTACCTTGATGATTTCATGTGTGGATTTGAAAAATTATTTTAGCAAGATGTCCAGTAGATTGAACTCGAATACTTTGCTCCTTATATACTCTGTATGAATTTTTTTGGCATTACGATATTGTTTAATATTCCATCCTACCGATTTTGCCGCATCATAATTTTACTCCGTCCTCCGCCATTATAATACACCTACTATCGAAATGAGAATAGGATGATATCCTATTACCTTACCTTAAAATTGATGTTAAGATTAGGATAGGAGATGCACATGTTCAAAGAACAATAACGGATAATAAAGGTATATAAAAATAATAATTTCGCCATATCAGAATTTTTTCCCGTCCTCCGCTACTGCTCGATAATATTAGAAATCTAGTGAAATCAAACCATTATAGATAAGTGACATAATATAGTCATCAACTGTTTGTGACAGTAGATCTGTGTCCGTGCCTCCGTCGTGTTGCCCGTGCCTTCGCCGTGCCGGGCCGTGCCGCCCATCGTGCCTTGATCTCAGGCTCGGCACGGCCCGTGCTACAGTGTCGTGCCGGCCCGGCACAGCCCACCCCGTGGCATGCTGGGTTTTGGATCGGACTGGACCAACGTGTTTCGGGCCGGCCCAAAAAAGCCTGGCCCAAGTGCCCACCTCTGGCATGATGTCCTTGTCAGCAACCATGCAGATTCTGTGAGATGGTTTCAGTCTTTCAGACATGAACACAAAGATAGGGGGGAATTGGGAAACAGAACCTGTAAAATTTTGGAGGAAAGAAAACATTGATTCTTAGTATTGTATATGGTTTTCTATGAAATTCCTACCGAAAACCTGCATCCTAGCCTAAACTCGGGAGTGTATGGCTTTTTATAAATTATTGATAGTTTAGACTTTTGGATGAACAGATCGATCCGGTCAAAGATCACGAAAGTCAATACATGTACAATGTACACACGCAAAAGGCAGCGGACTTTAGCCCGCGTGTACAGTTGACTCCAAGTTTAAACACGCTGAGCGCCCGCAAGAGCGCGTAGTAATATTCGTCAAGGGATCCTGATTCCTGAGGACTACTCGGTTTCCGGCGCCTGCTTATACCCGCTGCTGTCTCGCCATTTCTGCACAGCATCACAGCCCAACCGGACTCCGGGCGGCCAGCACCCACCGTGTAGTGCTTGTTCATTGTCAGGGCCTTCTCTTCTTTGTGCACGCAGGCGGCGCCGGCGTCGGCATCATGGCGCGGCAGGAGCAGCATTTGCAGGTGCTGAGCGCGCTGGACGCGGCCAAGACGCAGTGGTACCACTTCACAGCCATCGTCGTCGCCGGCATGGGCTTCTTCACCGACGCCTACGACCTCTTCTGCATCTCCCTCGTCACCAAGCTGCTCGGCCGCATCTACTACACCGACCTCTCCAAGCCCGACCCCGGCACGCTGCCGCCCAACGTGGCCGCGGCCGTCAACGGCGTGGCGTTCTGCGGCACGCTCGCCGGCCAGCTCTTCTTCGGCTGGCTCGGAGACAAGCTCGGCCGCAAGAGCGTCTACGGGATGACGCTTATGGTCATGGTCATCTGCTCCCTCGCGTCGGGGCTCTCCTTCGCCCACACCCCGACCAGCGTCATGGCCACGCTCTGTTTCTTCCGCTTCTGGCTCGGCTTCGGCATCGGCGGAGACTACCCGCTGTCGGCGACCATCATGTCCGAGTACGCCAACAAGAAGACCCGCGGCGCGTTCATCGCCGCCGTGTTCGCCATGCAGGGTTTCGGCATCCTCGCCGGCGGCATTGTCACCCTCATCATCTCCGCCGCCTTCCGCGCAGGGTACCCGGCCCCGGCGTACCAGGACAACGCCTCCGCGTCGCTGGTCCCGCAGGCCGACTACGTCTGGCGCATCATCCTCATGCTCGGCGCCGCGCCGGCGCTGCTGACCTACTACTGGCGGATGAAGATGCCGGAGACGGCGCGGTACACCGCCCTCGTCGCCAAGAACGCCAAGCAGGCGGCGTCCGACATGTCCAAGGTCCTGCAGATGGAGATCGACGAGGAGCCGGAGAAGCTCGAGGAGATGGTCACCAGGGGCAACAACTTCGGCCTCTTCTCCCGCCAGTTCGCGCGCCGCCACGGCCTCCACCTCGTTGGCACGGCCACCACGTGGTTCCTCCTCGACATCGCCTTCTACAGCCAGAACCTCTTCCAGAAGGACATCTTCACCAGCATCAACTGGATCCCCAAGGCACGCACCATGAGCGCGCTCGACGAGGTCTTCCGCCTCTCGCGCGCCCAGACGCTCATCGCGCTCTGCGGCACCGTGCCGGGCTATTGGTTCACCGTCTTCCTCATCGACATCGTCGGCCGCTTCGCCATCCAGCTGATGGGATTCTTCATGATGACCGTTTTCATGCTCGGCCTCGCCGTGCCGTACCACCACTGGACGACGTCCGGCAACCACATCGGCTTCGTCGTCATGTACGCCTTCACCTTCTTCTTCGCCAACTTCGGGCCCAATAGTACCACCTTCATCGTGCCGGCCGAGATCTTCCCGGCGCGGCTGCGGTCGACGTGCCACGGCATCTCGGCCGCGGCGGGGAAGGCCGGAGCCATCGTCGGTTCGTTCGGGTTCCTGTACGCGGCGCAGGACCCGCACAAGCCGGAGGCCGGGTACAAGCCGGGGATCGGCGTGCGCAACGCGTTGTTCGTGCTCGCCGGGTGCAACCTGCTCGGATTCATCTGCACGTTCCTCGTGCCGGAGTCGAAGGGGAAGTCGCTCGAGGAGATGTCCGGCGAGGCCGAGGACGGCAAGGTGGAGGCCGGCGGCGCAGTGCAGCCGTCGGGGTCTCGGATGGCGTAGACAGTGAGAACATGTGTATGGTGCCATATGGATACTCATACAGTGTAGTTTCTGTCGATCGTGTTTTGTTTTGTAATACACATGGTACATGTGCATGTTACGTTCAAAGGCAGGAAAGTATGTCTTCAATTATGTAAACTTTGTGAAGGATTTGGCCCTTTATTTGGGGTACTAATTCTTGGAGGATGGAACACTGGCACGAGTGTGTTTTAAGGTGGTTTTACTTATCACACCACTTACATTTTCCTTCTTCATTTTACTATCAAAACCCAAAGTTGTTTCATCGAGAAATACCACTGCAGAGTGCCCGTCTTCTTGCTCCTTGCTCGTTGCTTCTTTTCTCATCCATCTTGTCCGTCGTCAACAAAGGTGGCTCGCCCGGAGATGACGATCGCACTGCCGCCGACGCGGACCTGGAGAAGCAGGAGGCTTCTTTCGGCGACCATCCTGTGGATCCAGCTGAAGCCAGTAAAGTTGACTCCAGGTAGGCAGTGCTAGCAGGAGGCGCTGCCGTCGGAAGAGGTTTTGGAGGTATACGGACCAAATGCAGTCCACGTAGGGACGGTAACTTAAGCAGTCTGTACAGACGTGAACCGTCCGATCAGCAAGCGAATGACTCAGATTATTTAAATCCATTTGCTACAATGTTTCGCTACAGTAAGTGCTACATTACTATTGCTGCAGTATTTTTGCTACGGTTAATTTGGATCAATCTGAACTGTCCTTTTTCGACTCAACGGCTCAAGCGCAACTGCTTAAGTTGCAGGACTACATAGAACCGTGTCTGTTTTGGAGGGGAGATTCCTCCCATCCCTCACATCGGTGTTGATCTTGGGCACGTTCCTGAGGCTGCTCTAGGACATCTCGGAAGTGATGACTGAACTAGCCCTTCCCTCATGATGTTCTTTTTTTTTTTTAATAAAAAAAAAACAGGCCTCATCCGGTGAGAAAGGAACTATTTTTTGCAAAAAAATTTTTCATAAGATCTAGTTTTAAAAAGAAAATATCCAAAGAGCTAGTGCAGGGATCACTTCAACATCTTCCTCGTTGCCATGAGGCCGCCCAGACACAATTTCCACGTGCTGCCGACAGGACACATCACAGCCGCCACATGTTCAGATATGGCGGCGACGTGATGACGACGGATTGAGCAGATCCGACAGCGAGGACAATAGATCGAGTGGATCTGGTGGGGGCCTTGACACTTCTAGTGCGTCTCAAGAAGTACGAATTGGTGCAAACTAACACTTAAATATATTTTTTGTTTTTATTAATTTTGTAAATTAATAAAATAATAATTAAACTAAAAAATCAATCTAAAAATAATTAATTTAATACAATGAAAAAAACCCAGATTAAACACGCAAACTAAAAAGCAATATACCTAAATAATAATTAGTAGATTGAATCTATACTCATTCATTTTCCTGAAAGAACATACAAGAATCCCTTTACATTTACATGAAAGCTCATGACTCAAATAATCCGTCAAATTTTTCTCTATTTTTCTTTCTTCTTTTTCTCTTTTACTTCATCTTTTTCTTCTCTTGCTTTCTCTGTTTTCTCCCGCTTCCTCTCCGTTGCCTTGCGCTGTGCACTGCCGCTGACTATCTCCAGCAATTTCCCTTCATTCCATTCCTTTTCCTATTCCCTTCCCTGTATTCATTCCCTTTATTTCCTACTATCTTCAGCAGCATCTTCTTAAGGAATTTGTGAAGGGATTGGAGAGAGAATCCCTTTCTAAAGAGATTCACTGTTTGAATCCCTTCCTAAGAAAATCGTGAAGAAAATCCGTCGGAGCACTTAGAATCTTTTCGCGAAAAAATTTGGAGGGAAAGGAAGCTACTGGATATAGGCTGTGTTTGTTTAGGTCTTTGGAGGAGAAGTCTTTGAGCTGGAAGAAGCTAATCTTGGGAGCTGAGTGGAGTGGAAGAGACTTGATGAAGGGATGGCAATTTTTGTAAATAAGATCAAGTTGCAAGGGTTTGGGAAGTGGGATTTTGAAGCTCACCAGAAGCATCGTTTTCCTTGCTTCTCTCGTGTAGTAAATTGGTGGAGCTTCTCTCTAACTAATGAAAAATTACTGTTTGTTTTGGCTTGTGACTTATGAAGGCATAGAAGCCAAATAAGCATAAGCAGAAGCCTAAACAAACACAGCCATAGTAATTCCCTGCGCTGCCACGTCCTTAGGCCACGCAGGTCACAAATTTCACCAGCCCATCACGTCCCGCTCCTTTTTTTTCTCTCTTTCTTTGTCCCTTTCGTTGCAGCCGCACAGCACTTGCCTCCCCTGCGCTGCTGGCTGGGAGGGTCTGTATTTTTTCCGTGCGTCACGTTACGTACGTCTCCAGCCGCAGCACCTTTTGTATTCCTCTCGATCCTAATCTTCTATCTCTAATTAAATAGATATATGCATACACCCCTGACCAATAACACATTGTCTGTCCCAATACATTCATAGTCAGAGCCCAAAACTTACACATACACGTACATGATTCACTTGCCGCTCTCGTGTGACTTGATCGCCCGCATTGTCTGTTAAATTATTTTAATATAATGTGGCCCATGTAAATTACAGAATGGTTTTTATAATAAAAGGTCTAAGCGTGATGGTTGCTAGAATAAAAGATTAAGAATCATGGGGTTTAAAATCCCCTCCTCTCTCTTCCAAATATTTAGTTATGTACTAAAATGGTGAGTTACAGTCAGTTTCATTAAGTGTTTAAGTGCTGAATTAAAAGTGACAGTTTCATTGTATTTAGTGAACAGAAACTGACGTATTTAATTCATGGAAACTGATGTATTTAGTGCAAAGAAACGGATTCTTTAATGGCTAGAAACTTACGCTCTGGCTTCTCTCCTTGGCCAGGGCTTCTTTTCTTGGCTATAAAAGGATCCTCTCCTGTACATCAAAGGTGTGTGAAGAAAAGGAAGAGTAGTACACAAATAAGAGAAAAGAAGAGAAAGTTCTCTGACCATTGAGAGAACTATAAAAGTTAGAAGAAAGAGAGGAGAGAAAAATAAAATTCAATATGCAAGGCAATATGTCTCAAGGTGGGTTTGTGCTTTTGCACATATAAAGGATGATTTGTGCTTTTTGCACATATAAAAGTTGTTTTTCGGTTGAATCAAAATTGCTAAATAATCTTATAGCTTCATGATTTATCTAACATTTGGTATCAGAGCCAGTTTTAGCACTTTTGATTCACCATTATAATATTCTTTATGGTTGATTAAGTTTCCTTTCATGATATTTTATTACATACTGTAGTGTGGTAAATATATTGCTCTATTTTTGATCAACGCGCATAAGTGAAATTGCATTTGCAATTGCGCGATTCATCATAGTAATGTTGTTTAGAGCAATAAAATGTTGTTTACCTTTCCAGTATTGTTACTTGGATAATATGCAAGAAATGTGTTTGTGTCCGTCTGTAATGTTAAAAGACGGAATTTTCTTTTGTTCAAAAGATCACAGTTTATCCTTATGAGCATAATTAAAAGTGATATGCCAATTAAATATTTATATTATAAAAGCATGTTAGTCACCAAAGTGGCCTTGCTTAGGATCATAGATATCTAATTGAGCATTACAATTGTTCATATTCTATTTGATGCTATTAATTGGAAAATATGATGGAAAATTGAGTTCACGAATTGTAATGCTAGGAGGTCACCCAAAGGCGGACCATTGCTTACAATTGGTGACATGAAAGAGGTTAATCAACATGCTTGGTCAATTTGTTAGTTTATCCAAAGATAACGTGCGCATTGGCTTAAGTATAGTTGATTATCTATTAAAGATGTTTGTTTTTAGCATTATTACTGATTCCAGCCGTGTAGCTAAATTTCATCCAAAGATATTTTTGGATGCACACTCAAAGTTTGTTTTTACATGAATCTGTTTTATATACTCAGAGTATTAATTTGTGAACATATTTAAAATTTGCAGCTTCCATTAACTTAATGAGTCAGGGTTTTGGGCTAGTCAAGTTTAATGGGCTGAACTATGTTGACTGGTCTGAACAGATCCGGTTTCAGCTGGGTGTTATGGACTTAGATCTAGCATTAGTTCTGGATGAAAAGCCTGCAGCTATTACGGATGAAAGTACTGATGAAGATCGTTCCCTTTATGAAGCTTGGGAACGATCCAACAGGCTAAGCTTGAACTTGATGCGCTTGACGATTGCTGAAAATGTCAAGCCATCGCTGCCTAAAACTGATAATGCAAAGGAATTCATGACGAAGCTAAAAGAATATTCCCAATCAGACATTACAGACAAGTCTGTGGTTGGGAGTCTTATGAGTGATCTAACGACCAAGAAATTTGATTGGTCTATTCCCGTGCATGATCATGTGATTAGCATGGCAAATATTGCCGCAAAGTTAACATCCATGGGAATGGACGTAAGTGAATCATTTTTGGTCCAATTCATCATGAACTCTCTACCTCCTGAATTTGGTTCGTTCCAGGTGCATTATAACACCATAAAAGATAAATGGAACCTTCAAGAATGCAAAGCCCAATTGGTTCAGGAAGAAGGGAGATTAAAGAAAGTGAGGGATCACTCTGTCCATCTCACAATGCACAATGGTGAAAGTAGCAGCAAGGAAAAGCCAGGAAAGAGGGGTAAAACGAAGGACAAGGCTTCACATCAAGTTAGTGAGGGCCAAATCCATAAGAAGTTGAGATGCCACTTCTGTAAGAAGGTTGGTCATTTCAAAAAGGATTGCCCTAAGAGAAAGAAATGGTTCGAACAGAAAGGTATGCATTATGTTTCTGTATGCTTTGAATCAAATCTTATTGAAGTTCCTAGCCATACCTGGTGGTTAGATTCTGGTACTACTACTCATGTTTCACATGTTATACAGGGATACCTTTCAATCCAACCCATAAGCGGATCTGAAAAGTTTTTGTACATGGGAAACGGAATGAAGACACGAATTGAAGGGATCGGGACTTATAGAATAATCCTTGATACCGGTCTACACTTAGATCTGAAAGAGTGTCTTTATGTTCCTGAATGTACTAGAAATTTAGTATCTATGGGAAAATTGGATATAATAAATTTTAAGTTTTTTGTTGGAGACGGTGTATTTTCATTATATAAGAATAAGTACTATTATGGTTCTGGTACTTTAATTGATGGTTTATACCGCTTCAATATTAATGCTAATTTTTCTAAATCCCTGTTTCATGTTGAACACATTATTGGTAACAAACGTAGTGCACATAATGAACGTTCTGCTTTCTTGTGGCATAAAAGATTGGGTCACATATCCAAAGAAAGAGTTTTGAGGTTAGTGAAAAGTGAAATTTTACCTCAATTGGATTTTGTTGACTGGAATGTGTGTATAGATTGCATCAAGGGCAAGCAAACCTCACACATATCAAAGCACCCAGCTACAAGAAGTAGTGAACTGTTACAGTTAATACACACTGATATTTGTGGTCCATTTGATGTTCCTTCTTGGGGCGGTGAAAAGTATTTTATCACCTTTATTGATGACTTCTCACGTTATTGTTACCTATACTTGTTGCATGAAAAGTCTCAAGCTGCGAGCATCATAGAGGTGTTTGTTAATGAGGTAGAAAGGCAGCTCGATAGGAAAGTCAAGGTGGTGAGGTCCGATAGAGGTGGTGAATATTTTGGAAAGTTTGATGAAAGTGGACAATGTCCAGGTCCATTTGCAAAGTTTCTTGAAAGCCGAGGCATTTGTGCACAGTATACAATGCCCGGAACACCTCAACAAAATGGGGTGGCTGAAAGGCGGAATCGTACTCTCATGGAAATGGTTAGGAGCATGTTATATTACAGTGATGTGCCCTTGTCTTTGTGGATGCACGCATTAAGGACTGCTGTATACTTGCTTAATAGAGTTCCTAGTAAGTCAGTTCCTAAGACTCCTTATGAACTGTGGATTGGAAGGAAACCTAGCTTGAGGCACCTACACGTTGATAACGTCTGGGCAAATTTTTTCTAAAATTTTGCACAGGTCTCCAGTGCAACCTGCTGCTCTACCATCCAAGCAACAAGCTGGTGGTTAAGCTAACCATGCTATGCAAAGGAAAATATTTTCTAAGATTTTGGACAGGCGGGGATCGAACCCTTGACCTCTAGAGTGCGACCTTGTGGTATTATGTCTAACAAGTTTATAGGCATATCAATGCTATGTGAAAAATTTTTTGCCGATGCTTGGAATGGAACCCGCGTCTCTCGGGTGAGAATGGACCCCTTTAATTAACTGGACTCAACAGCGCTTCAAATGTAATACGATCCTCAAATCATCAAATCCGGTCTATTTTGCGGTAATTTCGGTTCAGCCTCCGAAATATCGGCGAACTTTTGCCGAAAATTTTGAAATCACTATAATAATTTGAATTTTTCAAAATATTCTTACTCCACTGGTGTTTGAAATCTTGTCCCCAACCGAAATACGAAATCTTAGCCAAAATTTTATTGAGATTTTGAACCTTGAAATAGACCAGTCGAGGCATACAGTTGAGGGCGAGTTTATATACTAGCATAGTTCCCTGCCCACACTTTTATCAACTCTAGTTACACTTATGATTAGATTTGCATCACTTTAGGGTGCTTAAAAGGCTAATATCACTCACCATATATAATAGGTGTTAACAAATTATAATGCGCCCCTTTTAGGACAAACTATCACCAATTTCAACTTCAGTAATTCGCATACGTGACATGAAATTTGAACAAATTAATCATACAATCACCATACCAAATGTACATTAGCACTACCATTACCCTGTCGCTCAAACATTGCAAGACAAGCAAGACACTTGTCAAAAACGGCAATTACGTACATATCGATACTATAATGTCAAACCAAACACAAACACTAACTATACACAAGCTTCAGTTTGCGCCGTCTTTAATGAACTCGATCTTACGCCGCCTCCTCCTCGTCGTCGCCATTTTCCTTGGATATCTCCTCCAGCGACATGCCCTTGGACTCCGGCATGAGCAGCGTCATGAGCGTCCCGAGGAAGTTTGTGCCGGCGAGCACGAATAGCGCGTTGCGCATGCCAATGCCGGGCGAGTACCCGACGTCCGGTTTGTGTTGGTCCTGCGCCGCGTACAGGAACCCGAACGCCCCGATGATGGCGCCCGCCTTGCCGGCGGCGGCTGAGATGCCGTGGCACGTCGACCGCAGCCGCGCCGGGAAGATCTCGGCCGGCACGATGAAGGTGGTGCTGTTGGGCCCGAAGTTTGCGAAGAAGAAGGTAAAGCCGTACATGACGACGAAGCCGGTGTGGTTCCTAGGCGTCGTCCAGTGGTGGTACGGCGCGGCGAGGCCGAGCAGGAACACGGTCATCATGAAGAAGCCCATGAGCTGAATGGCGAAGCGGCCGATGATGTCGATGAAGGCGACGGTGAACCAGTAGCCCGGTATGGTGCCGCAGAAAGCGATGATCCCCTGCGCGCGTGCGATGCGGTAGACCTCGTCGACGGCGTTCATGGTCATGGCCGGCGGGATCCACCCGATCTTGGAGAAGATGTCCTTCTGGAACAGGTTCTGACTGTAGAAGGCGATGTCGAGAAGGAACCACGTGCTGGTCGTGGCCAGGAGGTGGAGCCCGTGCCGGTGCACGAACTGCGCCGAGAAGAGCCCCCACTGGGGGTCGGCGCCGACGACGTCGCGCTGGTCGCGTTCCGCGGCGTCCTCCTCGATATCCGTATTGAGCACCTTGGACATGTCGGCCGCGGCCTGCTTCGCGTTGTGCGCGATCAGCGCGGTGTATCGCGCCGTCTCCGGCATCTTCATGCGCCAGTAGTAGGTGAGCGCCGCCGGGATGGTGCCGAACATGAGGATGATACGCCACACGTAGTCAGCCTCCGGGACCAGCGACGCCGCGGGGTTCTCAGCGTACGACGGCGCCGGGTACGCGTTCCGGAAGCCGGCCGACACGACGAGCGCGACGATGGCGCCGAAGAGGATGCCGAACCCCTGCATGGCGAACACTGCGGCGATGAACGCGCCGCGGGTCCGCTTGTTGGCATACTCCGACATGATGGTCGCCGACAGCGGATAGTCGCCGCCGATGCCAAAGCCTAGCCAGAACCGGAAGAAGCAGAGCGTGGAGATGACGCCCTTGGCCGTGTGCCCGAAAGAGAGCCCGGAGGCCACCGAGCATACCACCATGAGGATCAGCGTGAAGCCGTAGACGCTCTTGCGGCCGAGCTTGTCGCCGAGCCAGCCGAAGAAGAGCTGGCCGGCGAGCGTGCCGCACAGCGCGACGCCGTTCACGGCCGCCGACACGTTCGGCGGCAGGCTGCCGGGGGTGGCGCTGCTCAAGTCGGTGTAGTAGATGCGGCCGAGAAGCTTCGCGATGAGCGAGATGCAGAAGAGATCGTACGCATCGGTGAAGAAGCCCATTCCGGCGATCACGATGGCCATGAAGTGGTACCACTGCGTCTTCGCCTGGTCCAGCGTCGTCAACACATTGAGCTGCCCGCGCGCCATGGTCACTGCCTCACCTCTCACCGCCCTGCGCCGCGTCGATCGTGTCGCAGCTACACGGCTAGCTCCGCTTGCTCGCCGATCGAGCTGCGGCAGCTGCACTGCAAATATATGCAAGCTTAGAGAGTGAGCTGACGCTTAAGAGTTGGTCAGTTATTATCACAAGTTGAAGCTAGCGTTTCTTGCGTAATCAAAGGGCTAGACTGCAAAAGTAAGTCTCTTTTGTTGATTCCTAGTTCAGGAACATGATTGGAGAAATCTTAGTCAACGAATGCGAAAGATGAAATTGAAAATGCTCTTGGAGATGGATATTTTGCAGCCGATTTGATAAATTTTATCCGGATGTTTTTATCGCTGGAATCATCCAAATATAGAATCATTGGATCATTGTTGAGATTCAGGAGTATCGATTACATCCGATCCTATGATTTGATCTAACGACCCGGTGATATCCAGGTGAGGTATCCAACGGTCCAAAATTTTGTAGATTCTATCAATGGTTAGTTGGATAGGATTAGTGAGTAGTTACATGCATGTTGATATATACTTTGGTAGTAATCAAAGGTTGCAGCTGACTAAAGATGCTCATTTGTAGTTATTTATGCGGCCTTATTGGATAACCCTGATGACTACGTACGTAAGAGTGATGATACCGGCCAACTAAGCGGTGGCCCATCTGCACGGTATTTAATTTTAGCAGCGCTTTCCTCTCCATTGCCCTTCAATACGTATGGCACAAGTGATAAACTAAGATCTCGATAGTGAAATTTAATCCCTTCTCTTATTTTCCTTACACTAAGTGAAAGAAAACAATTATCGGATCAGTACCAAGCTAGTAACACCAACAAGAAACAATCGGTGAGGTATTCTCAAACCGTAAACAAGAGAACCGTCTAGATTCATTGGTGTAATCCAAGGACAATGTGTCCTTACCTTGCACCCCAATAGCAAACTTTGGATGGGAAAATGTCATGCAAACACATGCTCAATGGCGCCGCAAACCAACTATAGCTTTTCTCTATTTCTCAAGCATCATAATTTGCCTACGATGGGGTATGCCTCTTGGCCTTATATTAGTGCACAGCCAAAAACTCATACAAACAGACTCTATTTCAACTAAAGAAATTAATTCAAACTCCATCTCTAAAAAGATAAAAAGAGTACAATTTTAAACCTAATTTCGGCCGACCTGAGATTTGTCGGCCATATTAAAGATAGAAACAAGGGGAATTTGAATTGGTCGCAACAGAGAGGTATAAAGATAATATTCTAAACTTTGAAATAAGTCTAAGAATGCCATGAACCGAGTTCGGACGTGAAAATCATGGGCATTTTAATCCGGATTGTGCTACCAATCCTGGTAAATTTATTTCTCTCCAAACCGACTTGACCTTTCTTCCATCTTTCCCACGCCAGCCTACCTGCTCATGGGCTCATCCCACACGGCCCGGTCATGCTGCCATGCCCCCATTGGCCCACTCACCTCCCTGGCTGGTCATCGCATGCTTCGCGTCCCTGAGAGGGACAGAAAGGAGAGGAGACCTCGGAGCTTAGAAAAGGATGGGAACGATTGAACAATCCTGCGGAATTCGCGTCACTGTATAACCAAGGTTTGATCCTAGGAATATGCTTGATCTCCTGAGTAATTTGCGTCATCTGGCCGTTGTTTAATCCTAGTCAATTATATATACCCAATGCCGTGTTCCATGTATCCTAACAAGCAATTTGGGTCTCTACAATTTGCAAGGATTCCAAATTCCATGCTCCATCTGCATGGGATCTGAGCCGCCTGAGTTCGATCGTGCGGTCACGGTTGGAGATCGCCATGCATGAGCCTGGCTATACCAGTCAAAGTCGCTGTTTATGTTCCCAATATATGCTTTGCCTGGGGAATTTTTTTTTAATAATACATTTTTTATTCAAAATTGCAAAAATATACAACAAAAAAAGAAAAATTCAGAAATATACCTCTATAGCTCTTTGGTTGGGCGACAGAGAAATATAGCTCAACCAAAAAGTTACAGAAGGCTTGTAGCCAAATCAAAGGACTACAGAGAAATATAGCTCAACCAAAGAGCTACAGAAGGCTTTGTAGCCAAACCAAAGGGCTACAGAGAAATATAGCTCGTTCATCAGGCTACAGAGAGAAATAACAAGTTCATCATGTGACAAAGTCCTGTAACCCAACCAATAGGCGAGTGGATTAGGGCTTAGGGGTTTTGTGATTTTTGAAGCTCCAAATCGAACGAAATAAATTTCTAAATTTTTATTATGCTGTAAGGATTTGTAATATCTCACAAAAAGTGTTATGCTGCATGAAAAATTAAATTGTATAAATTAAGTTTACACAAAAGTGTCATGTACAAATATTACGAAAGACGTATGATTATTACCAACTGGCGATTCTTTAGGGTCTTCTCCGGCGGGTTGAAGGCGTAGTTTGCGGCACTTCCATTGCCTCCTCTTCCAAGTTGGAACTTCCCATGAGCGGACAAGTCTGCATGGAAGCCCCCTCTTATGCCTTGCAGGTGTTTCCATCGGACACCCACATTCCTCCAATTAGCGAAGCCAATAATGAGACCCATAAATTAATTAGCTAGGTCGTACCTATATAGACTTGTGGTTATATGGTAGTGCTAGGTTTGAAATAACACACGCTTTGGTTCTTAATTGACTAGGACAGAACATCACTTTACAAGATCTCATGCATTCTATACCCGCCTGACTTACCATCCGCCCCAGTCTAAAATTATTTTTTCATTTATTTTGTTTTATAAACACTAGCAATATCTACTGCCATAACTCCACAAATGAGTTTAAACCAGGTTTTGAAGTAATACACAATAATGGCATCATACCGAAGTGTTTAAGCAGGACTAAGCAATTCTATTGTATTATACTACCCTGCTAATTATCACTAAATAATTAGATAATATCATCTAGGGTGACAAGGGTATACAATGATCAATGTCAAAGGGGTCATAACAAGTTCAAGAATTTAGCTAAACCTTAAGACTGAATTAAAGTATATTGTTAAAAGTAAGTATGCAATAATTTAAAACAACATAAGCATTTTAAAAATTTGGGTTCAACATGGTCAAGGAAGACTTGCCTTAGACAAGCTCTTGATCTTGGTCTGAACCTTGGGTTTGAGTTACCTTGATGCTCTCGTACACTCCTGGCGCTTCAACCTCTACGCAAATTGAGAGAAAGTACTAAATAAATACAAAACCAGAGAGCAAACAAGCTCCAAAAATTAAATAAAATTCACCATTAAATAGAGGTTGAATTTAAATTTTTTTAGGAACTAGAATCACCTCAATCGAAGCTTGTATGAGGGAGAAAGGACCCTCGAAAGTTTGAAATAAAAGAAAATCTAGAAATAGAAAATCCTTGATTTATCGAATTATTTTTCTACTGGAAAATTGGATTAATGTTGTCATGCTGAAGTCATTGCACTAATTGGTTTTGGCTGAAAAAGGAAAAATCTAATTATGATGTTATGATGACGTCAGCAAAGCTATTACCCGAATTAAAATAAATCTAAAAATATTCTAGCGACTAACAGGTGGCCCCTGGTCTACGAACTAGGTCCATGCGACAACGAGAGTCCATAGTGGACTAGGTCTATGGCATACGTTCGACTGACATGCAGGACCCGTGTGAATGTTTGACCGATAAATGGGACCGGCTAGGGTTGACGTCACGGCTGACGTGGGCGCACGCGTGGACACTAACACATCGGTGTCGGCTAGGTTGGGACTCCGGTGATGTGAGGTCATCCGCAATGGAGAAGACGGCACGGACGATAGCGGCGGAGAGATAGATCAGACGTGGAACTCGATGGATCGAAGAGAGGACGATGTGAAAGAGGGAACACAGTGCGGGTGTCGATCAGCTTTTAAAGTGCCTTGGGAGGCGCGTCCATTGTGGGATTTGTGTGTTGGGTCGAGGATACGACTAGAAGGGGGCATTTTAAAAAATACTCTCACTAAAGAGATACGCTCTAATCAGCCCTATGACAAACCTAAATAATATGTAGAAGTCAATAACTACGGTTTTGACAATTAATGCCTAAAACAACTAGGCTCACTAGTGTACTAACTAATTAAGGTCCAGTTTGTTTCAGCTTCTGCATTATAGATTCTGGATTATGGAAGAAGCTGCTTCTAATTGTGGGAGAATCGGATCAAGCCGACTGCGACTTCTAGGTTTCGGACCGAGCCGGCAAGAATATATGAGAATTAGGATTCAGCCAGATTCTAATTCTATATAGAAGGTAGCTTCTAATTCTTAGAGAAACTATTCAGAATCCTCCCATTCGGTAAATAATCCGTTTTTTTAAGCAGAAGCTATTTAGGAGCTGAAATGAACAGGGCCTAAGTCTCTAAGCAAGAATTGCTATACTAATCAAGCAAGCAAGAATAAGTGATTCTAAATACAATCAAGCAATTTGATAATAATATAATTAAGTAAATGCTTGAAAGTAAAAGAGAAGTTACTTTTCTCGTGGTCTTGGGGACTTGTTGGTTTCCTCTAATCCACGTTGAGGTAAGCCCAACTCTTTGGACCGACTCCACACTTGAGCACCTGCCTTGATTCCACTAGTGGTAGCAACTTTATCCCTCCGAGTAGGTGTGTTCCGGCCTTCACAAACTTTGCCGGGGTTTCTCACAACCTCCATTGAGAGCTCCCATGCACGACGTCTCCTACGCTATCTAGGTGGCGGCAACCATCAAGAGTAATAAGCGAAGCCTAGCTTCACCTGGCGCAACACATGCGCTCTGGTGACCTCCTAAGTGCAACACATACACTAGGATCCTTCTCAAATGCAATACATGCACAATGAGGCTCTCAACCTACTTTTAATTGCAACACATGCAATTAGGACCCACTCTTAGCTCAAAAACCAATTTAGAGATGGCAACACATGCACACAACTCTCACAAACACTCTACAAGAGCAGCAAGCCCAAATGCCAGCCCCTAAGGCTTTTTTATAGCCTCCTACATGAAAATAGCTGTTGGGGGCAAAATCAACAAATTCGGCACTACCGCCCTATGGGGTATCGTAGTGCTGGCCTTGACCTCCAACGGTCGGCAACAGCTAGTTTTTTGGTACTGCCACAGGCATATGCCCGTTAGTATCGCTCCTCCGGTAGTACCAGCTACCATGGGCGATACTGCCCGCCTCAGCTTAGCCTCAGAGCACCTTCTCTGGAATACAGCGGTCTAGGGCCAATGTGCCGGCCGAGCAACAGTACCGCTCCCATAAGTGGTACTGCCAGCCTCAGTGGTACTACCGCTCCTAGCACGCTGTACTACCGGCCTCAAGAGAAAATTTGATTTTCAACAAAATCATTTCTCAAAATATCCAAAGAATTGATTCTTCAAGCCATGTGATGATCAACACATGATTAAGCCAATTTGCAAACACATTGCAAATCCTATTTACATGCTCCAAAGAATTGCAATTAAACTCTTCAACTTTATTTACAAAACATATTTTGCAAACAAACCAAGAACCTATAAGTTTAATCCTCTTCAGCCATGAGGTGATCACCAGAAGATCACGGTGCTTTGCAAACACATTGCAAATGCCCACTTCGCATGCTCTCTAAGATTGCAACCCATAAAATCCTGCTCATTTGCAAAACCCATTTACAAATAACAATTAAATCCCAATGCATGAGTTATCTCCCTTTTGCAACACATGTAAATCCATAGCCTCATGCAACAACCAAATCAAGGCAACTTGCATGAACCCTCTATATTTAAAACACTTGCAAATCTCTTAGTTTCATGCAAAAGCCAAACAATCAATTTGCTTGAGCACTCTCTTTTTTGCAACACATGCAAATCATTGCTCCAAGCAAAAATCAAATCAACAAGTGCATGAGATATCTATTTGCAATACATGCAAATCTTTAGCTCCATACAACCAACTAAACCAAAGTGCATAAGCTATCTCCTTTTTGCAATACATGCAAATCCATAGCTTTATGCAACACCCAAATTAACTTGAATGCTTGGGCTCTCTCTATTTGCAACACATGCAAATCTCTAGCTCCAAGCAAATCACAAATCAAACTTAAATGCATAAGCTCTCTATTTGTAACACATGCAAATCTCTAGCTTCATGCATAACATTTAAACCAAATTGCTTGAGCTCTCTCCTTTTGCAACACATGCAAAACTTAGCTTCAAGCAATACCACTTCAAATAAGATTTGATTGAAAAGCAACCATGAGCTATTTTATTTGTAACACATGCAAATCTCTTAGCTTATGCAAGAACCAAGCATGACTACCACATTTGCAACACATGCAAATATGAACATCATGCAAAAACCAAAGCATACGCTTCTCCTATTTGCAACACATGCAAATCAAAGCATTACGCAAAAAGTAATGTATGAGTTTCACACATTCGCAACACATGCCAAATGGTTAGCTCCATGCAAAATCCAAATAAAAAGATTGAGCTCGATTCAACGAATTGAGTTCATCAACATATGATAAAGCTCAAACTAAGAGACTCAACCCCTCTTTATAGTACGGCGATCTAACTAGACCCTCTAGCCTATTTAATTATACCTTCACCGTGAGCGATCCCCTTTGGGCCTTTTTGATTTGCAATCAACTCTTCTTCTCCTCCCAGGATCACAATCCATCTTCTCATTCATCCAATCTTAATGAACCTTTTCATTCCTCTTCGTTTCTTCTCTCTTTGGGATCTTCTCTTGACACGCATCAACATATGATGACATCCTTGTCCCGTTTCTTCATCTCAACCTGTAGGATCGAAGTATACGAATATAGCAATCAGAGGGGGGGTGAATGATTGTGCGGAAGCTAAAACCAAATTCTTGATCTACTAAAAGTTCACCCCAAAATAAAACCAAATAATTGCCTCGTTTTCGACAAAAATAGAATGAAAGAGGTTCGGTAAAACGAGAATTCCCGGAGATCCAACCGTCGAAACGATCTGAAATTTGGACACAAGAAACTAGATTCCAATACGAATCAAACCCAAAAAGAATCAGCTCGATCGGACTTACGGATCAAAAGTTATAAGCTTCGCAAGCTTGCTGTTCCAGAACTTGACGAAAATCAATCTAATCGAAACTTGTAGATTGATCCAGAACAACAAAAGATTTATCAATAAAACTTTGAGGAACACTAGATCAATACCCTAGAGAGATTTTTGATGGATCAAATCAAGATGAAACTCAAAAAACAAAAACCAATCTAGAACTAGAACAAGTATGCAAACAAGAACTAAAAGAGAATATTGTAGCACACAAGGAACTAGAAGAATTGATCTTTATTTCTTTTGTCTAAAGTACTCCCATCAAAAGAGTACAAACCCTAAAACCAAGCTCAAGCTCCCTTGCGCTGTTACGCTACTTGGTTCGATTGATGCCCTTTAACAGGAGACACCCTCCTATTTAAAGGACCAACCCACAAGGAGTTACGAATACGATTCCTATTCCTAGAAGGAATGTATCCAACACAACTCTACTTGGCCCAACCTGGCCGAGTACAACTCTTGCACGCGTATGGCAACCCTACCATACTCACGTGACTAACACTTTGCACGCGTATGGCCACCTGCCATACTCACGTGACTAACACTTTGCACGCGAATGACCTCCTGCCATTCTCACGTGACTAACCATTCTTCATGTGCACCATTCTCTTAGCCCGAACGTCCCGCATGACATCCTTGACCACCAAGACCTCAGTTCCTCCTGAACCTAGTCCTGAACCTCAGTTCCTCCATGAACCTAGTTCGGTCCCGTCATCGACCACATTCGTCTTCGAGCAATACCTGCACATGAACAAACCACAAAACAAATCTGAGCACAAGTCCATGACTTGACTCAATGTCAATCCATGCAACTACTCACATGAGCATTGCATAAAGTCCACTTCAAGCATCATGAAATTCTCACAAATTTCATAATCTCAAAAACAAATCAAAATTCAAAGTCCAAATTTGCACAAACCCTAATCGAGCAAAAAGCCATTCATGACGGACCAAAAAATTTGGTCTGGCGTACATGTAAAACTTACTGTCTTTTAAGAACTTAGTCCCGCGCGTAAAAACGAAACTTACTGTTTCTTGTCAAATTGTCAAACACATGCACAAGCACATTTTGCAAAACTAATTCTAAGTTAATTTTTCAGTTCAAAGCCAATTTTTCAGCACATGATTTCACAATCTCCCCCTTGATGAAAACATTGGCAACACCACTAAGAAATGAACATTTGGCATTCACTTTACAAAAGATTTTGAAATCCAAAGGATCAAGGACCAAAAAGAGAAAACACAGAATTCCCTCTTTGACCAAAATGCAAAACAAAATCTCCCCCTGAGAAGGAAAATGTGTGTGAATGTGCAATGTGCCCAAAAATTTCAAAATTCTCCAAACTTCTCCCAAAATTCTCAAATAACTCCCCCTTTTTCTTCTCCCCCCTTTTTCCTTAAACTTTTCAACGATTCCCAAATTTCTCCCCCTTTGACAATGGATTCATCAAGAGTACAAAAGAGAGAACAGGTTCAAAATTTTTCCTGTAGCAAAGATTTCACAAGGAGAAACAAGGGAGTGCCAAGATAGGAAAAGATGAGCTCATTCGATCATATAACCTTATATATCACATAACATGCAAAATACATGATCTTGATGTGATTTTAGCAAGTTAGGGAATGACATGCATCTCAACCTCAATTCAGTCAACTATAGCCAAGTACTAAGCAAAACCTTTAGTAGAAAAACAAAGGCTCAAAGTTGAAGCAAATAACAAATCAGGCGAGCAAGTAGTTTCAACTCCAATCTAGTGGACCAATTTAATCTTTAAACAAGAATCGCATGTGGCATGCTTGAAGCATACTTCTTTTATTTCCTTGGAGTGGCATGCTTGAAGCATACATCTTGTCTTTTGAGGGAATGGCATGCTTGAAGCATACATCTTATCTTTTAGGAAAGCATCCTGAAGCTCATAACTTGAGGCTTTTGCTTTTAACAACCCTTTTTATTGATTCCCTTTTCTTTTCATTTTCTTTGATTATAAACATGCAAAAGTGATTAAAGGTCCTATGAAAGAGTAAAGTTGAAACCACACTTGCTTCATAGCCCAAATTTGTCAAGAGGATTCAATATCAAGCCTAGAAGAGTGAGATATCACAGAGTATTTAGCTATAGGCAATCAGTCCATGGAATTCCACAAAGTCATTTTTAGTTCAAGTGAGACAATTATATTATCATATATTAGCTCAATTACATAACATATAAAGAAATATGATAAAGTGAGCTTATCAAGTGAAAGAACTTGGCAAGGAAACTCCCCCTCAAAACAAACCCATTGGATGAACAATCCCAAGTTCTCCCCGAATAAAAGCAAAACGAGAAGAAGACAAAGGTTTTGTAAAAATGTCTGCCAATTGATGTTCAGTATCCACATGGTGAAGCACAATATTTTCTTTTTCAACATGATCTCTAAGAAAGTGAAATCCAATATCAATATGCTCAAGAAAGGGGATTACTCAAGAGGTGGCACGAACCAAATCAATTCAACATCCTCCAAAGTCAACATCAGAATAAGCTCTTAAACTAATGCATAAGGAAGCAGAAAGCCAAATGCCAAAATCTTGAGTACCATGGAGATACCTGAAAGTTCACTTGAACGCTTGTCGATGTGAAGCACGTGGGAAGCTTGAAAACAAGCACACACAAGCATGTGGGAAGAGTCTCTCATGTAAACCTCCAATTATCTCATCCTCAACAAAGATCATCATCATCTTTTATGAACAAAGACACTCTCCCCCTGAACATATGCACTGTACTTGCATCATTTGGACTAGTGCCTTTGCAGCAGAAGTGGAAGAAGTATCTCCAAAGGCAACACTTTTAGCATGAGATGCACGAGTGAAGAAGAACCAAAACTTATCACTGAACATATGAAGTGAGCATCCGAAATTCAGTAGCCACATGTTCTCCTTCTTTGCGTGAGAAGCCTACATAGAAGCAGAAATTGTCGAGGCCTCGGTACTGGGGTTAGAAATAAGATGTTTAGGAATCCAATACTGAGACACACGACTCACAACAGTAGGCACAACACGAGTATTCTTATGCACAAAAACAGATTTGCCTTTTTCCGTGTTTTTAGAAACAAAAGGTGTTTGTTTCACCCTAGGCACATAATGAGAAACAAAGCGTGCCTGTCTGAAATTAGACCTAGCCTTAGTTCTTTCTTTCTTTTGTTGTTTGGCTAGTCTAAAGCAAAAATCTACTAAATGTCCATCTCTACCACAATGAGTGCAAGTGTACTTAACAGGATGTTTTGCTTTAACAGTAGAAGCACATTTTGCATTCATCATAGTAGAAGATAAAAGACCAGCAGATTTAAAGACAGTTTTCTTAGGCTCATTGATAAGTTCAAATTTTTCACTTTCAAGTGTTTTGACAACAGTGGGAGCATGTGATTTATGATGAGCATAAGAATCAAAACCTAAACCTTTGTTATGAGTGCTGACTTTTGATTGATCCAAGATCATGTTTAGGTTTTTCTTTCCTTTAGTGAAACGTTCTAATGACTTTTCCAAGTAATCAATTTTTCGAGAAAGAGTTAAACAATTATTACAGGGAACGTCCACTTTTCCTTTTTGCTTGCGACAAGTTGAGCATGAAAGAACCTCATGTGTAAGCAAATCTTCTGTCATTTGAGAAACTCTAGCATTTGCATCATGCAACTTCAATTCTAGTATGGAGCATATAGAACATGGAGTTGTATCATGTAAATCAATGGTAGAACAACTAGCATGTTTAACAAGTTTCTCATTTTTCTCATTTTCAGCATTGATTTGCTCTAACAAGGTAACATGTTCTTTCCTAAGCAAAGTAAGCTCATTGTAAATTAAGTCACATGATTTGCAAGCATCATCATCAGGAATCAAGGTTTTAAGTCTAGCAATTTCAGCATTCAATGACTCAACAACAAAATCATGTTTCTTAATTTTCTTGTCACGTTTATCAAGCAATTTACCAAGTCGAGCAACAACAATAGCTAATTCATCGTAAGAAGGATCTACCTCATTGAAGTCGCTGTCGTGGTCGTCCTCAGTAAAGCTGTTGCTGCTTTTAGCCATGAGACACAACCCCGTCAACTCATGCTTGCTTGGAGTTGCATCGTCCTCACTGCTCCCTGAATCTACATCGCTCAAATTGACTTGTTCAAGAGCGGAAAGAACTCGGTGGACAACTTTGCTGTTGATGAAGCTCTTCTTCTTTATATTACTTGAAGAGAACTTCTTTTCTTTTCTTCTGTCGTTGTCCTTCTCCTCCCTTGATGCTTTACCTGCAAGTTTAGGACAGTTTGGACGAATATGGTCGAGATCACCACAGTCATAGCATCTTGGAGGGCCACCACCACCTCTCTTTCTCATTCTCACATTTTGTAAAGCTTTGTTAAAGCGAGAAGAGAGTAGTGACAAGTCTTCTTCTGGGAATTGCTCAATCTGTTCATCGGTTAGTGAAGACAAGAAAGATAGAGCAAAACTTGAAGCAGCACTATTATGAGATATGCTAGATTGAGATGTCAAAGCAATTGATTTATGATCATTCTTTCTAGCAAGAACATCTAATTCATGTGTTTTCAGTTTAGAATAAAGAACATCTAATGTAAGTGTGCTCATGACAGTAGATTCCTGTATAGATGTTACTTTCATCTCCCACACGGACATGTCCAAAGCACTAAGTAATTGTCGAGCATTTGCAGCATCAGTGTAGTTAACTCCAACAGCACGTAGATTGCTAAGAATTTTATTGAAACGTGCAAAGAAGTCATCTACAGATTCACTAGGTTTCATCTCAAAACGCATATATTCTTTTTTGTAAATATCTTGACGAACCTCTTTGACAGTGTTAGAACCCTCATGATAATCACAAAGAGATTTCCATACCTCATATGCAGATCGAAGATGAACCACACGATCAAAGTCGCTGCGTCCCAAGCCTTGGATGATCAAGTTTCGCGCCTTGCTATTTGCTTCAACATGTGCACGATTTGCATCATTGACGTTGTCGTTTTCAGGGACTTGATATGGCTTGTAAACCTTCTCCCATATTGCGAAGCCCTGTGCTTGGATGAACGCCTTCATCTTGGCCTTCCAAAACTGAAAATCAACACCATCAAACACACATGGTTTTGTCGAATAACGATCCATTGATCTAATCACCGGTTAAGATAGATTAGAAAGACCTCGCTCTGATACCACTTGTAGGATCGAAGTATACGAATATAGCAATCAGAGGGGGGTGAATGATTTTGCAGAAGCTAAAACCAAATTCTTGATCTACTAAAAGTTCACCCCAAAACAGAACCAAATAATTGCCTCGTTTTCGACAAAAACAGAATGATAGAGGTTTGGTAAAATGAGAATTCCTGGAGATCCAACCGTCGAAACGATTTGAAATTTGGACACAAGAAACTAGATTCCAATACGAATCAAACCCAAAAAGAATCAGCTCGATCGGACTTACGGATAAAAAGTTATAAGCTTCGCAAGCTTGCTGTTCCAGAACTTGACGAAAATCAATCTAATCGAAACTTGTAGATTGATCAAGAACAACAAAAGATTTATCAACAAAACTTTGAGGAACACAAGATCAATACCCTAGAGAGATTTTTGATGGATCAAATCAAGATGAAACTCAAAAAACAAAAACCAATCTAGAACTAGAACAAGTATGCAAACAAGAACCAAAAGAGAATATTGTAGCACACAAGGAACTAGAAGAATTGATCTTTATTTCTTTTGTCTAAAGTACTCCCATCAAAAGAGTACAAACCCTAAAACCAAGCTCAAGCTCCCTTGCGCCTGTTCTGCTACTTGGTTTGATTGATGCCCTTTAACAGGAGACACCCCTCCTATTTAAAGGACCAACCCACAAGGAGTTCTGAATACGATTCCTATTCCTTAGAAGGAATCTGTATCCAACACAACTCTACTTGGCCCAACCTGGCCGAGTACAACTCTTGCACGCGTATGGCAACCCTACCATACTCACGTGACTAACACTTTGCACGCGTATGGCCACCTGCCATACTCACGTGACTAACACTTTGCACGCGAATGACCTCCTGCCATTCTCACGTGACTAACCATTCTTCATGTGCACCATTCTCTTAGCCCGAACGTCCCGCATGACATCCTTGACCACCAAGACCTCAGTTCCTCCTGAACCTAGTCCGAACCTCGGTTCCTCCATGAACCTAGTTCCGGTCCGTCATCGACCACATTCGTCTTCGAGCAATACCTGCACATGAACAAACCACAAAACAAATCCGAGCACAAGTCCACGACTTGACTCAATGTCAATCCATGCAACTACTCACATGAGCATTGCATAAAGTCCACTTCAAGCATCATGAAATTCTCACAAATTTCATAATCTCAAAAACAAATCAAAATTCAAAGTCCAAATTTGCACAAACCCTAATCGAGCAAAAAGCCATTCATGACGGACCAAAAAATTTGGTCTGGCGTACATGTAAAACTTACTGTCTTTTAAGAACTTAGTCCCGTGCGTAAAAACGAAACTTACTGTTTCTTGTCAAATTGTCAAACACATGCACAAGCACATTTTGCAAAACCAATTCTAAGTTAATTTTTCAGTTCAAAGCCAATTTTTCAGCACATGATTTCACACAACCTTGGACTTAACCTACTTCACAACTAATGGAAGATTGTTAGTCCAACAGACATGGTTATCTCAATCACCTTTGTACCCCATTAACACATAATGGATTCCTCTAAGATCATTGAGCACAACTTTAATCAATTTGAATGAAGTAATTGTGTCTTGAGCACATTGATGTAACTCATGCTTCATTATACTCAAGAATTATCGATTTTCCTTATGAACAAAGTAACATTATCAACACATGATGAAATATTCTTTGATGATTAAAAGACAATCGAACTCAATTTAATTTTTTATTTAAATTGATATGAGTATATACTAACTACATAAGTTTTCATATACTCATGTTGATGGTATATATTGATTTATAATATGTCGAATATCGGGAAATGATCAATACAATAATCTATCAACTATAGAATAAACTCCATAGATATGTGTATACATATAATTGACTTGAATCAATATGCACATATTCAATTTGAGAAAGCATTGGAGTTTATCCTACAATACCATGAGTATATTACAACTATGCAAGTTAATTATACACTCAAGAATTGTTTCCAAAGTATTGATCATTTATATATGGAGTGAAGAAATAGATCAACACAATGAAATATCAAGTTAAGTAACAAACGCCCCTAGTTATGTGCATCCATGTAATATATAGATAGAGACATGATGCACATTTAGAGAGACATAATGCACATTTTGAGGTTAATACAATGGAAAAATTCATACTTTAACTTGAAAACTAAGTATGCATTAAGATAATGAATATTAATACAAGTGCATACATTGGTTTCTATTTCCCGTCCAAATATGAGACTATTAACAATAAACTCAATAAACATGTTAGTCTCATTAAGAATAGATTTATCATTAAACAATAATTAAGCATTAATCTTAAACCAATCACTAAAACTAATGGAGCTTGAACTTACATTGCAGTGGAAGCTTGGCAACATGATTAGGGTTTGCGGTCTTGTGAGTTGCGGTTGGGCCTGCAGCGAGCTAAATTTGCACAGTGCGAGGACGGGCCAGTCTGAGGATCAGAAGAGAGTGGGCCGCGGGGAATGCAGCCCACACAGATTTTGGCAAAATGAAATAATTTTTCTTTTTAATAAATTCTAGAAAATCAAGAAATTCCAAAAGAAATAGCAAATGAATTCAAAAAATTTGTAGAAAATTCCCAAAAATACCATTGGACTTTTGGAACCCAAATATATTGATTTGAACCCATTTCAACTTCTAAAATTGTTTAAATTTGTTTTGATTATACTAGAGAGGAAATTTTTAAATTCACACAATTTTGGAAAAAAAAGGAAAATTTAAAAAGGGCTCAAATTTTGGAATGTTACAGATTTTGAACGAATTTAGATCACATGCTTTGCTGATTTATATATAAAATCATAACATACTTACAATCAAACTATCATTAAAAAAAGGAAACTTTAGTTTGAATTTCAGTTCAAACTTGTTTGAACTCCTTAGTAATTACTAGTTAAACTCAACACCCTAAAAGTTCAAAAAATTTCGCATGCAATACATAGGGAAAATATCTTTTTTGAATCATGGAGCCCAGGCTCCATGGTGTCCCAAGTAATTATACTATACATATGTATGTGTATGTGTATGCATATATATGTATATATATGAAGCATTTTTTATACTCCCGGGAGTACATACTCCCACCTCCAATATACCACTTAAATGAACATGTTATACTCCTTTATCACTTTCAGTATAATTCAATAGTAATTTTAAGATATTGCAATGTGATTTGGTTGAAAAATTTCATTGAAACCCTTTTTTTGTTATATAGACTTTTCCATATATAAAAGGAGGATGTACACAAATTATGCTATAAAGAGTGAACTTTAATGAAATCAGCCGACGATTGGAGAACGGGCTCCCGCCGAGCTTACTTGTTGAACGAGGGATCAACAGGGCCCCGTCGTACGAACCGGGGCGATCGTCCGAGCAATGCGAGGTTGAGAGAAAGACACGTGGTGTTTATCCTGGTTCGGGCCTCTCACTGCCGAGATAATAGCCCTACTCCAGTATATTGTGTTTATGCGATTTTTCTTCCCCCTCCGCAGATGCTCTTGGGGGGGGGTTTAAATACAGGGGTTGAGGATACATAGAAGGTAACTACCCCCTAGATTTACGCTATGCACCCATATTCGCGGTGCCCACGATCTGGCATCCTTGATCCGCGCGTTTTTTGAATTTCCGGTGCGCCCTCCCCAATTTATTTCCGGCGGATTGATCGCTACCTTCCTTCTTAGTGGTATGACCGAGTCCCTCGACCACCTACCCGGGTATGGCGAGCATGTTTGCTCGTGGTCGTCCGATATGGTCGTAAGAGAATGGGTGGACGCGCATGCTCGAGAGATATGCTGCTCGGATGGTCTCCCGAGCATCTTCCGCTGGTACTACAAGATCGGTGGCCTCAGCATCCTCCAGGGGTACCACGGTCTTTTATCCGACAGTCAATCCCCGACAGCTAGCCCCCGAGGTTCAAGCGGGGAGCCATCTGAGCTTGGGCTTCCCCTTGAGCCTAAAAAGACTCGAAGGAGGGACAGACTCCTATAGCGACGTTTGCCCGCGACTCACGACCATCTCGTGCCGAGGAGCGGGCTTGTCGTTATGGGGCGAGCGTCGACTTGCTCGCCGCCCGAACAACCATGCCATGGTTAAGTTATTCCTGGTTCCTTCTCCAAGAAGCCTTGTTGTAACGGTCTGGCAGGTTCTTGGGAGTCGTGCTTTTTCTGGGTGATTTTTACCACAACGGACAGGCGCCGTTTCGCTAACAGTCGCAGCATCATTAAATGCGCCCTTTTACGGCCCCCTTTTTAACCCCGTCCGTCGCAAGAAAACGGGGCTACATTGCGAATTGCTCGTTTCTTGCCCAGAATTTTTCCAAGAGCCACAGAAACCCTAGAACCCTCTTCGTTCTCCTCCTCCCCTCAGCAATGGCGCGTTTCGGAGTTAGCCAGATGAACCGGAGGAGGCTCCAGGCGCTTGTGGACGAAGGTCACATCGACCCGAGCACTGGTCGAGCGCCTGGGGGTGACGAGACGCCGGCACCGCGGGAGGGGGAGATCGTCTCTTGCGACCTATACGCCATCAACGGGATTCGCTTGCCCGAAAGTGAGTTCCTTATTTCCGTGCTCGCTTTTTGTGGGTGCGAGATTTCCCATCTCCACCCTAACTCCATCCTTGCCCTCGCGATCTTCTCCCACCTCTGCGAGGCGTTTGTGGGCGTGATACCCACCGCCAGCCTTTTCTTCCACTTCTACTCCCCCTTCCTTGCCGTAGGGGCGGTCTCGCCATTGCGTCTACCTTCGTCTCCGGCCCAACCGACCATACGAGTACCCTCTCATTTCCCTAAAGGACTCGGTGTCGGGCTGGGCCGACCTTTGGTTTTATCAGAAGAAGGCGGAAGCGATCCAACTAGTCTACACTGGGGAGTCTACCCCGCCTGCCGGGACGGCGCGCCCGCCTGTGCAGCCTGAGGAAGAGCGGGTCCTCAGGACGATCAGCGAGCTCACCCAAATGGGGCTCACTGGTCGGGATATCGCCCGGGATTTCACCTTCAACCGGGTGTCCCCCCTACGGCGTTGCGAGCATCCGTTCTTCGAGGTGTCCGGGTGGCAAGACATCACCCGTGAGGACAACGCAGGTATGCTCTTTGATCTCCCCTTCGAGCATTGCTGCTTTCCGGCAATTGGCCCTATTCTTTCTTTAAACCCTTGGCCGTGTTGCAGCCCCGAGGACAGATTGGGTCGACGAAAGGGTAACCGAGATGTTCGGCGCCCTGAAGGAGAAGGAGCTGAACCCCAATCGTCAGACCCCCAAGAACGTTTTCGACCGCAGCGACGCGGTAAGCACTTCTGCTTGCTTTCTGCCCGAGGAGCGCTTCTCGAGCTTATGTTACCCTGTTTCTATTCGTAGGAGAAGGTCGCCATTGAGCTCACCGTGTCGAGCGCAGAGCCGCTGCCGCAAGGTGACACCCCATCCAGGGGTGCACGCAAGAGAACGACGGGTCGAAGCCGCTGACCATCTGCCTCGCCTCCTCGTGCTAAGCGCTCGAAGCGCCAAGCTTCGGCCAGGGTCCCCACCACGCGACATTTGGAGTATGCCGACCGGAGGGAGGTAAGAGAGCTTCGAAACTGGTTTGCTGATTTCAAGCAGAAGAAACCGGAGCTGATGGGGCGACTGCAACAGCTGGCCGAGCAGGTGAAAAAGGCCGAGGCGGCAGCCAGGTCCACCATGAGCAAGGAGCAGCTGGAGAGGCAAATCAAGGCCCTCCAAGATCAACTCGCTCAGGTGGCCGGGGATTCTGAGGAGGAGGAAGAGGATGAGGGCGCCTTTGCCCTGGTTAGAAGGAGCAGAAGGTCGTTGCCCCGACCAACCTCGACGCTAGAGGGGGTCGACATGGACGAGGTCGACCTGGCGATGGCACGAGCTAGCGACGCTACAGCAGAGCGCGCCATGGCCGTCACCGAGGCCTACGAGACCGCCGTGGGCAGGACGCCCGTGGCTCAAGGCGAGGAAGCCAAGGATGAGGACGCTGCTCGCCGGGCGGAAGGTAAGCCTCGCGTGGTCTCTTTGCTGAGTTTCTTTGTTTTTGTTTGCGATTTTTCCGGGCTAACCCCACTCCGCTTGGTGTGGGCGTGATAGCTCGGATGCTATCCTTGGACTTTCATCAAATGGCTGAGAAGATTCTCGACTCTGCAGTTGACGCCGAGCTCGACCGCATCCTTGATCAAGTGATGGTCGAGGATGAGGGGGAGCCAGCGCCGGCTTGCTTCCGGAGGAAACCGAGCTTCGTCCGGCCGCAGAGGAGCAAGACCCGCAAGGGGCCGAGGACCAAGGGGCTATGGCCTTGGTCCCTTGCGAAGGGATGGGCGTGGTGCCAAGCATGGGCGAGGCCCAGACGATGGGCTCCGAAGGCCAGGAGTTGGTCGTCCTCGACCATCCGTCCCCGGCCCGGGACGAAGGGCAGGAGTTGGTCATCACCGACCAGCTGCCTCCGGCTTTGAACTAGGGAGAGGAGGAGTTGGTTGTCGCCGACCAGCTGCCTCTGGCCGCGGACCAAGGAGAGGAGGAGTTGGTCGTCGCCGACCAGCTGCCTCCGGCTGCGAACCAAGGAGAGGAGGAGTTGGTCGTCGCCGACCAGCTGCCTCCGGCCACGGACCAAGGGGCGGAGACTCTCGCGGTTGGTGTCCAGCCCCCGAGCGCAGCGGCCGAGCAGGGGGAAGGCAGCCATGAGCTGCGAACCCTCGGGGAGGACCGGCCTCAGGGCGACCAGGAGATGGTCGAGGAAGAGGTCGATGCCAGCCTCTTGGGTGCGCCGGGCGCCCAGGAGAAGCAGGACCTTGGTGTGGCCGCTCGGGGCCAGGATGATCCAGAGTGGGTCAATCCTTTCTTCCGAGCCGGTGCGACCGACCGCCAGCGGGTTCCAGGACAAGCTAGTCAGTCGTGCTCTTCTGGTGAGTACTTCGCGCCCCTTTCTTTTGTACGAAGAAAAAGCTTTTTAAGGTGTCTTTAACCCATCTTCTTTTTTGCTCGCAGTTTGCTGCCAAGGCCATGGAGGACATCGACGCCTCCACGGTTCCTGCAGAAGAGTACTGGAGGTACCACCGCGACCAAGACTCCAAGATCGCCGATCTTGAGTGTTGGGTCTCCGAGGTGCACGCCTCCGACCAGAAGGAGCTGGAGTCGGCGAGGAGCCTTGTAGCCGAGCTTCGGGACCAACTCCTCCAGAGCGAAACGACAAAGAGCACATCAGCGCGAAGGTGTGCCGAACTCGAGGAGGAGCTGGTGAAGCTACGGCAGGAGGTCCCTGACCTGCGCCGCGATGCCCAACGAGCTCGGGAGCGCGAGGAGGCCCAGCTCAAGGAGGCGCAGCGTCTTCGGGAAAGCGCGGCCGAAGGTCGCGCGGCCCGGCGGAAGGTCTTGGACCTCGAGGCTGAGGTCGATTCCCTTAAGGAGGAGCTTGCTGCCCTCCAAGCCGGATGTAGGAATTAGCTTTTAGATGCCCTTCTTTTTCCTTTTGCTCGTGTAGACCTGTAAAAAACTTTTGGTTGTTTGAACAAGATCATGAAAGATTAGAACCTTGCCTACTTTTTTTAGATGCGTGCTTGCTCGAAGTTTGCCCTGCAGAGAAAAAAAATGGCCACAGGAGAGACCAAGGTTCCTGCACAGAGGCAAGACACTACGAGCAAAGAATTTGATCAAGAGTAAAACCCCGTGAAAAGGATGAATCGCCCCTATTGCACGGCCGTGAAAAGGATGAATCACCCCTATTGCACGGAGCCCCCGCTATGGACAAAGGTCGTGCCCTTAAAGTTGCGGGCACGAGTTTGTTCATAGGAGAGTAAAAAAAAACTTGAAAACAACTCGTCGCAAAAGATCGGAGGCGCCGCTTTTCGTCGCGGGAGAGACGCGCGCGAGCATTGTTACGCGCGTAGAGCAGACGGGCTCGCACCGATAATTCGTAGAGTCACCGAACCCGAGTAGGCACTGTACCGGGCTTAGAGGATGTTCGCGACCGATCGTTCATGCAGTGAAGAGCTACTGCGAAAGGTGATCGGACGGGCGAATGGCCAGCCGGTGCTCAAGAGGGATGGTGTGTACGTATTGTCAGCTAAGCTCGCTTGCCGTACTGGCGGTCCACGAAGCTCTCGAAAAAAACGAGGAAAACGATAGAGGGGAAAATAAACTGTTTTGCTAAAAGAAGCGCAGTGGGTGCGAGATAGAGATACACGCCTAAACATAGAATTTACGCAGTTGATCAATGTTCCAGGTGCTGGCGAGCTCCCGACCGTCTTCCATCACGAGGCGAACAGCCCCCAGGCGTGTTGCGGATACGACCGTGTAGGGGTCCTCCCATCTTGGGGTCAGCTTGTTAGCTTTCGACAGGTCTTGAACTCTTCGTAAGACCATGTCGCCAACTTGCAGGGCCCTTGGTCGAACCAATTTGGCCGCGTGCCTACGAAGAGCCTGTAGTTAAACCGCGGACCGGAGCAACGCCCGTTCTCGTGTTGCCTATACGAGGTCTAGGTCGACGAGCCGCTCGACCTCCTGATCGACGGAATCGATCAGTTGCACCCTTGGGGAACCCAGCACAATTTCTGCAGGCAAAATGGCTTCTGCACTATAAACAAGTTGGAAAGGGGTTTCGCCCGTGGCCCGACTTGTCGTGGTGCGAACTGACCAAAGAACAGCGGGTAGCTCTTCCACCCACTGCTGCCTGTGCTGGTTGAGGCTCTTGAAGACCCTCTTTTTTATGCCCTAAACTAACTGCCCATTTGCTCGTTCGGCCGCTCCGTTGCTATGTGGATGTGCCACAGAGGCGAAACAGACCTTGGTCCCGACCTCCTCGCAGTAACTTTGGAACAATTCACTGGTGAATTGGGTTCCGTTGTCCGTGATGAGTCGGTTGGGTTGTGACACCTCGGAGTGTCGTATCCTTAATTTTTGAGCATGATAAGGTTAAATACAGTATGAGATGTGGAAATAAGGTTAAGATCATAAGGATCGGGGGTTAATAACGTTTCCGGGCCGTTTCCGGGCCGTTTTCGGGGTTTTGGGCCTTCCCGGGGGAGTTTTGGGCCTTGGTGGGCTTTGGTGGGATGGATTAGGACTCCGTAACGGACTAGGATTGGGTTGAGGGCTGTTAAAAGGGGCTCCCCTGCCCCCTTGCGCCCCCATCTCAGCCCCTTGCGCCCCACCTCCCCTCTTGCGCCTCTCCTCCTCCCCTCCCCTCAGCCCTAGCCCCCATACCCGTGCGCATCCCCTCCCCTGTCCTCCACCTCCACCCCCCCTCCCCTCCACCCCTTGCTGCCCTAGGGTGGTCTCCCCACCCCTGCACCTCGCGGAGTCATCCCGTGGAGCGAGGAGCGAGGAGCAAGGAGCGAGGAGCGAGGAACGTGGAGCGAGGAGCGATTCGCGAGGAGATTCGCGGAGATTGATTGGAGTTTTGGCGCCGGGCAAAGGTATGATCTTGGGGATCCTTGGGGATGATCTAGGTACTGTTATTAGGGTGTTTATCAAGTTTTTAGATCAATTGGAGGCGCTGGTTTGAAGTAATTTGGGTTAGATCTAAACTTGTCCACGTTTCTGTTTTCGGGCAGATTGAGCAGTCGAACTAGGGTTCGAGTTTCCGTCGATTTAGAATCCGAATCAGACCGTACGGACTTCTAGGAAGTTGTAGATAATTTAATTATCTTTCCGTGGACGTAAAGCACGTTAATTTCCGATCAGCCGTTTGAAAGTTATGGCTGTTTTACCGAGCGCCTAAAAATCTGTGACGTAACTGGAACAGATTGTGGTAATCTGTAGATTAAACAATTTTAGAGTCCGAATCAGTCTTTCCTATAACTAGAAAAAGTTGGGAAATTTCCTAAGCTTCGCGACGGTGTACTCGTTTATTCGATTTGGAGTCCCAGAACTCAAGTTATGCCTTTTGCAAGGCTGCTGTCCCGCCGACAGAACCTCTGTTTTTAGGTTTTGCGAGTAGTTGGCAATGTCGGGTTAGATGGGGCGTGTGTACTGTTTTGAGGTTATGATTGTGAGTGTGTGATGCCTATGTGCAGGTGGTGTGACCCGGAGTTCCCTCTTCTTCCCGCCAATCCGTTGCACGTGGTTGAGGCAAGTGTGTTGTGATGGATAGCAAGTTGTAGGTTGCATGTTGAAATTAGATGGAATTGCCTACATGATATATGTCCACTTGCCATGTTTTAATGATTGATATGATATGATGAGCATGTTTAACATATTATGATGCCATGTGTTAATATGTGAATTGAATATGATATTTGGCATGGTTGCATGCATGTCATGAGATAGGGCGAGGGCGGTGAGAAAGTCTTAACTAGTCCGGCAAGGTCGGTGAGAAAGTTATGACTAATCCGGAACGCCATTGAGTAAGTCCTATGTCGTGATTCCATCCACGTGGTGTTTGGAAGCGAGTAGGCACCCTCCATCTTCGGGATGGAAGGGGGAAAGGGTGCACACCGACGGGTGTGTACTTCCCATACCGGTATGAGGTTCCAGAGGGTCAGGAGCAATGCATTACATCGCATACAAATTGATGATGATATTGACAAGTATTCATGAATGAGATGTTATACATGATGAAAGATGTTATTGACTTGTTGTTATGCTTGTTGTCCATTGCAGTATGCTTGCTGAGTTTTCGAACTCACCCTTGTGTTTTCTTGTTGTTTTAGGTACCATGAGAACGGCATGCGGGAAAGGGGAATAGTCACACTCTCACACGTTGCTTCACCTTAATGTTTCCCCAAGTCAATTCATTTAGTTGGATAATAAATTGCGTGTGATGGCCTTTAAATTAAGTCTTAGCTTGGTTAATGAGAGTTCTATTGTTTGTTTGACACTTGGAACTTTAAGAGCTTGATGTTAGTCTTTTATTGTCGTTAAGACTTTATTTATTGCTGTTTTAGATGTTTCTCTTATTGCCATATAATGCTATATTGTTGCTGTTTTTTTTAAAATTCATGATAAAACAAAGGAGGTGCTGCCGAAATCTCGGTTTTTAGTCTATGCACCTTTGCTGGAATTTGATGTTAAATGTGGTATTTAGATGTTGTTTAGCTTATGTTTGGTAACATTCAGGCATAGTAAATGCCGGGTGTTACTGATTGGTATCGTGAGCGGGTGTAGGTCCTTGGAATGTGACTTTTTAGGGTCATGCTATAGGGTACAACTAAAATGTGATGTGGAATAACTTAGAAACATGGCTTAGGTCTTAACTAAAACTTTGTTATAGGATAGCAACATTAAAACTTGTAAAAGTGGTATAACGAATCTAAAATTTGACACACTGGTTGCACAAGAGGATGGGGTTTTGGTTCATCATTGCATTGCGCTTAATTATTTAATGAAGGATATGCTTATGATGATGTTTGATCTATGATCTTGATTGTGTGATTTTGTGTTTATGTTTTCGTGTTTGGATGGTTGTCTGCCTAAGCAGCCATGCCAAGGGGTAGAGGCCGTGGACGCCAGTGGCCGTGGAGGCCAGGGGCGAGGCTCCCAGAGAGTTGCGGAGTCTGTCTGTATAAATGATTGGATTGTTCTGTTGTGGTGATAAAAGTGGGGTTGTGGTGCCGAAGGGTTTCGGTCACCTCTTTTGGTTCATAGTAACGGTGAGGTTTGTGGTGTGGCGGTTAGCGCCATCACCGAAGAACTATTAACCGTAGGAGAAGAATGCTTATCCTTTCTGTCCTTGATCGGGTAGTTGACTGAGTCAAATAGAAGAGTTGATGGTGGTTCCCTTCGGATGTTCTTTGCCGCTCTGACGGTCGGTTTCGCTGTTTTTCTGGGCTTTAGTTGAGCTGAACCAAAATAAAAGTGTTTTGTATTTGATTTTAGCGGATCGTTACGAGTGCGGTGGTGAGCACCGTGCTTGAGTGTGGTTGGACCGGAGTTGCAACCACCGTGGGCAAGCCTGGCCATACGGACGAGTCTGCCGGATGAATCCGGTAGCATCATCAAGTGGGAGACGGTGTCTTCTCCTCCCACTCCAGCGGCGTCTTCCGGAGGATCGGTGCACATGATGGCTGCCCCTGTTTCTCAGCCACCCTTTGCGTGGCGCCACACGGCGTACTAGGTGCCCGCACTGCCTGCTTCCTCCTCGATTGCCTCCTCCGCCCCAGCCTTGATGGGGCATCACCGAGTCGGGCTCCTTCGTCCCGCCGCCACCAGAGTGTACGCTTTGCCGACCGCCGAGTCGATCGGGCATCCAGAGGTGGTTTCAGGTACTCTACTTGTGGATTCAGTTGATGCCTTTGTTTTATTTGATTCTGGAGCATCCTATTCTTTTGTGTCATCGGAGTTTGCTAGTAGAGCTAAGTTGGGAGTTCAGCGGATTTTAGAGTGTGTGATAGTCAGTTCTCCTGGGGGTCTGATTGCTAGTTCTTTGGTTTGCCCGGGTTGCCCTATTGCCATTGATGATGAGGTTTTCTTTGCCAATCTTATGGTGATCGATTGGCTCCTTTTGATGTCATTTTGGGCATGGACTGGCTGCATCGATGCCGTGCTAAGATCTGTTGTTTACGGAAGACAGTTGCCTTGCAGGCCCGTCCGGAAGAGTTGACCTTCAGGGTGGTATACCCTCGATTCCGTCTTTGCTTTGACTAGTTTGTTTTACTGGTCGGCGTTTGAGGCTGTTGGGTTTCCTCATGACTTTGTCTCGAGAAACCATCTTCCTCGATTCCCATTGAGGAGATTTACGTAGTGAAGGAGTTCGTTGATGTGTTCCACTGACGAGTTGCCTGGTCTACCTCCTGTGAGGAATGTGGAGTTTCGCTTTTGATCTTGCTCAGGGCACTCGACCTATTTCTATCTCTCCATACCGCTTGGCTCGACCTTTTCAAGACGAGTTGAAGAAGCGATTGGAGGATCTCATGGCCAAGGGCTTCATTCGGCGTAGCGTTCGCCATGGGGAGCACCCGTCCTCTTCGCCTCGAAGAAGGATGGAAGTTGGCGTATGTGCATTGATTATCGTGCTCTTAACCAAGTGATACCAAAAACAAGTATCCTTTGCCTCGCATCGAGGATCTGTTTGACCAAGGAAGGAGCAAAGGTGTTCTCCAAAATTGATCTTGATCGGGGTATAATCGATCCGTGTGAGGGAGCGGGACATTGAGAAGATCGCTTTCTCCACTAGGTATGGGCATTATGAATTTAAAGTTATGTCTTTTGGACTAACTAATGCTCTCGCTGTCTTTATGGAGGCGATGAGCAGTATGCTACACAAGTACCTTGATGAGTTTGTGGTAGTGTTCATCGATGACATTCTGATTTACTCTAAATCAGAAGAGGAGCATGAGCGACACTTGAGGCTTGTGCTGAGTACCCTGAGGGAGAATCAATTCTTTGCTAAGCTGAAAAAGTGCGAGTTCTGGATTTCAGAAGTGGGTTTTCTTGGCCACATCATCAATCCAGAGGGCATATCTGTAGATCCTAGCAAAGTCTCAGCAGTTTTGGATTGGAAGAGGCCTTCCAATGTCAAAGAGGTGCGTAGCTTCCTTGGGTTGGCTGGCTACTATCGGCGTTTTGTGCAGGATTTCTCCATCATTGCCAAGCCACTTTCACAACTTACTCAGAAGGGGATGAAGTTCCAGTGGACTGCAGAGTGTGAGCACAGCTTCTGCACTTTGAAGGAGAAGTTAGTGACTGCTCCTGTTCTTACCCTTCCCGAACCAGGGAAGCGCTTCACTGTTTATTCTGATGCTTCTCGGTTGGGACTTGGGTGTGTGCTCATGCAAGAGGGCAAGGTGATTGCTTATGCTTCGAGGCAGTTGAAAAAGCATGAGCAGAACTATCCCACCCATGATCTTGAGCTAGCCGCCGTGGTGTTTGCATTGAAGATATGGAGGCATTATTTGTACGGCGAATCTTGTGATATTTTTACTGATCACAAGAGCCTCAAGTACATCTTTACTCAGAAAGATTTGAACTTGAGGCAGAGGAGGTGGCTAGAATTGATAAAGGATTATGACCTCACTATCCAAAGATCATCCGGGAAGGCAAATGTGGTGGCCGACGCTCTCGACCGCAAGACAATGCCCCTGTTGTTGATTGTCTTGTTGCTGATTTTGAGCGTTTGGGAGTCTCCCATCGCTGCGGGGACCGTGCAAGCTGAAACTCAATTGATTCTTGAGTCGGCGATTCCCGAGCGTGCAGCGGGAGGCACAAAGAAGATGATCGCTTTGCTCCAGCAGGTGAGGAACGCCTTGAGGATGGCAAGTCGGGAGACTTTACCGTTGATGATGCGGGAGTTTTGAGGTTTCAGGGCCGTCAGGCGTGCCCCGAAATCTCAAGTGAAAGAAGACATTCGAGAGAAGCTCATCGCACTGCACACGGTCCATCTGGAGAGACCAAGATGTACAGGGACTTGAAGAAGAATTTACGGTGGAAAAGGATGAGAGTGGATATTGCCAAGTATGTGGCGTCTTGTGGGATTTGCCGAAGATCAAAGCCGAGCATAAGCGTCCGGCTGGCTTTGTTGCAGCCCTTGGAGGTTCTGTGTGGCCATGGGATGACATCTCCATGGATTTCGTGGTTGGTCTACCTCGTTCTCCACGAGGAAGGATCTTTGTTTGGGTTGTGGTGGACCGTCTCGGCAAGTCTGCGCATTTCATTCCCATCCGCACGACCAATTCAATGGCGAGTTGGCTCCCATCTATGTGCGGGAGATTGTGAGATTGCATGGTGTACCCAAGACCATTATCTCTCGATCGGGATGCGAAGTTCGTCTCCAAGTTACGGGAGAGTTTGCAGAGTGCTTTGGAGTACGCAGCTTTGCCTTAGTACCGCTTTTCACCCTCAGACAGGATGGGCGATGGCGTACCATCCAAACTTTGGAGGACATGCTCAGGCCTGTGTGATGGCTTGGAAGGGTAGCTGGAAGACCATTTGCCCCTTGCAGAGTTTGCTTACAATAACAGCTATCATTCCAAAGATCCTGGTCTGCTCCTTATGAGGTGTCAGTATGGCGGAAGTGCAGATCGCCGCTTTGTTGGGATCTTGTGGGCGAGAGAGCTATTCTTGGGCCGGATTGGGTTCAGCAGATCGTTGATCGCGTGTCGGAGGTTCGGCAAAACCTTCTCGCAAAGACAGAGAGCATGAAGAGCTATCTTGATGTGAGGCGGCGAGATTTGGAGTTTGAGGTGGGCGATAGCGTACTCTTGCAGTATCTCCCACCAAGGGTGTGGTGCGTTTGGCACCAAAGGAAAGCTTCACCCAAGGTATGTTGGGCCTTTTCCTATCCTCGCCCGAGTTGGCAGGTTGGCCTATCGCCTAGAGCTACCGGAATCCATGCAAGGTGTGCATGATGTGTTCCATGTCTCGATGTTGAAGAAATACTTGCACGATCCGGAGTTGGTGGTTCCATTGGAACCATTAGTGCTTGAGCAGGACCTCACCTTCGAGTCCCGCCCCGTGGAAATTCGGGGACTTCAGAGCGAGTGATGAAGAACAGGGCGCTTAAGTTTGTCAAGGTCCTGTGGGTCACATCAGACCGAGAGAGAAGCGACTTGGGAGCTGGAATCTCGCATGCGCGAGGTATCCCGAGCTGTTCGCCTCAGGTATGTGATGTGAAAATTTGACCTTTTGGTTTCTTTGGGTTTCTTGTTGGTGCGTTTAGATTCGAGGTCGAATCCTGTTGAAGGGAAGAATGTGACACCTCTGAGTGTCGTATCCTTAATTTTTGAGCATGATAAGGTTAAATACAGTATGAGATGTGGAAATAAGGTTAAGATCATAAGGATCGGGGTTAATAACGTTTCGGGCCGTTTAGGGCGTTTCGGGGTTTTGGGCCTTCCCGGGGGAGTTTTGGGCCTTGGTGGGCTTTGGTGGGATGGATTAGGACTCCGTAACGGACTAGGATTGGGTTGAGGGCTGTTAAAAGGGCTCCCCTGCCCCCTTGCGCCCCCATCTCAGCCCTTGCGCCCCCACCTCCCCCTCTTGCGCCCTCTCCTCCCGCCCCCGCCCCGAAGCCCTAGCCCCCATAACCGGGCGCCTCCCCCCCCCGTTACTCCACCGCCACCCCCCCCCCCCCCCCCCCCATGCGGCCCGAGGGTGGTCGCCCCCCCCCCGCACCGCGCGGAGTCATCCCGGGGAGCGAGGAGCGAGGAGCAAGGAGCGAGGAGCGCGGACCGAGGAGCGAGGAGCGCTTCGCGACGAGATTCGCGGAGAATGATTGGAGTTTTGCGCTTCGGGCAAAGGTATGATCTTGGGGATCCTTGGGGATGATCTAGGTACTGTTATTAGGGTGTTTATCAAGTTTTTAGATCAATTGGAGGCGCTGGTTTGAAGTAATTTGGGTTAGATCTAAACTTGTCCACGTTTCTGTTTTCGGGCAGATTGAGCAGTCGAACTAGGGTTCGAGTTTCCGTCGATTTAGAATCCGAATCAGACCGTACGGACTTCTAGGAAGTTGTAGATAATTTAATTATCTTTCCGTGGACGTAAAGCACGTTAATTTCCGATCAGCCGTTTGAAAGTTATGGCTGTTTTACCGAGCGCCTAAAAATCTGTGACGTAACTGGAACAGATTGTGGTAATCTGTAGATTAAACAATTTTAGAGTCCGAATCAGTCTTTCCCTATAACTAGAAAAAGTTGGGAAATTTCCTAAGCTTCGCGACGGTGTACTCGTTTATTCGATTTGGAGTCCCAGAACTCAAGTTATGCCTTTTGCAAGGCTGCTGTCCCGCCGACAGAACCTCTGTTTTTAGGTTTTGCGAGTAGTTGGCAATGTCGGGTTAGATGGGGCGTGTGTACTGTTTTGAGGTTATGATTGTGAGTGTGTGATGCCTATGTGCAGGTGGTGTGACCCGGAGTTCCCTCTTCTTCCCGCCAATCCGTTGCACGTGGTTGAGGCAAGTGTGTTGTGATGGATAGCAAGTTGTAGGTTGCATGTTGAAATTAGATGGAATTGCCTACATGATATATGTCCACTTGCCATGTTTTAATGATTGATATGATATGATGAGCATGTTTAACATATTATGATGCCATGTGTTAATATGTGAATTGAATATGATATTTGGCATGGTTGCATGCATGTCATGAGATAGAGGCGAGGCGGTGAGAAAGTCTTAACTAGTCCGGCAAGGTCGGTGAGAAAGTTATGACTAATCCGAACGCCATTGAGTAAGTCCTATGTCGTGATTCCATCCACGTGGTGTTTGGAAGCGAGTAGGCACCCTCCATCTTCGGGATGGAAGGGGGAAAGGGTGCACACCGACGGGTGTGTACTTCCCATACCGGTATGAGGTTCCAGAGGGTCAGGAGCAATGCATTACATCGCATACAAATTGATGATGATATTGACAAGTATTCATGAATGAGATGTTATACATGATGAAAGATGTTATTGACTTGTTGTTATGCTTGTTGTCCATTGCAAGATGCTTGCTGAGTTTTCGAACTCACCCTTGTGTTTTCTTGTTGTTTTAGGTACCATGAGAACGGCATGCGGAAAGGGGAATAGTCACACTCTCACACGTTGCTTCACCTTAATGTTTCCCCAAGTCAATTCATTTAGTTGGATAATAAATTGCGTGTGATGGCCTTTAAATTAAGTCTTAGCTTGGTTAATGAGAGTTCTATTGTTTGTTTGACACTTGGAACTTTAAGAGCTTGATGTTAGTCTTTTATTGTCGTTAAGACTTTATTTATTGCTGTTTTAGATGTTTCTCTTATTGCCATATAATGCTATATTGTTGCTGTTTTTTTTAAAATTCATGATAAAACAAAGGAGGTGCTGCCGAAATCTCGGTTTTTAGTCTATGCACCTTTGCTGGAATTTGATGTTAAATGTGGTATTTAGATGTTGTTTAGCTTATGTTTGGTAACATTCAGGCATAGTAAATGCCGGGTGTTACTGATTGGTATCGAGCTGGTTGTAGGTCCTTGGAATGTGAATTTTTAGTGTCATGCTATAGGGTACAACTAAAATGTGATGTGGAATAACTTAGAAACATGGCTTAGGTCTTAACTAAAACTTTGTTATAGGATAGCAACATTAAAACTTGTAAAAGTGGTATAACTAATCTAAAATTTGACACACCTGGTTGCACAGTAGGATTGGTTTTTGGTTCATCATTGATTTTATCTTAATTATTTAATGAATGTTATGCTTATTATTATGTTTGATCTATGATCTTGATTGTGTGATTTTGTGTTTATGTTTTAGTGTTTGGATGGTTGTCTGTCTAAGCAGCCATGCCAAGGGGTAGAGGCCGTGGACGCCGTGGCGTGGAGGCCGGGCGAGGCTCCCGAGAGAGTTGCGGAGTCTGTCTGTATAAATGATTGGATTGTTCTGTTGTGGTGATAAAAGTGGGGTTGTGGTGCCGAAGGGTTTCGCCACCTCTTTTGGTTCATAGTAACGGTGAGGTTTGACGGTGTGGCCGGTTAGCGCCATCACCGAAGAACTATTAACCCTCGTAGGAGAAGAATGCTTATCCTTTACGTCCTTGATCGGGTAGTTGATCGAGTCAAATAGAAGAGTTGATGGTGGTTCCCTTCGGATGTTCTCTGCCGTTCGGCGGTCGGTTTATTGCTTTTTCTTGGCTTTAGTTGAGCTGAACCAAAAGAAAAGTGTTTTGTATTGGATTTTCGCGGATCGTTACGAGTGCGGTGGTGAGCACCGTGCTTCGTGAGTGTGGTTGGACCGGGAGTTGCAACCACTGCGTGGCAAGCCTGGCCATACGGACGAAGTCACGGATGAATCCCGGTAGCATCATCAAGTGGGAGACGGTGTCTTCTCCTCCCACTCCAGGCCAGCGTCTTCCAGAGGATCGGTGCACATGATGGCTGCCCTCGTTTCTCACCACCCTTTGCGTGGCGCCACCAGCGGCGTACTAGGTGCCCGCACTGCCCCGCTCCTCCTCGCTTGCCTCCTCCGCCCCAGCCTTGATGGGGCATCACCTGAGTCGGGCTCATACGTCGGCGCCACCAGGAGTGTACGCTTTGCCGACCGCCGAGTCGATCGGGCATCCAGAGGTGGTTTCGGTACTCTGCTCGTGGATTCCGTTGATGCCTTTGTTCTATTTGATTCGAGCATCCTATTCTTTTGTGTCGTCGGAGTTTGCTAGTAGAGCTAAGTTGGGAGTTCATGATTTCTCGAGTCCGTGTTAGTCAGATTCTCCTGGGGTTTGATTGCTAGTTCTGTGGTTTGCCCTGGTTGCACCATTGCCATTGATGATGAGGTTTTCTTTGCCAATCTCATGGTGATCCGGTTGGCTCCTTTTGATGTCATTTTGGGCATGGACCGCTGCATCAAGACTGCTAAGATCTGTTGTTTCGGAAGACAGTTGCCTTGCGAGGCCCTGGCCCGGGAAGAGTTGACCTTTCAGGGTGGTATACCCTCCAGTTCCGTCTTTGCTTTGACTAGTTTGTTTTACGGTCGGCGTTTGAGGCTGTTGGGTTTCCTCATGACTTTGTCTCGAGAAACCATCTTCCTCGATTCCCATTGAGGAGATTTACGTAGTGAAGGAGTTCGTTGATGTGTTCCTGACGAGTTGCCTGGTCTACCTCTGTGAGGAATGTGGAGTTTCGTTTTGATCTTGCTCGGGCACTCGACCTATTTCTATCTCTCCATACCGCTTGGCTCGACCTTTTCAAGACGAGTTGAAGAAGCGATTGGAGGATCTCATGGCCAAGGGCTTCATTCGGCGTAGCGTTCGCCATGGGGAGCACCCGTCCTCTTCGTCTCGAAGAAGGATGGAAGTTGGCGTATGTGCATTGATTATCGTGCTCTTAACCAAGTGACAGTCAAAAACAAGTATCCTTTGCCTCGCATCGAGGATCTGTTTGACCAACTGAAGTGAGCAAAGGTGTTCTCCAAGATTGATATTCAGTCTGGGTACAATCAGATCCGTGTGAGGTATCAGGACATTGAGATGACTTCTTTCTCCAATAGGTATTGGCATTATGAATTTAAAGTTATGTCTTTTGGACTAACTAATGCTCCTCTTTGTCTTTATGGAGGCGATGAACATTATGCTACACAAGTACCTTGATGAGTTTGTGGTAGTGTTCATCGATGACATTCTCGATTTACTCTAAATCGGAAGAGGAGCATGAGCGACACTTGAGGCTTGTCTTTGAGTACCCTGAGGGAGAATCAATTCTTTGCTAAGCTGAAAAAGTGCGAGTTCTGGATTTCAGAAGTGGGTTTTCTTGGCCACATCATCAATCCAGAGGGCATATCTGTAGATCCTAGCAAAGTCTCAGCAGTTTTGGATTGGAAGAGGCCTTCCAATGTCAAAGAGGTGCGTAGCTTCCTTGGGTTGGCTGGCTACTATCGGCGTTTTGTGCAGGATTTCTCCATCATTGCCAAGCCACTTTCACAACTTACTCAGAAGGGGAAAGTATCGATGGCCACGAGCAAGTATTTGCAGCCTTTCCGACCCCTGGGGAAAGGTCCGAGGACGTCGAGTCCCCAGGTCGAGAACGGCCATGAGAGTGGTATAGTTTGTAGGGCATACGCCGGTTGACGGACTTTGCGAGCATGAAACTGGCATGCTCGACAGGTCATCACAATCGACCGTGCATCCGCCATGGCCGTAGGCCAATAGTAACCCAATCGGAAGGCCTTGCTTACAAGTGTTCTGAACGACGAGTGAGCTCCGCACATTCCTTCATGGATGTCACGAAGAAGGTACTGGCCCTCCTCTTAAGAGATGCATTAGGAGATGATTCCTAATGCACCTTTTCGGTATAGGTCGCCTTCGATCAGTTTGTACTGAAAAGATCGCCTTGTTAACCGGGAACGCTCGGCTTCTTCCTGGGGCAATGTCCCATGCGCAAGATATTGGACGAATGGCGTCATCCAACTTGCACTTTGCTCGAGGAAGGAGACCCTACCGTCGGCCTCTGATGCCTCCTCTTCAGAGGGAATGGAGGGCTTGTATAGGTGCTCGATAAGCACCCCCGCCGGGGCGGTAATTTGAGAGGAACCGACCTTGGACAATTGGTCGGCCAGGGAATTGTCCTTCCTAGGGATGTAGAGTACTTCGAAATTCCTGAAGTTTTTCTCCATCTTCCTTACTTCGACCAGGTAAAGCGCCATTGAGGTATCGGAACACTGATACTCCTTGTTGACCTGGCTCACGACCAACTGTGAATCGCCCATCACAGTGAGCCGTTGGACTCCTAACGATTTACACGCTCATAGTCCGGCCAAGAGGCCTTCATATTCTGCCGCGTTGTTGGTCGCGGCGAAATGTAGTTGGATGGCATACTGGAGTTGTTCTCCATCCGGGGAGACCAAAACGATGCCAGCCCCCGAGCGCTCGTATGCTCGGGATCCGTCGAAATACATGGTCCAGTGGTTTTCCCTTGATCCGGTGGTCTCGCTGGCTGGTGGAGCTGGAGCCGACCATTCCGCCAAGAAGTCGGCCAGAATTTGGGACTTGATCGCCGTTCGGCTGGAGAACATGTCGGGACCCCGAATTTGCAAATCCGGACCCTCTGTGTATTCAGCACTAGTCCAGGAACGCGCTAGTGCACACAGTCTTAACATCGGTAAATATCACAATCATACCACTTGATACCAATAAAGTACTTTATTTAAATAGTCAAACTGGTTACTTGACCTTATGGTCAAATTACAAATATATGCCTCGCAAGGCGAAACTTATTCAGAGAAAAATAATAGCAGCGGAAAATCAAATAACTTCGTGGCGCCATCCAAGATACCACAGCAACTGACTGGGCTCGCTTCCCTAAGTAGACGGATCCTCTTGGAGCTCCTCCTCCAAAGCTTGTGTAGTCTCCTCTTCAACTGATGTTGTGTTGAGGCAAGGGTGAGTACTTGGTACTCAGCAAGTCATGCAGAATGTTGAGGCTAATATACTATATGCATGGCTTGGTACAAAGGAATAGCTCAAGGTATATTTGAAAGAAACAAAGATTTGACAAGTAGCATAAATAGATTCGAAAGCAGTAGAAGCAAGTATAGCATAGATAACTTTTCAAGGAATTTAATAAACAACTTTCCCATCCTAATCCATATTCCTATCACCATCATTATTAATCCAACCCAGCCTTTCAAATCCAAGTTAGTTTTGAGAAAATCTAACCCTTGACTGTAATTCCCGAGCGATGTCCAATACCGCGGACACGGCTATTCGAATAGATTCTAAACTCTGCAGAGGTTATGCACTTTACCCACAAGATACAGTCAAACACCACAAAGGCGAGTTCCCGTAACAAAGTCTTTCGGAAACTTCTAACAATACAAGTGGTCCTCCCCGGTTATTGCGCACTAACCCTTCCCTTCGCTAAGGCGAAGTCTAGGCCAATCAACCGTTAGATGGGTACCTGGCCTCGGCCAGACGCTCCCCGCACAACTTACACAAAGGGTGTAGTTGACCTCATGAGGTCCCACAGGTACGTTATTAGCAACTTAGTCAACTAGGTCCGTCCCATTACAGACATGTGGTTGCACGTTAGACCCAGTTCAAAGGCTTGCAAGGTTAAGTCCTTAGGGTGACCAGGGCAAGACTACCCGAAGAACCAAATCAACATCCCCAATGCCACAACTGGCCCACCTGATTACTCTTGCCACATGCCCCGGTCGAAAACTGTTTATCAAACCCCAGTTGATTACCATGCACCACGTGCCATCAACATCACATGATACCTTTCCAAAATAGGTTCAATATATCATTAAGTCAATATTAACATTTGACTGTCCAAAATCATGTCATGAGCACGTAGCAGGTCTAAGCAGTACACTACAACGGTCTAAACCCATGTTGGCAATTTAATAATGTCCAACTAGTAATCCACAACTAGGGTGACAAGGGATCATGGTACATACTTAAGTAATCAAGGTGTCATACAGCAATTTGGTATTTATCTAACCCCCATGTTTAAACAAAGTATTTTTCTAATTGAACTAGCATGCAATAGTTTAAATCAAAATAGATTTCGAAATAGGATCAACATGGTCAAAGCACAACTTGCTTTCAAAAAGTACTTGTTCTTGGTCTTGAGTTGGATCCTGAGTCAATACTTCTCCTTCGAATCCTTCCGGCACTTCAACGTCTACTCGTAAAGCGTGCAAATAGCAAATACACGAATAAACAATAGGCAAAAGTGTCCAAACATCCAAATAAAATCCATAAACAGAGAGAACATAATTTTCTGAGTTTTTAGAAACTGGACTCGTCAAATTTGGAGTTAAAGCATAAAGTTATGATTATTTAAAGTTTAAATAATCAATTAAATAATTTTGCAGAGAAAAACTTTAGTCCAAAAATTAAATAAAATTCATATTTAGGTAGATCTCATTTTTATACAAATTTAGAAATTTGAATCACTCAAATCGGAGTTGAAACGCAAAAGTTATAAGCGTTTGAAGTTTGAAACAAAATCTGAAATCATTATTACGAATTAATAAATCATTTTCTTTTTCGGAAATTAATTATTGCGTCAGCAAGGACACGTGTCAGCCTCTGAGTGGCCTGCGGCGTCGGTAACTCACGGACTCGGCGCATGGTGCGGCTCGGTCCACCGTGGACTCGGTCCACGGCTTGGAGTCGGCCGACACGCGGGTCCCACCGTCCGCTGACGCAACACCTGCAGCGGCGGCGGCGGCTACGTGGCCTGATCACGGCCGTTGGATCTAGATCCAGCGGTCTAGATCCACCCTAGGTTAACGCAGTTTCCAGCACGTGACGATCGTGGGCCGTTGGATCTTGATCCAACGGTCCAGATCCGATCTAGTTTAAGGAGTTTGGGTTGCACGTGGGCTCACCGTGGATCGCCGGATCTTGATCGGACGGCCGAGGACCTTCAGCGGTGACGATGGCGTCGCGGCGGGGCTTAGGTGCACCGGAGACGGGGCGGCGACCAAGGGCGCGGCGCTACTGGGGCTCCTCGGCGACGCGTGCGTGGTCACGCTCGAATCGCTCGCTCGAGGATCCGGATCCGCTTCCTTCTTCGCGACGGCGGACGGCGGCGGAAGGTGAGAAAAACCAACACAAGACCCTAAGCTACTACGGCGAGCAATCCCGGGCAAGCGGCGGCTGCTAGGGTTTAGCGAGCTAGGGCAAAAGTAGCGCGGGGTCATGGCGGTCCTTGGGGCAGGATCCGGGCTTTAAATAGCCTCGGCTTCCGCGCTCAATCCGTAACCCTAACGGATGCGGCGGAGGACGGCGGCGGCGCGGTCCAATCCGGACTCGGGCGAAGACGACGACCCGCGGCCGTACACGTGTCCGATCAACGGCCACGATTGCCGGGCGCGCACGGGTCCGATTGGGGTTAAGAACGGTTTTGGTTGAGTCAACTGGCTCGGGTCGGGTTCGGGTCGGACTCGAACTCGAGTCTGACTCGGGCTCGGTCGGATGAACAGTACAAACCCACTCGCATTTTCCAGCGATTAAATAATTAAAATAATTCCCAGTAATTCATTTAATTCATTAAAAATAGCAAAATACTCAGAAAAATTCCAGAAAAATTCTGGAAAATATTTTAGGGTATTTGGGTCTCAAATAAAATATTTCCAACAAAATTTTATTTGCAAAATTAAATTCTTTAATTATTTCAAAATGGAATAAATTCAAATAAATTCCAAATAAATTCCAGAAAATTCCAAAAATTTACCAAAGTGCCAAATCACACATGAATTTAAGAAAAGCAAAATTTTGGGGTGTTACAAACCTCCCCCCCTTAATAGAATCTCGTCCCCGAGATTCAGGGCTCACTACAGAATAGGTTTGGAAACTCTTTCTTCAAATCCTCTTCGCGCTCCCAAGTCGCTTCGCTTTCTTCACGGTTGCTCCACTGAACTCTACAGAAACGGGTTGACTTGTTTCTGGTTTCTCGATCCATTGTGTTTAGAATACTCACGGGATGCTCCTTATAAGTCAAATCCTCTTGCAACTCAATTGACTCTAGCGGTGTCTGTTCCTCAGGAACTCGGAGACACTTCTTCAACTGGGACACATGGAATACGTCATGCACTCCTGCCAACGACTGCGGCAACTCCAGCTGATAAGCAACTTCGCCTCTGCGGCTCAAAACCTTAAATGGTCCAACATAATGGGGTGCGAGTTTCCCTTTGGCATGGAACCTCTTAACTCCCCTGAGAGGCGTAACTCTGAGGTATACGAAGTCGTCTGGTTCAAAACTCAAATCCCTGCGACGATTGTCAGCATAACTCTTCTGTCGAGATTGGGCGATCTTCAACCTTTCCCTAATCATGGCGACCGCTCTTGACCTCTGAAGAATATCAGGCCCAAAGACACGGCGCTCACGGTCTCATTCCAATTCAATGGCGTCCGACAGTGGTCGACCATACAAAGGCCTCAAAAGGTGACATCTCAGAAACTAGCCTCGATAACTATTGTTGTAATCGAACTCGGCATACGGCAAACTCTTATCCCAAGAGGCGACATAAGCTAATGCACAAGCTCTCAACATATCCTCCAGACCTGGTTTACTCTTTCGGTCTGTCCATCCGTCTGTGGATGATAAGTCATCTTGAAGTTCAAACGGGTTCCCATGGCTTCATGCAACTTATTCCGTAACCTTGAGGTAAATTGGGTACCGTCCGATACAATCCTTTTTGGCACTCCGTGCAAACAGACAATCCTGATCATGTACAATTCCGCTAATTTATCTCCCGAGTAAGTGGTCTTCACGGGGATAAAATGGGCTACTTTAGTCAAGCGATCCACTATAACCCATATGGAGTCATAACCTCCTTGAGTCTTCGGCAAACCGGTAATGAAATCCATTCCGATTTCCTCCCACTTCCACTCAGGTATTTTCAGCGGTTGTAGCAATCCTGCTGGTCTCTGATGCATTGCCTTGACTCTCTGGCATACATCGCACAATGCAACATGCTCGGCAACTTCTCGTTTCATACTCGGCCACCAGAATCTCTCCTTCAGATCCTGATACATCTTGACGCTTCCAGGATGAATTGAGTACTTGGAGTCATGGGCTTCTTCCAGAATCAGTTGCTTTAACTCCTTCTTGTTAGGCACACATATGCGATCCTTCATCCACAACGTGCCTTGCTCATCCAACTTGAAGTCCTCTGCCTTGCCTTCCTCCTTGATGAACTTAATCCTGCGGATCTTGTCATCATCCTTCTGTCCTTCTCGGATCTAATCCTCTAGGGTAGGCTTTACTTCTAATGCAGCCAAGAATCCGCTAGGTACAACCTCAATCTTCATTTTCTGAAAATCCTCACATAACTCATCCTGACTTGTGGCTAGCAACGTACTCACGGTATGGCTTTTCCGACTCAGAGCATCGGCTACTACGTTGGCCTTCCCGGGATGGTAATGGATTCCAACATTGTAGTCCTTGATTAACTCTAACCATCTCCTCTGCCTCATGTTCAGATCCGACTGGGTGAATATGTATTTAAGGCTCTTATGATCCGTATACACTTCACATCTGTTCCCAATCAGATAGTGGCGCCATATCTTCAAGGCATGCACTACGGCAGCTAACTCTAGGTCATGTGTCGGATAATTTTCCTCATGCGGCCTCAACTGCCTTGATGCATAAGCGACGACCTTTCCATTCTGCAGACAAGACACATCCAAGTCCTTGGCGCGATGCGTCACAATAAATATCGAAGCTTTGAGCAACATCCGGTAGAACTAACACCGGTGCTGATGTCAATCGCTTCTTCAGCTTCCGAAATCCTTCCTCGCATTCTGGCGTCCATGCAAACTTCTTTTCCTTCTTTAGCAATTGCGTAAGAGGTTTCGCAATTGTCGAAAAGCCTTCAATGAAACGGCGGTAGTATCCTGCCATTCCAAGGAAACTCCGAATCTGGGTCACGATCTTGGTGCTCCCAATGCAACACAGCTTCTACTTTGCTTGGCTGTACGGCGACTCCTTGTGCGGTCATTACATGTCCAAGAAACTCTACCTTTTTGTTCCATAAATCACACTTGCTGACCTTTGCGAAAAGTTGCTGTTCCTCGCCTTTTCCAAAACTCGCCTTAAGTGCTCGGCATGTTCACTCTGTCTTGGAGTAGATTAGGATATCGTCTATGAACACGATGACAAACTTGTCCAAATATTCCATGAACACCTTATTCATCATATTCATGAAATAAGTGGCGCATTCGTCACCCCAAAGGACATAAATCAGTAAACTCGTAATGTCCATATCTTGACGAGAATGCAGTCTTGAATATCTTCTGATCGGATCTTCAATCGATGGTATCCCGATCTCGAGATCAATCTTGGAGAAAACTCCGGCTCCTCTCGGCTGATCAAACAAATCATCAATCCTAGGTAGCGGATATTTATTCTTCACGGTGACTTCATTGAGTGCACGGTAGTCAATGCACATCCTGAAACTCCGTCCTTCTTCTTGACAAACAAAACTGGTACTCCCACGGCGACGAACTCGGCCTGATAAATCCTTTCTCCATTAACTCCTCTAGCTGTTTCTTCATCTCTACCAACTCCTCGGTGGACATCCGATAGGGTCTCTTTGCTATCGGTGCATCTTGCACAAGCTCTATCACAAACTCTATGTCCTGTCTGGCGGCATACCGTAGATCTTCGAAAACGTCTGGGTACTCATTCACCACTGGGACATCCTCTATGCTGATTGCCTTGGTACTGTTAACCATCAATCTGTCCATCTCTAACCGCATGATGGCTTGAAATTCCACTTTCTTCCCACACGGGCCCTCAATCGAGATAGTCCTTCGTCCACAATCCAAGACGGCCTTGTGCTTGGATAACCAGTCCATTCCCAATATGACGTCTAAGGTCTGGGTCTCCAAAATTATAAGGTTTGCTAGGAACTCTATTCCATCTATTAGTACTCTCACCCCGGAACATCCTACTTTCGCTCGGAGTTCGGAACCAGGGTTTGAACTAAAAGCATGCACTTAAGTCTTGCAATCCTCAAATCATTTCTAGTAGCAAAGCCTTGCGAAACAAACGAATGCGAAGCTCCAGAGTCAAACAAAACTATTGTAGGTACTGAGTTAACCAGTAACTTACCCAGCACGACATCCGAAGCGTTCTGCAGTGCATCTGCGGTGACGTGGTTGACTCTACCTCTCACCACGGTCTGGGGTGTGGCTCTGGTCTGGCGTCCTAGCTGGGGTGGTTCCTAGATTGAAGCGAATCGGGTCACTCTCGCTGTCTTCTTTGGACAACTGTTGGCAAAGTGTCCTGGCTCGTTGCGCTTGTAGCAGCGTCTCACCGTTCCTTGCCGATCGCTCGAGTAAGCGTTTCTAGCGGGGTGGGTGCAGTAGTTACGGTTGTGACAGGTCTTGGTCGAGGGCGGTGTCCTTGTTGCATTACGTGGTTGGAATCAAGAATTGATTTGGTGCAACTCTCAGCGCCGCTATGCGTTCTGGCGTGATCCTTCTTTGTTGCATCTGCGCTTCTGTTCTCATCCGGTTCCTTGCGCTTGTCCTCAAGAATAAGTGCCTTATTCACCAGCTCTTGGAAATCTGGAAAGGTGTGGGTGATCAACCCTACTTGCAATCTGAGTTAAGTCCCTTCATAAAATGAGACTGCGGATTTATCTGTCAATACATCCTCAGTGCGTAGCGTGCTAGCTGAGTGAACTTGTTCGTAGTCGACCACTGGCTGATTTCCTTGCTTCGATGCTCTGAACTCCTCCTTCTTAAGGTCCATGATTCCTTCAGGCACGTGATCTTTGTCGAATGCGGTGTGAACTCTTCCCAAGTGATATCTTGAGGGTTCTCTTGCGTGCACGAAGTTCTCCCACCATTCGGTGTTGTCCCTTCCGGTGATGAGAAGCGAGAGTACCTTCTCATTTCCTATGCATTGAGCTATGTGTAGCTTCCTCTCGATTGACCTTAACCAATCATCGGCCTCCAATGGATTGGCATTCCCAGAGAAAGTGGGTGGGTGAGTCCTCATGAACTCGGCAGTCTTGTATTCGGCGTGGTCCCCGATTAACTTGATTAGCAAAGTGGCCTGGCGGTGACGTGTTGCATTTGTTGCATCATAGCATGCATCAATCGAGTCTGGGCAGCAAGAAAAGCTCGAAATTCTGCACATCCAGTGGCGGTCTTTGGTGCTCCATCATTGGGGTTTTCTGCTGGCGAGAACCACTCCCATTGCTTCCAAAGTTTCCACGGTGTTCACCATCTGTCCGATTTGCTCTAGGTTTAGAGATGAGAGGGAAACAAGAATAGACAAGTAATATGGAACTTATGCGGGGCGAAAGGTGTAACTTTAAGGTCCAACTTTATTATTAATAACTTGGTATGGCTGCTTACAATGCCTAAGGGCCTTGCAACACATACTGCACACTCAACAAACAATGAAAATCCAAATCGAACTAACTCTGGAGTCTAACGCCTAAAGGGTGACTCTTTATTCTATGACGCGACTCGGCGAAGGAGTCTCACTATAGAACCTATGCTCACTCATCGAGAAAACCTCCACGGCCTGGAGTGCAGGTCTTTGTGGCATAGGCGTAAACGATCACCATGTCCAAATGATCGTGTCCTCTCGTGGTAGTCGAAGAAGCGGTGTCCTCATCGAGATCCGACTCCTCCGGATCTGGCTCGTGTAGCTCAAATCTTGGCTCTGGGTGCAGTCCGTACAAAGTCATCTCCAACTCGTCAATCCTTCGCAGAAGGTGTGCCACATACTCTTGAGCTTCCCGCCATCTGTTCTTCTCTGTCGTGATTTCCTTGCGGGCCTTCTGTAGCTCCTTGCTTGTATTATCTAGTACATCCTCCTGGGCGACAACAAATCGTGCCAATCAGGTAACCGTGGCATCCTCATCTGAATTGCCTTCGGGTCAAGAAGGTTATCGCTGCGCGGATGATAACGGAACACCGTGCTCTCCAATTCTCTGGCGTAGATACGGGTAATGTGCCGCATTGCTCGTCGTGATACTTCTTGGATACCCATCTGCATTGTAGATCTCCTGGCAGTGCAGTGTATCGGGCGATTGCCTGGGCCCTTCTTCCTAGCGGGTACCTCAATCTTCACGTCACAAGCCTTGATCAATCCCGCTTGTCTGATCACTTCTACTTGGTATTGGGGCTTCTCAAAATCTCCGAGAATTTGTAGCATATGCCAAAGTTCCGTGGCGTGACCAACTCCCAGATCAACGTAGTTGAACTCTTCCTCCATCTGTCACAAGAGTGCTTTACGTAAGAACTCGGAATTTTTAAACTGTTGACAAGGTAAGGGAAAATTTCAGCAAGAGACAAGAAAAGAGAGAAGGGGATAAGTCGAGATGTCATTTCTTGTCTTCACAAATTTTTAGCTTTTAGAAAATAGGTTTTATCCTCACTACGACCATTCTAGCTAGGGTTGAGCCTACAGTCAAGTATGGCTCTGATACCACCTCTGTCGGGACCCCGAATTTGCAAATCCGGACCCTCTGTGTATTCAGCACTAGTCCAGGAACGCGCTAGTGCACACAGTCTTAACATCGGTAAATATCACAATCATACCACTTGATACCAATAAAGTACTTTATTTAAATAGTCAAACTGGTTACTTGACCTTATGGTCAAATTACAAATATATGCCTCGCAAGGCGAAACTTATTCAGAGAAAAATAATAGCAGCGGAAAATCAAATAACCCGTGGCGCCATCCAAAGTATACCACAGTAACCGATCGGGCTCGCTTCCCTAAGTAGACGGATCCTCTTGGAGCTCCTCCTCCAAAGCTTGTGTAGTCTCCTCTTCAACCGATGTTGTGTTGAGGCAAGGGTGAGTACTTGGTACTCGCAAGTCATGCATGAATGCGAGGCTAATATACTATATGCATGGCTTGGTACAAAGGAATAGCTCAAGGTATATTTGCGAAACAAAGACATTTGACAAGTAGCATAAATAGATTCGAAAGCAAAGAGAAGCAAGTATAGCATAGATAACTTTTCAAGGAATTTAATAAACAACTTTCCCATCCTAATCCATATTCCTATCACCATCATTATTAATCCAACCCAGCCTTTCAAATCCAAGTTAGTTTTGAGAAAATCTAACCCTTGACTGTAATTCGAAGCGATGTCCAATACCGCGGACACGGCTATTCGAATAGATTCTAAACTCTGCAGAGGTTATGCACTTTACCCACAAGATACAGTCAAACACCACAAAGGCGAGTTCCTCAGTAATAAAGTCTTTCGGAAACTTCTAACAATACAAGTGGTCCTCCCGGTTATTGCGCACTAACCCTTCCCTTCGCTAAGGCGAAGTCTAGGCCAATCAACCGTTAGATGGGTACCTGGCCTCACCCAGACGCCTCCCCGCACAACTTACACAAAGGGTGTAGTTGACCTCCGAGGTCCCACAGCACGTTATTAGCAACTTAGTCAACTAGGTCCGTCCCATTACGGACATGTGGTTGCACGTTAGACCCAGTTCAAAGGCTTGTAAGGTTAAGTCCTTAGGGTGACCAGGGCAAGACTACAGAAGAACCAAATCAACATCCCCAATGCCACAATGGCCCACTGATTACTCTTGCCACATGCCCCTGGCCGAAAATCGTTTATCAAACCCCAGTTGATTACCATGCACCACGTGCCATCAACATCACATGATACCTTTCCAAAACAGGTTCAATATATCATTAAGTCAATATTAACATTTGATTGTCCAAAATCATGTCATGAGCACGTAGCAGGTCTAAGCAGTACACTATAACGGTCTAAACCCATGTTGGCAATTTAATAATGTCCAACTAGTAATCCACAACTAGGGTGACAAGGGATCATGGTACATACTTAAGTAATCAAGGTGTCATACAGCAATTTGGTATTTATCTAACCCCCATGTTTAAACAAAGTATTTTTCTAATTGAACTAGCATGCAATAGTTTAAATCAAAATAGATTTCGAAATAGGATCAACATGGTCAAAGCACAACTTGCCTTCAAAAAGTACTTGTTCTTGGTCTTGAGTTGGATCCTGAGTCAATACTTCTCCTTCGAATCCTTCCGGCACTTCAACGTCTACTCGTAAAGCGTGCAAATAGCAAATACACGAATAAACAATAGGCAAAAAGTGTCCAAACATCCAAATAAAATCCATAAACAGAGAGAACATAATTTTATGAGTTTTTAGAAACTGGAATCGTCAAATTTGGAGTTAAAGCATAAAGTTATGATTATTTAAAGTTTAAATAATCAATTAAATAATTTTGCAGAGAAAAACTTTAGTCCAAAAATTAAATAAAATTCATATTTAGGTAGATCTCATTTTTATACAAATTTAGAAATTTGAATCACTCAAATCGGAGTTGAAACACAAAAGTTATAAGCGTTTGAAGTTTGAAACAAAATCTGAAATCATTATTACGAATTAATAAATCATTTTCTTTTTCGGAAATTAATTATTGTGTCAGCAAGGACACGTGTCAGCCTCTGATTGGCCTCGGCGTCGGCCGGCTCACGGACTCGGCGCACGGTGTTGCTCGGTCCACCGTGGACTCGGTCCACGGCTCGGGTCGCTGACACGCGGGTCCCACCCGTCGCTGACGCAACACACGGCGGCGGCGGCTACGTGGCTCGATCACGGCCGTTGGATCTAGATCCGGCGGTCTAGATCCACCCTAGGTTAACGCAGCTTCAAAGACGTGGCGATCATGGGCCGTTGGATCTTGATCCAACGGTCGAGATCCGATCTAGTTTAAGGAGTTTGGGTTGCACGTGGGCTCACCGTGGATCGCTTCGGATCTTGATCGGACGGCCGAGGACCTTCGCGTGACGATGGCGTCGCGGCGGGCTTGGTGCACCGGAGACGGACGACGACCAAGGGCGCGGCGCTACGGGCTCCTCCGGCGACGTCGCGTGGTCACGTTCGAATCGCTCGCTCGAGGATCCGGATCGGCTTCCTTCTTCTCGCGGCGACGGCGGCGGAAGGTGAGAAAAACCAACACAAGACCCTAAGCTACTACGGCGAGCAATCCCGGGCAAGCGGCGGCTGCTAGGGTTTAGCGAGCTAGGGCAAAAGTAGCGCGGGGTCACGGCGGTCCTTGGGGCAGGATCCGGGCTTTAAATAGCCTCGGCTTCCGCGCTCAATCCGTAACCCTAACGGATGCGGCGGAGGACGGCGGCGGCGCGGTCCGATCCGGACTCGGGCGAAGACGACGACCCGTGGCCGTACACGTGTCCGATCAACGGCCACGATTGCCGGGCGCGCACGGGTCCGAGCCGGACACGGCTTGGGTCGGGGCGATCCAATCCGGACCGTTGGATCCCGATCCAACGGTCAGGATCGATAGGGGTTAAGAACGGTTTTGGTTGAGTCAACTGGCTCGGGTCGGGTTCGGGTCGGACTCGAACTCGAGTCTGACTCGGGCTCGGTCGGATGAACAGTACAAACCCACTCGCATTTTCCAGCGATTAAATAATTAAAATAATTCCCAGTAATTCATTTAATTCATTAAAAATAGCAAAATACTCAGAAAAATTCCAGAAAAATTCTGGAAAATATTTTAGGGTATTTGGGACTCAAATAAAATATTTCCAACAAAATTTTATTTGCAAAATTAAATTCTTTAATTATTTCAAAATGGAATAAATTCAAATAAATTCCAAATAAATCCAAATAAATTCCAGAAAATTCCAAAAATTTACCAAAGTGCCAAATCACACATGAATTTAAGAAAAGCAAAATTTTGGGGTGTTACAGAACACTATCTCGAATTCAGCCAGCTACATGGCCCACTTAGCTATACGACCACTGGCGTCCTGGTTTTTCAAGATCTCTCTGAGCGGGAAACTGGTTGGTATCACGATTTTGTGTGCTTGAAAGTAATGGCGCAACTTCCTGGAAGCCATCAGTAATGAATACAAGAGCTTTTGGACTTCAGGGTAACGCTCCTTTGGTCTGTGTAGTACTTCGCTAACGTAATAGATGGGACGTTGGATACCATCTCTCTCCACCGTTAGTACTGCACTTACAGCCTGTGGGGTTGCCGCTAGGTATAGCAGCAATTCTTCCCCTATTTGAGGCGTGACCAGGATGGGCGGTTTGGAAATGTACTGTTTCAGCTCTTTGAAAGAGCGATTAGCTTCTTCCGTCCATGTAAAGCCATCGTGCTTGCGAAGGGCTTTAAAGAAAGGCAACCCTCGCTCACCCAGCCGGGAAATGAAGTGGCTTAAGGCAGCCATTCGTCCGGTCAGAGCTTGTACTTCCTTCACACATGTGGGCGGTCTCATATTCTCAATGGCTTCGATTTTCTCTGGGTTTGCCCCGACGCCTTGTGGACCGACCATGTAGCCGAGCACCTTGCCGGCTTTTACACCTAACACGCATTTCTCTGGATTTAGTTTTATTCGATGCTTATTGAGATTACGAAATGTTTCCTGTAAATCAGCGACATGACCCGAGGCGAACTTGCTTTTGACCACTATGTCGTCAACATAGACATCCAAGTTTCGACCTACTTGGTCCGTAAAGGTTTTCTGCATGAGGCGCTGAAAGGTCGCTCCTGCGTTTCTTAGACCGAAAGACATGGTCGTATAGCAGAAAGTACCGAATGGGGTGATGAAGGAGGTCTTCTCTTCGTCTCCGCGTGATAAGCTGATCTGATGATATCCTGAATAAGCATCCAGGAAGCTCATGGTCTGCGATCCCGCCGTTGCATCGACCAATTGGTCTATGGGAGGCAGTGGGTAGTTGTCCTTCGGGCATGCCGCGTTTAAGCCCGTGTGATCGACGCACATGTGCCACTTGCCTCCTTTCTTTTTGACTATGACCAGATTAGCTAGCCATTCAGAGTGCTCGACCTCTCTAATGAAGCCAGCCTTGAGGAGCTTGTCGAGCTCCTCCCGGATGATCGCTTGTTTTTCCGGGGAAAACCATCTAAGTTTTTGTTGCACTGGTTTTTTGTCAGGCTGAACCGCTAGCCTGTGCTCGATCACCTCCCTAGGGACCCCGGGCATGTCGGATGGTTCCCAGGCGAACGCATTCGAGTTTTCTCGGAGGAAGGTGATGAGCTCGAGTTCCTATTGGGGATCTAAGGAAGATCCCAAATGCACGACCTTGGCAGGTTCCGACTCGTTGAGCGGAACGACCTTGGTCTCTCCTCCGGGTTGGAGGGAAACTTTAGGCCAGGAGTGCTTCGGCTCTTGGTCGGGGCCGCGAGTGGGTAACTGTCCGACCATATCCAACGCCCTTTCGTCGCAATTTAACGCGGACTTGTGGTTCCCCTTTATGGTTATGACCCCGTTTGGCCCGGGAACCTTCAGGCATTGATACGCGTGATGCGAGGCGGCCATGAACTTGGCCAAAGCCGGTCTGCCGAGAATGGCATTGTAGGCCGATTCGAAGTCCACCACCTCGAAGGTGATTAGCTCCGTTCGGAAGTTACTCGGGCTGCCGAAGGTCACGGGCAGAACGACCTGGCCCAAAGGCTTGATCTAGGTGCCCGGGACTATTCCGAAGAAGGGTACCGCTATACTTTTAATCTTGGAGCGAGGGATCTGCATCTCGTCCAAGACCTTAGCTGAGATCAGGTCCAAGGAGCTTCCGGAGTCTATAAGGACCCGGCCAACAACAGTGTTGCTGATGGTGGGGCTCACGACCATCGGAAGCTTCTGTGGTTTGGTCATTCCAAGGGGACAGTCATCCTTAGAGAAAGTGAGGGATAACTCGGACCACTTGAGCTGCTGCACGGGAGGCTTACCTTGGGCAACATGGTGTACCTCCCTCGCAGCGTCCTTTAAATCCCGGCGGGATTTGTAGGCGGAGGAGCCCCCGAAGATAACCGCAATGTGCTTCTGGGGTTCTTGATACTCCATGTCATCCTCGTTTTCTTCGATGGGCTGTTTGCCCTTGCCATTCTTGCCCTGTTCTGGGAGTGATGGCATGGGACCCCTGCCGTTGTAAAACTACTCCAGGCGGTAGGTCCACGTTCGGCAATTCCGTAGGTCATGCCCGTGCGCCTGATGAAGCGGACAGTAGAGGCCGCCCCGTTGATCTGCTTGGTTGCCTCGATCCCGGGGCCGGTGTAGCTATCCTTTTCCCCGGGCGTTAAACCCCCGACGCTGTGGCTGGGATGCTCGGGGCTGTTGCAGTTCTACCGCGGCAACCATGCCTGGCGAAGGCTGCTTTTTCTTCTTCTTCTTGATCTTCTTGTCCACAGAGTTCGAGCACTTTTTGCTGGCGGAGGTTTCTAGTTCGGGCTGAGGTGGCAGCTTTCCTTCGTCCAGCATTTTCTTCCACTGGACGGCCTCATCTGCGTTGGCATACCGGTCAGCCATCCGGAAGAGCTTGTTTGCCGTTAGGTTCGGATGGATCTCCAGATCCTGCGTGAAGCGTACGTCTCGTACCCCGAACTTAAAAGCTCGGATGATGGTCTCGTCCGATATGTTTGGGATCGAGTTTCGGACTTGGATAAACCTCTGGACGAACTGTCGTAGGGTTTCTCCTTCCGTCTGAATCAAGCGCTCAAGGTCACGCTCCTTTCTCGGGCGAATGTAACAGCTCTGGAAATTTGCTCGGTGCGCGGTGCTGAGCTGTCCCCAAGATCGTATGGATCCCTCCTTTTGGTTGAAGAGCCATGTACGAGCAGCCCCGTCCAAGACCGTTGGCAGATAGTTCGCCATCACCCCTTCATCGCCCCCGGCGGCCAGGATGGTGGTGGTATATATCGAGAGAAATTCGTCCGGGTTCTGAGTCCCGTTGAACCTCTCGATGTGCTCGGGCTTGAACTTGCTCGGCCATGTGACACTCCGAAGAGAGCTCGTGAAAGCCTGGCAGCCGAAGCTCGGGGTTTCACGATGAAACCCTCGGCCATAATGGTCTCTACGTGTGTCTCCCGTCCAACGCCCCGCGCGCGGGCCAAGTCGAGAGAAGACTTCGTGCGGAGCGCGTGCCGACGACCATTCGGTCGTGGAGCGTTCGGAACGCTCGTAATCCGGGTGGTTATAGACACGTCGTTCCGAAGTTGCTCGGGAGCTATTCTGAGACCTCTCGCGGACCGGGTTAGCAGCCTGGGGCGACCTCCGAGCATGGCTCCGAGATTCATCCCTGTGTGAGTGGATAGGTGTATGTCCCCGATGGTCCCGGGAAACACTCCGGGCATCCTGGTCGCGAGGAGGATCTAGGACTTTTAGCTCGGCAGCAAGCCTCTCTAGATCCTCGGCCACAACCATGCCTACGGCCTCTAGGTCCACTTGATCGGGGAAGCTGCGAAGGTCGCGCACGACCGCTGCCAAGGCCTGCAGATGCTCTCGGTTCTGGCGAATAGGTGGCGGCGAGCTTCGACGGTGTTCTGGGACGCGATCGGGGTCCGACACTCGCGAGAGTTTATTTCCCTGGACACCCGCCTCTCTCTTGCTTGGCGGCGTATGCTCGCAAGGGTCTTTCCCAAAGATGCTTCTAGGTGGAGTCTGGCCGCTTCATAGTGGTCGCGCTTAGCAGCCTCCGAGGATCGCACCTCAGGCTCGGCACGACTCCCAGCCATGTTGACATGGCGAGAGTGGGACGAGTGTGATGGGGACATCATCGTATCCCCTTGGGATGCTATCTCTCGGTCGAACTCGAGATCGTCTTGTATATCGAGACCATCGTAGAGTTCGTCGTAATCATCCTCGTTGTCACCGAGGGTAATGTCTGGGGAACGAAGGACCTGTCCTCGCATTCCAGAGTCCGGGGTAAAGCTCCCGGACTCGATGTGACCGGCAGGATCGGTCACACCGATCACGCCGTCGCCGGCGTACTACATGTCATCGTCATCAACATCATTGAAGGCGCAGAGACTCCTAGTATCTCCCGAATTCGGCATCTCCCAATTCGTACGGGAATCACGTTGTCGTCCCCACAGACGGCGCTAGCTGTCGACGATTAGAGAACGGGCTCCCGCCGAGCTTACTTGTTGAACGAGGGATCAATAGGGCCCCGTCGTACGAACCGGGGCGATCGTCCGAGCAATGCGAGGTCGGGAGAAAGACACGTGGTGTTTATCCTGGTTCGGGCCTCTCACTGCCGAGATAATAGCCCTACTCCAGTATATTGTGTTTATGCGATTTTTCTTCCCCCTCCGCAGATGCTCTTGGGGGGTTTAAATACAGGGGTTGAGGATACATAGAAGGTAACTACCCCCTAGATTTACGCTATGCACCCATATTCGCGGTGCCCACGATCTGGCGTCCTTGATCCGCTCGTTTTTTGAATTTCCGGTGCGCCCTCCCCCCTTGATTTCCGGAGGATTGATCGCTACCTTCCTTCTTAGTGGTATGACCGAGTCCCTCGACCACCTACCCGGGTATGGCGAGCATGTTTGCTCATGGTCGTCCGATATGGTCGTAAGAGAATGGGCGGACATGCATGCTCGGGAGATACGCTGCTCGGATGGTCTCCCGAGCATCTTCCACTGGTACTACAAAATCGGTGGCCTCAGCATCCTCCAGGGGTACCACGGTCTTTTATCAGATAGTCAATCCCCGACAAAATCTTTCATGGAAATCACTTTGAAGTATCTTATAATCAATATTAGAGTATACTAAAAATGATAAAAGAGGTATAACAATGAAATTTAAGCGGTATATTGAGAGTGAGAGTATGAAGATGGTTTCGTACCCCTGGGAGTACGTACTCTCACTCTCAATATACCGCTTAGATGATGTTGTTATACATCTTTATCTTTTTAAGTATATTCTAAAGTGAGTTCTACGTATTTTTTATTTATCAAAATCTACCCTTTATAGCATAATTTGTTTATATATTCTTTTTACATATAGAAAAGGTATATAGCAAAAAAATAAAGGGTTCCGATAAAATTTGTTCAACAATGTTGCATTGTAGTATCTTAGAATTATTATTGAAGTATACTGAAAGTGATAAAAGAGTATAACACATTCGTTTAAGCGGTATACTGGATGTGGAAGTACGTACTCCCAAAAGTATGATGTCCCATTTTGGCATCATACACACACAAACACACTATGGTATCAGGGAATCATGATTTCAAATGCATGAATTTAACCCAAATCCGGGTTTATTTTTTGAAAACATCAGTTTTAGGGTATATACCCATCTATAACAATTCGAATAAAACATATACCTTTAAAAAATATACTTGAATTCAAAGATTTTGAATGAATTTAGATCATATGCTTTGTTGATTTATATATATAATCAGCACATAACTACAATGAAACTATCATCAAAAAGGCAACTCTAGTTTAAATCTAGTTGGTAGGAAGTATCTCGCTCAATAGAGGGTATGTACATGCTCTATATCAATATATAAAACTATTAGATGGTATGTACATTGTTTTAGAGGTTGTATACATACTCCTTTTTATATGCGTGTATAGAGATATTAGTAAAATACTCTAAAATCGATAGACTCCCTTGCAATTTTTCATGTGGTTCACAGTGGAGTATTTTTTAATTAGTATATTAGTGTTTCTAAGGTGATAAAGGTGTATTTCAAGTTCATTTAGGTGTTATACATGAGGTGATCTAAATTCATTCAAAATCTTTAAATTAGAGTATTTTTTTTCAAACGAATGTGTTTATTTGAATTGTTATAGATGTATATATAACCTAAAATTGAAGTTTTCAAAAGATATGCCAAAATTTGACTTGAATTCTTGTATTTTAAATCATGGTGCCCAAGCGCCATGGTGCCCCATTTCGGTGTCCTATACATACATACACACATACACACATACACACATACATACACACATACACACATACATACACACACACACATACATACATGCACACACACACACACATACATACATACATACATACATACATACATACATACATACACACACACATATGTATAAATGAGCTGGCATAGTTTATTAGTTTAAGTAGTGAGCACTTTTACCCACATGAAACATTTAGATAAGTTGATTTTAGACCTTGCGGCTTTCTGCTTGGGCTGCCTAATTTACCACTGGCCATGGGACCTTAGTTTTGTTAGCACCTTAGTTATAAGTTGTATCTTCCTAAATAACCAATTCTGGTGTCCCATTCGATGCTTTGGACATCAGAACTTGATATAGCCATATAGGTAAACTATGATCAATGGAACCAGCAAATCAGTTTTGTATGATCCATCTAAGTACTGTTCTGTTAAATTTATGTTGAAGGAATAATACCTTGCCATGACATGTTGTTGTGGGTTTGCATGCAGAGGCGGGTGCCTGGCCGCAGACCGGCACGGAAGTGGGTGGACGTCGAGGCCGTAGTGGCGATCGACGGGATAACAGCTGAACGGAGCTACCGGCCCTGTTGATAGGAAGGTACCGCCGAGAGGTCAAATTGTGGCACAAATATTGCATGCCCTTTTCATTATTTTTGGTCATCTAAATAGAGGTCTTACATGAGTCCTGAAGGGATACTTGCTGCTATAACTAACTAGGAGATAAGCAACTACTTAAAGAGATACTAACAGACTTAGAGATAAGGAGTAACTAAAGGATAGAAAGAGCTAGTTGATTTGCTCTAACTTCCGCCGGACTCCTCCTCCTTCTGTGCGCCGCTTGCTGGAAGTGTCCTCCTCCGATAATATACATTATCGAGGCCCACAATAGTACTCCCTCCCTCCAAATTGAGCTTGTCCTCAAGCGAAAAATTGGGGTATGTGTTGTGCAGATATGATGCCGGAACCTATGTGGCCATGTCGACTGATTCGTGCTTCCGCTGAGTTAGGAATTGACGGCAACCCTTGATGAACCTTTGGCCTAAAACGAGATGAGGCTCCTTAGTTGCCGTGTCGGTGTTGGGTGTCAAATCCAACAGTAGCGGTGGTGTTGTGTTTGGTGGGTCGCCTTTGTAGAGTTTCAAAAGCGACACATGAAAGATGTTGTGAATCCGAGCCATCTCCGGTAATTGAAGGCGATATGCCACCTGACCAATGTGTTCAATTATCTGGTATGGGCCAAAGAAGCAGGGCGACAGCTTGCTCATAACTAATGAACGCATGGTCTACTGCCGGTGTCGTTGTAGGTGAAGCCGTACCCAGTTGCCCACCTCGAAGATTACCTCCCGATGATGTGAGTCATAATATTGTTTCATTCTGTTTTGGGCTTGGAGAAGATGTTGACGTGCACGTTGAAGAAGCATATCCCGGTCGGCGAGATGCCCGTCGACGACCTTCATGACCATAGCCTTTTGGTTGTAAGGAAGTAGTGGTGGAGGCAGTCGCCCGTAGACTAACTCGAATGGCGTCATGTGGTGGGCCGAATGGAAGAAAGTGTTGTAGCAGAATTCCGCCCATGGAAGCCAACGTAACCAAGTCTGGGGGTTGTTTGCTATCAAGCACCGGAGGTACATCTCTACTGTTTTGTTGACCACCTACGTTTGCCCGTCTGTTTGCGGGTGATATGCCGTGGACATGAGGAGTGTAGTACCGCACCGTCTGAGGAGGTCTTGCCAGAATGCGTTGGTGAAGATCAGATCCCGATCGGAGACAATAGACTCGGGCATGCCGTGCAAGAAAATGACGTTGTCGAAGAAAAGGTTTGCCACCATGGAAGCTGCTGAGGGTTTTGCCAATGCCACAAAATGTGCATATTTGGACAAATGGTCTATCACCACCAAAATGGCCGTCTTTCCCTGCAATTTTGGAAGGCCAATGATGAAGTCTATCAAGATGTCTGTCCATACCTGATGGGGTACCAGAAGTGGTTAAGGAGCACTGTTGGTGATAGCGAACTGGACTTGTGGCGTTGACAGACAGTGCATCGCGTGATGTATTCTTCAACTGTACGTCGCTGGTGGGACTAAAAGTAAGCTTGTCGAATACAATGGAGCATTTTGTGCACCCCCTCATGTGTTAACTCATGCACGGCTGCCATGATTTCCGGGATTAGTGGTGACTTGTCGAGCACCACGAGACGGTTGTTGCAGAAGAGAAGACCATCTCGAATGTGCCAGACAATGTGCTGTGCCTTGGAAGGGGATGTGGTGGTCGGTTCTGCCCGCACCCTTGGTAACCCCAGACTGTCTCGTTCTGAAGAAGTCAGCATCGTTGGTGTGGCGTCTCTTGATGGTTGCTGCTGTTGAAGTTTGGCGTGGCGCTGGTTGACCTCTTGATCCGCTCGGAGGCGTTCCCTCCGGTGTTTGACAGCCAGCAATTGGGGTGCTGATAAGGTCGCACAAACCGAAGTCGCCTCCTCGCAACGGGAAAGAGCATCGGCTGCCTTGTTTGCCCTGCCCGGTTTGAACTCCACCCGAAAATCAAAGCCCATAAGCTTGCTGAGCTAGTGTTGTTGTGGGGGCATAATCAGGGCTTGCTCCAGCAAGAATTTGAGGCTTGCGTGATCGGTGCGTCGACAAATGCTCGACCCCAAAGGTAAGGTCGCCAGTGGTGCACTGCTTTGGATAGACCGATGTGTTCGCGTTCATATGCCGCGAGCTTCATGTGCCGGTCGGCCAGCTTGCGGCTAAAGAAAGCCACCGGATGGCCATCTTGTTGAAGCATCGCACTAATGCCTCTCCCTGATGTGTCGCACTCGACAACGAACGGAGATGCGAAATCCAGCAAGCGAAGAACCGGGGCTGACGTAAGGGCGGCTTTGAGTTGGAGAAAAGCAACGCTTGCCTTCGGTGTCCAGTGAAAATTCCCTTGGCACAGCATCGATGTCAATGGCTCGGCAATGTCAGTGTATTTGCGGATGAATCTCTGGTAATACCCAGTTAACCCCAAGAAACCGCGAAGAGCCGTGACTGTGGAGGGCCGAACCCATGCCTCGACGGCCTGCAGTTTTTCAAAGTCGGCCCCCACGCCATTTGCTGATATGATGTGGCCCAGGTAGTGTACGCTGTTTTGTGCGAACGTACACTTGGACTCCTTGAGGTAAAGTTGGTGGTGTCGAAGGTGGTCTAAAACAAGCTGGAGATGCGTCATGTGTTCTCCTACGGATTGGCTGTAGATGAGGATGTGGTCGAAGAAGACGAGGATGAATTTTCAGAGGAAGTCGTTGAGGACGTCATTCATGAGTGCTTGGAATGTTGATGGCGTATTTGATAGGCCAAACGGCATCACGAGAAATTCGTAATGCCCATGGTGTGTACAGAAGGCTATCTTGGCAATGTCGGACTCGTGCATGTGCACCTGATGATACCCCGAACGGAGGTCTAGCTTGGAGAAGAGCTTGGCGCCATGCAATTCGTCTAATAGTTCTTCCACCACTGGAATGGGAAACTTGTCCTTCACTGTTTGGGTATTGAGAGCTCTGTAGTCGACACAGAACCGCCATGATCCATCGCCTTTTCGGACCAGCAATACCGATGATGCCTTGAGAAAACATCTCCTTGCATTGTCGCTCAATTTCATCCTTTTGATGGTATGGGTAGCGGTATGGTCGGACTACCACCGGATTAGTGCCCTCCTTCAAGCAAATGCGATGGTCACAAGCATGAATGGGACATCTGAAAAAGATGTCAACAACGTGTGTATACCCAGCCGACAGGACACCTAAAGGTGGAGGAGATGGTGCTGTTGTGTTCGCGAACAGCCTTCCAAGCAAGCTCGCGAGCCTTGATGATCAAAGGACATTGTAAGGGTGAGGAAGTTCCATTGTATATCACCTAGGGTCTGCAGCCATTGGACTCCTAGGACCACATCGAATCCATCCAATGGAATGATTAAAAATGGCGCTATGAAGGAATAGTCGGCGATCTCGAACCCCATGGCCGGAATATCATCGAGGCATGGCAACTGACACCCATTTGCCACTTTGACCCATTGTGTGGATGCTTGATGGTGCTTGAGTGCCATGGTCATGGCTGTATGGCTGCTGATGAAGTTATAGGTACTATCGCTGTCGATTAGCCCCAATAAACATTGCCCCTGCATGAGTATCATCACTTGCATTGTGCCCCCAAGTTAGGGCCCGAGCATGGAGAGCAATGAGAGGGATGGGGCATGGCTGTCATCGGCGTCCGTAGATAAGTCACTCCCAGTGGCAGCACTGAATTCTCCTTCATCTCTGTGCTCTTAATCTCTATAGAAAAGAGCCTTTTGCAGCGATGACTTCTGGTATAAAACTCATCACAGTGATAGCATAAGACCTTTGCGCGGCGGTCAGCTAGTTGCTCGGCAGTGAGCCGCAACTTGGTAGAGGGCGATGTGGTGGAGTTGATGCTGGATGTCGTGCTGGCCGGTGGGCGATTGCTGCCGTTAGTGGCATTTGAAGAAGCCACGGAAAGGTCGCTTGGTGTTGCCATTGTAGGAGTTGCTAATAACATTGCGCCTCTACTAAAGCCAGGCATCCTCAGCCCTGGGACACATAGCTCTGTATTGCTTCGGTGACCCATAGATCCTTCCATTCCTCCGCGTCTCGAGCGAAGCTGACCGCTTCAGCGAGGTTGCGGGGTCGTTCGCGCCGGACGGCGGCTGCTAATGCCTTGGCGAGTCCTGTGGTAAAGGTCTCTGAAAGTTCATCTAGGCTCCTAAAGAAGTTTTGGATGATTAATGACAACCGATTAAAGGGACTAATGCGTTCAACGAGTGTGCGAACAGGTAAAAGTCAAATGAAGAGATCATCTACAGATGGTGTATACCCACAAAAGGGATTGAGTAAGGAAAACAGCTTCAAGAATATTTATTTTACATTTTTGAGTAATAGAAATGCCGTACTATTAAGAGGAATGCATTGTAGTTGATCTAGAGTTAGTCTCTACGCTCAGATGAATGATAGCTAGTCTTTTTGAGAGACACGAAGTCACTGCACTAGCACCGGAATGATTCCTTTTGAAGTTTAGGTCGGAAGTTCCGAAGTATCTTCGGAAGTTCCAATATCTCCAGACATTCCGATGCTTAGTTGTGCTTGTGTCCGAAGCACGTTTTACACATCGGATAATCCGATTTTTGGATCGGATGTTCCGATACGTGTATAGACCTTAAAAGGTGCTCTCTGGACAAGTCGGACATTCCGATGTTTAGCATCGGATGTTCTGATGTGTGTAAATTCAAATTTAGGTTTGTACTGGTCGCTTCAGATGTTCCGATGTTGATATCGGACATTCCGATGTGGACTTAGAAAACTGGTTGAAATAAGTTTTTCAAAGTGCTCTCTCTGGAAGCTTCGGAAGTTCTGATCATCACATCGGAAGTTTCGATGCATCTTTTTCGACCGTTAGACTGCACTGGGTTCTGGAAACTTAGATGTATCGAAAGTTCCGATGTTGATATCAAAAGTTCCGATGTGTGGCTGAGTGCGGTTACAACGGCTAGTTCTTGTCCAAATCTATAAATAGCCACCACTACCTCTTTTGAGAGGTTACACACTTTGTTGGGCTGAACTTGTGAGCTTATAGAGCACCTCCCAAATCTTTCTTGAGCCCTCCTCTTTGATCCTAGTGATCATCTAGAGAGTAAGGAACAAAAGTGAAATTCCACGACTAGAGCAAAAGCGAAATTCATTCATCTTGAGCATTAGAGAGCATCTGCAAGATCAAGGTTACTTTGCATTTGTTACTCTTGGAGGTTGAAGGACTCCTAGACGGCTAGGCGTCACTCACGAGCTCCCGAAAAGTGTGGGATGCCGTGAGAAGTTTGTGAAGGTTGATTTCGCTTCCGAATGGGAAGAAATCAAGAGTAAAATCGAATCTCAAGTGTGACCGAGGTTCGGGAGGAAAGGGTTGAAAAAGACCCGGCTCTTTGTCAGCCTTCTCAACGGAGATGTAAGATCCCCTCAAGGATCCGAACTCCGGGAAACAATATCTTGTCTCTCTCATTATTTAATTGTGTGCAATCCTTTATTTGAGCTTCTTTATAGCTGCTACTCAAGTCTAGATAGCCTACTTATTCTTGCACCTATCTAGAGTAAAAGTACCATGTGGATTGCTTGACTTTATTGCTTGTTCTCGAATTCCAGTTTATATCGGACATTCCGATACTGTACCGGAAGTTCCGATACAATTGGAAGTTCCGATATTACATCGAAAATTCCGATACCTTTTCCGCTGCAACAAATTTCACTTGAAATTTTAAATAGCCTATTCACCCCCCCTCTAGGCAATTATCACATCTTTTCAATTGGTATCAGAGCCAAACCTTCTCGAAGGCTTAACCGCTTGAAGGGAACGAGATGGCTAGCACGGGGTTGAAGGTTGTCATTTCGGAGGAGTCCAATAGTCCAAAGGCCAGAGATGGAACTCCCGGCAAGAAGAAAGAAGGTGGAACATCTACATCGACACAGGGAGTTGAAATCCCTTTCAACTATGATAAATTGAACACATCTTCTTCGCACTCTTATATTTCTGTGCCATCCGGGCGTGCACCATTCTTTGATGGTATATACTATTCCGCTTGGAGGCACAAAATGAAAATGCATCTAATGTCTCTCCATCCAAGTGTTTGGAAGATTGTTTGCACAGGTTTGGATATACCGGACGAAGACATGGAGCTCACACCGGAACAAGAGCAAAATATTCACCGAAATGCACAAGCCACAAGTGTATTGCTCGGAGCTTTGAGTCCTGAAGAATTCAACAAGGCTGATGGCTTGGAAGAAGCAAATGAAATATGGGACACACTCTAAGTAGCTCATGAAGGAACATCAAGCGTAAGATAGTCAAAAATCGAGCTCCTGGAAGGCAAGTTGGGGAGATTTGTCATGAATGACGATGAGACACCTCAACAAATGTATGACCGGTTGATGATCCTTGTGAACAAGATCCGAAGGCTTGGAAGCAAAGACATGACGGATCATGTTGTTGTCAAGAGGATGTTGAGAGCTTTCGCTCAAAGGAACTCGACTCTCGTAACACTCATTCGAGAGCAAAAAGACTTCAAGAGACTCACTCCTAATGATGTGCTTGGAAGAATCCTCTCACATGATGTAACACCCCAAAATTTTGCTTTTCTTAAATTCATGTGTGATTTGGCACTTTGGTGAATTTTTGGAATTTTCTGGAATTCATTTGGATTTATTTGGAATTTATTTGAATTTATTCCTTTTTGAAATAATTAAAGAATTTGACTTTGCAACTAAAATTTTGTTGGAAATATTTTATTTAAGTCCAAAATATTTTCCAGAATTTTTCTGAGTCTTTTGCTATTTTTAATGAATTAAATGAATTTCTGGGAATTAATTTGAATTATTTAATCGCTGGAAAATGCGAGTGGGTTTTACTGTTCATCCGACCGGACCCGAGTCCGAGTCAGACTCGAGTCCGACCCGAGCCAGACCCGAACCCTAACCGCGTGACCGTTGGATCTTGATCCAACGGCCACGATTGAGCCACGTCACCCGAGCCCGGCTCCGACCGAGCCAGCCAGCTCGCCCGAGCCAGACCCGAGCCCGAACCCGCGCGACCGTTGGATCTTGATCCAACGGCTGAGCGTGTGCCACGTCGCCCTCGCCGTGTCCAGGACGGACTCCGCCGCCCGTATCGGCTTCGCTGCGGATTCCGCGGGGATCTCGGCGTTCGTGCCGGTATTAAATGCCCAGACCCGCGCCCGAGGTTCGCCTTTGCCTCGTGCGTCGATTGCCCCACGTGCCCTAGCCCTAGCCGCCGCCGTCGACCCGCTATTGCTCGTCGTAGTTAGCTCTCTCCTCCGCCACGATTCTTGCCTCGCCCCACCGCCGTTGAGGTCAGATCCGGAACCGCAAGGCCAAGACGCGTCGGGAGGTACCATCCACTCCGCCAGAGAAGCCCCGGAGCGCCGTTGGGCTCGTCGTCGTCTTCGTCTCCAGTGGCCTCTGCTCCGCCGCGTCGCCATCGCCGTCCGCAAGCACCGTCAGCCGCCCAATCAGAGGCTGCCACGTGTCCTTGCTGACGCAATAATTAATTTCCGAAAAAGGAAATGATTTATTAATTCGAATTATTGATTTCAGAATTTGTTTCAAACTTCAAACGCTTATAACTTTTGCATTTTAACTCTGATTTGAGTGTTTCAAATTTCTAAATTTGTATAAAATTGAGATCTACCTAATGATGAATTTTATTTAATTTTTTGGACTAAAGTTTTTCTCTGTAATATTATTTAATTGATTATTTAAACTTTAAATGCTTGTAACTTTTGCAGTTTAACTCCGAATTTGACGATTCCAGTTTCTAAAAATTCATAAAATTATGCTCTCTTTGTTTGTGAACTTTATTTGGATGTTTGGACACTTTTTGTCTACTGTTTTATTCATTTGTTGCTATTTGCACGCGTCACGAGTAGACGTTGAAGTGCCGGAAGGATTCGAAGGAGAAGTGTTGACCCAGGAGCCAGCTCAGGACCAAGAGCAAGTACTTTTTGAAGGCAAGTTGTGCTTCGACCATGTTGATCCCATTTTGAAATCTATTTTGATTCAATGTATTGCATGCTAGTTTAATTAGAAAAATACTTCATTTAAATTATGGGAATTAGATAAATGCCTAATTGCTGTATGACACCTTGGTTAATTAAATATGTGCCATGACCCCTTGTCACCCTAGTTGAGGTTTGAATAGTTGGACATTACTAAATTGCCAACATGGGCTTTTAGATCGTTGTAGTATATTGCTTAGACCTGTTGCGTGCTCATGACATGATTTTTGGACAATTAAATGTTAATATTGACGTAATGATATATTGAACCTGTTTTGGAAAGGTATCATGTGATGTTGATGTGGTGCATGGTAATCAACTGGGGTTTCATAAATAGCTTTTGACCGGGGCATGTGGCAAGAATGATCGGGTGGGCCAGTTGTGGCACCGGGAACGTTGTGTTGGTTCTTCGGGTAGTCTTGCCCTGGTCACCCTAAGGACTTAACCTTGCAAGCCTTTGAACTGAGTCAAGCGTGCAACCACATGTCTGTAATGGGACGGACCTAGTTGATTAAGTTGCTAATAACGTACCTGTGGGACCTCAGGATGTCAACTACACCCTTTGTGTAGTTGTACGGGGGAGCGTACCAGGGCTGCGGCCAGGTACCCATCTAACGGTGGATTGGCCTAAACTTCGCCTTCGCTAAGGGAAGGGTTAGTGTGCAATCGCCGGGGAGGACCACTTGTGCTGTTAGAAGTTTCCGAAAGACTCTGTTACGGACACTCGCCTTTGTGGTGTTTGACTGTATCTTGTGGGTAAAGTGCATAACCTCTGTAGAGTGTAAAATCTATTCGAATAGCCGTGTTCGCGGCATTGGACGTCGCTCGGGAATTACAGTCAAGGGTTAGACTTTCTTGAAAATAACTTGGTCTTGAAAGGTTGGGTTTGGTTTAATAATGATGTGGACGGAAATGTGGATTAGAATCAGGAAAGATGTTTATTAAACTCCTGGAAAAGTTATTGATGCTATACTTGTTTCTACTGCTTTCGAATCTATTTATGATACTTGTTAAATGCTCTTTGCTGCAAATATACCTTGAGCCACTCCTTTGTATTAAGCCATGCATGTAGTATATTAGCTGCATTATGTGCATGACTTGCTGAGTACCAAGTACTCACCCTTGCCGCAATACAACACCAGTTGAAGAGGAGTCAACACCAGCTTTGGAGGAGGAGCTTCCGGAAGATCCGTCTAACTAGGGAGCGAGCCCAGTCAGTTGCCTGTGGTATACTGGATGGCACCACGAAGTTATCTTATTTTCCGCTGCTATTATTTCTCTTTTAATAAGTTTCGCCCTGCGAGGCGTATATTTGTAACTTGACCTTAAGGTCAAGCAACCAGTTTGATTATCTAATTAAAAGTACTTTATTAGTATCGAGTGGTATGATTGTGATATTTACCATTGTTGAGACTGTGTGCACTAGCGCGTTCCTGGACTAGTGCTGAATACACAAAGGGTCCGGATTTGCAGATTCGGGTCCCGACACATGAGCTCATGGAAGAGGAGGCAAAAGAAGTGAAGAATCTCGCCAAGCAAAGCTCAAGCTCCAAATCAAAGGAGATCGCATTGAAGGCAAGTAAGAAGGAAGACTTGAGCTCTAGTGATGATGATGAGGATGAGAGCGAAGATGAAGAGGACTTGGCTCTATTTGTAAGGAAATTCAAGAAATTCCTCAAATATGACAGGTCAAGCAAATACAAGAAGAATTACAATGACTAATCAAGAAGAAGAAGAAACGTGAAGAGGGCTTGCTATGAGTGCGGTGAAGTTGGACACTTCATCGCCGATTGTCCAAAGAAAAAGAGCAATCCCAATGAGTACAAAAAGAGTGAGCCCTACAAGAAGAACAAGGCTCACAAGAAGAAGTACTCGGGCTGAGCCCACATTGGCGAGGAATGGAACTCCAACGACTTCGACTCTGATTCTGACGATGAAGGAGTTGCCACCATCGCCATTGAAGCCGCTCCTCCAACCAAGTCACTCTTTGATGACATGAGTGACAATGACACCAACAATGACACACTCGTTTGTCTCATGGCAAAAGGGCGCAAGGTAATGACTAAACCAAAACATCCAAGTAGCGATAGTGAAATAGAGAGTAGTGATGATGAAGATGATGCTTTGTTTAGTGACTTGAACAAGTCAATCATTACCAAAATAAACAAGCTAATGAAAAGAATAGATAGCCAAGAGGAAACTCTTGAGAAGCAAGAAGACTTGCTAATACTCGAAAAGAAGAAAAATCTTGCTCTCGAGAAGTTTCTTGCTAAAGAGAAAGAAAAAATTGAATTGTTAACCAAAAATCTTGATTTGGCTAACAACTCAATCACATTGCTTAAGAGTTCAAATGAGTCACTTCAAAAAAATGTCTTCAGTCTAGAAAACAATCTTAAAGCTCTTGAAGTGCAATTTGAGTCTCTTAATGATAGCAACTCTTCTCAAAATGATACCTCTACGGCCTCTATTCCTTCCACTAGCAATGGCTGCTCTCGATATTATAATGTTGATGTTAATGCTTACGCTACCAACTCTCAATTTGTGCAAGTATTAAAGAGCGAAAACGAGAGATTAAGTGCCTTGGTTAGATATGGTTGCATCAAGACTTATCAATCCAAGGATGCCCTATATAAGACCATCAATGGTCGAGGAAACAAGAACAAGGAAGGGCTAGGATTTGATAAGTATGAAAGCAAGGGAAATGACTGTGTGGTGGTAAAATGTAAGGAATGTATCAAGTTTGTCAAAGGAAATAGAAGCTACCATTGACCACCACACAAGTCAACAAGGCCATGCAAGAACCAAAGAAGCATCCTCAACATCATGCATCTCATTCTATTCATTATGCTTCTTATGTTTTGAAGAGGAACCACCGTGGTAAAGTGGTTGCTCTCTTTGTCGGTGCCCACAACTCCAATGAGAAGGCTAAGAAGAAGGTATGGGTACCGAAGGTTTTAATCACTAACATGCAAGGACCCAAAAAGATTTGGATACCTAAAAACAAGACATGATGTGCTTTTGTAGGACTATACCTCCGGTGGATCAAGTTGGGGCTTAATAGTGGTTGCACAAACCACATGACCGGAGAGAAGAATATGTTCTCATATTTTGATGAGAGAGGATCACAATATGAAAATATTGTATTTGGTGACAATGGTAAAGGTGAGGTCATGGGATTAGGTAAAATTGCAATTTCTAATGACCATTCCATTTCAAATGTCTTGCTAGTTAAATCTTTGAATTACAATATATTATCTGCATCGCAACTTTGCGAAATGGGTTACAATTGCTTATTCACTGATGTGGATGTGACCATCTTTAGAAGAGGAGATTCATCGATTGCCTTCAAAGGATATTTGAAGGGCAAACTCTATTTGATTGACTTCAACTCAAATAGCGCTAAACTTCAAACATGCTTAATGGAAAAGTCTAGCATGGGTTGGCTATGGCATTGCCGACTAGCCCATGTTGACATGAGGAATCTCGATAAGCTTCTAAAGGGGGAACACATTATTGGACTAACAAATGTTGAGTTTGAGAAAAATAGGATTTGTAGCGCTTGTCAAGCCAGAAAGCAAGTTGGAGCGCGTCATCCCGCCGAGAACATTATGACAACGACGAGACCTTTGGAGCTTCTACACATGGATCTTTTCAGACCCGTTGCTTACATAAGCATCGGAGGTAACAAATATGGTTTAGTCATTGTCGATGATTTTTCTCGCTTCACTTGGGTTTTCTTTTTGCAAGAGAAAAGTGAAACTCAAGGCATAATCAAGAAGTTTGCAAGAAGAGCACAAAATGAGTTCGAGTTGAAGATCAAGAGGATTCGAAGTGACAATGGAAGCGAGTTCAAGAACATTCAAGTTGAGGACTTTCTTGATGAAGAAGGGATAAAGCATGAATTCTTGGCTCCCTACTTCCCTCAACAAAATGGAGTTGTAGAAAGGAAGAACCAGATGTTGATAGAGATGGCAAGAACGATGCTTGATGAGTACAAGATTTCCGATCAATTTTGGGTGGAAGCCATCAACACCACTTGCCACGCGATCAACCATTTATACCTCCACAAGATCTTGAAGAAAACGGCATACGAACTCCTCACCGGTAACAAGCCTAATGTTTCCTACTTTAGAGTCTTTGGTAGTAAATATTTTATTCTCAACAAGAAGCCAAAGAACTCCAAATTTGCACCTAAGATTGATGAAGGCTTCTAGCTTGGATATGGATCAAATGCCTACGCCTACGCGTTTTCAACAAAACCACCGGTTGTGTTGAAATAACGAGAGATGTAACATTTGATGAATCTAACGGCTCTCAAGTAGAGCAATTTGATTTGAATGTGCTAGAAAATAAAGAAATGCCAAGCATTGCAATTAAGAAGATGGCAATTGGTGAAGTGAAGCCACAAGAAGTGGAGCATCAAGACAATACGTCAACTCAAGTGGAACTGCCAACTTCAAATCAAGGTCAAGACATACCCCCAGATAGTTTAAGAAAACTCATGGAGGATGATCAAGTGGAAGATGTTGAACCAATACAACAAACATCTCAAGCGCCGCATCCAAGAGTGCATCAAAGTATCCAAAGAGGCCACCCCGTCGACAACATTCTTGGTGACATCCAAAAGGGGGTAACTACACGCTCTAGAGTAGCTAATTTTTGTGAATTTTACTCTTTCGTGTCTACTTTGGAACCTTTAAAGGTGGAAGATGCACTAAAATATCCGGATTGGGTGATGGCCATGCATGATGAGTTAAAAAATTTCGTGAGGAACAAAGTATGGTCGTTGGTGGAGAGGCCAAATCAAACCGTAATTGGAACCAAATGGGTCTTCCGCAACAAGCAAGATGAAAACGGGATTGTTACAAGGAATAAAGCAAGGTTGGTAGCTCAAGGATACACTCAAATCGAAGGTTTGGACTTTGGTGAGACTTATGCTCCTGTTGCTAGATTAGAGTCAATTCGTATATTGGTTGCATTTGCTACTCACCATGATTTCAAGCTTTTTCAAATGGACATCAAGAGTGCATTCCTAAATGGTCCAATCTCCGAATTGGTCTATGTTGAGCAACCACTGGGAATGGAGGATCAAAAGAACCCTTCGCATGTTTATAAACTCCATAACGCGCTCTACGGGCTTAAACAAGCACCTAGAGCATGGTATGAATGCCTTAAGGACTTTTTCATTAAAAAGGGTTTTGCTATCGGTAAAGCCGATCCTACTCTCTTCACTAAATATGTTGATGATGATTTATTTGTATGCCAAATATATGTCGACGACATTATATTTGGTTCTACTAATAAAAACTTCTGTGAAGAGTTTAGCAAGTTAATGACAAAAAGGTTCGAGATGTCGATGATGGGTGAATTGAAGTTCTTCCTCGGATTTCAAATCAAACAACTCAAGGAAGGGACGTTCCTATGCCATACCAAGTACATCAAGGATATGCTTAAGAAGTTTGACATGGAGAACGCTAAGCCAATTCATATACCCATGGCGACAAACGGGCATCTCGGTTTAAATGAGGGAAGTAATCCAGTGGATCAAAAGGTATATCGGTCCATGATAGGTTCACTACTTTATCTTTGTGCATCTAGGCCCGATATTATGCTATGTGTGTGCACGTGTGCAAGATTTCAAGCCGCTCCGAAAGAGTGTCACCTAGTAGCCGTGAAAAGAGTCCTTAGGTATCTAGTTTACACACCAAGTCTAGGGCTTTGGTATCCTAAAGGGTCAAATTTTGATTTGATTGGATATTCGGATGCTGATTATGCGGGTTGCAAAGTGGATAGAAAAAGTACCTCGGGGACTTGCCAATTCTTAGGTAGATCACTTGTATCTTGGTCCTCAAAGAAACAAAACTCGGTAGCTCTATCCACCGTCGAAGCCGAATACAGTGCCGTGGGAAGTTGTTGTGCACAATTATTATGGATGAGGCAAACCTTGAGGGATTTTGGACTTAATTTGGATAGAGTTCCACTCTTATGTGACAATGAGAGTTCCATTAAGATAGCCAACAATCCCGTCCAACACTCCCGCACCAAGCACATAGACATCTGTCATCACTTTCTTAGAGATCACTCACTAAAAGGGGACATTGACATTACCTATGTGAGAACCGAGAAACAATTAGCCGATATCTTCACCAAACCTCTAGATGAGAGTCGCTTTTGCGAACTAAGAAGTGAGTTAAATGTCCTAGACTATCAGAATATGACTTGATGCCTTACACGCATCAATTGTTATTTATCTTATTTGTTTCAAAATAAAATGTTTGCAAAATCTCTTAATTGATCTTCGAAAATGTTTTATTGTTGATCTTTATCTTGAGTCAATCTACTTGTGATCATTGTTTTGTTTGATTGAATGATTGCTGATCACAAGTTGACATCTTAGAAGTCACTTGACCAAGAATCTCAGTCTTCACTAAGAGAACCTGTCGACGATTGGAGAACGGGCTCCCGCCGAGCTTACTTGTTGAACGAGGGATCAACAGGGCCCCTTCATATGAGCTGGGGTGTTCGTTCGAGCAACGCGAGTTCGGGAGAAAAACGTGTGGTGTTTATCCTGGTTCGGGCCTCTCACCGCCGAGATAACAGCCCTACTCCAGTGTATTGTGTCTATAATCGGTAAAAAAGTCCCCCCTGCAGATGCTCTTGGGGGGTTTAAATACAGAAGCTGAAGATACATAGAAGGTAACAACCCCCTAGATTTACGCCGTGCTTCCATAACCGTAGTGCCCACGATCCGGCGCCCTTGATCCGCGCGTTATTTGAATTTCAGGCGCATCTTCCCTTGATCTCCGGCGGATTGGTTGCCACCTTCCTTTCTAATGGTTTGACCAACTCCCCCAACCATCTGTGTAGCATACACGAGCGTGGTTGCTTGAATGTTCACGGGCGAGTCCCCGAGCATGCAAGCTCGGGCGCCTTTGTTGCCCAGGCAAGTTTCCCGAGCTTCTTCCGTGGGTGACCGCGTGGTCGGTGTTCTTGGACCCCTAGGGATAAAATGGTCGTTATTAGTGAATAGTCAATCCCCGACAGTTAGCCCCTGAGGCTCAAGCGGGGAGTTATCTATGCTCGGGCTTCCCCTTGAGCCTGAAAACTCGAAGGAGGGATTAGATTTCCTTGGTCGTGTCTTGCGGCCATCCCATGTCAAGAGACGACCTCATTGTCTTTGTTTTGCTGGTCAAACGTCCATGCCGCGGTGGCGCGACGTTTGGTTATTTTGATTCCTTCTCTGAGAAGCCTCTTTGTAACGGTAAAGCAGTTTCTCAAGAAGCGTGCATTTACTCGGCCGTTTCTGCCGTAACGGACAGGTGCCGTTTCGCGAAAGGTCGTGGCGGCATTTAATGCACCCTTTCGCAGCCTTTTTAACCCCGGACACTGCTCAGATGAGGTCACTTCGCGTTTTGCTCAGCACTTGCTTAAACCTTTTTCCAAGCCCTCAGCGCCCTTGGTGCCCTTTTCTTCTCATCACCTTTTGCTCCTCAACGACCTTTACTCCTTCTCATCCCATAGCAATGGCGCGATTCGGAGTCAGCCAGATGAACCGGAGGAGACTCTAGGCGCTCGTGGATGATGGTCACGTCGACCCGAACACTGCCCGAGCGCCCGACCGTGAAGAGGCGCCGGCGCCGCGGGAGGGGGAGATCATCTCCTGCAAGCTCTACGCCGTCGATGGGCTCCGTTTGCCTGAAAGTGAGTTTCTTGTCTCCGTGCTCGCCTTCTGCAGGTGCGAGATTTCTAACCTCAACCCCAACTCTATCCTTGCTCTCACTGTCTTCGCCCACCTCTGTGAGGCGTACGGGGGGGTAGCGCCCACGGCCAGCCTCTTCTTTCACTTCTACTCTCCTTTCCGCACCGGCGGGAATACCCCCGCCAGTTGCATCTACCTTAGTCTCCGGCCCAACCGCCCATACGAGTACCCCCTCCTTTCCTTGAGGGACTCGGTGTTGGGTTGGGCCGACCTTTGGTTCTATCAGCAAAGGACCGAAGGGAGCCAACTGGTCTATACCGGGGAGGTCGCCCCGGCGGCCGAGACCGCGCGCCTGCTCGTCCAGCCCGAGGAGGAGCGCATCATGAGGACCATCAGTGAGCTCACCCAGATGGGGCTCATTGGTCGGGACATCGCGCGCGACTTCGTCTTCAACCGGGTGTCCCCGCTGCGGCGTCGGGAGCACCCATTCTTCGAGGTGACCGGGTGGCAAGACATCACCCGTGAGGACAATGCGGGTAAGTTTTTTGGTCCGTTCCTTGGTTTTCGTCTTTGGCCCAACATGGGTTTGATCCCGTGCTCTTTTTGCCCAAATCGCAGCTCCAGGGATGGACTGGGTCAAGGAGAGGGTCGCCGAGATGTTCGGCGCCCCAAAGGAGAAGGAACTGAAGGCCGACCGTCAGTTCCCGAAGAACGTCCTCGACCGTAGCGACACAGTAAGTACCCGTGTTTGTTCTCGCACGAAGGACTCATTCCGAGCTTGTCTAATCTGATTTCTGGTTGCAGGAGAGGGTCGCCCTCGAGCTCGCTGTGTCGAGCGCGGAGCCGCCGCCGCAAGAAGATGCCCCAGCCAGGGGTCCTCGCAAGAAGACGGCGGGTCGAAGCCGACGACCACCCACCTCGCTTCCCCGTGTCAAGCGCTCAAAGCGCCGAGCCTCGGCCAGGGTCCTGACCGCGCAGCACCTGTAGTACGCCGACCGAAAGGAGGTAAGCGGGCTCCGAAAATGGTTTGCTGATTTCAAGCGGAAGACGCCGGAGCTGATGGGTCGACTGCAACAGTTGGCCGAGCAGGCGAAGAAGGCCGAGGAGGCAGCCAAGTCTACCGCGAGCAAGGAGCAGCTGGAGAGGCAAATCAAGGCCCTCCAAGATCGACTTGCTCAGGTGACCGAGGACCCCGAGGAGGAGGAAGAGGAGGAAAACGCCTTCGCCCTGGTTAGGAGGAGCAGAAGGTCATCGCCTCAACCGACCTCGTCGCTGGAGGGGGTCGATATGGACGAGGTCGACCCGGCGATGGCACGGGCTAGCGACACCACCGCAGAGCGCGCCAGGACTGTCACCGAGGCCTACGAGGCCGCCGCGGGCAGGGCGCCCATGGTTTAGAGCGAGGAAGCCGAGGACGAGGATGCTGCTCGCCGAGTGGAAGGTAATCCTCATGTAGTTTCTTCGTTGAGTCCTTTGTTCTTATTTGCGATTTTCCGGGCTAACCCCACCCCGCTTGGTGTGGGTGTGATAGCTCGACTGCTGTCCTTAGATTTCCAGCAAATGGCTGAGAGGATTCTCGACTCTGCAGTTGACGCCGAGCTCGACCGCATCCTTGACCAAGTGATGGCCGAGGATGAGGAGGAGCCACCACGGGCCGCGCTTCCGGAGGAACCCGAGCTCCGCCCGGCGAACGTCGAGCCCACTCCGGCCGCAGAGGAGCAAGACCCGCAAGGGGCCGAGGACCAAGGGGCCATGGCCTTGGTCCCTTGTGAAGGGACGGGCGAGGTGCCAAGCACGAGGGAGGTCCAGGCGGCGGCCTCCGAAGGCCAAGAGTTGGTCGCCCTCGACCAGTCATCTCCGGCCCGGGACCAAGGAGCGGTGGAGCTGGTCGTCATCGACCAGTTGCCTTCGGCCGCGGACCAAGGAGCGGAGGCGGTCGCGGTTGGCGTCCAGCCCCCGAGCATGGTGGTTGAGCAGGGGGAAGGCAGCCACGAGCTGCAAGCCCTGGGGGAGGACCAACCTCGGGGCGACCAGGAGATGGCCGAGGAAGAGGCCGCTGCTGACCTCTTGGGCGCGCCGGGTGCCCAGGAGGGGAAAGACCTTGACATGCCCTCTCGGGGCCAGGAAGATCATGCGTGGGTCAATCCTTTCTTCCGAGCTGGCGCGACCGACCGCCAGCAGCTCCAGGACAAGCTGGTCAGCCGTGCTCTTCTGGTGAGTACTTCGCCCCTTTCTTCTGTATAAAAAACTTTTTAAGGCATTTTTAACCCTTCTTCTTTGCTCGCAGTTCGCTGCCAAGGCCATGGAGGATATCGATGCCTCCACGGTTTCTGCGGAAGAGTACTGGGGGTACCACTGTGAGCAAGACGCCAAGATCGCCGATCTTGAGCGTCGGATCTCCAAGGTGCAAGCCACCGACCAGAAGGAGCTGGAGTCGACGAGGAGCATTGTCGCCAAGCTTCGGGACCAACTCCTCCAGAGTGAAACGGCGAAGCCCACCTCAGAGCGAAGGTGTGCCGAGCTTGAGGAGGAGTGGGGGAGGCTACGGCAGGAGGTCCCCGACCTGCGCCGCGCCGTCCAAGGAGCTCGGGAGCGCGAGGAGGCGCACCTCAAGGAGGTGCAGCGCCTTCGGGAAAGCGCGACAGAAGGTCGTGCGGCCCGGTGGAAGGTTTTGGACCTCGAAGCTGAGGTTGATTCCCTTAAGGAGGAGCTTGCTGTCCTCCAGGCCGGGCGCAGGAGTTAATTTTAGACGCCCCCCTTTTTTTTCTTTTACCTTTTGCTTGTGTAGACCTGTAAAAAACTTTTGGTTAATGAACAAGAATATAAAAAATTAGAACCTTGTCCTCTTTTCCCGACCTTGCTCTGAATGTACCTATGTTTGCTCGAAGCTCGTCCTACAGAGAAGAAAATAACCACAGGAGAGAACAAGGGTATAAACTTGTTTCCCGTATAAAGGCAAGGCACTACGAGCAACGATTCCGACCAAGAGTAAAACTCCGGGAAAAGAACGATTCGCCCCTGTTGTACGGAGCCCCCGCTATGGACAAAGGTCGTGCCTTTAAAGTTGTGGGCACGAGTTTGTTCATAGGAGAGTCGAAAAAATCGTCGAGCATACCGTGTTGTAAATGATCGAATACGCCGCTTGAGTCGAGAAAGGGACGCTCGCGAGCATGGTCACGTGTGTAGGACAGACGGGCTTGCTCCGACAATATGTAGAGTTACCGAACCCAAGTAGGGACTGAGTTTGTACCGGGCTAGAGGACGTCTGCGCACGATCGTTCATGCAGTGAAGAGCTACTGCGGATGGTGATCGGTGCGGGCGAACGCCCAGCTGGTGCCCAAAGGGGATGGTACACACGCATCGTTGGCTAAGCTCGTTTGTCGTACTGGCGTTTCATAAAGCTCTTGGAAGAGAACGAGAAAAAATGATAAAGGGAGAAAGAACCGATTTGCTAAAGGGAGCGCTGCGGGCGCAAAATAGAGATACACGCCTAAACGTAGAATTTACGTAGTTGGTCAATGTTCCAGGTGCTGGCGAGCTCCCGACCGTCCTCCATCGCTAGGCGAACAGCCCCCGAGCGTGTTGTGGATACAACCATGTAGGGGCCCTCCCATCTTGGGGTTAGCTTGTTGGCTTTTGACAGGTCCTGAACTCTTCGTAAGACCATGTCGCCAACTTGCAAGGCCCTTGGTCGAACCGACTTGGCTGCGTGCCTACGAAGAGCCTGTAGGTAAACCGTAGACCGAAGCAACGCCCGTTCTCGTGTTGCCTCTACGAGGTCTAGGTCGACGAGCCGCTCGATCTCCTGGTCGACGGAATCGACCAGTTGCACCCTCGGGGAACCCAGCACGATTTCTGTAGGCAAAATGGCCTCTGCACCATAGACAAGTTGGAATGGGGTTTCGCCCTTGGCCCGACTTGTGGTGGTGCGAACTGACCAAAGAACGGAGGGTAGCTTGTCCACCCACTCCTGCTTGTGCTGACTGAGGTTCTTAAAGACCCTCTTTTTGATGCCTTGGACTATTTGCCCGTTTGCTCGTTCGGCTGCACCGTTGCTCTGTGGATGTGCCACAGAAGTGAAGCAAACCTTGATCCCGACCTCCTCGCAATAAGCCTGGAACAATTCACTGGTGAATTGAGTTCCGTTGTCTGTGATGAGACGATTGGGTATCCCAAACCTCGTCACCACGTTGCTTTGGAGGAACCTCTTGGCCGCCTGGGCCGAGATGGTTGACACGGGTTCGGCATCTATCCAATTGGTGAAAGTGTCGATGGCCACGAGCAGGTACCTGCAGCCTTTCTGACCTCGAGGGAAAGGTCCGAGGATATCGAGCCCCCAGGTCGAAAAGGGCCATGAGAGTGGTATGGTTTGTAGCGTATATGCCGGTTGATGGACTTTGCGAGCATGAAACTGTCATGCTCAATAGGTCGTCACGATCGTCTGTGCATCCGCTAAGGCCGTAAGCCAATAGTAACCCAATCGGAAGGCTTTGCTCACAAGTGTTCTGAACAACGAGTGAGCTCCGCACATTCCTTCATGGATGTCACGAAGGAGGTACTGGCCTTCCTCCTGAGAGATGCATTTGGACAGGATTCCTAATGCACCTTTTCGGTATAGGTCGCCTTCGATCAGTTTGTACTGAGAAGATCGCCTTGTTAGCCGGGAACGCTCGGCTTCTTCCTCGAGCTATGTCCCATGCGCAAGGTATTGGACGAATGGCGTCATCCAACCTACATTTTGCTCAAGGAAGGAGACCCTACCGACGGCCTCTGGTGCCTCCTCTTCAGAGGGAATGGAGGGCTTGCATAGGTGCTCGACGAGCACCCCCGCCGGGGCGGTAATTTGAGACGAACCGACCTTGGACAGTTGGTCGGCCAGGGCAGTATGCTTCCTGGGGATGTAGAGTACTTCGAAGTTCTTGAAGTACCTCTCCATCTTCCTTACTTTGACCAGGTAAAGCGCCATTGAGGTATCGGAACACTGATACTCCTTGTTGACCTGGTTCATGACCAACTGTGAATCGCCCATCACAATGAGCCGTTGGACTCCTAGCGATTTGCACGCTCGCAGTTCGGCCAAGAGGCCTTCGTACTCTGCCATGTTGTTGGTTGCGGCAAAGTGCAATTGCACGGCGTACTGGAGTCGTTCTCCATCCGGGGAGACCAACACGACGCCAGCCCCCGAGCACTCGTATGCTCGGGATCCATCAAAATACATGGTCCAGTGGTTTTCCCTCGATCTGTCGGGCTCGCTTGCTGGCGGGGGTGGAGCCGACCATTCTGCCACGAAGTCGGCCAGAACCTGGGACTTGATCGCCGTGCGAGCCGAGAACATTATCTCAAATTCGGCCAGCTCCATGGCCCACTTAGCTATGCGACCACTGGCGTCCTGGTTTTTCAAGATTTCTTTGAGCAGGAAATTGGTTGGTACCACGATCTTGTGTGCTTGGAAGTAATGGCACAGCTTTCTGGAAGCCATCAGTAGTGAATACAAGAGTTTTTGGACCTCAGGGTAACGCTCCTTCGGTCCGTGTAGTACTTCACTAACATAATAGATAAGTCGTTGGACACCATCCCTTTCCACCGTCAGTACTGCACTCACAGCCTGTGGGGTCGCTGCTAGGTATAGCAGCAATTCTTCCCCCGTTTTAGGTGTGACCAGGACGGGCGGTTTGGACAGGTATTGCTTTAGCTCTTCAAAGGAACGATTGGATTCCTCTATCCATATGAAACTGTCGTGCTTTTGAAGGGCTTTGAAGAAAGGTAGCCCTCGCTCACCCAGCCGGGAAATAAAGCGGCTCAAGGCGGCCATTCATCCGGTCAGGGCTTGTACTTCCTTCACACATGTGGGCGGCCTCATGTTCTCGATGGCTTCGATCTTCTCTGGATTTGCTCCCACACCTTGTGGACCAACCATGTAGCCGAGCACCTTGCCGGCCTTTACACCAAAAACGCATTTTTCCGGATTCAGCTTTATTCGATGCTTATTGAGATTACGAAATGTTTCTTCTAAGTCAGCGACGTGACTTGAGGCGAGCTTGCTTTTGACAACTATATCGTCGACATAAACTTCCAAGTTCCGACCTACTTGGTCCGTAAAGGTTTTCTGCATGAGGCGCTGAAAAGTTGCTCCAGCGTTTCTCAGACCGAAAGACATGGTCGTGTAGCAGAACGTACCGAACGGGGTGATGAAGGAGGTCTTCTCTTCGTCTTCGTGCGATATGCTGATCTGATGATATCCCGAATAAGCATCCAGGAAGCTCATGACCTGCGACTCCGCCGTCGCATCGACCAACTGGTCTATGCGAGGCAGCGGGTAGTTGTCCTTTGGGCATGCTACGTTTAATCCCGTGTGATTGACGCACATGCACCACTTGCCTCCTTTCTTTCTGATTATGACCGGATTGGCCAGCCATTTCGAGTGCTCGACCTTCCTGATGAAGTCGGCCTTAAGGAGCTTGTCGAGTTCTTCCCGGATGATCGCTTGTTTTTCCGGGGAGAACCGCCTGAGTTTTTGTCGCACTGGTTTTTTGTCAGGCTGAACCGCTAGCCTGTGCTCGATCACCCCCCTTGAGACCCCGGGCATGTTGGATGGTTCCTAGGCGAACGCATCCGAGTTTGCTCGGAGGAAGGTGATGAGCTCGAGTTCCAATTTGGGATCTAGGGAAGATCCCAAATGCATGACCTTGGCAGGTGCCGACTCGTTGAGTGGAACGGCCTTGGTCTCTCCTCCAGGTTGGAGGGCAACTTTGGGCCGGGAGTGCTTCGGCTCCTGGTCGGCGCTGCGCGTAGGCAGCTGACCGACCATATCCAACACCCTTTCGTCGTAATTTAATGCGGACTTGTGGTTCCCCTTTATGGTTATGACCCCGTTTGGCCCAGGAACCTTCAGGCATTGGTACGCGTGATGCGAAGCGGCCATGAATTTGGCCAAAGCTGGCCTGCCGAGGATGGCATTGTAGGCCGATTCGAAGTCAACCACTTCGAAGGTGATCAGCTCTGTACGGAAGTTACTCGGGCTACCAAAGGTAACGGGCAAAACGACTTGGCCCAAAGGCTTGATCGAGGTGCCCGAGACTATTTCAAAGAATGGTACCGCTATGCTTTTATTCTTGGAGTGAGGGATCTGCATCTCGTCCAAGACCTTGGCAGAAATTAGATCCAAGGAGCTTCCGGAGTCTATGAGAACCCGGCCAACGATGGTGTTGCTGATGATGGGGCTCATGACCAACGGAAGCCTCTGTGGTTTGGTCATTCCAAGGGGACAGTCCTCCTTGGAGAAAGTAAGAGACAGCTCGGACCACTTGAGCTGCTGCACAGGAGGTTTACCTTGGGTAACATGGTGTACTTCCCGCGCGGCATCCTTCAGATCCCGGCGAGATTTGTAGGCAGAGGAGCCCCCGAAGATAACTGCAATGTGGTTCTGGGGTTCTTGATACTCCATGTCGTCCTCATTGTCTTCGACGGGCTGTTTGCCTTTGCTATTCTCGCCCTGTTCCAGGAGCAACGGCATGGGACCCTTACCGCTGTAAAATTGCTCCAGGCGGTAGGTCCATGTTCGGCAATTTCGTAGATCATGCCCGTACGCCTGATGAAGTGGACAGTAGAGGCCGCCCCGTTGGTCTGCTTGGTTGCCTCGATCATAGGGCCTATTCTGCTGTCCCCTTCCCCGAGCATTAAACCCCCGACGCTGCAGCTGGGATGCTCGGGGCTGTTGCTGCTCTACCGCAGCGACTATGCCTGGCGAGGGTTGCTTTTTCTTCTTCTTCTTGATCTTCTTATCCATAGAGTTCGATCCCTTTTTGCTAGCAGAGGTTTCCAATCCGGGCTGAGGTGGCAACTTTCCTTCGTCCAACATTTTCTTCCATTGGACGGCCTCATCGGCATTGGCGTACCGGTCGGCCATTCGGAAGAGCTCATTTGCTGTTAGGTCCGGATGGATCTCCAGGTCCTGTGTGAAGCGTACGTCTCGTACCCCGAACTTGAAAGTCCGGATGACGGCTTCGTCCGATATGTTCGGGATCGAATTTCGAACCTGGATGAACCTTTGAACGAACTGTCGCAGGGTTTCACTCTCCGTCTGGATTAGGCGCTCGAGGTCGCGTTCCCTTCCTGGGCGAGTGTAGCAGCTCTGAAAATTTGCTTTCGGGCCATACCGAAATGTCCCCAAGATCGTATGGACCCCTCCTTTTGGTTGAAGAGCCATGTACGAGCAGCCCCGTCCAAGACTGTTGGGAGATAGTTCGCCATCACCCCTTCATCGCCCCCGGCATCCAGGATGGCGGTGGTATAGATTGAGAGAAACTCGTCCGGGTTCTGAGTCCCGTTGAATCTCTCAATATGCCCAGGCTTGAACTTGGTCGGCCACCTGACGCTCCGGAGAGAGCTCGTGAATGCCTGGCAACCGAAGCTCGGGGTTTCACGGTGGTACCCTTGGCCATGATGGTCTCTGCAAGCGTCCCCCGCCCATCGCCCCACGCGTGGGCCAAGCCGAGAGAAGACTTCGCGAGGACGGTGCGCCAACGACCGATCGGTCGTGGAGCGTTCGGAATGCTCGTGATCCGGGTGGATGTGAGCATGTTGCTCCGAGGTTGCTCGGGAATCACCCCGAGGCTTCTCGCGGGCCAGGTTAGCAGTTGGAGGCATTCTCCGAGCATAGCTTCGGGATTTATCCCTGTGTGAGTGGACGGGTGTATGCCCTCGGCGGTCCCGGGAAACACACCGGGCACTCTGATCGCGAGGAGGATCCGGGACCTTTAGATCAGCAGCAAGCTTCTCCAGATCCTCGGCCACGACCATGCCTACGGTCTCTAAGTCCAGTTGTTCGGGGAAGCTGCGAAGGTCGCGCACGACCGCCGCCAAAGCCTGTAACCGTTCTCGGTTTTGGCGAACGGGCGGCGGGGAGCTTCGACGGCGTTTTGGGACGTGGTCGGGGGTACAATGATCGCGAGAGTTTTCCTGGGAGGAATTCCTCTCCCTGGAAACCTGCTTCTCTCTTGCTTAGCGGCGTATGCTCGCCAGGGTCTTTCCCAAAGACGCCTCCAGGTGGTGCCTGGCCGCTTCGTAGCGATCTCGCTTAGCAGCCCCCGAGGATTGTACCTCGGGCTCGATACGGCTTTCGGCCATATTGACGTGGCGAGAATGAGACGAGCGTGACGGGGACATCATCGTATCTCCTTGGGACGCCGTCTCGCGATCGAACTCAAGATGGTCCGGTATGTCCAAACCATCATAGAGCCCGTCATAGTCATCCTCGTCGCCAGCGAGGGTAATGCGCGGGGGACGGGGAACCCGTCCTCGCGCTCCAGACTCCGGGGAAAAGCTCCCGGACTCGGTGTGGCCTGGGAGGTTGGTCACACCGGCTACACCGTCGCCGGCGTAGTACATACCATTATCATCAACGTCATTGAAGGCACACAGGCTCCTAATGTCTCCCGAATTCGACATCCTCGAGGATCCCAGTTCGCACGGGAATCACACTGTCGTCCCCACGGACGGCGCCAACTGTCGACGATTGGAGAACGGGCTCCCGCCGAGCTTACTTGTTGAACGAGGGATCAATAGGGCCCCTTCGTATGAGCTGGGGTGTTCATCCGAGCAACGCGAGATCGGGAGAAAAACGCGTGGTGTTTATGCTGGTTCGGGCCTCTCACCGCTGAGATAACAACCCTACTCCAGTGTATTGTGTCTATAATCGGTAAAAAAGTCCCCCCCTGCAGATGCTCTTGGGGGGTTTAAATACAGAAGCTGAAGATACATAGAAGGTAACAAGCCCCTAGATTTACGCTGTGCTTCCATAACCGTAGCGCCCACGATCCAGCGCCCTTGATACGCGCGTTATTCGAATTTTGGGCGCGTCTTCCCTTGATCTCCGGCGGATTGGTTGCCACCTTCCTTTCTAATGGTTTGACCAAGTCCCCCGACCATCTGTGTAGCATACACGAGCGTGGTTGCTTGAATGGTCGCGGGCGAGTCCCCGAGCATGCAAGCTCGGGCGCCTTGGTTGCCCGGGCAAGTTTCCCGAGCTTCTTCCGTGGGTGACCGCATGGTAGGTGTTCTTGGACCCCTAGGGATAAAATGGTCGTTATTAGTGAATAGTCAATCCCCGACAGAACCCCTCTTTTCTGTCTGCTCAGCTGGAAAAATCATCGTTTTGGAACACCCGATCCCCATATCGGAATATCCGATGTGCCTCTCAGCTTGGATCTGCTGGAATTCTACACCCATTGGAACTTCCGATTTATATATCGAAACTTCCGATATTCTGGAAAATCCTTTAGATCGGAACATCCGATTTGTTCATCGGAACTTCCGAAGATTCTAATATCTAGCATACATCGGAACATCTGATGTTGCATCGGAACATTCGAAGTGTGCGTAACTGCTTGAAAGTGACCGGTTCGCCTCTTTATTTGTTTATTCTTCACTCTCTATTCCTCCGTACGGGCTCTTCCTTTTTCATCTTTTGTCGGTTTCGGAGTCTCCGATCGGTCGTAACCTCCGATCTTCTCCAAGGAAGGGCTTTCTTCAAGAAGAACTTCATCTTTTCCGCGAGTTTCTTCTCGTGCGAGTCGCAAAGGTAACCCTAGGGCAAATCTCCTTGATCTTAATTTATCTATTCCTTTGACAAAATCCTTCGGTAGATTTCCTTATCATCCTATCTAGTCTCTTTATCTCGAGTTTCTTCAAATTCCGTTGGCTATTCTTGAAGAAATATTGATTCTTGGTTTGTTTCCGAAAACATCGGAACATCCGATATCTGATTCGGAACTTTCGATGTGTTTTATCGGAACTTCCGACTGGAAATCGGAACGTCCGATGTTGACAGAACTTGCCCAAATCAAGTTTCTTCTCAAGTTTGATTCATATCGAGTTCCTTCTTTTGTCAGATCTTTTCAATGGATCCTGGTCAGGGTGATCAGCCCCCAATAGGCTCGACCAATGTTCCTCCCAATCGCAAAAGGAAAACTCCAACCGGGACAAGAACTAAGAGAGCAGTGACCAGAGGACGTCAGCCTGGCGGCATTTCGATCAATGAACCCACTCAGGCCGCCCAGACAGTCAATGTCCCTCGTGGAGCTACCCTACCTTCTAGGAAAGAGAAAGACATTGTCGGATCGTCTCAGCCAGCCATTGTCAACCGAATGCCCGTTTTGAAAAAGCCAGAAAGGTCTCAAAGACTAGTTAGAAGATTAGTAAGCTACAAAGGAAAGGCAGCTCAGGTACGAAAGGCCAGGGAGGAGAACCCCAGGAAAGATGCTCAGTTCTCCACAGACTCTAGGTTCTGGACCTTCTTCCAGCAAGACTTTATGAGTCTGTCATTCTTCCCAGGAAGAATCCAATTACTCCAATGCAATGGGTGGACTGGGACTACATGGCTGATGCAAATGACGCCACCTTTAATGATGTCATTGCTGCCTGTGAGAGAACTGGAATCAAGAGGATCATGAGTCTTCAACACGATTGGAATACAGAGATTGTCGCTCAGTTCTATGCCACTCTCTACTTCTCCAAAGCCAGAGTCTCCACGATGCATTGGATGACAGAGGATGAGTGGTATGAAGCCACTTATGCATAGTTTGCGAGAATACTTGGGTTCTCTGAAGCTGATGCAAGGGACAGAGATGAGATCCATAATGAGGCTTCCTTGCCAGCAACAAATATCAATTTTCTATATGATGAGGATGCAGACTTTGAGGCTGGCAACACAAAGGGTATGAAACCTTTCCAGTCTTAACAGACTTTTCTGGAAGACACTGGCTCCCAAAGAGGGCGATGCATCTCATGTGCTTGCATACACCAGAAACCTCCTGTGTAGAATGCAGGAAGGTCAAAGGCTGTTTGATGTCTTCAATTTTATTTGGAATGAAATCAGACTGATATCCATGGATCCCAGGTGAAGCTGTGGATATGCCCCTTTCATCATGCTCTTGATCGAACAAGTCACTAAGCAGCAGTTCGAATGTGATGGAAAGCACACTGGAGTGCAAATTAGGGAAGTCAAAGCCCCAGGTCAGCAAGCTAGTAGACCTACTACCAGACAAGGTGCCTCCTCTTCAGCTGCCACTCCAGCTCCTGACACAACATCTTCATCCACCATACTTTGTGCGTTAAAGTCAATCTTTGGGTTGTGCAAGAAGAATGCAGTGGAGGTCAAGAAAAATGCGAAAAGACTCAAGGACATCCAGAGGCATCTAGATCTCCCTTGTTCTGATGATGAGGAAGACGACGATGAGATCGAGGATCCCTTCCTTCAAGCTTCTGCCGATGAGTCCAGTTCAGAGGAGTCCGTTGAAGATTCTGCTTCTGAGGAGGACGACTAGATCCTGCTTCTTCTCCTTCTCTCTCTCTCTCTCTCCTTCTTTTTGGTGTCTTGATGCCAAAGGGGGAGAGATGAAGAAAGCTTACTTGTTTTCGTTTCATCCTTTGATCTCGCGAGAAACTTGGTCTTTTGTCTTGTCGAACTCTTAGTTGGTTCTTTTGGGTATTTGGAACTTTGTGTCGATGTGAACTTATTGTTGGATGTTTAATTGCTGTTTATGCTCAACACTTGCTTATCATGCTAATATCCACTTGCTTATCATGCTAAATATCTGCTTATCATGTCATATATGCTTTGTTATTCTCATATGCAAAGATATAGGGGGAGCTCTTTCAATTTCATGTCTTTTAAAATGTGCACTTGCTCTCAAGTCTTATCTATTGTTCACATTTTAAGGGGGAGCTCACCTTATGTCACTTCTATTCAATATCAAACCTATACAATTCTTTTGTAAGATTTAATTGGATTGTCATTAATCACCACAAAGGGGGAGATTGAAAGTGCATCTAGGCCCCTAAAGAAGTTTTGGATGATTAATGACAAACGATTAAAGGGACTAATGCGTTCAACGAGTGTGTGAACAGGTAAAAGTCAAATGAAGAGATCATCTACAGACGGTTTATACCCTCAAAAGGGATTGAGTAAGGAAAACGGCTTCAAGAATATTTATTTTACATTTCTGAGTAATAGGAATGCCGTACTATTAAGAGGGATGCATTGTAGTTGATCTACAGTTAGTCTCTACGCTCAGATGAATGATAGCTAGTCTTTTTGAGAGGCACGAAGTCACTGCACTAGCACCGGAATGATTCCTTTTGAAGTTTAGGTCGGAAGTTCCGATATCTCCAAACATTCCGATGCTTAGTCGTGCTTGTGTCCGAAGCACGTTTTGCACATCGGATAATCCGATTTTTGGATCGGATGTTCCGATACGTGTATAGACCTTAAAAGGTGCTCTCTGGACAAGTCGGACATTCCGATGTTTAGCATCGGATGTTCCGATGTGTGTAAATTCAAATTTAGGTTTGTACTGGTCGCTTCGGATGTTTCGATGTTGATATCGTACATTCAGATGTGGACTTAGAAAATTGGTTGAAATAAGTTTTTCAAAGTGCTCTCTCTGGAAGCTTCGGAAGTTCTGATCATCACATCGGAAGTTCCGATGCATCTTTTTCGACCGTTAGACTGCACTGGGTTCTGGAAACTTAGATGTATCGAAAGTTCCGATGTTGATATTGGAAGTCCCGATGTGTGGCTGAGTGCGGTTACAACGGCTAGTTCTTGTCCAAATCTATAAATAGCCACCACTACCTCTTTTGAAAGGTTACACACTTTGTTGGGCTGAACTTGTGAGCTTATAGAGCACCTCCCAAAGCTTTCTTGAGCCCTCCTCTTTGATCCTAGTGATCATCTAGAGAGTGAGGAACAAAAGTGAAAATCCACGACTAGAGCAAAAGAGAAATTCATTTATCTTGAGCATTAGAAAGCATCTCCAAGATCAAGGCTACTTTGCATTTGTTACTCTTGGAGGTTGAAGGACTCCTAGATGGCTAGGCGTTGCTCACGAGCTCCCGAAAAGTGTGGGACGCCGTGAGAAGTTTGTGAAGGTTGATTTCGCTTCCGAAAGGGAAGAAATCAAGAGTGAAACCGAATCTCAAGTGTGACCGAGGTTCGGGAGGAAAGGGTTGAAAAAGATCTGGCTCTTTGTGAGCCTCCTCAACGGAGACGTAAGGTCCCCTCAAGGATCCGAACTCCGGGGAACAATCTCTTGTCTCTCTCATTATTTAATTGTGTGCAATCCTTTATTTGAGCTTCTTTACAGCTGCTACTCAAGTCTAGATAGCCTACTTATTCTTGCACCTATCTAAAGGAAAAGTACCCTGTGGATTGCTAGACTTTATTGCTTGTTCTCGAATTTCAGTTCATATCGGACATTCCGATACTGTACCGGAAGTTCCGATATTACATCGGAAATTCCGATACCTTTTCCGCTGCAACAAATTTCACTTGAAATTTTAAATAGCCTATTCACCTCCCTCTAGGCAATTATCACATCTTTTCAATCTTGACCTGATCAGCACGTGCTATTCGTGGGGCGTGTGTGAGCAGTCGTTGAAATTCGCAGGCATAGACGTTGACACGGTTGGCACCCTGTTTGAGGTTGACAAGATCCCCTAAGGGTCCTGATCCGGAGTGTCGCGTGAAGCATTGTAGAAACGTGTCGAAGAAATCCTCCCATGGAATCCAATCTACCTTGAGCATCCAATTGCCCGGTACCTCCTGGGCCTCGCCGCGGAGGTGTAGGCCAACAAGGTCGACGTGCTCCCGAGCAGGAATCTGATGAAGACGGAAGAAGCACTCGCACTGTCGTAACTATAGCAGAGGATCGTCGGAGCCGTCATAATCCGGGAGTTCCAGACGAGGAGCTCGTGGCGCCCAACGACGATGATGGGACTCGTCGGCAGCGTAGCGGCGATCTGGTGAGGCGTGAAAATGACCCCCAGCCTCCCATGGCTGCCTTTCCCGACGCTCCCGCTTAGCCGCTCGTGGACCAGTGAACCGTGCAGAGGCATGCGACCCATCCCTGGAGGATCGGGCGCGTGCTGTCGTGCATGTCGGTCCGGCTAAGGGTCCAACCGATGACCCTCGTCCCCTACCGCACGACTGGTCTGGCCCGAATCCGTCTGGTTTGGGTGCGCCGCCTTGGTAATAGTCAGTAGCTCGCTTAGGGATGCTTTGAGCTCGCCTAGGGCTACCTCCAAATGGCCGACGCAGTCTTCAAAGGATGGCTGCCCCATGGCCGAAGGATTGCCTGAATCTGATACCAATTTATTGTGGGTTTGCATGTAGAGGAGGGTGCCTAGCCGCAGACCGGCACGGGAGTGGGTGGACGTCGAGGCCGTAGTGGCGATCGACGGAATAACAACTGAACGGAGCTACCGGCCCTGTTGATCGGAAGGCACCGCCGAGAGGTCAAATTGTGACACAAATACTACATGCCCTTTTCATTATTTCCGGTCATCTAAATAGAGGTCTTACATGAGTCCTGAAGGGATACTTGCTGCTATAACTAACTAGGAGATAAGCAACTACTTAAAGAGATACTAACAGACTTAGAGATAAGGAGTAATTAAAGGATAGGAAGAGCTAGCTGATTTGCTCTTAACTTCCGCTGGACGACTCCCCTGTGCGCCGCCTCCTGGAAGAGTCCTCCGATAATATACATTATCGAGGCCCACAAGGAAGAGTCCTCCGATAATATACATTATCGAGGCCCACAACACATGTAGTAGGGTTTTCCCTTGGCATTCCTAGGATCACCAAGCCATCCTTCGACCAGTCTGTTCCTCAAGCAGGCCATAAGGTCTCAATGCAACAAATATGGATCCCTATGGTTCAGGACATTAGGTTGCAGAAATTGTAAGTATAGCTAGCCCTTGTCTTGCAATGCAAAGGATGCACAGAACACAACGACATGACATAAGCACGTCCAGAAAATCAGTAACTAATACCTTAAGTCCCTAGTACGCAAGTGTGATGATATTACAGGAATACAGTCAACAAAATTTATGGTACAAGACAAATCGCCCTGCTGGGTGGAATATGAACCGTTGAAGAATAACATTGAGACACCACTTTTATTTGGTTGTACAAATCAACATATACAAACAAAATTTCCCTTCCCAAAAGGCCGATTAACGAATGAAAGGAATAGAACACCTAAACTAAATACAAAAGGAAACATCAACATCGAATACTTGTAGAAGGGATTCGAAATTGTACTGCAAAGCAAGAACAATGCTTTGGACAACAAAAACATCATAGATCAACCAGATGGTCTCTGATAGATATGTTTCGTTCTTGGGTCAACAATTAGGCCCCTCCCACCATTCACCTCCAAATCATGCCTGTACGATTAAGATTATAAGTACTGCATCTTTTCTAGCTAGAATACCAATGTGCCAAAAATTGGAAGGACTTGTGTAAGGCTACTTACTGAAAGACAAAATCCGGAATTGTTAGTTGTTCACGTTGTACATATCTGAACAGGTGCACAAGCCTATCCACATATACAACTTTCTTCCAGACCTAGTTTTAAAAAAATGATGCTAAAATGTCAAGCAACACAATAAAAGAAAAAAAAACCAGTATGGTATGAACTAGGAGGTACCTCTCCATCAACCAAAAGCTGCATTGCCAAAATAGCTGTTCTCAACCCCAATGTGGGGTGGAGGACATATATTGCCTGTTACAGTGGAAGTTCTTAGAAGAGGGAACTTATTACAAGATAAATAGGATACAAACTGAGCACAAACGAGATACTAACATGAAGGTTACGCTGATGTTTCCGACCTAGTATTTGTTCTAGCCGCTTCATGAATCCTAAATCTGGTTGCCTGGAAATGAAAAAAAAAATTTCTTTTACATGTAACACAGCACAGATGGGTTAAAACTTTAAAGCAAAGAATTAAAATTTTTCTTCAATAACCAATTTATCAAGGACAAAGTCCATATAACACCCTAAACTTTGCGCAAAAGTTAGTCTGGCACCTCGAACTATGAAACCAAACATTTACTCCTCTTGAACTTTGCAATCCGGTTCAAATAACACTCTGGCCCGGTTTCACATAGTGTTATTAACCGCGTGGCATGATGAGTGAACAATTTTGTCACGTAGGATGATATGGTGGGCAGGTTTAGGTGAATGACAGGTGGGCGAGTTTAGGATGATACGGTGGACAAGTTTAGGTGAATGACATATGGGGCTCAAAAGGACTTCTCTTCCATATCGAAATTGGAAGCATGATTGAGCTCTCGGCGGGAGAAAAGCTCGTGTGGGCCCTATCTTTCATTGGCTTAACTTGGTTAGTGTGCTATCCTACATGGCAAAACCAACCACTCATTGTGCCGCATGGGCAATACCACTATGCGAAACAGCAGGTAATGGTTTTATTTGAACCAGATTGCAAAGTTCGAGTCAAATGTCTGGTTTCATAGTTTGGGGTGTTGGATGGACTTTCGATTAAAGTTCAGGGTGTTATATGAACTTCTTCCATTTATCAAACACTTACGGTTGTAATGATGCTGCAGAGTGGAAATACACAATTGTATATGGCTTTTGAATCAAAGGTTCAAACTCCTGCAAAGAGAAAGATAATATGCTGTTTTCAGAATGAACTTACCAAAAAAACCAAAACAAGACATAAAATTAAGTACTACAAATGTGAAATCCATTAAAATCCTAAGAAGCATAGAGCAGGACTTTGCAATACAATATTTACAGAAAGTATTCCTAGTAAATCCATCAAAATACTCTTGGAGCATTTTCTATACATAGGTCCATGGTTTTAGTTTTGTTTGTTGTAGTAGAATCATCCCTGAATTTCATACAACTGTACTGAGCCTTTAAAATAGCAGAAAATACTTGGATTAAGTGCCTTCATGTAAGTTTTATAGCATCAAAGGTATTAGCTATTTTCTGTGCCAGTTCCTGCAAATGTGCATGGTATAACTAGATATGCCAAGCATAAATACACCAGAAAGTCAGAGCCTAGCATCCTAAATTTAAGAGATGGCAGAAAACACAGTGAGCGCAAAAACCATAATATTTTGGTCAAGCTGATCTAACTTCCTGAATCCTAACTCCCACTGTACCACAAACCATATCATTCAAGTATTTGCAGACAACTGCAATAAAAGGGTTCAGGGCATCTACAAGAATATATGTTGCCATTGGTACATGGCATAAGATCTGAACTATGGCTCCAAAACTTCTGTTGGGCAGCATTTGTTCCAACTGCATAATTACCTTCACTATATGTAGAACAAACCGTTCAAGATCCAGGCAGCGAAGAAGAAAGTGCGCACCAACAACAACCATAACTGGGCGTCCTTCACTATCAACTCCACCACGATAACTGCAATTGGTACAAAGCATGAGACTATAGGCAACAAAAACACACTGGCAGAAAAAGTAATCATATGCACAGATACACTGACATCATTAAGCAGAAGCAAAATAAAGCCTTAAAATAACATGGGAAATTTACATACATTATTTTCATTTCAGCAATCTCTGAAAGATTAACAGAATTTGCTTTAGCAAGGTATCGTGAATGAAGTGAATATTCCTCCGCAGCAGATAATGAAGGACAACCTAAATCGCCATATCCAAGCAACTTAGCATAATTAAATCCTTTTTGTGCTTGAGCAGATTTTTCCCACTGCTCCTTGCGCCGCAGATCCGGATCTTTAATTAATGACATAAACGAAGGATCCAAATATGAATCCAACTTGAAAGAACTCCTGTTGAATAAATCAGCTAAAATGAGACGAAAAAAATCACACATAAATGAATACTATTTGAAGATCAATCATAATATGTAACCAATAAAATGAATCTTGCAAATAATAAAACAAAAAAGGCAAAGAATCCAGAATAGACTAATTGAATGGGGGAATAGATCTAATACTAGAAAAAAGAGCAGTTGTCTCGGTACTCTCGTCCATATAAAAGAGTACAGTAAAGATAATTTTTTAATAAAACAAGGATGATAATGGCCGTGTTAAATTGCTCTACCCACCAGAATACCAAACAGATCCAGTTCAAGCTGTCGACTAAGACCAACAAGGCTGCCTAATGCCTAGGCTACGAATCGGCATCAGGCACATATCGACATATTGTAGCATTTAGATTACTTCATATCAACTGTAAATTTATCTGTTGCATACAATGTAGTGCATTTCTACCAATTATTGTAAAAGCTAGGAAGATGCAGAACATTTTAATATCACCTCTTCGATGCCAAGCCAGAATCAAGAGGGAGATCTACAGGAGCTGTAGTTACTGTTATGTCTGCCGCACCAGCAGGCAAAGGTCTTATCCTTATTTTCCGTTCATCTATTACAGTTTCACCATTCTCATCCCCAACATCAGCTGGAAGTTTTAATACCGCAATTTCTTCCTCCTGCTTGTCCCGAGGGAAATATAGTGGGAGCAATCTGCAGAATGCTTGTCATTAGCAAATGTATGAAAAAAATGATAAAAATTTTATGTTTCGACTTAATTACCGCTTGTATATCTCTGTATCAGATGATGATGTAGTACAAAAAACAACACCAGCGATTTTGCCTTTTTGTTTCTCCAGAAAACGTCTAACAGTTCCTGAAGAGCAACAGTGAGTTAATGCAGCATAAAACCAAAAAACTATCCATACAAAGTATTTATAGAGTGACTATGGTACAATAATTTTTCTTTTGTGCACTTTACATACACTTTTTATTCCAGTTTTTACCACTCATTGCTTCATCCTCCAAGTGGGAATGAGGAGAAGTAGGAAAATGTATGAACTGGAGGGAGGTTGAAAGATTCTTTTCTTGCGTAAAAAAGTGTTTGTACCATAGCAACCCCCAAAATTTATTAATAGAATATTTTCATTTCTTCTTACATAACAAATAATATATACACAAATGGAAGATAGCGAAAATAGAAAAAGAATAAAAGAACTCACTTATTGCCACGTGGGCAGCTGGTTCACGAGGGTAGTTTTTAGCTTCCGTGTATATGCAACCCATTGCAATACTAATGAAATAAAAGAAATCAAAAGAAATTACTAACAAGATGTGTAGATTTGAAATCAACACAATGCAAAAAGGCAGCTTCAAACATCACCTGTTAAACTAGAAAATAACAATAAGAACTAAGGATTACAGCTTTTTCGACCCACAGGATCCTACAAGTACCTTTCAAGGCCGTTCTCAATGAGTAGTTCCAAACATGACCGGTAGCAGTGGCTAAGTGCATTCTCCGCAGCTGTGTGATACTTGACAGCATATTTAGGGCCCACTGTATGGATGACCTTCCTGCATAATCAGTTGATATTTGCATTTTAGTATAACCAAGAATACATACATGTATTCAACTGCCAAACATTATAATGAATTTGAATGACGTTGCGAGTATTCATAAAATTGTTTCAGCTATATTAGGTTCTTATTAAAACTTAAATTCCTAAAGTAGAGATAAATAAGTATCACATTTTAACTATCTTGCTCACAACTTGGATTTATTTCAAACTCCAAATTGGTTTTCAACTATTTGTGTTACGAGACTTGAACAACACTTATCATATAAATTGTACCAACATCTAAAGCTGGTAATTGTGCCAACAGGCGACATATGAACTTCCAATATAGAGACCATCCAAGTGTCCAATCCAATACAGCAGAACCAATAAATTGAGTAGTTCTTTTTTTACCAATCTGGAAGAACAACCCACACAAAAGTGCTATACTGCTATATCAGAACCAATTTCTTTGACTTGTACAAAATTCAGCAAAAGGACTCCCACGGACCATATTTCTTATCGTGAAACCACAGAATACATCAATGTTATAACTTTAGTCTTCAATGGTGCTTTGAGATCCCTGCACGCTCATATATTCGTTTCACACGATCCAAAATGTGAAAACACAAACAACAGAACGCAGCAGAAACTGAAATAGCATGCTCAAAGAGCCTACCTCGCAGGCAGATCATACGCGTTGGTCATCTTTGCCATACCAGTTCGGCACCCACCCTGCAAAACAATGGCCAAAAAGCAAATGCCACTTCACAATCTCCACCAATTGAACAAAATTCCTTCTAAAATTGCAATGTCCAGTCCCAATCTCCAAACCGTACCAAGGTGGCGCATTCCTCCGCGAGCCCTGAACCAGCTGCAGCGTGCAGCCCAGGACTACTGTGAGCCTCGTCCAAGCTCTGCACCAACCGAAAAATCACGAGCTTAGCACCGCAATTGTAACACACTCCAATTCCCAACAAGATAAAAGACGAGAATCGAAACCTCGTTGGTGGAGTTGACGACGGCGTCGACCTCGAGGTTCCAGGGGTGGCCCCGCCAGAGGTAGATCCGGGAGTTGATCTCGTGGTCGACCGGAAAGCGCGAGGCGCAGCCCCGGCCGCCGCCGGCGGCCCCCCCGTCGTCGCCGGTGAGGGGGTCGAGGAAGGAGAGGAAGGCGGACGCGGCGGGCTCGGATCTACCGTCCTCGGCGGCAGCGGAGGAGGAGGAGGACGGCGAGTACAGGCGCTGGTCGGGGTCGCTCCAGCGCGGCACCTGGTCGAGCGTCACGGCCGGCTCGACGCCGCCCACGCCGGGCACCATGGCGCCCGCTGCTGCGACGCCAGAGGCCGTGGTAGCCAGCGGCGAGCGCTGCTGCATGGAGGCAGATGAAGCAGAGGCGGAGGTGGACGCGATCGCGCGAAGATAGCGGTGGCGGTGGCGTGAGGTCAAGCGGCCGTTAAGAGGCGGACGCGAGAGGGGGCGTCGGGGCTGGGGATGGAGAGAAGAAACCGAGCATCTTTACCCTATGACATGTGGGGCCACGAGACTCTCTACCTCCATTATGTCAGCGACAACCCTTCTCTCTGGGTGAGAGCGCGCGTGGGTGTAGCTGAAGGAATGCAGTTCGGTTGGGATTCGGAGGCGTGCTGGACTAGCACTTTTCGCTAGGCGCACGCTGATTTGTGCACCTGGTAAAGCCCATCGCTCGCGTGGCGCCTCCCCCAGTCATGACGTGGAGGGCGGCTCGGGTAGGGCCGGGCTCGACTCTCGGCGCTGCGATGCAGGAGAAGCTTCGGAGCCTGATGGATCATGGATTACAGTAGTTAATAATTTAGTGGAACTACTACCAAAAAAGCTTGGGAGTAGTTGAGTCATAATTACTTTAATTACAGTAGTTAATAATTTAAAATTAAAATAAATTTATTTTAAAAATGTTAATAAGACCTAGCTTTCTAGCAACTCATTAACTTAAATTTGAAATAACCATTTAAATGGTAAATAAAAAAGAAGAAGATAATATAGCACCTCGAATTTTGGTAGAAAGTTCATTCAGCACCCATAACCTTGAAATAAGATATTTGATATCCTGAACTTTGCAATTCGGATCAAATAATATGACAACCCAATTTCGCATAGTGGTATTGTCTGTGTAGCGTAATGAGTGGGTAGTTTAACTATGTATGATGCCACACTGGCAAATTAGGTTAATGAAAGATGGGCCCACATGCGCTTCCCTCTGTTGAGCTCCCAATTATACTTCTATGGCTGTTGGCCCATGTAGCTTCCTCCCTTGAAATAAGATATTTGATATCCTGAACTTTGCAATCCGGATCAAATAACATGACAACCCAATTTCGCATAGTGGTATTGTCTGTGTAGCGTAATGAGTGAGTAGTTTTACTATGTATGATGCCACATTGGCAAATTAGGTTAATGAAAGATGGGCCCACATGCGCTTCCCTCTGTTGATCTCCCAATTATACTTCTATGGCTGTTGGCCCATGTAGCTCCCTCCCTCTCTATTTCAATTTGAAAGAGAAGCCATGTAAGTACCGCCTGTTATTGACCTAAATTTGACCAACGTGTTATTCTACATGGCAAAACCGCCAACTCATCACACCACGCGAGCAATACTATTATACGAAATCGGGTTAGAGCATTATTTGAATTGGATTGTACAGATTGGATGGTTAAATATTTGATTTTATAGTTTTAAACTTTTAAGCAAAATTTAAGGTGCTGTATGGATTTTTTCTTAAATAAATTGATTTTGCTCTGAACTACATTAACTCGGAAAGAACCTCGATGGCCGGTCATATTCATAGACTGGAGCTGAAGAGTGAGGACAACTGGGGTGAGTCCGGGACAACATGGGCCTAGACAACTGCAGGATCTGTCCGTAATTCTTTGGATCGAATCAGGCACAGTTTTTGATGTAATCGCTCATCCTAAAGCAGAGCTAGATGTTCTGCAAAGCCAGGACAAGAACAGTCCATGATCATGTACAGATCTCAAAAGAAATTTTTTTTGGAGTACTCACTAATGCCTGGTGCGGTTAGAAATATCAGATTTCAGAAGATCAGATGACTGAAAAGTTCAGCATCTCTTAAGGGGTAAAATCTCTGAGATACATGCCATTGCCCATTTTTAAAAAATAAGCTTCCCCTTCAAATGTTTCTATGAGAGGTTTAATTTATATTTGACATTTTAGGGTATTATCCTCCTATTCCGCTCCCTTTTTTTCTTTGGTGTGAATGGATGAATTTGCCCCTCCAAATATGTCTCGGTTGGAGTCAACTGAACCATAATTTCAGCAAGTAACCTTGAACATTTTACACTATTATTAAACAATATCAACAAGAATTTGCATAATAATATTAACAATAACAAGAACGATATAAATCTTGGAATCATACGCCCAAGCATGCCCGAGATCACACACTCGGGAACGCCCAAGTCCTCGCACTTAGGAACGTTTGGATCCACACGCTCGAGAACGCCCGAATCACATGTGTTTGGGAGCAGTATTTATCTTTTGGCGACAACAAAGAACAAGGATTTAAAGACCATTAAATAGACAACTAGACTTCTCAAATAACATATAGCTTCATTACTTTCACATGATGATTATTGTGATTATTAAAGTTCATCAACTAACTGTCTAGACACTTTATTAATCCAAGAGTGACCACTAATACAGTAATACTAGTTATCTGTGGTATAAGATGATGCCTCCATTGTTCACCTAAATTCATTAAATAAGCAAGGGTAAGTTAATGACTCAGCAAGTACATAATAAAATAGTAGACATTAACAATTTCACCATTATTATCTTATTCACATCATTCTGCACATTACTCAATGTTATTTGCAACTTTCTTTATTGGAATGCAAATGCTTATGCACATATCTCTCTCTCTTTAGCATATACCGGTATAGTAGAGTGTTCACCCGTCGATGAACCAGTTATGCCCTATCCTTTTTCATGCGGGGTCCTGAAAGGACCAACGATGTCGCCTAGATGGGGGGTGAATAGGCGGATTTAAAAATACGCAGCGGGATTAAACTGGCCGAGCTGATCAACCTGGAGTCTCCGGGTTTTGGTCCGGATACTCCGGCTTGTCCGGAGTGTCCGGTATTGAATACCGGAGTCTCCAAGTTGAGTGGCTCGGGAACGCAACACAAGTTTCACAAACTTGCACAAGATACTACAAAAAGTAAATAACAATAGCAACCTATAACAAGTGCTGGTATGGATTTGAATTAAAGCTAGACAAAGAGCTAGATCTAGGGTTTACGAAGACAAATCCACACAAGCAACACAAGCAAATAAAGAGAGAGCAAGAGAAACGATTTTTTCACCGAAGTTCGGATTCTTGAAGGGAATCCTACGTCTCCGTTGAGGTGGCTCGGTCACACTTGAGCCGGGGTCTCTTTCAACCCGCTTTCCTCCCGGTGTTGCACAAATGCACTCGCCGGCTTCACTTCTTGTCTCTTCCCTTTCGGAGGCGAGACTCGCCTTCACAAACGGCCGGGGCTCACCACACGCGTCGGTAGCTCCCGGTGACTCCTAGCCGTCTAGGAGACCTTCAACCTCCAAGAGTAATAACACCACGAAGAATCGCTTGGAGGATGAACTAGTGCTCAACAAGATGAAATGAATGCACTTAGCACCTTGCTTCTTCCTCTCCTCACCAAAATGAATCAACAACCAAATCAAATGGTGGGAGGAAGTGGGGGCTCTATTGAATGCTTAGAGATGGTTAGGAATGGCTTGAATGCTGCTATGAATGAGCTCAATAGAGATCCTAGACGTTGGAGTGGAGTGGAGTGGAGGCTTTAAATACCCTTTTTGAAAACTAGCCGTTACTCCCATTTTTGTACAGGCCGGAGTGTCCGGACAAACAACCCGGAGACTCCGGGTTATCTGGAGACTCCGGGTTATCCGGAGACTCCGGACAAAATGTCCGGATACTCCGGACAAGCTGGAACCAAAGGTAACCGAGGGGTCCAACCCGGAGACTCCGGACAAAATGTCCGGATACTCCGGATTGAATCCGGATACTCCGGACTGGAATCCAGAGACTCCGGGTTACCCCAGTTCGGTTTCAATTTGAAACTTTTCAAAACCAAATGCAGGAGTGCTAATGAGAGATGAAATACTTGATGTTGAGCACATGCACATCCTAATAGGCGATTTCTCATCGTATCCTCTTAATAGTACGGCTATCCTTAAGACTCAAATAAAAGGAAAATTACACTTCATCGTCTTGATGCCGTTTTATCGAATTTTGACGCGCTTAGGACCGACCAATCTCATTCCAAGCTTGATGTGATCTCGATAACTGCATTACTCTGAGTTGAAGCATTAGATCACTTTAATTGTGTCATCATTAATCACCAAAATAAAATGAGGGGCCTAGATGCACTTTCAGGTCCTGCACTATCCTTTTACATATGAGGTCCAACCGCCACTCCCCGTGGAGTGTCTACCTCAGTAGGTTTTTCCTCTTTCCACTCCTGTGGGATTGCCTACATATAGTAGACTATAGATGCCACTCAGGTCATCTATCTCTGTCTCATGATTCATATGATGCCACAGTATCTTTTCATGTATTAATCATCATTTTCATGTTGTGCCATTTAGTTTTCATGATTAAATCATCAATAATAAATCAACAATGTGAAAGTAATTCAAAAATTAACATCATAAATAATTCATGATCATTAAACAATAATTTCACCAATTGTCTATCATTCTACAATGCACTTACCTTTTAACCATGTGAGGTAGTGTGGTGAGTGGTTGAAGCCAAACCTGAAGTCACACCTCCTGCGGCAGGTAATACCTCTACTATAGAAAGGCCTATATTAGACGTCTCATCATAGATTATTTTCAAAAGCCATCTATGTTAAAGTTAATCACAAACGGATTTGCTAGCACAGCCGTTTAAGTTAATGGATATGCTAAGAATCGTCTGTGATAAGATGATATCACAGACGGTTCATAGCACAAACCGTTTGGGAAGTATCACATACGGTTTGTATCATGAACCATCTGTGATATGACAACATATCACAAACGGTTTTTACAGCAAATAGTCTGTTTGTAACACCCTAGTTTTCGCTTTCTGGAGAAAAACCTAATTTAAATAAAGTAAATTCAAAATTTGGAGTTTCATTGGTGTTTATATTAACCTGGCATCCGTGCACCTCCAAAATCGGATTTTATTTCCCTCCCGGTCGAAAAATCGGATTTCCCAGTTCCCGCTGGTACCCGAAAATTCACCCGAGTCCAAAAATGCTCCAAAAATCTCCAAACCACTTCTAAAATGTTCCAAATATTCCAAAATGATTTTTGGAATCATTCCCCGGATTTTTGGACATCCGTTCCTATTTTATCTCGCACGGCTTTTGTTTAATGCCTGCGATCCGCGCCCGAATATTCAATTCCACAAAAATTGTCCAAATTCAACCAAACCAACTTTATTGGGTCCCAAATATTCTAAAATGGCTCTAGGAATTTTTCCGGAATTTTTAGACCATTTTTCCTTATTTTTCTTTAGGGCAAATCGTTTGCGTAAAAGAGGACTAATGGGAAGGCGCCACGTGTCACGTGAATAGTGTCATCCCTAACCTCCAGCCAAAGGAAATGTACAGAGAAGAGCTCAACACATAGCCATGGCTAGGGTTGCATTCAATCGCTCATAACTCCACCAAATTAACTCCAAATTGCGAACCGTCGGTTCCGTTGGATCCGCGCCGCCGAGCTCTTCCAATTCCCCACCTCGGTGCGCCATCAATCCCGCCGAAAACGGCTCCATTCAAGAAAAACCGAAAAGCACTAAAATGCCATTAACTCGGGCGTTACACCTCCAAACGCTGCACCACCACCTCCATCCTCTTCGTATAAGTATCCCGGTTCCGGGAGTGTGCTCCCCTTTCCCTCTACTCCATCCATTTGCCCGTGAGATCGAGAAAACCGACGGTGTGTCACACTTTTTCGGTGTTCCTCGTGTTCGTGCCCATAGCTTCTTCTCCGGTGAGCCATTCTTCATGCCACTTGGTTCTTTGGGACCGTGGATGAGTCTAGAAGCTAACCCAATTGTTGGTTTTAGGTTGGATCAAGAGTTGGCGACGAATTTTGAGTTTTGGTGCTTCCGGCCGAAACGCCGTTCGTCGTCGATTTCTCCCAATCCGGCAAGGTTTGGTCCAATTCCTTCCTCCTAGATGTCCCTAAGGATGTTATCTAGAGAATCCATGATTTTATTTGGTCCAAATCCATGCGAAAATGGGGCAAAAATCCGTTTTTTGGGAAGAAAAGGGGGCTCTGAAGTTTTGGTTCAGTTCCGGAACAAAATTCTCGCAAGTTACTGTAGCAAATAGTAACTTTTCTCTTTTTCTTGATTTTCCATCATTTTCCAACTTCGAACGCTTATAACTTTTGCATCCGAACTCCGTTTGACTCCATTCAAATTTCTAAATTCATCTAAAATCAAGATCTTCCTGCTAGTACTACTTTTGTAATTTTTGAATTTTATTTATTTTCTTTTATTTATGTATTGCCCCGTTTTACGCGTAGTCGACGATTCCGCCGAGTCCGCCGACCCCGCCGACGGGCTTCAAAGAGTTCAACCTTCTCGCTGTGACCGAGGCAAGTCTCCTTGACGCATGTTGATCCTACAATTTATAAATATTTTATACTGTTTTACAAACTGCATTGCTATTTATATAAAAGAATGATGTTGACGTTAGGCCATTCGTTAATACCTATTGTTCATACCTCCTTGACCTCATTATCCATGACCCTTTGTCGCCCTAGTATAGCAATCCACCAATATAAATGTTTTTGGAAAAATATCTTGGTTAGGAAAATAACTATTGGGAAGATAGTGTGGATTGAACATAGTAGTATAGAATGTAGATTGAAGCTAGAACCCAATTTGATTGGAGATTACATGAATATTAGTGTTGATGGGGATTGTTAATTATGAAATTGATTTATGATTGGTGATTAGTTGAACTACTAAGGAGTTGGATTGTGATAGTGGTTCGCCATATAACTTGTGTGGATTCGGAGAATATTGGAAGATGTATGATTTTCAGAGTAATAGTCGGTAGAAGTAAATAATAATATTGGGAGGCATACTTGTGGATCAAATAGAATAAGTGGTGAATTATATTTCGGTGGATTTTAACAAGAATATTATATGATAATCCTTTATGGAGATTGTGAATGATCCAGAATGTTTGGTGGTTTAGTGGATGATAATATTACGTATTCTTGGTGGATTAAAGTAGATGATTTAGAGGTGATAATGTGAAGGATTAAATACATGATGTTATGAAGTGCTATCGGTGGATTGTAGCCTAAATGATTAGAGTCGATATCGTGAAGTATTCTCGATGATTCAGTCAATGATATGATCAAATATACTCGATGGATTCAGTGAATAATATTGAGAATCGTACTCGGTGGTTTAGTAGATGATTTTGTGAAGTATGGTGTTGCGATAACCATCTAGGTGGGATTATGAATAATGAGGATTGTATGTGATTTGTTTAGCCAACTTGGTGTCATTGTTTAGGGAAACAGCTATAGGCAATGAATCAATGAAATATTGGATTTGTAGAATCTTTCATGAAATATGCTCGGGGATGAGGTTATGAATTATTCTCGGTGGATCAAGTAGATTACAAGATTTAGCGATGTATAGATAATGGGTAACCCCTAAGAAGACTTATATTTTGAGGAGATTGTTTCATATACAATGATGTCAGTAGCTTAGCATGATTTTGGAGTTATGATGGCACATGGTATAGATTTTACTTGTTGGAGTACTAAATTGGATTGGAATATATAGTGCCATGATAATAATGGGGGAATCTTGGTGGTCTCATGAATTTTGGAGATGATAGAACTGATTATCATAATTTTGATCAAACACTGAGATTTGTATTTTATAAAATAAACTATTGGTGGAATAGAATAGTACGGTAGAAATGCTTAGCCTCGCTATCGGTCAATATTCACCTATGGGTGGGACTTTCAATTATCTCTTGAAAACTTGTATTGGAAGTTATAGGCAAGGAGTATTGCCAATGGTTTACAAAATAAAAATAAAATGAAAAATGATTTCGACTTGGGCGGCATGGAATGTCGGGTGGAAGCGGACCAAGCCTTGGTTCTTTTGTGCAAGTACCGCCCCAAGTCAATTAAGGACCGACGCTTATGACTGTCTCCATTCTAAGCATTACCGTACAACCACATGTCAAAGTGGGCACGACCTGGCTGAATAATTTGTAGAAACCTAACTTAGACTCACCACTCGGTTATTGTGTGAGAGCCGGAAAGAGGCATTGTTGTTGTTGTTGTTGTTGTTTTTCTCACATGGCGCAAGACGGGGCTTCTGTACTGGGTGGAAAGAACCCTAACAGCGGTGAAACCTCAGCGGGTGGGTCGGGTTAGGCATATACATTGTAAAGGCCTTGTCATGATATCCCTGCCGGCACACCTAAGGAAGTGTGCTAATTGCATGGCATCAAGGGAATATCATGTCTTGTGGGTAAAGCTGTACAAGCTCTGCAGAGTTAAAACTATTCGAATAGCCGTGCCTACGGTCAAAGGCAAAGCTTGCTGAATGCTTTCATACTGGTAGACTTTGGGTTTTGATTTCAAACTAAACAATGTTTTGTTTTGGGATCCGGGAGCGGTTAGAACTCTCGGGTGTGCTTCTGGCGGTTAAAGCCAGGTAGGTGGAAAGAACCTGATTTTGTGAACCATGGCGGACAGAGCCATGTGATTGGATTGAACCACGATTTTGTTGAGTGTATGATAGAGCACAGTATATTAGTGAGTGGTGGTTAGAACCTTCACTACAATATTACATAATTCAATTATTAAAAAGAATTGCTCAAATGTGCTTTGTGAAAATTATTAACAAGTATGATTTGATGAAACTTGGCTTTATGCAAAAGAACCATATTAAGCCATCTTTGGATAGCCTACATTGTGCATAATTTCCCCGACTTGCTGAGTACTTTATGTACTCATGTGCTACATTCTAATCCTATCTCAGAAGTGAAAGAAGCTGTCAAAGAATTCCAACGACTAGGGCGCGCTCCCCACTCGATTGCCTGTGGGCATTTGGATGGGTCGCTTTGGTGTTTTCGTCTTCCACTACGGTTGTTCAAGTTGTTCAGCCTGTTCAGGCCGTAATGGTAAACCTTGACCATAAGGTCTTTGCTTTCATTTGGTATTATTCTTATTTAGTTATTTGTATTCGTGATATGGTTGTTGATTCATCATTTTTGACTGTGTGTACTAGCTACTGATCTGGAACTAGTACAGAAATACACAGAGGACTCCGGATAGCCGATCCGGGGGCCTACACTGTGATACTTCACAGAAGGTTCATCTCACGAAATGTCCTTACCAATATATAATACAGAGCCCCGACCCACTTAGGTATTTAGGGTTTCCAGATATGTCTTTGAGGTGAGGGAGTCTATGAGGTGATTTGGTAAAAGAAGACATCGGATTTGAAAGAGTGATTGTAGATCCTTTTGGTCTCTTACCAAACATTACGGGCAAAATAAAGGATGGTATTAATGTACGGTTTGACTTGATCGATATGGGCATCAGATCTGAGTTAGCACCAAAAGAGACCGATAAAGGATGAATGTACAACGAATCCTACTTGTTACACTCTGTCTAAGGCCAAGAGAATTGAACTGTGTTAGTGCTTGCATGGTGTGAAAGTTCCATCCGGTTACTCCTCCAACATGAAGAGACTTGTTTCGATGCAAGATTTGAAATTAATTGGCATGACGTCTCATGATTGCCATGTGCTGAAGACACAGATGTTCCCTGTTACAATTAGAAGTATTTTATCGATCAAGGTCCGGGAGTCAATCATGAAATTATGCTATTTATTTAACACAATTGCTCAGAAGATCATAGACCCCAAAGGACTATGTGTTATGCAGGCCGAGGTGGCGACAACTCTATGTAATCTTGAGATATATTTCCCTTCGCCATTTTTTCGATATCATAGTCCATCTCATTTTCACCTTGTGATAGAGATAAAGATATGTGGGCCCATGTTCCTACATAGTGTGTACTCGTTCGAGAGGTATATAGGGATTCTCAAGTTCTACCTATGGAATCTATCTCATCCGAAGGGTAGTATTGTCGAAGGTTATGCAATCGAAGAGATTGTCGAGTTATGCGTTGATTACATGTTACATGGTTCAGGTCAAACCGACTAGTATGCCTCGATCTTGCCATGAGGGGAGGCTCGAGGGTATTAAGACCATCGAAAGGAAACCAATCATGCCTGATTCAGTTGTGTGTACTCAAGTCTATTTTATGGTTTTGCAACACATGGCAGTAGTGTCCTCATATATTAACGAGCACTAGCGCTGGCTACGGCTAGAGAATCTGGCGAGGCAGGAGTCTGGGATCATGAGACAACACAACCTTCAGTTTAAAAAATGGTTGAAGGAGTGATCCATCATTGGGAGCTCATCAAGTGATATGCTGACATTGTTGACAAAAAAGGCCAACATTTATAGTTGTGATATGAAAATGATACGACTTAAATGGGTACACATTTTACACGAGGGATCAGGATATGAAGAGCACAAATCAAAATAGCGGTGCCCGCACAGATGCGTTTAGTACCACTGAGTCGATGTGGAGCTCCTACTATGGGGTTCATAGAGGAGATTTGGGGGGCTTAACTACATACTTTTCAAGATCCCATTATTTTGTTGTCTTTGGGTCCACCTCTAGCAGTTGACACGTAGGGCGTCACTACTGTGGGTCTCGAACGTGTTAGATATAAAGATGAACAATTCGTACTTGCTAACCAAGTTGTTGAAGTCTTCTATGTAATCGACCCCGTCCAATAAGAAGTGTTATGTAGTTCTTCAGGGAAAAGGGAGGATTATCAGAGTTAAGAATGTAGTTCATGAGGAAGAATACAATCAATTTGAAGAGTTGCCTCCTATTGAAAATGGCATAACGGTCGAGGAAGAACAACTTGAGGAAGCTAGATACACACGTGTCAATCATCGTGAAGGGGTAAGTTTTATTCAAAATAATGAGCAAGTGGAGTTATGATGAGGTTGTCATGTTTATCTATCATGTCCTATATTTGAGAAATAAAATTTTACATAACATTATTAGTGTATCCCCAAATCAAGCTTATTGTTTGCTACCATTATTTGTGATGGTACCCTAAGTTTATCTTACACCCCATCTGTAGAGAAATAAATTTGATTTCGATAGATAGTTGTACACTAAGATGGTTTCAATGGAACATTCCATTGTTGGTGATATACCCTTGAGGCAATCATAGAGATGATTGTATCATGTCTTATGTTTATAGGAACAATATAATTGTTTGTCCTTTGAATAAATATCGATTGGATTGATCAACAAATGCGTGACTTGTTCGTGCAACTTTTTCATATATTGATGCTATTCATATTATCCCTAATTGGTTATCATAATATAGGACGATTATGTTTCATAGATCAGCACATATATTGATTGATGACCATGTTTCACGAGTCATAGAAATATGGAGATATCTAATTAATAATGTGGACACATGTTGGAGAACATGAATTGGATAGACCCATATGAGACACTACGAGAATTGTTATATATTCTTATGTGTCATCAATTGGTATCATACATAGTGTATGTATGATCCTTAGACCTAAGATCGTCGTTGGTTTCTTAGATGTGTCATGGTTTACTTAAGGGTTGCCAAATGCCACTCTTTAACCAGATAGTTATAAAGGTAGCTTTCGAGTTTACCATGAAACATGCTGAGGTATATGAAGGATCAAGATGTAATTTGCCCCTCCTATATAATGTAGGGATAAGTCTAGGCCCTCAAGGTAGATGGATTAAGGAAGTGCATGGCCATGCTGGATGTGATTGAGAGTCAATGCAGATAAATAAATCCACTACGGTATTGAAGAAGAGATCGAGCTGTCATAGAATGATACGACTCTCTCCTTGAGTTCGATATGATATCATGAGGCAAAGTGAGTATGATATTATCGCACTATAGTAGATTTGTCCAATGCTTTATGAATATTTGGGAATCGATATCTACTACTAGGGACCACTATCGATTACCGGTTGGAAAGATGTTTATGAGTCATGTCCAAATGTAAATGAACCTATAGGGTCACACTTAAGGGGTGTGGAACAGTTACAATCAGTTATTAGAGTTTGGATTGGATCTGTTTCTAATGGGCCGAATTGAATATGGACTCAGATTGGGCCCAAAGGTTGGGCGCCACTAAGGGCTATAAAAGAGGATGTAGGCTTAGGGTTTTGTGGAGAAGTCATATGCAAGAGTTGTATCACCACCGAAACCCTAGCCTTCCTCCACCATCTCTGTCGTGCGTACGATGCTAGCACCCCGGTGCTCGGTATTCCAACTCCGAATGTGTGGATATCGATAGAGGCACTACTCTAGTGCGGTGCTATTCGAGGACGACTGTTTGGACCGACCAAAGAGTTGATTGGACTGATCCAGAAGCCGAAGGATCATCTTGCTGCTCGGCTACTACCTGGACCGATCGCATTGTTCAACAATGATACTAGGATGTGCGACATCGATATGCTTCGACATCTTCTTTCCTTGCACTGCCCGTTTAGTAGTAACGATCTATAATCCATGATCATTTACTTGCGTGGCTTCTTGGGATCGGTAAATTCTTATTGTGCACTAGTGTAGCCTACCGTTACCCTTCATTCATGTACTCTGAGTAGTATGGAACCATACTTTAGTTGCGATCTTGTTTGTTATTCATCTATCAATGTCCCAAGTTACTTTGTTAGTCTATGAACTACTGCCCATTTTTACATGGTATGTAGCTGAAGTTGATTCTCAAACTCATATCACAGATGGTTCTATATTAGAGCCGTCTGTGATACATATATATCATAAACGGCTCTAATATAGAACCATCTGTGATAACTCGTAAATTATCGCGCGCCTCCCCTTGGGCTCGTGCGCCACTATTCTCCTCACGAGCCTGTGCATTGTCGTCCTCCCCAAGCCCGTGCGCTGCCATCTTTCCCTCTAGCCCGTGTGTCGTCATCCTCCTCGAGCTCGTGTGCCGCCATCCTCGAGCCCATCGTCGTAGTCCCCAAGCCTGTGATCCCTGAGCCCATCCTCCTCGATCTCGTGGTATTGATTGAATGTTTTTCTCCATGTCTCTGCCCATTTAGAACAATGATGTTTTCCCCTAGATCTACATATTGCAACTAGATCTACATAGCATATAGCATTTTGTTACGAAATTTTGTGTTAACATGTAGCAACCAATTAAGTTGGTCGATGTAAAATGTGTACCTTATTACACATTGCCACACCTAGATCTCATACAACACAATATGCATTCAAATTAATAGGCCAATAGTGTGAGAAAATAAGTTGCAAAACTTTAATTGGTATGGAATGACAGAACCCAGAAACGTATTCCGTAAATACTCATACCATTGTTTTTGACATGTGAGGTTCTTAGTGCTACTTCACTAGCCAATTATGAAGTTGTGAGCATGGGAGGGAAACTATCATGTGAAAGAATTGTGAAGATGGGAGAAAGGCCAAGGCAATGATTTTTTAACTATAATTAAGCTATGTTGGAATTTTGTAGAGCATATTGAAAATCTATTTGTTAGCTAATATTACAAAACATGATGTTTATACATATGTGTGTGTGTAAATAGCTGAGTACAACAAATAGAAATAGGGCTTCAGGTTAGGAAATGCTCTTGGATGCATGGTCTGTGGCGTGCTTAGACGTGTGGATCCAAGCGTGGCTCGAGCGCGTAGTCTCAAGGAGTTCTTAGTGCTTGGACATCAAGCTTCTTTTATAATTATTCTTGCTTTCTTCTTCATTTGTTATCTTATATTTTATTCTGTGAGGATTAGGCAGATTGAGTCATGTTGATTCTGAAATGGGGTAGCGAAAGAGTGCGAGACAATCTAATTTACTTTCCTCTACTTAAAACAAAAGTATAAGTATGGGTCAAATATGTATTATTAACTTCAGTTGTGTGTTCCATCAAACTCAGTCATGACAAATCTAAAGCCAAACTTATTTCGGAACTATATATCTGTGTATATACTTTTTTACGTGAATCCATGTATATGCTTGATCAAGTTAAGCTGTTTTGGATAAACAAGGATGAAAATACGAGCAACAAATCAACAATATGTTCTAGATATATGTATTCTTAATTATAAAGAGACAAATACTATATAGTACTGAAATAACTTATCTTCAAATCATAATGCTCACCTTCACACACATGCAAGTAGGCCTTAGTGGCTCATAATAAAGTGTTGACTAGAGATAGTCCAAGTAAAAGACAACTTGTTTGTAATACTATTTGTTTCTTTCTATGGCTAGTGGCTCATCATTCAATCTCTTATGCTTTGATATTAGATAATATCAAGTTTCAGTATCAATGATATTTGATATATTTAGTTTTGGCTTTATTATCGTTTGGTTATTAGTTATGCTTGGAATTAAAGTCAATCGAAATTTTCTAATACCGCATTATTTCAAACATTATGCTCCTTAAAATAGTCTTTTACCGCATTATTTCAAACATTATGTTCCTGTGACACTACGGAATGGCGTGACATTATAAATTGTGAAATTAGAGAATAAAACCTTACGGTATGAGCTTAAATCGTGTTTTCGGGCCGTTTTCGGGGGTTTGGACCTTTCCAGGGCGATTTGGGCCTTAGGGGGGACCCCACATGGGCCAAAAGTGGAGTTTTCCGGCCCATGTGGGGGAGGAGGGAAGCAAGACCCTACCATGCGCCCCTCCCCTCCCCTCTTCCCCCAAGCCGCCGCCCCCTCCTCTCCACGTCCCCCTAGCCGCCCTTCCCCCTTGCTCCACCTTCCCCTCCCTCTCCTCTCCACATCCCTAGCCGTCCTAGGGGAGATCCTCACCCATCCACCCTGCTGTCCTCTCCATTGGGAAGCTCCACGATGAGGGGATCCGGCGGATTCGGAGCAAGGAAGGAGATCGGGGGACCGGGAGGAGAAGATTCGTCGTTCGTCGATTCACCGTTCGTCGGGCGAAGGTATGGCGATGGGTAATCTCTTGGGGTGGATTAGGTTCTGTGTTAATGGGGATTTTTGTGCTGTTAGATCAAAAGGTGGTGCTGCAAATTGATAGAATCGATGAAAACTAGAGTTTGCATGGTGTTCTGTTTCGGGCAGATTGGACGTCCGACCTAGGGTTTGAGATTTCACAATTTTAGAAGCGTTTTCTGGTCGGCCGTATGTTGAGAAAGTTGTATATAATTTCAATACCTTTCATTGGACACCAAGAAGGCGTAATTCCGATCAGCCGTTTGAAAGTTATGGCTGTTTTACCGAGCGTGTTCAAAACTGTGACGTGAATGGGACAGATCGTGTTGATCTATAGAATAGTCAATTTTAGATGCCGAATCAGTTTTTCCCAATACTTAGAAAAAGCTAGGAAATTTTCTAAGATATGAGAAAATGTACTCGTTTACTTAATTTGGATTATCAGAACTCAAGTTATGCTAGTTGGAAGCCCGCTGTCCTGTCGGGACAAATTCTCTGTTTTCGGGTTTTAGGTGTGGGTTGCGGTGTCGGGTTAGGGGATTGTTCATGTATTGTTTTGTGGGCACGTTTTGAGTGTGTGGTACCTATGTGCAGGTGGTGTGACCCCGGGAGTGCCCTCAACCTCTCGCCAATCCGTCGCCCACGGTTGAAGGCAAGTGTATTGAAATGGGTTCGGGTTGTATGATTGCTAGACTTGCTTTGGTGCAATATGATTACATGATACGCTAACTTGCCAAGATTGATGTTTTCCTATGATATGATGAACATGGTTTTAAATACTTGCTATGGAATCATTGTATTAAATGTTTATGCGAGATTATACATGTTCATGTCATATGTGCATTCATAATGGAAGAGGCGACCCATTCTGATGCGGGCCTCTGTGTTCACACGTAGTGAACACGAAAGACCTACCTCGTAGTCACATCCACGGTTGTGTATGGGAGCGAGTCAGTAAGAGTAGGCACCCTCCATCTACGGGATGGAAGGGGAAGAGGGTGCACACCGACGGGTGTGCACTTGGCAATACCGGTATGTGCTTCACGGAGACATGTGCATTGCATTGCATACATGGATAATGATGTTATGAGATGAATACCATGTGAATGTGAAATACTTATGATGTCAATTATGAGATGTACACATGATGTTATTGAAATCTGTTCCTTTGATTCATTGCAATACACTTTGCTGAGTGATGAACTCACGCTTGTGCTTATGATGTTTTTAGGTACCATGACACCGGCATGCGGGAAAGGGGCTTAGCGACACTTCATCACATAATTTCCGCACATTTAGACAATATTTACTTTTTGGAGTTGTGATAATAAACTTAGTGTGATGAGACTAGGATTATGTTTTGGTCGTGTGCTTGTTTACACCCATTACTTCGTTTTAGTTCATGGAGTGGCTAAATTTGTTATGCTGGACTTAAATTGTTGCTATGTCACCTGTTATTGCCGTTTTAGATGCTTTCCATTATGATATATCTTGAGATATTCTTGTTGTTGCTTCGTACCATGGAAAAACAAAGGAGATGCTGCCGAAATTTCTTAGTTTAGCATTTGCGTCCTTGCTGTAATTTATCTTAATTTGTAGTATTTAGATGCTTCTTAGGCTATATTTGGTGACATCCAGGGCATACTAGATGCCGGGGTGTTACAGTTGGTATCAGAGCGGGCTTTAGGTCCTTGGAGCATGTTTTGTTTAGTGTCATACCTTAGGTGCAACTAAAATGTGATGTGGGATAACCTAGAAACATGGTTTAGGTTACAACTAAAATTTTGCCATAGGATAGCAACATTAAAACTTGCATAATTGGAATGATTAATTTTAAAATTTGACACACTTGGTTGCACAGTAGGATGGGGTTTTGGTTCATCTTTGCATCGCGCTTGATTACTTGATGGAGCCGATGTGTCGGGACCCGAATTTGCAAATCCGGACCCTCTGTGTATTCAGCACTAGTCCAGGAACACGCTAGTGCACACAGTCTCAACATTGGTAAATATCACAATCATACTCAACGAAATCATAAGGTACCTTAAATAGTTAACCAAGCTGGTTACTCGACCTTAAGGTCAAGTTACAAATATACGCCACGCAGGGCGAGAACTTAATAAAAGAGAAATAACAAAATGAAAATAAGATAACCCATTGGCGCCATCCAGTATACCACAGGCAACTGACTGGGCTCGCTCCCTAGTTAGACGGTTCCTCTTGGAGCTCCTCCTCCAAAGCTGGTGTAGACTCTTCTTCAACTGGTGTTGTATTGTGGCAAGGGTGAGTACTTGGTACTCAGCAAGTCATGCACAGAATGCAACTAATATACTACATGCATGGCTTAGTACAAAGGAGTAGCTCAGGGTATAATTGCAGTAAACAACATTTGACAACTAACATAAGTAGATTCGAAAGCAGTAGAAAACAGTTTAAGAGCAATAACTTTTCCAGGAATTAAATAAACATCTTTCCCAAATCTAATCCATATTTCCATCAACATCATTATTAAACCCAAACCCAACCTTTCAAGTCCAAGTTATTTTCAAGAAAGTCTAACCCTTGACTGTAATTCCCGAGCGATGTCCAATGCCGCGGACACGGCTATTCGAATAGATTTTACACTCTGCAGAGGTTATGCACTTTACCCACAAGATACAGCCAAACACCACCAAGGCGAGTGTCCGTAACAGAGTCTTTCGGAAACTTCTAACAGCACAAGTGGGCCTCCCCGGTTATTGCACACTAACCCATCCCTTTGCGAAGGAGAAGTTTAGGCCAATCAACCGTTAGATGGGTACCTGGCCGCAGCCCCGGTACGCTCCCCCGCACAACTACACAAAAGGTATAGTTGACACCCCGAGGTCTCATAGGTACGTTATTAGCAACTTAATCAACTAGGTCCGTCCCATTACAGACATGTGGTTGCACATTTGACTCAGTTCAAAGGCTTGCAAGGTTAAGTCCTTATGGTGACCAGGGCAAGACTACCCAAAGAACCAAATCAACGCTCCCGGTGCCACAACTGGCCCACCCGATCATTCTTGCCACATGCCCCGGTCAAAATCTATTTATCAAACCCCCAGTTGATTACCATGCACCACGTGCTATCAACAATCATAACACATGATACTTCTTACAAAACAGGTGTAGTATCTCATTAAGTCAAAATTTGCATTTGATTGTCCAAAGCATTTCACGTGGCAGGGCTAAGCATACTACGTCGGTCTAACTACCCATGTTGGCAATTTAATAACGTCCAACTAATAATCCACAACTAGGGTGACAAGGGGTCATGGCACATATTTAATTAACCAAGGTGTCATACAGCAATTTGGCATTTATCTATTTCCTCGGAATTAAATAAAGTATTTTCTAATTAAACTAGCATGCAATAATTTAAACCAATTTAATTTGAAAATGGGATCAACATGGTCAAAGCACAACTTGCCTTCAAAGAATACTTGTTCTTGGTCTTGAGCTGGCTCCTGGGTCAAAACTTCACCTTCGAAGCCTTCGGGCAATTCAACGTCTACTCGTAAAGCGTGCAAATAGCAATAAATGAATAAACAGTAAACAAAAAGTGTCCAAATATCCAAATAAAGTCCATAAACAGAGAGAGCATAATTTTATGAATTTTAGGAATTTGAATCGGCAAAATCGGAGTTAAAACGCAAAAGTTACAAGCGTTTTAAAGTTTAAATAATTAATTAAATAATATTACAGAGAAAAACTTTGGTCCAAAAATTAAATAAAATTCACCATTAGGTATATCTCAATTTTATAAAAATTTAGAAATTTGAATAACTCAAATCGGAGTTAAATTGCAAAAGTTATAAGCGTTTGAAGTTTCAAAATTCAAATAAATCAATAATCCGAATTAATCTATTTATTTTTATACTGAGAAACCGAATAATGACGTCAGCATGACGTCAGCGTGGATTTTGATTTTCCACCGAATTATTTTTCTATTGAAAAATCGATTTATTGCGTCAGCCGGTCCATGGACGTGGTCCACGGTTCGGTTTGGGTCCACCGTGGACCCGGTCCACGAATACATATCTCACTGACATGTGGGCCCCATCGGATGACGTCAGTGGTGACGTCATCCGCCTACCGAGGGACGGCCGATACCGGGTTTCACCGTGACGTCGGCATGACGTCATGGTGCATTTGGCTTTCGATCGGCCGACACGCGGGCCCCACGTGACATCATTTACCGATGTCGTGGCGGCCGCAATGATCGGGTTGACCGCGACGGTCCAACTACCGCGCACGTGGCATGATCTGGTCCATTGATTTGAAAATCAACGGCCCAGATAGGATCTAGCTTAACGCAATAGGAAAACTACTCGGTTGATCTGGACCGTTCGATCTTGATCGGACGGTCAAGATCTAATCTAACGCTATAACGTGGGTTAACGCTAGCCGTACGATCTAGATCTAACGGCTGAGATCTATCCTAGCACGGTGCAGTTATGGCTACGTGGCACGATCTAAACCGTTGGATCTAGATCCAACGGTTGGAAATAGATCTAGGAATTAACACGTGGGATCTCACCGGGGGTGACGTGGATGAATCTGGGCCCTTGGATTTTGATCGGACGGTTGGTGGAGCTCGAGCGACGGCGATGGCGTGCGGCGGAGCTAGCTCACCGGAGACGAGGACGACGACCACGGCAACGGCGTTGCGGGGCCCCTCCGGCGAAGTGAATGGTACCCTCCGACGCGTCTCGTCCTTGCGGTTCCGGATCTGGGCTCAACGGCGGCGGAGGACGGCGGACGGTGGCGGAAACAACGCTTAACCGTGGCGGAACCCTAGCGCAACTACGGCGAGCAATTGCGGCGCAACCATGGCGGCTTGAGCTCGGCGGGTTAGGGCTACGGGTGCGCAAGGAAATGGTGAACACGATGGCGGCGGCGGCGCATTAAATAGGCCCCTCGGCGTCTGTGTAAATCGCGGAAACCGAGGCCCACACGGCTGCGGCGGCGGAATCCGAATCCATTTCGGATTCGGTGACGTGGCTCAACGTGGACCGTTGGATCAAGATTCAATGGCACGGGGGTTTGGGCTCGGGTCCGGCTCGGGCGACCTGGCTGGCTCGGTCGGGCTCGGGTTCGGGCGACGTGGCGCGATCGTGTCCATTGGATCTCGATCCAACGGTCACGCGCGTTAGGGCTTGGTGACTTGGTTCGACCGGAACGGCTGGCGCAGTCGGGTCCGGGTCGGACTCAAGTCTGACTCGGACTCGGGTCCGGTCGGATGAACAGTGAAACCGGTTCGGGTTTTTCCAGCGATTAAATAATCAAATTAATTCCCAGAAATTCATTTAATTCATTAAAATAGCAAAACACTCAGAAAAATTCTAGAAAATATTTTAGAACATTTTGGACTCAAATAAAATATTTCCAACAAAATTTTATTTGTAAAATCAAATTCTTTAATTATTTCAAAAGGGAATAAATTCAAATAAATTCCAAATAAATCCAAATAAATTCCAGAAAATTCCAAAAATTCACAAAAGTGCCAAATTTCTTTTAAATTCATGAAAAGCAAAAATTGGGGTGTTACAAACCTCCCCCCTTAACAGAATCTCGTCCCCGAGATTCAGGGCTTACTAAAGAATAGGTTCGGAAACACTTTCTTCAAATCCTCCTCGCGCTCCCAAGTTGCTTCACTCTCCGCATGGTTGCTCCATTGAACTCTGCATAAACGGGTTGACTTATTCCTCGTTTCTTGATCCATTGTATCCAAAATCTTGACGGGGTGTTCCTTGTAAGTCAGATCTTCTTGTAGCTCAATTGACTCTAGCGGTGTCTGCTCATCAGGTACTCAGAGACACTTCTTCAATTGGGACACGTGGAACATGTCATGTACTCCTGCTAGTGATTGCGGTAACTCCAGCTGGTACGCAACTTCACCTCTACGGCTGAGAACCTTAAATGGTCCGACATATCGCGGCGCGAGTTTTCCTTTGGCATGGAATCTCTTAACTCCCTTGAGTGGCATGACTCTGAGATATACAAAATCTTCTGGTTCAAAACTTAGGTCTCGGTGACGGTTATCGGCGTAGCTCTTCTGTCTTGACTGTGCTATCTTTAGTCTTTCCTGGATCATGGCAATCTGCTCTTCAGCTTCTTGAAGAATATCTAGTCCAAAGACACGGCGTTCACCTGTCTCATTCCAGTTCAACGGTGTTCGACAGGGTCGACCATACAATGCCTCAAATGGCGACATTTGTAAACTTGCTTGATAACTATTGTTGTAGTTGAACTCAGCAAACGGCAGACTTTTATCCCAAGAGGTAGCATAAGCCAATGCACACGCTCTTAACATATCCTCCAATATCTGATTAACTCTTTCGGTCTACCCATCTGTCTGCGGATGATATGCTGTACTAAAGTTCAAACGGGTTCCCATGGCTTCATACAGTTTATTCCAGAATCTTGAGGTAAACTGGGTACCTCTGTCCGATACAATCTTCTTCAGCACTCCGTGCAAACAGACGATCCTGGTCATATACAATTCTGCTAACTTATCTCCCGAGTAAGTGGTCTTTACTGGAATAAAATGGGCGACCTTAGTCAAGCGGTCCACTATAACCCATATGGAGTCATATCCACCCTGGGTTTTCGGTAAACCGGTAATGAAGTCCATTCCGATTTCTTCCCATTTCCACTTAGGTATCCGTAACGGCTGCAGCAATCCTGCGGGTCTCTGATGCATTGCCTTGACTCTCTGACATATGTCGCATAACGCAACATGCTCGGCAACTTCACGCTTCATGCTCGGCCACCAAAATCTTTCCTTTAAATCCTGATACATGTTAGCACTTCCCAGATGAATTGAATACTTGGAGTCATGAGCTTCTTCTAGAATCAGCTGCTTCAGCTCCTTCCTGTTTGGCACACAGATTCTATCCTGCATCCATAACGTGCCTTGCTCATCCAGTCTGAAGTCCTTTGCCTTGCCTTCATCCATTTTGGACTTAATCCTGCGGATCTTGTCATCATCCTTCTGTCCTTCTCAGATCTGATCCTCCAGGGTAGGCTTTACTTCTAATGCGGCCAAGAATCCTTCTGGTACTACTTCAATCTGCATTCTCTGGAAATCCTCACATAGCTCATCCTGACTCGTGGCTATTAACATGTTCACGGTATGGTTTTTCCGACTCAGGGCATCGGCCACCATGTTGGCCTTTCCGGGATGGTAATGGATTCCAACATTATAATCCTTGATCAACTCTAACCATCTCCTCTGCCTCCTATTCAAGTCTGATTGGGTGAAGATGTACTTAAGACTCTTATGGTCCGTGTATACTTCACATCTGTTCCCGATCAAATAGTGACGCCATAACTTCAAAGCATGCACTACGGCAGCTAGCTCTAGGTCATGCGTTGGATAATTCTCCTCATGCGGCCTCAACTGCCTTGATGCATAAGCGACAACCTTTCCGTTCTGCATCAGCACACACCCAAGTCCTTGGCGCGATGCATCACAATAAATATCGAAGCTCTGATTAACATCCGGTAGAACCAACACCGGGGCTGATGTCAATCGCTTCTTCAGCTCTTGAAAACCTTTCTCGCACTCCGGCGTCCATGCAAACTTCTTCTCCTTTTTCAACAATTGCGTGAGAGGTCTCGCAATTGTCGAAAAGCCTTCAATGAAACGGCTGTAGTAACCTGCCATTCCTAGGAAACTCTGGATCTGGGTCACGGTCTTCGGCTGCTCCCAGTGTAACACAGCTTCTACCTTGCTCGGGTCGACGACAACTCCTTCTGCGGTCATTACATGTCCGAGGAACTCCACCTTGTCCTTCCAAAAGTCACACTTGCTGAACTTGGCAAAGAGCTGCTGTTCCCTCAGCTTTTCCAACACTCGCCTCAAGTGCTCCGCATGTTCATCCTTTGTCTTGGAGTAGATTAAGATATCATCTATGAACACAACAACAAACTTGTCCAAATATTCCATGAACACCTTATTCATCATGTTCATGAAATATGCTGGCGCATTCGTCAGGCCGAATGACATAACTGTAAACTCATAATGTCCGTATCTGGACGAAAACACGGTCTTCGGAATATCCTCTGATCGGATCTTCAACTGGTGGTATCCCGATCTCAGATCAATCTTGGAGAAAACTCTGGCTCCACTCAGCTGGTCAAACATGTCATCGATCCTGGGTAGCGGGTACTTATTCTTCACGGTGACTTCATTGAGTGCACGGTAGTCAATGCACATCCTGAAACTCCCATCCTTCTTCTTGATGAACAAAACTGGCGCTCCCCACGGCGACGAACTCGGTCTGATGAATCCTTTCTCCATCAGCTCTTCAAGCTGCTTCTTCATCTCTACCAATTTTTCGGTGGACATCCGATAAGGTCTCTTTGCTATCGTATTTGTGCAGGTACAAGCTCTATCACAAACTCTATATCCCTGTCTGGCGGCATACCAGGTAGATCTTTAGGAAAAACATCTGGATACTCATTCACCACTGAGACATCTTCTATGCTGATTGCCTTGGTGCTGTTAACCATCAACTGTCCATCTCTAACGGCGGTGGCTTGAAATTCCACTTTCCTTCCACACGGGCTCTCAACTGAGATAATCCTTCGTCCACAATCCAGCACAGCCTTGTGCTTGGATAACCAATCCATTCCCAAGATAACATCTAAGGTCTGGGTTTCCAATATAATAAGGTTCGCTAGGAATTCTACTCCATCTATTAATATTCTCACCCCAGAACATCCTACTTTAGTTCGGAGTTCGGAACCAGGGGTTTGAACTAAAAGCATGCATTTAAGTCTTGCAATCTCCAAATCATTTTTAGCAGCAAAGCCTTGAGAAACAAACGAATGCGAAGCTCCAGAGTCAAACAAAATGGTGCAGTCTTGAGTTGACAAGTAACTTACCCAAAGACGATGTCCGTGGCATTCTCGAGTGCCTCTGCGGTGACATGGTTGACTCGGCCTCTCACTACGATGCAGGGCGTGGCTCTGGCTGTCTTTGTCCTTGATTAGCTCCGGTGCAGCGTCTGGCGGGCGTGGATCCTGATTGAAGCGGATCGGGTCACTCTGCTTTGTCTTCTTAGGGCAATCGTTGGAGAAGTGCCCTGGCTCGTTGCATGTGTAGCGGCGTCTCACTGTCCCCTCGTTGATCGCCCGGCGGCATTTACGGCTGGTGGGTCCGATAATTCGATTGACGGGTCTTGGTCTTTGGTGATGGTGTCTCGTTGCATTCGCGTGGAATCTGAAAAAGCGATTTGGCGCAACCCTCAAATGTTCCGCGCTCCTCGACGCGATCCTATTGTTGCATCCTTCGCTTCCGGTTTTCATCCAGTTCCTTGCGCTTGTCCTCAAGAATAAGCGCCTTGTTCACAAGCTCCTGGAAATCTGGAAAGGTGTGGGTGATCAGTCCCACCTGCAGTCCTGAGTTAAGTCCCTTCATAAAGCGAGACTGTCTGGCTTTATCTGTCGCTACGTCTTGAGGTGCGTAACGTGCAAGCTGTGTGAACTTATTTAGGTATTCGGCCACCGGCTAGTTACCTTGCTTCAGTGCTTTGAACTCTTCCTTCTTGAGGTCCATAATTCCTTCTAGCACGTGATACTGACGAAATGCAGCTGTAAACTCCTCCCAAGTGATGTCCTGAGGGTTCTCCCGCGTGGCGCAGAAGTTCTCCCACCATTCTGCGGCGGTCCCTTCTAACTGATGAGAAGCGTAGAGTACCTTCTCATTTCCCATGCATTGAGCAATGTGTAGCTTCCTCTCAATTGACCTTAACCAATCATCAGCCTCCAACGGATTGGCATTCCCGGAGAAAGTAGGTGGATGAGTCCTCATGAACTCTGACAGTCTTGAATTCTGGCGTTGTCCCGGATTGACTTGATTATTCTGATTAGCAGTGGCGTGTGCGGTGATCTGTTGCATCTGCTGCATCATCGTATGCATCAACTGGGTCTGTGCGGCAAGAAAAGCTCCAAAATTCTGCATGTCAACTGGCGGTGTTGGTTGGGGTGCAGGTGCTCCATCATTGGGGTTCCCAGCTGGGCGAGAACCACTCCCATTGCCTCCAAGGTTTCCGCGGGTGTTCACCATCTGTCGATTGCTCCAAGGTTTCAGAGATGAGAGGGAACAAGAATAGACAAGTAGTAGGGAAATTTATGCGGGGGAAAGTGTAACTCAAAAATCCAACTTTATTATTTAATAATAATAACTTGGTATGGTTGCTCACAATGCCTAAAGGCCTTGCAACACATACTGCACACTCAGCAAGCAATGAAAATCCAAATCGACTCACACTGGAATCTAGCGCCTCTAAGGGTGACTCTTATTCTATAACGCGACTCGACGAAGGAGTCTCAACCTTGACACCTACGCTCACTCGTCGAGAAAACCTCCACTGCCTCCTCGGGGCGGGTGCGGCGGCATAGGCGTGAAACAATCGCCATGCCCTGCAACTGCAGCTGTGGTTGACGACGCAGCGTCCTCCTCTGGCTCCGGATCTGGCTGTTGTTGTGGCTGCGGCGTGGGTGCAGGTGGCACCTCTTCTGGGTCCTCCTCTGGCTCTGGGCGTCCAACTCCAACACTGGATCGGGGCCCTGTCCATACAGTGCGGTCTCCAGCTCTGCGATCCTTTCCGTAGTATAGGCGACGTACTCACGAGCATTCTCTAAGTGCTTCTTCTCCTCCTCAACCTGCTCGCGAGCCTTCTTCAACTCCTGGACTGTGTCATCGATAAGCTCCTCCGGGGCGGCAACGAATCTGGCTAAGTGAGTGACGGTAGCATCCTCATCTTCTATCGGCTTCCGTTGAGCTCTGTTGTCTCGGCGTGGGTGGTGACGGAATACTGTGCCTTCCAGCTCTCTGGAGTAGGTGCGAGCGATCTGCTGCATTGCTCGACGTGACACCTCCTAGATCCCCATCTCAAAGGTAGGCCTCCTGGCGGTGAAGTGGAATGGGCGGCTGAACTTCGTCTTCTCTCGGGCATACACCGTGATCCTGACGTCCCATCCTATGACCATTCCTGCCTGCACGAGTGTAGTCCCTCGGTAGAGCGGCCTCTCAAAACCTCCAAGAAACTGAAGCATACGCCACAACTCGGCAGCATAGCCTCCCTCACGCTCGGCGTAGTTGTTCTTCATCATCATCTGTCAAAAGACGCTCGCGTAAGAACGCAACATTTTAAAATCAATGTGGAAGACAAAAAGAACTCAGCAGTGGTATGAACAAGGAAGAAAGGGGTAAGTCGAGAATTCATTCATTATCTTGACGAATTTTATCTTTAGAAAATAGGTTTTATCCTCACTACGACCAATCTAACTATGGGTGAGCCTACAGTCAGTATGGCTCTGATACCACCTTTGTCGGGACCCGAATTTGCAAATTCGGACCCTCTGTGTATTTAGCACTAGTCCAGGAACACGCTAGTGCACACAGTCTCAACATTGGTAAATATCACAATCATACTCAACGAAATCATAAGGTACCTTAAATAGTTAAGCAAGCTGGTTGCTCGACCTTAAGGTCAAGTTACAAATATACGCCACGCAGGGCGAGAACTTAATAAAAGAGAAATAACAGCAGCGGAAAATAAGATAACTTCGTGGCGCCATCCAGTATACCACAGGCAACTGACTGGGCTCGCTCTCTAGTTAGACGGTTCCTCTTGGAGCTCCTCCTCCAAAGCTGGTGTAGACTCTTCTTCAACTGGTGTTGTATTGTGGCAAGGGTGAGTACTTGGTACTCAGCAAGTCATGCACAGAATGCAACTAATATACTACATGCATGGCTTAGTACAAAGGAGTAGCTCCGGGTATAATTGCAGTAAACAACATTTGACAAGTAACATAAGTAGATTCGAAAGCAGTAGAAACAAGTTTAAGAGCAATAACTTTTCCAGGAATTAAATAAACATCTTTCCCAAACCTAATCCATATTTCCATCAACATCATTATTAAACCCAAACCCAACCTTTCAAATCCAAGTTATTTTCAAGAAAGTCTAATCCTTGACTGTAATTCCCGAGCGATGTCCAATGCCGCGGACACGGCTATTCGAATAGATTTTACACTCTGCAGAGGTTATGCACTTTACCCACAAGATACAGCCAAACACCACCAAGGCGAGTGTCCGTAACAGAGTCTTTCGGAAACTTCTAACAGCACAAGTGGGCCTCCCCGGTTATTGCACACTAACCCTTCCCTTTGCGAAGGCGAAGTTTAGGCCAATCAACCGTTAGATGGGTACTGGCCGCAGACCCAGACGCTCCCCGCACAACTACACAAAAGGTATAGTTGACACCCCGAGGTCCCACAGGTACGTTATTAGCAACTTAATCAACTAGGTCCGTCCCATTACAGACATGTGGTTGCACGTTTGACTCAGTTCAAAGGCTTGCAAGGTTAAGTCCTTAGGGTGACCAAGGCAAGACTACCCAAAGAACCAAATCAACGCTCCCGGTGACACAACTGGCCCACCCGATCATTCTTGCCACATGCCCCGGTCAAAATCTATTTATCAAACCCCCAGTAGATTACCATGCACCACGTGCCATCAACAATCATAACACATGATACTTCTTTCAAAACAGGTGCAGTATCTCATTAAGTCAAAATTTGCATTTGGTTGTCCAAAGCATTTCAAGTGGCAGGGCTAAGCATACTACATCGGTCTAACTACACATGTTGGCAATTTAATAACGTCCAACTAATAATCCACAACTAGGGTGACAAGGGGTCATGGCACATATTTAATTAACCAAGGTGTCATACAACAATTTGGCATTTATCTATTTCCCCGGAATTAAATAAAGTATTTTCTAATTAAACTAGCATGCAATAATTTAAACCAATTTAATTTGAAAATGGGATCAACATGGTCAAAGCACAACTTGCCTTCAAAGAGTACTTGTTCTTGGTCTTGAGCTGGCTCCTGGGTCAACACTTCACCTTCGAAGCCTTCGGGCACTTCAACGTCTACTCGTAAAGCGTGCAAATAGCAATAAATGAATAAACAGTAAGCAAAAAGTGTCCAAATATCCAAATAAAGTCCATAAATAGAGAGAGCATAATTTTATGAATTTTTAGGAATTTGAATCGGCAAAATCGGAGTTAAAACGCAAAAGTTACAAGCGTTTTAAAGTTTAAATAATCAATTAAATAATATTACAGAGAAAAACTTTGGTCCAAAAATTAAATAAAATTCACCATTAGGTAGATCTCAATTTTATAAAAATTTAGAAATTTGAATCACTCAAATCGGAGTTAAATTGCAAAAGTTATAAGCGTTTGAAGTTTCAAAATTCAAATAAATCAATAATCCGAATTAATCTATTTATTTTTATACTGAAAAACCGAATAATGACGTCAGCATGACGTCAGCGTGGATTTTGATTTTCCACCGAATTATTTTTCTATTGAAAAATCGATTTATTGCGTCAGCCGGTCCATGGATGTGGTCCACGGTTCGGTTTGGGTCCACCGTGGACCCGGTCCACGAATACATATCTCACTGACATGTGGGCCCCATCGGATGACGTCAGTGGTGACGTCATCCGCTCGGCTGAGGGACGGCTGACAGCTGGGCCTCACCGTGATGTCAGCATGACGTCATGGTGCGGTTTGGCTCGGTCGCTGACACGCGGGCCCCACGTGACGTCACGGCTGATGTCAGCGGCGACCGTGGCTGACTGGGTTGACCGCGACGTTCCAACTACCGCGCACGTGGCATGATCTGGTCCGTTGATTTGAAAATCAACGGCCCAGATCGGATCTGGCTTAACGCAATAGGAAAACTACTCGGTTGATCTGGACCGTTCGATCTTGATCGGACGGTCAAGATCTAATCTAACGCTATAACGTGGGTTAACGCTAGCCGTACGATCTAGATCTAACGGCTGAGATCTATCCTAGCACGGTGCAGTTACGGCTACGTGACACGACCTAAACCGTTGGATCTAGATCCAACGGTTGGAAATAGATCTAGGATTTAACACGTGGGATCTCACCGGGGGTGACGTGGACGAATCTGGGCCCTTGGATCTTGATCGGACGGTTGGTGGAGCTCGAGCGATGGCGATGGCGTGCGGTGGAGCTAGCTCACCGGAGACGAGGACGACGACCACGGCAACGGCGTTACGGGGCCCCTCCGGCGAAGTGAATGGTACCCTCCGACGCGTCTCGTCCTTGCGGTTCCGGATCTGGGCTCAACGGCGGCGGAGGACAGTGGACGGCGGCGGAAACAACGCTTAACCGCGGCGGAACCCTAGCGCAACTACGGCGAGCGATTGCGGCGCAACCACAGCGGCTTGAGCTCGATGGGTTAGGGCTACTGGTGCGCAAGGAAACGGCGAACACGATGGCGGCGGCGCGTTAAATAGGCCCCTCGGCGTCCGTGAAAATCGCAGAAACCGAGGCCCACACGGCTGCGGCGGCGGATTCCGAATCCATTTCGGATTCAGTGACGTGGCTCAATGTGGACTGTTGGATCAAGATCCAACGGCACGGGGGTTTGGGCTCGGGTCCGGCTCGGGCGACCTGGCTGGCTCGGTCGAGCTCGGGTTCGGGCGACGTGGCGCGATCGTGGCCGTTGGATCTCGATCCAACGGTCACGCGCGTTAGGGCTTGGTGACTTGGTTCGACCGGAGCAATTTGGCGCGATCGGTCCGGTCGGACTCGATTTTGACTCGGACTCGGGTCCGGTCGGATGAACAGTGAAACTGGTTCTGGTTTTTCCAGCGATTAAATAATCAAATTAATTCTCAGAAATTCATTTAATTCATTAAAAATAGCAAAGCACTAAGAAAAATTCCATAAAAATTCTGGAAAATATTTAGAACATTTTGGACTCAAATAAAATATTTCCAACAAAATTTTATTTGTAAAATCAAATTCTTTAATTATTTCAAAAGGGAATAAATTCAAATAAATTCCAAATAAATTCTAGAAAATTCCAAAAATTCACAAAAGTGCCAAATTTCATTTAAATTCATGAAAAGCAAAAATTGGGGTGTTACACTATGTATATGATAATGTTTGATCTTTGCTTTTGTTTACATTGATGATGTGCTTATGAATATGTGATCGTATGGTTGTCTGACTTAGCAGCCATGCCGAGGGGTAGAGGTCGTGGTCGCCGTGGCCGTGGAGGCCAGGGGCGAGGTTCTCAGGGAGTTGCTAAGTCTATAGCTGAGGGAAGCCTTCGCTCAATGCTCATGGGCTAGCGCAAGATGAGGTCCCGATAGCACAGTCGGGGGCTGAGGTACCCGCCGCCACTGCAGCCTTGGTTCATGCTCTGCAAAGGGAGGTTCAGGAGCTGCGCCAGCAGTTGTGGGCAGCCCCTGCTGTTGTGCCTCCCCCTGCAGCGGCCCCAGTTGCTGCCCCCGTTGTGCCAGAGCCGAGGATGAGTCTCCGGGAGTGGATGTCCCTCCGTCTGGACACTTTTGACGGAGCGGGCACGCCGGTCCAATCCGCAGATTGGCTGCGGTACATGGAGCGGCAGTGTGAGGTTCTGGAGTTGACCTCGGTCCAGAGAGCTCGCTTCGTGGCCTTCCAACTGAAGGGCCAAGCGGATATCTGGTGGGAGGGGGTTCTTGCTGCTAGGGCCCCCGCTCTTGGACCGGTCACCTAGGAGGACTTTGTGGCTCACTTCCGAGCCAGGTTCTACCCAGAGTCTTTTCTTGAGAGGATGGAGCATACTCTGGCGACTCTTTCCCAGGGAAAGAAGTCGGTGGCAGAGTACGAGGTGGAGTTCAACAATGTGGTGCGCTTTGTGCCGGCTGTGGCAGCAGATGACAGGGAGAAGGCGAGGAGGTTCCGTAGGGGGCTCAACCAGGAGTTCAGAGTTGTCATGGGGGCGACTGTCCCTCGTGACTTCTGCTCCGTGGTAGAGCAGGCAAAGGGCATGGAGCTCGAGTTGGAGCTCTCCAAGGATAAGCAAAACCCTCGAGGTTCAGGGGTTCCAACGGCCCCAGGCGGGGGCCAGAAGAGGACCTTTGGTGGAGGAGGTGAGTCTTCTCAGCGACCCACCTTCAAGAAGCTCAAGGGGGGATAGGGTTCCTCCTCAGGGGCTAAGATGAAGCTGCCCCAGTCGTCTTCCTCGTGAGCGGCTGTTCGTCCTGCGCCAGGGCAGGGCATGATCTGTTTCAAGTGCGGTGGTGCACACCGTGCTTCAGAGTGTGGTTGGACCGGGGACTGCAACCATTGTGGCAAACTCGGCCATATGGGCCGAGTCTGCCGGATGAATCCCGATAGTATCATCAAGTGGGAGACGGTGCCTTCTCCTCCCGCTCCAGCGGCGTCTTCCAGAGGGTCGGTGCATATGTTGGCGGCCCCTGCTCCCCATCCACCCTCTGTTTGGGCGCCACCGGCGGCTTACTGGTGCCCGCAGCCGTCGGCTCCTCCTCAGCTACCCCCACCGCCCCCAGCTTTGTTAGGGCATCAGCCGGGTGTCGGGCTCCCGCTGCCCCGGCGCCACCAAGAGTGTACGCCTTGTCGACTGCCGAGTCAGTCGGGCATCCAGAGGTGGTTTCATGTACTTTGCTTGTGGATTCAGTTGATGCCTTTGTTCTGTTTGATTCCGGAGCATCCTATTCTTTTTGTGTCATCTGAGTTTGCTAGTAGAGCTAAGTTAGGAATTCAGCGGATTTCTGAGTCTGTGATAGTCAGTTCTCCTGGGGGTCTGATTGCTAGTTCTTTGGTTTGCCCGGGTTGCACCATTGCCATTGATGATGAGGTTTTCTTTGCCAATCTTATGGTGATTCAGTTGGCTCCTTTTGGTGTCATTTTGGGCATGGACTAGTTGCATCAGTACCGTGCCAAGATCTGTTACCTTTGGAAGACAGTTACCTTGCAGGCCCCATCAGGGGTGGAGTTGACTTTTCAGGGTGGCATACCTTCTAGTTCCATCTTTGCTTTGGCCAGTCTGTTTTATGGTCGCCATTTGAGGCAGTTGGGTGTTCTTATGGCTATTTCTGAAAAGCCATCTTCTTCAGTAGAAATTGAAGAGATTCCTGTGGTGAAGGAGTTTGTTGATGTGTTCCCTGATGAGTTGCTGGGTTTGCCTCTAGTGAGAAGTGTGGAGTTTCGTATTAATCTTGTTCCTGGCACTCGACTTATTTCTATCTCTCCATACTGCTTGGCTCGTCCTTTTCAAGACGAGTTGAAAAAGCAATTGGAGGATCTGTTGGCCAAGGGTTTTATTCGGCGCAGTGTGTCGCCATGGGGAGCACCCGTCCTCTTCGTTTCGAAGAAGGATGGTAGTTGGCGCATGTGCATTGACTATCGTGCTCTCAATCAAGTAACTGTCAAGAACAAGTATCCATTGCCTCGCATTGAGGATCTGTTTGACCAATTGAAGGGAGCAAAGGTGTTCTCCAAGATTGATCTTCAGTCTGGTCACAATCAGATTCGCGTGAGGGAATAGGACATTGAGAAGACTGCTTTCTCCACTAGGTATGGGCACTATGAATTTAAAGTTGTATCGTTTGGACTAACTAATGCTCCTGCTGTCTTTATGGAGGCGATGAACAGTATGCTACACAAGTACCTTGATGAGTTTTTGGTAGTGTTCATCGATGACATTCTGATTTACTCTAAATCAGAAGAAGAACATGAGCAGCATTTGAGGCTTGTGCTGAGTACATTAAGGGAGAATCAGCTCTTTGCTAAGTTGAAAAAGTGCGAGTTCTGGATTTCAGAAGTGGGTTTTCTTGGCCACATCATCAATCCAGAGGGCATATCTGTAGATTCTAGCAAAGTCTCAGCAGTTTTGGACTGGAAGAGACCTTCCAATGTTAAAGAGGTGTGTAGTTTCCTTGGGTTGGCTGGCTATTATCGGTGTTTTGTGCAGGATTTCTCTATCATTGCGAAGCCGCTTTCACAGTTGACCCAGAAAGGGATGAAATTCCAGTGGACTGCGGAGTGTGAGCACAGTTTTTGCACTTTGAAGGAGAAGTTAGTGACTGCTCCTGTTCTTACCCTTCCCGAGCCGGGGAGGCGTTTCACTGTCTATTTTGATGCTTCACGTTTGGGACTTGATTGTGTGCTCATGCAAGACGGCAAGGTGATTGCTTATGCATCGAGGCAATTAAAAAGGCATGAGCAGAACTATCCCACTCATGATCTTGAGCTAGCCGCGGTGGTGTTTACATTGAAAATTTGGAGGTACTATTTATATGGTGAGTCTTATTATATCTTCACTGATCACAAGAGCCTCAAGTACATCTTTACTCAAAAAAATTTGAATTTGAGGCAAAGGAGGTGGCTAAAATTGATAAAGGATTATGACCTCACTATCCAGTACCATCCGGGCAAGGCAAATGTGGTGGCTGACGCTCTCAGTCGCAAGACAATGCCCCCTGTCATTGATTGTATTGTTGTTGATTTTGAGCATTTGGGAGTCTCTTACTGCTTTGCGGGGACCGTGCAAGCTAAAACTCAATTGATCCTTGAGTCAGCGATCCCCGAGCGTGTGCGGGAAGCAGAACAACATGATCGTCTGCTCCAGCAGGTGAGAAAACACCTTGAGGATGGTAAAACTAGAGACTTTTCCATTGATGATGTGGGAGCTCTGAGGTTTCAGGGTCGCCTTTGTGTACCTCAGAAATCCCAAGTCAAAGATGATATCCTAAAAGAGGATCATCAGACCCCGTATACGGTCCATCCTGGGGAGACCAAGATGTACAGGGATGTGAAAAAGAATTTCTGGTGGAAAAGGATGAGAGTTGATATTGCCAAGTACGAGGCCTCTTGTGGGATTTGTCAGAAGATTAAGATTGAACACAAGCATCCCGCTGGTCTTTTGCAGCCATTGGAGATCCCTGTGTGGCCTTGGGATGACATTTCTATGGATTTCATGGTTGGCCTACCTCGTACTCCACGAGGGAAGGATGCTGTTTGGGTAGTGGTGGACCGTCTTAGCAAGTATGCGCATTTAATTCCTATCCGCAGTACCAATTCAACGAGCGAGTTGGCTCCCATCTATGTGCGGGAGATTGTGAGACTGCATGGTGTACCCAAGATGATTCTCTCTGATCGGGATGCGAAATTTATCTCAAAATTTTGGGAGAGTTTGCATGGTGCTTTGGGTACACAGCTTCGCCTTAGCACCGCTTTTCACCCTCAGACTGATGGGCAGTCTGAGCGTACCATTCAGACTTTGGAGGACATGCTCAGGGCTTGTGTGATGGCGTGGAAAGGTAGCTGGGAAGATCACTTGCCTCTGGCAGAGTTTGCTTACAATAACAGCTATCATTCCAGCATCCGGGCTGCTCCTTATGAAGTGTTGTATGTCCAAAAGTGCAGATCGCCGCTTTGTCGGGATGCAGTGGGAGAGAGAGCGGTCCTTGGACCGGATTGGGTTCAGCAGACTGTTGATCGGGTGGCAAAGGTACGGCAGAACCTTCTTGCAGCTCAGAGTAGACAGAAAAGCTACGTTGACGCGAGAAGGCGAGATCTAGAGTTTGCGGTGGGTGATAGTGTGCTCTTGCGAGTATCTCCCACCAAGGTGTGGTTCGTTTTGGCACTAAAGGGAAGCTCAGTCCGAGGTATGTTGGACCATTCCCTATTTCAGCTCGAGTTGATAAGTTGGCCTATCGCTTGGAGCTACTAGAGTCGATGCAGGGAGTCCATAATGTGTTCCATGTTTCGATGCAGAGGAAGTACTTGCACGACCCAGAGTTGGTGGTTCCGTTGGAACCATTAATGCTTGATCAGGACCTCACCTTCGAGTCCCGTCCTGTGAAAATTCTGGGGTATTCGGAGCGAGTGTTGAAGAACAGGATGCTCAAGTTTGTTAAAGTCCTGTGGTCGCATCAGACTGAGAGGGAAGCGACTTTGGAGCTGGAGTCTCGTATGCACAAGAAGTACCCCGAGCTTTTCACCTCAGGTATGAAATGTGAAGCTTAGCTATCTTTTGTTTTGCCTAGTTGCGTAGTGGCGTGTCTTGGATTCGAGGGCGAATCCTGTTAAAGGGGGGGAGAATGTGACACCACGGAATGGCGTGATATTATAAATTATAAAATTAGAGAATAAAACCTTACAGTATGAGGTTAAATCGCGTTTTCGGGCCATTTTCGGAAGTTTGGGCCTTTTCGGGGCGATTTGGGCCTTAGGGGGGGACCCCACATGGGCCAAAAGTGGAGTTTTCCGGCCCATGTGGGGGAGGAGGGCAGCAAGACACTGCCATGCGCCCCCCCTTGTTGCCCTAGTGCGCCCCTCCCCTCCCCTCTTCCCCCAAGCCGCTGCCCCCCTCCTCTCCACGCCCCCCTAGCCGCCCTTCCCCCTTGATGCACCTTCCCCTCCCTCTCCTCTCCACCTCCCTAGTCATCCTAGGGGAGATCCTCACCCCTCCACCCCACTGTCCTCTCCATTGGGAAGCTCCGCGATGAGGGGATCCGGCGGATTCGGAGCGAGGAAGGAGATCGGGGGAACCGGGAGGAGAAGATTCGTTGTTCGTCGATTCCTCGTTCGTCAGGCAAAGGTATGGCGATGGGTAATCTCTTGGGTGGATTAAGTGTTGTGTTAATGGGGATTTTGGTGCTGTTAGATCAAAAGATGGTGCTGTAAATTGATAGAATCGATGAAAACTAGAGTTTGCATGGTGTTCTGTTTCGGGCAGATTGGACGTCTGACCTAGGGTTTGAGATTTTGCAATTTTAGATGCGTTTTCTGGTCATACGTATGTTGAGAAAGTTGTAGATAATTTAAATACCTTTCAGTGGACACCAAGAACGCGTAATTCTGATTAGCCATTTGAAAGTTATGGTTGTTTTACCGAGCGTGTTCAAAACTGTGACGTGAATGGGACAGATCATGTTGATCTGTAGAATAGTCAATTTTAGATGCCAAATCAGTTTTTCCCAATACTTATAAAAAGCTAGGAAATTTCCTAAGCTACTAGAAAATGTACTCGATTACTTAATTTGGAGTCTTAGAACTCAAGTTATGCTAGTTGGAATCCCACTGTCCCGTCAGGACAGATTCTCTGTTTTCGGGTTTTAGGCGTGGGTTGCGGTGCCTGGTTAGGGGATCGTTCATGTACTGTTTTGTGGGCACGTTTTGAGTGTGTGGTACCTATGTGCAGATGGTGTGACCCGGGGAGTGCCCTCAACCTCTCGCCAATCCATCGCCCACGGTTGAAGGCAAGTGTATTGGAATGGGTTCGGGTTGTATGATTGCTAGACTTGCTTTGGTGCAATATGATTACATGATACGCTAACTTGCCATGATTGACGTTTACCTATGATATGATGAACATGGTTTTAAATACTTGCTATGGAATCATTGTATTAAATGTTTATGCGAGATTATACATGTTCATGTCATATGAGCATTCATAATGGAAGAGACGACCCATTCTGATGCGGGCCTCTGTGTTCACACGTAGTGAACACGAAAGACCTACCTCGTAGTCCCATCCACGGTTGTGTATGGGAGTGAGTCAGTAAGAGTAGGCACCCTCCATCTACGGGATGGAAGGGGAAGAGGGTGCACACCGACGGTTGTGCACTCGGCAATACCGGTATGTGCTTCACGGAGATATGTGCATTGCATTGCATACATGGATAATGATGTTATGAGATGAATACCATGTGAATGTGAAATACTTATGATGTCAATTATGAGATGTACACATGATGTTATTGAAATCTGTTCCTTTATTTCATTGCAATACACTTTACTGAGTGATGAACTCACGCTTGTTCTTATGATGTTTTTAGGTACCATGACATCGGCATGCGGGAAAGGGGCTTAGCGGCACTTCATCACAGAATTTCCGCACATTTAGACAATATTTAATTTTTTGGAGTTGTGATAATAAACTTAGTGTGATGAGACTAGGATTATGTTTTGTTCGTGTGCTTGTTTACACCCATTACTTCGTTTTAGTTCATGGAGTGGTTAAATTCGTTATGCTGGACTTAAATTGCTGCTATGTCACCTGTTATTGCCGTTTTAGATGCTTTCCACTATGATATATCTTGAGATATTCTTGTTGTTGCTCCGTACCATGAAAAAACAATGGAGATGCTGCCAAAATTTCTCGGTTTAGCATTTGCGTAATTTATCTTAATTTGTAGTATTTAGATGCTTCTTAGGCTATATTTGGTGACATCCAGGGCATACTAGATGCCGGGGTGTTACAGTTCCTCTGATTATTATTTACGTTTGCCACAATATGCAACTCATCATCAGTACAAACAAGACCAATGACATGGAGATTTATCAATTGTGCTATAATTGTTTCATACTTATCAATTTATATATCTGCATGACTTTAGTCTTACCATCAACCAGTTTGGAAATAGGCTACAACTGCGTTGCAACAGGCTGATCTGATCAAAATTCGAGGACAACTCTGTTCCTTCTTGTTGCGTGAGGTTATAAAGCCAGCAAGTGAGTTCCACTCCAGCTAACCTAATGAGTTGTGAATTTATGAATTATCACTTGGGTTAATTTGTGAAACATGTGCTGTGAATTTGTGAATTATAGTTGTGCATTTAGTTGGTAAATATATTTGAGTTCAATTGGTTAATATATCTAAGTTGATTTCTGAAATGAATATGCTGTGGTTTAGTCTATAATCTACTTGTGCTGTGATTTAATCTGAGTTGATTTCTGAAATGGAAGTAATATGTAATCTGCTTGTGATGTAATATGTAATCTGTTTATTTCAGAGGGCATGGCTAGCATTTCATGAGGCTAGCCAATAAATAAAAAAGCTTTAGCAATACAAAATAATATCATAGGCGGCTGGGACTATGAGCCGTCTGTGATAATACACCTATCACAGACGGTTCACAAACTGTTTACGATGCACCGTTATTAGCACTAACACATGGTTACAGACAATTTAAAAAATCATCTGTGATTGCCTTTTCTGTAGTAGTGTACCAACTCAATCATATTCCAAACAATACATAACATCAAATATAACAATGTCCCTCCTATGCACGGTCTCGGACTTAACTTTCCCTCTCACCGGACAGTTTACCCTTTGCTGTCCCAACAGTCGGAGGACCATAACTCCTAGCTTAGGAGTCCAACCATAGTAAACCATAACTTTTCTGAAAACTACACGAGATCATCTAAAATTTTCTAGTAATGTATATTTTCTAATTAATTCATTTAACCCCTCATTTCTAGTCCCGAAGACTGATCTGTGGTTGTATAGGACAACAGACTTCACAATTTCGTAACTATTTTTATACAACACCATACATAGCAAACCATAACATCTTTGAAATATAGAACAAATGATTGAGGTTTCTCTAGTTATGGACATAATTTAATTCAGCCATTATCTAGCCCTAAACAACACATTAACACAACTGCTCTCATCAGTGACCCTTTTCTCGACAGCAAGATTTTACAAGCCATAACTTTCAAACCGCTTAACCAAATTTTATGTTATTGAGCTATAATAAAACTTTATACAATAATCTACATTTTTATAATTTAAATAGTTCATGAAACTGACCGTAGGTGCCCCAAAATGCGACCTGAAAATAGAACCCACTTTTGAACAAATACCGATCTATCCTAAAACTCTTCCGGTGCTCTCCGTCTACCTCATCTACCATCAAAATAATCACAACACTATTCCACTATAGTGCCAACATATCCAACGATAATGTATAGTTTATACCTACGTTCCAAATATTCGTCGAAACCATTGGTGCCGGTGATCCTCCTTGATCCTGTCGCGTTCCTCGGTCCTTCATGCTTTCCGAAACTCCCACACCTTGTCCTCCAAGATCCTTGTCATCTCCTACACAGGGTGACAAACGAAATTCAAATTGGACGAACGGATTGACAAGGAACATGAAAAGACAAAGGAGACGTCGTCGGGACACAGCCAGAGCGCGATCGACACAGTGGAGCACCTCAGCAGATAGCGGTGCTACGTTAGGTCGATGGTGATGCAGCACAACAATGACGACGGCACGGTGCTAGGGCAATGGCAAAGCGCACAGGGCGGCGTGGGCACGCACGACGGTGACTGTGTTGGGCTAACAACACACAAGTCGATGCTAGCTTGACACCGCCCAACCCATTAGTAATTTTTTCATCCAGACACTCGATCTCACATCTTTTTTTGTCCAACAGCTTCCATGAGACCCACCTCCCTTAGCAACATAACCAGCAGCATATACAAGCCTTCTGATCTATTCATTCCTTATCCACTCATCCCAATTCCCACAACATGAACACATCTCTCTCTCTCTCTCTCTCTCTCTCTCTCTCTCTCTCTCTCTCTCTCTCTCTAGTGCTCTGATGAGCCACCACAAAGGGACATAGCATTGAGCCATTGTCGAGAAGGTGGGCGCCTCCTCACCTACTCTAGTCATGGTCAGCGGTGTTGAGCCATTGTCGAGGCTCCACGCTTGCTCCAACAAGCACTTTTTAAGATGCATGGAGTCAAGCCGCCATTAAGCAGTGTGGGTGCCAGCTTCCCTATCACCATAGGAAGAGGAGTATGAGAAAGGGTGTGTTGTAGGAGTGCCAGCAAGAGGCAGTGTTGACAAGGTTGGTGTTTGTTGGCTTTGTTGCAGATATAGTTTTGTTTTGCTGTGGTAGTATTTTTCTGTTTGTTGTCAGCAAGAGTTTGTCTCCTAGAAAGATCCATTGATTTGTTGCACCATGGTTCATAACTTATTGCAACCTCTTTCTCATTTTGTTGCACAAAGTGTTTTATTTTGTTGCCGACTGACATCTCAAAAGGTTGTACAGAGTTGTTTTTTTGCAGTGATTCGTTTCACCCGAGCAAATTTTTTGTTGCAATATGTGATTGTGCTATTTTGTTGCTTTTGTTTGTGCCATTGGTTGTGTAGCCATATCCAGATGAGTACTTTGTGTCCCCGATTCTATTGTGGTTTTCATCTGATTTGTAGTGAGAATTTGTATAGCTTCCCCAATTTTTTTTAGGATAGTGCACCTCTCTTTTTCATATTTTGTTGCATATGTTAATTATAATTATTGCACATATTGTTTAACAATGTTACACTAATGCAAACAATAAGAAACTTCCCATCGAGATCCGATTTTTAGTCATTCCCATCAAGTATTAGCATAGACATGTGCTATTTGGTTGGAAATTGGGGTCAACTGAATCAAGTATTGGCATACGCATGGGCTTATTTGGTTGGAAACCAAAGTAGTATGCCACTTTTTGGTGCACTTGAAGCTTACCCGAATTTTTTTGAGAAGTTTTTCTTAATTTGACCACAGTCAAATTGTTTGAATGAGAGCATGCTTTAGTCCAAATCAATCCGTTTACTGATCTATGCCCGCTGGTTCATGCCCTCCTCACCACCAAACAAACCCCTTATTTCCCTCAAAAGCAGAAAAATAAGGAAATGTGCATAAATCACATAGAAAGCGTAAACAAAACAGTACGCCTTGACTGTATTTAAGATAGCAACTGACTAGATGGGCGGAGGGGTAAAAGTGCAAAATGATGAGGGCTCGTGCATAGGCAGTTGCGGCGGTGATGGCGATGAGGTCACATGAAGACGGTCGGCTCGTAGGGGGCGACGATATCAGCCAGGTCGTAGGGGAGCCGCGGTGATGGGCAAAAGGTTTGTGGAGGCAGCGGGCTTGCGAACCAAACAGGGCCGGAATAGGGCGGCCGAATCGAGCTCGAGAAGTGAGGAGGTTCCAAAAATTGTCGATAATCAAGCAATTTTTACGATTATCGTCTGTATTGACATGGTTTAATTTCTAAAACCGCTTAGTAAATAGGTAGAATTTAAATTCAAAATTATAAAATTTATAAAATTTGAAAAAAATCATGAAAATATATTAAAACTTTCTGAAAATTTTTGTGTGACGTCCTGAGAAAATGCGAATGATGCTATAAAATTTTCAAATTATTATCAGATCTATGTATTTTTAAAAAAATTTTGACAATGCTACTATTTTTGTATATGCTCTTCTGCTTTTGTTTTTCTAGGGGAACAAAATGAAGTATACTATTTTTGAAAAAAATCTTGTGAGGTATTGAGGTAATGATAATGATGATGTAAAGATTTCAAATGATGATCAGACATGTGTAATTTTTTTAGAATTCTGACAGTGCTACTATCTTTATATATTCTCTTCTGTTTTTTATTTTCTAGGGGCACTAAATAAAGTCTAATATTTATAGAAATTTTAATACATGATCATTGGGAACTCTTTATTATACCATTAATAATTTCATATCAATAATCAAGCTTGTAACTTTTTATAAAAATGATGACAGTGAATATATGATCAAGCTATTTTTTATTTTTTAGAAGCACTAAATAAATTAAAAAATTATTGAGAATTCTCTAAGGTGTTTTATAGATTAATTGGGATTTATCATGATTTTCTTAAAAAATTTTCCAATTTTCCTTGAGTGTGCCAAAAATCGAATAAAATTAGTCAAAAATTGATGAAAATTGTCAAAAATCGCTGAGGAAACTGACGTCGCTTAGTTTGCTAATTGTCGATGGTGAAATCGCTCAAAAATTGGCAAAATTGATCGATTTTTGAATTTTTTCGACTGTCAAGTTCAAAGTGTATGATTTCGGCATTCACACGATTTTTTTGAGCGATTTTTGACAATTTTTTGTGCCAATGATGTCATTCCTAACCATGTGTAGTTAAGCAGATTACTAGTGGAACCAAGTTGTCAATAGAGGTTACATTATTTATAAAGAAGATGCATTTCATACTCATGAATCATGATCCTCTACTCCAGCTAGAGAAATGACTTGAAGATAAATCACCATTAGTATTAGGTAAATGGAATGGATTAAGTATCACGCATAGCAATCAATTTTCATTAAGTGATGAACACATAGAAGATGTCTTACAACAAGGAATGCAAGAACTCCTCAATTAAATTCTCTGTTATAATCTTTGACATTGCCTCTGGATTTGGGTTAAGAATCTGCACGCAAATTTTGAGAGTAAGCATTTTCCTCCAGTTCTAATCTACTATAAGTTTCTTTCACAAAAAATGGTATATTGGTAACTGACTGTACCTGTGGTATGCATTCAAGTAAAGGTTTATCCATGCTTAGCTTGGATTCTGACAAAAATAAATGTTGAACTACTAAGATTATTTTGAGCTAAGTGCAAACCAATTTGATTCACTGATATGAGCAGTTCAAACTACTAAGGTACATAGTATTTCCCCCCTTTTTTCTCAAAGGACCACTTTTCTTCAAGTGCAATGGATATCCAACCATTGCCACATCCCAGCTCTGCAAGTATCTTATCCCTAAAAATAGAATCTGGATGTCGATTGAGGCCCTCATAGAAAGTGAAGGACCAATCCTCAGGAATGAAAATGCTAGGTATCTCCATCATTGTAAGCTTCTTTCTTTGTTGGAATCCTAGAAGCAATTGATAAATTTTTCAAGTTATGAAAGCCAAATAATAGATGCAGTTGATAAATTTTCAAGTTATGAAACATCATCAATACAGTGAAGCATAATAATGAACAGACCAACTGTAATTCAGAAATGGTGTTAGCAGTAAAATGGGACCTCATTGTTGGACAAATTAACTACCTGAACTTATCCAAGATTGCGATCTAACATTTGTAGCAAACATGACTCGCAAAGATCAAATAAAATATGTATTTTAAACCATTGAGTACTATTTCACAAACTGAATGCCTGAATCACTGATGATTAACCTACCGTATTGATTTATAACAGTAATAAATAGAGTGAGGATAGAAACGAGGGAGAGTATCTACCAGATCCAAACCTACTATTGTCATCCACCTCCTCCCGCTTGGCCTACGGCGTCGACCCCCATTGGAATAGCCGACGGTATAGCGCCTCCTCCACATACTTCTTGCTCGATCGCAGCGCCATGTACTTCACCCGCATCGCCATCTCCGCCTCCGCCTCCCTCTTCCTCGCTAAATCAACCCAAAATCCATTGCAATACAGAGGAGAAAATAGTTCAATGTGGTGCAGTTCAGAGCTAAGGCCTATCATCACTAAATCAACCCAAAATCCATTGCAATATCAACTTCATACCTCAGATCCAGGTTCGTACCTTGCAGATTCGGTCGAGGATAGAACGACCCGGTCGAGGATGAAGAAGATGGAGTGGCGGCGGTGACAGAGTGACACAGATTGGGTCGATGACAAAGAAGACGATGGTGAGGAGCACTGGATCGAGGGCGAAGATGATGGAGCAGCACACGGATGGAGCATTGCTAACTGGACAGATGATGAAGAGGACAATGGCGAGGAGCACTGGATTGAGGGCAAAGATGATGGAGCGGCGTGCGGACAGAGCAATGCTGGCCTCCTGCGTGGTCCTCGGGGGCGCGGGATGGACTGGCGGTTGCTTCCAAGCCGACACCGTCGTGGGATAGGGAAGGGAGAGAGAATCCTAAGATTTTGGGATTCTCTCTCATATCCCTAAAATTAGCAATGGAAAGAGGTAATCTATTGTAGTGAAATCTGCGAGCTACAGTGTTACTCGTTTCTCATTTTCTCAAAAAGGGGAAGGGGAAAGGGAAGCTTTTGGAGTTTCTCTAAGGACATATACTTGAGCCTCTAACAACATCATCAAAGAGAAAGAGAAAATCATGATCCCATCTATTTATTCAAGTCTTGGCCTCGAGCCATTCGGTTCATTTTGCATGTTGTTACTCCTTACGAAGGAACCGTGACATTATTAGTCTTTTAGTCATATATAGCAAATTTCAATGGTTAATGATAAAGCATATGTCCTTTATCATTTAATAATTAATTTCTCCACATTAGCATTTGGTTTTCTTTTTGCAATTTTGAACAATCTTTTGCGTACATTGACAATATTAGTCTTATAATCAAGTAAAAATTCAAGTACTTGAGAATAATGCTATATGTGTAGGTTGTCACAATGGAAGGGTCCTTGCGCGTATGGAAGAGTCAAAGCCTCTACTTGAGATAGGAGTAGCTCCCAATTCATTAGTCCTGGATTGCTTCGGCAGCAACATATGAGGTGGACCTTACCAAAGACCTCAAGTGATTCAGTAGATTTCATTAATAACATGGCTATAGAAACAGTTACAATGCAAGAACAAACAAATAAGCCCATATATGTAAAGTAGACAATATGTTATGATAAACATACCGTAACAACAAATGGTGATAGTTTTACAAGCCATGCTCTCCAAAACTAAATACTAGTACCGAACTTACTATCCTGTTTAAAATGCAAAACCTTTAATCTATTGCATATGCTGATATGCTTGTTTTTGTAGATGAGAATGATGACTCTGAAGAAGATGATACTACGTACAGAATGCTGGTTTTGATAAGTTTCACGACGCAAAAAAGTCTGAAAGTCATACTCTGCTCTCTTCAATATCCAGAATAATAATTGCATATCTCATTTGTTTTTAAGATATTTGTAATGTCATGTGGCCATGAACAGTGACAATGCTGCCAGCGATGAGGGTGACGTAGGAAATGATATGCATGCTGAAGAGAGATGTGTGGCTCAAAGTCTTGTAAATTCTAGAAATGATGGTATGAAAAAATATGTTACATTTGTACATTTTTTCCTTTACCCACGTATTTTACTAATGAGTTGATGTTTAGGTAATCTTGTAGATGGTGTAGGTCAATTATGTGGTAATGATTATATGAAAAGTAGGCAATGCCAAGTGTACCAAAGTCTTATAGATACCTCAAACAACAATATACATAATGATGCAACTGATTATTTTTTTCCTATGTGGGATTAATCTTGATTGAGGTATCGGGATTGTATCAGCTTCTCAAACAATTAAAAAAACACAATGGGCATGGCAAGAATAAATATAAGGAAGTTGTTAGTCTAAAGGAGAAACAAAAAAATTAAAGTTTAATTTTACAACAAGTAGAATAATACATGATACTAACATATCCCACTAAGGGTGAAAGCATGGGCGAGCATTAATGGGATAGCTCTGGAGCACATTTTTGAGACAATTAAGGTACACGTTCCATAAGAGAGGTGCCTATTCTTTCATTGTGTCTTTTGTGAACCCTTGTTTGGTTGTTTTAATTTTAGTATCTTGTTTCAACAACTCAGCATGACAAGTTTGAAAACAAACGTAAAAATATTAAAATTGACACGTACAAAGATGAGATAATGGAGCATATCAAAGATCTTTGGATCAATTGGCATGGAGACTTAAATATGCATTATGTGAAACCAGTAAAGACTCTGCGGGAGGCTATAAAAAATGTTCCTAAGGATGTTGACGAATTTGATTGGGAGTGGCTCGTGAAGGAGTATTTCTATAGCAAGGAGTTTAGAGTAAGTGTTAATGTTGTTGCCTATTTTACAATCTTTTTTATAGTTGACATGTGATCGCTTAGGTGAATACAACAAGTAATTTCATTTAATTATACGTAGGCAAAGAACATTAGAAACTTGAAAATGTCTCATTGCATAGGCATCAAACCCTATAGAGAGATAATCTGGGACATGGTATGCACTAAACTTCTTTACCCGTTTCCATTTCAAATAATAGTTGTCAAATTACATAATGTTATCTTGATCAGAAAAAATACATAATGTTATCTATTTCAATAGGGAGGAAAGGAAAACGTGCCACCAAGTATGGATAAGTTATTTTTTCACACTCACAAGAATGGGGAAGCTTTGGTGGATGTTGAAACCTCCAGCATGCATGTAATGTGAAAACTTTTTCTTACGAAGTATAATTAAATAATATATATTTGTGGGTAAGAGTTAAGTACTAACAATTAACATTTTGCATTACAGACACAAATTGAGAATGTAGTCAAATCTAATCCTAGTTTTTCAAAATATTGAAGTTACATGCAAGTGTTACCAATCAAATCGACATGATCATGTAGTGGGATATGCTGGTGGTATTAAAGCAAGAGATTTGAAAGGTCCAGTAGTTACTAAGGCCAAATTGCTTTCTAGGCTTCAAGCATCTAAGGAAAATAATAGGACATTTCAAAACAAAATCATAAGATCATGATCGAATGAGCCAGATGCAGGAAGAATGGGCAGCAATGAAGAGTTGTTTGCTTGGTAGCCATGATGATGGTAGTGACGCTAGCCCACATGAATCTTGATGTGATATGTATGTAAGCTCTTCACCTAAAATAATTTAATATATATCATTATAGTTTATTATATCTACACCAATTCATTTATATTTATTAACTCGTATAAACCGCGTTTCTTCTGTAGGCCTCCAATTATGCAGGATAGCACATGTAAGGACTAGTTTCACTTGAGTCGTGTATGGGTGGAAAGGTTTGTTGTAAACAATCTTGAACCGGTTCTTGAACGTGCCGAAGGCCCTTTCAACCGATACTCTAAGACTGGAGTGACGTAGGTTGAACAACTCTTTCTTGTTTTGAGGGTCATTCCTTCCACCATACTCCCTTAAGTGGTATCGAGTGGCTCGGTATGGTGGAAGGAACCTGGGATGAACAGCATATCCAGCATCGACGAGGTAGAATTTGCCTACCAAAAACCCAAGTGTCATTACTATTATGAACTTTAATGTTACTATTACAAATTTCAAACCAACAATATGCTCTAGGTCAATATCTATTTACCTAGTGGGACCACATGGCCATCATCTCTCTCCAATGCATCTGCAAGTATTAGTGCGTCGTGGGCCGACCCCTCCCACCTGGCAAGGACATAGGTAAACCTAAGGTCGAAGTCAATGGCAGCCATGATATTTTGGGTGGTAGTGCCCTTCCTACCCCTAAAGGCCGCAGACATTGACCGTGGAACTCTTGCAAGCACATGGGTCCCATTGCCCCAATGCAATCCTAATAAAGACAAAATAGTTTGATTTATTGCTGCAATTAAGTTTCCAAATTTTGGGTATTAACTAAATGTAAGGTTAAGTCATTTTACCTTGAAATAAGGGTACCACATTCTATAATTAAGGATTTGAGGGGTGCACATCACTTGAGGGTGGCCAGATCATCTCGTTGCGCAACTCACTAATAGCATACAAAACCTCATGAAAGTATCGGCTGATGGTTTCAATTGATCTCATGAAAATAGGCTACAGAGCTCTAAACCTATGGTTGTGGCCAACAACTAGGAGAAACATGGTGTCTTGTTCCTCAACATAGCAATGAATGGTGCCTTGCAGCATTTGCCTTTCACGAAACAAACTACATAGCTGAAAAAAAGGGGCCTCCTCATCCTAAGTTGCTCCAAGCAATGGGTGTCATCTGAATGGTATATCCATCTTAGGTTGGATTGCCTAGCTATGCCCCTTTCTACCATAGGACTACAGGTGATGTGTGGGCTACTTTCCCTAGCTCTTTGTAGGGTGCAAAGCATGTAGGCACACATGACAGTCACTAGGCCAGCACCTCTAACGATTAGCATATGACGTTCAAGCGCCAATTCATCCATCTATGTATAAAACACAATGCCAAAGTATCATTAACAGTAATACATGATGGTGTTGTCACTAGCTTAATGCATTCACATCTATAAAATATGCACCCAAATGCATATATGCCATGGTTGTCACATCCAAGGGATGCTTCTCCAGTGGCATACCATCATCAACCAATAGAAGCAATGCTCAGATAAATTAACCATGCCAAGTGTAGCATCATGTTCTTCGAATTAAATAAATAGCATCTGATGAAGTGAACATGAAAATAGAACAGGCAAAATGAACATGCTTGAGCACAAACCATAGTACCAGCACTAACTAAAGTTTGGAAGATGTAGAACAGGAAAATACAATAGGGACCTAAACCTATGGTTAATGGACAGAGTATGGAAGCTTGAGCACAAATCACAGTACCAGGTCTACTCGTTTCTCATGCAAAGATCTACTCATTTCACATGCCAAGATGCTAAGATCAAAGTACCAGATCTACTGATTTGCTTGAGCACAAACCAGATCTACTCATTTCACATGCCAAGATGACAAATCACATTCCATGCGACAACATAGCTCAATCCCAGATCATAATACCAGTCCATACTACCACCTGATCTACCAGTTCATAGTGCCTAATACAAGATCTACCAGTTCATACTACCATCTGATCGACTTGATCTACCAGTTCCCCACCTCATGAATCAGCAAAACCTCATAAATCATTGAATCAACACAAGCCAACAACAGCATAGTATACTCACAAATCAAAACCAACAGAGACTAGAACTAGGAGTATCAGTACATAAAATTAGAAGAGAAGGGACTACACCAGATCGAAGCCCTGTGAGATAATGGGAAAAAGGCAAGGAGCAAATAATGGGAGAGAAGGGGAAGAAGAAAAGGGGAAGTACCTTGGTCTTTAGTACCCCACCAAAGATCAGGAGAGATCAGAACTTACACCCGAAGAGATAATGGGAAAAAGGCAAGGAGCAAATCATGGGAGAGAAGGGGAAGAATAAAAGGGGAAGTACCTTGGTCTTTAGTACCCCACCAAAGATCAGGAGAGATCAGAACTTACACCCAAGAGATCGAGTGGAGGGAGGTTGTCACCGGAGAGATCAAGCGGAGGGAGGCGAGCGGAGGAGTCGAGAGCAGATGGAGGTGAGCGGGAGGAGGCGAGCGGAGTAACCCTAGAGTCGAGCGGCACAGCAGAGCAATGACTTGATGCATCCGAGGGAAGGCCTTTGATCGCAGCTTCGCTGCATCTCGCGGGCCAGGACCCAAGAGAAGGCCTTTGACCGTGTTTCTACTGGCTAGGACGTCGGATGCAACGCTGCATGTGGTGGGCCCAGATTGATTCAATGTACAGGAAACCAAACAGTTGCATGGGTGTATTTGGTTGCATCCACTCATACCATACAGGTGCATGCAGGCAACTAAACACACCCTTACTGCTTCATTGGTACAGTTAAAAAGCAGAAGTGCAGCTACAGTACTATGCTATGACCTTATGCGATTGTAGATTCAAATGGCTGCCCTCTGTAGTTATTGCTAAGGATTTGGTTCCGAAGAGAGGGGGTAAGTGGAAGCCAAGATCAAAGTAATGGTGGACACGGCGTACTAGTTTGTGCAAAAGGCAAAGGCACTTAGCTAGGATGCTAGATCTAGGACATTACTAAGGGCGCTAGCCACTAGATAAGTGTTATGATCAACTATCCAGTTCTTGCTTTGCCCGATTTTCCAAACCATTCACTATTGAAATAGACACTTGTGTCAGGGGATTGGAGGTATGCTTATGCAAGGGGGACAACTAATAGCTTTCTATAGCAAGGTTCTTGGCAGTAGAGCTGCTACACAATTAGTGTATGACAAGGAAGCTATGGCTATATTAGAGGCTTTGAAGAGATGAAGACATTACTTTTTGGGTGGAAGACTTATCATTAAAACAAATCAGAAAAGTCTCAAGTATTTCATTTCTCAGAGGTTGACCGAGGACATTCAACATAAGTTACTCCCTAAATTACTTGAGTATGACTACCAAGTAGAGTATAAGAAAGAAAAAGAGAACCTAGCTGCAGATGTGACACTACGGAATGGTGTGACATTTTTTAATGTGAATGTTGAGGTCAAAAACTTTATGAAATATGAAATTAGAGGTTGAAACCATACGGTTTGAGGTTAATTTGTGTTTCCGGGGATTTGGGCCTTTCCGAGGGAGTTTGGGCCTAGGGGAAAGGGTCGTGGGCCTTGGTGGGGAAGAGTTTGAGTCCATTTAGGAGTAGGAATCCTGGTTGGGGGCCTCCTCCACCCCTTTAAGTGCGCCCCATCCAGCCCCTTGCGCCCCCACTCCCATGCCCTAGCCACCACCTCCCACCTCCCCTCTCCTCTTGGCCGTGCGCCCCCTTTGCCCCCCCCCTTTTGTTCCCCACCTCCCCACCACCTCTCCTCCACCCCTTGCTGCCCTAGGGTAGCCTCTCCACCCCTGCACCTCGAAGGTCCGTCCATTGGAGCGAGGAGCGAGGAGCGAACCGAGAGGAGATCCATTGGGTTTTCATGCGTTGGGCGAAGGTATGGCCATGGGAATCCTTGGGTTGGTCTAGGATCTGTTCTAAGGGTGATTATCATGTTTTTAGATCAATTGGTGGTGCTAGAATTGAGTAGATTAGATTAGATCTAGAAGTTGTCACGTTCTCTGTTTCGGGCAGCATGAGCAGTCGACCTAGGGTTTGGGTTTTCGTCAATTTAGATTTGGAATTTGATCGTACGGCTGTTGAAGAAGTTGTAGGTAATTTCAATATCTTTCAGTAGGTATAAAGAACGTCCAATTCCGCCCAGCCATTTGAAAGTTATGATCGTTTTACCGAACGTATTAAAATCTGTGACGTGATTGGAGCAGATCACGGTATTTTGTAGATTAAACAACTTTAGATTCCGAATCAGTCTTTCTGTATACTTAGAAAAAGTTAGGAAATTTCCTAAGCTACGCGAGGATGTACTCGTTTAATTGATTCGGAGTCCCAGAACTCAAGTTGTGCCTTTTGGAAGGCTGCTGTCCCGACGGGACAGAACCTCTGTTTTTGGGTTTTGCGAGTAGTTGGCGATGTCGGGGTAGAAGAGGGTTTGCGTACTGTTTTGTGGACATGATTGTGAGTGTGTGGTCCCTATGTGCAGGTGGTGTGACCCCGGGAGTGCCTTCTACATCTCGCCAATCCGTCGCCCGTGGTTGAGGCAAGTGTATTGGAATGGGTAGCGGGTTATTGTTTGTTAGATCGGTTGTGATTGAGATCTAATACATGATATGTTCACATGCTATGCTTTAATGATTGCCAATGATATGATGGATATGCTTACTATGTTATGATGCCATGTGATAATGTACAAGTGATTTATGATGTTGGCATGATTGCATACATGACATGTTACATGGCCTGGGCGGTGAGAAAGTCATAACTAGTCCGGGGAAGGTCGGTGAGAAAGTTATGACTATTCCGGAGAGCCAATGAGTAAATCCTACATCGTGATTCCATCCACCGCGGTGTGGGGAAGCGAGGAGTAGGCACCCTCCATCTTCGGGATGGAAGGGGGGAGAGGATGCACACCGACGGGTGCGTACTCAACCATACCAGTATGAGTTTCCAAGGAGACATGAGCATCGCATCGCATTGCATACATAATGATAATGATAATGATATGTGATCATGAGTGAGATGATATACATGATGTGAGTTGTTGTAGCCATGTAGTTGTTTTTGTTTGTACCATTGCAATATACTTACTGAGTGATGAACTCACGCTTGTGTTTATGTTGTTTTCTTTAGGTACCATGACACCGGCATGTGGGAAGGGGCAATAGCTACACATCTTCACGTAGTCCAGCCACATTTTCTATTGTTTAGTCAAGTTCATCATAAGTGCCATGAACTAGGTGTTTGGAATAATTTTTGTGTGCTTGTGATCCTTATTTGCTTAGCCATAGTTTATGGAGTGGTTGGCTTTAGTATTATTGACTTATGTTGATGCTTTATTCGTTTATATTGCTGCTTTAGATGCCTTATGTTTTGCTACGAATTGCCTTGTTATTGCTATCGCTTCAATTCATGTTAAAACAAAGGAGATGCTGCCGAAATTTCAGTTTTTAGCATATGCGCCTTTGTTGTAATTTATCGTTAATTGTGGTATTTAGATGTTGTTTAGTCTATATTTGGTAGCATTCGGGCATACTAGATGCCGAGGTGTTACAGCAGACGCCCTGTCCAGAAAAGGAACAACCAGTGGAGGTTCTGAGGCTTCATGTCAAGCAATTGCTGCAATCATACCAGACTAGGTACTGGAGATCAAGGACAGTTTTCTTCAGTTGCTGGACTTTTGAGGTATAAGGGCAAGATTTATGTAGGGGACAAAAAAATAATTGAAGTAGCAAATTCTCACCAATTTCCATGCATCAAATTTTGGTGGTCACTCGGGAATTCGAGCTGCCTATCGTAGGCTCAAGAAATTATGTTATTGGCCGAAACTTATGCAAGATGTTGAATGATTTGTTGCTAAGTGCCCTGTTTGCCAAGTGACCAAAGCAGAGCATCTACATATTATTGGATTATTGGTTCCTTTGGAAGTGCCGAAAATGGCATCGACTCACATATCAATGGATTTCATTGAAGATTTACCAAAGTCACATGGAAAAAATTAATATTGATAGTGGTTGATAGTTTCACCAAATATGCTAATTTTCTTGGCTTGTCCCATCCTTACTCGGTGGAATAAGTAGTCAGGTTGTTTTTGGATAATATAGTGAAGTTACACGAAATTCCCATTGCTGTAACTGACAGGACCGGATTTTTACTAGCAGATTGTTTACCAAAATGTTTAAAGCAATGAACATTTCCATGAGGTTAAGTACAACATATCATCTACAAAGTGATAGGTAGACGGAAAGGGTGAACCAATGCTTATAATTTTATCTCCGAAGCATGGTATTCCAAAAACCCAAAGAGTGGTTTTCGTGGCTGGCATTGACTGAGTGGTGGTACAATACTACTTACCATACCTCTCTGAAACTCACTTCATTTCAAGCAATATATGGCTATCCTCCTCCTCAAATTGGTCAGTTTACAATTCCATGCAATGTTCCAGCAGAGGCTAGACTTAGGCCCTGTTTGTTTGCCCTATGGATTATATAATCCAGCTTATATAAGTTAATGGGGAAACAAACAGCCTAGATTATAATCTAGATTATATAATCTAAAGCATGAGATTATAATAATCTATAAGCAGCCATTAGGGTGCTTATATAATCTCAAACTAATAATCCAACACAGTAATAATTCAGGAAAACAAACAACCCACCGACTTATTTAAAGGTAGCTTATATAATCCAGCTTATATAATCCAACACCAAAAAGCTGGATTATATAAGCTGGAGAAGGAAACAAACAGGGCCTTACTTTGCAACAAAGGGAAGAGATGAATCAAAAGATAAAACAGAATTTGCATCAAGCACAAGACAGGATTAAGCATTATGCAGATAAACAGAGGACTGAAAGAATATTTCAAGTGGGGGATATGGTATATTTGAAATTTCAACCATATAGGCAAAATGCATTCGGATTAAGGGGATCACTAAAACTTAGATCAAAGTTCTATGGTCATTTCGGGGTGATGGATAGAGTTGGAAAAGTAGCATACAGGCTGCAATTACCAGATCATGCCAACAATCACCCGGTGTTTCATGTTAGCCAAGTCAAAAAACATGTGGGTACTCATATTGTTCCAATGGAAGGATTACCTTTAGTGGGTAAATATGGAAGGATCAAAACCGAGCCTGTGGCTGTATTGGATAAAAGAATCATTCCAAGGAGGGGAATTCCAGTTGCACAGTGGTTAATACAATGGCTCAATTTAGCTCCTCCTGATGCTACTTGGAAGACTTAATCTTCATTCAAAAGACGTTTCCAAACTTCATTTGGCGAGGACAAGAAACAAGTCAGCCGTGGGAAATTGTCAAGACCCGAGGCAAGCTAGAAGATCCTTCCTTCAGTTGCAGAGAACAGGGTTGCAGAAAAGTCGGCAGTGGGTATAACGATTCATCAACTTGACTTGCAAGATGGACGGATCAGATAAGATGTGAAGACACAAGTGGCATCCTGTGGATCTTAGTTGATCTAGTAATCACTGTAGCTCGTTAAAAAGGGGTAATTTTTTGCGTACTGTTTGATATCATGTAATTACCATTTCCAGTTAAAACTCAGTCTTTACTGCAATGTAAAACTTAAGGCTTTTAAGCCGAAACTTCTGGAAAATGAATCAAGAAATTGATTCCCAAAATTTGTCCCAATAGAGTACAGTATATTAGCCTAGAACACTACTTTCTCTTTCGTTACTTTGCCACAGAAATTCGAATCCTTGTCAGATTTCTTGCCGCTTCAGCTAGGCTCTGTCAAACGGCGAGGCGGGTAGGGAGAAGACGGGAGATGGCGGCCGGAGGAGAGAGGAAGTCAGCTCGGAGCGCGACGACGGTGGCTACTGTCATTGTGGGCGTAAATCTGATGGAATAAGTCTGGTCCTTGTGGTCTTTATCCTCGTGGGCAGCTTTGTGCTTTGTCCTTGTGGTCTTTGTCCTTGTGGGCAGCTTTGTCCTTGTGGTCTTTGTGGGCAGCTTTTAAACTAGCTTTACGACTAGCTTTTAGACTAAGACTAGCAGCTTTAGGACAGCATCTCTAGCAGCTTTAGGACTAGCTTTAGGACTAGCTTGATTGCCCTAGCCAGCTATAAATATGTAACCCCAACCCCTCAGGTTGGCATGGCATTGTGTGAGAAATAAACCAGAAAAAATTGCCCCAACTCCTATTGTCATCCTATCTCAATGATAGTAAGAATTGTGCTACTAACAAGTGGTATCAGAGCCGTTCTTTCCTGCAGCCTAAATATTTCTTGTTCATCTCCTTCCCACGCTCCCCCTTGCTCTCAGCTAGCGGCAGCAACAACAGCTGTTTCTGCTCAACCTTCATCTTCTGAACAGTCGAGCAGCAGCTCGTCTGAGGCAGCTTCTTCCCCTCGCAGCAGCCCCCCACTAGCGCGCCATGTCCGAAGGACAGTCTCAGCGCTCGGTCGCCTCGAGTGCGCGGCACCGGCAGGAGGCCGAGGTTGCCGCGGCAGAGGACCGCGAGCGAGCAGCAGCAGAGACTGCAGCGACGGCGGCAAGGGCGGCAAGGCTGGCGGCGGCGGAATCGGGCCAAGAAGGGCCGGCGAAGCAGCAAAGAAGCAGCAGAGGATGCAGCAGGCGGCGGCAAAGAGAGTTCGAGGCTCTGCGCAAGAAGAGCTCCAGCAGCTCGCCACCGACGGTGGCACCGACGTGGGGCTCAAGCCGGCGAGGGAGACAAGGCGAAGCGGCGGCGCGATGGTGTCGCGCATCCCCATGTGCGCGGTGGTAGCCCAGACAGGCGCGGACGCGCCAACGGCGCTCCCGGCGGCGACAGTCGGGTCGACGGAGATCGCGGCCCTTACAGGTAGGGGTGAAACCGGGTCGGATACGGGCGGATATTGCTCGTCTCGTATCCTAACCCATTTTTTCGGATTCGGAGTCGGATACGGATGTCCCGGATACAGATACGAATTCGGATTATTCGGGATTCGGATATGGAGTGGATACATGACGGATTCGGGTCGGGATCGGATATCATAATCGGATATTAGTATAATACTTAATTGTGTACGTAAAAGAAAGAAAGAAGCATTAACCTTACAACATTAGCTTCAAGTCATAATTATTTCAACGTAGGATAATAATATAGTTAGAGGTGCAAATAGGTCGGATACAAGAAGAGAGATCGAGACATAAAGAAAACAGAGAACAAGAGGAGCTCTTCCATCAAACTTAAACTTACGGAATAAATTCCTGAAGATATTAAATAGTGTTGAATTGTCACATTCTAACAAAACTAAAGATAGACTTCTCTCATAATGAGGACTACTCGGATTTGTTTGCTATGCTTCAATTTAGTGACTCAACTAATTCTAGTAATTTGAATACAAAAGAAGTTTATCAAATAAGTTGAACAAATCAATTTAGGTAAAAGCATTATGTCATCACTCTATTTGTTTGTTGATAGATTTGTTGAAGTTCACGCTTAATAACAAAGTAGTGTTTTTTAGTGCCAGTATCAAACAACTACTCTATCTATCCAATAATGAACCAAATTAATGGAAGAATAACTGATTTTATTCAGATATCGGGTCGGATATTTACTAGATATCGGGTCGGATATTGCTCTTCCCATATCCTAACCCATATTACATGAGATTTTTCGGATACGGATCGGATATTGCTCTTCCCATATCCTAACCCATATTACATCGGATTTTCCGGATACGGATACGGATAACATCGGTACGGATTTTAAACGGATTCGGGATCGAATCGGGCAGATATTTCCTGTCATGTTTTCACCCCTACTTACAGGCGGCGCGGCTCTCCTTCCCCGGATCGGTACGATGGTCACCACGGGATCCAGGCCATTGTCAGGGACATCGGTCCCGGCAGTGGATGGCCTACCCTCACCAAGACCAACTACGTCGAGTGGGCTGCAGTGATGCGGGTACGGCTTCAGGTGCGGCACATGTGGGAAGCAGTTCGGTACGGCGACGTCGATTACTACGAGGATCGACGGGCGCTGGATGCACTCATAGCTGCAGTCCCGCCCGAGATGTAGTTCTCGCTTTCCAAAAAGCGAACTGCCAAGGAGGCCTGGGATGCCATCGCTGCGGCACGCATCGGCAGCGACCGCGCCCGCAAGACCACCCTGCAGGCACTTCGCAAGGAGTGGGAAAACCTGGCCTTCAAGCCAGGTGAGGATGTTGATGACTTTGCTCTCCGTCTCAACACTCTGCTGCAAAAGTTGGTGCAGTTCGGCGACGACACCTATGACGAGGAGAGAGCTGTCCAGAAGCTTTTCCGTTGCATCCCCGAGAAGTACAAGCAGATCGCTCGTTCGATCGAGTCTCTGCTGGATCTCTCCACGATGTCGATCGAGGAGGCGATAGGTCGTCTCAAGGTCGTCGACAGCGACGAACCACAGTCCTCCTCGGGGCCTGTCACCATCGGCGGGAAGCTGTATCTCACTCGGGAACAGTGGGAGGCCTGCCAGGTGTCGGAAAGAAGGGGGAGTTCTCTTCCACAACAGGCGGCCGCAAGCGCTAAGCACAAGAAAGAGCGCTGACGCTGGCCCAGTCGGGGCGCGTGGTCGTGCCGCTGGTGTTCTCGCGCGAGGCGCCAGGCGGCACCACCGCAACCAAAAGCCGCAAGACGAGGCGACTCTGCCGCGAATCGTGGCAAGCTTGGCCATTGGGCCAAGGAGTGTCGCACCACGACGCGGGCCAGGTCCACGCCACGCAGTGGAGGAAGAAGAGCGGCTCGCTTCCTGGCACACGCAAACATCGAGCTATCTCCGGCAAAGACGGCCGCAAAGAAATCTCCTCCACCTTGATGAGCCGAGAGCACACGCCTTTCTTGGCGGCAGCTCAGCGGCGACAAGATTGATGGGTGGTGCCTCGACATCGGGCGCTACCCATCACATGACCGGCCGACGAGTTCTTCACCGAGCTTGACTCCAACGTCCGAGGCTCGTCAAGTTTGGGGACGCCTCGGCGTGGAGATCAAGGGCGTCGGCTCTGTCTCTTCACCGCCAAGTCCGGAGAGCACAGGATGCTCACCGAGTCTACTACATCCACGTTAAGGAACTCTATCATCAGCTTGGGACAGCTGGATGAGAACGGATCGCACGTGGCGATCAAGAGCGGAGTCATGAAGATTTGGGATCACCGTCGTCGCCTTCTTGCCAAAGTGACCAGAGGCACCAATCGGCTTTACGTCCTCAACGGGCAGATGGCACAACCTCTCTGCCTTGCTGCTCGTCGGGACGACGAGGCGTGGCAGTGGCATGAGCGCTTCGGGCACCTTTCCTTTGAGGCCCTGAAGAGGCTCAGTACCACCGAGATGGTGCGCGGCCTCCCGTGCCTCGACCACGTGGAGCAGTTCTGCGACGTCTGCGTTCTGACAAAGCAGAGACGGCTCCCCTTTCCCCAGCAGTCGAGCTTCCGAGCCAAGGAGCGGCTCGAGCTCGTGCACGGGGACTTGTGTGGCCCGGTGACACCAGCCACACCAGGAGGACGACGCTACACGCTACTCGTCGACGACCTCTCCCGCTACATGTGGGTGATGGTTCTCGGTAGCAAGGGAGAGGCTGCGGATGCCATCAGGCGCGCGCAGGCCGCTGCGGAGGCGGAATGCGGCCGCAAGCTGCGCGTGCTGCGCACCGACAACGGCGGCGAATTCACGACAGCTGAGTTCGCGTCATCGCTGCGGATGAAGGCATTAAGCGCCACTACTCCCACTGTACTGACCAGCGCAGCAGCGTCGTCCGAGCGGCGCAACCAGGCGGTTGTGGGAATGGCTCGGCCCTCCTCGCTGCAGGGGGATGCCGGCTGTCTTCTGGGGAGAGGCGGTGGTGACGGCCGTCTACATCCTCAACCGCTCGCCCACCAAGGCCCTCAATGGCAGGACGCCGTACGAGGCTTGGCATGGGCGCAAGCCGGCGGTCTCTCACCTACGGGTCTTCGGCTGCCTCGCGTTCGTCAAAGAGCTTAGCCACATCGGCAAGCTCGACGACAGAAGCACTCCAGGGGTGTGCCTCGGCTACGCGGAGGGCTCGAAGGCCTACCGCATTCTTGACCCAGGGACACAGCGTGTGCGCACGGCGCGCGACATAGTGTTCGACGAAGGGCGAGGTTGGGCATGGGACAAGGCGGTGGACGACGGCTCGACTCTGACGTACAACGACTTCACTGTCGAGTACGTCCGTTTCAAGGGAGCTGGGGGAGTAGGCAGCTTCTCTTCATCAAGCATGCCTACCCCAGTTCCCGAGCTTCCACCAGCTCTAGCATCATGTTCTCCTGCCACAACCTCGGCTGTGGCAAGTTCCTCGTCAACACCACCACAGCCGGCAACTCCACGCACTCCAGCACCAACGTCCACTTCGACATCAGCTAGTGTCGACCACGGCCCGGTGGAGTTCGCTACTCCGCTCTCCCACGATGAGGAGCGCATCGACGCATGCCATGACGGCGAGCCGTTGCGGTATCGTACGATGGGGAATCTTCTCGGCGACCAGCCGGTGCCAGGACTGGTGCCTCGCGATTTGGAGGCGCAGTTGCATCTTACGTGTGACGACGGCGAGCCTCGTTCTTTCGCAGATGCCGCGAGACACGCGGCATGGTGTGCCGCTATGCAGTCGGAGATGGATGCGGTTGAGGAGAACCGCACCTGGGAGCTTGCTGATCTCCCTCGTGGTCACCGCGCGATCACTCTTAAGTGGGTGTTCAAGCTGAAGAGGGATGAAGCCGGCGCCATGGTCAAGCACAAGGCTCGCTTGGTGGCACGCGGTTTCGTGCAGCAGGAGGGGATCGACTTCGACGATGCCTTCGCCCCCGTGGCACGGATGGAATCCGTGCGACTTCTCCTTGCGCTGGCTGCCCAGGAAGGCTGGCATGTTCATCACATGGACGTTAAATCGGCGTTCCTTAACGGCGATTTGAAGGAGGAGGTCTATGTGCACCAGCCGCCGGGCTTTGAGATTCCCGGCAAGGAGGGTAAGGTGCTACGCCTGCGCAAGGCCCTCTATGGCTTGCGACAGGCACCAAGGGCGTGGAATGCCAAGTTGGATTCCACGCTCAAAAGGATGGGTTTCGAGCAAAGCCCGCACGAGGCGGCCATCTACCGGCGGGGCAATGGTGGAAACACCCTGCTGGTGGGTGTCTACGTCGATGACTTGGTGATCACCGGCACCAAGGACGTGGAGGTGGCAGTATTCAAGGAGGAGATGAAGGCCACCTTCCAGATGAGTGACCTGGGGCCTCTCTCCTTCTACCTGGGGATCGAGGTGCACCAGGACGACTCCGGAATCACGCTTCGACAGACCGCCTACGCCAAGCGTGTCGTTGAGCTGGCTGGGCTCACCGACTGCAACCCAGCACTCACTCCGATGGAGGAGCGGCTGAAGCTGAGCCGCGACGACACGACGGAAGAGGTGGGCGCTACGCAGTATCGGCGTCTTGTGGGGAGCCTCCGTTACCTCGTCCACACACGGCCGGATTTGGCTTTCGCCGTCGGCTACGTTAGTCGGTTCATGCAGCGGCCAAGCGACGAGCACCAACAAAGCCGTGTGAAGAGGATCATCCGCTATGTTGCGGGGACTCTCGACCACGACCTCCACTACCCGAGGTGCCCTGGAGAGGCACACCTCGTCGGCTACAGCGACCACGGCGGTGACATCGACACCAGCAAGAGCACGAGCGGGACTCTCTTCTTCCTCGGCAAGTGCCTCGTTGGCTGGCAGTCAGTTAAGCAGCAAGTGGTGGCCCTGTCCAGCTGCGAGGCCGAGTACATAGCGGCTTCCACCGCTTCGACTCAGGCACTTTGGCTTGCTCGACTGCTTGGTGATCTCCTCAGCAGAGATACTGAGGCGGTGGAACTCAGGATGGACAGCAAGTCTGCTCTGGCCCTGGCAAAGAACCCCGTTTTTCATGAACGAAGCAAGCACATCCGGGTGAGGTACCATTTCATCCGGGATTGCTTGGACGAAGGAAGCATCAAGGCGCGTTACATCAACACGAAGGACCAGCTGGCGGACCTGCTCACCAAGCCCCTTGGGAGGATCAAGTTTCTTGAGCTACGCTCCAGTATCGGGATGGTCCAATTTTCCCACAAGACGACGGACAAGACTTAGGAGGAGAATGATGGAATAAGTCTGGTCCTTGTGGTCTTTGTCCTTGTGGGCAGCTTTGTGCTTTGTCCTTGTGATCTTTGTCCTTGTGGGCAGCTTTGTCCTTGTGGTCTTTGTCCTTGTGGGCAGCTTTGTCCTTGTGGTCTTTGTCCTTGTGGGCAGCTTTGTCCTTGTGGTCTTTGTGGGCAGCTTTTAGACTAGCTTTAGGACTAGCTTTTAGACTAAGACTAGCAGCTTTAGGACAGCATCTCTAGCAGCTTTTAGACTAGCTTTAGGACTAGCTTGACTGCCCTAGCCAGCTATAAATATGTAACCCCAACCCCTCAGGTTGGCATAGCATTGTATGAGAAATAAACCAGAAAAAATTGCCCCAACTCCTATTGTCATCCTATCTCAATGATAGTAAGAATTGTGCTACTAACATTGTCTTGCTTTTTTATCGGTTTAAAAACCAAAAAAACTTAAACTGAAATAAACAACTGTCTTTTCAGGAGCTTTTAAAAAACCTAAAACTCTTGTATAACTATAAGCAAAAAGTCAGACAAGAGGAGCTTTTTTTGGATGAAATAACTATTTGCCACTAAAAGTCTCTAAAATTACTTACTAAATAGGCCTCGCCTGCCCATTTCAAAATTCAAAACAAAAGGGCCATTTAAATATGTGTACGCATAGGTTTCAAAAATACAGATATGCATATACATAGATTCGAAAAAATCATGGTCAATATGTAGCACATCTTGCTGGGAAGCCGTTAAGGCGTGAAGAGGAATTTGAATGTCGATAGTGAAATGAAACATTTACAAGCGCAACAGAACTATGTATCTACATACATTCAAAAAATACTGTGCCTGATATTCTACCTTAACGAACATATGGGAAATAATTATGATTCTAAATCTATACATATCCTATTAGTGCAATAACCTTCTTATATATACAAATTCACAGCCTTCCTATATTCTTCAATCCTGAGTACCAGAGAGAACACACAATGAAATTTAGCTCTCGTCCATAAGATGATAAGACCTTCACGATTCACACGTCCAAATTATGTAGCTTGGTCAGTAAATTGTAAAATTAAAGGAAATTGATGTGAACCTGATGATATGCGTACTTACATCTATTTCAGCATCAACAGACTAAGTAGGGCAACAAACCGGAACAGCACACCATAAAGCATGATAATGGCGATGCAAAGACCAAAATAATTGATATCATATTTGCCTTTTAGCAATGCTCCACATCGAGTAATCAGCCACACGCCAGAATAACTGATGGGTGAAAATGTGTTAGGCAAAAGAGGCTTAAGTTTGATCTTTATATTAAGAAGAGAAAATTGTATCGGAGATCCATAAACTTAGAAGCACTTATACAAGTTTAGAGACCTGCTAAGCTAAAATTAATGCAAGCACCTGAGTGAGAATTGCATAAGTTCAAGATCTTCTGATGCAATTTTAGTAATTTCTCCAAAGATGGATCTTTATACATAAATAAAAATAAGCACTAGGAAGATTAGTATGATAATTACCAAGTCATACAGGGATGATAATTGCATGAGTTACACTACAACAACTTGCATATGAAAACATTAGATTTTCTCACTGAATTAAAAAAAAAACAGTTTTGGCATTTTTCTAGCTATTATGAAGCTTTTGGATCTTTCCTTGTATATGAATGAACGTTTAAAAAAACTATATGAATGAACAATTCATTCAGTTTTTCTAGGAGTTCATATAGCTTGTGCTACACACATGACAGATACTAGTTTTTTACTACTCATCGAGTGTCGATTAAAGAAACAGAAAATACTAACTTTTTAGCTCCCGCAATAATGAAAGCTTCTAGCGCCCACTTGGGATAGCACAATATCTTTATAAATTGTGGAAGGTCTGCTTGAGTGCCCACCAAGACCAGTACCACAGGTAGTAATGCAGAGCACTGCAAGAGCAAAGTTCATTTAGCCAAATCACATCCTCTAATTTGGAGCTGTATATCATCATAAAATTTTGAAGAAGATGTCCTCCTTACCAACTGAGCTAATCCTAGCTCAAAACAAATAGCAAAAGTATAACCTATGCCAGTTACACAATAAACAAGTGCAAGAAAGACCAGATAATTGTCTTTAAGTGTAGACCGAGGGTTGTTGAAGAAATAAAATGTCGAGAGGAAGACAATTGGCTTAACCACAGTGCTGAAATGATCAATAGTATCTCTTGCAAGAAAGTAAGCTAGAGAGCTCATGCCAGATTCTCTCTCCCTCCAATATTGCAACCTTTCTGGTGAAAATGATCGCAGTGCTGCAAGTTGGCATAACAGTGCTGTACAAAGCACATTAATGTTATTGTAGATTTTGGGGAATAGTGCCACTGTAGTTTCTTAAGAAATAAAATGTCATGGTAATTATAATCACTAGATTGCGAAAATAAAATAGTTAAACTTCTAGTAATATTTTTCTGTGACAAAAGGGCAAGTTAAGATAGGATTCTTTTTTTATGTTATCGAGGAACATGTGCAAGGCTGCAATGTGTATATTGATTAGTTGATATAGCTAAAAAAGGCTAATAACAGAATGTTATAAAATAAAATAAGCACATATAGGCAATGAAAGATCAAGATCTACACAGCCAAGATCAAAAATATATAATTTATTGTCTATGTACACTTCCTTACATGTGTTTTGCACCTGACAAACAAACATTTCTAAAATAGAACTTCTAAAATTTCCAGCACTGTCAGCACATAAAATATACCCATGTTATCGTTCCTCGTTTCAACATTTAATTATTATGTGTATTACAAGAAAATCATTTGGACCATGGCTACTTCATTCTGAGCAAAAGCTTATCATTAATTTATTGAAAGCATTTTAACTTCCACTTTTTCTTCCCTGTCCAATCGCTTCAACTAAATATGCCAGAATTTGTAGAAATGATAAATTGTGTATGGTTAAGTCCTGTGATAGGAATTAGTTTACATTTACTAACATTTCTTTGTAAATTTTATGCAGACTATTATTTTGTACTGTCTAACTTAACTTAGTTAAGCACAAGGATATTTTTACATCTAGTGAGATGCATTGTTGCTAGCATCTCCTGGTAACTTCTATGCAGTCTATTAATATGTAATGTCTAACTTAACTTAGTTAAGCACAAGGATATTTTTTAAATCTAGTAGGATGCATTATAGGAACAAAATCTTTCTTCTGTGATATTGTGGTTTGGTCTTTGTTGTTACTTTATGGGAAATTAAGATATTTATAGAAACAACAAAGGATGATGAGTCGCTGACTTACAAACTGCAATTATGGTATATCCATAAGAAGCTGCACCAAATGAATCATCACTAACTTTCGCAATTGTTCCAATGCATATGCCAGCTATACACAATATTAGGTAATCAGCAGCCTGTTGTGTAGCCTCACGTAGGCGTTGCTTAGCTACCCTGAAACATGAGTTTGGCAGTAGAGTTACAAACTGATTCTCCCAAGCAAGTACGAGAAATTAAAGAAACCGATTTACCTTCCCAAATAATATTTGTATTGTGCAAATACACTCGGTGTTTTCCTATCCAGTAAATCATTTGATTGCCTCACATTTTGGTGCACAGAATTTGTACTCTCTGACTGTTCTCCAAGAGATTGTTCTCCAAGAGATTGTTCCCCAGTAAACTCATGAATTGTATTGATATCTTCCAGGTCCTTCCGCATATCTTCTGGAACTTCATATCCATTATGTAAAATCCAAAGAAGCGGCAGATGTTTGTGAGTGATATGTCCCCTCATTTTTGTTTTTACTATTCCCTCTAAGATGTCGATGTAATAGTCTGGAGGATTCTCACGGTCAGGCACCTTGATCCCCAGGCCTGAGAAGTATATTTCAACTTCACATATAGGCCCATGGTAAGCAGTAAGGCCACCTCTTGCCAAAAGGACAAAATCATCAAACATGTTGAACAAAGTATAGCTGTGTAACACATTAATAAAAGTCAGATCCAAGTTTATATTTCAATGAAGCAAACAAAAATGTGAAGAAAAGATTATTTTAGTTCATGTAGAATTGAAGATAAATGACCGATTTTTCGGTCTTGCCCTGCTGATTATATGTTAAAGTTGAGCATTACCATGCATATCAATTTTTTTTCACAAATTTTGTGACAGGTGACCCTGGACAAGTAATGCAGTTTTTTAGGCTCACCGATCAAGACTGTCACAAATTTTTGTAAGAAAATTTTGCTTATGAGAAAAGCCATTTCAATTGAAGATTAGAATAGAATAGTGATTCTTTCAGAAAGGAAACATATTCAATGTTCAATGTTTACAGGGAAACCTTGGTTGGTGAATCACTGCACAAACATTTACGCCTTGGAATGCTTCATGACGAAGAGCTCTTAGAAGTAGCTGAGAGGAGGCACTGTCTAAGCCTGTAGTTGGCTCATCTAATATCAGAAGAGATGGTTCCATAACCATTTCAATCCCAACATTAACACGCTTCTTTTGTCCTCCAGAAATTCCCCGCTTCTCCACTGTCCCAACAAGGGAATTTCTGATTTCTTGAAGCCCTAATGACCCAATAACTCGTTCAAGGACTACAACCTTATCAGCTTTTGACATGCCTTTGCTTAACCTATTCCACAAAACAATAGTGATTACTAAAAGAAACCAATAATTTTATAAAAGTTCAAACAAGGTCAAGGATATCATGAAAAAGAATTAGTGAGATCAATTGTATGATATCTTTTTTTGCATAAACAGTAAACAACATATACGGTTATCACTGGAAGTCATCTAGGCACACAAAATGTTCCATCTAAGAGGTAAGGCTAATTTATGTATCTGAAGGGGGGAAATGGAATAGTGAAATTTAAATATAGATGATAAACCATATTCAATCATACTGTATGTATCTAAATAAACGGGCATTGTGTTCAATATTTACACAGAGTGGCCACGAACAATAATAATCATGCACTTCAGTACTTTTCTGTAGTTTTTTTATGACAAAAGTCCTGCAATGCTATGTGACTATGTCTTTGTTTTTTATGACAGAAATCTTGCAATGCTAAGTCATTGTTTTGATGAAGACGTGTATTATAACATTTAGTGGAAGGAAAAAGGAATCAATTGGGAAAACTACAAAACTGTGTGCTTTGAGATGTATCTAATACCTGCAGCATGCACTAAACCACAGATTTTCCTCGACCGTCAGGTTCCCATGAACGATATCATCTTGTGGCACAAAACCAGTGATCTTCTTATATGACTGCATCGAACCAGATTTTCCATTTATAAGGACTAGCCCGTCCTTCTTATATCCTGAGGTTTTACCTAACACAGCATTGAGAAAAGTAGTCTTTCCTGCTCCAGAAGGACCCATGATAGCCGTTATCCTACCTGGTGAAAGTTTTCCTGTAATACATTGCAAAAGCTTCTTTTTTCCAATGGATAGCGTTAGATCTTTGAAAGCCACTTCAAGCATTGGCCTTCGTGGTCTATTTTCAGCAGCTAGAGACACTATTGCAGAAAATGTTAATTTATCGTTGTCTAGCTGCAGAGCTCTCTCCTTATCAATCTGACTATATGCACGCCTGAACCTTTCAGTGCGAACATGCGTTAGCTTTTTGCGATTTTTGGATCTCCTACCATTAGATGATGTAGCTAATTGTTCAGGTGTATTGAAAGCCTCAGACATTTCTACCTCATGCCTTAGTGCAAGTTCTTTTGCTAATTTCCATCTTTCACGTGCTGTTGCTGATTCTTGTGCAATTTTTGCAGCCTTTTTACGAGATTTCGATGACATCTTAGCTCGAATTGCAATGAACAGACCAGAGCAGTTGTACACCACTAGCAAAACAATGCTCAAGATAACCTGCAAAAAGAAGATCAAAAGTAAAAAGTTGTAACAGTGTGAAGAACACGGTTGGTTCTAACTTCTAAGTAAGTAAATATTGATAATTTAGATGTGTCCTTTGCATTATATGACATTTGATGAAAACTCACTCGTGAAAGAAACTAGGTTACTTGAATATATGCATGTTGTGCAGAAATCTGCAAGTCATATTGTTATGAGCAGGCTTCTCTTGCGCTTGCTCGAAGGCACGCGTACCCGGCCGCTGGCCAGGGCGAGCGCCGCTTGCCGACGAACTCGCCAGCGCGTCGCTCGTATGGGTAGGTTTGGCTGTTTGTCGGAGCCACCGCCTTGGGTTAGAGTTTTGTGGCAAAACCAATCTGCCTTTTCTTCTTTCTTTTCTCATATATATAGTCTTTTGAAATCCTAACAACCTTTTGCTAAAGATAGAGATCTGAAACAAAACCCAGATCCTCAACTTGAAACGGAAAGTAACTAACGCTATAAGCTAACAAGGACCTACGCACGCCATATCAAAACTTTCCTAATCCTTCTTCTTTCTATAATAGACTTGATCATAGGATGAGCGCATATCATCACTTCTTCAGGCAGCCGATCGCCAGGGTTCCCCTGCCCCGGCGTGTGGCTACCGCCAAGCAAACCCGAGTTGGCTGCTTGTTGGTTGGCTTGGACAGTGCTGAGAATTTCTGCTAATAAGCGATGAGTTTCTTGTCCCGCGATCTCCAGCGCAGCGACCCGGTCTTCCAAGGATTGATTGTTCGTCATGTGCTCGGAAGTGGATTGGGGATGGCCGTCCAGGTGTTGCTGCTGCCCCCCAGGTGCAGGAGCGCCTGAAGCTGATACCAAGTTGTTATGAGCAGGCTTCTCTTGTGCTTGCTCGAAGGCACGCGTACCCGGCCGCTGGCCAGGGCGAGCGCCGCTTGCCGACGAACTCGCCAGCGCGTCGCTCGTTTGGGTAGGTTTGGCTGTTTATCGGAGCCACCGCCTTGGGTTAGAGTTTTGTGGCAAAACCAATCTGCCTTTTCTTCTTTCTTTTCTCATATATATAGTCTTTTGAAATCCTAACAACCTTTTGCTAAAGATAGAGATCTGAAACAAAACCCAGATCCTCAACTTGAAACGGAAAGTAACTAACGCTATAAGCTAACAAGGACCTACGCACGCCATATCAAAACTTTCCTAATCCTTCTTCTTTCTATAATAGACTTGATCATAGGATGAGCGCATATCACATATATACTACATATGCAAGAATTATATTGAAACAGAAGTAATGGATCCTATTTACACGAAAGGAAACAAGACTTACGTTGGTGATGCATTAGGCATTAATTATAAATCAAACAAGACAACAATTTGATGGATCAAAATTAGTATGAGAAGAAAATATTTCTCAGTAAAAGATTTTTCTTAGAACTTCATATACATATTAGCAAAAATTTGTCAGTTTAATAAGGGTCATGGGAGATTTCCTTTGACTGTGCCACATGGAAATGAGAGAGAGAGAGAGAGAGAAGTAGTAGAAGAATGGCAATGCACTACTTACAATTAATATACCACCAAATAAAGCGATATCTTCTTTTGTTGAATTAGCCTTGCATGTGCTTTTCCAATGGCACTCTGAAAATTTATATGGCGTTACTCAAGATCCATTAACACATATTCCAAAGAGTAGACAGTAGCAATTGTAAATTTGTGCAGTTTGTCACAAAGTATTTCAATTCATTCCAGAATCAAGTGATATAGAGTATCTAACATTTAATCAAAAAGGCATATTAAGCAATGAAATTGGTGCAATTTTATATTTGGCAGCCACTGCAAACCAGTAGTTAGGATTTCAAGCAAATGTTCAACTCCGGAGGAAACATAAGTGTTAGAATTATATATGAGGCTTGACAGAACATATAAATGTGAACAAAAGACACCAATTATTTGATAAGCAGTAGATTTATATCATGCTTCCCAATCAAGATAAGTCAGAAAACAAGAGATGCATACTATTTTCATCAGTGGAACCTTTGCGGCAATAGTACCTGCGGGATACAAAGTTATGAATGATCGTTAGCAACAGAACATATCACAATATTGCATATGATAGCATATAAGGAAGAAAGAGTAGAGACGGTACCCCTTGCTACAGTTAATTTTCTGGGTTGTGGTTGGACAGTGGTTTCCTGGTGGGCAAAAGACATCATTAGTAGTGATCACATCAGCCCAAGAATCTGCGCTGCCACATGTAGGATTCAATCCTGGAGTTATTTGGTAAGAATACCTGCCATATTTTCAAAAACAAAGAAACAGTCATGCGTTATGCAATTTTTATGAAGAGTATTAAATGGTAAAATAAAGCATTGCCAATGTAAAGTCCTCTTACGGATCACAAAGGCCAGTGGTTTCATTCAATGTCCCAAGAGGACAATAAGCACCCAAAGGACAAGCTGAAAAAAATTAAGAACGAATTTAGAGCAGATAAGCAGAAACAACTGTGAATACCAACAAGAGTAACCAACTATACAAGGATGCATGATCTTGAGAAAAGTAACTACTTCAGAAAACCTTTCTGTCTATACACATAACCAAAAGGTTTTCCTTTTAGGTAATGGCGAACATATTAACTTAATGCATCAAACGAATTCAAAGTAATCTTTGAACATTTAGCATTAAAAAATTATTAGCAATATTTTAACAATGATTGAATCCATAGGGCCTCGTGGAATATAATGCTATTGGTTTGTTTGGAAAGATACACTTACGCATCATGCAGGTCAGGCCACGAGGGCAGAAGAAACCGGGACAACATGGTCTGCAGCTCTCTGCTCTGGATGGAACAACAGATTCTTCAAATGGTTTGTCATCCACATCGAGCGTTGAGCAAGCCCAGCCAGGCTGGCACCCAAGTGCCCATACGTTCTGGTTGCAGTTCCTACTAACCCTCGCAATGCGAGTGCTACCCAAGCCGCTGAGGTATAACTCTATTTCAGCTCTGTTGCACAGCATTCTAACCATTTGCCCTGCAACATAACATTTAAAAAAAATGATGACATTTGCTTTAACAAAACTAGTATGTACTTCTTGTAATGTCCCCTTGCCACCGCTGAGGTTGGAGGCGTGAGATCGTTCACCCGGACTGGATTGGAGCTTGCAGACCAAGAAGAAGAAGAAAGACAGGAGGAAGGAAGAAGACAGCAAAGGGGAAAGCAAGTTTCAGTTCATTTTCTTTCTTGTCTGTCGATACCACCAGCTCTCCCTTCTTTAATACTCTCTCTCTCTCTCTCTCTCCCTCCCTTACATGTGGGTCCGGCCTAGATGTTACATTACCGCCCCCATGAGAAATTGCTTGTCCCCAAGCAATTGAATTACCCTAAGCACTCTAGACCTATGACTTGTATGGTTTGCTTCTGATGATTGGAATGCCACAATTATAGATGACAGTCTGGAGCTTTCCAAATTTCACAGCTCGCTAGTTCCTGGGTCCCATGGCACCTGCAGTTCAATTGCAAGGTCTTCGGTCTGGTATTCATCCTTCACCCCATCTTCCTCACGACGTATAGTACTTGCTTTGATTGTTCGGTGAGTGTTGGAAGGCTTGACACCACTCAATTCTGCCGCAGTAAGATCAAACCGAGAGTGCCTCATATACGGACTGCACATCCTCTTCCCAAGAAAAGGATCAAACCTCTCATCTTCTGAAGAAGTTTTAGTTCCATCTCCTCCAAAGAATTGAACCAACTTTCCCACACCACAATAGACAACTCCAATGCCGAGCAAAGCACCAGCAACAACATGAGTATCATTGCTGTGCAGGTACTTATCAAGTTGGGCAAATCCTGAATTGGAATCCCAGAAAAGAATCATTCCCAGATTAGCATTATAAACTATTTCCTGCAAAACCTCCTCCTCATTTTCATCTGCAGCCATCCCGTCATCAATCTCCATGCTTAAACCATGGCATGCTGAGATATATGCGAAGTGCAGCTTCAGGAGAAAATCATCACTTGCTGTGAAAACTTGCTTCACATACTGGAACTTGTTGTCAAGCAGAAGCCAGTTTCGCAAAGAACCAAAAGGACTAGTGAGGTACACGCAGGCTCTTTTGTATCCTTCAGACAGCAAATGGAAGATCACAGTGTACAATGAGACAAGCACAGTGTTGTTGAAAGTCCCATTGACAACCATCCTATGATCTCCACCTCTAGCCTTCAACATTGAACTTGGTACAAATGACCTAAACACAGATCCTGGAAGCTGAGGGGAAAAGACTGGTGGAATAAAGCATGTTACCAAACTGCAAAGCTCCCAGTACAATTCCTCAATCTTCTTAATTTCGAGAGACTGCAGCTCTTCTTCTGATTCATCAATCACAAATGAACCAAAACAGCTCTCATGAGTGGCTAATAAGCAACTGCTACATTTCAATAACTGGCCGTCTTTACCACATTTTACACACAAATCTTGTTCTGTCAAGCCCTCAATAGAATCATAGGCATCTTGATCTTGAGTACAGAACAGCGTATTGTCAGTCATTGACAGAAGATCAACTGCTGCAAAGCCACTGAAACTATCATCTGAGGAGTGCACATGCGGTGTTTCAGCCACAGTATTCCCCACAATTTTCTTGTTTGAAGCTTGCTTAGCATTTTTTTCACTTAGACCTCCAACAATGGATGACTGTATATCATGATGCCATTCAGTTTTTTTTGCATTCTAAAGGAAAAGTTGATGTGTCTTGATGTGAAACATGGTGGTTGCCTGAACAAGAAGACCCAGAAATCCAAACTTCCTCACTGCCACTTAAATCAACTGAAGAGCTATTTAACTTCTTCGTTCCCATTAGACCTTCTTGCTCAGCAATTCTATTTCCTGGAATGTCCTCAAGCCTTCCTTTATCTTCCAGTACACCTTCAATGCCCCAAGTAATACACATATGCTTCACAGCTGCCTCTGTTTTCTCCATTTGCTTTGCCAGTTGCTTCTGGGAAACTACCACTCGGGCCAATATTAAGTCGATATGCGCCATCCTCATGGCGGTGGTCGTGGTAGCAGTGGTGATCGTCGCCATGGGAAAACTCGTGGTAGCACTGATGGAACTCGTGAAGGATGACTCCAGGGTGGTCGGCAACTGCGACATCGCGGAGGGCGATGAGGCACAGCGCCGATCCGAAATCGAGGCTGACGGCGGTGGTGGCTGGATCGAGCGTGAGAAGGCCCGAGGCGGCGTTGCAGAGGATCCGCCTATACCTTCTCCTCCACGAGTGCTTGAGGACAGGGTACCTGGCGAGGTACTCGGGCCCCTCGGCGACGGCGGCCCGGCATGGAGAAGACCGTGTTGCGGAAGAGCAGCACCCAGAGACCGGGATTTTACTGGAAAAGAAGGATCGACCGAAGTCGAATCCCCATTCCCAAACCTTCTCCAACACTGCTCGGAAGGACTCACAGTCGACGCGGAACAGGGGCGACGCTCGAAGAAGTGGTGCTGGTGTCGAGGAAGATCAGATCGGCGACCCAAGGACGCGGAGGCCGGAGCGTTGGCGGCGGCCTCGCGGAAGTTGAAGTCGCCGAAGGCGGTGGTCGGCGCAGATGATGGCTGGCGGAGACCGAAGGAAGATGCGGCCGGTCGGGCGTTGGCCGGATCCGAAAGCGAAGACCGGGAAGGCGAAGCGAAGGCGCGGGAGACCGAAAAGGCGGATGGAGGCGGAGATGGGTGCGGAGGCGCGGAGAGGCGGGAGGACGGTGCCGAGGCGAAGCGCGAGGAGGGCGTGGAGTACTCCATTGGCGAAGGCAACGGGGCTCTGATCGGGATTTTACAGGGAGCAATCAATCGTTTCCCAACCGAATCGCCGAGCTCTGATACCAATTTGTAATGTCCCCTTGCCACCGCTGAGGTTGGAGGCGTGAGATCGTTCACCCGGACTGGATTGGAGCTTGCAGACCAAGAAGAAGAAGAAAGACAGGAGGAAGGAAGAAGACAGCAAAGGGGAAAGCAAGTTTCAGTTCATTTTCTTTCTTGTCTGTCGATACCACCAGCTCTCCCTTCTTTAATACTCTCTCTCTCTCTCTCTCTCTCTCTCTCTCTCTCTCTCTCTCTCTCTCTCTCTCTCTCCCTCCCTTACATGTGGGTCCGGCCTAGATGTTACACTTCTGTACTTCAATTCTAGCTCTACTAAAAACATTGCAGTGCCTTATATAAAGTCAGCGCTCAATGAAACAACATGGTTAATAGGCGAGAGGATATAGTACTTCTTTAGGTAGGACTAGTTCAGAAAAAAAAAAAAAAGTCTGGTAGTCCAAACTAAACTGTAGTTACAATGTATGCCAGAATTAAACTCAGAAGTCTCAAATTCATATCCATATATACTCTTTATATAGCACTAACAGTCTAACACTCAATCCCATTCTCTGTGTAGGATTAAGAGATGTAATCTCCCGTATCCAGCAGTTGTCATGATTCAATTTCCAGCATCAAGAATTCGCTACTTCGATTTCTTCGTAAAAAGTTCAGCCAACCGTTGTAAGAACCCACTCAATCACTTCATCATCACCCAATTTTGAGTAATGTATTGACTGACCTTAACATCAAGCTGGCAGAAGCAAGAAATATGTGGCTCGGATTGGAGGGAAGAAAACTTCCCACCAAATACCCACAAAATTTCCCCTCTACTTTTACCCAAAAAATAAGTGTTCACACGTTTTCCTTTCCTACTCATTAAGATACGCAGGAATCCACAACAATTGACACCGCCCCAAGTACCCAAATCCCCTTCAGCACCAAACGAACATGGACCAATACCCACAAACCCTCAAGCATTCACCTCATAAGCTCCTCCTTCGGTGAATTCTAAACCCTCTACAGCACATTGATCTACCATCGCTTCCCCCAGAAAGCTAGACACGACTTGGCGCCCTTACGCATGTTCATGTTGGGGGCTGAGTTCAGGAAGGGGGGAAAACGCGGAGATGGCTCGAGTACTTTACCGCAGCATGCGAGGTTCCTCCGCGCTCGTGTTGATCACGGCCATGGCGTGGTTGGCGGAGGGCGCGACCGGCCTGGCTTCGAGCCTCCGCCCGTCCCGGGCTTGGAGTGCGTCGGCGCCCTCGAATGGGCGTCAGCATTGGCTGCCATGGAGTGAGAGGCAGAGCCCTGATTTGGTATTGGCGGGGCATTGCTGCCCTGTCGTCTGTCGAGTTGTGGCGAAGTTAGGGGATGATTGGACAAGGTTTTGAAATTTTATTTTCCATTCGCATCTCGTGATTCTTCAAAATCTAAAATTTTAATAAGATCCAAAAAGCAAAATTCAAATCCTATTTTTCTTAACCGAGATTTCTAAGATCTCATCGAGATTTGCTAAGATCTACCGAGATCTTGGTTATTTGTAACCGAACAAAAATTGGTCCAATACACGATAGAAAATTTTGAAATTTTTTTATGGTCCTCACATATCACTAATATTCTCATTAAAAAATTGAGATGATAATCAAATTTAAAGAATTTTTAAAAATCCTGATATTGCAAAGCATTATAACCAGCGGCTTAGAAAAAATAGAAAAATTTCCATTTTAGCTATACTAGAGGTGTTGGACAAGCTAGGCAACATTGGAATGTCTAAGTTATGAAATTGTCAGACAGTATCAAATACATAATCTACAATTGTATAGTTTATTGCCCTCGACAGAGTTGCAGAGCAAGAACTTTCGTATTCTGCTCTGACTGGGAGAAAAAATTTGAAGCAAATTTACTTGTAGTTCCGCGAGCTATAGCAAAGTTCTTCCATTTCACTTTCTGCCGTAGTCCCTAACTATCGCGCAGAAACCTGACGAACATAGGAGCAAACTAAAGTTGGGTTGACCTGACAGGAGACTCGTGTTGTCCTACTCCAAAGCTAGAGATTTCAAGAAATGGGTAGATCCATTTGATCTGGAAAAGAAGAGGAATTCAACTTGATTCGCAGAACGACTCGGATCATTGAGAGCAACCTAAAACAGCCATTTCAGCGAAGTATCACAAGGAACGATACATTGCAACTTGCTAAACATATTGTTCGTTCGTACATACCTCTGGTCTGCTCCATGCAGTCCGAAACGAAGGTCGGGTCGGAGAAATTAAACGCCTGATTGAAATCATTCTGCCTGCGATGGACACCGCCCTCCAAATTTCAATTCAACTCGCGAATCAAACCGCAAAAAAAAAAAACATCGCCGAACAAAGAACAGAAACGAGTACGCTTGGCCGCGCACTGCGCACATACACGTTGGCCATGCAGAACCCGTACTTCCTCTGCACCTCGCCGGTGAGGTCCCTGCTGAGGGTGTCGATCCTTCTGAGAAGCACCTGCGACTGCCAGGAGGGGACCGGCGGCGGCGCAAGGTCGCGCCCGCCCATCCCCTGGCATCGCCCGCCGGCGGGGAGCAGCGCGACAAAGAACAGCACGGCGGCGGTGGCGAGGAGGACCGCCATGGGAGCTGATCGACCGCGTCGCGCGCGGAGGCGCGCGAAGTGGCCTTGCCGGAGTTTTCAGGAGCGGGGAAGGAAGGAGCTCGACACGGCAATGCGCAGTTAGAAATCGCCGAGAGATGTTTACGTGAAAGGCCACGCTTTTCCTGGACGACACGGTCAGAGTCTCAACACGTTTCTGTCCACCTGATCATGTGCTCGGGCACGTGGTAGAGGTGGGCGTTGTACACTGAGTCAGTTGAGGATAAGTTTATTGTGTTTTATTATGCGAGCCGTCTTAGAATCGCGGCGGCTCATCGTCGTGCCCGACCATGTAGTGCCGTCTGGGTCGGTTCGCCTTCGACGAATCCAGGCACAGCCTATTTGCATTTCGTGCCATGCCGGTCTAGACCCGGCCCATTTGCACTACTATGACGAGAAGAAATGAGTCGGAGCTGAAGCAATGGACACAAAAATTGGGAAAAATAAATTAAATTTTATTCATTCTAGGTATAGAGAGACACTAGAGTGCTTACATGAGTACACAATGCTAATTAGTATAAAGATTTGTACATTGCAGAAAGTTGATCCCTCTCGCTCGTCTCTCTTAATTTTTCGCAACTCTTTCTATCGTCCATCTCCCTCAATCTCTCTCACACTCGTCTCTCTATCAATCTCTCTCAGTTCTCTCTCCCATCTCTCTCATCAATCTCTCACGCATCTCTCTCTCTCTCTCTCTCTCTCTCTCACCCGTCTCTCTCAATCTCTCTCAGCTCTTTCTTTCATTCGTCTCTCTCAATCTTTCTCTGACCCATCTCTATCAATCTATCTCAGCTCTCCTTCTCCCTTGTCCATCTCTTTCAATCTCTTGCAACAATAAGTGAGCGAGACGATAAGAAAAGTTCAAAGAGCGGGGAGCATCGTCGGTCGAGGAGAGAAAGAGAGATAGCGATGAGCAAGCGAGTAGTGAGAAAAACAGGCATAGTGCCAACTGATAAGAGAGAGAAAGGGTCTGAAAGAATAAGAGTGAGCCAAAAATAAATACTCCATAGCCACCATGTGAGCTACAAAACCGTCAACATAAATTTTTAGATGCGATAAAAAATACTGGTTGCCGACTTTTTTTCCCTGACCCCATCTTTCTCTGAGTTTTTTTAAATAATCATTTTTTATTCATAAAATTTAAAAATATACCACGACTATATTTTTTTGTAAAACTGATCATCTATCGCGCCACGTGGCAGTGATTGGGCTGCCACGGGTGCTAATCGTGCCACCGTGGCGCTACAGAGCCCAGTCGCCCCACATGGCAGCGACTGAGAGGCCTGTCATGCCACGGTGGCGCGACCGTCCCGTGAGAGAGGGAAAGAGAGGGAGGGAGAGAGGAGCGGCGGCTGAGAGAAGAAAGAGAGTTTTTTTAAAAAATAATTATTTTTTATATATAAATTATAAAAATATACTTTGCTTTTTTTTGTTGCAAAAATAGTCATCAGCACAGCTGATCAGTCGCAACCCCATGCTACCCGTTGGTCAGTCGCAACCCTATTCCACGATTAAACTAGTCGTATGCCCATAATGCGACTAGAGACTCCGTTGCATGCACATCATGCGATTAGAGACTGACCCATATCTCACTAATCATACAAGATACTAATTCACTAAATATTTAGTATTCACTAATCATGCAAGCTGCTAATTCACTAAATATAAATCATGGAATGGGGTAGCAACTGATTTAATCGTATAATGGGGTTGCGACTGATCAATGGTGGAATGGGATTACGACTGATGCTAATCCGTCGTGGTGGTGTGCTGATGACTATTCTCGCAAAAAAAGATATATTTTTATAATTTATATATATAAATGATTATTTTAAAAAATTCTTCTTTCTTCTCTTGACGCCGCTCCTCTCTCTCCCTCTCTCTCTCTCCCCAGCGCCCGCTCCCTCCCTCTCTTTCTCTCTCTCACGGGCCTATCATGCAATCGTGGCGCAACATGCCTCTCAATCGCTGTCACATGGTGCGACCAGGCTCTATCGCGTCACGGTGGTGCGATTGGCACATGTGGTAGCCTAGTCGCTGCCATATGGCGCGACAGATGATCAGTTTTACAAAAAAAAATATTCACGATATTATTTTTAATTTTACAAATAAAAAATGATTATTTATAAAAAAATTTCATCTTTCTCTCTGTCTCTTTTTTTCTTCGCTCTTTTCTCCACGATTTCCGGTCCACAAGAAACAAATTCATGTGGATGCGTGCGTGATGCCTTCCGTTTCGTTAGAGAGGCTGCTATTGCCACCCATGACACATGTGCTGGCCACGGTGTAGATGCACTAGTGTATAGAGTTAGTGGGACCCAAACTATGGCCATTAGCCCATTAGTGAAAATCAAACATCCTTGTTTACACGGTGGTAGCCGGACACAGACAGGGATACAAATCTTATTTCGGAATAAATTTCATAGGTGTCTAAAATCCGAAATCTCAGCAAGATTTTGGAAATTCAAATCAAATCTGGACGAAATCTAAAATTCAAATTTGAAATCCGGTTTTTTTCTACCGAAAAATCCGAAATTTTGACCAAAATCACTGAGATTTCGGTACATTTTGAACCGACCAAAAAATGGTCAAAACATATTTAAAAAATCTAAAAATTTTTGTGGATTTCAATCTAAATCTAATCATATCGGGCCAAAAAAAATATTGAAATTTCGGCCGAAATCGCCAAGATCTCGGCGAAATTTGTACATACACTGTAGCATTTTGAATAGGCGATGTAGCCTAGAGGGGGGTGAATAGGCGAATTAAAACTTTTCAGCGGAAACAATTTTTCCCGAGGGGGTAAACCCGGATTATCCGATTAGAGTCCGGATTCTCCAAATTGTTCGGACTATTCGGAGTTAAGAGGCGGATACTCCGGACTTGGGTGCTCGAGATGAGATTTCAAATCTCCTCAAATTTTGAACAAACTACTTGAATACAAAGTAGCTAAACACTACCAGGTACCTTAAGCAAGCATAGATCTAGAGCCAAACACAATAGTGAAGTAGATCGAAGCTCTTAAAGATTCAACACCAAACCACCTTTACCCAAAAGAGAGCAAACACACGGAGACAATGAATTTTACCCGAAGTTCGGATTCTTGAAGGGAATCCTACGTCTCCGTTGTGGAAGCACAAAGCCTTGGTCCCTCTTGACCAATGTCCACCCGGTGTTGCACCAAGCACTCGCCGGTTTCTCCTTGTCTCTTTCCTTTCGGGGCGAGATGAACCCTCACAAATTTTCAGGGCTCACCACAAGTGAGATTGGAGTCTCCCGGCGACTCCTCGCAGTCTAGGAGCCCTTCAAACTCCAAGAGTAACAAACACACCGCGAAATCATCTTGGAGGATGAACTTGTGCTCAACAATGAAGAATGCAAGAGCAAAGCACTTGAATCCCCTTCTCACTTCTAACAATCCAAATCAATCTCAGGATTCAAATGGAGAAAGGGGCTAGAGCTCAAGAAGTATGAGTGAGAGGTTGAGAGATGAAAAATGTTGGAATGGAGCTATGTCTCCCAGTTGGAGTGGAGTGAAGGCTTATATATGGAGCTCCAAAATCCAAGTAATGTGCCCTTCTCATGAATTTCTTTAGGGTTCCTTGGGCTTCACTTTTGTCATGCAAGAAAAATACCCAAGTACAACGAGAAAAATCATCAACAATAACCAAACCATACTTACTTCCTCCTATGCTTATATACGCGATTGGACCGAACAAATCCATATGAAGCATTTCCAACGGTGTTGAGGTTGTCATCACGTTCTTCACAGGATGAGAGGCGCCAACTTGCTTTCCGGCTTGACATGTGCTACAGACCTTGTCTTTCTCAAAGACAACATTCGTTAGTCCAAAATGTGATTGCCTTTAACGAGTTTGTGAAGGTTCCTCATACCAACATGAGCTAGTCGGCGATGCCATAATCATCCCATGCTAGATTTAGCTAATAAACACGTTTCAAGATTAAGTCTGTCCGTAGTAAAATCCATGAGATATAGCTTACCCTTTAAACGACCTTTAAGAACTATTGAATCATCAACCCTCTTTAAGACATCCACACCCTTTTCACTAAACACACAATTGTAATCCGCTTCACATAATTGAGCAACGGACAACAAATTGTAGCTTAGTGATTCAACAAGCAAAACATTATTTAGATGAAAATCATTTGTGATTTGAATCTTACCTAGACCTATCACCTCACCTTTCCCATTGTCACCAAATATAATACTTTCATTGTTGGACCCATTTGAATACATTGCCTTTTCTCCGGTCATATGGTATGTACATCCGCTATCCAATATCCAACTTGATCCACCGGAGATATATGCCTACAAAATGAAATTTAGATTTTGCTCTTTGGTACCTAAACTTGGTTAGGTCCACACACGTTAGCAACAAGAGATTTTGGGACCCAAATAGATCGCGCACACGGAGCATTCTTAGACTTGCGTTCGATGTTATAAGCAACAACACGACCGAGGTTAGTTTTCTTAAGCACATAAGAAGCAAAGAAGGTAGAATGAGCCTTGTACGTGGTGGTTCCTTTGCCTTTTACGAAGTTTATGGGCTCATTCAACGGAGCAACAATGATGTTGCTCCTTTTGCCCTTGGGTGGAACGTATCCAAGCCCTTCCGTCTTGTAGTTACCTTGGCGCTTTCCAAGAAACTCCTCTAGTCCCTTACTTGCCTTGTAGGACTTTTGGAGACTGTCTTCTAGCATTCCCTTGAGCTTTTCATTTTCATAGGCCAACACTTGCAAAGTCTCAAGGTTAGTGGCAAAAGCATCAACATTAACATTATAGCATCTTGCACATCCATTGCTAGTAGAGGGTAATGAGAGATTGGAGTTATCCATTGATGTGATGGGAATGCTATTCGAGAGATCAACAAGCTTCAATTCAAAAGCTTTACAAGCATCCTTTGCTTTGGAAAGTTCCTTTATGAATGAAGCATTGGTGATATCAAGACTAGCTATCTCATATTTGGTAAATTTTGAAATATTGACCAACTCCTCATTTTTCCTTCTTTCAATTCTTAGGCTCTTCTCTAGCTCAAGGTTTCTTTCTTTTTCAAAGATGAGCAAGTCCTCTTGAGCTTCGAGAGTAGCCTCCTTTTGATCAACGACTTCCTCCAATTTCTCAATATCCTTCAAAAGCAAGTCTAGTTTTTGAACATCAAAGTCCTTCATGGACTTAACACATCCTCATCAACACAAGCATCATCGTAATCATCAAGGCATGAATCAACAATAGAGAGGGATGATGATTTGGTTGATACCTTGTGCCCTTTGGCCATAAGACACATTGGAGTGCCTTTGTCATCATCGCTTAAGTTGTCGAAGAGGCTCTTCGACGTTGTTGGTGAGGGAGGTATAGCAATGGCGACCGAGGCGATTCCTCCTTCTTTGTCAGAGTCGAACTCGGACTCGGAGTCGGAGTTGGAGTCCCACTCCTCTCCAATGTGAGCATGACCCTTGTGCTTGTAATGCTTGAACTTCTTACTCCTTTCCTTGTCCTTGCCCCAATATTTGTCCTTCTTGTAAGGTTTGTCCTCCTTCTTCTCTCGTTGTGGACATTTGGCGATGAAGTGACCGGGTTCCCCACACTCATAGCATTTTCTTGTCGAGTGCCTTCCTCTCGACTTGTTGCCATAGCTCTTGGAGTGACTTCCTGGCTTATAACCCTTTTTCTTGAGAAACTTGTTGAATCTTCTTACAAGCAAAGCCATGTCTTCATTTGTTAGCGGACCACTTGATTCATCTTCATCACTCGAGCTTTCTTCCACTTCATGTACTACCTTGACGGCTTTCAAGGCAATCCCCTTCTTCTTGCCAGACTTGAGCTCTTCTACTACCTCCGCCTCCTTGATCATCATCTCATCCATCATCAATCTTCCAATTACATCATGAGGTGTAAGAGTGTCGAAGTTTGGCCGGTCGCGGATGAGTTAGACAAGATTGCGGTTGGTGGGAGTGATCACACGAAGAATAATCTTGACTATGGCCTTAGCTTAATTCACCAAAACCATCAAGCGGTCGAACATCTTCGTGTATGACTCTCCTTCTTCCAAAGTGAATCGGCTTAGTTCACCAATGATGAGCTCAATCTTGGACTCAAGGATACTTGACACGCCTTCATGTGTTACCATGAGTCTTTCCCAAATGGCCTTGGCGTCCTCAAGTCCATCAACATGGTTGAACTCACTCTCACTTAAAGCATTGAATAAGGCATTGACGGCCAAATCATTGAAGTGTTGAGCTTTCTTTTCTTTGGGAGTGAGCTTGTAAGGATCCACGGCTTTGAAACCTGTCTCAACAATCTCCCAAATGCACGGGTGAAGTGATCTCAAGTGCATCTTCATCTTATGTTTCCATGCGGCATAGCGAGTACCATCAAAGTGAGGTGCTCTACCGGATGACACGAAGACATAAGATGAAGAGCTTGAGACTCCAATGGTAAGATAATCATAAGGAATTTCAACCCCTTTACCGGAACCCGTGGCCTTATCTTGGTCATGGGTTTCGGTAACCTTCTCTATTTCTGACATCTCAAATCCTCCAAGCGGTTAAGCCAAAACTATGGAGATTTGGCTCTGATACCAATTGAAAGGACCGGAGATGTAGCCTAGACGGGGGTGAATAGGCGAATTAAAGCTTTTCAGCGGAAATAATTTTTCCCAGGGGGGTAAACCTGGATTATCCGATTAGAGTCCGGATACTCCAAGTTGATCGGACTATCCGGAGTTAAGAGGCGAATACTCCGGTCTTGGGTGCTCGAGATGAGATTTCAAATCTCCTCAAATTTTGAACAAACTACTTGAATACAAAGTAGCTAAACACTACCAGGTACCTTAAGCAAGCATAGATCTAGAGCCAAACACAATAGTGAAGTAGATCGAAGCTCTTAAAGATTCAACACCAAACCACCTTTACCCAAAAGAGAGCAAACACACGGAGACAATGAATTTTACCCGAAGTTCGAATTCTTGAAGGGAACCCTACGTCTCCGTTGTGGAAGCACAAAGCCTTGGTCCCTCTTGACCAATGTCCACCCGGTGTTGCACCAAGCACTCGCCGATTTCTCCTTGTCTCTTTCCTTTCGGGGCGAGACGAACCCTCACAAACTTCCGGGGCTCACCACAAGTGAGATTGGAGGCTCCCGGCGACTCCTCGCAGTCTAGGAGCCCTTCAAACTCCAAGAGTAACAAACACGCCGTGAAATCGTCTTGGAGGATGAACTTGTGCTCAACAATGAAGAATGCAAGAGAAAAGCACTTGAATCCCCTTCTCACTTCTAACAATCCAAATCAATCTCAAGATTCAAATGGAGAAAGGGGCTAGAGCTCAAGAAGTATGAGTGAGAGGTTGAGAGATGAAAAATGTTGGAATGGAGCTATGTCTCCCAGTTGGAGTGGAGTGAAGGCTTATATATGGAGCTCCAAAATCCAACTGTTGTGAGAGGCTGCGCACAACCCGGAGTATCCGGACTAAGACCTGGATAGTCTGGATTGGTAAATTCGCAACCCTAACCGAGAGCCTTAACCCAGAGTGTCCAGACTCAAACCCGGATACTCCGGACTCAACCCTGATACTCCGGACTCAAGTCCGGATAATCCGGCCCGACTGGCTCGGTCAGCTGTGAGACAAACAGGGAAAATGCAAGTGTATTTGAGGTTTTGCAATGCAATTTTCATTCATTGAGCACAAAGCTATCCTACGAGCAATTTCCCGTCGTATCCCCCTTAATAGTACTGCCATCCTTAGACTCAAAATAAATAGAAACAATACATCTAAAGTCTTGATGCCATTTCCACAAATTAAAATATACGAGGGGATGTCTCATCGCTTTCTTATCTTGATAAATCCTTGATCCCTGCATAACATCTTACTTAAACTATTAGTCCTCTCTAATTGTGTTTTCATTAATCACCGAAACTATCACAGGAGCTTAGATGCACTTTCATGCAGCTATCTATGTATTGTACAAGCTCTAAGCAAGGCAAACAGCAAACCCATCCGGCATCCCAGAAGGCCAAGACCGATTGGCCGCACCACCGTGGCAAGGGAGGCAAGCGCCAGTGGTGCGGGCAAAGCAGCAAGGAGGCGCTCCTCTTCGGTTCTCCCCCACAACGGCGGGAGGGGCCACGGCAGCCGCAGGACATGAGGGAGGCGACGACGTGCACGTGGCAATGTTCTCGAAGATCAGCTGCCAGTTCATCGATGTGATGTCGTTGGGCTGGTGTAGGATCCCCCGGACGACGTCTTCGATGGCCTCCACCCGCCGCGCGCACTCCGCAGGCTTAGCTACTCGCTGGCTCGCCATTGTACCCCCACGCGTCGAGGGGTAGGCCAGCGGCCGCGGTGTCATGCACCTGGCCATGTGGTTGCTCGGTGATGTTGATGCAGTCGACCCCCGCGGCGGCACCGTTGCAGCTGGGGTGGTGCCGTGTGGCGATGGGTGTCCCCGGTGGTGGCCATGGTTGGGATGCCATGGGCGTGGGGGGACACATCGCAATGAATATGCTAGAGCAATTGAGGAGTCGGAGGAGGGCCACGGCGGGCGGGATGGCCTTGGCAGGCGGGTACGATGGCCATGACGCCCGGCCAAGGCGGATAAGCGCGACGGCCACTGCGAGCGGTGGCATGGACAAGGTGACACGGCGATGGTTTTGGCGTGCCCTCTCCTCTCCCCGAGGCAGGTAACCCCCTCTCTCTTCTTCCCCACTGAAAGTGCATCTAGGCCCCTAAATTGGTTTTGGATGATTAATGACAAACGATTATACAGGACTAACGTCTTCAATGAGTTTGTGAACAGGTAAAAGAGTAAATGTGAGATTCTCTACATGCGAAGGAAACCCTCAAACGAATTCAAGCGAGTAAAACGGCTTCGTAATTTAATTTTTCTATGCTTTGTGTCGTAGGAATGCCGTACTATTAAGAGGGATGCATCGTAGATGATCTAGAGTAGTCTCTATGCTCAGATGAATGTTACTTCAAATCTTTTTGAGATTCTAAGTCATCGTGCATGCACCGGAATGTGTTTTTATCTAAGTTCAAGTCGGACATTCCGATATTACATCGGAAGTTCCGATGTGACCGGACATTCCGATGTGCATGTTTGCTTCAGTCCGATGCGTAGAAGATGTATCGGAAGTTCCGATATTTACGATCGGAAGTTCCGATACGTTGTAAAGCTTTCCAGGATGCTCTCTGTAAAGATCGGAAGTTCCGATATTTAACATCGGAAGTTCCGATGTGTTCTAACCTGAAAAAGGGAGCTCTCTGGATTGATCGGACATTCCGATATATTGATCGGACTTTCCGATGATTAAGTCGGAAGTTCCGATGTTGATATCGGATAGTCCGATGTGGACTTAGAAGCATTTTGTCAAGGGCATTTCTGGGAACATCGGAAGTTCCGATGTTGATATCAGAAGTTCCGATGCATCTTGTGTAACAGCTAAAGTGCGCTCGAGTTCTGATTATTTGTACATATCGGATATTCCGATGTTGATATCGGAAGTTCCGATATGCGGTGAGTGGGAGTATAACGGCTAGTTTTTGCAAGAAACTATAAATACCCCACCCCTCTCTCATTTGAGGGCTACACACTCTATTTGGCAGAACTCTAGTGCACATTGAGCCCTCTCTAGTCTACTTTTGAGCCCTCCTCTTTGATCTTAGGGATCATCCAAGGAGTGAGGACTAGAAGTGAGATTTGGAGCTAGAGTGAAAAGGAAGTGTCTTCCATCTTGAGCATTAGAGTGTTCCTCCAAGATTGATCAACGTGCATTTGTTACTCTTGGAGGTTGAAGGACTCCTAGACGGCTAGGCGTCGTTCACGAGCTCCCAAGGATTGTGGGTTGCCGTGAAAAGTTTGTGAAGGCCGGCTCCGCCTCCGAAAGGAAAGGAACCAAATAGTGGAACCAAGCCTCAAGTGTGACCGAGGTTTGGGAGGAAAGGGTTGGAAAAGACCCGGCTCTTTGGAGCTTCCTCAACGGAGACGTAGGATTCCTCAAGAATCAGAACTCCGGATCAAATCCGGCGTCTTTGTCTTCTTTACTTAAGCTTGTCTCTTTATTCGATCGTTTTATTGTTCTTAGATTGTTCTCAAGTTTATTACTTTCAGTTATTAATCGTCAGTGTAAAAGTCGATCGGACATTCCGATCTGGAATCGGAAGTTCGATTATATCGGAAGTTCGATCCAATACCGGAAGTTCCGATACTCTTTCATTGCGACAAATTTAGTTTAAATTTTAAATTGCCTATTCACCCCTCTAGGCAACTTTCTCATCTTTTCAATTGGTATCGAGCCAAACCTTCTCGAAGGCCTAACCGCTTGAAGGAACGTGATGGCCAACACCGGATTGAAGGTTGTCGTGTCGGGAAGAAGATAGTCCAAAGGTCGGACATGGAACTCTGCGAAGACCAAGGAAGGTGACACTTCAACGTCATCGCAGGGAGCTCAAATTCCTTTTAATTACGAAAAATTAAATACTTCTTCTTCGCATTCCTATATTCTGTGCCCTCAGGCGTGCACCATTTTTCGATGGCACGTACTATTCCGCTTGGAGGCACAAGATGAAAATGCATTTGATGTCTCTCCATCCTAGTGTTTGGAAGATTGTGTGTACAGGTCTAGACATGGAAGGCGACATGGAGCTTACACCGCAACAAGAACAGAACATCCACCGAAATGCTCAAGCCGCAAGTGTTTTGCTTGGAGCCTTGAGTCGAAGAATTCAACAAGGTTGATGGTCTAGAAGAAGCAAAAGAGATATGGGACACACTCCAAGTAGCTCATGAAGGAACATCAAGTGTAAGGGAATCAAGAATTGAGTTACTTGAAGGAAAATTGGGGAGATTTGTCATGAATGATGATGAGACGCCTCAACAAATGTATGATCGTTTGATGATCCTCGTGAACAAGATTAGAGGGCTTGGAAGCAAGGATATGACGGAGCATGTCGTGGTGAAGAGGATGCTAAGAGCCTTTGCTCCAAGGAATTCGACTCTCGTAACTCTTATACGAGAGCGAAAAGACTTCAAGAGGCTCACTCCAAATGATGTGCTCGGAAGGATTCTTTCACATGAGCTCATGGAAGAAGAAGCAAAAGAAGTGAAGAACCTTGCCAAGCAAAGCTCGAGCTCAAGACCGAAGCAAATTGCTTTGAAGGCAAGTAAGAAGGAAGAATCAACATCAAGTGATGATGAGGAAGATGAGAGCGAAGACGAAGAAGACTTGGCTCTATTTGTAAGAAAATTCAAAAGTTCCTCAAATATGACGGGTCAAGCAAATACAAGAAGAACTTCAATGACAAGTCAAGGAGAAGAAGAAACGAGAAGAGGGCTTGCTATGAGTGCGGTGAGGTTGGACACTTCATCGCCGATCATCCAAAGAAGAAGAACAACCCAAATGAGACCAAGAAGAATGAGTCGCTCAAGAAGAACAAGACGTACAAGAAGAAGTACTGGGCGAGCTCACATTGGAGAAGAATGGGATTCAAACGACTCCGACTCCGACTCGACATCGATGATGAAGGAGTCGCCACCTCGCCATAGAAGCCACTCCATCGACAAAGTCGCTTATTCGGGAATTGAGCGACAACGACTCCGACTACGCGCGCCTATTTGTCTTATGGCCAAAGGGCGCAAGGTAATGGCTAAAACCAAACCCCTAGTAGTGATAGTGAATTAGAGAGTGATGATGATGATGATGCTCTATTTTGTGATTTGAGCAAATCGGCTATTGCTAAGATTCATAAGCTATTGAAAAGAATAGATAGTCAAGAGGAAACTCTTGAGAAGCAAGAAGAGTTGCTAATTTGTGAAAAGAAGAAAACTCTTGCTCTCGAGAAGGTCCTCACTAAAGAAAAGGAGACTATTGAATTGTTAACCAAAAAGCTTGATTTGGCTAATAATTCAATTGAAATGCTTAAGGGTTCAAATGAGTCACTTCAAGAGAATGTAATAAGTCTGGAAAACAATCTCCAAGCTCTTGAAGTGCAAATTGAATCTCTTAATGATATTAGTTCTCCAATTGATGATTTACAAGTAACATCTATTCCTTCCACTAGCAATGGTTGCTCTCGTTGCTACAATGTTGATGTTAATGCTTGCACTACTAACTCCCAATTCATGCAAGTATTAAAAAGCGAAAACGAGAGACTAAGTGCCTTGGTAAGGTACGGTTGCATGAAAACCTATCAATCCAAGGATGCCTTATATAAGACCATAAATGGTCGGGGAAACAAAAATAAAGAAGGGCTTGGATATGATAAGAATGAATGCAAAAGAAATGACCGTGTGGTGGTAAGAGGTAAAGAATGCATCCAGTTTGTCAAAGGAAATGACAAACAACCATTGACCACCACACATGTCATCAAGACCGGGCAAGAATCTAAGAAGCATCCTCAACATCATGCATCTTATTCTATTCACTTTGCTTCTTATATATTGAAGAGAAATCACCGTGGTAAAGTGATTGCTCATTTTGTCGGTGCCCACAACTCTAATGAAAAGAGCAAGAAGAAGGTGTGGGTACCAAAAGTTTTGATCTCTAACATGCAAGGACCCAAAAGGATTTGGGTACCTAAAAGCAAAGTCTAATGTGATCTTGTAGGAGTATACCTCCGGTGGATCAAGTTGGGTGCTTGATAGTGGTTGCACAAACCACATGACCAGGAGAAAAGAGAATGTTTTCATCTTTTGATGAAAAGGATCACAATATGAAAATATTGTGTTCGGTGACAATGGTAAAGGTGAGGTAATGGGATTAGGTAAAATTGCTATTTCTAATGATCATTCCATTTCAAATGTTCTTCTAGTTAAATCCTTAAATTACAATTTGCTATCCGTGTCGCAACTTTGCGAGATGGGATACAACTGTCTATTTACTAATCTTTGGTGTGACCGCTTTTAGAAGAGACGATTCCTCAATTGCTTTTAAAGGATATTTGAAGGGTAAACTCTATTTGGTTGATTTCAACTCAAATAGCGCTAAACTTCAAACATGCTTAATGGCAAAGTCTAGCATGGGGTGGTTGTGGCATCACCGCCAGCCCATGTTGGCATGAGGAATCTCGACAAGCTTCTAAAAGGTGATCATATCATTGGACTAACGAATGTTGAGTTTGAGAAAAATAGGATTTGTAGCGCCTGTCAAGCCGGAAAGCAAGTTGGAGCGCGTCATCCCGCGAAGAATATCATGACAACGACAAAACCATTGGAGCTTTTACACATGGACCTCTTCGGACCCGTTGCTTATATAAGCATCGGAGGTAACAAGTATGGTTTAGTTATTGTTGATGATTTCTCTCGCTTCACGTGGGTATTCTTTTTGCAAGAGAAAAGTGAGACGCAAGGGATAATCAAGAAGTTTGCGAGAAGAGCCCAAAATGAATTCGAGTTGAAGATCAAGAAGATTCGAAGCGATAATGGAAGCGAATTCAAGAATACTCAAGTCGAAGAATTCCTTGATGAAGAAGGAATCAAGCATGAGTTCTCCGCTCCATACTCCCCTCAACAAAATGGAGTAGTAGAAAGGAAGAACCGGACTTTAATCGAGATGGCAAGGACAATGCTTGATGAATACAAGGTTTCCGATCAATTTTGGGCGGAAGCCGTCAACACCGCTTGTCATGCCATCAACCGATTATATCTCCACAAAATATTGAAGAAAACGGCATACGAACTCCTCACCGGTAACAAACCAAACATCTCATATTTCAGAGTTTTTGGTAGTAAATGCTTTATCCTAAACAAGAAGCCTAAGAACTCCAAATTCGCTCCTAAGATCGATGAAGGTTTCTTGCTAGGATATGGATCAAATGCCTACGCTTATCGTGTTTTCAACAAAACTTCCGGTTGTGTTGAAATAGCGAGAGACGTGACATTTGATGAATCTAACGGCTCTCAAGTAGAGCAAGTTGATTTAAATGTGCTAGAAAATGAGGAAGAACCAAGCATTGCAATCAAGAAGATGGCAATAGGTGAAGTGAGACCGCAAGAAAAGGTGGATCAAGACAATTCATCTACACAAGTGGAGCCTCCCACTTCAACTCAAAGTCAAGGCATACCTCAAGGGAGTACAAGCAAACTCGTGGAGGATGCTCAAGATGAAGACCTTGAACCAATCCAACAAGTCTCTCAAATGCCCCATCCGAGGGTGCATCAAAGTATCCAAAGAGACCACCCCGTCGATAACATTCTCGGTGACATTCAAAAGGGAGTAACTACACGCTCTAGAGTAGCTAATTTTTGTGAATTTTACTCCTTTGTGTCTACTTTGGAACCTTTGAAGGTTGAAGATGCACTAAGAGATCCGGATTGGATAATGGCTATGCATGAAGAGCTTAACAACTTTGTTAGAAACAAAGTATGGTCACTAGTGGAAAGGCCTAGTCAAAACGTGATTGGAACCAAATGGGTCTTCCGCAACAAACAAGACGAGAACGGAGTTGTTACAAGAAATAAAGCTCGTTTGGTAGCTCAAGGATTCACTCAAATTGAAGGTTTGGATTTTGGTGAGACTTATGCTCCCGTTGCTAGACTAGAATCAATTCGTATATTGGTTGCATTTGCTACTCACCATGATTTCAAGCTTTATCAAATGGATGTCAAGAGTGCTTTCCTAAATGGTCCAATCGCCGAATTAGTCTATGTTGAGCAACCGCCGGGAATGGAGGACCACAAGAACCCCACTCATGTATACAAACTCCATAAGGCGCTCTACGGGCTTAAGCAAGCACCTAGAGCATGGTATGAATGTCTTAAGGATTTTCTTATTAAAAAGGGTTTCGAAATTGGTAAAGTCGATCCTACTCTCTTCACAAAATATGTTGATAATGACTTATTTGTGTGCCAAATATATGTCGATGACATTATATTTGGTTCTACTAATAAAAGCTTTTGTGAAGAATTTAGTAGGTTGATGACGAAGAGATTTGAGATGTCAATGATGGGTGAATTGAAATTCTTTCTTGGATTTCAAATCAAACAACTCAAGGAAGGGACGTTCCTATGTCAAACAAAGTACATCAAAGATATGCTCAAGAAATTTGACATGGAGAATGCCAAGCCAATTCATACACCAATGACAACTAACGGTCATCTTGGTCTAAATGAAGAAGGTAACCCTGTGGATCAAAAGGTATATCGATCCATGATAGGTTCATTGCTTTACCTTTGTGCATCTAGGCCTGATATTATGCTTAGTGTTTGTATGTGTGCAAGATTTCAAGCCGCCCGAGAGAGTGCCACCTAGTAGCCGTGAAAAGAATTCTTAGATATTTAGTTCACACACCTAGTTTAGGGCTTTGGTATCCTAAAGGATCAAAATTCGATTTGATTGGTTATTCGGATGTCGATTATGCGGGTTGCAAAGTGGATAGAAAAAGCACTTCGGGACTTGTCAATTTCTAGGTAGATCACTAGTGTCTTGGTCCTCAAAGAAACAAAATTCAGTTGCTTTATCTATCATGAAGCCGAATACATTGCCGCAGGAAGTTGTTGTGCACAATTGTTATGGATGAGGCAAACCTTGAAGGATTTTGGTTTTTGTATGAAAAAGGTACCACTCTTATGTGACAATGAGAGTGCGATCAAAATAGCCAACAATCCCGTTCAACACTCTCGGACCAAGCACATAGATATCCGACACCACTTCCTTAGAGATCACTCTCTGAAGGGAGACATAGATATTACCTATGTGAGAACCGAAAAACAATTGGCCGATATCTTTACCAAACCTCTAGATGAGAAGCGCTTTTGCGAGCTTAGAAGTGAGCTAAACATCCTAGACTATCGGAATGTGTCTTGAAAGATTGCACTCATTGATTACTGCTAACTAGCTCAATTTCAAAATAAAATGATTGAAAAAGTTATTGAGTGAATTTCAAAAGCTTTTAGTTGGATCTTAATCTCGGATCAATTCACTTGTAATCATAGTCTTGATTGCTTGGATGCTTACTGATGACAAGTGGAATGATCCTTCCTAAGTTCAAATGACTCAGAGTTTTCAGACTTCACTCAAAATCCTTGTATCTTTCTCAGTTGGCTGGAAAATTCAGTACATCGGAACATCCGATCCAATCATCGGACTATCCGATGTCCGGTCATTGTTCCACATCGAAACTTCCGATATTTTATCGGAACATCCGATGTGGGCTCCGCACTTAAGTGCCCGCACTTTCATTTTCTCTTGTCCTTTTCCTCGTGTCTCTTTAGCCTCTCCTTCCCTTTTCATCTTTGTGCCGTTATCGGAGTTTCCGACCTCTCGAAACTTCCGATCTTTGCTTGGGAAGGATTGCATCTTGAAGAGGACCCTCATCTCCGCGATTTCTCCGTGTTCTTCGCGAGGTAAACCCTAGGGCTCAATCCTTTCCTTTTGGATCTAGGGCGTCTTTTCGAGAAATCGTTTCGGTGAACTTGTTCATCTATTCCTTTGGTTCAATTCTGTCAAATATCATTCCTTTCTATCGGTTGGTTTTTGAGAAAACGTTGTGTTGATCTAGATCCGTAGACATCGGACATTCCGATCGAAAATATCGGAACTTCCGACCACATGTCGGAACTTCCGATGAGAAATCGGAACTTCCGATGTCAACAGAATAAAAATCAATCCAATGCTGTTTCTCTCATTAGCTTAATCGATTCCGCTCTTGTCCTTAGAACAATGGATCCCAGTCAAGGTGGCTCACTTCACCTGCACTCCAGCAGTGGTGGGCTCCAAAGGCCAAGGCAGACTCCAACAGAACAAGAACCAAAAGGGTGCGGGTAGAGGAAGAGGTGGAGGCGGTGGAGGTCCAGCATCCAGATTCGTGACCCTCCATCGACCCTCCCGCTCGCATGATGAATGTACCTCGAGGAGCGCCAGTGCCTTCTAGGAAGGGCAAAGCTGTGGCAGGAGCTTCTCAACCTCAACCAGTTCCAGACCCAGCAATTCCAAGGCTCAGGCAAGCAGAGAGGAATCCTCGTCTCAAGAGGAAACCCATGAGCTATAAAGGAAAAGCCGCCAAAGTGCGCTGGCCGAGAGCAGAACCCAGGCGAAGCACGCTTCTCGATCGACTATCGCTTCGGACCTTCTTTCAGCAGGATTTCTATGAATCTATCATTACGACAAGGAAGAATCCAATATTCGATGCATTGGGTTGACTGGGATTACATGGCCGCGGTGATGATGCCACTTTCACAGAGGTCATTGCAGCTTGTGAAAGAACTGGGACTAAAAGAATAATGAGTTTTCAAAGATGATTGGAATATTGAGATCATCGCTCAGTTCTACTCCACTTTGTATATCTCCAGTGACAGTAGTCTCCACCTTGCATTGGATGACAGAAGGAGTTTGGTATGAGATCTCCTATGTCAATTTTGCTCGCTGTCTTGGATTCACCGAAGCTGACTGCCGTGACAAAGATCAGATTCACAATGAAGCCTCGCTCGGTGCCTCCAACCTGAACTTCTTGTATGATGAGGATGCAGACTTTGAGGAAGGAAGCACAAAAGGCATGAAGCCGTTCTTTGCCTGTCTCAACAGGCTTTTCAGGAAGACGCTGGCTCCCAAAGAAGGTGACGCCTCTCACATTCTGTCTTATACAAGGAACCTGCTGAGTAGAATGCGAGTTGGACAGCGTCCTTTTGATGTGTTTGATTTCATATGGAATGAGATCCGCTTGACAGCTCAGGAGCCGAAGAGAAGCTGTGGGTATGCTCCATTCATCATGCATATGATTGAGCACATTACTCACCAGCATTTTGAGTATGATACCAAGCACACAGGAGTGCAGATCAGGGCGATCAAGGCCCCACCACTGCTAGGCGTGCTTCGACTAGAGGTGCTGCTACCTCCTCCTCCACAGCCTCCTCGCTGCAGCCGCCAAAGGATCATCCTCTCCAATTCTCCGCGCCTTAAAGTCCATCTTTGTCTGTGCAAGGGCAATGCAAAGCGCACAAGAAGAACACCAAAAGACTAAAAGACATTCAGAGGCATCTGAACTGGAGTGTTCAGAGGATGAGGAGAGCGATGAGGAGGTTGAAGATCCTTTTGCTCCAAATACCGCAGCCTCAGATGAGTCCGAGGACGATGAGGAGTCCGGCTCTGATGATGCTTCCGAGGAGTCGGACTAGTCTTTTCTCTCTCTCTCTCCTTGTTCTCCTTTCTGGTGCTTGATGCCAAAGGGGGAGAAGAGAAAGAAAGCTTTTATCAGTTTTATCATCCTTCGATTAGTTCCATTTCCAAACTTTGTTATCATATGAACTTGGGACTTGTTACGCTTGATAGTATGCTTTACTTATGCTCCGTTGGATGATTGTCTCTATGAATTAATATTAATGGTTATTCAATATTTAGCTTCCATAAGTGCTTATTTCATTATATACTCAGTTTTTGGGGGAGCTCCTGCAAAATTTGCTTTTAAAATTGTGCTTTTGCGATGTTTTCCTATCCTTTGCACATCTTTAGGGGGAGCTCAACCAATACGAAATTCTATTAATATCCTTTTATCTCAGAAGCTTTAATCGGGTTGTCATCAATCACCAAAAAGGGGGAGATTGAAAGTGCATCTAGGCCCCTAAATTGGTTTTGGATGATTAATGACAAACGATTATACAGGACTAACGTCTTCAATGAGTTTGTGAACAGGTAAAAGAGTAAATGTGAGATTCTCTACATGCGAAGGAAACCCTCAAACGAATTCAAGCGAGTAAAACGGCCGTAATTTAATTTTTCTATGCTTTGTGTCGTAGGAATGCCGTACTATTAAGAGGGATGCATCGTAGATGATCTAGAGTAGTCTCTATGCTCAGATGAATGTTACTTCAAATCTTTTTGAGATTCTAAGTCATCGTGCATGCACCGGAATGTGTTTTTATCTAAGTTCAAGTCGGACATTCCGATATTACATCGGAAGTTCCGATGTGACCTGACATTCGATGTGCATGTTTGCTTGATCCGATCGTAGAAGATGTATCGGAAGTTCCGATATTTACGATCGGAAGTTCCGATACGTTGTAAAGCTTTCCAGGATGCTCTCTGTAAAGATCGGAAGTTCCGATATTTAACATCGGAAGTTCCGATGTGTTCTAACCTGAAAAAGGGAGCTCTCTGGATTGATCGGACATTCCGATATATTGATCGGACTTTCCGATGATTAAGTCGGAAGTTCGATGTTGATATCGGATAGTCCGATGTGGACTTAGAAGCATTTTGTCAAGGGCATTTCTGGGAACATCGGAAGTTCCGATGTTGATATCGGAAGTTCCGATGCATCTTGTGTAACAGCTAAAGTGCGCTCGAGTTCTAATTATTTGTACATATCGGATATTCCGATGTTGATATCGGAAGTTCCGATATGCAAATTGAGTGGGAGTATAACGGCTAGTTTTTGCAAGAAACTATAAATACCCCACCCCTCTCTCATTTGAGGGCTACACACTCTATTTGGCAGAACTCTAGTGCACATTGAGCCCTCTCTAGTCTACTTTTGAGCCCTCCTCTTTGATCTTAGGGATCATCCAAGGAGTGAGGACTAGAAGTGAGATTTGGAGCTAGAGTGAAAAGGAAGTGTCTTCCATCTTGAGCATTAGAGTGTTCCTCCAAGATTGATCAACGTGCATTTGTTACTCTTGGAGGTTGAAGGACTCCTAGACGGCTCGGGCGTCGTTCACGAGCTCCCAAGGATTGTGGGTTGCCGTGAAAAGTTTGTGAAGGCCGGCTCCGCCTCCGAAAGGAAAGGAACCAAATAGTGGAACCAAGCCTCAAGTGTGACCGAGGTTTGGGAGGAAAGGGTTGGAAAAGACCCGGCTCTTTGGAGCTTCCTCAACGGAGACGTAGGATTCCCTCAAGAATCCGAACTCCGGGATCAAATCCGCGTCTTTGTCTTCTTTACTTAAGCTTGTCTCTTTATTTAGTCGTTTTATTGTTCTTAGATTGTTCTCAAGTTTATTACTTTCAGTTATTAATCGTCCGTGTAAAAAGTCGATCGGACATTCCGATCTGGAATCGGAAGTTCCGATTATATCGGAAGTTCCGATCCAATACCGGAAGTTCCGATACTCTTTCCGCTGCGACAAATTTAGTTTAAATTTTAAATTGCCTATTCACCCCCCCCCCTCTAGGCAACTTTCTCATCTTTTCACCCACGCGTGCCCCACCTTCCTATCGTGGCATGCTTTGTGCCTGCCCATGCTGACGTGCGCCGTCGTGTCGCCCATCGTGCCCGGTTCTTGGGTTCGGCACAGCCCGTGCTACAGTTCATACCGATACGGCACAACCCACTCCATGCTATGCCGAGCTTTGGGCCGGGTTGTGCCCACCGTGCCTTATGTCGGCCCAAAAAGGCCCAGCCCAAGTGTCCACCTCTATTATGTGGAGTCGAGACAGCAGCGAATTAGGGGCATCTAGAGTGATACATGTTAGCTGTACGTAAAATTATGTCACATAACATTTAAATTGATGTGGAAAAAAAGAAAGACATTGTCTACTATTTAATAGAAGATGACTTTATATTATGTGTATCATTATATACATACATGCCAAGGAAGATGATGATACTTTTGGAGAGTTGTCACCATGGTAATAATCAGAGTAGACCCACGGAATTAATGTATAAGATGATGAAATAACCCGATAAATTAAGCATTGCAAATAAGATCATTAAAATAAAATAAATTACATAATAAAGTTAAATTAATCAGTAGATAATTAATATTACGACTTAATTATTACAAATTGAGTACAATGGAATAAATTATAACACTCAAGAATTTAATTACATCTCTTATCGCAAATTACATAAATGAATAATTACATCCCAACAATATTTTTTTTACAAGAATATAAATTACAAACATCTGATTTCCTCTAATCTTCATTTGTAAGCCCTGCATATTATTTTGCATGCCTATAAGAATAATAATTAGCGAATTAACATATGTAAAGAATTAAAAATAGAATTGCCATCAAACCCGTATGAGTTGATATCATGCACTGAGATACTAGATTCGTTTGGGGCCAAATCGGCACATCTCATGAAATTAGGTATTATCGTTCAGCAATTAACAGACCTGTAAATCATTTCGTAGGCGTGTGTATAATAAAAATATCGCGCGATAGAAAAATAATTTTTCCACCGTGAAAGGGTCAAGCCCACAGTAGTAAAAAAAGATAGAAATGAAGGCGTTGTGTATTAGGATAGGATCCCAGCCAAAGACAGCTCACAAATCCAACCCTTAGGATGTAAGGCAACCCATGCCTTAAGCCTAAAAGGCAAGCCTTCAGCACAAACCATTTCTTCATATATTCACATCCCAACCAGGAAACAAAAGCCTTTAGGCAAGCCATTCCCAAGCATAAGAGCACAAGTCACAGAGAATACAAACCACCAAGAGTCATCACCAGGGAGCCAAGCCATCACAGGGAGGAGAGAGATCATTAGGAGACAAACAAGCAATGAGACGAAGGTCAAGTATGCACGAAGGCAGGAGCCAGAGAAAGCAAGACATGAGACCGAGGCAGCCACCACTTCACTAACATCACAGCACTTCATTCCATTTTCTATATTCCAGGTAATTCTCACAATCATAACAGTAGCAGCAACATAGGAATAGCGATAGTAACACAGGATTGACAGTGGAAATAATCAATTAGAGACTAAAGACAGTAGATTAGATAGTGATCTCAGTTTAGTGGTTACAACAAGTGGTGTTATACGTGCCCGTGAAATTGTCACATTCCCTGGCATGCGACAAAAATCACAGGTATCGCCACAACACCGCTAATTACCATCCGACTAAGTTAGAATCATCATAGACCATAGCAATTAACCTCTTAATGCAAGCAATGCAATTTTTGCATCCAAATCGTAGTTTGTCAGTGCATAACTCAAGTAGCAAAGCAAGAGTAGCAAAGAAACTAAGTTAAATTAGAAGGGGGAATATCCACTTAGCAGAGAAGAAGGAATCGGCCTAGGGGAGGATGGCCGAGTCGGGCGCCAACGGCCGCCATGTAGTGTGGCACAGGCGAGGCCTAGGGCTTGAGCCAAGTTGGGCACAGCCCAGGCGGGATCAACCAAGGCATGGGATTGGTCGGCACGGGGCGTAATTGGGCCAAGCCAGCGTGGGCGCGAGGCCCTGGTGCGCATGGAGCAGAGCGAGGGGGGAGGGGTCGGAGGCCAGCACAATGGTGATCGAATGCCAGACCGGCGACGGCGGCCCATAAACCAGGCGATGCATCAGAGAGGAGGCACGGGCAGCAGCCCAAGGGAGCAAGGCGGCAAGGGCCCAAAGGGCAGCGTGGGCCTTGATGCACTCAAGGCGGTGGCAGGCCGGTGAGCCGGCGGCAGCCGGCTACAAAGGCACCAGATTGGGAAGAAAAGCCATTAGGAAGAGAGGAGAAAAGGAGAAATGGATAAGAATGGCCAGGTGAGGAGGAGGAGGAGGAGGGAGAGAGAGAGAGAGAGAGAGAGAGAGAGAGAGGAGAGATAAGAATGTCCACGAGAAAAGAATAAGGAAAAGGGAAGGAAGAAAAGAAAAGAGAGGGGAAAAGAAAAAGAAGAAAGAAAAAAAGAAAAAGGGGTAATTCTCTAAAGTGCATAAAAGTGGTTAAATAATCGAGGAAAATATTAATAACTTAACGTTGGCGTTAGTAATTGTGTAAAATAATTACAACTAAATGAACTAATTGAATAAAACATAAAAGAAGAGAAAAGAAAAAATAGAAAACAAGAAAAATATATTTTAAGTTAAACTAAGAGAATTACGAATCAATTTGTTCATGTGAACAATCCAAATTAATGCTGAAACAATTAAAATATGTTAAATCAATAAATCTAGTCGGTCGAATTTTCAACTAAAGTGCGATGGAAGAAAATTATATGAAGTCTTAAAAAGCACAATGTAAATTTTATAAATCTTAAGATATTAATAGAAATGGGTCGGATGCCTTAAAATATGTATAAACTTATTAGCCACTAAAGTATGGTATTTATGTAGTTTTAGGAATATATTTTAATCAGTCTGTTGATTTTCAACCGCGTGAGGACGCATATTTTGACCAAAATTCAGGCAAGATTCTTTTGATCATAATTGCGAAATTATTTTCATATGTTTTTTGACATTATCATTGCATGGGAAAAAAATCTTTTAAATCAAAACCCTAAATTGAATGGACTGTTGGAAGGATGGATGTGTGACTTGTTGTGGCGGAAATTGGTTATGGATAAGTTGATTGTTGATGAACTATTGTGATTAGTCAGAGTACTGTACTACCCGTTGTTATTCGGAGTACAACATTGCTATTATCGTTTGAGGTACTGTATACCGTTGTTAGTCAGAGTACAGTATTGTCATTGCTAGTCGGAGTACTGTACTACCATTGTTATTCGGAATACAGCAACACCATTATCGTTTGAAGTATTGTACTACCGTTGTTAGTTGGAGTACAACACTTTTGTTATCGTCCGAGGTACTGTACAACCGTTGTTAGTCGGAGTATAGCACCACTGCATGCATTGAAGTCAGGGTATTGTACTACCGTTGTTAGTCGGAGTACAACACCAGGGCATGCATTGAAGTCAAGGTACTGTACTACCGTTGTTAGTCGGAGTACAGCACCGCGGTGTGCATTGAAGTAAGGTACTGTACTACTGTTATTAGTCGGAGCATAGGGCATTGAAGTCGGGTACTGTACTACTGTTGTTAGTCGGAGCACAGGGCATTGAAGTCGGGTACTGTACTGCTGTTGTTAGTCGGAGCACAGGGCCTTGAAGTCGGGTACTGTACTACTGTTGTTAGTCGGAGCACAGGGCATTGAAGTCGGGTCTGTACTACCGTTGTTAGTCGGAGCACAGGGGATTGAAGTTGGTTACTGTACTATCATTGTTAGTCGGAGCACAAGGCATTAAGTCGGGTACTATACTACCGTTGTTAGTTGGAGTACAGTGCATTGAAGTCGGGGTACCATTGGTGTTGGTTATATGAGGAATGTTAGTAACATGTTTAATAATATACAAATTGGAAACACATAATTTTCCTAATAAAACCTTATTTTCTTAAAAAGGATTTGAGAAAGGATTGAAAGGTTAAACGAGATAGATATGGAGAAAAAATTCATAAGATGCATTTTGTTATTAATGCTTGCTGAGTACTTCTGTACTCATTCTTGTTAAATCCCCTTTTGCTTAGATAATTGCTCCGATGGTCATATACCTGGCTGGGACACAGATCCCAATGGGTTCGAGACATGGGGTGAGGGTAACCCGCAGGATCGTATCTACTAGGAGGTAGACTATCAGGAGGTTAGGTGTTGGACGGACTATACTTCGGCTTTGTTAGTCTTCGGGGTAATAGTACTTTTGAATTCTATTTTATTGTATTTGGATCGTATGTATAATTAATGTACTGAACTTGTAGTCATGCATAGCAATGGACTATAATAAGTTTATATTTCAGTCTCTAATTATTCTTCTGTTGCAACACTATGAACACGGTGTATTAACTGATAAAACGTCGGATGCGCTTGATGTTTTGATTAGTTAATATGTTGAGATTTGTGTAATTATCTGAGAGTAATGACGGTGCGACAGTCGTTATCTTGAACCGATTGCGCATGTCGCCACAGTTGACGCATGGTTTGTGTGTATCAATCAAACTTGCGTAAACGAATTAAATTGCTAAGTGTGTGAAGTTAGTTTAGCTTAACAACTAAAAGGAGGTTCTCTCTTTTCTGTCGGGTTTGTGCAATTTTTTTTTTTTTTTTGAATAGATGGGCTTAGAGATGGCAACAGGACTTGAAACCCAATAAATATTTATTCTATTAGGGAACGGGTATAAATTATTTTTCATACCCACAGATCTATTAACTGGCAAAAGTTACTACCCAGCGGGTAGAGCGGGTACGGGTTCGTTTTACTATTACCCGTACCCGTTCACCCATAGGTCTGGTCCACTAGCGATCCAGCCCAACTACCCAAAGCTCAATTGTGCAGCCCAACTGGTTAGTTGATCTAAATCTCTAAACCCTAACTACCTTATAAGATATGTTGTCCAAGGGCCAACTGTGCACTCTAGTATGATATTTAATTTTTAATACGGGTATCTATTGCATTTTCATTGAATTGCCTTATAAGATATGCTGCTGCAGTCTGCAGGGGTATTTGTCCATAATGCGGGTGTGGGTTACCCGTCGGATCCCCGTTACCCGCATGGGTACGGGTACCGGTAAATTTTGTACCCGCATACGGATATAGGTATTATAAGAGGTAAATTTTACTAACACGGGTATAAGTATAAAGTGGTAATACTCGTCGGGTATATATCAGTTGCCATCTCTAGATGGGCTCGTGCAGTTGATATATTCCGTAAACGGGCATGATATGAAGCCCAAAAGTCGAGGAGCAACGAATATTCAGACTAACCTCACAGGAAATGAGATGGACCTAAAGCCGAAATCATCCTAATAGCATCAAGTTTTTTTCGGTCAGTCTTTCATGTCAGGTTGGGTTCGCCTGGATCCCACCGGCGCCGCCGTGGAGCCGTCGCCTGGCCAGCTTCCGCTGGTCCTGCAGCACCCACGTCTTCAGCTCCAGCCACACCGCCCGCGCCCCGTCCGCCCCCGGTAGCTCTAGGAGCTGCTGTTGCTCGTCCTCACCGTCGGTACTGTTGGAAAATTAACATTGCCTTACGGTAATTTAATACTATAGATACGTAATAAAAACATGAAGTTAAATATTGTGTCTATAACAAGATTGCTAGCAATCAATAAATATTCAATGAATACAAAACATGCTAGTAAAGAAGGCATGCTTATATATGCTAGATAGCCCAACTAATACATAGATGTAAACAATATTATTATAGTAGCATGTATTTTCATCAGATCTAATCATAGTAGGAAAGATAACTTGAACCAACAACTAATCAATCCAAGACACTAACAGAGGGCTCGGTGAGGAACAAAAAGTTGCAGAGGAGCAACATAATGTGGCGATCTAAGATGAATATGAGCAATCCTCGCTCCGTAGAAACCTAATTGCTGGTCTCCCATGCAGGTTGTCAAAAGCCAATATAGGATCGAAGACACCGCTCTCCCTGACGCCCGTTGCACAACAGATGAAATGATGGAATGACTTGGGTGGCAATGGAAAGCATAGAGGAGAAGGTGAGATCGATTTTCCATCGCATCATTCACGTATAGGGATGTCTCCCTTTCGAAGATGTGTCAAGCCAAACTGCCTAATGAGTTCTCAGCGATATAAAAATCAAACTCCCACGATTCCAGTAATCGCCCTATGGAATCTCACATCGTGTGCAAACAGACTAACCGCGTGAGAACATATGTCTCGCTAAGTCCGCGACGCCACGTCGGCAGTTGAGGTGTAAGGTGATGTGACATAGTTGATACATGTGGCAAAAGGTTAAGTGCACTTAGCACGTTTTCGCAAGTCACAAGCTATACGATAAACACGCGAAATACATGATACACATGCGCACGTGTGTGAACATAGTTTAACATAGGTAACCATGTGTATCTCAAATATTGCCACTAACTCATACTAGAATCATACAAAAGCTGTACTTATAAGTTGATTTTCCACCACCTAGCTAAGTAATATGAGACTAAAGTTTTACATCTTTAACTCAACATTCATTTGACTTCTTCTATTGAATTGATTTTGGAAGGCACAACGTGAGCACGCATGGCTTCGGCTATGGGCAAATGAAAAAAGAGAGAGGGAAAATCCATTATTTGCCACCTAAAGATTGCCTCTTCCAGATTTGCCGCTCCAAATAAAAGTTCTTGGCATTGCTAGTGTTTCTGTCAATTATCTCGGTGATCTTGCCGGAGAGGAGGGAGAGGTAACCTGCCAAGAGCGAGACAGGAGGAGGCCGGAGGTGCGGAGAGGGCTCCCCCAGAGTCTAACCTCCTCCGCCGCTGACTTGTACACGGCTTGCTTCGTTTCTTGTGTTGGTATGGCTCGGTGTTAAACTGCTAATACCGCTATGATACGAGAGAGTTTTTTTTTTAAATAATACATTTTTTTAAGAGTAATTGCGATATTAATACGTGAAAAAAATAAAATTACAACAATAATACTATTTCGCCAAATGGTACGGTGAAATACCAGTAGTCACCAAATAGCACGACGAAATAAGAGTAGTCGCCATACCGTTTAGCAACTACTTGTTAATCCCGCAGTTAGGGGTGAAAACGGAACGGAAAGTTTCCGACCGTTCCGAAGAAAAACGGAAACGGAAGCTCTTTTTTGGAAACGGAAACGGAAAATATCGGTACGGAAACGGAAACGAAAATGGAAACGGGAGAGCTAATTCCGGCGGAAACGGAAACGGAAATTCCGTATAAGTGAAACCGGAAACTAAAAACGGAAACGGGCCGGAAAGGGAAATGGGCTTGGCCCAAAAATGAGAAGAGAGTTTATATTTATTTTCGAATTAAAATAATTTCATAAATACAAATGGTTTTATATAAAATACTAAATAGAGTTCAAAAATTCCACAAAAATTCTCAAAAATACTTTGGAATATTTTGAACCTAGAAAAATTATTTTTAGCATAATTTTTTTATAAATAAATTAATTTTATAAATCTAAAAAATGCAAAATAGTATTTATAAACTCCAGAAAATCCAAGATAAATCTCAAAAAATCATAAATGAACATCGAATAATAATATACAAATTTTAGGGTGCTAAACCGTTGTAGTTGGTGGAGCAATAGGATATCAATGATAATTATATGGATGAGGACATGATGATCTGATATGAGAGACAAATAATGTGCCATTAGCTGACAAACTTGAGAAAAATTTTCTAGTGATATCAGTGAACATAGCACTATTCTTGTGTCCACCTTAGAGGTGGAATGGGCTATATTGTTCTTGTGGTCATGTATATTGTAATTCTCTATTATGTTCTTGTGGAATTTTTCGCTTTCGTTTCCGTATCCGTTCCGTTCTATTCTGATTTCATTTCCGTCACTATCCGTGTCCGTATCCGTTTCCGGGGTTTCCGATTTCGTTTCCGTTACCGGTAAAAAATGTGGAAACGGAAATGGAACAGTCATTTACCGACCGTTTTCGTACCGTTTTCATCCCTACCCGTAGTTAACTCTTTGCCGACAAAGTTCACGGGAAACGAGGCAATAATCACCAAACCGTTTGGCTATAACTAGTAATAGCCAAACCGTTTGGCAATAATTGCCTCAATAAAAATGGGGGCTACTAGTTGTCGCCAAACGGTTCGGCTAGTTGTCGCCAAACCGTACGGCGATTATTGTCTTTTCCCATAAACTTTGACGGCGAAGAGTTAACTGAGATTAACAAGTAGTCGCCAAACGGTATGACGACTACTCCTATTTCGCCGTGCCGTTTGGCGACTACTGGTATTTTGCCGTACCATTTGGCGAATTAGTATTATTTTTGCAATTTTATTTTTTCGCGTATTAATATCGCAATTACTCTTAAAAACTGTATTATTTAAATAAAAAATTCGAGACGTAGAGAAGCACATATGTTGGGGAGCAGGGTTCATATGTAGTTGGTATTATAATTGCAACTTAAGTAGTTGTGTGCGAGCCATTGGATTGGAAAGCGACGTCTCAGATCAATCCTGATTACTGTAGCAAAAACACTGTAGCAAACTGATTTAGATGATCTATACGTTTGGTTGCTTACAGTCCCCACAACCTGTCCGGAGGGGAGGGGGGGGGGGGGCTGCTGCTGAATTTGGCAAAAGTCTAGTTGTTCACCTTTGCCGGTTGATATATATAGTATGCTAACTAAGTGGCTTCGCGAACTATAAACCAGGTATTCTACCTCCTGAACTTTCAGAACTGAAGTAAATTACTCTCGAAGATGGTTTCGCAGGCACGGAGGATGACTGGGCCGGTGATGTGAAGGTGACTCAACACTTCAAATTAAAGGATTCCTTTAATCGAACAGATCCCAGATGTCATTACTTCTTCTTCCCCATATTTTCTCTCTCCCACATCCTCCTACATTCCAATCCAAGCCATGGCACAGCCAATACACGGATGCAGCAAGTAGGGGTGCAAACGGAGCGGATACGGACGGATTTTGTTCATCCCGTATCCTATTCCAAATTTTTTCTCGGATACATAATCGGATACGGACAGTGCCGGATTCAAATACGAATACGGATTACTTCGGTCACGAATACGGAGCGAATACAGGTCGTTCCGGATACTGCTAGTCTCGGTCACGAATAGTTAGTCGGATAACGCGTGAAAGCAGAAACCATATATGTCACATATATTAGGATCAATCAACCACACACAAAACTTTACTATAACTTTCAAGACATGTAAGTGTTTCATTTTCAATAATAGTTGCATTCCCTACATAAGAATAATATACAATCAAGTACAATTCCAATCAATATATGCACTTATATGATGTAGCACATCCAACTGCAATCAAGTGTTTTGTAGTGCAATTATAAGAGCTTGCTCCAGAAAGTAGTGCAATTATATTACAACTTGCTCACATTATATCACAAGCTCACAACAGCACTATGTTTCACATTATATTACAACTTGCCTAATCAGATAGCACATAACCAACACGCAACATCTAAAATACAGCTAGCAAGCACTGTAATTCAAATACACACATTATGAACAATATTGCAAGGGTATCGGGTCGAATATTTACCGGGTATTGGGTCGGATATTTATCGGATATCGGATCGGATATTGCTCTTTCCATATCCTAACCCATATTACATGAGATTTTTCGGATACGGATCGGATATTGCTCTTCCCATATCCTAACCCATATTACATCGGATTTTCCGGATACGAATACGGATAACATCGGTACGGATTTTTTTCGAATACGGTATCGGGTTGGTCGGGAAATATCCGTTCCGTTTGCACCCCTAGCAGCAAGCCAGCATCACAAATCCCCCTATGCAGCGCGCTTGCTGCCCCATCCTTCCTGTGCAACACCATCCGGAGCAGGGTTCAACTTTTCGAATGAAATTCACGAAATTTCGCGAACTTCGTTCGTACCGCTCGCAAACGAAAAAGAAAACCGTTTCGAATTTCGCTCAAATTCAAAAAATTTAAAAAAATTGAAAAAATTTATTCAAAATTTCTCCATAATTAGTATTAATAGCCTTATGATATCTGATGTGAATATTATTTAAAAAAAATGAAGTTTGAAGATGTTTTTGAGCAATTCAATTTATTTAGTAGCAATATTTGTTGAATTATATATATTTAGTAGCAATATTTGTTGAAGTATATTTAGTATAAATATTTGTTGAAGTATATTTAGTAGTCATATTTATTGAAGTATATTTAGTACCAATATTTCCTTGTAAAAACCTGCAGCGTGAGGCAAGAAGGACACTATCCATAAAATCATGACCTGTATTCAGAAAGTACATCTGAGTTTTCTTAAAATCACATGTAAACTGCTAAGAGATCATTAAACTAAATCAAAATCTCCAGTTTAACTTGTCAACAATCAATATAGAATTATATGAGACCTCTAGTGATAAACCGTCTATAATTTTTTTCTATTATTTTGAGAGAGAGCCATATCATAACTAAATATTCAACACAAATGCAAGTATTAAACAATCAACTATAGTACATAAAAAATAAATAGAAATACATTGTTACAGGATCTGCTACAGCCTACAAAAATCATAGTTGATTAAATAAGTACAACATTTGAATCAAAATTTTAGACTACAGCTCCATAACACACTGCATGTTTCAATATTTATTCAATTATATTTAGTACCAATATTTGTTGTAGTAATTCTTTAAATATCATTTTTGGCCTTTAATGGGTTTTTTCCAAATTTTACAACAATTGTTTTACAATTTTCCATAATTTTTCTATATTTTCCCTATTTTTTTCAACTACCATCGGTTTTTCGAGCGAATTTCTAGCCTTTTCACGCGGTTTTCGAATTCAATGGTTTTTCAAGCTTTTCGAACGAATTTCGAGCCTTTTCGAGCGGTTTTTATTGAAAAATTGTGAATTTCGCTTGATGGTTTTGAGCTTTTTTGACAAGATTTCAAATTCATTTGACTTTCGAGCTGAGTGATTTTGAGCGAATTTTAAGAGAAATTTCACGAATTTCGATACCGCTGGGATGTCGAAATTTGAGTTCGAAACGAAAAGCGAAACCCTGGTTGAAAGGACCGAAGATGTTGCCTAGAGGGGGGTGAATAGGCGGATTAAAAAATCGTAGCGGAATAAAACTGGCCGAGCAGGTCAATCCGGAGTCTCCGGGTATTTTATCCGGATACTCTGGGTTGTTCGGACTGTCCGGTATTTTATCCGGATACTCCGGGTTAGCTGGCTCGGGAACGCAACTAAAGTTACTCTATCTAGCACAAGATATTACAACAAATAGATAGCAAGAGCAATCTAGATCAAGAGCTAGTGTGAAATTGAATTAAAGCTAAGCAACAAGCTAGATCTAAGCTTTACAAAGACAAATCCATACAAAATAAGCTAGGAAGTAAAAGAGAAAGTGAGAGACACGATTTTTCACCGAAGTTCGGATTCTTGAAGGGAATCCTACGTCTCCGTTGAGGTGGCTCGGTCGGACTTGAGCCGGGGTCTCTTTCAACCCGCTTTCATCCCGGTGTTGCACAAATGCACTCGCCGGCTTCACTTCTTGTCTCTTTCCTTTCGGAGGCGAGACTCGCCTTCACAAACGTCCGGGGCGCACCACAAGTGTTGGTCGCTCTCGGTGACTTCTAGCCGTCTAGGAGACCTTCAACCTCCAAGAGTAAAAACACCACGGAAGGTCGCTTGGAGGATGAACTAGTGCTCAAAGACTAGAATTGAATGCACCTAGCACTTCTCTTCTTCCCCACCACACCAAATGAGATCAAATAACTAATCAAGAGGTGGGGGGAAGTATGAGCTCTATTGAATGCTTGAAAGAGGTTAGGAATGGCTTGAATGCTGCTATGAATGAGCTCAATAGAGATTCTAGCCGTTGGAGGGGAGTGGTGGCTTTAAATACTTTTTTTGAAAACTAGCCGTTATTCCCCTTTTTGAACTGTCCGGAGACTCCGGACAAATTAACCCGGACACTCCGGATGGTCCGGACTCTCCGGACAATATGTCCGGATACTCCGGACTCAATGAAATTCGTATTTTGGCCGAAGGGGTTAACCCGGAGACTCCGGACAAATTGTCCGGATACTCCGGACTAAATGTCCGGACTCTCCGAGTTAGACGGCTCGGTTGGAAATACTGTTTTTGGAAAATGCAAGTATTTGAGTGCTAGTTTGTATGCAAATTTTGACTTTGAGCACATGCACATCCTAAAAACAATTTTCCGTAGTATCCTCTTAATAGTACGGCTATCCTTAAGACTTAAAACAAAATAGAAATTACAAGTCTTCGTCTTGATGCCATTTTTTTGAATTTTAATGTACGTAGGAACGTCCAATCTCATTCCGAGCCTGATGTGATCTCGAGATCTGCATTATTCTTAGTTGAAACATTAGATCTCTTTAATTGTGTCATCATTAATCACTAAAATAAAATGAGGGGCCTAGATGCACTTTCAATCTCCCCCTTTTTGGTGAATTGATGACAACACAATTAAAAGCAAATAGAATATAATATGAAATTGACTTAGCGTATCAAATAAAAGGTGGAGCTCCCCCTATATGTGTACATTAGAAGTATTGAGTGGAATCAAATGCACATATTTAACGAGAAATAACCAAGAGCTCCCCCTAGAACATTGCATCCGAGAAATTTCATAAGAGCTCCCCCTAGAACATTGCATCCGAGAAATTTCATCACATATAACAGAATGTAAACCATGCATAAGATAAACACAATGTCATAACATGGATAACAGGGATAACAGAGTTCACGACAACAAAAAAATAAGAGCAACAGATAACAAGTTTACAAACGACAAACAAAAGATAACAAAAACGAGTCCACCACCACAGGACACGACAAACGAGAGACACAACAAAAAAAGAACATCACTCCCCCTTTGGCATCAAGACACCAAAAGGAGGAGGAGACGGGAAAACACTCGCCGTCGCCTTCGTCGTCGGACGCAGAGTACTGCGAGCCCTCGCTGCCAGGGTCATCTCCAGGAGCAGGCAGTAAAGAGGAGGTGATGCCAAAGAGCTGATCAGCAGAGGTAGCATCACTACTCTCCTCAGAGGATCCGGAGGAGTCACTGGCGGAGAGCACTTCACCATTGTGGCAGCGAATGTCACGAATGCCCTTGCCATTCTTCTTGATCTCCCTGCGCATCTCCTTCTGCTGAGTGGAGATGTCGCGGCAAAGGCAGAAGATGTGCTTCAACATCTTCTGAAGAGTGCTGCTCGGGATCTCAGTCTGCTCAGAAGGAATGGCAGGAGGCACAGCAGGAGCAGACGAAGAACTGGAAGGACGGCCTCTGCGAGCTCTGGTGGCAGGACTAGTGGGTGCTGGAGCAGGAGGAGCAGAAGGTGGTCGAACCTTGTAGGACAAGTACTCCACATCCTTGACAAACTTCAGCCCACTGACATGAGTGATCATAGCCATCACAAAAGGGGCATAGCTGCAACTGCTCATGTTGCTCTGCGCATTCTGCCTCATTGTCTCCCACATGAAGTCGACAATGTCAAAGGAGTAGGTGCGCTCAACGAGATGGTACATCAGGTTCCTTCCATAGGAACTGATGGCAGAAGCATCTCCCTCCTTGGGCCAAAGAGTGACCCTGAGCATCCTGTAAAGAACTGCAGGCACATCTCTCAGACCCTTGATGGTCCCTACGGTGAAGCGCTGAGAAGTGTCATACAACGCCTCAATATGGTCAGGAGTCATGACCTTCTTCGCATGAAGCTTCGGACTGTCATTGTATCGAAGGCCAAACACTCTAGCAAACATCTTCTTGTTGGTCGTATACCAAACTCTGTCAGTCATCCACCAAATAGCTTCCTCGTTCTTGTCAAAGTAGAGGGTGGCATAGAACTGCATGATCACTTCATTGTTCCAATCATACTTGAAAGACATGATCTCCTTGATCTGATGCAGCTCACAAATCTGAATGATCTGCTCAAACACAGGACTCTCAGCAGCTGCCATGTAGTCCCAGTCAATGGTCTTCATCCTGACCACTGGATGCTCAAGCGGGTAGAGGACCATCTCATAGTAGTCAAACTGGAATCTATTCCAGAAGCGTCGGTCCACGTACTCGTCCTGATGGAACTCAAGCGGATCCTTCTTCCTATGCTCAACAATGGCCTTGCCCTTGCCAGAGCCTGTCCGGTAGTCGATCACTCTCATCGGGTTCACAGACCCGGGATAGTTCCAAACAGGCTTGGCTTTGGCCAAGGGACCAATGAAGTAACCTGAGGCACGAAACTCCCTCCTCTTCTGATCTCTCAGCGTAGCATGAGTATCTGCAGGGTGCTCATCTGGATCAGGCTGAGGCAGAGGAGACTGACCCTGAGACTGAGCCTGAGGCTACGGTTGCGGCTGAGACTGAGACTGTGAACCTGAGGGAATCCCAACTCTCGGCGAACCTTTTGAAGTAGGTCGCTTCATCATTGTGCGTCTCTGTCTCTTGGGTGCCGGAGCAGCAGACGGAGAGCCAGGGGGTATATCCGGAGGAGGAGAGTCCGGAGGAGGAAGACCACTACCCGACGTCCCCTGGGGATCCATCTGACCAGGCAAAGTGAGAGAAAAGATTAGCCGCGAGGCGACTTGAAATTCAGCGAGTAACGAATTTTGGCCAAGGTACCCAACCCAGAGAGTCCGGACAAATTGTCTGGATACTCCGGATTGCATCCGGAGACTCCGGACAAATTGTCCGGATAATCCAGACGCGCCAGAAATCGCGCACGGGCGAGCGAAAAACGGGGAAACCAACCCGCACTATGACAAGAAATGAATCTAGATTGCCTCAAGAATGAAGGAGTGAAGACTAGGGCACAATCTAGCAAAAGATTTCGTGGGATTAGGGCACGGATTGGAAATCACCTCAAGAGATTTGAAAACAAAGAACGTGGGTGAGTGAGGGAGATTCCTTCGAAATTGAAGACCTAGAGGATGAAGCGCCGCACCCTAGACGAGATGAAGCACATAAGACCCCCTAAGAATCGGAGGAAAGAGTCCAAACCCGAAAAGAAATAGATTAGGGCAAGTGTTCCTTACCTAGATCTCCAATCAACGAGGAAGAGGAGGGTCCAAGAACCCATGGAGATGAGGAGAAGGGAGAGAACACGCCTTAGCCACGAGGAGAGCACAGGAGAGGAAGAGGCACAGAGTGAATAGAAGAGAAAAAGAAATCGCGCGGGATTGAGGGGATTTAACCGTCCGCCCCAACCCGGAGACTCCGGACATTTAGTCCGGATACTCCGGCCCAACCCGGAGAGTCCGGACAATTAGTCCGGATACTCTAGGTGATCCGGAGACTCCGGATTAAATACCGGATACTCCGGGTTACCCAGCTCGGTTAGGAATGAAAGAGTTCGCACGAAGAACCAAGGAATTTGGCGGAGCGAGAGGGAGAAAGAGACCCTAAGATGTCAACTTGATATGTGACCAGCGAACAATAAAGCAAACAAGCCATGGTCACACAGCAATGATAAGATCAGAGGATCAAGAGCCAAAAACATTGGATAAATTCAAAGAAAAGGATGAATAAGATTTTGAAATTCATTTTTCATTCAACAAAAAATATGTGAGCACATATCAAGCCACGTTACGAGAATCTAAAATATTTAGACCACTTCTCAATTCACAGAACCTTTTCTCGTCAAGGGGCTTGGTAAATATATCGGCTAATTGATCATTTGTGCTCACATGTTGGATATCAATTTCGCCTTTGGTTGCGTGATCTCTTACGAAATGATGGCGAATATCTATGTGTTTTGTACGGGAGTGTTGGACAGGATTGTTGGCAATTTTTATGGCACTCTCATTGTCACACAATAGTGGAACACTTTTGTAGGATAGGCCATAATCACTCAAGGTTTGTCTCATCCAAAGTAATTGGGCACAACAACTCCCGGCGGCTATATATTCGGCTTCGGCAGTGGATAGGGCTACGGAATTTTATTTCTTGGAAGACCACGAGACTAGAGACCTACCTAAGAATTGGCAGGTCCTCGAGGTACTCTTCCTATCCACTTTACAACCGGCATAATCAGCATCGGAATAGCCAACTAATTCAAAGGAAGATCCTTTCGGATACCAAAGTCCAAAATGAGGAGTGTGCACTAAGTATCTTAAGATTCTCTTAACGGCCACCATGTGGCACTCTTTAGGAGCGGCTTGAAAACGTGCACACATACAAACGCTAAGCATGATATCGGGCCTAGATGCACAAAGATAAAGGAGAGAACCGATCATCGAATGATATACCTTTTGGATGACCGATTTACCTTCTTTGTCGAGGTCTAGATGCCCGTTGGCCTGCATAGGCGTCTTTATAGGCTTGGCGTCCTCCATTCCGAACTTCTTGAGCATGTCCTTGATGTACTTGGTTTGGCAAATTAATGAAGGTTCCTTCCTTGAGTTGTTTAACTTGAAATCCGATGAAGAACTTCAACTCTCCCATCATGGACATCTCGAATCTTTTAGTCATTATCTTGCTAAACTCTTTACACAGATGTTCATTAGTAGATCCAAATATAATATCATCGACATATATTTGGCACACAAATAAATCATTATCAATATGCTTAGTAAAGAGAGTAGGGTCGGCCTTTCCGACTACAAAACCTTGTTCTAGAAGAAAATCTCATAGACACTCGAACCATGCCCTTGGTGCTTGCTTAAGTCCATAAAGCGCCTTGTGAAGGTAGTAGACATGATCCGGATGTCTTGGATCTTCAAACCCGGGTGGTTGCTCGACGTAGACCATCTCGGAGAGTGGTCCATTTAGGAAGGCGCTTTTCACGTCCATTTGGTACAACTTAAAATCATGGTGAGTAGCAAAGGCAAGTAATATTCTAATAGATTCAGGCCTAGCTACTGGAGCATATGTTTCATCGAAATCCAAACCTTCGATTTGAGTGTACCTTTGAGCAACCAATCGAGCTTTATTCCTTGTCACGATCCCATTCTCATCTTGCTTGTTCCGGAAGACCCATTTTGTGCCGATCACGTTTTGATTCGGTCTTTCCACAAGCTCCCAAACTTGATTTCTTTTGAAGTTGTTGAGATCCTCTTGCATAGCCATCACCCAATCTGGATTATCAAGTGCTTCTTCTACCTTAAGAGGCTCAAGAGAAGACACAAACGAGTAAAATTTACAAAAATTTGCAACTCGAGATCTAGTAGATACTCCCTTGTGAATGTCTCCGAGTATGTTGTCGACAGGATGATCTCGTTGAATACTTTGATGAACTCTTGGGTGAGGTACAGTTGAATTTGAAGCTTGGATGGGTTCTTCATCTTGGGACACGTTCAAACCATCTTGAGCTTGCTTGGACGAGGAGGGAACGTCACCTGAGCTATTCCCATCCGGAGACTCTGGTATTGGACCCGAAGACTCCGGACCAGTCCGGATACTCCGGGTTTCAGTCCGGAGACTCCGGGTTGGGGTGCTCGGGTGAGTTTCTAGATTTTGAGGTCTTACCTCCCCAATTGCCAATTTCTTGATAGCTTCACACGGTGGTTCTTCCGTGTCAATCACGGCACGATCAACTTGTTCTACTTGAGAACCGTTAGTTTCATCAAAAGTTACATCACACGAGATTTCAACCACACCGGTGGTGTTGTTGAAAACCCGGTACGCATAAGCATTAGTCCCATAACCAAGTAAGAAACCTTCATCTACTTTAGGAGCAAATTTAGAAGACTTAGCTCTTTTATTGAGGATATAGCATTTACTCCCAAAGACTCGAAAGTAGGATACGTTGGGTTTCTTGCCGGTGAGCACCTCGTACGCCGTCTTCTTCAAGATCTTGTGGAGGTAGAGGCGGTTGGTGCTGTGGCATGCGGTGTTGATGGCTTCCGCCCAAAAGCTGTCCGAAACCTTGTACTCGTCAAGCATTGTCCGCGCCATCTCGATGAGGGTTCGATTCTTCCTCTCGGCCACCCCATTTTGTTGAGGGGAATAGGGAGCCGAGAATTCATGCTTGATTCCTTCTTCATCGAGAAACTCCTCCACACCAATGTTCTTGAACTCGGTACCATTGTCGCTTCGAATTCTCTTGATCTTCACTTCAAACTCGTTTTGAGCTCTTCTCATGAACTTCTTCAATGTCACTTGGACTTCTCCCTTGTCATGCAAGAAAAATACCCAAGTGAAACGAGAAAAATCAACTACAATTACTAGACCATACTTACTTCCCCCGATGCTTATATAGGCGACCGGACCGAAAATATCCATATGAAGCATCTCCAACGGTCTTGAGGTCGTCATCACATTCTTGGCGGGGTGAGAGGCACCGACTTGCTTACCCGCTTGACAAGCGCTACAAACCCTATCTTTCTCAAAGACAACATTGGTTAGTCCAAGGATGTGGTTGCCTTTAATGAGTTTGTGAAGGTTCCTCATACCGACATGGGCTAGTCGGCGATGCCATAACCAACCCATGCTAGATTTAGCCATTAAACACGTTTCAAGATTAAGTCTATCCGTATTGAAGTCTACGAGATAGAGCTTACCCTTCAAACGCCCTTTAAAGGCTATTGAACCATCAAGCCTCTTAATGACTTCCACACCCTTTTCATTAAACAAGCAATTGTAGCCCGTTTCACATAATTGTGCAACGGACAACAAATTGTAGCTTAATGATTCGACAAGTAAAACATTACTTAAATGGAAATCATTTGAGATAGAGATTTTACCCAAACCAATTACTTCTCCTTTTCCATTGTCTCCAAAGACAATACTTTCGCTATTAGATCCGTTCACATCCAAATGTGCGAACATTGCCTTTTCTCCGGTCATGTGATGCGTGCATCCGCTATCCAAAATCCAACTTGTTCCACCGGAGACATAGGCCTACAAAAAGACATTTAGTTTTTGCTCTTTGGTACCCAAACTTGGTTAGGTCCGCGCACGTTAGCAACAAGCGATTTTGGGACCCAAATAGAACGAACAAAAGAAGTATTTCTCGGCTTACGCCCAATATGATAAGCAACTACACGACCAATGTTAGTCTTTTTAAGCACATAAGAAGCAAAGAACTCGGAGTGAGCTTTGTGCTTGGATGTTCCTTCACTTTTTACAAAGTGGATAGGCTCGCTTAAAGGAGCAACCACAATGTTGCTCTTTTTGCCCTTTGGCGGAACATACCCAAGCCCTTGCCTCTTAGGATTACCTTGGCGCTTATCGAGATACTCCTTTAAACCCTTGCTTGCCTTGTAGGACTTTTGAAGTCTATCTTCAAGCATCATCTTAAGCTTCTCATTTTCATGAGCCAAGACTTTCAAAGTCTCACGGTTAGTAGCACAAGTAGCAACATCAACATTATAGCATCTAGCGCAACCGTTGCTTGTTGAAGGTAATGAAATATTGGAGTTGTTGATTGAGGTAGAAGCGTTATTCGAGAGATCAACAAGCTTCACTTCAAGAGCCTCGCAAGCATCCTTTGCTTGAGCAAGTTGCTCTAAGAGTGAAGCATTGGTGATCTCAAGACTAATTACTTCATTCTTGGTCAAATTTGAGCTTTTGACCAAGTCCTCATTCTTTTTTCTTTCAAAAGCTAAGCTCTTCTCTAGCTCAAGGTTCTTCTCCTTTTCAAAAATGAGGAGATCTTCTTGAGCTTCAAGAATAGTTTCCTTTTGCTCAACAACCTCCTCCAATTTTTCAATATCTTTAAGTAGCAAGTCTAATTTCTTAATATCAAAATCATTTATAGACTTAAATGCTACTTCCTCATCATCACTAGCGTCATCGCAATCATCTAAACCATAATCAACAATGGAATGAATAGGACTTTTAGATGATACCTTGTGCCCCTTTGCCATAAGGCACATTGGAGCATCTTCATCTCCGTCGCTTAAGTTGTCGAAGAGGCTCTTCGACTTTGTCGGTGGAGTAGCAATGGCGACGGTGGCAAGTCCTCCTTCATTGTCGGAGTTGGACTCGGACTCGGACTCAGACTCGGAGTCGGAGTTCCACTCCTTGCCGATGTAAGCATGACCCTTGCCCTTGTACTTCTTTCTCTTGTCTTTGTCCTTCTTTCGGTACTTGTCTTTCTTGTACGGCTTTTCTTCTTTTTTCTCTTTGTGCGGACACTCGGCAATGAAATGGCCGGGTTCACCACACTCATAGCACTTTCTTGTCGAGTGTCTCCCTCTTGACTTGTTGCCGAAGCTCTTGGAATGGCTTCCCGGCTTGTAGCCTTTCTTCTTCAAGAACTTGTTGAATCTTCTCACTAGTAGGGCCATGTCTTCATTTGTGAGCGGCCCATTTGATTCTTCTTCATCACTTGAACTTTCTTCCACTTCTTGAGCTACTTTGACGGCCTTCAAAGCAATGCCCTTCTTCTTGCCGGACTTGAGCTCCTCTACCACTTCCGCTTCTTTGACCATCATCTCATCCATCATCAACCGGCCAATCACGTCATGAGGAGTGAGTGTATCGAAGTTTGGCCGGTCGCGGATGAGTTGAACGAGATTGCGGTTGGTGGGGGTGATCACTCGGAGGATGATCTTGACAATAGCTTTGTCGGTGAGCTCGGTGCTTCCAAGTCCCTTAGCTTGATTCACCAACACCATTAAGCGGTCAAACATCTTTGTATAAGATTCTCCTTCTTCCAAAGTGAATCGGCTTAGCTCTCCAATGATAAGCTCGATCTTGGATTCACGAACACTTGATACACCTTCATGAGTTACCATTAACCTTTCCCAAATATCCTTGGCGTTGTCAAGACCATCTACTCAGTTGAACTCCGAATCACTCAAGGCATTGAACAAGGCATTGACGGCCAAGTCGTTGAAGTGTTGAGCTTTGTCTTCTTCGGAGGTGAGACTGTTGGGATTGGCGGGCTTGAAACCTGTTTCAACAATCTTCCAAATACAAGGATGAAGTGATCTCAAATGCATCTTCATCTTATGTTTCCATGCTGCATAGCGAGTGCCATCGAAATGAGGCGCTCGGCCGGACGAGACGGAGACATAAGATGAGGAGTTTGAGATTCCAAAAGAGGAATAATCTAAAGGAATTGCAACCCCTATACCGGAACCCGTGGCCTTCTCTTGGGCATGGGTTTCGGTAACCTTCTCTATTTCCAACATCTTTGATTCTCCAAGCGGTTAAGCCAAAATAAAGGAGATTTGGCTCTGATACCAATTGAAAGGACCGAAGATGTTGCCTAGATGGGGGGTGAATAGGCGGATTAAAAAATCGCAGCGAAATAAAACTGGCCGAGCAGGTCAATCCGGAGTCTCCGGGTATTTTATCCGGATACTCCGGGTTGTCCGGACTGTCTGGTATTTTATCCGGATACTCCGGGTTAGCTGGCTCGGGAACGCAACTAAAGTTACTCTATCTAGCACAAGATATTACAACAAATAGATAGCAAGAGCAATCTAGATCAAGAGCTAGTGTGGATTTGAATTAAAGCTAAGCAACAAGCTAAATCTAAGCTTTACAAAGACAAATCCACACAAGCTAAGTTAGGAAGTAAAAGAGAAAGTGAGAGACGCGATTTTTCACCGAAGTTCGAATTCTTGAAGGGAATCCTACGTCTCCGTTGAGGTGGCTCAGTCGCACTTGAGCCGGGGTCTCTTTCAACCCGCTTTCCTACCGGTGTTGCACAAATGCACTCGCCGGCTTCACTTCTTGTCTCTTTCCTTTCGGAGGCGAGACTCGCCTTCACAAACGTCCGGGGCGCACCACAGGCGTTGGTCGCTCCCGGTGACTCCTAGCCGTCTAGGAGACCTTCAACCTCCAAGAGTAAAAACACCACGGAAGGTCGCTTGGAGGATGAGCTAGTGCTCAAAGACTAGAATTGAATGCACCTAACACTTCTCTTCTTCCCCACCACACCAAATGAGATCAAACAACTAATCAAGAGGTGGGGGGAAGTATGAGCTCTATTGAATGCTTGAAAGAGGTTAGGAATGGCTTGAATGCTGCTATGAATGAGCTCAATAGAGATTCTAGCCGTTGGAGGGGAGTGGTGGCTTTAAATACTCTTTTTGAAAACTAGCCGTTATTCCCCTTTTTGAACTGTCCGGAGACTCCGGACAAATTAACCCGGACACTCCGGATGGTCCGGACTCTCCGGACAATATGTCCGGATACTCCGGACTCACTGTAATTCGTATTTTGGCCGAAGGGGTTAACCCGAAGACTCCGGACAAATTGTCCGGATACTCCGAACTGAGTCCGGATACTCCGGACTAAATGTCCAGACTCTCTGAGTTAGATGGCTCGGTTGAAAATACTGTTTTTGGAAAATACAAGTATTTGAGTGCTAGTTTGTATGCAAATTTTGACTTTGAGCACATGCACATCCTAAAAACGATTTTCCGTAGTATCCTCTTAATAGTACGGCTATCCTTAAGACTCAAAACAAAATAGAAATTACAAGTCTTCGTCTTGATGCCGTTTTCTTGAATTTTAATGTACGTAAGAGCATCCAATCTCATTCCGAGCCTGATGTGATCTCGAGATCTGCATTATTCTAAGTTGAAACATTAGATCTCTTTAATTGTGTCATCATTAATCACCAAAATAAAATGAGGGGCCTAGATGCACTTTCACTGGTCCAGAGTTTACGGTACCGAACATAGAAAATTGCCTATACGACGGTAATAAATTTCATCAAAAATTGATAGAAATCGAACGAAATTCAAAATCAAATTTTTTGAACTCAGCGGTCAAATAGTGGCGAATGATTCGGTTTTTACTGATCTTTGGCCGGTTTACATCGAAAATCGACACTCAGTGGAAATTAGAAGAAAAAAATTCAAAGAAAATTGGGGGAAAAAATTAGAAAAAATGCTAAAAAATTTGTAAAAACCGATAAAAGCCCAGAAAATCAATAAAAAATATTATAAATGTATAAAAAAAATATGAAAAACTTCTGGTATGCTCTTTCCTATGTTTTAAGACAACATCAAGTTGTAAAATACATATATTACACTAATAGCACAATTATGAAAAAAATATAAAAATCAATTCAGCATGGCTTTTGCAATATTTTAGACAACCTCAAGTTGTAAAGTATGCATTTAGCAATAATATCTCAACAAATGACATTTCATTTCAATATCATTCACAAAATCAATCCAACAAGTCCATAGCTCAGTATTCATGGCATATGACATTTGAAATCAATATTTCTCACTGAAAATGAACGTTCGCACTTCGCATAGTTTCATCGTACTTTCATTGTCATACATATGCCATGTTGAACCTACATCAACGCTATGTTAGTACAAAAATTGAGTTGCAATGAAATGAAACATTACTTTTTCTATTATTGGTATTCGGTTTTTCTCAAAAACATCTCAAAATTTTGGTTTCTCAAAAAAAATCATTGTAGATGTCAAAAAGCTATTAATACTAATTTTAGAAAACTTTTGAAATTTTTTTTGAAATTTTTTTAATTTGAATTAGATCGGTTTATCAATCGGTTCCATTTCTCAAGCCGAACGGCTACAGTCAAAAATCGTGAACATCAATCGACTATGTAAACCCTAGTGCCATCCCCATCCCAACACAGTGTCGAGAAAGCCGCTGAGCTCTCTTCTCTCCTGAGCCCAATCATGACCCGCCAGGTGGATCCATCAATTATGCAAGGGTCTTAGCAAATCCTTTCAGATCACTTCATGTTATGCCTATGGTTCAAAATCTCGTCGAGATTTTGACAATCTCAACCGAAATTTTGTTCTTCGGTCGGAGTTGAGATTCTAAATCTTGGCCGAATATTTTTTAAAAAAAAATTAAAAATGCTACAATACATTCAAAATTTCGGAGAGATCTCAGTGATTTCAGCTGAAATCTCGGATATTTTGACCAGATTTCAATTTTTGTGGGCCGAATTTGATTGGATTTGTGGTCAAGACTATCCACAGAAAATTTTAAAATTTTTTGATGTGTTTTTGATCATTTTTCAAAAGTTCAAAAGTTGATTGAGATCTCGGTAATTTCGGTCGAAATTTCGAATTTCCCGGTTGAAAGAAACCGGATTTGAAATTTAGTTTTTAGATGTTATTTGAAATTCTAAGTTCTCGTTGAAATTTTAAATTTCAGTTACCTCCCGTATATATACTAAAAACGAAATTTGAGACGATGGTTGTGCCCCCTTCTCGTCCCATTGCCCAGATCAATTTGATGTTCATGTTGCATCGTGCTGATTCGTCCGGTTTTCTTCGCCGCCGTTATGTCTTTATGGGCGAGTCTTTATATATCCAAGTACTCCTCGAATGAGCAATTGAGCACCCACTCCACCTCCTCTAAATTTTGACGCGTATGATTCGCTGTAGCACGGCCACCACAGGCACCCACCGCCTTGCAGCCGCCCTTCACCGCCGCCAGCACACCACCATTAGCTTCCTCGTGTCGTGTGCATTCCGTTTTGCCCATCCCTAGGCCTCGCCACCACGCCGGAGCCTCCTGCCTCCTCTTTCTATCTATGCAGCTGGCAGCTAGGTCCTTCCTCAAAAGCTGCTTTAAACAAGAAGCTTCGAATCAATAACATGTGGGGTTTAATACCTCTAATTTCGTAGTAGTTGGCTGTGTGAAGTGGACTTTTCGAAACGGCATCCGCGAGCAAGGGTAGACTCGGCCTGGGTTTCTTCCTGTTCCTGCTTTCTGGGTTGATCTGGAGATTGGAGTGTGACTGACATGTGGGACCGGGAGGGGGTCCACCTGGGAAAGGAGCAGTACCGGGAAACTCATGTGCCACTGCAGCGTTGATAATGGCCAAATGCTAGGATGACATCAAAAGTGTAGTTCCATACTGAATCATCATCAGAAGCTGGATGACACAGTTGCATATGCTGTATTTTGCAACCGACGTAGTAGTTGTTTTCATCAGTTAACTGTTACATGTGTGGCGAGCCGCCGGGCACACAACTACTCTCTTTAGTCATAGTTAAAATTTTAAATTTTAACTGTTAATATCTTTTTAAATATTTAGACTGAATACATAAAAATCATATGTGTAGATTTGATTTTTAGAGTTCTTTCGTAATATTGTAATTTTATTGGATTTTATAAATTTATTATAATAGAAATTAGTGATTAAATTTGTGTTTTTTGAGAACATATCGATGTCTAAAACGATAACTATTTGTGATCCGAGTGAAGGGTTTCTACTTATGCCCGTGCCCATCTCACGTTTCTAATGATCATCGCTCGTCAGACCGCGGCAGCTTACACACTGGTTAGTTGAGTTGCAACAAAGTTGCACGCATCTATCTACCACTGGATATCATTTTGGCTTTAGAAACGAGGTGGGTGCAAGGGGCCAAATGCTTTTGAAATTTGCATAGCTGGACAGGCAAAGCATGTAAGATCAGTGTCTTTTTCACTGGATTACCACCGGCTTGTTCTTGTTCAGGAATCACGAAACCAATCAAACAAAGTCACTGAAGTCTCCCTCACATGGTGAAGGCAGTAAAGATTCCACCAACTGATCTGTATAAGTAGTGCATACTATTCCATAAACCTTACTAAAGTAATCAACTTAAAAGAAAGAAGCACCAACATCGACTAGAGCTTATCACATGCATCTGTCATTCAAAGACAATACCGTCCCAAGCAGAAAACAGAACACAACCACCAAAATAAGGCCATGTTTGGTACTGTTTTATATTCTAGTAGAAACGGAAATGGTTCTAGATTCTTGGTAGAAACATTTCAGGTAGAATCAGAATCACTGTCTGAAAATCGTTTGGCTAGCTGTCTGGATTCTATGAATCAGGGTGGAACGGGGTTGAGGGCGATTCGGCTCCAGCATGAAAAAAGAAGACGTTCCGAGTTTTAACCCGTTTGTCTGGGTTTCTCCTAGCTTCTAGTAGAAACGGTCCGGTTCCAAGTTGCCAAACGGGGCCTAAATTTAATAAAATCGCAACCACAAAATGACAGCAATAAGGATGCTTTCAAACATATTAGGTTCACATGAACAACTCCTGGCAGGGGCTCTTGGAAGTTACTCACCCAACTATATCTAACCTTACTAGTACAAATAAAATGGTAGGTACCACTGGTTTGAGGTTAATATTTGAGAACACCTTTCTAGAATGCCATGTGTCATTTTCTCTATACACCTCCACCCTCCTCTATTCGTACTAACTTCCCCCACCTTTCTTCCTTCCTCTCTAACTCAAAATTTTCAAATTAAAAAATTTTCACTTTGAAATTTTTAAAAGGGAGTTTTAACTCGAAAAAACTTCAATCCAAAATTTTCAAATTGAAAATTTTTAACTCAAAAAATTTGAATAAGAAATTTTCAATTCAGAAAAATACGATTCGCTCAAAAAAATTTCAACTTAGGAAATTTCAATTCGAGAACTTTCAACTCGATGAAATTTCAACTCAAGAAAATTTAAATTTAGAACTATCAACTAGAAAATTTTCAACTCAGGAAATTTCAAATCAGAAAAAATTCAAGTGAAGAAACTCCAGGACGAGAAATTTCAAAACATTCAGTGCAAAAGCTTTCAAATCAAAAATTTCTGTCTCTAAAAGTTTCAACTTGAAAATTTTTTGATTCAAAAAGTTTTACTTAAAAACTCAAAAAACTTTCGATTTGAAAATTTTTATTCAAAAACTTTCAAAAATACTTAAAATACATATTCAAAAACTTAGCGAAAATTTGAAAACAATTTTTTTTTTCAGTTTTAGGGGAAGGGAAGAGGGAAGAAAGTGGGATGAAAGGGATAGTGCCAAGTGTTGCGACGAGATATCCTTTCAGTGGAAAGGGAAGTGAGGGAAGGAATGAGGTGCTGCCACATGTCACAACGAGATTCTTCACTAATAAGACCTCAGAACTCTCAAAAATGTCCACCATTGTACACCTAAGAGTTATCTATAGTTGGAAAAAATCCATCTTTGGTCCCTCAATTCTTCATGTGGTTTAATTTTCGTCCCTCAAGTGCAATACCGAGTAAAACACATCCCCCATCTCTTAATACCGTTTAATTTTGGTCCTTCGGCCAGGAAATGGCAGTTTTGACCCGCTTTACTGTTGGGACCCAAATATGAAAATCTGAACCCTTTGTTTATTCTACACTAGTTCAGGATCACGCTAGTACACACAGTTGCAATATAGGTGACGAGTACCCATGCCATGGGTACCCCCATCAGCCCGGAAGCACGAACGGGCTGACCAATCATGGCGAAGGCCCAGCACCACCGAAAGGTACTTGGGCCGCGGGGAGCAAGCCCCGACATGTGCAGGGCCGACCCCGAACGGTCGGCGGACTCCGGTTCCGGGCGGTCGGCATGCTCCGGCCGCCTAATATTGAAGCTCAAGCTCCGCCTGCGCACAGGGCCGGCATGGCCCACGCCAGTGTCAGACGGCTGCCTTGTGCGCAGCATCCCCTGGCGTCCGTACCGGGGTAGGCGGCCCCTTCCCAAGACTGTCAGAAGAGCCACCGAAGGAGTCAAGCCCCCGTCCCATCGCCTGGCACATCGCAGAGGAGTGCGCCCACTCCCGAGGCCAAGGCAAAGTCAAGCGCCATTAAAGCCGCCGAGGCAGACAGGAGCACCACGCAAGGCGTCATCCGGGCATCATCGCGCAAGACCGCACATCGCGGAGCCACCAACCCTGCCTCGGGACGAGCAGGGGACGGTCGGACAAGACAGGAGCCAGACTCCGAGACACGCACGCCCCCCCTTTCTAGTGGATTTCCTAAAAACACCCGTGTAACCCGCCTCTCCGTCTATATAAAGAGAGGCGGGGCCCGAGAGGAAGGGGGACAGAGAAAAAAGGCCCTCCAAGAAGCCACGACTCCCTAGCCAAAGCACGAAGGGGATCGGACAGCCGACTTCGCCGCTTGTACACCCCTGGTTCATCGCCCAAAGATCAATACATTCGCACCGAACGAACTGGAGTAGGGACATTCAGCCCGAACCAGTATACATCATCTGACTCCTTGAGTCGACCATTCGGGGAGAGGGAGCGCGCGACCCCATCCGACCATAAATTCGTATTGCCGGTGCACGAAACACCGACAGTTGGCGCGCCAGGTAGGGGCATCTCGCGCGTCTTCACCGACATCCTCATCCTCGGGTTCCCATTTCTCCTCCCTGATGGCCTCCTCCCACCACGATTCGCCGATGTCGAGGGGCTGGATCCGCTTTGGCGCCCTCGATTTCGTCGTCACCGCCGCGGGAGAGCTTGTTCTCATTCCCGCTGCCGTCCGGGACCGGGCGCCCTCCGCTAGCCTGGATACAGTTGCTGACGTCCTCAGCAACCTCAGCCTCGAGGCCCCCGCACGGGCCGCGCGGGCCGTTGGCCGGCCGCTCCCAGCGACATCGCCTACGGACTGCGGCGAGCGGCGGAGCCACCCTCCACGAGCTCGCAGCTTGTGGCCATGGCCGGCTACGCGCCGGCTTCCCACCACGACCTACTGGCGGATTCCTCCAGCCACGGCTCTAGCTCCGACAAGGAGTGTCCCCCTCGTAGGGCCTACTCCCGCGAGTGCAACATGACGGTGCGGCGGAGCCATCCTCCACCCCGTTACCCTCGGGACCCTCCTCCGCGCGAAGCGGCGGGAGGAATCAGCGGGAAGACGACGTCTGACACCTACTTACGCCGCTGACCTTCGGCGACAGCGCGAGGAGCTAGAAGCTCGAAAGGCCGAACTCGATAAGCTCCAGGCCGAACTGGAGCGCCGTCAGCCTAACCCACCACTCCGGGCCTTGCGCGCGCGGCGTCAGGTGCATCAGCAGTTGGCTGAGGAGACGAACGGCCTTCCGTTCTTCCCTCACGCCAACCAGAACATTGCCGCGGCGGCAATGCTGCTTCGAGGGCTGCCTGAGCCAACGGAGCCAGAAGCCAAGGCCACCTATCAGAACCTCCGGGGGCTGGTAGAACGTGCTGTCGTTTAGCACGCCCAAGGTTCGGGCTCCCGACGGACGGGCGCCATCTCGGGCCGCCTGGGCCACTCCCCCTCGCAGGATCGACGGAGCCCAGCCAAGACGGCCCCGCTCCACGAGCTCCCCCAGGCATCATACACCCCGGTGCGCCATCGCCTGGGGGATAAGTATGACCTTCGCACCACCCTCGAGGCGCGAAGGAGAGCTACCGATGCAGCAGCGCCCTTGCAAGTCGCCGATAGCGGGCGACGCAACCATCCCGACCCAGGTTTCGACGGTCCTGGGCCGCGCGCGTTCACCCGCCGCATCCGCAACGCCGATTTCCCGACCAGATTCCGGGCTCCGACCAACATAGCCAAGTACACAGGGGCTACCAACCCCAGTGTTTGGCTAGAAGACTACCGGCTCGCCTGCCGAGCGGGGGGAGCGACGGACGACTCCTTCATCATCCAGTACCTCCCCATCTACCTTGCGGACTCAGCTCGAGCCTGGCTCGAGTACTTGCCCGCGGACACCATCGGCAGCTGGGCCGACCTGACGAACCTCTTCGTCGGGAATTTCCAGGGCACGTACAAACGCCCTGGCAACTCCTGGGACTTGAAGAGCTGCAAGCAGCAGCCGGGGGAAACCCTTCGGGACTACATCCGCCGCTTCTCCCAGCAGTGCAACGAGCTCCCCGACATCCGCGACGCCGACATCGTCGGGGCGTTCATCTATGGCACCACGTGCGAGGCCCTGGTCCACAAGTTGGTGTCAGGCGAACCCGGACCACCAAGGAGCTCCTCGACATCGCCACCAATCACGCCTCCGGCGAGGAGGCCGTGGGGGCCATCTTCGAAAGAAAGACGGCCCACAAAACAGCCAGCCTCGGGGCCAGCGCCCCCTCCGACCGCCCTGACAAAAGGAAGCGGAAGGGGAAGCAGGGCCGCGAAGGCCGAATGGTCGCCGCTGCCGACCGACCTGCCAAACAGCAGGCTCGGCAGACGCCCGACCGATTCGAGAAGTTGATGGATAGTCCGTGCCCGAACCACGACTATCCCGTCAAACACAAGTATCGGGACTGCGAAGTCCTGAAGCGGTTCCTCTCCGGAAACCCCACGACATCACGGGGCAAGGGGAAGAAGCGCGATCCGACACCCGACGCCAGGGCAAAGGGCGATGAGCCAGCCGACGAGTTCCCACAGCTCGACGGCTGCCTCATGATCTTCGGAGGGACGGAGTGCTACGCCGACAAGCGACGGCTGAAACTCGCCCACCGAGAGGTACACACGGCGACCCCGGCCGTGCCTTCTTTCCTGAAGTGGTCGAAATGCCCGATCGCCTTCGATCGGACCGACCACCCCGACCACATCCCGCACCCAGGACGCTACCCGCTCGTCGTCGACCCCATCGTGGGGACGAAGCGCCTGACCAAGGTGCTCATGGACGGCGGCAGCAGCCTCAACATCATGTATGTTGAGACCCTCGATGCCCTGGGGGTCCCCCGCTCCGCCCTCCGGCCGAGCAGGGCGCCCTTCCATGGCGTCGTACCAGGCCAACAGGCCCATCCCCTTGGGCAGGTCAGCCTGTCCGTCACCTTCGGGAGCCCGGATAACTTCCGCACCGAGAACCTCACTTTCGAGGTTGTGGACTTTCCCGGCTCCTACCATGCCATCCTGGGACGGCCTTGCTACGCGAAGTTCATGGCAGTCCCCAACTACACCTATCTCAAGCTGAAGATGCCGGGGCCACAAGGTGTCATCACCGTGGCCGCATCCTTCGGCTAAACACAACTGCGAGCAAAGCAGCTGTGAATTGGCCTCGGCGGTCGTCGCTTCCGCCGAGCTCGCCCAGCTCAGGGAGAAGGTCTCCGGATCCGCCCCCGACTCCAGCAAGTCGGGGCCTAGCTCTTTCAAGTCCGCAGAGGACACGAAGGAGGTCGCAGTTGATCCCGAAGATCCCGCCAAGACCGTGCGGATCGGGGCCGCCCTCACCACCAAATAGGAAGGCGCGCTCGTCGACTTCCTCCAAGCAAACCGAGACGTCTTCGCTTGGAGACCCTCGGACATGCCAGGAGTACCGAAGGAGGTCGCCGAGCACTCCCTGAGTATTCGACCGGGATCTAGACCGGTCGCCCAGCGCCTGCGCCGTTTCGACGAAGAAAAGCGTCGGGCCATTGGGGAAGAAATCGCCAAACTTTTGGCCGCCGGCTTTGTAAAGGAGGTGCGTCACCCCGAGTGGCTCGCCAATCCCGTCCTTGTAAAGAAAAAGTCGGGGCAATGGAGAATGTGCGTTGACTACACGAGCCTCAACAAGGCCTGTCCGAAAGATCCATTCCCATTACCTCGCATCGACCAGGTCGTAGACTCCACCGCCGGGTGCGAGTCCCTTTCTTTTTTGGATGCCTACTCAGGCTACCACCAGATAGCGATGAAGGAGTCCGATCAGCTTGCGACTTCCTTCATCACCCCGTACGGCTCGTACTGTTACGTCACGATGCCTTTTGGTCTGAAAAACGCAGGCGCCACGTACCAGCGATGTATGCAGGCATGTTTTTCGGACCAAATTGGCCGTAACATCGAAGCCTACGTCGACGACATCGTTGTCAAAACCAGGAAGGCCGACGACCTCATCACCGACCTGGAAGAGACTTTTGCAAACCTCCGACGGTTTCGCATAAAGCTCAACCCCGAGAAATGCGTCTTCGGGGTCCCCAAGGGCAAGTTGCTGGGATTCATTGTCTCCGAGCGCGGCATCGAAGCCAACCACGACAAGATCTCCGCTATCGCGAGGATGGGGCCGATCAATGATCTGAAGGGAGTTCAAAGGCTGATGGGGTAAATCGCGGCGCTAAGTCGTTTCGTATCCCGCCTCGGTGAACGCGGGATGCCACTCTACAAACTGATGAAGAAGTCCGACCACTTTTCCTGGACCCACGAAGCTCAGGAAGCCTTTAGTCGACTAAAGGCCTTTCTGACCTCACCTCCGGTCCTGGTCGCCCCGGAGCCACAGGAACCCTTACTCCTCTACATCGCCGCCACGACTCAGGTCGTCAGCGCGGCACTTGTTGTGGAGCGAGCAGAGGAAGGCCGCGTTTTCAAGGTGCAGAGACCGGTCTACTTTGTCAGCGAGGTGCTCTCCGAAACAAAGGTCCGATATCCTCAGATACAGAAGCTACTCTACTCGGTACTCATCACCAAGAGGAAGCTTGCCCATTACTTCAATCGACACCCCATCTCCGTGGTGACCTCCACGCCGCTCGGAGAAGTTGTCCGCAACCGCGATGCCACCGGAAGAATTGCCAAGTGGGCTCTCGAACTCAGTGGCCTCGACATATCGTACGTCCCCAGGACGGCGATCAAGTCCCAGGTCTTGGCGGACTTCGTCGCCGAATGGACCGAAGCGCAAGTCCCTGCAGTGGTCGAAGACCCGGAGTACTGGACGATGTACTTTGATGGGTCTTACACCAAGAATGGGGCCGGCGCGGGGATCGTCATCATCTCCCCACTCGGCAACAAGCTCCGGTACGCTATCCGTCTACTCTTTGACGCTACCAACAATGTCGCCGAGTACGAAGCCCTCGTCAACGGCCTTCGGATCGCCGCCGACCTAGGCGCACGACGGCTCTACGTTCACGGCGACTCCAAGCTGGTTGTCGACCAAGTGATGAAAGCCACCGAGCCCCGTGACGCTCGGATGGCCGCCTACTGCCTGGAGGTCCGCAAGCTCGAAGAGAAGTTCAAGGGTTTTGAGCTCCATCACAGCTACCGACGCTACAACGGTGAAGCCGACTCCCTCGCCAACCTCGCCTCCGGAAAAGGACCGGTTCCCCCGGGAATCTTCGTTTCCGACCTCAGCAGCCCATCAATCCGCTTGGACCCAAGTGCTGAGGGCGCTACCGACCCCCCAAAGGCGGGCGCTCCCGCCGATCTCCGGCCAGATGCTCAGCCGTCTGGTCGATTTAGGCGTCTGACCGTCGAAACCGACTGGAGGCAACCGTTTGTCGATCGATTGACAAACGGGTCGCTCCCCGCCGATGCCACCGAGGCTCGGCGCCTCGCCCGACGGGCTAAGTCTTTCGTCCTGGTCGAAGGTGCCCTTTACAAGAGGAGCCCGTCCGGAATCCTTCAGAAGTGCGTTCCGACCGACCAAGGGAAGCACCTTCTGATGGATATCCACGGCGGGGTGTGTGGACACCATCCCGCGCCGCGGTCCCTGGTAGGAAAGGCCTTCCGACAAGGTTTCTACTGGTCGACCGCCGTAGCAGATGCAACCCAAATCGTCCGCACCTGCGAAGGATGCCAATTCTTCGCCAGACAAACGCATCTTCCTGCGCAAGCTTTGCAGACGATCCCCATCACGTGGCCCTTCGCGGTTTGGGGGCTCGACCTGGTCGGACCCTTCAAAAAGGCGCCCGGGGGCTTCACTCACGTGCTTGTCGCCGTGGACAAGTTCACAAAGTGGATCGAAGCCAAGCCGTTGGCAAAGATCACGTCGGCCCAGGCAGCAGGCTTCTTCCGCGATATTGTCTACCGGTTCGGGGTGCCCAACTCCATCATCACCGACAACGGGACGCAGTTCACGGGAAAGGAGTTCCTCGAGTTCTGCGACAACTTCAATATCCGAAGTCGATTGGCGGCGTGGCACACCGGAGCCAACGGCCAGGCCGAGCGAGCCAGCGGCATGATCCTCCAAGGACTCAAGCGCGAATCTTCACCGATCAAGAAATTCGCGGACGGTGGGCCGCCGAGCTACCACCCGTGCTTTGGAGTCTGCGAACCACGCCGACCGGTTGACCGGGTTCACTCCTTTCTTCTTGGTGTTTGGAAGCCAGCTGTCCTCCCGACCGACCTTGAGTACGGCGCGCCAAGGGTACAGAACTACAACGCCGCGGGCAATCGAGGAACAACAAGATGACCTCGACCGACTCGACGGCTCGAGACGTCGCGATCTTACTGATCGACAAAATACCAGCTGCGCCGCTACCACAGCCGACGAGTTCGCGGTCGCTCATTCGAAGTCGGCGACTTGGTGCTACGTCAAGTCCAATCCGCGAAGGACAGGCACAAGCTCTCCCCGCCTTAGGAGGGCCCTTTCGCCGTCGCGGAAGTCCTCCGGCCCGGCACCTTCCGTCTCAAGGACGCCGAAGGAAATCTCCTTACAAACGCGTTGAATATAGAGAAGTTGAGAAGGTTCTATCCCTAATCAGCCTGCCCCTTCTCTGTACCGCGCGATAAGTTTCCAAAACAAAAGAAGTCGCAACTGTCGAAAGATCGACCGAGTGCTCTCTCTCTCTCTCTCGCCCTTGATCTACCACAAGTACTATGACCTCCGCCCCGAAAGCAGAGGTCCCAAAATAGTACTCTACCCATGTCGAAAACGACGATTAACCGACCTACGGTTGGTCGGACCAATCCATTCCGGTGACAAGCACAGCCTGCGCCGAACCCGTTGCGGTCCCAAAAGACTACGGATGTGGGCGATCGCAAAAGTGGAAAATCCTCGAGGAAGAAAAAAAAAGAGAGAAAGGAGCAGAGGGCAAAAGAAACACTTTATTCATTCACGGAGGCGCATCACCCCAACCAAGAGCAAAACGCCCGCCGTTGTCTTGGTGTGCGCCCCGCCAGCCGGACAGCGCACGGCGCCTCTCAACCAGCCCTTTGCACGGGCGCCCTCACTTCCCGCAGCCGAGGAACGCCCACGACAAGGACGCCAACTCGCCGTATGTCCTCACGAACAGCCTCGGCCTCGACCTCCGCCACCTCCTGCAACCAAGCCTGATGAGCGCCTACTTCCTCGTGGAGCTGAGCATAACGGTCCGCCATGACGCGCGAAGGAAGTGTTGTGGAAGCTTTGGCAGAATAACGAACGCACCAGCGTTCTCTCCTTTTATAACCTACAGTGTGGGAGGCACGGAAGACGAAGCGCCTCAAGAGCGCGCAGCGGAGCGGAAGCCGAAGCGTCCCAGTTCCAAAGACGACACGACCTCCAAGGCGAGTTAATCCGCCCTTATCTCTAAGGAGAAACATAAATTTCTTTCAAAAAAAAAAAAACCTGTGAAAACTCAAGCGGTGCGTGACGACTGCACCCCTCAGTCCCCACGCACCACTCGGGGGCTCCCTTATGACCCCAGGGGTCAGCGACCTAGATCGATGTTCGGTAAACCGCTCCGACCGAGCTGCCCCCCCTCTCTCTCATAGTAACCTCTTCAAAACCAAAATGCTACAGCCCACGCCCCGGCGGCTACGGTTTCGAAGTAGCACTTTGCGCAAAGAGGGAGGCTACTTGAGCGAAGGGCCGAGCGCCGGTCGGATGAAGCTTTTCTCGATTTAGGTCGGCGAGCCGACTGATCAAACAAACTCCCTCGAGGCAACCTCCTCGAACCAAATGCTACAGTTTAAGCCCCAGCGGCCACGGCTCTCGAGTAGCATTTTGCGCAAAAAGGAGGTTGCCCAAGAGGAAGGCAACTTGATCAGTTAGCATAGACCGACCCCGATCGTTGTTAAAAGCGCACAAATCGTTACCCTGAGCCGTACCCCGACCGACCAAGCTATCCACCTCGCAGCTATTTCCCCCGGACCAAGGTACTACGGCCTACGCCCCCGCGGCTACGGTTTCGAAGTGGTACTCTGTAGGGGGAAAGCAAGCCCTCCGAGCAAGAGACGCTAGGGACGGTCGAAGCACCCCCACTCAGGGCAACGTTCTAGCCGGCCAAGCGGAGCCTTCGCGAAGGAGACGGTCCGACCTAGGCACCTCTCCTCCACGAAGCGAGCGTTCTAGGTAGCCTGTCCTATCCCGTGTTTTCTTCAGACTAAGTTGGGACAACACCTATGCTCTCAGGGCACCCCTGCGGGCCCTATAGCTATGGTCGTAAGATCGCCCAAACCACAGAGGAAGCACGAGGTAGACGGACACAAAAAAAAAGGTGAACTCAAAAGCGGCCAGACACGTCGGGCCCGATTGAGGCGATCACGTTCGTTACATGTACTACAAAGAAAAAGAAGAGAAGGAAACTAATCGTCTCCCTCCGTCCGACGGAGGATTTCTCGCGGCGAGATCCGGCGGGCAATCTCTTGGGCGCACGGGTCGACCCGGGCCATGAATGCGTCGATCTCCTCATCACGGGTCGGCAGCAATACCGCTCCGGCCGCCTCAAGGTCGACGCCGTCATAATAAGAGACGGTGTTGACCAGGGCCGAGGAAGCGCCAAGCACCGCCGCTTCCCGCACCGACGCCTCAGCGCTCGAGGACCCACCGAGTATGGTGGGGATGGCGCTGGGCCTGGAGTAAGTCCAAACACCGGTCGCAGATGACCTGGATGCCCACGCGAAGGGCCGTCGGCTCGGCCGTCGTTTGGTCGCGTCCTCTCCGCCACCCGCTTGTCCACAAGGGTCGAGTCACGTGACTCGACCGCCGCATCTGCTTCTCCACCGCCACCCTTCGCGACTCCGGTAGCGTCGCTAAGGCTTTTTGCAGCTGCGGGAACAAAAAAGCGATGTCGAAGACGCGTCGCGATGGCTCCCAAGGGATTGAACAACTCACGGCTACGGAGGCTTCTTTGGCACGGTTCCTCCTCGACCTTGGCAAGCGCCTCTCGATCGGAAGCGGCGCGGCGTAAGCTCCCTCGCCGTCGCAAGCTCCCCCCGAGCAAGATCCCGCTCGCCGCGAAGCCGGTCGGCCTCCCTGCGGGCCGACTCGTTTTCCTCTCGGAGGCGGGTGGCCTCCGTCCGAGCGGCCCGTTCTGCGCAGACCGCAGAAGCCTTGGCCGCTTCAGCGTCCGCCAGGGACGACCTGGCCCGCTCTCCCTCGGCGGTCAGGGACTCCGCGAGTCGCTGAGCCCCCCGCAAGGCTTGATGACTTCCCCACGGCCCGACGGTAGCGGCGACCCTCCCTTGCTCAGCAACAAGCGCCCTCCGGGCGTCAAGCAGCTCTCCCCCTATAGCACTCCCCCGGCTGTGCAAACGCCGGAGGAACATCGACTTGTCTACCGCCCGGGATGTCAAGCGCTGCAAGTTCCTGCCCGGTCAGTCTCCGTTTTCCGGTCAAAAGAAACACAAAAGACAAAACCCCGTCGAAACTCACCGATCTGACCAAGCGGGACTCCTGAGCAATGGACTTCCTCGCCCTAGACGCAGCGTCAACGGCGCGAGTGAGCTCGGCGTGGACCCTCTCCATCTCCTCCTCCAAAGCGTTCCAATCGCGGCGTTACGCCTCGTCGTCGGAAACGAACGGGCCCCGGCCGGTCGGGCGGGCCAAGACGACGGCGGTCGGCGGCCGTCTGCCTCGACTTCCCCGCTGCGCGGCGTCTGCGGTAGCCGTTGGCGTCCTCCGCGACACTTGGACCGCCGAAGCGGCGGTAGCCCGGCGGCGAAGCGGCGAGACTTCGCCGACGGTGTCGCAACCGCCATGGATCGATACTTCCCCGTGGCAGAGTCGCGCCGACCCCCACGATCGGCGGTGCGGGGAAAGGCAAGGATAGCGGAGCGTCTCCCGTCGATGCTGCGGGCGGTGGCGGTCCCAGCGCCCCCCCGGGCGGCGGCGGGACCACACCGGCTTCACCAGACAACGGCACGGGCGGAGGCACGTCCGGCGAAGTTTCTGTAGGATCGAAGAATACGAATATAGCAATCAGAGGGGGGTGAATGATTGTGCGGAAGCTAAAACCAAATTCTTAATCTATTAAAAGTTCACCCCAAAACAGAACCAAATAATTGCTTCGTTTTCGACAAAAACAGAAAGACAGAGGTTTAGTAAAATGTGAATTCCCGGAGATCCAACCGTAGGATCGATCTGAAATTTGGACACAAGAAACTAGATTCCAGTACAAACCGAACCCAAAAAGAATCAGCTCGATCGGACTTACGGATCAAAAGTTATAAGCTTCGCAAGCTTGCTGTTTCAGAACTTGACGAGAATCAATCTAATCAAAACTTCAAGATTAAACAAGATCTTCAAAAGATTAATCAACTAGACTTTGAGAAACTCTAAATCAATACTCTAGAACGGTTTTTGATGGATCAAATCAAGATGAAACTCAACGATCAAAAACCAATCTAGATTTAGAACAAGCATGCAAACAAGAACCAAAACAGAAAACACTGTAGCGACGTGGTTACTGTAGCACGCAAAAATCTTGGAAGAATTGATCTTTATTTCTTGTCTAAAATAGTCTCATCTTAAGAGTACAAACCCTAAAACCAAGCTCAAGGCTTGATGCGCTCAGCTCTACTTGGTGCCTTTCAACAGAGACCCCACCTATTTAAAGCACCAACCCACAAGGAGTTCTGAATACGATTCCTATTCCCTAGAAGGAATCCGTATCCAACACAACTCTACTTGGCCCAACCTGGCCGAGTACAACTCTTGCACGCGTATGGCAACCCTACCATACTCACGTGACTAACACTTTGCACGCGTATGGCCACCTGCCATACTCACGTGACTAACACTTTGCACGCGAATGACCTCCTGCCATTCTCACGTGACTAACCATTCTTCATGTGCACCATTCCCTTAGCCCGAACGTCCCGCATGACATCCTTGACCACCAAGACCTCAGTTCCTCCTGAACCTAGTCCGAACCTCGGTTCCTCCATGAACCTAGTTCGGTCCGTCATCGACCACATTCGTCTTCGAGCAATACCTGCACATGAACAAACCACAAAACAAATCCGAACACAAGTCCACGACTTGACTCAAGGTCAATCCATGCAACTACTCACATGAGCATTGCATAAAGTCCACTTCAAAAGAAGCATCATGAAATCATCACAAATTTCATAATCTCAAATTCAAATTATTTCAACTCTGCTCAAAACCCTAATTCAGCAAAAACGCATTCACGACGGACAAACAAAACCAGTCCGGCACAAATGCCAAGTGAAACCCTAGAAAATTGATTCACAACGGACCAACAAAGTCTGTCCGTTGTACAAGGGAAACTCTCGGTTCCAAAAGAAAACATTCCGGCCAAAACATGTTTACGACGGACAACCAAAATCGGTCCGTCGTACATGCAAAAGTCTCGGTTCAAAAACGCTTTCAAATTCATGTTCACGACGGACAAAAAATCTTGTCCGGCGCAAACGTGCCACGCTCGGTTTCAAAAACAACATGGTCCGAACGAAACCCTAAAGCAAAAATGCATTCACGACTGACCAAAGAAGTTTGTCCGCCGTACATGCAAAACTTACTGGTTTCTTGGAAGATTGAGTTCGACTCATGAGCTCAAAAACACGCTTCACGATGCACTCCAAAAACTTTGTCCGTCGTACATGGGAAAATGAGGTTGCCAAAGCATGTTTACGACAGACCAACAAACTTTGTCCGTCGTAGATGGGAAACTTACTGTTTTCTTTAAGTTTGGTCCGACGCCAAAGCGAAACTTACTATTTCTTATCAAATTGACAAAACACATGAACAAACACATTTTGCAAATTCAAATCTAAGTTAATTTTTCAGTTCAAAGTCAATTTTTCAGCACATGATTTCACAATCTCCCCCTTGATGAAAACATTGGCAACACCACTTAGAATTGAACATTTGGCATTCACTTTACAAAAGATTTTGAAATCCAAAGGATCAAAAACCAAAGTAAGAAAACACAGAAATCCCCCTTTGACCAAAATGCAAAACAAAATCTCCCCCTGAGAATGAAAATGTGTGTGAATGTGCAATGCGCCCAAAAATTTCAAAAATTCTCCAAACTTCTCCCAAAATTCTCAAATTTAACAACTCTCCCTTTTTCTTTAAACTTTTCAATGATTTCCAAATTTCTCCCCCTTTGACAATGGATTCATCAAGAGTACAAAAGAGAGAATTTGTTCAAAATTTTTCTTTTTGCAGCAATGATTTCACAATGAGAAACAAAGGAGTGCCAAAATAGAAAAGATGAGCTCATTCGATCATATAACCTTATATATCACATAATATGTAAAATACATGATCTTGATGTGATTTTAACAAGTTAGGGAATGACATGCATCTCAACCTCAATTCAGTCAACTATAGCCAAGTACTAAGCAAGATCTCAGTAGAAGAACAAAAGCTCAAAAATTGAAACAACTAACAACTCTGGGCGAGCAAGTGATTTCAACTCCAATCTAGTAGACCAAATTAATCTTTAAACAGTAAACTGCATGTGGCATGCTTGAAGCATACTTCTTTTATTTCCTTGGATTGGCATGCTTGAAGCATACATCTTGTTTTTGAGGGAATGGCATGCTTGAAGCATACATCTTAACCATTTTAAGGGAAGCATGCTTGAAGCAAATAACTTGAAGCTTTAGCTTTTAACTACCCTTTTTTTAATTCCCTTTTCTTTTCTTTTTCTTTGATTGTAAAACATGCAAGAGTGATTAAGAGGTCTTATGAAAGAATAAAGCTGAAAACACACTTGCTTCATAGCCCAAATTTGTCAAGAGGATTCAATATCAAGCCTAGAAGAGTGAGATATCACAGAGTATTTAGCTATAGGTAATCAGTCCAGGGAATTCCGCAATGTCATTTTTAGTTCAAGTGAGATAATTAGATTATCATATATTAGCTCAATTACATAACATATAAAGAAATATGATAAAGTGAGCTCATTAAGTGAAAGAACTTGGCAAGGAAACTCCCCCTCAAAACAAACCCATTGGATGAACAATTCCAAGTTCTCCCCGAATAAAAGCAAAACGAGAAGAAGACAAAGGTTTTGTGAAAATGTCTGCCAATTGATGTTCAGTATCCACATGATGAAGCACAATGTTGCCTTTTTCAACATGATCTCTAAGAAAGTGAAATCTGATGTCAATATGTTTTGTTCTAGAGTGTTGTACAGGGTTCTTAGCAATGCAAATTGCACTCTTTGTTATCACACAAAGAGGAACACTATCCAAATTAACCCCATAATCTTTAAGCGTAGCTACTATCCAAAGAATTTGAGAACAACAACTAGCAAAGACCACATATTCAGATTCGAGCTTGATTGTGCAACAGAAGATTGCTTTCTAGATGACCATGCAATAAGAGAATTGCCCAAGAAATGACATGTACCAGATGTACTTTTTCTATCAATTCTACATCCTCCAAAATCAGCATCGAAAAGGCTCTTAAACTAATGCATGAGGAAGCGAGAAAGCCAAATGCCAAAATCTTGAGTTCCATGAAGATACCTGAAAATCCTTTTGACTTGTCGATGTGAAGCACGTGGGGAAGCTTGAAAGCGAGCACACAAGCACACGACAAATTGTATATCCGGTCTTGATGCGTTGAGGTACAAAAGTGAACCTATCATGCTTCTATATTCCTTTTGATCAACCGGCTCACCATCTTCATCGTGGTCAAGTGCGCAAGTGCTCTCCATAGGTGTCATGATCGGCTTGCTGTTTTCCATCCCAAAACGATGTAGCAAGTCTCTTGTATATTTGCTTTGATGCACAAAAGTACCATCCTTCGTTTGCTTGATTTGAAATCCCAAAAAGTATGTCAACTCACCCATCATACTCATCTCAAACTCCTTCCTCATTGTTTCAAAACTCAGACACTAAAACATGAGATGAACCACCAAAGATAATATCATCAACATAAATCTGAACGAATAGTTGATCATTGCCTTGCTTGAGTAAAAGAGAGTTTTGTCAACCTTTCCCATTAAAAGCCCTTTTCAAGTAAAAGGTTTTCAGCCTATCATACCATGCTCTAGGGGCTTGTTTCAAACCATACAAAGCTTTTGTTAGTTTGAACACATGATTTGGAAACTTTGGATTTTCAAAACCAGGTGGTTGCTTGACATAAACCTCCTCATTTATGTAGCCATTCAGAAAAGCACTTTTCACATCCATTTGATACAATTTGAAACCTTTGGATGCAGCAAAAGCTAAAAGGATTCTAATGGCTTCAATTCTAGCAACAGAGCAAAGGTTTCATCAAAATCTAAGCCTTCAATTTGAGTGTAACCTTGAGCAACCAATCTAGCCTTGTTTCTAACAACAACACCATCCTCACTTTGTTTATTTTGAAAACCCATCTAGTTCCAATAACATTAAAATCTGGAGGAGGTGAGACAAGTTTCCAAACTTTATTTCGTTCAAAATTCTCTATTTCTTCATGCATGGCATTGATCCAAGATTAAATCGAGATAATGCATGAGATATATCTTTGGGTTCAAAAGAAGCAACTAAAGCGGAATGAGCATGAGTGTCAGAATGAATAAACCTGGATCGAGTGACTCTCTCATTTAGGTCTCCAATCATTTGTTCAGATGGATGCATTTTTTGAATGTACAAGGGAGCATTGGCTTTTGAGACTTCTCCTTCTCCTTCTTCATTTTCAGCATGTACAGATGATGTTGTAGCTTGAGGATGGTTAGCTGTAGGTGATGTAGTAGTAGGTGCCAAAGGTGCTACAGCTTGTTGTGCATTAGGAAGAGTCAAGACCTCATCTTCAACATCATCATCATCTTCAAAGATTTTCTCCCCCTGAACATATGCGCCTGTACCTGCATTGCTTGGACTAGTGCCGTTTGCCTCCAAAGGATTGAACTCGAGATGGTCCAACTGTATCAAGATGTAGAAGCTGTCCTGGAGCATTTGTCATCACCATGGTAAGAGGTGGATGTGAACCTGCAATCATCTTACCATGTCTACAAGAAGAACATACTAGATTGCTATCACCCTTAAGCTTAGGCAAGCCACGTATAAGATCTAAACCACTTACACGAGTAAGATGATTAAAACCAACATGACCAAGTCTACGATGCCAAAAGAATAAATCTTTAGAAACATTGGCAATTAGACACCTATGCTTAGAAGAAGGTGATGCATCAAAATCAGCTTTAAAGACTCTTCCAAAACGAGAAATTTTGAACACAAGATCACCTGAAGCATCTAGCACTTTGCATTCATTTTTCTTAAAGCTTATCTCAAGATCTTCATCAAGCATTTGTGAGACAGAAAGCAAATTATATTTCAAATTTTCAACAAGAGCCACATCTTTGAACATAAACTTGTCACTTACCTTTATTGTACCTTTTGCCACAACAGAAGAGGAAGAAGCATCTCCAAAAGTAACACTTTCAGCACGAGATGCACGAGTGAGGGAGGAGAACCAATTTTTATTACCGGACATGTGGCGTGAGCATCCGGAATCCACTAGCCATATGTTCTCCTTCCTCGCGCGAGAAGGCTACATAGCAACAAAACATGTCGAGGTCTCAGTACTGGGGTTAGGAATGAGATTTTTGGGAATCCAAAGATCTTGAGACACACGACGCACAACAGTAGGCACAACACGATAATTTTTATGCACAAAATCAGATTTGCCTTTTCCCATGTTTGTAGGAACAGAAGGTGTTTTCATCACTCTAGGCGCATACAAATGTGCTTTGCTGAAATTTGACCTAGCCTCAGTTCTTTCCTTCTTTTGCTGTTTGGCTAGTCTAAAGCAAAAATCTACTAAGTGTCCATCTCTACCACAATGAGTGCAAGTGTACTTGACATGATGTTTAGCTTTAACAGTAAAAGCACATTTTGCATTCATCATAGTAGAGGATAAAAAACCAGCAGATTGAAAAGCAATTTTCTTAGGCTCATTAGATAACTCAATTTTGCAAGGAGCACGAACAACGGTCATGAGGTTTAGTTTCATATGTGGCATAAGGATCAAAACCTAAACCTCACTTGTATGTGCAAACCATAGATTGATACAAAAACATGTACAACTTCTTCTTGCCATTAGTGAAACGCGTTCCAAAGAATTTTGCAAGTAATCAACTTTCTTAGCAAGAGTTAAACAATTATTGCAGGAACATCTACTTTTCCTTTTGCTTGCGACAAGTTGAGCATGAGAGAATTTCATGTGAGAGCAAATTATCAGTTAATTGAGAAACCCTAGCATTTGCATCTTTCAATTTTAATTCAAGAGTTGAGCATTTAGAACAAGAAGTTGAACTATGCAAATCATCAGTGGAACAGCTAGCATGTACAACATGTTTCTCATTTTTCTCATTTAGATGCAACAAAAGAGCATGTTCTTTCCTAAGCAAGGTGAGCTCATTGTAAATTAAGTCACATGATTTGCAAGTATCATCACTAGGAATCAAAGTCTTAAGTCTAGCAATTTCAGCATTCAATGATTCAATAATGAAATCATGTTTCTTAATCTTCTTATCACGCTTTGTCAAGCAATTTTCCAAGACGAGCAACAAAGCAATAGCTAATTCATCATAAGAGGGATCTACCTCATTGAAGTCGCTGTCGTGGTCGCCCCTCAGTGAAGCTTATCCTTGCTGCTTGCCATGAGACACAATCCTATCAAATCATGCGTGCTTGGAGTTGCATCATCTTCGCTGCTCTCCGAGTCCACATCGCTCAAATTGACTTGTTCAAGAGCGGAAAGAACTCAGTGAACCACCTTGCGGTTGATGAAGCTCTTCTTATTCCTATAATTTTACGAGAACCTTTTCTTATAATTCCTTATTTCGTTGTCCTTATCCTCCTTTGATGTTTTTACTGCAAGCTTAGGACAATTTTTGCGAATATGTTTTATGTCACCACACACATAGCATCTTGGAGGACCACCTCTCTTTCTCATTCTCACATTCTCGCAAAGCTTTGTTAAAGCGAGAAGAGAGTAGTGCGAGATCTTCTTCAGAAACTCTTCAAGTTGCTCATCTGTTAAAGAAGACATGGAAGACAAGGCAAAGCTAGAAGAAGAATTTGCTTTTGACATGTTAGGGTTAGAGATCAAAGCAATTGATTTAATGTTACCCTTCTGGCAAGAACATCCAACTCATGAGTTTTCAACTTAGAGTAAAGAACATCTAATGTGAGTGTGCTCATGGTAGTAGATTCTTGTATAGATGTTACTTTCATCTCCCATCTTGACATGTCCAAAGCACTAAGCAATTGTCGAGCATTTTCAGCATCGGTGTAGCTAACTCCAACAAAGACGTAGATTGCTAAGGATTTTATTGAAACGTGCAAAGAAGTCATCTACTGATTCACTAGGTTTCATCTCAAAACGCATGTATTCTTTTTGTAAATATCTTGGCGAACCTCTTTGTGGTGTTAGAACCCTCATGGTAATCACAAAGAGATTTCCATACCTCATATGCGGATCGAAGATGAACCACACGATCAAAGTCGCTGCGTCCTAAGCCTTGGATGATCAAGTTGCGCGCCTTGCTATTTGCTTCAACATGTGTGCGATTGGTGTCGTTGACGTTGTCGTTTGCAGGGACTTCATATGGCTTGTAGACCTTCTCCCAAATTGTGAAGCCCTGTGCTTGGATGAACGCCTCCATCTTGGCCTTCCAAAACTGAAAATCAACACCATCGAACACACATGGTTTTGTCGAATAACGATCCATTGATCTAATCACCGGTTAAGATAGATTAGAGAAACCTTGCTCTGATACCACTTGTAGGATCGAAGAATACGAATATAGCAATCAGAGGGGGGGTGAATGATTGTGCGGAAGCTAAAACCAAATTCTTAATCTATTAAAAGTTCACCCCAAAACAGAACCAAATAATTGCTTCGTTTTCGACAAAAACAGAAAGATAGAGGTTTAGTAAAACGTGAATTCCCGGAGATCCTCTATTCTCCCCTTTGCCTCTACCTTCTGCAACCATAAGGCTGCTGATCCAAAAAAATGCAACGCAGCAAACCTTGTTTTCAGACTTTCTTGTACCCCATAGACCTCAAAATATGTCTCACATCTCTATTCTCCCCTTTGCCTCTACCTTCTGCAACCATAAGGCTGCTGATCCAAAAAAATGCAACGCAGCAAACCTTGTTTTCAGACTTTCTTGTACCCCATAGACCTCAAAATATGTCTCACATCTCTCTTGCCATAGTCTTGGATTATCCCCATCAAACTTTGGGAAATCCATTTTGGGCAAGTGCTGCTGCCCCGCCCTTGGGGACACCTGAACTTGACTCCTTAAATCTCCTCGCCCATCATCCAGAATCTGAAGATTGGGATAAGACGCAAACATATTACCTTTGCCAGGTATTGGGTGGAGGTATTCTGAAGATTCCCTCAGCATTCCTTTTCTGTAACAGCTCTTCCCGACGCCCCATCGCCCCTATATTTGGGTCACTCTTAACTGAGTTTGCTGGTGATCCCAGGACTGCATGAGTAGTGCCCGATGGTGGCAACCGATGACTCGATTCCTCCAGCGAACTCATCTGTCCCGGATTACCAGCCCTAGTCTCCAAGGCTTGTAATCGCTCTTGCAACTTTCCCTGACTCTCCCTCACTTCACCGATCGTCTCCTGGAACGCCTTAAATTGATCACACAACTCCCGCAACATCACCGTGCTGGTGTCGTTTTGGGCTTCCATCGCCGCCAGTATCTTTGTCGTTTGTTCCTCAACTTGGTTTGCTTTCTTGCGCGGCGCCAGCGTGCAGCGTGGAGTGGCTCTGATACCAGATTGTAACGGTCCTGCTCCGGTGATCGCTCAGAACAGAGGGATAGACTACATGCAAGATTGGAGACAGAGAGACTTGGAGAAGAAGAAGAACTGGGAGAAGGGAAAGAACTGGACTTAGGAGATGGCGGCCACAAGTTCGTCACCTACAACAACGTTCCGACTCGGCTTAAATAGCCAAGTCCGGTGTCCAAATACAGTAGACTATTACATGGGCTTAGCCCAAGCCTCTTGGCCCATTAACGCCATCGTAACTGGTAATACTAAAACTATATATCATTACAGGCAACCCCGGATTATTCGATAGCGAGGTTGTCTAACACAACTCACGGTAGATGGATACACCTTTGGCTTTGCAGCGTAACTGGCCTCATCATGTTGAGTTTCCAACTGCCGCCGCTTCATCCTCCAAGAGATGGGAACCATGTCCTCTCTTTCTTCCTCAGAAGAGAAAGCAGAATTTGAGTTCTTCTGGCTCATACGGACCGAGGGAACTGAACAATGATCAGTCTTCTGGTCGCTTATAGTCCTGTTGTATTTTAGGGGACGCCTTCTTCAGCCGCCTCAGAACCTGATTACAGTATTTGCTTCAGAAAAAGCATACAAACTCTATATGTAAATCAGACAAACAAAATGCATTTGAATGTTCCTCGGTTCAAAGTTGTCATCGATTACTAATTCTGGGCTTCAAATAACTTAGATGGTGAATGACTAGAGCTGTAAATTTTAGTTCCAGTAACCTATAAAAACGACTCCGTTATATATCTAAGCCGTGGACATGCCTAACCATTTATATGACATGTCAGCACAGCGGGCAGGCAAGGGCAGCAGCAGCTCACCAGACAGCAATAGCAATACAAAAATGTGGCTACTGGGTCAAATGACCGAGTTCAAATAAATTGGCTCACTTCCAGAATATATTCTCAAATCTAAAGGATGAGATTGCAACATACATGCTGTTATAAATTGGCTCACTTCCAGAATATATTCTCAAATCTAAAGGATGAGATTGCAACATACATGCTGTTCAGACAAGATTGATGTCTCAACATACATGCTGTTCAGACAAGATTGATGTCTTTTGTGTCAAAAGCAGATTTTCCTAATATGCCGGACTGTCGCTTGACTCGGATGATTTCAGATTCAGAATCGGAATTGCCATTGTATTCCATGGGTGAAGCATTGCAGGAACCAATTTCATTACAAGCATCAGCCATGCGGGATGAATTCTCATCCAGAGTGTCAGTTCCTTTGACTAATGATGTATTTATGGCCCGATTGGCAGTTCAGTAAACTTGGTTTGAGTTGCACGGACCTAAAAAAATAACAAGAACATTAACTCAACCGAACAATAGCAGTTGGAAACATTTTTCAATATAAGCATGGTTAACCCACCTTGTTTCTTGTCGGGACCCGAATCTACAAATCCGGACCCTCTGTGTTTTCATCACTAGTTCAGGATCACGCTAGTGCACACAGTCTCAACATCGGTAAATACCACAATCATACTCAACGAGATAGTAAAGTACTTTATTTAATTAAGCCAAACTGGTTGCTTGACCTTATGGTCAAGTTACAAAAGTACGTCTCGCAGGGCGAAAACTTATTAAAAGAAATAACTACAGCGGAAAAATAAAGAAACGTGTTGCGCCAACCAATATGCCACAAGCAACTGACTGGGCTCTCCCCTAGTTTGCTAGCTCCTCCTGGAGTTCCTCCTCCAGTGCAAGCGTTGCTTCTTCTTCAACTGATGTTGTATTATTGCAAGGGGTGAGTACTTGGTACTCAGCAAGTTATGCACAGAATGCAAAGCTAATATTCTACATGCATAGCTTAATACAAAGGACAGGCTCATGGTTCATTTGCAGTAAAACAGCATTCATAAATACAGTAGTAGATTGCAAAGCAGTAAAAGAATAGTAAAGGTAATAATTTTCACAATCATTTCACAAGTAAAGCATTCCACAATCTAAGTCCAATTCCCAGTCCCAACCCAACCATTTACCAAAGCCAAGTTATTTTCATGAAAGTATAACCCTTGACTGTAATCCCCGAGCAGTGTCCAATACCGCAGACTCGGCTATTCGAATAGATTTTACACTCTGCAGAGGTTATACACTTTACCCACAAGATACAGTCAAACACCACAAAGGCGAGTACCTGTAACAAAGTCTTTTGAAAACCTCTAACTATACAAGTGGATCTCCCCGGTTGTTGCCCTTCCCTTAGCAAAGGCGAAGTCTAGGCCAACCAACCGTTAGATGGGTACCTAGCCGCAGCCCCGGTACGCTCCCCCTACAACTACACAAAAGGTGTAGTTGACACCCCGAGGTACCACATGCAAGTTATCAGCAACCTACTCAACTAGGTCCGTCCCATACCAGACATGTGGCTGCACGTTTGACTCAGTTCAAAGGCTTGCAAGGTTAAGTCCTTAGGGTGACCAAGGCAAGACTACCCGAAGAACCAAAACATCTTTCCCCTGAACCAACCATAGCCCACCTGACCATTCTTGCCACTTGCTCCGGTCTAAAACAGTTATCAAACCTCCAGTTGATTACCATGCACCACGTGCCATCAACATCATCATCAATAACACATGACTTCTCCAAAACAGGTTCCGTATCTCATTAAGTCAACATTAGCATTTGCTTATTCAAAATCATGTCACGTGGTAGGGCTAAGCATACTACATCGGTCTAATTACCCATGTTGGCAAATTTATAATGTCCAACTATATAATCCACAACTAGGGTGACAAAGGTTCATGGCATATAATTAAATAGTCAAAGGGTCATACAACAATTAGGCATTTATCTAATTTCCTAGAATTATTTAAAGCATTTTCTAATTAAATTAGCATGCAATAACTTGAATCAAACTAAGTTTCAAAAATAGGAACAACATGATCAAAGCATAAATTGCCTTCAAAAAGCACTTGTTCTTGGTTTTGAGCTGGCTCCTGGGTTAAAACTTCACCTTCGAAGCCTTCGGGTACTTCAACGTCTACTCGTAACGGATAAATAAACAACAAATAAATAAAAATAGAGAAAAACTCATGTCCAAAAATTAAACAAAATTCAACATTAAATAGAGCTTGATTTTATAAAAATTTAGAAATTGGAATCGCTCAAATCGGAGTTAAAACGCAAAAGTTATAGCCGTTTGAAGTTTTGAAAATACATTTTAAAAGAATAAACTGAATTACTTCATTTATTTTTAATTTGAAAATTCGGAATTATGACGTCATGCTTGCGCCAGCCTGAAATTGAATTTCGGCTGAATTATCTTTCTAAAGGAAAATCCGTATTATGACGTCAGCATGACATCAGCAATGAAACGATAAAAATAAAAATATATTTTTCGGAAAATAACGTGTCGCTGACAAGTGGGTCCACTGATGACGTCATCACTGACGTCACGCACGTACGGGTGTGCTATTTCCTCGCACTGGACGTGCTATGATGTGCTACGCAATCTCAGCCGTTGATTAAAAATCCGACGGTCCAGATCTAACCGATACCGGACCGGTCCGAACTTAATCAAGCATACGTGGCTCAATCTATGACGTTCAATCTAGGTTCAACGACTACGGTTTCACCGAGTTCGGAGCGTTCCGAACTCAACGCTAGATCTAAGCCGTTCGATCTAAATCCGACGGCCCAACGGCAACGTGCTAAGGCGTGCTATTCTCGTGCTATTGCAACGTGGCCCAATCTATGCCATCCATTCTAGATCTGACGGTTGGTAATAGATCTAATCTCGTGAAATAACAAAACTACGCGATTCAATCTAACCGTACGATCTTGATCCGACAGTCAAAACAAAAGTGCTATGGTGTGCTACTTCACGTGCTACGACGTGCTAACCAATCTACGCCCTTTATTTTAGATCTAACGGCCTAGATCTAATCTAATGAAATCAGCAGGATGGTTATTGTAACACCCCAAAAATTTTCTTTTCTTAAATTCATGTGTGATTTGGCACTTTGGTGAATTTTTGGAATTTTCTGAAATTTATTTGGATTTATTTGGAATTTATTTGAATTTATTCCATTTTGAAATAATTAAAGAATTAAACTTTGCAAATAAAATTTTGTTGGAAATATTTTATTTGAGTCCAAAATGATCCAAAATATTTTCCAGAATTTTTCTGGAATTTTTCTGAGTCTTTTGCTATTTTTAATGAATTAAATGAATTACTGGGAATTATTTTAATTATTAAATCGCTGGAAATTCGAGTTGGGTCAAGTACTATTCATCCGACCGAGTCGGAACCCGAGTCGGACTCGAGTCCGACCCGAGCCACGTGATCCGGTCGAACCTTGATCGATCCGAACCGTTGGATCGAAATCCAACGGTCGGAAATTGGCCGCACCGATCCAACCGGATCCGGCCCGGACCCGTTGCGCCGCGCGATCTCGGCCGTGGATCGGGGCCACGCGGACGGCCACGATTTCGTCGTCCTCCCGAGTCCGGCTCGATCGCGCCGCCACAGAGCCGCCGTGTCCGTTAGGGTTTCACGGATTAGCAGACGCCGAGGCACTATTTAAAGCCCCGAGGCCACCCCATTGAAGCCCTTTGCCGTGCGCATCTTTTGCCTCAAGTTTCAGAGCCCTAGCCGCCGCCGCGTAGCTGCAATTGCTCGCCGTAGTTCCTTCCCTCTCTCCGCTTCGGTTTTCGCCCGCGCCCGCCGTCGTCGAGCCGTCTCCGCCGTCACCGAGCACAGATCCGGACTCCTCGCTTTGAGACGCACCCGAGAGTGCCTTTCATCTCGTCGGAGAAGCCCCAAGGCACCGTCGCCGTGGTCGCCTTCCCCAACTCCGGCGGAGCAGCGCCACCACAACGCCATCGTCTCCCTCGAAGCACGTCAACCGTCCGATCGAAATCCAACGATCCAGGTGAGCCCACGTGCAACCAAAACCCTAAAACCTAGATCAGATCGGGACCGTTGGATCTAGATCCAACGGCCCACGATCACTGTGCACTTTATAACGGTGTTAGCCTAGGGTAGACCTGGACCATCCGATCTAGATCGAACGGCCCGCGATCACCGTGTAGTTTTGAACGTGAACCCTAGATCCGATCCGTGCCGTCGGATTTCAAATCAACGGCACAGATCGTGCCACGCGTGTGCCTAAGCGCCACGCCGCTGAGCGTGGCGTGTCTCTCGACACGGGGCCCGCGTGTCAGCGGGACAACCGAACCGCACCATGACGTCACCGCTGACGTCACGGTGGGGCCCGCATGTCAGTAGCGTCACCGAGCACGATGACGTCAGTGCTGACGTCACCCGAGGATCCCACCTGTCAGCGACCCGAGCCGTGGACCGAGCCAAGCCGTGGACTGAGCCCATGAGCCGGCTGACGTCAGCCAGCCAATCAGGAGCCGACACGTGTCCTCGCTGACGCAATAATTAATTTCCGAAAAAGAAAATGATTTATTAATTCGAAATAATGATTTCAGATTTTGTTTCAAACTTCAAACGCTTATAACTTTTGCGTTTCAACTCCGATTTGAGTGATTCAAATTTCTAAATTTGTATAAAATTGAGATCTACCTAAATATGAATTTTATTTAATTTTTGGACTAAAGTTTTTCTCTGTAAAATTATTTAATTGATTATTTAAACTTTAAATAATCATAACTTTTGTGTTTTAACTCCAAATTTGACGATTCCAGTTTCTAAAAATTCATAAAATTATGTTCTCTCTGTTTATGGAATTTATTTGGATGTTTGGACACTTTTTGCCTATTGTTTATTTGTATTGCTATTTGCACACTTTACGAGTAGACGTTGAAGTGCCGGAAGGATTCGAAGGAGAAGTATTGACTCAGGATCCAACTCAAGACCAAGAGCAAGTACTTTTTGAAGGCAAGTTGTGCTTTGACCATGTTTATCCTATTTTGAAATCTATTTTGATTTAACCTATTGCATGCTAGTTCAATTAGAAAATATTTTATTTAAATATGGGGAATTAGATAAATACCAATTTGCTGTATGACACCTTGATTACTTAAATATGTGCCATGACCCCTTGTCACCCTAGTTGTGGTTTACTAGTTGGACATTATTAAATTGCCAACATGGGAAATTAGATCGTTGTAGTATGTTGCTTAGACCTGCTACGTGCTCATGACATGATTTTGGACAATCAAATGTTAATATTGACTTAATGATATAATGAACCTGTTTGGAAAGGTATCATGTGATGTTGATGGCACGTGGTGCATGGTAATCAACTAGGGTTTGATAAATAGTTTTCGACCGGGGCATGTGGCAAGAATAATCAGGTGGGCCAGTTGTGGCACTGGGGATGTTGATTTGGTTCTTCGGGTAGTCTTGCCTTGGTCACCCTAAGGACTTCACCTTGCAAGCCTTTGAACTGGGTCTAACGTGCAACCACATGTCTGTAATGGGACGGACCTAGTTGACTAAGTTGCTAATAACGTACCTGTGGGACCTCAGGAGGTCAACTACACCCTTTGTGTAAGTTATGCGGGGAGCGCATCGGGCCGAGGCCAGTACCCATCTAACGGTTGATTGGCTTAGACTTCGCCTTAGCTAAGGGAAGGGTTAGCGTGCAATAACCGGGGAGGACCACTTGTATTGTTAGAAGTTTCCGAAAGACTTTGTTACGGGAACTCGCCTGTGTGGTGTTTGACTGTATCTTGTGGGTAAAGTGCATAACCTCTGCAGAGTGTAGAATCTATTCGAATAGCCGTGTCCGCGGTATTGGACATCGCCGGAATTCTGAGTCAAGGGTTAGATTTTCTCAAAAATAACTTGGATTTGAAAGGTTGGGTTGGATTAATAATGATGTTGATGGAAATGTGGATTAGGCTGGAAAAGATGTTTATTAAACTCCTTGAAAAGTTATCTATGCTTTACTTATTTCTACTGCTTTCGAATCTATTTATGATACTTGTTAAATCTTTGTTTTCTCGCAAATATACCTTGAGCTATTCCTTTGTACCAAGCCATGCATATAGTATATTAGCTTTGCATTACGTGCATGACTTATTGAGTACCAAGTACTCACCCTTGCCAAAATACAACACCAGTTGAAGAGGAGACTACACCACTTTGGAGGAGGAGCTCCAAGAGGAACCGTCTACATAGGAGCGAGCCCGATCGATTGTTCGTGGTATCTTGGATGGCGTCACGAAGTTATCTTATTTTTCCGCTGCTACTATTTCTCTCTTAATAAGTTTCGCCCTGTGAGGCGTACGTTTGTAATTTGACCTTAAGGTCGAGTAATCAGTTTGACTACTTAAATAAAAGTACTTTATTAGTATCGAGTGGTATGATTGTGATATTTACCGATGTTAAGACTGTGTGCACTAGCGCGTTCCTGGACTAGTGCTGAATACACAGAGGGTCCGGATTTGCAAATTCGGGGTCCCGACAGTTATGTGGATGAACATGGGGCATCGAATTTGATCGGACGGCTGGTGGAGCTCGCGATCCCGGCGATGGCGCGGCGGAGGTAGGGTTGCCGGAGACGAAGACGACGACGCGTGAAACGGCGCTCCGAGGGTCTTCCGGTGAAGTGAGTGGTCCCGCCCGATGCGTCTCCACCTGAGGATCTCGGATTTGGGCTTGGGCGAGGCGGAGACGGCTTAACGGCGGCCAAAAACGTCCAAAACCCGCGGCGGCTCCTTGCGAAATACGGCGAGCGATTGCGGGCGCGAGGTGGCGGCTTGAGCTCGATCAACTAGGGCATCCGATGCGCACGGCAGAGAGGGACATGGCGGCGGGGTCAGGGCATTAAATAGCCTTGGCATGCGCGCAATACTAGGAACCCTAGGCCCACACGGCGGCGGAGTCCGAGCTCGAGGCGAAAACGACGGTGGCTCTACGTGGCAGCATCACGGCCGTCCACGCGGCTCGATCCCACGGCCACGCACGCAAGCATACACGGACACGAGCACAGCCGTTGGATCCCGATCCAACAGTGCGAGGTACACGTATATGTGGCTTAATCCTGACCGTTGAATCTCAATCCAACGGCACGCGTGAACGGGGTTCGGTCCGTTTCGAGTCGAACTCGAGTCCGACTCGGGTCAGATGAACAATGAAACCCATTAGGGTTTTTCAGCATTTTAATATTTAAAATAGTTCTAGAAATTTAAATAAATCGAGAAAAATAGCAAAATGCTCAGAAAAATTCCAGAAAAATTCTGAAAAATACGTTGAGACATTTTGGACTTAAATAAAATATTTCCAATAAAACTTTATTTAAAACTTTTAATTATTTAATTATCTCTAAAGGGAATAAATTCAAATTAAATCCAAATAAATCCTAGGAAATTCCAAAAATTCTCAAAAGTGCAAAATACCATTTAAATACATGAAAAGCAAAATTTGAGGTGTTACGCTTCTGCTGGCACAGGCACCTCATGCTGTGCAAAAGATGTCAATGAAGAACTCTTTCCAGCATTAGCAGTGGTTGCTCCTGAAATGACATCATCTAGCAAATTTGCTTCACTGTTGCTGGAATCCCGCGAAGTCCCAAAAGATGGGTCATGCTCACCGCTGATATCAGAAATCTCAGCCTGCTTATATGGGCCATTACCACTTCTTTCCTTATCCAAGCGAATATCCTGCTCAAATTTTCTTGATAGAGCCTCTAGTTCGTATGTCCTCTCTAACGTAGACAACCCGGTAAGATTTACAAGGGCAGCTCCGCAGTTCTTGTTCTGCACTCCAATCAATAAACTATTAGATAAAACATAAACAATATGATACAAAAGCAGCAATTTTTAACATTTCCTACCATGATGAAGGCAGATAGGATCAAAGTTGCATCCACACAACACAAGCGCAATGTAGCAATCACGCCGGCACATGCTACAGGACATATTTGAATACGGTTTTGGCTTGTAACATATTTGAGAACCCATTTTAGCAAGTAGGCCACGTGCACGTTACTGGAATCGCATCAACCGCACAAAGCAAGACTTGACACAGGACTGGGAGTATGGATGTTCATATTTATTAAGTGATTTTGGATCGATGTTTAACAGTTTGTGGGAAAGAAGCACTGCTGAACGACAAAGTAGCTCCTCATGTGCAAGCAAGGGTGTTCTGTTCAAAAGTGCGTAGCATTTGCTAGCCAGAGAACCCAGAGGAAACCAGTCACCGATAGCAAAATCGACAGCCTCTCCACAATTGAAGCCTGGGATAGTTCAAACATTGCTTAGAATCTATATGCACATGGTTTCTACCTGTGCAAATAGTAATCTTCCACATGCCATGCAAACATGCCGAAGAGCATCCCAATATAAAGCATTTGATCTGTTACTCCCTGTTTTGAATCAAAGGAGTTACAAATTACAATCATGACAAAAGCCATGTCAACGAATATAAAACATAATAGGCAATAATCAGCTTTACTTACTGGAATTGTCGTCTGCAAAAGTCTAAGCACAGAATTGGTGGGCCATGAAAAATTATACAAGCACAGAGTAAACAATCAATTACTCCCATATAGCAAACGCCACACACACAGAGATGGGGGGGGGGGGTGGAAATTCTCTACCCTTGATATTCCAATTACTTTTCCCAAGCTGATCATTAGAAGAAGAGAAGGCACTGCCATCAACATCACACGCATATTCAACAAAATCCATTTTACCAAAAGCAATTTCACGCCAAAACGCCTCCTCCATGTACTTATTAGCTGGAAGACATCTAAGCTCACAGTTTTAGCACAACTTTATTTTTTTAGGAGGAAAATCTAGTAAATTTTTCTCAGATAAAAACATTCATATTGTAGCTCATGGTTTACGCAAAATATGCTACAAATACAACACGTTTTTTATAATAATAAAAAAAAAAAAACTCACAGTACAACACACGACTGAAAAAGTATTGGGTGTCGCTGGGCTACTTGAATATCAATGTGATTGTAAAGCCCGATTTCAATGTTGTGCATTTGTCAAAAGGTTACAATGGGGAGTAGGACGGTCCTTGGATAATGCTCCCTCTAGTTCAAAAAACATGTTGTTTTGGATAGCAACATGGTCCCCAAACAGTGACTAGACTACTAATTTCTATAGTAATATATCTATAAAACCCAATAAAACTATAATATTATGAAAGTGTTTTTTGAGATGAATCTACACATGTATCCAATCTAAATATTTAAAAATATATCGAAGTTTCAAAAGTTTGACAACACATCTCAAAACAATATGTTTCTAGAGATAGTAGTAGTTCGCATTGAAGTCTCCAAAGACAAAGGAGATAACTTTGTAATGATAGAGTAAAGAATTGGAGAACACCGGCCTTCTTGAATTGAAGAAAGAAAACCAAGAAAAGCGAGAATAAATGGGCTAGTGTTTACAATACATCATATGTAGTTTTTTTTTTTAAAAAAAAAGAGAGTACATCAGATGTTGGTGGGTGGGGCATCAGATTCAGGATCCCAACCAGGTGGCTCGATGTTGGGCCAATCCCCTCGGCAGCCTAGCCTCATGTAAAGGCTCTTCTTCCCTGCCATGCCAAATGCTGTCAGTACAACAACTGATGCCAATCCCGAGCTTTCTCATCAATAAGCTCAGCTAGCTCTCACTGATATACATATATGGTCATTGGTCATCCCACTGATTATGACATGCTAACCTTTCAAAGACAGGACTACTGGGATGTTGAGAAGGCACTCAACTTCGTACAAATATATGTGTGTAAGGCTATCAGCTAAAGTGAACCTGATGAAGCAAGGGCCTTATGAATCCGTTTTGTTTGCGGTGCCCCGTTTTGTTTGACGGTGCCAGCTTAATTGGTGCATGCATTTGTAACAGGGGGCAAGTTGGCAAGGCTAATTGACATACCTACTAGCTTCTTGTCTGCCAAGGTTAGCTGCTTCAAGGCAACAAGGCACCCCTGGGCAACAGCCCGCGTGTACTCCGGGTCCCATCCACCCAGCTTCACTACTACATCTGCTTTTGCATAGGCAACATTGCCCGCACTAACACTTCTTCGGGCTTCCTCTTTGGCAGAAGCTTCGTCTATGTACATAACACATCAAGGAAGAATCTCACAAGGTAATAAATTTGCAGATTAATGTATTAGTGTGAGAAAACAGAGGCTTCCTTACCATTAGCATCGGACACCGATAACCAAACTGTAAGCCCAGCATGAAGATACTGCCATTTATCAAATCTGCTTGCTGCTCCTCGCTTACCACCTAGAGTTGCTACCACAGTACGGACATGACTGCAAGACATATTTTTAGCATACATACCAAGTGATCAACCAATGCTAACAAACAAATTTTTTTAAGAAAACCCAACCTGCTAAGGCTTTCCAGAACAACACATTCTGCTTCAGCTACAGATTCCACCCCTTCCGAAGCCACCCCTACAACTACACCTTGTCAATTCACTGCAATAACATGAACTACAGATTACAGCTTTTTTCAACAAAATGAGGAGAGAATTTTACATGTATCGATAGACTTTTGAGTGGCACTTTCTAGCAGCTCACTTGTGCAAACTGGAAGATACCTGCAAAGATGTGAAATATATCTGATGAGTTATCATTTCCAGTTGTAGAGTAAAATGGTGTAGCAGAAACCAGACTGCAAGTTACACAGAGAATGACATCTAATTGGATAGTTTTTTGCCTCAAAGTTGAATTGGTTTAAAAAATAAGATGCACACACCCAATGCCCTCAGCGATCTCTTTAGCAACTGCCTCATTAATATCCGTGGAATCACCAACAATGTGAACACTAAGCCCTTTTAATAACTGTGTGATCCCAGAAGTAAGGGATTCCCAAGATTCATCAATGTCAGGCCATTTCAACTCTTGTTCGACTTTCTTGAGATTCACCACCAACTGGTCCTCGTCAATGAACCTGCAACACTGAAATGAGTAAACACATAAATCCTAACAAATAAGAGCCCGCTTCTAAAATACTGATGCATACCATATTGTCTCTGAAGACTTAATCCTATCAAATAGTTTCTTAATATTCATCAAAGTCCTCAGTGTCCCATCAGACTTGGCTCTGATCAATAGAGACGTATCATCAACATCAACAAAAACATCTCCTGAATTCTCAATACCAAGCTTCCTGATGTCCAGCCTCAGCTCCACATCTCCGTTTTCATCAATAAACTATACAAATAATGTCAGCTGATTATTTTAACAGCATGTCTAAAGGATGCAGCGCATTCACAGAAGGAAGTTATATGTAGCACATTAACCAATCAATACCTATAAATCCACCTTTTATACAGCTCATAGGAGCTCCTAGAGAACTAGACACATATGGTTGAGACTTTTCAACTACATTATACGAAGGACAGACATCTCACAGCACATCATCTCCCAAGTAGGCACCATGCACTAGCTCAACCATACTTTGCAATGGAAGAAATGTATTTGTGTTCAGGGTGGAAAAAAGTGGGGCCTAAAACCAATTAACCAACTGATGCGATGCTTTAAAGGAGTTCGGAAGAAAGAGCCATTACAAAATGTGATCCAAGGGAACAGTTTTCATAATAAACTCCAAATGTTATGTAAAATATGTTTGCAATTCTGTAGTTAAAAGCAAAAGGTTAAAAAGGCGGATACACATGCGCAGAAAATATATTAAGCATGCACGTAGTTGGAGTGTGAATTATGGAGCCATCTTCTTCTCTTCACGCCCCACCACCCCTAAGAACTGCGTTGATAAGAAAGTGACAAATAGGAGCGACCGACTTACAGTACAGACAAACAAGTGTATATAATTAAGAGGGCGGTTGCTTGCCTCGTAGTGTTGTGCTGGGGCGGGGGACGCAGACAGGGAGGCCCCGGATCGACGGAGGAGGCTCGCCGGTGGGGAGGTAGGCCAAGTTGGGTGACAAGAAGGGAGGAGATGATGACGAGGAGGCCTATAGCAGCTGGGGTAGTGACAGTGGAGGGTTGGAGGGAAGGAGAAGGAGCAAGTGGTGGCTGCGGCAATGGATATGGGCCATATGACGGCCACCATCATTCTAGGCTACCCGGGGGGTGGTGGTGGGGCGGGACAGCAATTGGTGAGGAAGGAAGGCGCGGTGGAGGTACTCCGGTCGGGGAGTGGCGCGGACTCTGCTCGGGGGCGACAGCGCCGCTGCGTCCTGGGGTGGATTCGCACAGGAAGATGCCAGGAAGAAGAAGATGAAGAACGAAGAAAGAGGAAAAAGAGGATAAAGCAAGTTTCAATTCATATTTTCTTTTCTGCCCTTTTCCTGAGTACCATCTCCCCTATTTATATATATATCTCTCTCTCACTCCTCTTACACGTGGGTCCCTACGGTGTTACATTTGGGCTTGAGTCGCTTGACCGCTTGAGCCGGCTCGGAATTTCCGATTAAAGTTATACGTAATTTCCGTTCTGTTTCCGTCGGAACTAACTTTTCTATTTCCGTTTCCGTATCGACACTTTTCATTTTCGTTTTCATTTAAAAAAAGGATTCCATTTCCATTTTCCTTCGAAACGGTCGAAAAGTTTCTGTGTAGAGTGGGGATAAGAACAACAAATTGCAAATTGGCATTGCAGGTAAAAGAAAAGGTTAAAAGCAAAAGGCAAAGACTTGCTCTCTGAACAATTCCCACATAACCTATGTCAGAATTACAGTGTGATCAACAATGGGAGAGCATGGTTAACTTTCAAGTAGCAATCCATAATGCATGGCCACCCTTTACCATTGGTTTTTGGTCACGACTAGTTATCTCAGCTAGTGTATGCGATTTCGGTGGATACACACGCGCAGAAAATATATTAATCATGCACAGAGTTGGAGTGTGAATTATGGAGCCATCTTCTTCTCTTCCCCACACCCCCAACCCCAAGAACTGCGTTGACAAGAAAGTGATGCCAAATTTCCTAGCACAGGTATTGGGAATGGTATTGCTAGTTTGTGGCACAAACAATAGGGCAATTGGGTGAAGGGAAGTGTATAGCCGCACACGCAGTTGCATGTACAGCGAAAGTTAGATGAGGCAGTAGCCAGAAGCACACTATGTTAGAAATGCCGAACCAATAAACAGTGAGCACTAGAATTTTTTGTGCTGAGCAAAATGCTACAGCTTTTCTGCTTTCTCCCAATGGTATTTAAAGGGAAAAAAAACATACATGCAGTTACTACTTGAAACTCCTACATGCAGCTACACATGAACTCCTGCACGCACGCATATAGTTACACATGTAGTTACTAGCTTCTCTCTCCTTCTTCTCTCTCTTCCACATCATTTAAGAGCATCTCCAGCAGAGCCCCTAAACCAGCCCCTAAACATTAAAATAGGGAGTGTAGTTAAAAAAATAGGTCCAGCAGGGCCCCAACTCAAGCCCCTAAAATTAGGGGGCCCCTAAATTTGCCTCCTCAGCCCCAATTCCCAGGGGCCCCCAACTCAAGCCCCTAAAATTAGGAGGCTCCTAAATTTGCCTCCTCAGCCCCAATTCCCAGGGACACGAGTACAACCCCTATTATTGAAGATAGGGAAATACATGAGAGGCTTCGAAAATTTTATCATGTTTTGAAAATTTTAAATTTAAATTTGAAATATCATGTTTTTAAATTGTAAATGTTAATATGCTTATGTTTTATGTATTACAAATATTTTTGATTGAATTTTAGTGGTGTCAAATGAAGATTATACATAGCGGATATGTCAAAATAGGAGAAAAAATAAAATAAGGGCTGAGATTTAGAAACATTCTTTGACTTGTGTTACGAAAATAGAGGCGCTCAAAAAATAGAGCACTAAATCCAAAATAGGGACCCTGTTTTAGGGGCCCTTGCTGGAGATGCTCTAAAATCTTACGTGTCATCTCTTATAAACAGCTAAATATAACTATTGTACATGCCCTTAAGGCCATTAATTAGAGATCAGTTACCGGCCAGCCACTACAATGTGAATGAAGAAACCAATAAAAACTAGTAACCGGCCAACACAATTGCAGCCACTAAATCACAACGTGAAAGGAAAAACTAGTAACTGAAAAACTGAACAGATAAACGACGCCAGGATTAATAACACACTATAAACAGATAAGGAGACAGCAGCAGAACAGTAAGAAGAAGGAAACGAATAGGAGCGGCCGATTTACGGTATGGACAAACAAGTGTATATAATTAAGAGAGCGGTTGCTTGCCTCGTAGTCCTGCGCTAGGGCGGGGGACGCAGACACAGACGCCCTGGATCGGCAGAGGAGGCTCGCTGGTGGGGAGGCAGGCCAAATTGGGTGAAGAGGGAGGAGGAGGATACGAAGACGAGGAGGCCTGGAGAAGTTGGGGCGGTGATAGTGGGGGATTCGAGGGAAGGAGAAGGAGCAAGTGGCGGCTGCGGCAATGGATATGGCGGCCACCATCATTCTAGGCTACCGGGAGGTGAGGGGGGGTTGCTGAGAGCACGAGGTGAAGAAGGCGCAGCTGAGCTGTGAAGAAGATGATGATAGCTTTAGGCCTCCCCTCTATAGTCGCCGGGAATATAGGATTCGGAGATGTATTACCATACCATGGATTGGAAGTTGAAGCAGCGCGAAGGAAGGAAGGGAGAAGTTGGGCTGGGCTGGGCACTGACAGATGGGCTTTCTCTGCAAAGAAAGAGCCCAACAAAGCAGCTCTCCTCTGCGGGCACAACTGTAACACCCCAATTTTTGCATTTCATGAAATTAAATATTATTTTACACTTTTGTGAATTTTTAGAATTTTTTGGAATTTATTTGGATCTATTTGGAATTAATTTGAATTTATTCCATATTGAAATAATTAAAGAAATTAAATTTTCAAATAAAGTTTTGTTGAAAATATTTTATTTGAGTCCCAAATGCCCTAAAATATTTTCTAGAATTTTTCTGGAATTTTTCTGAGTATTTTGCTATTTTTCTTGAATTAAATGAATTTCTGGAAATTATTTTAAATATTAAATCGCTGGAAAATGCGAATCGGTTTGTACTGTTCATCCGACCGGACCCGAGTCCGAGTCAGACTCGAGTCCGACCCGAGCCACGTGATCCGGCCGAACCCTCATCGATCCGAACCGTTGGATCAGAATCCAACGGTCGGGATTGGGCCGCACCGATCCGACCGGATCCGGGCCGAACCCATTCACGCCGTGCAATCGTGGCCGTTGATCGCGCCACGTGGACGGCTGCCCGTCATCGTCCCCGCCCGAGTCCGGATCGGACTCCTCCGCCGCGTAGCCGCCGTGTTCCGTTAGGGTTCCGGTTTGTGCGCGCATCCCGGGGTTATTTAATGCGTGGAACATCGCCCGAGGTTGCCCTTTTCCGTGCGCACCCGAAACCCTAGCCCGCCGAGCCCTAGCCGCCGCCGCTTAGCCGCAATCCCTCGCCGTAGATCCCAATCCAAAACCCCAGATCCAATCTCGACCGTTGGATCTAGATCCAACGGTCCGGATCAAACGCGTTCACCCCAAACGCGTGAGTCCAGATCTAATCTGGGCCGTTGATTTTCAAATCAACGGCCGAGATTGCGCCACGCGTCCGGGAAGGCTGACCGTCGCGGTCGACGGCCGCCCTCAGACCATCGACACGCCGGCCCGCGTGCGTACGAACCGCACTGCGGACGCCAAGACGGCCACTCGGCCACTCCACCCGGTAGTGTAGTAGCGTCGGCGATGACGTCACCAGTGGTCCCACTGCCAGACCGTGGTGAGCCCCGCCGACGCCAAAGAATGACGTCACCCGAGTGGGTCCCACCTGTCAGTCTTACGTGGAACCGTGGACCGGGTCCACGGTAGACCCGGGCCGAGCCGTGGGCTGAGCCCATGGACCGGCTGACGTCAGCCGCCCAATCAGAGGCTGCCACGTGTCCATGCTGACGCAATAAATAATTTCCGAAAAAGAAAAATGATTTAATAATTCGGTTTAATGATTAATTTGAATTTCAAAACTTCAAATGCTTATAACTTTTGCATTTTAACTCCGAATTGAATGGTTCAAATTTCTAAAATTTTATAAAATTCAGCTCTACTCAAATATGAATTTTATTTAATTTTTGGACTAAAGTTTTTCTCTGTAATATTATTTAAATGATTATTTAAACTTTAAATAATTATAACTTTTGCATTTTAACTCCGATTTGAGCGATTCCAATTCCTAAAAATTCATAAAATTATGTTCTCTCTGTTTATGGATTTTATTTGGATATTTGGATACTTTTCGTCTACTGTTTATTTATGTATTTGTCGACGATTGGAGAACGGGCTCCCGTCGAGCTTACTTGTTGAATGGGGGATCAACAGAGCCCCGTCGCACGGATCGAAGAGGGCGTTCGAGCGACGCGAGGTCGGGAGAAGGAGGCCGGAAAAAAGGGGGGACGCGGTGTTCTTTATCCTGGTTCGGGCCTCTCACCGCCGAGATAATGACCCTACTCCAGTGTATTGTGTTCTATCTTTCGTGTGCCCTCTCATTCTGAGATCTTGAGGGGTTTAAATACTATGACTAGAGATGCGAAAAAGTAAGCGCCTCCGGGGATCACGCTATGCATCCATATCCGTGATGCTGCCCTTGAATCCGCGTTATTTGAATTTCGGTATGATTTCCCTTGATCTCCGGTGATTGGTTGCCTCCTTCCTTCCTCGCTTGGCTCATTGAGCCCTCCGACCAAGACACCCGAGCAGGTCGTGGCCTCCTGAGCATGCTTGCTCGTGGGGGTGTGTTTGGTGCTTCATGAACGGAGGCGCAAACGCGTATGCTCTCGGAGGAGAAGGAGGGATGCTCGTTCGTTCTCCCGAGCATCTTCCCTTAGTGCCGCTTGCAGTCGTGGGTTTAGCTTTTACGAGTGCAGTGGTCTTTTGCGGATAGCCAATCCCGACGGCTAGCCCTCGAGGTTCAAGTGGGGAACCCTCGGGCTTCCCTTGAGCCTAAGAAGACTTGAGGGGATTGAATTTCCTTTGGTCGTGGCTCACGACCATTTTACGTCGAGGAGGCGAGCTTCTTTACCCGCCGCGTGCTTGCTCTGCTGGCTGCGTCGTTGGTTGTTCTGCGGTTCCTTCTCAGAAGCCTCAGAATGTGCATGCGGTAGTTTCTCGGAAGCGGCGCTTTTCCCGGCCAGTGTTGCCGCAAGCGATAGGCGGCGATTTTTATCCCGCCTCTTCACTATCCTTTTAACCCTTTCTCTGGGAGAGGTCGGAGTCCCATTGCGTCTCTTTGCTCGTCTTGGCGAAAAATCTTCCAAGAGCCCTAGCGCCCAAGAACCCTTACCGCTCTCCTTCCTTCTTCGGCCATGGCGCTGCTTCAAGGTTAGCCGATGACCCGGAAGGAGGCTCCAGTGCTCACTGACGAGGGGTACGTCGACCCAAGCTCGGGTCGAGTGCCCGGGATGATGCGGCGCCCGGCACCGCGAGGCGGAGATCGTCTGGCGAGTTGTACGCCATCAACGGGCCGTGCGCTCGAGAGCGACTTCCTCGCCTCCGTGCTTGCCTTCTGGTGCGAGATCTCTCATCTCCACCCCAACTCCATCCTTTCCTCGCAATCTTCTCCCACCTTGCGAGGCTTACGTGGAGTGTAATGCCCACGGCTAGCCTCTTCTTTCACTTTTATTCCCCTTCCGCACCGCCGGGATGGTTCCCGGGCTGCGTTTATGCCGCCGGCCCAACCGACCATACGAGTACCCCTCGTTGCTCACGAAGGACTCGGTGTCGGGTTGGGCCGACCTCGTTCTACGGAAGAAGGCGGAGGGGTCCCGATTGGTCTACCGGGAGGGCGCTCCGCCATCGAGGCGGCGCGCGCCAGTGCAACCCGAGGAAGAAGCGGGTGCTCAGACGATCGGTGAGCTTGCCCGGATGGGGCTCACCGGTCGGGATATCGCCTCGACTTTACCTTCAACCGGTGTCTCTCGAGGCGCCGCGAGCATCCCTTCTTCGAGGTGACCGGGTGGCACGACTTCACCCGCGAGGACAACGCAGGTATGTTCTGGACCTCTTTCCCGAGCATCATTGCTACAGTGAACTGCGTTATGCATCCGTATATGCCTTTTGTCTTAGTCTTCGATTGTGGCGCAGACTCAGGGGCCAGGTTGGAGTTGGCGATAGGGTCGCCGAGATGTTCGGCGCCAGAAGGAAGAAGGAGGCGACGCCCAATCGTCGAGTCCCCAAGAATATTTTTGACCGCGGCGACGCGTAAGTACATTTTCCCACTTCCGTTCGAGGGCATGTTTTCCGAGCTCATTCCTCCCGATTTACATTGGCGGGAGAAGGTCGCCCTTGAGCTTGCGGTGTCGGCTGCAGCCGCCGCAAGCCAGCACCGGCCAGGGTTCCGTAGAAGAGGCGGCGGGTCGAGGTCGCCGAGCATCCGCCTCGCCTCCCCGCGCCAAGCGGTCGAGGCGCCGAGCTTCGACCAGGATCCCTACCCCGCACCTTGAGTACGCCGACCGCCAGGAGGTAAGCGAACTCCGCATTTGGTTCGATGACTTCAAACGGAGGAAGCCGGAGCTGATGAGCCGACTGGAACAGCTCGCCGGCCAAAGGGGCGAGGAAGGCCGAGGAGGATGCCAGGTCTCTCGACCAAGGAGCGGGTGGAGAGGCAGATCAAGGCCCTCCAGGACCAGCTCACTCGGGTGGTTGATGCCCCGAGGAGGAGGAAGAAGAGGAGGAGGCCGCCTATGCTCGTTAGAAGGAGCGGAGGTCGACCTCTCAAACCGCCTCGGCTTGGAAGAGGTCGACATGGACGATGTCGACCGGCGATGGCATCGCGCCAACGCCACATGAAGGAGCGCCGTGGTCGTGGCGAGGCCTACGAGGCCAGGCGAGTCGCCCGTGGCCCAAGCGAGGAGGCCGAGGAGGATGGCGCCGCCACGCGGAAAATACGTTCTTCATTCTCTTATTCCGCTCTTGTCTTGCGACTTTCTTGGGCTAACCCACCCTGTTTGGCGTGGGCGTGATAGCTTCGGATGTCGTTTTGGACTTCCGCCCGGATGGTGAGAGATTATCAACTCGCTTGATGGACGCCGAGCTCGGCCGCGTCGTCGGCCGGTGATGGCCGAGGCGGAGAGGAGCCGGTGCTAACCGGACTCGGTGGAGCCCGAGCTTCCTTCGGCGGGACCAGCGCTCCCTTCGGTGGCCGTGGAGCCTATCCCCGCTGGAGGAGCAGGAGCCGCAGGGGACTGAGGACCAAGGCGCCTTGGCCTTGGCCCCTTGCGAAGAGATAGCTGAAGGCGAGGCTCAAGCGCCGAGTCGAGGAAGGAGCTTGGTCGCTCCCGACCAACAGCCTCTGGCCATGAGCCAAGGAGAGGAGGAGGAGGAGGAGGTCGTCCCGGCCTAACTCCTTCGGTCCCCGGAGCACCAGGCGCCCGCCACGGAGGTGCAAGGGGCGGAGGTGATAAATGTGATCAATCGCCTCCGGCCGCGAGCATCGGTCGCCCTCATTTGAAGAGGAACAGAGGCGGAGGTGGTTGCTAACGACCAATCGCCTCGGCCATGAGCATGGAGTGGCGGCGCTTCGTGGTTGGCGTCTGACCCCGGCGTGATGGCGACTCATGGGGAAAGGCGACCACGAGCCGCTTCTTGTGGGCGAGGATCGGCCGGGCGACCGGGGTTGATCGAAGGTGGTGACGCCCGTTGCTCTCGGGAGCACCGGGTGCTCGGGAGGAGCAAGACCTTGACGCTACGCCGGATGACTTGGTCAATCCCTTCTTTGGCCGGGCGCGACCGACCGCCGCGGCCAGGACAAGTCGGTCAGGGCTCTTACGGTAAGTTTCCATGTTTCTTCTTTTCTCGCCGCGAACGATCTTACGGGAGTCCGCTCAGCTCTTTCCCTTCTCCTTTCTCTTCTCGCCCAAGTTTGCCGCGAAGGCTATGGAGGATATCGATGCCACCTCGGTCTCGTGAGAAGATCTTGGTCGTACCACCGCGAGCAAGACGCCAAGATCGCCGATCTTGAGCGTCGGGTCTCCGAGGTGCGCGAGGCCGACTGAAGCCAGTGGAATCGGCGAGAGCCTCATCGCAGACTCGGGACCAGCTCTTCCAGAGCGAGACGGCGAAGAGCACTTGAGCGTATGCGCCGAGCTTGACGAAGAGGCTGGTGAAGCTTGGCGGGGACCTTCGGCGACGAGCTCGGGGCGCGAGGAAGCCCAGCTCAAGGAGGCGCAGGCCTCAGGAAAGCGTGGCCGAAGGTCGCATGCGGCTGGAAGGTCCTGGACCTAGAGGCGGAGGTCGACTCCCTTAAGGGCGAGCTCGCTGCCCTCCAGGCGGTCGTAGGACTTAGCTCTTTCTTTTATTTTTATCTTGTGTAAACCACCCGTAAAAAACAACGTTTTGGATTAAATGAGCATATTCGCAGGAGTTTGGTCCTTGCTGTTTTTTTGCTTGAACTCGCTTTCAAGATATGCCCGTATGATCCGGTTCTGCAGAAAAGAAAGCAAGTTCCTGCATGGAGCGTAGATACGAGCAAAGAAAATAAGTTCCTGCGTAGATCAAATATCATAGACACGAGCAAAGGAGCCTTGGTAAGGAGGGGCGGAACGTTCCTATCATACGTAGCCCCGCCATGGACAAAGGTCGTGTCCTCACCGCTATTTGCGAGCACGAGTTTGTTCATGGGAGTTTTTAAGGGTCGCTTTGGTCGTAACGATTTTTTGAATTACTTGAATAGATCGGTTGTGTTTGAGTGAATCAGAGCACAGAGCCATTTGAGCTTTAAACCAACAATACGTAGAGCCACCATACCCGAGTGGTCACCGAATCAGGGCTTAGAGTGGATGCTCGCGCCCGACCATGCATACAAATAAGAGCACTGTGGAAAGTGGGCGATTGGCGAGCATCCGGTCGGGGCCAAGGGGATAAGCGCGCACATACTTGTTGGATAAGTTCGTCTCAGTAGTCTTTGGTAGACGACGATGCTCGTTCGACAAAGCGAGGACGAAACTTCGAGAAAGAGGAAAATGATTTATTGGAAAAGAACGCAAGGGGCGCGAGATAGGAGTACTCGTCTAAACGTAGAATTCTGTGATTGATCGATGTTCCAGTCTTTGGTGAGCTCGACCATCCGGCATCGCGAGGCGAACAGCCAGGCGTATTGTAGACATGACCGTGTAGGGTCCTTCCCACCTTGGGGTCGACTTGTTGGCCTTCGACAGGTCTTGAACTCTTCAGAAGACCATGTCGCCGACTTGTAGGGCCCTAGGTCGGACTGCCTTGGCTGCATGCCTCACGAAGAGCTTGTAGGTAAATTGCGGGCAAGACAGCGCCGCTCGCGTGTCGACGAGGTCCAGGTCGACGAGGCGCTCAACCTCTTGATCGATGGAATCGATCGATTGCACTGGGGAACCCGGCACGATTTCGTGCAGAATGGCCTCCGCACCGTGAGACGAGTTGGAAAGGCGTCCGCTTTGTGGCTCGACTTGTCGTGGTGCGGATAGACCAAAGAACGGCGGGAAGCTCCTCCACCCACTGCCGCTTGTCTTTGGTTGAGGGTCTTAAAGACTCTCTTTTATGCCCTGGACTAGCTGCCCATTTGCTCGCTCATTTGCTCGTTACTCTGTGGATGTGCCACGAAGCGAAGCAGACCTTGGTCCCGACCTCCTCACAGATAACTTTGGAACAGTTCAGCTGGTGAATCGGGTCCCATTGTCGTGATAAGACGGTTGGGTACCCCGAGCAGGTTACCACGTTCTTTGCTGCGGAGGAACCTCTTGGCGCTGGGCCGAGATGGTCGAGACAGGCTCGGCCTCTATCCACTTAGTGAAAGTGTCGATGGCCACGAGCAAATACTTGCGCCTTCGACCTCGGGGAAAGGGTCCAGGGACGTCGAGCCCCAGTGTCGAGAATGGCCACGAAAGCGGTATGGTTTGTAGGGCATATGGCTGGTTGGCCGGGTTTGCGAGCATGGAGGGCATGCATGCTCGGCAGTCGTTACGATTGACGCCCAGCGTCCGTCAAGGCCGTCGGCGAGTAACCCAATCGGAAGGCTTTGCTCACAAGCGTTACGAAGACGAATGAGCTCCGCACATTCCTTCGTGGATATCATGAAGAAGGTCGCCTTCCTCCTGGGAGGCGATTTGGAAAGGATTCCTACGCGCCTTTAGATAGGTCGCGCCTTCGATCGATGCATCTTGAGAAGATCGCCTTGTTAGCCGAACGGCTCGGCTTCTTCCTCGAGCAATGTCCCATGCGCAAGGTATTGGATGAATGGCGTCATCCAATTTGCGCTTTGCTCGAGGAATGAGACCCTACCGGGTCTCTGGTGCCTCCTCTTCGGAGGGAATGGAGGGCTTATGTAGGTGCTCGACGAGCACCCACGAGCGGCGGTTTGGGGAGCAGGAACCTTTTAGACATTTGGTCGGCCAGGGAATTATCCTTCCTGGGATGTAGATGCCGAAATTCTTGAAGTATTTCTCCATCTTCCTTACTCGCCAGGCAGCGCCATTGAGGTATCGAACAACGATACTCCTTGTTGACCTGGTTCACGACCAGCGTGAATCGCCCTTCACACGGTGAGCCGTTGGACTCCTAGCGATTTGCATGCCCAAGTCCGGCCAAAAGGCCTTCGTACTCCGCCGCGTTGTTAGTCGCAGTGAAATGTAGTTGGATGGCGTCATCAGTAGCTGCTCTCCGTCCGGAGACCAAGATGACGCCACCCGAGCGCTCGTATGCTCGGGATCCGTCAAAATACAAGGTCCAGGAGTTTCCCCTCGAATCATTGGTCCTACTGGCCGGTGGTGCCGAGCCGACCATTCTCGCCACGAAATCAGCCAGGACTTGTGATTTTATCGCCGTCGCGGGCGAGAATACCGGCTCGAACTCGGCGAGTTCCATTGCCCACTTGGCTGTCGACCACCTGGCGTCCTGATTTTTCAGGATTTCCCTGAGTGGGAAGCCGGTCGGCCTTCCACGATCTTGTGTGCTTGAAAGTAGTGACGCAACTTCGGGAGGCCATCAAGAATGAGTACTGATGAGTTTACGGACCTCGGGTAACGCTCCTTTGGTCCATGAAGTACTTCGACGTAATAGATAGGTCATTGGTACCATCTCTTTCTCTTGCCAACACCGAGGCTCACCGCGTCTGGTTCTTGCCAGTATAATAGCAATTCTTCCTCTGCCGTGGGTGTGAGCGAGGGCCAGGCGGCTTGAGAGAGTCTTGTTTTAGCTCTTTGAGCGCTGATCGGCTTCCTCAGTCCATGTGAAGCCATCATGTTTGCGGAGGGCTTTAAAGAAAGGTAGTCCTCGCTCCCCGGTCGGGAGGCGAAGCAGAAGCTTAAAGCGGCCATCCTCCCGGTCGAGCTTGTACTTCCTTTACGCATGTGGGCGACCTCATGTTCTCAATGGCTTCGATCTTCTCTGGTTAGCCCCAACGCCATGTGGCCCGACCATGTAGCCGAGCACCTTGCCCGGCCTTCACGCCCGAATACGCATTTTTCTGGATTTAGCTTTATTCGATGCTTATTGAGGTTACTGAAAGTTTCTTCTAAGTCGACAGCGTGACCTGAAGTACTCTTGCTCTTGACAACTATGTCGCCGACATATACCTCCAAATTTCGACCTATTTGGTGCAGGAAAGTCTTCTGCATGAGGCGTTGAAAGGTTGCTCCGCATTTCTCGGGACCGAAAGACATGGTCGTATAGCAGAAGGTACCGAGCAGGGTGATGAAGGAAGTCTTTCCCTCGTCTTTCGCGACAGTCGATTCGATGATAGCCTGAATAGGCGTCTAGGAAGCTCATGGTTTGTGACCCCGCCGTCGCGTCCACCAATTGGTCTATGCGAGGCAGCGGATAGTTGTCTTTGGGCACGCCGCTGCGTTCAAACCCGTGTGGTCGGCGCACATGCGCCACTTGCCTCCTTTCTTCCCGACCGGACTGGATTGGCTAGCCACTCGGAGTGCTCAATCTCTGGATGAAGCCGACTTTTAGGAGTTTATCAAGTTCCTCCCGGATGATTGCTTGTTTTAGGGAAAAGCGTCTAAGTTTACGTCTCACTTTGGTTTTGTCGAAATGAACCGCTGCTTTGTGCTCGACCACCTCCCTTGGGACCCGGGCATGTCGGATGGTTCCCAGCGAACATCATCCGACCTTGCTCGGAGGAAAGTGACGAGCTCGAGTTCCTATTTGGGATCTAGGAAGATCCCAAATGAGCGACCTTGGCGGTTCCGACTCGTTGAGCGGAGCGACCTTGGTCTCTCCTCCGGGTTGGAGGCAAGTTTAGGCCGGGAATGCTTCGGCTCTTGGTCGTGGGCATGGCGAACAGACCGACCATATCCAGCGCTCTTTCGTCGCCAATTGAGTGCGGACTTGTGGTTCCTTTGACGGTTATGACTCCGTTTGGCCCGGGAATCTTTGAAACGTCACAGCGTGATGCGAGGCGGCCATGAACTTGGCCAAGGCCGGCTGCCGAGGATGGCGTTGTAGGCCGACTCGAAGTCTACCACCTCGAAGGTGATTAGCTCCGTTCAAGTTACTTGGGCCGCCAAAACTTACGGGCAAGACGACCTGCCCAGAGAGGTTTGATCGAGGTGCCGGGACTATCCCGAAGAAGGCACGGCCACACTCTTGATTTTGGAGCGAGGAATCTGCATCTCGTCCAATACCTTGGCTGCAATAAGGTCCAAAGAGCTCCGGAGTCTATGAGGACCCGACCAAACAAGATGTGCTGATGGTGGGGTTCACGACCATCGGAAGCCTCTGGGTTTGGTCATCCCCAAGGGACAATCGTCTCTGGAGAATGTGAGGATACCTCAGGCCATTTCATTTCCGCACCGGAGGCTTACACAGGTAACATGGTGCACTTCCTTGCAGCCTCCTTTAAGTCCCGGGACTTGTAGGCGAGGAGCCCGAAGATGACCGCTATGTGATTCCTTGGTTCTTGATATTCCATTTCATCCTCACTTTCCTCGGCGGGCTGTTTTCCTTTGTCGTTTCACCCTGTGCTCGAAGCGTCGGCATGGGACCCTGCCGCCAGAAATCGCTTCCAGCGGTAGGTCCACGTTCGGCAATTAGTAGGTCGTGCCCGTGCGCTGGTGAAGTGGACAGTAGAGGTCGCCGTCAGTCCGCTTAGTCGCCTCGTCGGTCCGCTTGGTCGCCTCGTCCTCGAGGCACAGGTGGTTGTCCTCTTCCCGAGCATTAGGCCCACTGGCCGTGTGAGTTGCCGGGCCGTTGTTGTTCCAACTGCTACCATGGCGGCGAGGGTTGCTTTTTCTTCTTCTTCTTGATCTTCTTGTCTACAGTCGAACCCTTTTGCTAGCCGAGGTCTCTAGGCGGTGAGGCGGCTTCCCTTCATCGACATTTTCTTCCATTGGGCGGCTTCATCTGCGTTGGCGTATCGATCGGCCATTCGGAAGAGCTCGTCACGTTAGATCCGGGTGGATCTCCAGTGTCCTGTGTGAAGCGCCGCGTCTCGTACCCGAACTTGAAAGCTCGGACGATGACCTCGTCCGATATGTTCGAGATCGAGTTCGGACTGGATGAACCTCTGACGAATTGTCGCAGGTTTCCCGTCCGTCATATCAAAGCGCTCCAGTCGCGCTCTTTTCAGGCGGATGTAGCAGCTCTGGAAATTGGCTCGGAGTCGCTGAGCTGCCCTCAGGACCGTATGGATCCTTCCTTTTGATTGAAAAGCCACGCGACGAGCAGCTCGTCGGGGACCGTCGGAAGGTAATTTGCCATTACCCCTCATCACCTCCTGGCGAGGATGGCGGTAGTGTATATCGAGAGGAATTCATCCGGTTACGGGTCCCGTTGAATCTCTCGGCGTGGCGGGCTTGAACCTGTTTGGCCATGCGGCGTCCGGAGGAGCTCGTGAAGGCCCGGCCGAAGCTCGGGGTTTAGCGGCGAAAACCTCGATCCACGGCGGCCTCCACGGATCTTCCACCCAACGCCCGGCGCTGGCCGAAGTCGAGAAAACCTCATGCGTCGGTCGTGCCGATGACCGCATGGTTGCGGAGTGCTCGAGCGCCGTAAATCTGGGCGACAGGATCGCCCGAGGTTGCTCTGTGGATTCAGGGGCCTTTCGGATCGGGTCGGCGACTGGGGCGATCTCAGCATGGCTCCGAGATTCATCTTTGTGCGAACGCACGGGAGCGTTGTGATGGTCGGGACACACTCCGGGCATCCGGCCATGGGGAGGATCCGAGACTTTTAGCTCGTGGCAAGCCTCTCCAAATCTTCGGCCACGACCACTGCCCATGGCCTCTAAGTCTACTTGCTCTGGGAAATGCGCAGTCACGCACGACCGCCGCCAAGGCCTGTAGCGCCGTTCAAGCTTCGTGAAGTGGCGGCGGCGAAGCTTTGACGGCGCTCCGAGTGCGATCGGGAGTTCGGTACCCGCGAGTTCCTTTCCGTGGAGCGCGCCTCCCCTTTGCCTGGCGGCGAATGCTCGCATAGCGTCTTTCCCAAAAGACGCCTCAAGTGGCGTCTGGCCGCCTCATAGTGGTCGTGCTGGCGGCGTCGAGGATCCCTCTCAGGGCTCGCGTGGCTCCCGGCCATGTTGACTCGACGAGAGCGAGACGAAAGCGATGGGGACATCATTGTATCCCCTTGGGACGCGGTCTCTCGGTCGAGTTCTAGGTAAATACGGTATGTCCAGGCCATCGTAGAGCTTCGTTGCGGTCATCCTCGGGGTCTCCGAGGGTAATGTCTGGGGAATGGAGGATCTGCCCTCGCATTCCCGTGTCCGAGGAAAGGCTCCCGGCACTCGGTGTGATCGATAGGATCGGTCACCTGGGGCACGCTTGTCGGCGGCGTAGTACACGTCGTCATCCTCAACGTGGTCAAAGACACAAAGGTCCCGAGTGTCTCCGAGTTTGGCATCCTCGAGGATCTTGATCCGCACGGGAATCAAGCTGCCGTCCCCACAGACGGCGCCCGGTATCGGCGATTGGAGAACGGGCTCCCGCCGAGCTTACTTGTTGAATGGGGATCAACAGAGCCCAGTCGCACGGATCGAAGAGGGAGTTCGAGCGACGCGAGGTCGGGAGAAGGAGGCCGTAAAAAAGGGGTGACGCGGTGTTCTTTATCCTGGTTCGGGCCTCTCACCGCCGATATAATGACCCTACTCCGATGTATTGTGTTCTATCTTTCGTGTGCCCTCTCACATTCTGAGATCTTGAGGGTTTAAATACTATGACTAGAGATGCGAAAAAGTAAGCGCGCCTCAGGATCACGCTATGCATCCATATCCGTGATGCTGCCCTTGAATCCCGCGTTATTTGAATTTGGGTATGATTTCCCTTGATCTCCTGGTGATTGGTTGCCTCCTTCCTTCCTCATGGCGCCGGCTGAGCCCTCCGACCAAGACACCCGAAGCGGTCGTGGCCTCCACGAGCATGCTTGCTCGTGGGGTGTGTTTGGTGCTTCATGAACGGAGGCGCAAACGCGTATGCTCGGAGGAGAAGGAGGGATGCTCGTTTCGTTCTCCCGAGCATCTTCCCTTAGTGCCGCTTGGTCGGCGGGTTTAGCTTTTTACGGGGGTACCGTGGTCTTTTGCCAGATAGCCAATCCCCGACAGTATTGCTATTTGCACTTATTACGAGTAGACGTTGAAGTGCCTGAAGGCTTCGAAGGAGAATTGTTGACCCAGAAGCCAGCTCAAGACCAAGAACAAGTACTCTTTGAAGGCAAGTTATGCTTTGACCATGTTGAACCCATTCTTGAAATTAGTTTGATTTAAATTATTGCATGCTAGTTTAAGTAACAAATGCTTTAATTACTTTTGGGGAATTAGATAAATGCCAAAATGCCTTATGACACCTTGGTTAAATAATATTATGCCATGACCCCTTGTCACCCTAGTTATGGATTACTTAGTTGGACATTACTAATTTGCCAACATGGGTATTTAGACCGTTGTAGTTCAATGCTTGGATATAATGTTAATATTGATTTAATGAGATATGGAACCTGTTTTGGAGAAGTGTCATGTGTTAATGATGATGACGATGGCACGTGGTGCATGGTAATCAACTGGGGGTTTGATAAATAGCTTTCGACCAGGGCATGTGGCAAGAGTGATCTGGTGGGCCAGTTGTGGCACCGGGGATGTTGATTTGATTCTTTGGATAGTCTTGCCCTGGTCACTTTAAGGACTTAACCTTGCAAGCCTTTGAACTGGGTCAAGCGTGCAACCACATGTCTGTAATGGGACGGACCTAGTTGACTAAGTCGCTAATAACTTACTTGTGGGACCTCTGGGTGTCAACTACACCGTTTGTGTAAGTTGTACGGGGGAGCGTACCGGGGCTGAGGCCAGGTACCCATCTAACGGTTGATTGGCTTAAACTTCGCCTTTTCTAAGGGAAGGGCTAGTGCGCAATAACCGGAGAGGCTCACTTGTGTAGTTAGAAGTTTCCAAAAGACTTTGTTATGGACACTCGCCTTTGTGGTGTTTGACTGTATCTTGTGGGTAAAGTGCATAACCTCTGCAGAGTGAAAAATCTATTCGAATAGCCGTGTCCGCGGTATTGGACATCGCTCGGGAATTACAGTCAAGGGTTAGACTTTCATGAAAACAACTTGGACTTGGAAAAAGGGTTTGGGTTAATGGATGATATTGATGGAAATGTGGATTAGGAATGGGAAGGAAGTTTATTTAACTCCTGGAAAAGTTATTGATAAAACATACTTGTCTTTACTACTTTCGAATCTACTTATGATAATTGTTAAATGCTGTTTACTGCAAATGAACCATGAGCTATTCTTTGTACCAAGCCATGCATGTAGTATATTAGCTTGCATTCTGTGCATGACTTGCTGAGTACCAAGTACTCACCCTTGCCACAATACAACATCAGTTGAAGAGGAATCCACACCAGCTTTGGAGGAGGAGTTCCAGGAGGAGCCGACTAACTAGGGAGCGAGTCCAGTCAGTTGCCTGTGGCATATTGGTTGGCGCCACGCGTTTTCCTTATATATTCCGCTGCAGATTTTATTTGAATAAGTCTTTCGCCCTGCGAGGCGTATTTTGTAACTTGACCATAAGGTCGAGTAACCAGCTATATTTCCTTTCAATAAAGTACTTTTATATTCCGTTGAGTATGATTGTGATATTTACCAATGTTGAGACTGTGTGCACTAGCGTGATTCCTGGACTAGTGCTGAGTACACAGAGGGTCCAGATTTGCAAATTCGGGTCCCGACAACAACACAATTGAGAAATCTCTCCCTGGAGTGGGTGGGAGGCTCTCGTAGTATATAAAACTCCACATGAGCAACTTGTGTGAGGCACAATCACCTTTCCGCCCACCGTTATCAATTGTTTCGGTACGAGGATGCAAACCAACTGCAACAGAGCGGTTTTCCATACAAAAACAAAATCAGGACAGCCAACCGGTAGTACTATAATTTGTGTTGGTTTAAGTAGTGCATGATTGCAACTCAAATCACGAACAGAATCAAGTCAGCTAGGTAGCTAGGCAGCGAACATATATAGTTCTCTTTTGATCGCTGCAGTATAGATACTAGTCAAAGTCCGCGATCTATGCAGAGTAGTAGTACGACCAAATGAACCGGGTCTACTCCTAGCTAGGAGCCTAGGATTACATTATTCTTGCAGGATGCAGACCTGCGGCCTGTATGCTGCACGTATAGTAGTACAAGGTTAATTCTTTCATCAACATATGCGTGGTGTTGCGTGCCCGTAAGGTGTGCGTTCATTGATGGATTTGTACGTATTATGCACAGGCTTAATCGACAAGCAGATCGAAGCATGCATGCACCACGTCACCAAAGGCAGATATATATAAGAGGTGGGTACTCAGCCTAGCTTTTGTGGGCGGTCCGGTGAGCACAGCCCGGCTTAAAGTTCGATATGGCAGGAAATGAATTGTACCGTGTCTGTACCATACTATCAGGGCCGTCTCCAGAAATTTGGGGCCCCGGAGCGAAATGCAAATTGAGGCTCTAAAATTTGAAAAATTCATGTGTACTATAAATAAGGCATACTTTCAGATATAACTTCAATATTTGCTTTTTCTTACAAAATTTAGGAACATATCAAATATCAATGCTAGTACTGACCTCATGTTCTACTAAAAAGCATCATCTGCCTACGCGTAGGGGCGAGTAAGGTGATTGGATCGAAAGAGATGAAGCGCTCAATTTCGTCCACCGTGTTCCCTGCTGAAGGTGCAGCTAACCCTAGGTAAGTATCGATCGGTGGATCCATCAATCGATTCATCTCCCCCCCCTATGTCTCCGTCTGGATCTACCTGTATGCATGTTTCTTCGGTCCTGATGATTTGTACTGTATATTTGTGTTCGATTTGGTGAATTTTCGTATGTAACAATTTCGTTTTGAATTTTGTAGGCGATTGAGGAGCCAATTGTTGGAGACGATAGTAGATTTAAGATTCCCCAAGTGGATTCCGTGTATGGTTGACCTGTTAAATTTGAAATTTTGGGCCTTGTGATGGGAATTTCGGTGAATTTTGCATTAGATTCTATCGAGACGGTTTTATTTTGCGTTAGATTCCACTCTTGTGATGGGCTTGCCATGGGGGAAGGAAGTGGATAAAATAGATGATTCCGTGAGGTGTTATTTCTATCAGAATTATGGTGAATTTTAAGTTATGTTGCATATGCCTTTGTTAGTCCCTTCGCCCTTTCTATTCAGTGACATCGATGATAAACATTTGTTTAGGATGTTAAAGACTAGGGATGGCAATCGAGTGGGTACCTCCGGGTACGATTGCCGCCCACCCGAACCCGAAACCGTGCGACCCACCATAACCCACAAGACTTCTCGAACATGGATGTGTGCCCACGCCCGAACCCGATAGGTACCCGAACCCTGATCTCCAGAACTAAGTGCATCATGTGATTATTGTTTTATCTCCTCCTGGAAGGTAGCCCAAGTTGAATGCTACAAGCCTAGAAAACAAAGTGCCACTAGTAAATCAACATGTTTAAGATCTTAATTACTTGATCCACCAATTCAAAGACACATCGTTATTGAATCATAGCACTAAATAAGTTGGAAACTTGTAATACCATTAAACCAAAAGGGCTGGATCACCTGACAGGACAATCTTTTGGGATGATATCCTCCATTCTACTATGACAAATTACAAGATGAGTTATCCTGAACTAATTTCAATAGGAGTGTAAGAATTCAACAGAATTTGCAATTAAAAAAAACCTCCGTAATAGGAATGAAGTAAATTATGTATTTCCATAGTACTAACATGATATCATATTGAGCATAACTCAATAGTCAAATTGTAAATAAAATTTGAACAACACACAGTTTTGCGTTGATTTAGGTCTACATCAGGCAGCAAAATTTGTAGTTCTTTTCATTTCTACACGCATGCATGAAGATACTATTTAGCTATTGAACCATAACAGCACTGAAAAATAAAAGAAGATAAAAGTGTAAAGGCATGTAACTGTCTTACTTTTGATGGTGACTCATCATCATTCTCATGTTTCTCCTTTCCCCCAAATAAACTGTACACGCGGAAAGCTCTATTACCAGCTCTTTTCCTGGTGGAACATGAACAATGCACCTACAACGTTTATCTTATTACCTGTACAACAAATCAACAACATGTACAAAACGTTCAGATGTCAGCATGTAGCTCCAATCCAATATAAATGATCAAAAAGCACGCACTGTCACTGATGAACAAAGATCAAACTATGTTATTCAAAACTATGCTACTCGTTTTCCCGTTATATTTATATAATATATATACAGTCGTGGTCTCCCCTACAGTTCTTCCCTCTGAGAGAGGGAGAGAGAAGAACGGGGCCCTGGAACAATGTATGAGACTCCATTTTATACTATTTCCTAGAACAAAGAGAAAATCATGAAAGTTGGCATTATGAACCAAAGCAAATTTAAAAGTCAGAAGTCTATGTCCAATTGTTCATAACCATTGAATGAAACGAATCCGTACCATGGATATAAAAGAAACCAGAAAATCTCCCACGCCTATCTAGCAATGAAACATCTTTGTAAGTTAGATAATACACCATTCTAGATTGCCACATCTCTTTTTTGGCGGATGATTGAAATTGAATTGTACAAGGACCCTAAGGGATAACAAGAGCAACAAAATCAACCGCGCAGGGACTATATGCACTCAAAAAATCAAAAGGGCTCATAATATAAATTGAACTAAAAGGACATTTACCAGACAAAAATCTCTCTGGCTTCACCTCACTCACCAACTCTCAAGAACAATTTCCAGAGGCGTGGAGTAACATAAAGAGTGCAAGTAATAGAATGAAACCAAAACATGTAAAATATACATCAACATGAACCCTAAAACCAGAACTTTGCGGCTGCTACCTAGCTCAGGACCACTTATCTTCTCCCCCACCTTGCGCGCAACATTCAACTCAAATTGAGCTTGGGGGGAATATACATCCGTATCACTCAAGGAAACCCTAATTGCAAGTGCGGAGCCACAGCCCAGCACGCAGCCGCACTGATTGGAGCCACCCAATAACGCAAACAGCAATGGGCGGGGCCGGGGGCGGCCCATGATGAGGTCGACGATCGAGTCAGGTTTTGGGGGCCGCGTAGGGGCAACAGGCGGCGGAGTGGCGAGGGCGCCGCTGGTCGCGGGTGGTGGTGACGGCAGCCGGAGCACGACGAGCGCCGCTATGACTAATGCGACGTAGAGAGAGGGGGCGGGGATGGGTGTGGATTTACGAGTCGGGTTGAAAGAGAATGGCCAAAAGGTGGACTTGAAGGCGACCGGGGAGAGAGCGGTGGACAGCTGAAAGTGCATCTAGGCCCCTCATTTTATTTTGGTGATTAATGATGACACAATTAATGTGATCTAATGCTTCAACTGAGAATAATCACTACAAGAAACGAGCTCAGTGTCCTCGGCCGAAATATTTGTGTCCTCGGTAAAATTGCCGACGACACAAAATTTTACATCTCTCGACGGCGTTAATAAAAATCGACGACATATACACGCCAAGCAGAGCTATGTCGTCGGCAACACCTAAACCGCCGATACAGAGAGACATCTGTGTCCTCGGTCCAACTAGGCCCGACACGAGGGAGATCTGTGTCCTCCGCCTACCTACCCCGCCGACAGAGGCGGACACTGTGTCCTCGGCCCACATACCCCGCCGACACAGGGAACTCCACCCAGGAGGAACATCGGCGCGTGATGAAATTTGAATTTCACATCCCGCCAACACAAGCCGTGTCCTCGGCCCACATACCCCGCCGACACGATGCAGAGCTGTCCTCGGCCCACCTACCCGGCCGACACAGCACTCCGACATGTGGGACCAACATGCAGGATGCTCAGGCGGACCCGATGGCAAGAAGACTCTTTGTCGTCGGGAAGAAACAAATGACGACACAAACATTTCTATGTCGACGGGACAAAGCTAGCCGACTACACAGAGAACATTTTGTCCACGGCTTTATTTTAGCCGATTTATAATAATAATTCCAGATTAATTCGTAAAACCAATTTGAAAATGTTTTTTTGTTTTTAAAATTAAGAAAAATGAAATAGAGCTTTAGAATAGTTGTTAGGCAACATACATATATATGACATGTAATTTTTATTATTTAATTAATTGGTATGTTACTGTGTGTATGTGTCTCCGTAACGTTACCTCGAGTACTTTGAGTAGAACCTTGTGACGATCCAACGCACCAATTGAAAGAGTGAGGAATGACCTGGAATAGGTCGTGAGTGTTGTAAAACCTTTAAATGACCGTACAAATGTCTCGCTCGACCCGGCCGAGGCGACAAAAATATCGAAGAACGACGGTAGGGTGGTGATGACTCACATTACTCTCCTTGAGTTTTCAGATGAATTTGTTGTGATGATGAAATGCCAAGTAAAAGAAGAGCGAGCAATTAGCTAGAATAGGTTGTGCATGTTCTAAAACCTTAAAGCGGCCTTAAAAATCTCGGGAGAAAGAAGAGCGAGCACGACTGTGTCCCAAGATCTCGGTGGGCCCATGAGTCTTTATCGTCGGCATAATTAAAGCCGAGGACACAGATGTCACCGTGTCCTCGGCTCTAACCATGCCGACGACACAAGATAGCCCCGTGTTCCGCACTGAAGGGTCCGTGTCGTCGGCATAGTTAAAGCCGAGGACACAGATGTCACCCGTGTCCTCGGCACTAACAATGCCGACGACACAAGATAGCCCCAGGTTCTGGCACCAGAAGGGGTCTGTGTCGTCAGCTATAGCTCAGGCCGAGGACACAGATGTCACCAGTGTCCTCGGCCCTAACCAAGCCGACGACACAAGATAGCTTCTGTGTTCCGGCACTGAAGGGTCCGTGTCGGCATAGTTAAAGCCGAGGACACAGATGTAACCAGTGTCCTCGCCTCAAACCATGCCGACGACACAAGAAAGCCCTGTGTTCCGGCACCGGGGGTCCGTGTCGTCGGCTATAGCTCGTGCCGAGGACACAGATGTAGCTAGTAGGTAGCTAGTTCGATCTTGGATCCAACTATTAAAATTGGACACTTAATTAAAATTTGAAGCACCCATATCATAGTAAAATCGAACACTTAGTTGAAATTTGAAGCATCCATGCCATGGTAAATTCAAAATATAAGAATACTAAAATTAGAGTTTTGGTCATTTGTGAGGTTAAGAGGAGGGGGACACGTTATATTTCAAATGTGATCATACCAACACTCGAGTACTAGATCATATAAGAATTCTGAAGTTAAGCGTGCTTGGCTGAGAGTAGTATTAGGATGGGTGACCTCATGGGAAGTGCTCATTTGCATTAAAATTAGTGGTAGAACTCACTAGTTAAGCGTGCTTAGGCGAGAGAGTACTAACTAGGATATGGGTGAGGGTTGATCTCTTGGAAAATATCTTCGTTTTTGTGTTTCAAAATGTCGTAATATTACATAAAAGTTGAACTGTGTCCTCGGCTCTAACCATGCCGACGACACAAGATAGCCCAGTGTTACGGCACGGAAATGGGTCATGTCGTCGGCATAGTTAAGCCGAGGACACAGATGTCACTGTGTCCTCGGCTCTAACCATGCCGGCGACACAAGATAGCCCTGTTACGGCACCGGATGGGTCCGTGTCGTCGGGATAGTTAAAGCCGAGGACACAGATGTCCACTCGTGTCGGCAAGATTAATTAGGCCGAGGACACAGATGTCCACTCTGTGTCGGCAAAGATTAATTAGGCCGAGGACACGATGTCCACTCGTGTCGAAGCATTAATTAGGCCGAGGACAGAAGTGTCTCCTCCAGACGGCGACTTTAAGTTCGCCGACGACAAATGTCCTGGGTGTCGGTCGGCCGGATGGCATCTGTGTCGTCGGGATTTATTGTGGCCGTGGACATAGGTTGGTTGTGTCGTCGACTCTGTGTCGTGGGACTTGTGTCGTCGGGAGCCCGACGACACAGCCCTGTGTCGGCGGTTTTGGCATCTGTGTCGTCGGTAAAAGCCGAGGACACTGAGCAAGATCCTTGTAGTGAATGCAGTTATCAAGATCACTTCAAGCTTGGAATAAGATTGAACGCTCCTAAGCACTTCAAATTTCGAGAAAACAGCATCAAGACGAAGACTTGTAATTTTTATATTGTTTTGAGTCTTAAGGATAGCCGTACTATTAAGAGGATGCGACGGAAAATTGGTTTTAGGATGTGCATGTGCTCAACATCAAAACTTGCATACAAACTAGCACTCAAACACTTGCATTTTCCAAAATCTGGAATTCAAACCGAGCCTGTAAACTCGGAGAGTCCGGACATTATGTCTGGAGTATCCGGATTCAATCCGGAGTATTCGGACAATTTGTCCGGAGTCTCCGGGTTGAACCCCTCGGTCACTTTGGGTTCCAGTTTGTCCGGAGTATCCGGACATTTTGTCCGGAGTCTCCGGGTTATTTGTCCAGACACTCCGGCCTGTACAAAAACGAGAGTAACGGCTAGTTTTTGAAATGACTATTTAAAGCCTCCACTCTCTCCCAATGGCTAAAAACTGAATTGAGCTCATTCATTGCAGCATTCAAGCCACTCCTAACATCTTCCAAACATTCAATAGAGCTCATACTTCCTCCCACCATTAGATTTGGTTGTTGATCCATTTTGGTGAGGAGAGGAAGAAGTAAAGTGCTAGGTGCATTCATTTCTAGTTGTTGAGCACTAGTTCATCCTCCAAGCGATTCTTCGTGGTGTTATTACTCTTGGAGGTTGAAGGTCTCCTAGACGGCTAGGAGTCACCGGGAGCTACCAACGCGTGTGGTGAGCCCCGGTCGTTTGTGAAGGCGAGTCTCGCCTCCGAAAGGGAAGAGACAAGAAGTGAAGCCGGCGAGTGCATTTGTGCAACACCGGGAGGAAAGCGGGTTGAAAAAGACCCTGGCTCAAGTGCGACCGAGCCACCTCAACGGAGACGTAGGATTCCCTTCAAGAATCCAAACTTCGGTGAAAAATTCGTGTCCCTCTCTTTCACGTTTACTTCCTAATCGAGCTTGTGTGGATTTGTCTTTTGTAAAGCTAGATCTAGCTCCTTGCTTAGCTTTAATTCAAATCCATACTAGCTTTTGATCTAAGTTGATCTTGCTATCAATTTATTGTAGATTATTGTGCTTGCTAGAGTATTCTTAGTCGTGCTCCCGAGCCAGCTAACCCGGAGTATCCGGATAAATTACCGGACACTCCGGACAAGCCGGAGACTCCGGACCAAATACCCGGAGACTCCGGATTGACCAGTTCGGCCAGTTTTAATTCCGCTGCGATTTTTTAATCCGCCTATTCACCCCCCCTCTAGGCGACATCGTTGGTCCTTTCAACAGCGCCATCGGCGGTGAAGGAGACGAGGAAGGGGTGGGGGTGCGGGTTGGTTTTGGAAGGCCGAGGCGATAAGGCCGGAAGGGGATGTTAGGTTCGGAGCATATCCTGTGCCCAGCATGAAGATACTGTCATTTAATCAAATCTGCTTGCTTCCCACCTAGAGTTGCTACCACAGTACGGACATGACTGCAAGACATATTTTTACCACCTAGAATCTATGGCAGGCAACCATCCATGAGACCATGACATACATTTGCCACAAAAAATGCAATTCATAGATAACTATCAGAAGAATAATGACTAATGAGCCACAAATTAAACAATAATAATAGATGTTTACACAATTAAACATCACACAAACAGAAGAAGAATACATGTAACACCCCAAAATTTTGCTTTTCTTAAATTCATGTGTGATTTGGCACTTTGGTGAATTTTTGGAATTTTCTGGAATTTATTTGGATTTATTTGGAATTTATTTGAATTTATTCCATTTTGAAATAATTAAGGAATTAAACTTTGCAAATAAAATTTTGTTAGAAATATTTTATTTGAGTCCCAAATACCCTAAAATATTTTCCAGAATTTTTATGGAATTTTTCTGAGTATTTTGCTATTTTTAATGAATTAAATGAATTACTGGAAATTATTTTAAATATTAAATCGCTGGAAATTCGAGTTGGGTCAAGTACTGTTCATCCGACCGAGCCCGAGTCAGACTCGAGTTCGAGTCCGACCCGAGCCCGACCGCGCCCGTGGTCAAGCCGAACCCGCTCGCCGGAACCCTAACCGCGTGACCGTTGGATCCAGATCCAACGGCCACGATTGAGCCACGTCACCGAGCCCGAGCCCGACCGAGCCAGCCAGCTCGCCCGAGTCCGACCCGGACCCAAACTCGCGCACCGTTGGATCTCGATCCAACGGCCAGGCGTCTGCCACGTCACCCTAACCGTGTCGCCGCGGACTCGCGCCGCAGAACGGAGAGGACCTCGGATTCAGCGGCGTTTCCGGGCGCCGAGGCCCTATTTATTGCGCCGCCACCCGTGTCGGGATCGCCGTTTCATTGCGCACCGTAGCTCCAACCCACGCCGCTCAAGCCGCCGCGTCGGCCAGCGAGCTTCGCCGTAGTTGGAGGAGGTGTCCGCCGTGATTTGTGCCGATTTTCGCCGCCGTCCGTCGTCTTCCGCCGAGAAGGAGCCCAGATCCGGAATCCCGCCGAGACGCACCGAAGAGACCACCCACTTCGCGGAGCGTGCGAAACGCCGTCGGTGTGGTCTTCGTTCTCAACGCCGTCGCCGGAGCTCCGCCGTGGACATCGCAGACGCGAAGCTTCTCCGCGTCGGATCTTCATCGACGGTCCGCATTCGTCCCACGTCACCCACGGTGAAAGAATCACGTGTTGATCTCGAGTCTAATCTCCACCGTTAGATCTAGATCCAGCGGCTTAGATTGAACCACGTTCATAGCGGTAGGTGGATCTTGACCGTCCGATCAAGATCGAACGGTCCGCACGGTGGAGTTGTTTTCCAAGCGCGTTAGCGAGATCTAATCTGGGCCGTTGATTTCCAAATCAACGGCCGAGATTGCGCCACGTGTCGGGAAGCCTGACCGTCGCGATCAGCGCCCGTCCGCAGCGTGCGTGTACGCCGACACGCGGGCCCGCGTGTCGAAGGGCACTGTCGGCGGCAAGTGGCCGTGGGCCGAGCCCACGGTGGACCGAGCCAAGACCGTGCGCCGGGTCCGTGGACCCGAGGCCACGCGTCGTCACCCGATTGGTCCACGTGTCCCTGCTGACGCAATAAATGATTTTCCGAAAAAGAAAATGATTTAATAATTCGGTTTAATAATTGATTTGAATTTCAAAACTTCAAACGCTTATAACTTTTGCGTTTCAACTCCGATTTGAGTGATTCAAATTTCTAAATTTGTATAAATTTGAGACCTACCTAAATATGAATTTTATTTAATTTTGGACTAAAGTTTTTCTCTGTAAAATTATTTAATTCATTATTTAAACTTTAAATAATCATAACTTTTGCATTTTAACTCCAAATTTGACGATTCCAGTTTCTAAAAACTCATAAAATTATGTTCTCTCTGTTTATGGATTTTATTTGGATGTTTGGACACTTTTTGCCTATTGTTTATTCGTGTATTTGCTATTTGCACGCTTTACGAGTAGACGTTGAAGTGCCGGAAGGATTCGAAGGAGAAGTATTGACTCAGGATCCAACTCAAGACCAAGAGCAAGTACTTTTTGAAGGCAAGTTGTGCTTTGACCATGTTGATCCTATTTCGAAAATCTATTTTGATTTAACCTATTGCATGCTAGTTCAATTAGAAAATACTTTATTTAAATTTGGGGAATTAGATAAATACCAATTTGCTGTATGACACCTTAATTACTTAAATATGTGCCATGACCCTTGTCACCCTAGTTGTGGTTTACTAGTTGGACATTATTAACTTGCCAACATGGGTTTTAGACCGTTGTAGTATACTGCTTAGCCCTGCTATGTGCTCATGACATGATTTTGGACAATCAAATGCTAATATTGACTTAATGATATATTGAACCTGTTTTGGAAAGGTATCATGTGATGTTGATGGCACGTGGTGCATGGTAATCAACTGGGGTTTGATAAATAGTTTTCGACTGGGGCATGTGGCAAGAGTAATCAGGAGGGCCAGTTGTGGCATTGGGGATGTTGATTTGGTTCTTCGGGTAGTCTTGCCCTGGTCACCCTAAGGACTTAACCTTGCAAGCCTTTGAACTGGGTCTAACGTGCAACCACATGTCTGTAATGGGACGGACCTAGTTGACTAAGTTGCTGATAACGCACTGTGGGACCTCGGAGATCAACTACACCCTTTGTGTAAGTTGTGCGGGGAGCGTCTGGGCTGAGGCCAGTACCCATCTAACAGTTGATTGGCCTAGACTTCGCCTTAGCTAAGGGAAGGGTTAGTGCGCAATAACCGGGAGGACCACTTGTATTGTTAGAGGTTTAGAAAGACTTTGTTACGGGAACTCGCCTTTGTGGTGTTTGACTGTATCTTGTGGGTAAAGTGCATAACCTCTGCAGAGTGTAGAATCTATTCGAATAGCCGTGTCCGCGGTATTGGACATCGCTCGAGAATTACAGTCAAGGGTTAGATTTTCTCAAAAATAACTTGGACTTGAAAGGTTGGGTTGGATTGACAATGATGTTAGAAATGTGGATTAGGATGGGAAAGATGTTTACTAAACTTCTTGAAAAGTTATCTACGCTTTACTTGTTTCTCGCCGAATCTACTTATATTACTTGTCAAATGCTGTTTCTTCGCAAATATACCTTGAGCCACTCCTTTGTACCAAGCCATGCATATAGTATATTAGCTTTGCATTCTGTGCATGACTTGCTGAGTACCAAGTACTCACCCTTGCCACAATACAACACCAGTTGAAGAGGAGACAACACCAGCTTTGGAGGAGGAGCTCCACGAGGAACCGTCTACTTAGGAAGCGAGCCCAGTCAGTTGCCTGTGGTATACTGGATGGCGCCACGAAGTTATTTGATTTTCCGCTGCTACTATTTTCTCTCTTAATAAGTTTTGCCTTGCGAGGCGTACATTTGTGACTTGACCATAAGGTCGAGTAACCAGTTTGCTTAATTAAATAAAAGTACTTTATTAATATCGAATGGTATGATTGTGATATTTACCGATGTTAAGACTGAGAGCACTAGCGCGTTCCTGGACTAGAGTAGAATACACAGAGGGTCCGGATTTGCAAATTCGGGGTCCCGACAGAGAGGTGGTATCGAGCCATCTTGACCGTGAGGCTCAACCCTAGCTAGAATGGTCGTAGTAAGGATAAAACCTATTTTCTAAAGCTAAAAGTTTGTCAAGACAAGAAATGACATCTCGACTTATCCCCTTCTCTCTTTTCTTGTCTCTTGCTGAATTTTTCCTTACCTTGTCACGATTTGAAAATTTCGAGTTCTTACGTGAGCACTCTTGTGACAGATGGAGGGAGAGTTCAACTACGTTGATCTGGGGGTTGGTCACGCTGCAGAACTTTGGCATATGCTTCAGACTCTCGGGGATTTTGAAAAGCCGCAATACCAAGTGGAAGTGATCAAACAGGCAGGATTGATCAAGGCTTGTGACGTGAAGATTGAGGTACCTGCTAGGAAGAAGGGCCCAGGCAATCGCCCGATACACTGCACTGCGAGGAGGTCTACAATGCAGATGGGTATCCAAGAAGTATCACGACGAGCAATGCGGCACATTACCCGTATCTACGCCAGAGAGTTGGAGAGCACGGTGTTCCGTTATCACCCCCGCAGCAATAACCTTCTTGACCCGAAGGCGATTCAGGATGAGGATGCCATGGTTACACAGTTGGCACGATTTGTTGTCGCCCAGGAGGATGTACTCGATGATACAAGCAAGGAGCTACAGAAGGCCCGCAAGGAGATCACGGCGAGAGAGAAGAGCAGATGGCGGGAAGCTCAAGAGTATGTCACACCTTCTGCGAAGGATTGACGAGTTGGAGATGACTTTATGCGGACGGAGCAGAACCGATGCTCGAGCTACACGAGCGATCCGGAGGAGTCGGATCTCGATGAGGACACCGCTTCTTCCGACTACCACAGATGACACGATTCTTTGGACATGGCAATCGTTTCGCGCCTATGCCGCGACATCCGTACCAGGCCGTGGAGGTTTTCTCGATGAGTGAACGTAGGTTCTATAGTGAGACTCCTTCGCCGAGTCGCGTCATAGAATAAAGAGTCACCCTTTAGGCGTTAGACTCCAGTGTTAGTTCGATTTGAATTTTCATTGTTTGCTGAGTGTGCAGTATGTGTTGCAAGGCCCTTAGGCATTGTAAGCAGCCATACCAAGTTAGTAATATCAATAATAAAGTTGGACCTTAAAGTACACCTTTCGCCCCGCCTAAGTTCCATATTACTTGTCTATTCTTGTTTCCCTCTCATCTCTAAAACTTAGAGCAAATCGACAGATGGTGAACACCCGCGGAAACTTTGGAAGCAATGGGAGTGGTTCTCGCCCAGCAGAAAACCCCAATGATGGAGCACCAGCACCGCCAGTTGATATGCAGAATTTCGGAGCTTTTCTCGCTGCTCAGACTCAGTTGATGCATGCTATGATGCAACAAATGCAAAACATCACTGCCCAAGCCACTGCTAATCAAGTTAATCAAGGACAACGCCAGAATACAAGACTATCAGAGTTCATGAGAACTCACCCACCCACTTTCTCTGGAAATGCCAACCCATTGGAAGCCGATGATTGGTTAAGGTCAATCGAGAGGAAGCTACACATAGCTCAATGCATAGGAAATGAGAAGGTACTCTACGCTTCTCATCAGTTGGAAGGAACAGCCGCCGAATGGTGGGAGAACTTCTGTGCCACGCAAGAGAACCCTCAAGATATCACTTGGGAGGAGTTCACAGTTGCGTTTCGTCAGTATCACGTGCCTGAAGGAATCATGGATCTTAAGAAGGAGGAGTTCAGAGCACTGAAGCAAGGTAATCAGCCAGTGGCCGACTACCTGAACAAGTTCACACAGCTAGCACGCTACGCTTTGAGGATGTAGCGACAGATAAAGCCAGGCAGTCGTTTTATGAAGGGACTTAACTCAGGACTACAAGTAGGATTGATCACCCACACCTTTCCAAATTTCCAAGAATTGGTGAATAAGGCGCTTATTCTTGAGGACAAGCGCAAGGAACTGGATGAGAAACGAAGCGCAGGATGCAACGGCAAGGATCACGCCAGGAACGCATAGCGGCGTCGAGAGTTGCACCAAATCAATTTTTCGATTTCAGCCACAGAATGCCACAAGGACACCGTCACCAAAGACCGAGACACATCAATCGTAACTACCAGACCCCAACCCCGCTTAGAAACGCTGCTCGAGCAACAAGAAGGAAACGATGAGACGCCGCTACAATCGCAACGAGCCAGGACACTTTGCCAATGATTGTCAGAAGAAGACAGGCAGGAGTGACCCCGATTCGCTTCAATCTAGGAACCACCCAGCTAGGACGCCAAAGACCAGGAGTCACACCCTGCATCGTGGTGAGAGGCCGAGTCAACCATGTCACCGCAGATGCACTGCAGAATGCTACTGGACGTCGTCTTGGGTAAGTTACTTGTTAACTCGATACACCTGCTTGATTTTGTTTGACTGAGCTTCGCATTCGTTTGTTTCGCAAGGCTTTGCTACTAGAAATGATTTGGGGATTGCAAGACTTAGATGCATGCTTTTAGTTCAAACCCCTGGTTCCGAACTCCGAACGAAAGTAGGATGTTCCGGGGTGAGAATACTAATAGATGGAATAGAGTTCCTAGCAAACCTTATTATTTTGGAGACCCAGACCTTAGACGTTATTTTGGGAATGGACTGGTTATCCAAGCACAAGGCCGTATTGGATTGTGGACGAAGGACTATCTCAGTTGAGAGCCCTTGTGGAAAGAAGGTGGAATTTCAAGCTACTGCCGTTAGAGAGGGACAGTTGATGGTTAACAGTACCAAGGCAATCTGCATAGAGGATGTCTCAGTAGTGAATGAGTACCCAGATGTTTTTCCCGAAGATCTACAGTATGCCGAGACAGGGACATAGAGTTTGTGATAGAGCTTGTACCTGGTACAGCGCCGATAGCAAAGAGACCTTATCGGATGTCCACCGAGGAATTGGTAGAGATGAAGAAACAGCTAGAGGAGTTAATGGAGAAAGGATTCATCAGACCGAGTTCGTCACCGTGGGGAGCACCAGTTTTGTTTGTCAAGAAGAAGGACGGGAGTTTCAGGATGTGCATTGACTATCGTGCACTCAATGAAGTCACCGTGAAGAATAAGTACCAGCTACCCAGGATTGATGATTTGTTCGATCAGCTGAGAGGAGCCGGAGTTTTCTCCAAGATTGATCTAAGATCGGGATACCATCAGTTGAAGATCCGATCAGAAGATATCCCGAAGACTGCATTCTCGTCAAGATATGGACATTACGAGTTCTGATTATGCCCTTGGTCGACAAATGCGCCAAACATATTTCATGAATATGATGAATAAGGTGTTCATGGAATATTTGGACAAGTTTGTCGTCGTGTTCATAGATGATATCCTAATCTACTCCAAAACAGAGGATGAACATGCCGAACACTTGAGGCGAGTTTTGGAAAAGGCGAGGAACAAAGCAACTCTTCGCCAAGTTCGATAAGTGTGATTTTTGGAAGGACAAGGTGGAGTTTCTTGGACATGTAATGACCGCGGAAGGAGTCGCCGTAGATCCAAGCAAAGTAGAAGGCGTGTTACATTGGGAGCGGTAGAAGACTGTGACCCATTCGGAGTTTCCTTGGAATGGCGAGGATACTACCGCCGTTTCATTGAAAGCTTTTCAACAAATGAGAAACCACTTACCCAAATGCTGAAGAACGAAAAGAAGTTTGCATGGACGTCGAGAATGTGAGAAAGGATTTCAGGAGGTGAAAAAGCGATTGACATCGGCACGGTGTTAGTTCTAGGATGTTGCTCAAAGCTTTGATATTTATTGTGACGCATCGCGCCAAGGACTTGGATGTGTGCTAATGCAGAATGGAAAGGTCGTCGCTTATGCATCAAGGCAGTTGACGCCGCATGAGGAAAATTATCCGACACATGACCTAGAGTTAGCTGCCGTAGTGCATGCTTTGAAGATATGGCGTCACTATCTGATTGGAAACAGATGTGAAGTGTATACGGATCATAAGAGCCTTAAGTACATATTCACCCGATCGGATCGAACATGAGGCAGAGGAGATGGTTAGAGTTAATCAAGGACTACAATGTTGGAATCCATTACCATCCCGGGAAGGCCAACGTAGTAGCCGATGCTCTGAGTCGGAAAAGCCATACCGTGAGTACGTTGCTAGCCACAAGTCAGGATGAGTTATGTGAGGATTTTCAAAAGATGAAGATTGAGGTGGTACCTAGCGGATTCTTGGCCGCATTAGAAGTGAAGCCTACCCTAGAGGATCAGATCCAGGAAGGACAGAAGGATGATGACAAGATCCGCAGGATTAAGTTCATCAAGGAGGAAGGCAAGGCGGAGGACTTCAAGTTGGATGAGCAAGGCACGTTATGGATGAAGGATCGGATTTGTGTGCCTAACAAGAAGGAGTTAAAGCAACTGATTTTGGAAGAAGTCCATGACTCCAAGTACTCAATTCATCCTGGAAGCGCTAAGATGTATCAGGATCTGAAGGAGAGATTCTGGTGGCCGAGTATGAAACGTGAAGTTGCCGAGCATGTTGCATTGTGCGATGTATGCCAGAGAGTCAAGGCAATGCATCAGAGACCAGCAGGATTACTACAGCCGCTGAAAATACCTGAGTGGAAGTGGGAGGAAATCGGAATGGATTTCATTACCGGTTTGCCTAAGACTCAAGGAGGTTATGACTCCATATGGGTTATAGTGGATCGCTTGACCAAGGTCGCCCATTTCATCCCCGTGAAGACCACCTACTCGGGAGATAAGTTAGCAGAGTTGTACATGATCAGGATCGTCTGTTTGCACGGTGTGCCAAAGAGGATCGTATCGGACAGAGGTACCCAATTTACCTCAAGGTTCTGGAATAAGTTGCATGAAGCCATGGGAACCCGTTTGAACTTCAGTACAGCTTATCATCCACACGGATGGCCAGGCCAGAAAGAGTCAACCAGGTCTGGAGGATATGTTAAGAGCTTGTGCATTGGCTTATGCTACCTCTTGGGATAAGAGTTTGCCGTATGCCGAGTTCGATTACAACAATAGTTATCGAGGCTAGTTCTGAGATGTCACCTTTTGAGGCCTTGTATGGTCGACCTGTCGGACGCCATTGAATTGGAATGAGACCGTGAACGCCGTGTCTTTGGGCGAGATATTCTTCAAGAGGTGAAGAGCAGATTGCCATGATTAGGAAAGGTTGAAGATAGCCCAATCACGCACGGAAGAGTTATCGCGACAACCGTCGCGAGACTTGAGTTTTGAACGAGAAGACTTTGTGTACCTCGAGTTACGCCTCTCGGGGAGTTAAGAGGTTCCATGCCAAACGGAAACTCTCACCCCGTTATGATGGACCAATAAAGATTTTGAGCAGCAGAGGCGAAGTTGCTTATCACCGGAGTTGCCACGATCGTTAGCGAGGAGTACATGACGTATTCCATGTGTCCCGATTGAAGAAGTGTCTCCGAGTACTGAGAGCAGACTCCGCTAGAGTCAATTGAGTTGCAAGAGGATTTGACTTATAAGGAACATCCCGTGAGGATTTTAGACACAATGGATCGAGAGACCGAGAAACAAGTCAACCCGCTTCTCAGAGTTCGATGGAGCAACCATGCAGAGAGCGAAGCGACTTAGGGAGCTGAAGAGGATTTGAAGAAAGAGTTTCCAAGCCTATTCGTAGTAAGCCTGAATCTCGGGACGAGATTCTATTAAGGGGGGGAGGTTTGTAACACCCCAAAATTTTGCTTTTCTTAAATTCATGTGTGATTTGGCACTTTGGTGAATTTTTGGAATTTTCTGGAATTTATTTGGATTTATTTGGAATTTATTTGAATTTATTCCATTTTGAAATAATTAAGGAATTAAACTTTGCAAATAAAATTTTGTTGGAAATATTTTATTTGAGTCCCAAATACCCTAAAATATTTTCCAGAATTTTTATGGAATTTTTCTGAGTATTTTGCTATTTTTAATGAATTAAATGAATTACTGGAAATTATTTTAAATATTAAATCGCTGGAAATTCGAGTTGGGTCAAGTACTGTTCATCCGACCGAGCCCGAGTCAGACTCGAGTTCGAGTCCGACCCGAGCCCGACCGCGCCCGTGGTCAAGCCGAACCCGCTCGCCCGGAACCCTAACCGCGTGACCGTTGGATCCAGATCCAACGGCCACGATTGAGCCACGTCACCGAGCCCGAGCCCGACCGAGCCAGCACCGCCTGAGTCCGACCGGACCCAAACTTCGCGCACCGTTGGATCTCGATCCAACGGTGTCTGGCGTGCCACGTCACCTAACTGTCGCCGCCGGACTCGCCGCGCGGAGAGGACCTCAGATTCAGCGCGTTTCCGACGCCGAGGGGCTCTATTTATTGCGCCGCCACCCGTGTTGGGATCACCGTTTCATTGCCCACCCGTAGCTCCAACCCACGCCGCTCAAGCCGCCGCCGTCAGCCCGCGCGAGCTCGCCGTAGTTGGAGGAGGTGTCCGCCGCGGTTTCTTGTAGTTTTCGCCGCCGTCCGTCGTCTTCCGCCGAAGGAGCCCAGATCCGAATCCCCGCCGAGACGCACCCGAAGAGACCACCCACTTCGCCGAGCGGGCGTGCAAACGCCGTCGGTGTGGTCTTCATTCTCAACGCCGGCCGGAGCTCCGCCGTGGACATCGCAGACCCGCGAAGCTTCTCCACCGTCGGATCTTCATCGCACGGTCCAGATTCGTCCACGTCACCCACGGTAAAGAATCACGTGTTGATCTCCAGGTCTAATCTCCACCGTTAGATCTAGATCCAACGGCTTAGATTGAACCACGTTCATAGCGGTAGATTGGATCTTGACCGTCCGATCAAGATCGAACGGTCCAGATCAGTGGAGTTGTTTTCCAAGCGCGTTAGCCAGATCTAATCTGGGCCGTTGATTTCCAAATCAACGGCCGAGATTGCGCCACGTGTCGGGAAGCCTGACCGTCGCGGTCAGCGCCGCTGGCCCACGCAGCGTGCGTGTAGCTGGCCGACACGAGGCCAGCGTGTCGAGGCCCGCCTGTCGGCCGATCGTGAGCCGTGGGCCGAGCCCACGGTGGACCGAGCCAAGACCGTGCGCCGGGTCCGTGGACCCGAGGCCACGCGTCGTCACCCGGACTGGGAGGAGTGGAGGACCGAGGGCCGAGGCGGCTGCCTGGAGGCCGGACACCGGGAGGGCGGGAGCGGGAGCTTGGGAGGATCGACGAGACTGGAGGATTGAGTGGAGCCATCGAGGAGGACTGGAGCAACGCGATTTTGAGGCTTTAGTCTGGAGACTGGAGGAAAGGAACCAAGCTGAGGATTATTCTATTCTTTAATCGAGGAGGACTGCAGAAAAGGAACCAAGACTGGAGCAAAGGAACCAACTCGCCGTCTTGCCGAGTGAGACTGGATAAGGTATAAATTTCTAGTCTTCTACAGTAGCAAATCTATTATTCTATTAATCCCTACATTCTACTTTCTACAGTAGCGAATCTATTATTCTATTCATTCATCTGTTCATTACATTTCCTGATCCTCTATTATTCTACAGTAAATTAGGTCCTAAAAATGGAGAACCAAACATTACACAATTTTTTTCGGCGAAGTACAAGTACTCAGGGGCGAATCTATGGTTGGGGGGCGCAAGCCCCCCCCCCCCCGAGGTGAGCAGCAGGCAACCATTAATGAGACCATGACATACATTTGCCACAAAAAATGCAATCCATAGATAACTATCAGAAGAAAGAGGACTAATGGGCCACAAATTAAACAATAATAATAGATGTTTACACAATTAAACATCACACAAACAGAAGAAGAATACACAATTAACATTACACAATCACAAGAAGGACTAATGGGCCACAAATTAAACATGGGCCACAAATTAAACAATAATACTGTCATATTACGGATCAGTCTCGGGGTCGGCCTCTTGCCATACCGCAGCAATCGGATTGGGAACGGGAACGGGAATGGGGTCGGATCGGATCGGGACAGGAACGGGAAGAAAAGACATACTGGCGGCGGCGCGGGGACACGGGAGGACCGAGCCAGGAGGCAGGAGCCATCGTCCACCGAGGCCGGAGAGGCGGAGAGCCGCGCCAGCCGCCGGGAGGACCGGACGCCGCGAGGGCGGGTGGCAGGAGCCCGGGACTGGGAGGAGTGGAGGACCGAGGGCCGAGGCGGCTGCCTGGAGGCCAGACACCGGGAGGGCGGGAGCGGGAGCCCGGAAGGATCGGTGAGACTGGAGGATTGAGCGGAGCCATCGAGGATGACTGGAGCAGCGCGATTTGGATGCTTTAGTCTGGAGACTGGAGGAAAGGAACCAAGCTGAGGATTATTCTATTCTTTAATCGAGGCTTTAATCGAGGAGGACTGCAGAAAAGGAACCAAGACTGGAGCAATGGAACCAACTCGCCGTCTCGCCGAGTGAGACTAGATACGGTATAAATTTCTAGTCTTCTACAGTAGCAAATCTATTATTCTATTAATCCCCACATTCTACTTTCTACAGTAGCGAATCTATTATTCTATTCGTTCATCTGTTCATTATATTTCCTGATCCTCTATTATTCTGTTCATTACAGTAGCGAATCTATTATTCTATTCATTCATATGTTCATTACATTTCCTGATCCTCTATTATTCTACAGTAAATTAGGTCCTAAAAATGGAGAACCAAACATTACACAATTTTTTCCGGTGAAGTACAAGTACTCAGGGGCGAATCTATGGTTGGGGGGCGCAAGCCCCCCCCCCCCCCCGCCCGGGTTGAGCAGCATGCAACCATCCATGAGACCATGACATACATTTGCCACAAAAAAAATGCAATCCATAGATAACTATCAGAAGAAGGAGGACTAATGGGCCACAAATTAAACAATAATAATATATGTTTACACAATTAAACATTACACAAATAGAAGAAGAATATACAATTAACATTACACAATCACAAGAAGGACTAATGGGCCACAAATTAAACAATACTACTACCATATTACGGATCAGTCTCGGGGTCGGCCTCTTGCCATACCGCAGCAATCGGATTGAGAATGGCAACGGGGTCGGATCGGATCGGGACAGGAACGGGAAGAAAAGACGTACTGGCGGCGGCGTGGGGATGCGGGAGGACCGAGCCAGGAGGCAGGAGGCAGGAGCCATCGTCCACCGAGGCCAGAGAGGCGGAGAGCCGCGCCAGCCGCCGGGAGGACCGGACGTTGCGAGGTCGGGGCGCCGCGAGGCCGGACGCCGCGAGGGCGGGAGGCGGGAGCCCGGGACTGGGAGGAGTGGAGGACCGAGGGCCGAGGCGGCTGCCTGGAGGCCGGACACCGGGAGGGCGGGAGCGGGAGCTCGGGAGGATCGACGAGACTGGAGGATTGAGTGGAGCCATCGAGGAGGACTGGAGCGGCGCGATTTTGAGGCTTTAGTCTGGAGACTGGAGGAAAGGAACCAAGCTGAGGATTATTCTATTCTTTAATCGAGGCGGACTGCAGAAAAGGAACCAAGACTGGAGCAAAGGAACCAACTCGCCGTCTTGCCGAGTGAGACTGGATAAGGTATAAATTTCTAGTCTTCTACAGTAGCAAATCTATTATTCTATTAATCCCCACATTCTACTTTCTACAGTAGCGAATCTATTATTCTATTCATTCATCTGTTCATTACATTTCCTGATCCTCTATTATTCTACAGTAAATTAGGTCCTAAAAATGGAGAACCAAACATTACACAATTTTTTCCGGTGAAGTACAAGTACTAGCAACTCACGAACCAACGAGGGCAATATAGCTCAACATGTTTTTAGTCCCAATGAAATTGTTGCTGATCCAGCATGTCACAAAAAAATTAAAGATTATCCTAAAGAGATTAGAGATCAAGTGAGGAGGGTGTATATGTTAAAGGGTCCAACTCAACCAATCGGGCATGCTTTTGTTTCTATTGCTTTCTTTTTAAGAAACCGGGACAACCTACTCACTTTGGGAGGGATGTCTTCACAAAAATTGGCTATGTGAATTGGAGAAGGGCTATGGAAGGTTTCAAAGACCATGTTGGGGGACCTAATAGTGTCCACAATATTGCAATGCAAGATTGTCCACAATATTGCAATGCAAGATTGTGAGGATTTTCGCAATCAAAGAGCAAGCATAGAACACAAATTAAATAATTATAGCAAAGACTCTGCAATTGCATACAATATTCGTTTGACTGCTTCTTTAGATTATGTAAGATATCTCATAATGCAAGGTGATGCTTTTCGTGGACATGATTAAACGTCTACCTCCATAAACAAGGGCAATTTTAAAGAGCTATTGGAGTGGTATAAAGATAAGGTACTGGATGTGAATGCGGCATTTGAATTTGATGGTGGAGGGAATAGTTTGATGATTTGTCCAGAGATACAGAAGGACCTTGCAAAATGTTGTGCACAAGAGGTAACAAAGGTAATTAAGGATGAGGTTGGAGATAGAAATTTCGCGGTGCTTATTGATGAGTCACGCGATTCGTCAATAAAGGAGCAAATGGCCATGATTATCAGGTTAGTCAAAATACATATTATGTTAGTTAGTTGTACCATTTATGATTTGTGTTAAGTTCTAACCTTGCATTATTAATTTGGTTGGAATGTAGGTTTGTAAACAAAGATGGGAAGATCATGGAAAGGTTTCTTGGTATTAAGCATATCACTTATTGTACATCGGTTGCATTGAAGGAAGCTATGATTAGTTTGCTTGCTGATCATGATCTACCTATTTCTAGACTACGCGGGCAAGGTTACGATGGAGCTTCAAATATGAGAGGGGAATTTAATGTCTTGCAAAGATTAATACAGGACGAGAGTCTGTATGCTTTCTATATCCATTGTTTTGCTCATCGATTCTGATTAGTGGTTGTCCTGCATAAGTTGCAGTAGAGCTATTGCTGATTTTTTTCAATTATGTTCCCTTGATAGTGACCATTGTGAGTGCATCTTGCAAGAGAAAGGATGTTTTGATGGAAAAGCATCAAGATAAAGTATTGGAGAAATTGGAGAATGGAAAGCTTTTAAGTGGAACGGGCTTAAATCAGGAAACTAGCCTAGCTAGACCTGGAGATACTAGATGGGGCTCTCATCTTAAAATCTTAGTTCGTATATACCAAATGTGTGAGTCAGTGCTTGAGGTTTTAGAGATAATATCTAAAGATGCATCATATCCTTCAGGCCATGGTGGAGCAGCTGGTTTGATACAACAGATGGAAAGATTTGAATTTGTATTCATTATGCATTTTTAATAGACTTGTTAGGCATTACAAATGAGCTATCAATTGCTTTGCAAAAAAGGGATCAAGAAATTGTAGAAGCCATGGGTTTGATTGTGGATGTGAAAATGCGCCTGCAAGACATGAGGGACAATGGGTGGGAACCATTGTTTAACCAAGTTAAGTCCTTTTGCGAGGCAAACGAGATTGGTGTGCCAGATATGGATGATTTCATTGGAGTTAAGGGCAAATCTGCACGTCGGAAGCATAAGGTGACTTACCTTCACTATTATCGTGTTGACATTTTCAATGTTGCTCTTGATGCTATTATGGGAGAGATGAATCATCGCTTTAATGAAGTTTCTTCAGAGTTATTGGTATGCATGTCTTGTCTTAATCCAAGCAACTCCTTCTCTAAGTTTGATGTGGATAAACTTGTTCGACTTGCTGAGATTTACGCTGCTGATTTCACCATAGCTGACTGTTTGTTATTAAGAAATCAGCTTCAAACCTTCATTCTTAATGTTAGGAGAAGTGTTGAATTTAATGGTTGTCATGATCTTGCAAAGTTTGCTGAAAACATGGTTGAACCCGGAAAGAATAAAACTTTTCCATTGGTTTATCGCCTCATCGAGCTTACATTGATCCTTCTTGTGGCAACATCATTAGTAGAAAGAATCTTCTCAGCAATGAAGATTATCAAGACAGATTTGCGCAACAAGATAGCAAATGACTGGTTCAATGACTTGATGATATGTTACACTGAGAAAGAGATATTTAGAAACCTCGATAATAAAGGAATCATTCGACGCTTTCAAGAGATGAAAAACCGTAGAGTGAAATTGCGTCGTACTCAATACTAGTGCCTTTGTAAGTTTTATTTTAATTTATATTTTTATAAGTATTGACATTGAAATTGCTTTACTAAGTTTTATATTTTCATCTACAGGTCGAAATATCGAATGGTCGATGATCTGTCCTCACATATTTATGTCATTCTATCCATTAGTAAGGTACCAGGCTTGCTATATTTTGATTATTCACTTTGTTTTCTCTAAATTTATGTATGAATTTGAAATTTGATTGATAATAGACCGGTAGATATACCATTAATATGTTGTCTTGAGTTAGAATTTTAACATAGGAGCCCCCCTCCATTTTCATTCTGGATTCACCACTGCATACCAAGTGATCAACCAATGCTAACAAACAAATTTTTTTAAGAAAACCCGACCTGCTAAGGCTTTCCAGAACAACACATTCTGCTTCAGCTACAGAGTCCACCCATACAACTACACCTTGTCAATTCACTGCAATAACATGAACTACAGATTACAGCTTTTTTTCAACAAAATGAGGAGAGAATTTTACATGTATCGATAGACTTTTTGAGTGGCACTTTCCAGTAGCTCATTTGGGCATACTGATGCGATGCTTTAAAGGAGTCTGGAAGAAAGGGCCATTACAAAATGTGATCCAAGGGAACAATTTTCATAGTAAACTCCAAACGATATGTAAGGTATGTTCGTAATTCTGTGGTTTGGTACCGTTGTGATCTGTGCATACATTCATGTCCTTATGTTCACATGCAAGCTCTCACATGTCGGTGTCCTTAGTTTATGAATAGATTTGAGGAAAAAAAAAAGTTTTAGCAGGTAGTGTTGTTTCCCAAGTTGTACATATCTAAAGCCAAACCCGCATTATACATTCAGAGCAAACGACGCTTTAGTTTCAACCCACATCTCTTTACAATCTAATTTTAGCCTTTTAGGTGACAATACAAATGAAGGTTGGTGCGGTACTACTGATTACATTGTGTAGGAGCAATTAGTACCGATTTGCACAAAATAGTTCCAAAAATACTGTTTGTACTTTCTCCCATAAAAACTATCAACCAAAACTAGCCAATCTCTAAAAACTGTGCAACCTTGAGCAAGATATTTGTCCCTTTAACTACAATATATCAAGATGGAAATGACTAAATGGAGAAAATTGTGAGGTCTAGGGATGCAAATGGGCCGGCCCTCGGGTCATCTTTGACCCACTCTAGTTCATTTGCTTGCACTAAAACTTAAAAGGTGGACTAAAAATTAAGTTTTTAGTGCAAACAAATGAACTAGAGTGGGTCAAAGAAGACCCTAGGGTCAACCCATTTGCATCCCTAGTGAGGTCGTGCCAAAGCTCATCATACTAAAGAAGAATCAGAGGTTGCTATCTCAGAAATGCGGATGGTACATCAGGTACGGTAGGGTTACATAATCTACTCATGATTTTACTACAACAACCACGAGCCATACGCTGAGCCCAAATTTGAAGCAGTCCCCCTTAATAAATAAAGTCAATGACTAGAAAGCTAAGGCCAGTTTTGGCAGGCAGTGTTACCACTACATACGAAGCATTTCAATTCCTATAGGAACCGGGGCAAAAAAAAAAAAAAAAACTCCAGCGTTCCAAACATGAGCTAGAAAAAGTGTCCAAAGGACATCACAATCTTGCATCCATTGCAATGGTTGATCTCATTCTCTACATGTTGGAAGCAGAAAAGCCTGACGATATATACAAGTCCAACACCTCGATGTCTCTCGCTTGCCATTTCCCTGTCCCTGTTCTTTTCTCCCTCCCTCGTTCAACTCCTGCACACATCGTCATAATAGATCGTGCATCCATGCTCATCCTTCTCCGCACCTCGTTTTCCCAACATTTAAACCTCTCGCTGTCCAATCGCTCACATTTCTCTCGCCTCGCTTCTCCCCGCAGCAAGCAAGCGACCAACCAGACAGACAGGGACGGGGGACGAGCAGGAGCCGGTTAACCATCCGTTGATTTGTTTAACTACACGTCCCGACTCCCAACCCAATCCAGATCCCATATACTAAGCCGTGCCAAGAACCGGGCTTTATTCCTTCCTGGGCGGATTCCAACGAGCGGCGACGCCGGCGAGCGACCGCATCTTCTTCCCCATGTGGAGGCTCGGCTAGCTAGCCCCGCCGCCCATCCCATGCCACCAGGTGAGCAAGGATCAACGATCCGCGGCGCAGAAGGGCGATGCAGTGCTTCCGGTTCGCGGGCTGGGAGAGGGAGCAGCGGCGGGGGGCGGCGACGACGGCGCGGTCCCTGTCGGCGCGGTCCAACAGCAGCACGTCGACGGACCGCGACGTGCGGCGGTCGGGCTCCGAGTTCTCTCTCAACGTGTCGTCGGAGCTCAGCGCCGAGTCGTTCGGCCGGTACCGGCAGCTGTCGCTGCCGCAGCGGCCCAACAGCCTCCGCATCTTCACCCTCCAGGAGCTCAAGAGCGCCACCCGGGGCTTCAGCCGCGCGCTCATGCTCGGCGAGGGCGGCTTCGGCTGCGTCTACCGCGGCACCATCCGGAGCGCGCTCGAGCCGCGCCGGAGCCTCGACGTCGCCATCAAGCAGCTCGGCCGCAAGGGCCTGCAGGTGCATGCCGCCATTCTCGTCTTCCCTTTACGCAATGTTGCCCGCTTCACGCGCCACGTCCATGCACCAACCGACCGAACAAGTCCTTCACTGACCGCCGGTCGGTGCATGAGACTCGGTACGGTATCAACGCTAGCCCAACGCCGGCGACACTGATGAACCCAAGCTGTGTCGCTGGGATTCAGCGGTGGATGCGAGTGTCAAGTCAAGGTCTCGATTCGTGGTTCAGGGGCACAAGGAGTGGATGACCGAGGTGAACGTTCTCGGGGTGGTGGACCATCCGAACCTGGTGAAGCTCGTCGGCTACTGCGCCGAGGACGACGAGAGGGGGATGCAGCTGCTGCTCGTGTACGAGTTCATGCCGAACGGGAGCTTGGCGGATCACCTGTCGACGAGGTCGCCGAGGCCGGCGTCGTGGGCGATGAGGCTGAGAGTAGCGCTTGACACTGCTCGTGGGCTGAAGTACCTCCACGAAGAATCTGAATTCAAGGTACGCTTCGTTTCTTCGCCCTTTTCTCCTCTCATGCTCTTATAGCGTAGATGCTTCGTTTCCTAACGCGATGATGGTGATTCCAGTACCAGATGTTCTTCTGATTCCTGGATGGTGAGGATTAATCATGTGCCCCTTAATCACGCCCCCCATGCTTATTACCTTCCTTTTTACCCTGCCCTAGTGAGATGAAACATTGTGTTTTGTTTCACTGTTCATGGATCGCCCTAACGTCAGGCACACCGGTTCAATGCTCTCCCAGATAATATTCCGTGATCTGAAGCCTTCGAACATCCTACTCGATGAGAATTGGAACGCGAAACTGTCGGACTTCGGCTTGGCTAGACTGGGGCCGCAGGAAGGGAGTCACGTTTCCACAGCGGTAAGTAACAAACAGCCGAGACCTTCTCTTCTTTCTCCAGCATCTGATGGCACTATTCTCGCTGCGAAATGCTGGCGAATTGAATGGTTATAGTGTGATTTCAAAGACACAGCTTCTCAAGCTCACCTAGCATGATCGGAAGGTAGCCAATCAGCGGTAGATCACCTTTAATGTAGAATCATTCGTATACCGTGGTTCTTCCGTACCTGTCAGACAAGCAGCAAAGTCAAAGGGCGGTTAGAACGTAATAGAGCAATTCTGTCACTCTGATCTGGTCAAGCAATTGCTTCACGTGCTCGGATACTTAGCAAGTACTTTTCAAATATTGGTGGCCTTGTGAAAACAAGAAGCTGACCGTACTGGCAAAGCAAACCCAGCACAAGGATAGGCAGTAAGGCGCTTTCGGCTAGTCTGCGCGCTAAGTGCAGGAGGACCGGTCAGAAAAGCCAGCTAACTTTACTGGTTTGTTAGCATCAGCTTCTTTTCTGGTGGTTTTCCAATGGTAACGATTTATCACATGCGAATGCGATGCCTATCTTTGTAGCTCCTACAGAAAGTGAAAATTCTCATTTTGAATTTGACTAACCAAACAGGTCGTGGGGACTATTGGATATGCGGCTCCAGAGTACATCCACACAGGACGCCTCAGCAGCAAGAATGACATCTGGAGCTATGGTGTGGTGCTCTACGAGCTCATCACAGGCCGGCGACCTCTGGACCGGAACAGGCCGAGGGGCGAGCACAACCTTGTGGAGTGGGTGAAGCCGTACTCTTCTGACGCCAAGAAGCTTGAGACCATCATGGATCCGAGGCTCGAAGGGAGCTACAGCTTGAAATCGGCAGCCAAGCTTGCCTCAGTGGCAAACAAGTGCCTGGTACGCCATGCCAGGTATCGCCCAAAGATGAGCGAGGTGCTGGAGATGGTGCAGAAGATCGTCGAGAGCAGTGACCTCGGGACACCGGAGCATCCCCTGATAAGCCACTCAAAAGAATTGGTAAGTGACGAGAAGAAAAGGAAAGGGCTTGACTTGAAGAGGAGAATTGCAGATATTAAAGCTGGAGAAGGGAGATGGTTTACATGGCAGAGGTGGACACCCAAGCTTGTGAGAACGCAATGACACACGGTATCAACAGATGAGATGTTTCCTGCATGACTTTAACTTGCGTAGTTAGTAGCAAAAAACAGCAAGGGTGACTGAAATGTCACCTAGAGTTGTCATTTACCATACAAGTCAGAGAACATGACAAACGTAAAAACAGACGGCTTGGTGGAGCCCAGTCCTGCCGCCACTAAATAATGGCTAGGTTTAGACTTCGAGGGATCACACACAGGAAATCTCCATACGGTTGGAGGTTCCATGTTTTTATCAGTGCTGGAAAATCAAAGCTCAAGTAGTCCTTTTTTGGAGTAGAAATCTTGTTGTACAGTATAGCTTGGTTTTTGCAGAGTGACTTTTGAGTTGTATTAAGTGCCCACTAAGAACTATCAGGCAGTGCCTGTAGCTCACCTGGTGTGCATCTCTTTGTAGAATTAATAGATTATATCTTTGACTATGTTAATTGATAATGTAAAGAGAGGTCTTTCTTTAAAAAAGACGAAAGAAAAGGGAAAAAATGCGAATTAAAAAGAAAGGGATTAAAAAAAGAATGGATGCACAAGTCATGTTATTTGCTGACTGCTGAATTGTCATTCTGCCACTCTCAACAAGTGGCCTCGCTAAAATACCACTCTGGCCCACTGTCATAGACACAGATGGTCCCACATGTCAGTGAGAGAGGAGTGGCATTTTAGCGAAGTCACTTGTTGAGAGTGGCATTTTAGCAATTTTTTCGTCTAAGAATGGCATATAATCAAGGAGGTAACCTTTAGAGTGGCATATTATGAATTACATTGCTTAGGATGGCGTATCCAAAAAGACCAACCATTGGGGTTGCATACCCTCAATTTTCCCTTTTTTATAAACAAAACATTGTTGTTTTAGTAAAGTACCATGTAAGTATGTGACATTCTATGGAAGTAATTTCATTAAGATTCACACATGGCATTCTACTATACTGTGCTGTGGATGTTAGGCGTTATAAAACTCGGCAGCTTGTATGCTGCAAAACAAACAAAGTCTGGAAAGTTAAGTTGCAAAACAGCAACAGGAGGAAGAGAGTGCAATTTCACCTTTGTATGCTCCAAACAAACAGAGGTCTCATTAACAGGCAAATCTCGCCACATTATAGCTACAGATGCAGTTATGGCACATGGTCCTGGGATCCTGCCGCATCCCAAAATTGCAGATTCTTGAAGAAAACTATAGCCAGTGTACCATTTTTTTGGGTGACATGTATATTGATGAAATCTCTATGATATGGTTTTCCAGTCTGAATGTTCTCTTGGTTAAGCCCCATCTGTTACAAATAGTCCACACGCTTTGAAATGTTCTTTTGGCCCATCTGATGATCAAATCGTCCATACAAGCAGAAGGTGGAGGCAAAACAGTTCTTGAAGAAAGCTTATCGAGATGTTTCGTATTGTCTGCTTGTTGTTCCATCAATAGACATTCAGTTGTTTCGAATGTCTCTGTTTTCTCAATATCTTGCTTGACTGAATACTCAAAAGCAGCTCAGAAAATCTCAAGAGTATTTTCGCACCTCATACTTCTATTGCTGTGCTTTCAGTACCAAATATCTGCCTCTTGATCGATCTGCTCACAACTAGGGTGTACCTGGCAGTTTAACTTCCTCAAAAGCAGAACTGAGGGCTGCAAAGACTTCCCCCCGATTCAAACTGAAAGTAAGATCACAATGCTGCTAGGGATTTGATTTTTGAGAAATCTACAGGTGCAACCATCTTCCTAGCACTATGGAGTACTCTGGAATGGCAACATCATCCTTCATTTTCATCTCCATTGCTATAAGATTCAGCAAGGCATAAATCTCTGTTGAGCCTGGATGAGTCTTGTCTTGGGTAATGAACCTGCAGAGCACTACACCAACATCAATCTCACTAAAGCCCGGGAGCTTTTTCACACCTCTCTCCTCCATCATCTTTCTCGCTTTCTCTGCCTCATGCCACTTCCTCGCAACTGCGTAGATATTGGACAATCCAATGTACCTGCCATCATGGCCTGGCTGCAATTGGACAAGCCGCCTGCCGACTACCTCCCAAACTCCAACCATCCATGCCGATGACAGGCATTCAGGAGAGCACTGATTACAGGAACACTGGGCTTCATTGGCATACCCTTAACAACACCATATGCCTCCTCCAAGCGGCCCGCTCGACCAAGCACATCTACCAGGCAAGCATAATGCTTGACATGTGGTCTGAGCCCTTGAGCTTCAAGTGAGCGAAAGAGCCTTCATGCCTCATCCACCAGGCCACCATGGACGCAAGCACTTAACAAGCCAAGGTACGTGATCTCATCCAGCACAAACCCCAGCATGCTGCATCTCCCGGAATATTTCCACCGACTCCCTGCCCATCCCATGCACCGCAAGCCCACCAATTGCGGCGTTCCATATCAGAACATCGGTGCTCTCCACCGAAACAGCCCGGAACACCTCGAGAGCCTCACCGATAGCCCCACACTTGGCATATATGTTGAAAAGCGAGGTGGCGAGCCTGAGGTTCAACGTAAAGCCACACTCCCGCAAGTTCCGGTGCCTCCGCCTCCCCCGCCCGAGGTCCCCCAGGTGCGCGCATGCCCCCAGCACGTCGACCATTGGGACATCGTTCGCCCTGACCCCATGGCCACCCCCCGTCTCGGCCTCCATCATCCACACAGCGAGCGCTTCGCGGTGCTCCCTGCACTTGAGGCATCCGTCGATCATGGCGCTCCAGGTGACCACGTCCCCGCCGTGGCATCCATGCGGACAACCCGCGGGCGGCGGGGAGTTCGTGACACTTGGCGTAGCCGTCGAGGAGCGCGTTCCAGGAGAGGAGGTTCGGGCGGGGGATTTCGTCGAACAGGCGGCGCGCGAGGCCCGAGAGCGCGCATGCGGCGTACACACGGACGAGGGTGTTGGCGACGTGGAGGTCGGCGGGGAGGATGTCGCGCCGGATCGGGTGCGCGTGGAGAGCGCGCGCGAGGCCCCGGGAGGCGAGGCGCGCGGGCGAGGAAGGGGAAGGTGAGGTGGGAGGGGAGCAGCGCGGAGCGGCGGAGAAGGAGAGGTGCGGGGTGGAGGGCGAGGAGGAGGCCGCGCGGATGAGGGGCTCGAGCAGCGGCGTGTAGAGCGCGCCGCCGTCGAGGTGGCTGAGGAGGTGCGGCGGGGAGATAGGGGGAAGCGGAAGCGGCATCGGGGGGAGAGATGTAGCAAGGGCGGGAGTTGTTTGCACTTTGCTCTCCGGTGAACCGGTCACAGTTTGTTTTGTAACACGTGTACATCTTTTACGCACTGAAAAGTTTAATTTGAGATTTTAAGAGCGTGAGAGCGTGCTTCTTCACTAAACACGTACGGATGTGTACTTAGTCAGAGTTAAATGAGAGCGTTATGTTCCTGTTTGCACCAAAATTCGGCATGGGCAGAAAGACGGAAAGACCACGCACGGAAAGGGAAAAGCCGCAACCGATAAGGACTATATCCGAAGATGAAAAGAAATCGGATCAAAGGCCGATACGGGTCTGGTTGCCGTACCCGAGGAAAACTCGGATCGGGCAAGGCATATAAATCAAAGGCCACGGGGCGAGAAAAGAAATCAATCCAACATCATACACACAACTCCTTTTACAGCTTTTATTTACAGTTTTTCTAGTCTAGATAATCATCCTTCTTGTAAGTCGATAGATCCAATATAGTTGCGCATCGCCAATTATTGGTCTCTCTCTGGCTTCATCCAGGTTCGATCTGTTTTGTGTTGTTGCGCATCGCCTCTCAAAGCCGATTTTACCTTCTACCTCCGGATTAACCGCAATCAGTTGATCTAGTTATCTCCTGATCGGTCATTAGCCGATTGGCGTCAAGCCGATAAGCATTGATTTATCGGCTTCGTCTGATTTGCAGATCTACCTTGTCAATTACAGGTCAAATTGACTAGCACGTTCAGCAAACTCAGCGTTTGTCTGTGTGTTCAAGGCTAAGAACCCTGCTTCACGTTTTTAGCGCGAACATATTTTGGCACGCCTGGTGGGACCGAAGAAATCAATCATGTCGTCTACCGATAAGCCCACGGCCACCGCTGATATCAACACAGATGCCATTATTGCACCTAAACTGGCCGATCTGACTCCCGAGCAGCGAAAAGAAGTTGAAGATCGGAAAGCAGCACTAGAAGAGATGATGTTACAGTGCTTCCAGAAAACACGCAGAGGGGTTACTCAAAAGAACGCACTCCCAACTATCAATCCTATTGGTGAAACACCATCTGATCTGGTAAGCCAATATTCCCCCGCTCAAGCTGATCTATCAAGCATGATCGAGCAATCCGTGCACCATGCACTTATCAATCAATCATCGGCTTTGGTGTTCACCTTAAAGCCGATGATCGAAAATAGTGTTAAAACGATTGCTCAGGAATTAGCCGTTTCAGGGAGTTTGTTAGATCCGCTACAACCAACCCCAACATACTCAGCATATTCCATACCATTCAATACCAACGCGGTAAATGTATCGGCTCCAGCAACTCATACAATGCCGATCCAACCAACCGTGTTGAAGCCCAGCTCACATAAGGGCGGGGTAGTACATTACCATGGGCATACCGATGGGGCACAGGTGAATAGGCCAGGTACGTCCAACATGGTCCCCACAAGTGGGAACGGGTTATCGACCCATCGTAGATTGAGTTAGATCAGGCTCTTCCGTTTCAAGGAAACACAATTAGACACTCAACACCACATAGGGTGATACCGTACAGTGAGCCCTTTTTACCTACAGTCGATGCACCGACTGTTGGAAATCCTGATTTTAATCCTATACCAAGACCTACTGATGCGGATGGATAAATGACCGAGTTTGCACTCGGGGGGCAGGATATGAATAACGACAATTGGCAATATCAGGCCGTACCACAGGCCGATAATGTTAATTGGGCAGAACAAATCGCTGTAGTATTAAGGGAACAGTTCGGTTTGCAACCTAAGGGAAGGGTAATCGACTATAGAAAGCCATATCCCGACTATATAGATCGTATACCATACCCTCATAACTATAGGATACCAGACTTTGCCAAATTTTCAGGAGATGATTCCACCACCACCATCGAACACGTCGGACGATTCATGGCTCAATGCGGGAAGCCGCGATCCGATGGGTGAAAATTAGGCTCTTCCCTTTATCACTATCCGGAGCGGCGTTCACATGGTTTACCAATTTACCCCCAAATTCGGTTCAACTCTGGAACGATTTGGAAAGCCGATTTCATGAATACTTCTTTTCTGAGACTACAGAACTTAGGATTTCCGATTTAAGCGCAGTCCGACAGAAATACGGCGAATCGGTTTCTGATTACGTAAGAAGGTTTAGAGGTGTAAGAAATAAATGTTTTAGTGTAACACTCCCCGATGATCAATTGGCCGATCTAGCATTTCAAGGGCTAATTCCACCATTAAAAGAGAAATTAGCAGGGCAGGAATTCTCCGATTTGGGTCATTTACTCCATCGCGTATCGGTACAAGAAAGCCGATATTTGGAGAATAAAGGATTCAAAGATAAGTTTAGGTTGAATAATAATGAGAAGGCAAAAATAAATATGGTGGAATACAATTCAAGTGATAGCTCTGAAGACGATGAAATCGACATAAACATAGCCGAGTGGAATAAAAATGCTAAAAAGCCACTCGTTTGCTCTTTACTCAGACCAACAAAAAATAAGACAGAAGTCAAATATTCATATGACATATCAAAATGCGATAAAATATTTGATTTATTACTACAGGAAAAACTTATAAAATTACCAGAAGGGCACACCATTCCATCGGCTGATGAAATTAAAAAGCGAAGGTATTGCAAGTGGCACCATTCTTTTTCGCATAACACTAACGATTGTAATATTTTTCGACAGCAGATCCAATCGGCTATTTCGGATGGACGATTGAAGTTCGCGGAAGAATCGGCTATGCAGATAGACACAAACCCTTTCCAAGTTAACATGGTCCAGTGCTCACAGAAAAGAAAGGAACCCATGAAAGAAGACATCAGGCTGGGTAAAAATGTTGAAGTCCGATCAAAAGGGGATGACACGGTGCAAATCACTATCGGCTCAATACAGATAGAAGCCGATAAGGATGGGCAAAATTCAAGAACCGTTAAGCCAAAAGGGAACCCTGAAGTTGGCCGGTGGTACAAAGCAGAAAGAATTCCAAGGAGAACGAACTTCAAGTCAAAGCCAACATTCTCGCAGCTTTTGGGAAAATATGAAAAGATAAGTCACGCATTTAAAGTACGAAAGAACTTCGACCAGATAATTATTATCGGTCCAGATAGCTTTTATCACCGAGAACCAAAGAGGAAGAGCATCGGCAATGTCCCTTTTGGCAATTTCTTTGGGAGAGAGGAATGACTTTGCCTTCGGTGACATCATGTCCGATGCAACACTTGATTGAAAATCGACAGAACCAATCGGCTAGAGACAGGTTACCTAGGTCGGTCCATGATCGGCTAGGCGATAAAAGACCGGTTCATGAAAGGTTGTCGATACCAGAACAAAAGGGGGTGTCAAGAACACAAGAGGTAGCCACCTCCGACAATACCACCAAGACTGAATCTGACGGTGAGATAAACAATCTGGCTGGGAAAATCAGAAGGCCGATCGAGCCTAAACCTAGATGGTGCCCTTCGGGTCTTAGCAAGTCGCAACGAAGACGGCTTCAACGGCTAAAAACCCAGGAGGAAAGGGAAGCCAACAGGGAAAGAGAGAGAGATCGGATGTTTAATAAGTTGAGACCAATACCAGCTAGGAGGCAAGAATGGAAAAGAAAAGAACAGGCCGATAGTGATTCTGATCAATCGGTCGATTCTGGGTCCCCAATGATCCGAGATGACACACCACCAACGGACATCAATATGGTATTCACCTTGCGGCACCGAATTCGAGAAAGGAGAAGAATCGTAGAAGAGGCATTCGCTCAATTATGCCTTGATGCACCAGATGCTGTGTTCGAGAAGCCTCAAGATGCGCATCGGCATCTAAAGCTGTTATACCTCAAGGGTCATATCAACGGCCGACCAATATCACGGATGTTGGTCGACGGTGGAGCAACAGTCAATCTTATGCCTCTAAGTACTTTTAAGAAATTGGGAAAAGCCGATGAAGACCTGATCAAGACAAATATGGTACTGAATGATTTCACAGGAGACCCTACTGAAGCCAAGGGTGTAATGATGACGGAATTGACAGTCGGTAGCAAGACATTACCAACTGTGTTCTTTGTGATAGAAGCTAAAGGTAATTACAGTGTGCTCCTTGGGCGGGATTGGATCCATGCTAATTGTTGCATACCATCCACGATGCATCAAAAATTGGTACAATGGAAAGATGATGCAGTAGAAGTTGTATCGGCTGATATATCGGCTCACGTCGTCATGGCCAGTCCCGATACTAATTGGCCCCATGAAGATGCCGAATACATATCAGGGAAAGTTTTGGACGATTGTGACTTCATTTGCATCGAGAAGTCAGGATTCAAGCCGATCAGTGTTAAACCTAACACGTTTGATCGGACAAACGAAGTTGTTAGAAGATGGAGTCCAAAGCAATAGCAAGGCTACAAGAAAAGATGAAAGGCTATCGGCAAGAAGAATACGAAGAAGCCATTGAAGATTTCGAAGAAGAGAGAGGGCAAGGCTTCACATCTGCCGATTTGCTTGAAAAAGTTGATATCGGAGAAGGAGATGGGAAAAGACCAACGTTTGTAAGTGCTAGGTTGGATCCAGACTACAAAGCAAAGTTGGTCGAGTTACTTAGAAAGTACAAAGATTGTTTCGCATGGGAGTATTATGAAATGCCAGGTTTAAGCCGACAACTCGTCGAACATCGGCTACCTATAAATGCAGGTTATCGACCGTTCAAACAACATCCGAGGCGATTCAATCCTACATTGTATGACGCTATAAAAGAAGAGGTAGGACGATTATTAGAGGCCAAGTTTATTAGACCTTGTCGATCTTTGAGTGGAGTCTCAAACATCGTCCCTGTGAAAAAGAAAAATGGTAAGCTTAGAGTGTACGTGGATTTTAGAGATTTAAACAAAGCCACGCCCAAAGATGAATACCCGATGCCTATAGCCGATATGCTTATTGATGCTGCATCCGGGAATAAAATCATAAGTTTTCTTGACGGAAATGCCGGATATAATCAAATATTCATGGCGGAAGTGATATACCCAAAGCGACCTTGAGATGTCCAGGGCCCTAGGGCTTTACGAATGGATTTGTCATGTCGTTCGGCTTAAAAACGCCGGTGCATTACCCGGTAGCCGCAGTGAACCACATCTTCCATAAACTAATCGGCCATTCCGTGGAAATTTACATCGACGATGTCGTTGTGAAGTCCAAAAAAGATTGGCAGCACTTGGCCGATTTAAAAACAATGTTCGAAAGCACAAGGACACATGGGTTAAAAATGAACCCACTCAAATGTGCTTTCGGAGTATCGGCTGGACAATTCCTCGGATTTACAGTGCATAAAAACGGAATCGAGGTAAATCAGGCAAGGGTCAAGGCAATAGTCGATACCAAACCACCGGCAAATAAAAAAGAACTACAGGTGTTGATCGGCAAAATCAATTATCTACGGCGCTTCATTTCGAATTTATCTGGTCGAATTCGTGCCTTCACACCATTGCTAAAATTAAAAGCCGACCAAGAATTTGTATGGGGGGATGACCAACAAAAGGCTTTTGATGACATAAAGGGCTATCTGATGAAACCGCCTGTGTTGGTCGCACCAAAAATCGGTAAACCTTACAAATTGTATATATCGGCAGAAGGGGACACAATAGGAGCGATCCGACGCAAGAATCCGATGGAAAGGAGCAAGCTATATTTTATCCGAGTCGACGTTTATTGGATGCAGAAGTCGAGTATCCTTGTGGAAAAACTATGTTTATCTTTATATTTCGCTTGCACTAAATTAAGACACTACGTTGTGACATCAAAGTGTGTGATAGTGTGTAAAACCGATGTAATTAAATACATGCTTTCGCGCCAATTCTCACGAGGTCAGCTTGGTAAGTGGGCATATGCTTTAAGAGTTTGACTTAATTTACGAATCAGCTAAAGTGTAAAGGGACAAGCGATAGCCGATTTCCTCACTGAAGCGCCACATTAGTAGGAATAGCCGACGTCACCCCTTGGCGATTATATTTTGATGGATCTGTTTGCCAGGAGGGTGAAGGCGTCGGAATAGTGTTAATATCACCCAAAAACAATTGCTTTGAATTCACATATCGGTGAGCAGCGGTGTTCCAATAATCAAGCCGAATATGAAGCACTATTAAAGGGGTTGCAATTATTGGAAAACATCGGAGTAAAAGACGTAGAAACCTTCGGGGACTCGATGTTGATTGTACAACAAATCAAAGGGGAGTACCGATGCAATGATGAAAAGCTAGCCCAGTATTTGCACCAATGCCTCCAGATCATCGAAGATTTCACAACATTCTCCATAAAACACATTCCCAGGGAAGTCAACGGTAAAGCAAATTTTTTAGCACAATGGGCATCTGGTTACAAGAGTAAAAGCCGACAAGCATCAATCGAGCTAAACAATTGGCCGATTATGTGCGTACACCCTGTCGACTGGAGAACAGAAATAAGAAATTATTTGCTGGATCCTTCTAAGCCGACTGAGCGAAAAGTCCGGCATAAAGCACTCAAATATATTCTGTTAGACGATGTGCTATATTTCCAAACTATGGAAGGTTTGTTACTGAGATGTTTAGGAACGGAGGAAGCCAATATAGCTATGGGAGAAGTCCATGAAGGAATTTGTGGATCTCATCAATCGGCCCATAAAATGAAATGGATACTAAGACGGACGGGGTATTTTTGGCCGACAATGCTTGAAGATTGCTTCAGGTACTATAAGGGATGCCAAACATGCCAAAAGTTCAGCAATATACAAACAGCGCCTGCATCGGCTTTACACCCAATCATTAAGCCATGGCCGTTCAGAGGATGGGGTATAGATATCATCGGCCAAATATTTCCACCATCCAGTAAAGGCCATAAGTTCATCCTTGCGGCCACCGACTATTTCTCAAAATGGGTCGAGGCTATACCGCTCAAGCAGGTCACCAGCAAGGAATTAATCGGCTTCGTAAATGAGCATATCGTCCATCGGTTTGGAATACCCCAGACAATCACAACCAACCAAGGGACGGTATTCACGTCTAGAGAGTTTCAGGACTATGCAAGAAGCTTAGATATCAAATTGCTCAATTCTTCACCCTATTACGCTCAGGCCAACGGACAAGCCGAGTCATCAAATAAAACTCGTAAAAGGCGATAAAGCGGAAAATAGAAGAGAAACCAAGGAAGGCGGCATACCGTATTGTCGAAGCTCTATGGGCCTATCGGCTATCATCGTACCATGGGTCGATTAAGTTATCTCCATTCCAGTTAGTATACGGACATGAAGCCGTTTTGCCCATAGAAATCAATATCAATTCGGCTAGAATAATCCGGCAGGATAATCTACAAGCCGATGAGTATCATCAGTCAATGCTTGACAACCTGGACGACTTGACTGAGTTGAGGTTAGAAGTATTAAATCGGCTTAAAAGGAATAAGGAAAGAATTGCTAGGACATACAATAAGAAGGTTGTACCAAAGTCTTTCGATCAAGCCGATTTAGTATGGAAAACGGTACTACCAGTTGGATCTAAAGATAGCCGATTCGGAAAATGGTCCCCAACATGGGAAGGACCTTACAAAATAAATCGGCCGGTCGATGGAAATTCGTACATCCTCGAAACGTTGGATGGGTTCGCATTACCTAGAGCAATCAATGGAAAATATCTGAAAAGTTATCACCCTAGCGTTTGGATCGGATCCTGATAACAAGCAAAAGTAGTTGAGTAAAAACGCAATACTTAAAATAAAAAGATCGGTTACACAGCCGATCTATGCACATCATCCAAAAAGTAGCCCATATAAGACCTAGATCGGTTACACAGCCGATCTTAGTGTGTCACGAGAAATCAATCAAGTTCCAAAAGATTACAGCCCTGATCCGGGCAAACGAGCTCCCAATCCCGATTAAGCAGCAGCAGCTTTGCCGATCGTCTCTTGGACGCTATCCACTACGCGCTTGTCCTCAGCCGCAGACCCAGGGATAACTTTTAACTTGGCCGACTGTGTCTTCACCTGAGCCACAATCTCACCCAGGATTCGCTTCTGGCTGGCTAAAGCAAAGCGGCGGTAAAGTAACGGTTGTGACGATCGGCGATTCATCAGAGATTTTAGCCAACTGTTCTTCAAAGGATTTCTTGGCCAATTCAAGTTTCTGAGTCTGTTCCTTCAGCGACTTAGCATTGGTCGCGTCTTTATCAAATTGCTGTTTTTTGGACTTGGCATCGGCTACCAGCTTGTCAAGATGCTCCTGGTCGGCTTGTTGATCAACTCTCTGAGCTATCCTGTCCGTCGCAGCCGCCACCACTTCCCTTTGACTGTCCAAATGACAAACTGCCAGCAAAGCCCTCATAGTCGCCGGAGGAAGATTGGCTTCAACCGCGGCCATAGCAGTTCGCAGGGGTTGGGTATTGGCCAAAAGCTGCGCTTCGGGTTGCAGGACTTCGTTCAGGAGGGAATTAAGCCGTTGCTGCATGCCTGGCATAGAAGTTCTGACGGTGATGCCTGGCAGATGCATCGAATCACCGAACATCGGCTGGGTAGTCGTCCGTGGCCATCACCTCTGGGTCATCCAGATCATCTAAATCAAAGCCGAGGAGGTCCGCAGGATTTATCTTCGATGCTGGAGTTGGATCCCCACTAGAAAGAACCACGGGTGTGGAGGCCAATGGAATTGATGGAGAGACCACAGGCGAGCTTGGGAGCTGAGAAGCGATCGGCTCAGCAGGAATAGAAGCCGATGGGGAAATCATTAATGTTTTATGCGTATCAGCAGCAGATGCCGACAAGGGAGGGGTCTCCTGAGAAAACAAAAGTATCAAGACATCCATTTTAGTGTAAACCGATATGGGCGCATACTTGGAATAAAACTAACCGCAGTAGCCGATCCGGTGGGAGATGTCGCTGCAGCAGATCCGGAGGGTCATTTTATTACGACCCTGCGTCTCTTCTTTTCTTTCCCTGAAAGAATGATGAAATCAGGATTAGCCGACAGGAAAAATAATTCCAAACATACTAAAAAGTACTCACTTTTGGTGCGCTGTGTGGCGAGATCCGACAGTGAGGGGCTCTCAACGCCCAACGTCCGGAGGATAAACCCGGCCAAGCGCGATCGATGGTATTTATCGTTTTGATCCTTCGTCGTGATGCACATGCAGATGCACGAGGGCCGATCTTTTCTTTGATGCGAAAAGGAAAAAGGATGGTTAAGCCGATGACAATCCTCAACAAGAAAAAACGCACCAAAGATAAAATACCTCTAAGGACGAGTTAGTATAACCAGAACTTGAGCCAGGCCCCGAAGAAACCTCCGTCGGCTCCTCAAAACCAGGAAGAAATTTGGAAACAACATCCTTTATGGACCGTCCCCGCAAGAGAGACTCCGCCACGGTAGCCCACCATGAGGTGAATTGGCCTGCCCGACGCGTGTTTAACACGAGGAAAGGCAGGTCCACTATGTGGAATTCATCGGCCAGTTCAATTATGACCTCACTTGGTAGTAATGTTAGTGACTTTGTTTGAGGTTTTATCAGGCCAAGTAGTTGGAAGCAAGGAATTGTTTGACCGAAACCTAAGCCAGCGTGCATACGGAAGGATGATAGAACTCGTAAGTCGGCTGAAATGTTATTCACGGGTACTCAAGCCGACATGAAGAATACAAGGGAAATCAGCAAAGGAAGAAGGTCGAGAGTCGTGAGGCATCGAGGAGCTATCGAATTCAAGCGAAGGAAGGAAGGCCAAGGGAGACTAGATAATTGGTTATATGAAAAGAAATCCCGGCGATTAAAAGAGGCTGACTAAGGTTTAAGAAGAAAGACAGGTATTTGTGGAAGCCGGTAGGAGACATTTTTGTTCATCGAGAAGAATACATGATGAATTTTTCACGAGGATCGGCTAGCTTGAAACCTAGGGTCGCATCCTCGAGGATAATCCTCTGTAGGAAAGACCGATTCTTACGAAGGATCGGGGATAATGAGACGGCCAAGGCAGCAGAGAGCCAAATTTGAATAAACCATAAAGGACCCCGATATTACCAACAACATAACGGCCATTCCGGTAAAAAGTCATTGCGAATGATATGCATCATGTGATAAATGGCCCCAATAATGACTTCCCTAAAGCTAGCCGATGACCCTCTACCAAGCTGCTCGACCATATATTGATAGACACAGGTTGGGCCTAAGGAAGCACCACAAAAGAGGAATCGGTCTAACCATAGGTTGAGGAAAGCGACATGTTCCTCGTCCGATACGGGACCGGTTACCTTGTTGTTATTTTGGATATATTTGAACCAACCCTCCCCTTTCTTACGGGTCAACTTATATCTGGGTTTTCCACTGAAAGCCGATATCTGATCCCCATCGGGTCGGAGGCAGCATAATTCGGCCGTATCTAAGAGAGTTGGGCCGATAGGACCAGTCGGAAAAAGAAAGGCATTGAAAGAATCCGACCAAAAATAGCAAGCCGCAGCTACCAAAGGTTCATTAGGCTCCAGGGCAGCTAAAGATAGAGGAAGGCTTTCGGCAATGCCCATCCTCTCCCACTCTACCCTCTTTTGGGCCGACACTCTAATAAACCAAGATCTCCAACCCTTAAGAGCCGTCGGCCAAGACCTAAAACTCTTACCCCATTCTTCTATATTGTAGTCAGGAGCCGACAAAGGGAGCCTAGGGATCTCGTCATCAATAACAGTATCGGTTTCTAAGGTTCCTATTGGGCCTAGGAAATACTGATGGTCACTACCTGGGATCGGAATGAGTACCTGAGATGCGTCCATTTCAGCCGATGCAACAGGAAGAGGGGATTGACGCGAAGAAAAGCCGATTTCAAGGTGAGCAAGAGCACGCGAGCATGAAAATGACCGTGGGGGACCTCATATTTATACCTCGGTGAGGAAGGTGAAAAGACGGGAGCAGTTGCTGCATTAAAAACGCACCGAGGGCATTGCGGCGCCATTAATGGGGGAGTTACCAAGGTAAATCTTGAGCGACAAGCCGATCACGGAAAAAGGGCGAAGAGATTTTTGAAGGTATCCAAGCTACCTTTCAAAAATGGGGGGCATATGTTTGCACCAAAATTCGGCATGGGCAGAAAGACGGAAAGACCACGCACGGAAAGGGAAAAGCCGCAACCGATAAGGACTATATCCGAAGATGAAAAGAAATCGGATCAAAGGCCGATCACAGATGCAGTTGCCGTGCGAGGAGAACTCGGATCGGGCAAGGCATATAAATCAAAGGCCACGGGGCGAGAAAAGAAATCAATCCAACATAAAGAAATCAATCCAACATCATACACACAACTCCTTTTACAGCTTTTATTTACAGTTTTTCTAGTCTAGATAATCATCCTTCTTGTAAGTCGATAGATCCAATATAGTTGCGCATCGCCAATTATTGGTCTCTCTCTGGCTTCATCCAGGTTCGATCTGTTTTGTGTTGTTGCGCATCGCCTCTCAAAGCCGATTTTACCTTCTACCTCCGGATTAACCGCAATCGGTTGATCTAGTTATCTCCTGATCGGTCATTAGCCGATTGGCGTCAAGCCGATAAGCATTGATTTATCGGCTTCGTCTGATTTGCAGATCTACCTTGTCAATTACAGGTCAAATTGACTGGCACGTTCAGCAAACTCGGCGTTTGTCTGTGTGTTCAAGGCTAAGAACCCTGCTTCACGTTTTTAGCGCGAACAGTTCCTAAATTCTAAGTAGTTGATCTTTCGTACAATCTTTCTTAGGTCCTGTTTGACAGAGCTCTAGATCCTAGCTCCACATCAGATTTGAAACTTGTAGGCTAAAATAAAGTGAATTAAATTTATATTTTTATTCTAAAATGTAAACAAAATGATCCACCTAAACACTCTTAATATACTCACAGCTCCAGCTCCACAGATTTAGTGGAGTTAGGAAAACCACGAATCTGGTGGAGCTGAAGCTCTGCCAAATACCCCCTTAAGATGTCCACGCGATCTATTGCGCATAAAATTATACCTTTTTTCTCATTATATTTAAATAAAATCTTAAAAAATAATAACATGTAAGTTTTTTTTGTGGCAAATATGCTATAATCATTTTCATGACACCCGTGTTACCGACAGAGCCCTTGCCACCTGACATCCCTGTTGTCACCGCATGTCCGGCCCACATTCAGGAAATGTTTGTTTCGTGTCTTAATTTGCAATAACTAGACAAAGGGTGGTTTGTTACCAAAAAAAAAGTGTGGCTAGTAAAATGATGACCACAAGTTAGTCAAGAAACTGAGTCTATGATAAAAAAAAAGTGTGGTAAGTAATATTTGTGGTAATCAACCAAACAACTACCTATAAAACTATAGTGAGACTAAGATTAGGTGTGGCAACGTTGCACATCAAATCAAACACCTCATAATGTCAGGGCTTGGTAAATCATACTCTCTTTGGTCACAAAAGAATGTGTTATGAGCTACGTATAGGCAAACTTTCTAAACTTTAACTATCGATATCTTTTCCAATATCTATATTGAATATACAAAAATGATATATATGCGTTTGTCTTAAAAAATACTTTCATACTAGTATGATTTTGCTTGGTTTTATAAATCTATTATATTAAAAAATAATAATTAAGTTATGTTTTAAATATCATGTTTATGTATAAAATAATTAAAAAAAATTTAAGACTAGATAGGAAGAGATCGCTGGAGTTAGTCGCTATGTTACTCTAGCCTGTTTGTTGTTTTTCTCAAATTTGACAATCGTACCATTCGCTTGTCCTCTTTCCCAACTTTCAGAAGTGTGCGCACACTGGTTAGAAAATTTCTTAATTTCATGACCCTGTTTGTTTATATTAGATTTTTTGGCTTGTCGTTTCAAGCCATATTTTTTTTGCTTAAATAGTTTAAAATCAGTTCACTTTTACGTGGAGGTGGATAATTTTTACTCTAATTTCAATAGCATTGGTATAAAATCAGTCCTCAATGATATAAAAAACACACCTCTAGTGGTTTCTACTAATTAGTTATATGGATGCTTATGAATTTTGAAAAAGCCCAATTAAAAATCAACCCAGCTTTGTTAGTTTTGGCTTTTTCAAAAAAAAAAGCTTAAAAACCAAAGCCTAAACAAATTAGTCGCTTTTTAACTGATTTTTTTAAAAAAAATCATAAGATTCTATATAACTAAAAAACCAAAAGTCACCATTAAGTTGGACTTTAGGTTTTGGCTTTAAGTTAGAGAAACAACCCAACTAATAGGCATGTATCTCGAGCTCGCCATCTCAAATATATAAAAGAAGCGATAGAATTTTCCTTAATTATCTGACTTTGCCATCTCTAAGAATAAAAAGCTTCACGAGCTTGCTATGCGCCGTCCGGTTAATGCATTTTGGTCGTCAGTGTTGAGATATATTAGCATGTGCTAATTGTGGACAAATTTACTTGTGTCTATGACATTAACTACCATGTAGTTATGTGCATGAGGAGGCACCTTTTGTAACAAGTGCCTTTTAGTGACACCTTTTCACATGTATATAATGGGGCTTTGCCTTCCTTGTAAGAACACTACTAATGAATAGAAAACTCTCTCTTGTGTTGTTCATCTCTGAGTTAATAGTGTTTCAACACGTTATCAGCACTGTCTCTTGTTCTACTGGGAGATTCTACCCCATTCTACTGTATACTTGCTGGACATTCCCGTTTCCTGTTCGAGTGTCACGACATAGAAGAAGAAGAGGGAACTACCGGTCTACGGCAAGGCGACACGGCGCAATGGCCCGGCGTCATGTCGCGATGGCGGCTCGGCGTCCCGGCGTGGCGGCGAGGCCGCAGCAGCGGTGACGGCGCTCGCCCGGCGATGGCCTAGCACCATGGCGCGGAGGAAATGCGGCGCCTCCACCGGCCTCGCTCCCTCGGCTCGGCAGCGGACAAGCCGGACCGGTGCGGCTTAGCGGCGGAGAACCTCCCTCCGTCCAACGGCGGCGGCTTGCGCCCAGCGTCGGCGCATGTAACGCAGCGGTGGTCTGCGAGTTCGGCGGCACATGGCGCGCCGACTCAAGGCAGCGGCACTGGAACCCGATGCGGTGGCGCGCGACGTGGCGGGCGGCGCTGTGGCCAGCGCCAACCATAAGCGCGATGGCGTCGAAGCGTGGCGGTGTCTTTGCAGCGCGACGGCCGACGGCAGTGCATGGCGCGCGAGTGCGATGGCGGCGCGGCACACGGCAGCGAGCGCGCCGTCCCCTTTCCTCGGCAGCTTAGCCAGCGCCGCAGCCAGGGTGGCGGCGGCGGCAGCGCGCAAGAGGCCCGGCTCTGGCGCCCTGGCCGAGTCGGCAATTTGTGGGGGCTAGGGTTGGAAACCCTAGCCTCCCATGGATGGGGAGAAGCTTAAATGGGCTAGGGCCCAATGGCTGGATTTTTAAGGAAAATGGAGTTTCCTAATTGAGCCCTTAAGCAATGCAGCAATTGCAAATTAATCCAGTCACTTAAGAACTATGGGTTCTTTTTACCATTTATATTTGCATTCTAGTACTTTGGTTTTAGAATAAAGCAAATAAATGCGTGTACTGTTTAATTGCGATGTTACCGATGTAAATATTTGTATCGCAATTAAATGTGATGTTCTAAGTCCTTGTATTATTTATAAGCATCTTATTTCCTAGCATTTATATTTGATGTTACGTAGTTGACGATTACCTTAAGTGCTAAAATTAGCATAAGGCATGGGTCCTATGGCATAAAACCTATGTCCATAGTGAGAGTATCTCGCCCATTGCTAAAAGGTCTACGTCAATTTAATGTATTATTTAAGTTATTTGCTTAACTTAAATTGCATAAATTCATGAAAATGCTAGAAAATTATGTAGTTGACGATTACCTTAAGTGCTAATATTAGCATAAGGCATGGGTCCTATGGCATAAATTTTATGTCCATAGTGAGAGTATCTCGCCCATTGCTAAAAGGTCTACGTCATTTTATTCAGTTAATATTCATGCATCTATTTACTTTGCTAAGTAAATAATTAAGACATTGCATGATTATTATGTAGATATGGCTGATATCTCCAAAAAGGAGTTTGCTGAACTTGCTGTGGATGGCAGTAATTACTTAACTTGGGCCATGGATGTAAAAATCACTTTGGCATCAAGAAGTTTATCTGCTTGCATCAATGATCCTGTTCAGGGTGCAGACCCTATACCTGAAAATTTCAAGTATGCAACTCTGCATTTCATCAGGCATCACCTCCATTCAGACTTAAAAACTGAATATTTATTGGAGGAAGATCCACTAAGTTTGTGGAAGTCCTTAAAGGACAGATATGACCAACATAGGGCGGTCATGTTGCCTGAAGCTCAAAGGGAATGGTCTATGTTACGCTTTCAAGATTTTAAGTCATTCTTGAATACAATTCTCGCGTACACAAGATCAATTCCAAATTGAGATTCTGTGACGAACTATTCTGAGATGAGGACATGATTGAAAAGAGCGCTTTGCACTTTTCATCCTTCTATGACGATATTGCAGCAACAATATCGTCAACAAAAATACACTAAGTACTCTGATTTAATTTATACTGCTTGAGCGGAAAAACATGATGAACTTCTTACGAAGAATCATCATACAGCGCTACGACAGGGCAATGGCGATCTGGAAGCACATGCCAATATTCCAAGTACTAGTGCATACCATGATCAAAAGAAGGATAAAAATAATAAAAGGAATAATGCAAAGTGGAAGTCCAAAATGCAGAGGAACAAAACAAAAGTTTATGGCAAAGGAAAATTCAAAAATAATTCTCCTAGAGAGAAGACTGGACTTTGCCATAAATGTGGATGTAAGGGTCATTGGGCAAGAGAATGCCGTACACCTAAACATCTGGTTGAGTTATACCTCAAATCAGTTGGCAAGGGCAACAATCAGAAGGGCAAGGTTGAAGTTCATTTTGCTGAAAATCTAGAAGTGAGTCTGGATAAAGGACAGAAAGATCCTGACAAGATTGTTGATGACCATGGAATGGTTCAACAGAAGGAAGATGAACTTAAAGATACCTATGATATGATGGTGGAATATGCCAACCTAGATCTGTATGGAGACACCTTTTAGTCTCTCATTATCCCTTATGATTGTACTCAGCATATTGTATAAGTTTTCTTTGGTGCTCATAAAGAGCATATACATGTTTGTTACTGTCAAACATGTAGGTATGGCTTATAAAGAACATATGTATCTTGTATATTGACATGATATATAATATATGTGTGTATTATTTCTATATTGGAGTTAATTTTTATTCTCTCCGTTTATAGATCTTGGTGACAATCCAATGGAGGAAGAATTATGTCTAGTTGACAGTTGCACCACTAATACCATATTAAGGGAGATAAAGTATTTCCAAACTCTAACTAAGAGGAGAGGAAATATAATGACCATCACTGGTAATGAAGCTCAAATTGTTGGTTCAGGACGAGCCATCATTATACTCCCTATGGGTACAAACATCGTGATAGAGGATGCTTTGTTGTATCCTGAATCTACACGTACCTTACTAAGCTTTAAAGATATTCGCATCAATGGTTTCCATGTGGAGACTAGTAAAGAGAGCAATGTTGAGTATTTGCTCTTAACTAAAACTCTTGGATCACGAAAAACAAGTGGTTGAAAAGCTTCCTTCTTTTTCATCGAGTTGTACTACACATATATTAAACCGAACCACATGTTGCATTAAAGACAATTTTCTCTCATCTTGATAAGTTCAAGATTTGGCATGACCGTTTAGGTCATCCAGGTTTGGGTATGATGCATAAAATTGTCAAAGGTTCTGTTGGCCATAATATTAAAAATTCAGATTTCCCAAAATATGATGAATTCATGTGCACTGCATGTGCAAAAGGGAAATTAATTTTGAGGCCTTCATACCTTAAAATTAAAAATGAGCCATTAAATTTCCTTGAAAGGATTCAAGGAGATATCTCGTGGACCTATCCGGTACCTTAGTGCGGGCCGTTTAGGTATTTCATGGTATTAATTGATGCATCTACAAGATGGTCCCATGTATGTTTACTCTCTACAAGGAACCATGCTTTTGCTAGATTAATTGCCCAAATAATTAAATTAAGAGCCAATCATCCTGATGACAGGATAAAGTCCATTCGGTTGGACAATGCCGCTGAATTTTCTTCAAAGGCATTTAATGATTATTGTTTGGCTTTGGGCATTAATGTAGAGCATTCTGTACCATATGTACATACACAAAATGGCTTAGCGGAGTCTTTGATAAAGAGGATAAAGCTTATAGCTAGGCCTCTGTTGCAAAATTGTCAATTACCAACAAGTTGTTGGGGACATGCAGTTTTACATCTGCGACTTTAATCCAAATTAGACCAACTGCATACCATACGGTCTCCCCATTGCAGTTAGTACGTGGAGATGTACCAAGCATTTCCCATCTGCGAAAATTCGGTTGCGCTGTATACGTACCGATTTCACCACCACAGCGTACACAGATGGGTCCTCAAAGAAAGTTGGGGATCTATGTGGGGTATAATTCACCGTCAATTATAAAATACCTAGAGCCATTGACAGGGGATCTGTTTACGGCTCGGTACGCTGACTGTATATTTGATGAGGATAATTTCCCGGCATTAGGGGGAGATTTGTACCACAAGGAATGCCAGGAAATTGATTGGAATGCCACAGGCATTCAGTCCTTAGATCCACGTACAAAAGAATCTGAACAAGAGGTTCAGAAGATTATAAGTTTGCAATACATTGCAAACAATCTGCCAGATGCATTCTTGATTATAAGGGGTTATGAAATCTCATATACTTCTTTGTTAATGCTCGAGGAAAGAGTAGAGGTACCAAAGAAAACTACTCTTGCCCCTAATGTGAATAAGAGGAGAATTCCGGATGCACAGGATTTAGTTTGTGAGGCGTCCATGAAACAAAAGATCAATAAAGGTAAATTACGTATGTCAGTAAATGAAAAAGAGGTTGGAAGTCCTCTAGTGATTGGTAAACCCAACATAATTGTGCGCACAAACTTCAATGTTGGGACATCGGAACCCTTGGACTCAATTGTATTGGGAAATCATGATGAGTCACAAGGCAAAAATAAAGAATTTTTTGATGAAGAAATTTCCACTAATTATCTTGATTCAAGAGAATCATACAATAGAAAGACTACAATTGTCGACATTTATTTTGCCTCTAAGATTGCTTTGAAACCCTTCATTGGATCCAGAACCAAAGTCCATGGCGAGTGCATGAAGCGCTCAGATTGGAGTCAAATGGAAGGAAGCAATTGAGGCTGAATTGAGCTTCGCTTAAGAAAAGAGAGGTATTTGGTCGATTATGACCACACCTCCTAAAATATTTCCGGTTGGAAATAAATGGGTTTTCATTCGAAAGAAGAATGAAAATAATGTGGTGGTGAGATATAAAGCGAGACTTGTAGCACAAGGGTTTACGCAGAGACCCGGCATTGATTACAATGAAACATATTCACCGGTAATGAGTGGAATAACGTTCCGATATTTATTATCATTGGCAGCAAACAAGAATTTATCCATGCAGTTGATGGATGTAGTGACTGCATATTTATATGGGTCACTTGATTCGGATATTTACATGAAAGTCCCAGAGGGGATATCTATTCCGAATCCAAATACAAATCGCAACATGTATAGTGTCAAATTGAAAAAGGCACTATATGGATTAAAGCAGTCGGGTAGAATGTGGTACAACCGACTAAGTGAGTTCCTTATTAAGAAAGGTTACTCAAATAACGATGATTGTCCTTGTGTGTTTATAAAGAAATCCCAAAATGGATTTTGTATAATTTCCGTTTATGTTGATGATTTGAATATCATCGGAACCCCAAGGGATATAAAGGAAGCTAGCAATCATCTAGTGACGGAATTTGAAATGAAAGATTTGGGTCAAACCAAATTTTGCTTAGGTTTACAACTTGAGCATCTCTCAAGGGATATTCATACACCAGTCTGCATATACTCAAAAGATTTTGAGTAAATTTAATATGGATAAATCATATCCATCAAAGACCCCTATGGTTGTTAGATCTCTTGATAGGGATAAAGACCCATTTAAACCTAGAGATGAAGATGAAGATATTTTAGGACAAGAGGTTCCATATCTTAGTGCCATTGGGGCAATCGATGTATCTAGCAAACTACACCAGGGCACGATATTTCATTTGCAGGTTAATTTATTGGCTAGATATAGCGCAGCACCAACGAAGAGACATTGGGCTGGCGTTAAGAATATATTCAGATATCTCCAAGGTACAAAAGATCTTGGTCTATTTTATAAGAAAAACCAAGATATGAACATAGTGGGTTATACAGATCTTGACTATTTATGCAGTCCCCACAATGCCAGATCACAGACTGGGTTTGTCTTTTTATATGGTGGAACGGCTTTTTCATGGAAGTCTAGTAAACAAACTTTAGTAGCCACTTCCACTAATCATTCTGAAATAATTGCACTTTATGAAGCATCACGTGAGTGTGTATGGCTTCGCAGAATGATTAATCACATACAAAAAGCATGTGGTATAAATACAATTGAATCCCCTACCATTATCTATGAAGATAATGCGGCTTGTATTACTCAAATGCAAACAGGTTATATAAAGAGCAACATTACGAAACATATTGCTCCTAAATTATTCTATCCTCATGAGCTCCAAAAGAGCGGTGAGATCGAAATTTTACAAACAAAGTCTTGTGAAAATTTGGCTGATTTATTTACCAAATCCTTACCAAAATCCACATTTCAGAAATGTGTTAATGGAATTGGTATGAGGAGACTTTGTATGTTGCAAGGATCAGGGGGAGAGTCCTCTGAACTTTAAACCTGTTTTTAAAAGGATATATTGTACTCTTTTCCTTTATGTGTTTTTACATGGTATTTTCCCATAAAGGTTTTTAATGAGGCAATATAATACAAGCTAAATATGTTATGTACTCTTTTCTCTGTCCATTTTTCCCACTGGGTTTTTGGGAGAGTTTTTAATGAGGCATATACATATATTCCTATTTTCTTCATCCGTTTTCCCACAGGGTTTTTGGAAGGAGTTTTTAAAGGAACACGAAGATAGATATAATTTGTCCAAGGGGGAGTGTTGAGATATATTAGCATGTGCTAATTGTGGACAAATTTACTTGTGTCTATGACATTAACTACCATGTAGTTATGTGCATGAGGAGGCACCTTTTGTAACAAGTGCCTTTTAGTGACACCTTTTCACATGTATATAATGGGGCTTTGCCCTCCTTGTAAGAACACTACTAATGAATAGAAAACTCTCTCTTGTGTTGTTCATCTCTGAGTTAATAGTGTTTCAACAGTCAGAACAACGGAGGTTGCGTTAGACGAGTACACATAGGGTGTCTGGAAATTCTTGCTTTTCCTAGTTTTCGTCCGTTCCAAACAAAGCATCAGAAAAGAGTAGCTTTTGTTCTGAAGTAACACGAAGCTGCTTGCATCGCAAGAATGCACAAACAACCGAGCCTGGAGAAGCTAAGGGCCTCTTTGGCACAGCTCTCACTCCAGTTTTTTAGCTTCAGATCTCAGATTCTCAGTGGAGTGGATTCTTTAAGAATCTGGAGCTGTCTGTGGAAGTGTTTGACTAGGAGGCTGACTCTGGATTCTTGAATATGAGGATTGTGTGTAAATTGTCAACAATACCCTTGGTTTTCTCACATACATTTTCCACTCTTTCATTCATTTTTGCAATACTAGCATTTCATTTCCGCACTACTAGCATTTCATTTTTCGCATAACTAGATGTTCGGCGTAGAGAAATTTCCGTTGGTGTTTTTTGCACAACTAGCATTCTTTTTGCACTCATTAGAATTTTTGCGTGCAGGTGCTTCCGATCCAAAATATGATCTAATCATTCTTCCTGTAAGTTGTTTTGCATTTAACATTTTTATACGCATAATCCTAAATGCACGTCTAACATGACCTGATCAACCCAATTTCCTTGCACAGATGTTGACCTGCAAACCAAATTGAGATACAATATGTTTGGAAGAAGAATTAAGCTTATTGCTGCCCTCATAATTTTTAGCTACATGAAGTTGGAATGCACTAGTCAAGCTATAACGAATGCTTGTGGTTCATATATAAATTGCAATATACAGTACTGAGCATTTCTTAATTGCAATAAAATATCACCAAGCTAGAGAGATTTCGGTTGCCATTTCATCACGAAAGGTATCCATAGACCGTTCATTAGAATATTGAGTTGCCCCATCGGAAGCTCCTTGAGAAATGGCATACTTGTGGTATCTTGACGGGATGGTAGGCACATAATTAGGATCTCGATCACACCTATGAAAATGCAAATCATCAGTGGCATGCTCACGTATGAAGTTGTGGATTGCCATAGTAGCCGCGACAATCATCTTTTGCTTAGGTAGGGGATAATTTGGCATTTTGAACAATATTGGCCATCTCATCTTCCATACTCCAAAAGCTCGCTCCACTACATTACGCCTGAGATGAGTGTACTCGATTGAACCTCTCCTTAGGAGTAGTAGGTTCCATGCCTCTATGGAACTCAGGGAATATGATACCTTTCACCCTTGAATGGGGCTAGGTACCCAGTAGGTTAGGATATCCCGCATCAACAACATAATACTTGCACGAAAAATTCAAAGTAAAATCGAATTAATGATAATATATATTAATCATTTTATAAGTGGAAACAATTTATTAGTGGTACCTTGTGGAGGATGAGGGAAGACATCTCTATCCACTCTCAATGCATGGTACAACACACTAGTGTCATGCATAGCACCGGTTGACAGTAGATACATATGTGAAACGCATATCAAAGTCACAAGCTGCAAGCACATTACGAGTTGGAGTTCTGACCTTGAGCATACCTTACTTGTTCATCAAGTGAAAGAGACACGCGAATGTGAGTCCCATCAAGAGCACCAATGCAATCCTTGAAGTGTGGATAAGCCCTTCGATCATCTCTAATCCTCTTATGGACTGTACCAAAGTTAGGATCTTTTGGTTTTACAAAATCTTTCGCCATTTTAACCACACAATTTAAAACCTCCGCAAACTTCCTACTAATGGTTTCACCTGAGTGCTTAAAACGATTTTGTGATTTTCTATTCGACTCACATCCACCACATGTCCATAGGAATATTGCAAGTGCCTCACAAGAACTAACATGTGCAGATGACTTCAACTCATAATTAGCAACTAACAATTGATGAAGGTCCATAAAGATAGTCTCATTCATACGTAGCATCCTATGACATTCTCCCGGAGTGTTTACTGTCTCTTTCAACCATCCCATCCCACTGACTAGTGATGTCCTTGGATCAGCTTTATGTACATACGTGTCACAATATGTTTCTGCAATTGCTGCGCCTGCTAGACAAAGAACCATCATCTTTTTACGACGTTGTATCCTCTCATCTTCATCAGAATAATCACTATCACTTTCCGATGACATCTGTAAGTATAGCACTACTATGATAAGAATCGATAATATGGACAACAATCAATAATATTAACAACAATCAATAATACGAAGAATAATCAATAATATGCACAAAAATAAGGTTCATATCTCTATTTGATAAGAATTAATAAGATTCAACATGACAACACATCAAACTAAAATTAGTACAAAAAATCAAATACAAAAAAGTTCATAAAGCACAATTAAATTGACTAATGCCCATACTTGGCATTGTACTTCCTTTTAAGCCACTCATATCTAATCTAAGGTGGGCATGGTAATGAACATCTCCCTTTGATCCTTTTTCACAAACAACTCGGTGGCTATGAAATGCTCATTACTACCATAGGTTGCCCCACATTCGATAACAAGGTTCATGACATCTTTGTGAGAACAAGTATCATCTTTTTCCGCCAAAGATGATGCCATATCAGCTAACCTTGTGATTTGCTCTTGCATGACTAGTCTTTGTCCCTGTTTTGGCCCTTTTGCCTTTGTCTACAACAACATTAGGACCTCTCTTGTTGTTTCCAGGAGTAACCACCTCAACATCCTCATCCAAATCTATAGTATCATCCTCCAAGTTGATAGTGGGGCTTGCTTCATGTGGAGCTTGTTGGCATGTTGCCCACCGCAGAGACCAATGATCCCCACTGCTATTGGTGATGTCAGCAAACATCCTAATAAGCAAATCTTCATTTTGAATACCTCGCTTCTTGAACTTCATGCAACCTGGAATATCCTGCAATATTACAAAAAGAGCATTTAGTGTCATTGTGACCATATAAAAACTATACAGTTGAACAAGAAAGAAAAATATTACAACACTTACTTCTTTTGCTTTCTTCCACCAATCGTCGTCCATCTTGATAGTCTTTTTCACCTCATCCCAACCACAACCTGTCTCCCTCCTCCTCAATTTAGTCCAAATTGTAAATTCATTCTTTAGCTTGTCCCATTTATTCTTAAATTGCAATTTTTTGTAATCAAGACCGGTTCTTTCTTGGAACCTCTTTGCAACCTCACTAAAGCCTACCTTTGTTCAAGTGGGTGTTTGGCCGATTCCCCCTCTCAACTTGTTCGACAAACAACTCACAAACTATCTGTGTGTGTTCATCACTCCACTCGACCATCTGGGTATTGTATTACAAAGTCTATTCAGATAACAATGTCCAAAATCACGAAAGAATGTCACTGAATTTAGACTCTCTAATATCTTGACATCAACATATCTAAGATGCTATGTTGAGTCTTCATCCGATGAAAGGTCTATCACAGAGAGAAAAACTATACAGTCAAGCAAATAACCCCCATATTTCAATTGTACACAAAAAAGTTTAGATGTTTGGAAGCAAATAACCAGCCAAGGAACGTATTCTTTGTGTTATTGTGAATGTCACAATACTTTCGAACATATGCACATCCTTTTAAGCAGTTCTTTATGCAAAAATGACTAATCCAAGACTTGTCCACACTTCTCACACACAGACTCTGTTTTGAATCCCATTATCAATTCTTTCAAAGGAAAATCCCATTAATTCCCGATTAAGGGGCACCTAAGAGTTTAGAGTTCCTGTTATTTTTGTAACCTACATTAACCATCAGCACGCGAACATCTCAGCACTCTAACATCCTTTACTGAAGCTCATGACATTAAAAATTCTAACATCCTTTACTGAAGCTCATGACATTAAAATTTCTAACATCTCAGCACTCTAACATCTCAGCATTCTAACATCCTTTACTGAAGCTCATGACATTAAAAATTCTAACATCTCAGCACTCTAACATCGTTTACTAAAGCTCATGACAGACGAGAGTAATTGCTAACATATCAAAATTTCTAACATCAACATGAACATCAACATCTCAACAGATCATCTGCATACTTGTTTTATCAATGAAACCTCTCAAAATTTCTAAAATCAACATCAACATCAACTGAAGCTCCCAGAAAAAGACATCATCAACCATCAACCATCAACCATCACAACAATCAACCATCAACCATCAACCATCAACCATCACTACATACTGCAACAGAGGGCTCCATAATCATCAACCATCACAACAAACATCATCCAAAACACATCAATGCGTGCAGGGATATTGCTCAACCATCACAACAGATTAGGAATATTGCTCAATGATCACAATTCACCAACACGCCAAGAAAAGCAGTCAATGCGTGCACACATCGAAACCACGATAGAGGAGGTGGCTACTGCAGAAGATGGTGAAGCGGGTCGGGGAGGACGAAAGGTGGTCGGGCCGTGACGAGGTGGAGCAGTGGTCGAACGTCGGCGTGATGAGGCGAGCAGGTCGAATCGCCAAGAACACGAGTGGCCGCCGCCTAGGGTTGGGGAGGAGCGAGTCGACGCCGCCTATGCTTGGCGAGAGGAGCGGAGCAAGGCGGAAGGCGGAGCCGCCGCCGCCGCCTAGGGTTGAGGGAGGATCAAGCAAGGCCAAGGAGGAGGAGGCGGAGACGTCGCCGCTAGAGGTTTGGGGAGGAGCTTGGGTCTTGGGGGAGGAGACGAAGCGAGAACGGCTGGGGCGATCGGTTCGGGCGCACGGCTGGGGGGTATTCCCCGATGGCAATTGCGGGTAATTTCTCCCCAACTCCGAGGGTAGTTTCAATTTTTTAATCCCGCTCCAGATGAGAGTTGGGGAAAGGTCGCTCCAAAAAATTGCATTACAGACCACTCCAGATCCTCTCCACTCCCACTCTGAAAAATTGTGGAGTTAGAGTGTTTGGCACAGCTCCACCCAACTATTAGAATTCGAGAGTAGAAGCTGTGCCAAACAGGGCCTAAAGCATATAAAACTCCCGCGTGTAACGCATGTCATCGGCCAACAGAGCCAGCCACAGGACCACAGCTTAGGCCGAGAGTACGATCTCAGAAGCTTTCCAAACGTACTGAAAATAAATATCATTGCAGGGCTTGCCCGTGTCTAAGGTATGATTAGTTTAACACAGCACATAACTGAGGTAACAAATATCAAAAGCAAACTCAAAGACTGAGCTAACGACACGACGGAGGATCTAACTATATAAATCATCGTCATCGGCGGCCGCAGCAGCAGATGCAAAAGGATCGGCTGCGGCGCCGTCGCCGGCACCAGCTTCGGACCGCTCGGAGAAGCGGAACTCGCTGCCGAATCCACGAGACTGCTGCAACGTCTGGGCAAAAGCCTGGTACTTGCGGATGTCGGCATCGCTAACACTCCGGCGTGCGTACTTCATCGACTCCTCAAAGTGACCAGCCTTGATCTCAGCAATGTCGTCTACCTCGTCTTCCTCCATTGCTTCAGGGTTGTCCTTTCTCCGCCTCTCCCTCTCAATGTCCTGAAACCAACATAATCAAGATTTAGAGGTTGCAAGGAAGATTCACCGAGTTGCCAATCAACACATTCTGGATTGGCTCGGCTTATTACATGATAAGGTGGGCTAAAAATGTTTCAACAATTACACAAACATTTTAAGCGTATAGCAGTGCAGATCCAACAAAGTAGAACAATAATTCAACAACTCATGAAACGACTGCTTGCAACAAGCTGTTACTCCTAATTCATTCTAAAATTCAGTAGAGCCCAAATTCTTGGTTCAAAATCGTCTACGTTTGAAGATTGATCATCTCGATAGAGGATAGTACTCAGATGTACCATGGGGGCAACTAGCGTATTTCTAAGTTGAAAATATATCAAGCTAAGATGGCCTTAAAACTAGCATATGATCAGAAGAGCTGTATTTGGATGATTAATAATGTATGTTGCAGATTACTAAATCAGATGGTTAGAGAAAGTGACCTTCTCGATGTTCTCTCTAATAGCATATTTGCATGCACGCTGACAGATTTCCGTAATATCTGCACCACTGAACCCTTGGGTGTATTTGGCAAGAGCTTGCAAGTCCACATCCTTCGCCACAGGAGACTTCCTTAGACAAGCTTTGAAGATTTGGAGCCTAGATTGGTCATCAGGAAGTGGGATATAGATTAACTGATCAAGACGCCCTGGCCTAAGCAACGCTGGGTCTATGATGTCAGGCCTGTTTGTTGCTCCAATGATGAACACAGTTTTCTTGGCATTCATGCCATCCATCTCTGTCAGTAGCTGGTTCAACACTCTATCTGCAGCACCCCCAGCATCACCCACACTGCTTCCTCTCTGCAATAGGATGAGAACATTTGTAAGTCATGGAAAATGTGATACCAAACACAAACGAGAGCATATGTTGTGGGTTGACAAACCTGTGTAGCAATCGAGTCAAGCTCATCGAAAAAGAGGACACATGGTGCAGACTGACGGGCCTTGTCGAAGATTTCACGAACGTTGGCTTCACTCTCACCAAACCACATGGTAAGTAGCTCTGGACCCTTAACACTGATGAAGTTAGCCTGGCACTCATTGGCAATTGCCTTGGCCAACAAAGTCTTGCCACAACCAGGAGGACCATAGAACAGAACTCCCTTGGATGGGGACATGCCAAACTTCTCGAACTTCTCTGGGTGCTCCACCGGATATTGAACAGTCTGCAAAAAAAATGATGTACATTAATGAGCTGTCTATGGCACAAGAGACCACTAGCAGGGCATAATAAAATCAATGTGCATCTGCATACCTCTTGCAGTTCCCTCTTGACATTATCAAGTCCACCAATATCTTCCCAAGAGACATTTGGAACTTCAACAACCTAAATTCATAAAGAAACTAAGTATGGCCAAACAGGAGCAAACACAAACAAAAGAAGAGTTTGTTTCCAGAGGAACTCACGGTTTCACGAAGAGCAGATGGGTTGCTTGTCCCAAGTGCGGTCTTAAAATGGTCATTTGTAACAGCCATGGAGTTCAATATCTCAGCATCTATTGTCTCATCATCCAGATCAATGATATCCATCTTCTCACGGATGCATTGAAGTGCAGCCTCAGTGCAAAGGGCAGCAAGATCTGCACCAACAAATCCATGGGTGTTTTTGGAAACGTGTTCCAAATCAACCTGCGATACAAGTAAAAACAAGATGTATGAAGCAACTCTGGAATAATAGAACGAAATTATATAAATAGCTAATTCGAGACACAAGTCATAATACAAGGCCACTTACATCTTCTGCAAGTTTCATATTTTTTGAGTGGATCCGGAGAACCTCAAGCCGTCCAACTTCATCAGGAACTCCGATGTCAATTTCCCTGTCAAACCTTCCGAATCTTCGAAGAGCAGGATCAATACTGTTAGGGCGATTTGTAGCACCCATAACAATAACATGTGAGCGAGCTTTGAGTCCATCCATTAGAGTCAAAAGCTGTGAAACAATACGCCGTTCCACTTCTCCATGGGTCTTCTCTCTCTTGGGAGCAATGGAATCAATCTCATCAATGAAAATGATCGATGGCGCATTCTTCTCTGCTTCTTCGAATGCCTTCCTAAGATTACTCTCACTCTCTCCTGCTAGCTTGGACATAATCTCTGGACCATTAATCAGAAAGAAGAATGCTCCTGTCTCATTTGCAACAGCACGAGCAATAAGGGTCTTTCCAGAACCAGGTGGTCCATAAAGCAATATGCCCTTTGGTGGCTTCACACCAATGGATTTGAAAAGCTGAGGATGGCGCAGTGGAAGTTCAACAAGCTCTCTGATTTGAGCCATCTGCTTTCTAACTCCACCAACATCATCATAACCAACATCGTCAAGTCTCTCCTCATCCTCCCTCTTAATAGGCTCTCCATCACAGAATATCTCTGTATCAGGTGCAACGATGCAATACTCAGCAGGGTCAGTCTCTATGACTTTGAACTCCACACTTCTCATTCCACCCCTGACAAGGAAAAGGTCTCCTTTTCTCACAGGGCGGTATGCTTCTAGAAAGTATGCTGCACAATTTCGTAAAGAGTTAGTAAAAGAATTAATATGATCAGATTTAGATCACATAAGCACAGAGAGGAGCTTTTTTCCATGTCAAGAAAAACAAGAGATACCATACTAAAGAAAATTTATGGGTAAAATTGATTTTTTGTACAGGGCATGCACAAGCAAGACTTCATAAATGAACACAAGCAGAGATGACAAATAACATGACATAAAGTTAAAGGTTCACTCACATTTCAAGAAGGCATCAAATAGGTTCCCAGTAATGCCTTCAACTGTATCATCGATTGGAAGAATGTGCACACGCTTCCCATATTTCACATCCTGGCACTGATGGACAGAGACAACATCGCCAAGTCGCACCCTTAGGTTCGTCCTAACAACCTTGTTCATCCTAACTTTAGGCTCCTCGCAGGTGTCATCCGCAAGGACGATGCAAATAGTGTCTTTCCTCTTCTTACCCTATAATGCAGAAGATAACAAACGTAAGAACCAGAATCAGACACCACACCAGCAAAAATCAACAGTAAACCACCAAAGATCTATCATCAGCCAAAATGCATTGACTAGCCTGACCACGAAAAAATAAAATTGCAGACAATGAGCGATTATGTGTTAAGTTCCTGAAAACCATATAAATTCACATCTGATACAAAAAAATTCCATTAAACTAATGTCTGCTGTGTTAAATCTCAATCACTTCCATACCAAGTGCTCACTTTGAACACAAAGCGGAAAACACACTGTAGGATATCAAATTGATTAGAATCCTTGGTTTAACTATGAACAGCAAAATATCTTGCACAACCAAAATATCTTGCAAAAGAGTGTGCAAGTCGTCAGATCTGTATCACAGATCAGCTAGTTCCAATTCACAGCAGCCGCAGCAGATCGATTCACCAATCTCAAGAACGACACCGGCTAATCGGCTCAAAATTCCATAAAGTAAAGGTTCAGATCAGCCCGCATCGTACCTTAAGGAGAACGGTGTCGCCGCGGAAGAGCTGCAGCCTCTCCATGGTGTCCGGGTGCAGCGCGACGACAGAATTGTCGTCATTGGTGGCCTCGTCGACCACCAGCCGGTTCGGCGACTTCTTCCTCTCCAGGATGGCCGTCGAGTAGTCCTTCTTCCCCGACCTGCACCACCACCGCAAAAAAAAATCACCAAAAATCCCCCAAAAAAACACAGATCGGAACCGAAAACCCTAGAGGCCGCTAGATCGGATCGGGGCGGGGGTGGGATCATACGGATCGGCGGAGGCAGAGGGCTCTCCTTGGCTCGCCATGGTGAGTCCTAGCGCGGCAACGGAAGCGGAGGCGGCAAAGCGCGGTAGGTCTCGGTTGTTTCGTGGCGGCGACGGCGGCTTTAATTAGAGCGGAAGGCGAGATTGGGAATTTGGTGGAGGGAGGTGAGGGGATTAGTGTTCTTTTATAGCTTTCTTTCTTGGGGTGGGACTCGGTGACCGAGTACGAGACTGACTCGTGGGGCCGTGAGGTCTCCGGTCCACCTGCCGCAGAACGTTCGAGAACCTTCTGGAGGCCGTGGGGGAGGAGGGCTTGTGCCGACGTGGACGGGGCGGGGCCCACGTGGAAGTGGCGTAATGCTGGTGGATGGATAGGTGGCCGGTGAGGGATTAATAATCTCTCCGTGGAAATCGTGTTCGCTGCGGGAAGGTAGAGGAGGATACGCCATACGCGCGAGAAGTTTGGTATCGTTCCGATGTTGTATCTGAAGAAGAGTTGGCGGTCGCGTGTGCGAAACTAGAATCAAATTCTTCATCGTTTCGGAAGGAGAAAGAATCAAGTTTTTTTAAGTATTTTCAATTAGAAGGTGATGTAAGAAAGTTTCATATTTCGAAAGAATAAAAAAAATAAAAGTGTTTTCGGACTCTAGTTGTTGAAGTACAATCGGACTTTTAGTTTAGATGAGCAAATTTCGAAACTAAATTGAAGGGTTTTGGGATATAGCACACTGTTGTAAAAAAAATCAATCTACACGTTGTAATTTGATAATCTATTAATTCACTACGATCTCGCTAATTTCACTATGGATATAGCATGAACCGATGTAATTTGTTCCTAGTGTTCAATTATGTGAGTTTACTGGCCGGACCCTAGATTACATTTGTTAAAAGCAAAATTCGGGTTCTATATTGTATTACTACGGGCACTAACGAAATCCATGGACTGGGACTATGCACCTGTTGTGCACATTATGCGCGCCGCCACCGATGTCACTATGTTACGCAACGTGCCAATCCACCGATGCCACTACTATACGGTGGGGAATCCATGCACGACCACCGCAACAACCACAGTCGAACCACCTCCCACTAACGGCGATGCTCTCGAAGCGCATGGCCACTGTAGCCGAATTTGTGCGCTCGCGTTGCTCCCGTAGAGCACCATCACCGTGAGCCGTCGCCGAGCTGCGCGCAACCGCTGCCTACATTCCCCACCACCTCATGCCGCCGTAGCACGCCAGGCACACCCAAGCCCGACTCCCGACCGTCCCAATGCTCTCACCGACAAGCACCTGCACTCTCGTCGTGCACCGCCACCATCATCACCCGCTCCCGCTGGCCCGTGGGCGACTGTCGGCCGCACGACCCACTTAGGTTCGAAGGCCAAGAATTTAAAGGGCTACGGTATATTTACGTTTTGGCAGTTGTGTTCCTAGGAATTACATAAACCGTGTGGCTATAATGAATTGTGCGATTTAACCCCTGTGGTTTTTTGTAATTCCAAAAACTAGTTAATAAATTCTGAAATTTATATTAAATACTAGAGAATGAATTTCCTGGTATATGGACTTCTATAAATTGTTGAAACTTAAACCTAGCACACATGGAAAGCATTATATCACTGCGTTTATTTTTCTAGCAAAATTCCATGTTTATACATGTGCAGAATTTATTTTCCTATTATTTTGATAATTCTAAAAATTAGTTGATAATTCGCAAAAAAATTATTGGAAATGCTAGGAAATTATAGATAATTATCGACTAAATAGATATAGACCAATCTTTACTGATTTAAGAGTGAAAATGTAATATATTGATTTTACCAAAAAAAATAAAATTCATTTTTGCATGAATATAACATAAGATGTGTCGGACAACGCAAAGAATGAATTTGTTGAGCTTGTCCTGAGTGGTAGCAATCACTTTGACCTAGATAATGGATGGTGAGATTAATCTGACAGCTCGATCTCTTAGAGCTGCTATTGCCCAACTTGAAGCCGGCACCCCTGCTCTTTATGAAGCCACCAAGTGAGCGGATCTGCACTTACTAAAAGCACCATCTTCATACGGGTGTGAAGGCCAAGTATTTGACGGAGGATAACCCGCTGGCACTATAAAATTCCCTGAAGAAATGCTACAACTAGCAAAGATCCATCTTACTGCCAGAGGCATAGCGCGAATGGACCCTCCTGCACTTTCAGGATTTCAAAAGCGTTGTAGCATACAACTCCATCATGCACAAACTTATCGCCAAGCTGTGTTTCTGTAACCAGCAAGTTACAGATGCTGAGATGACAGATAAGACCTTATGCACCTTTCACCCCAACATGAGGATATTGCAGCAACAGCAAGATCATTCCAAACCCTAGAAGTACTCTACGTTATCTACACTTTGCTAGAAGCAGAGAAACATGATAAACTTCTGATAACGAATCATCATATTGTTCCTAATGGAATACAACCAATGCGTGAAGTACATGCAAATGCTTAATAGGCTAGCAATAGCCATAACTACGAAAAAGGCCAAAAACATCAAGGGAAAAAATGGAAGAATGGTAGAAAACACAAGGAAATAGGCAAGCCCTAGTGGAGATGTAAAGATAAAGGGCTAGGGAGGAGAAATACTTCTAATATAGAACAATGTGTAATCCAATAGTAGAGGAGAAAATACGTCTTATAGACAGTTACACCACAAATTCAATTCTTATGGAAACTAAATATTTTCAAATTCTGACTAAGAAAACTGAAAATATTATAACCATCGCCAAAAGCGATGCTCTCATTGTTGGCACTGGAAGAGCCATCATAGTTCTCCATATAGGTCCCTCTTAGATCTTCTTTCTCCAATCTTGGATTAGGGAAGAAGGAGATATTCGCGACTCCTATAATAAAAGAGGGTGCTCTCTTGTACACTGAGTTCAGTCATACTCTATTAAATTTCAAAGACATCCATCTAAATGGTTTCCACGTGTAGACAGAAAATGAGGATAGTACGTAATACATGTGCATGACTAAGTTTAATATGTGCAATAAATGTGTGGTAAAAAAAATCATTCCTTCTCCTTAGAGTTATACTATACATATATAAAATTTGAAGTTTATGTTACGATTAAGACAATACTTAAAAACACATGAATATTTAAGATTTGGTATGATAGATTGGGCCATTCTGGGTTGCATATGATGAGAAAAATCATCAATAATTATACTAGCCATAGCTTAAAAAAATATAGACTTCCCTAGACCAAAAGGCTTTTTATGCCCTACGTGTGCTAAAGGGGAGCTTAGATCCTCTCATCTGAAAGTTAGGAAAGAATCACTGAGTTCCTAGAGAGAATTTAATGTAATATTTGTGGACTTATTCAGCCCCTGCCAGCCCCCTTTAGATATTTTATGGTACTGGTAGATGCTTCTACTAGATGATCCTATGTTTGTCTCTTATCTACTTGAAACTATACTTTGGCTAAATTAATTGACCAGATTATTAAATTAAGAACATCCTTTCCAGACGAAAGGATCAAGTCCATCTAAATGGACAATGTTGATGAGTTACCTCAAAGCCATTGAATTATTATTGTATGGCTTTGGGTATTAATGTAGTGCATTCAGTACCTCGTGTCCACACATAAAATTGCCTTGCATATTCATTAATTAAAAGAACAAAATATATTGCTATGCCATTCTTGCATAATTGTAGGCTACCTACCAGCTGTTTGGGCCACGCGGTACTGCACGCTGCTTTATTAATTCAACTCAGACAAACTGGATACCATTAAATTTTCACTTTGCAGCTAGTTCAGGGGAAAGAACCAAGTATTTTTAATCTGTGAAAATTGGATATATTGTATACATGCCAATCTTACAACCGTAGCGTATATCCATGGGCCCTCACCGTAAGTTGGGAATCCATGTAGTTTACAAAAATCCATTAATTATTAAATACCTAGTGCCTGTAACAAGGGATATGTATATGGTGCGGTACACTGATTGTATGTTTGATTAGTACAATTTTTAGGTATTAGGGGGAAAGTACCACACTAAAAAACACGGAAAAATAGATTGGAATGTCACGAGTATTCGGTCCTTCGACCCATGCACTAAAAAATCCGAACTTAAAGTTTGGAGGATAATAAACCTGCAGCAAATAGCTAATAATCTGCCAGATATCTTCACCGATCATAAGTGAGTGACACAATATCAAATACATGTAGTAAACACACCAAAAAGAGTGAAAATACCCCTAAAAGGATATTGAATCCATCTTACCCCTAAAGATAAGAAGAGGGGGACACCTCCGTGCGCACGGGACTTAATTTCGTAGAGACATCCACAGAAACAGAGAACTGAACAAGTCAAAACACTTTTCAAGACAGTGGAAGAAGCACAACCTAGTGTTGACAAAATCCCTGAAGTGAGCCATCTTGAAGATAGTAACCCCAACGAATATTTGCGCACATAATATAATGCTAGAAGATTGGAACACCCAGATGTGGAAAATCACGAGGAGCTAGAAGAAATTAATAAAGAAATATTCACTAATTATGTGGATTTGAAGGTTGTATAAAAGAAATATTACAATTATTGGCATATATTTTGATAAACAATTGCTAAAACTCTTGATCTGGATTCAGAACAAAAGTCCAGGGCAAGTGACAGAAGCACTTAGATTATGTCAAATAAAAATAAGCAATTGAGGCAAAATTGCACTTGCTTAACAAGAGGAAAGTATTCGGTCCTGTTGATCAAACACCTCCTAAGTGTTCTCTGTAGGATCCAAATGAATTTTCATCCAAAAAAGAAATGAGAACAACCGGGTGGTGAAATATGAAGTGAGGCTTGCAGCACAAGGGTTCGTGTGGATACTTGACATTGGTTACGATGAAACTTACTCTCCTATAATGAATGGAATAACGTTCCAATAATTGAGATCAGGGTAGCTAACTTCAACTTATTGCTGCAATTAATGGATGTAGTGACTGCATATTTATATGGATTACTGGATATGGAATTTATATGAAAGTCAGGAACCTAATAAAAAATAATCGCAAAATGTATAGCATCAAATTGCAGAGGTCACTATACAGCTTAAAACAGGAATTTTTTTTTAATAATACATATTTTATTCAAAATTGCAATCATATACCACCAATAAAAAAAATTACAGAAGTAGACCTCTGTAGCTCTTTCATTGGGCGACTGAGCTTCTGTAGCTCTTTCATTGGGCGACTGAGCTTCTGTAGCTCTTTGAAATGGCTCTGAGAGGCTCAGAGCTTCGTTGAAATGGCGACAGAGCCTCTGTAGCTCTTTCAAATGGCGACAGAGCCTCTGTAGCTTATCCATTAGGCTACAGAGGTTCTATAGCTTATCCATTAGGCTACAGAGGTTCCATAGCTCATTGAACTGGCGACAGATAGATCGATTAGGGTTTTTTAATTTTTGAAGGTCGAAATCGAATGAAATAAATGTCTAAATTTTTGTTAAGCTGGGTTCGTAATATATAAAAAAAAGTATGATGTCGCATGAAACGCAGAATGCTTTTCGGTACCGCGTGAAATATCGTATTTGAATATATTTTTTTTGGGAAGAATGCGACAGATTCGGTCTTTGATACATGGGCCACCATATTGTGGCCTTTTCGGCATGTAAATTGTAAATTGTAATCGCGCAATAACCGTAAGTAATATAGTCTATAACATTCTATAATGTGTATGCTATTTTTGGTAAAGGGATGAGATTTGCTATGTGATATCTGGACTAGCATATTTCCAAAAATATTATATTTATACCATCCTTTGCATCTAAAATGCAGTATAATAACCCTAAGTAATAATGCATGTGACGGTATGGTAATTTTTGGAACATGTACAAACTATAAGTCATATTTACAAACATGAATAACATATTCGTATATTTATAGAAATCATGATCATACCTGAAATTTTAAAATTCGTTTATTCTTTCTGAAACATGAAATCTGTAAGTATAGTCGACAACATGTATTTAAAAAAATGCGATAAGTGTATTGCAATAACTGTAAGTATAGTCGACAACAAGTCATGTTTTGAATAGTTTAGCTTTTGAGACATAATTAACGACATTGCAACGCAGAGCCCTTATGATGAACGCATAATAACGGCAACAACATAGCATTACAACATAGGAAATGCGTAAATACAGGAAAAAGGCTTAAAGTTAACATGCCTTAGGTTAAGGAAACAACAAGGGTCCTACGCCACACTCGGAGTGCACCGTGGATATTTCCCCTTGCGCAACTCCATCGGTGCTGCGCCCAGCCCTAGCCGCCCTCTCACGCTTCCTCTCATTCTCGGCCTGGCTCGGCCGCGAGGCCTGCCGTTCGGCCTCCTCAGGCACGCATTTCTTGGCGGCCTTCATGCGCTTCTCCTCCTCGTCTGCTCACGCCACTTCTTCTTTGTACCATAGATCTGCGATCTGAGTACTCCCAATTCGCATCCTCTCCATTTGAGGAGTTTGCTCCGATCGTAGAATCGATGAACTCGCACAATGGAGTGCGCAATTGGTGACAAAAGATGGTAGTAATGTATTAAGGTTTTCTACGGTTCGATGTTACAGCAAATGCGAGTACAAACATACCGGGCTTCTCCGCCGCATCCGCATCTGCATCATTTGCTCGGAGTCGCGGTTGCGGCAACTCCAGTACCTCATACCGTGACGTGTAATGAAGTTGTCTGATCGCCGGAGCGGCAAGGATCCCCACATAGGCACATGGGGACTGCGTGCCTTCGGGGATGGCCGATAACGCTGTGCCTTGGGGCGATGGGAACTCCATTGGCACCGTAAGTTGGTCAGTGAACTTGTGCGGCGTGGTTCGGATTGCTAGGTTGGTCTCGATTATTGGGAGGCGACCACTTTGGGGTTTAAATAGTCGACCACCACCATACGAGAGAGTTGCGGACTTAAGAGAAGCTCACGTCCGCCAAAGATCGGATTCCTCTGCAGCTTTGCATGTGATGGGGCGTGAGCACGCCTATGGCCACGACTTTACACGCTTTCTGGTTGTCCACATAGTTGTGAACTTGCTCTCCTGGTCACGCTTAGCACGGTCTTTTAAACATATTCATCAATTCCCTGTGTTTTCACGGAGACGAAGTCCGAGGGAAAGCATAATTAACGGTGTGAAATAATAAAACATACGTAACGTGCAAAAGAACGACGACACATGAGTCGTCAATGTCATGAAAAGTACAATATATAAGTATTATCAAAAGTAGTAACAATCATAAACAAAACAAACTAAGCGTCGGCCCCGCCGGTGTGGGGGCCTCCTCCGACGGATCTGGTCCGTGAGTCGTCGGTGAGCGGCGCTACGTGCGGCCTCGATGGTCTAGCGTCTGGTGTAGTGTAGCCGGTGAGTCCGGCGTCGGTGGTGGTGCCCGTGCAAATGCGATGGTCCAGGCTCCTCAGGAAAAAACACGGGCGATCCAAAGATCATCTAGGTCATGGTCGCGTGGTGAGTCGTCGGTGATCGTCGTAGTCGCCAGTGCAGTGCAGACGTGAAGCGGGAACAACCGTGCCTGTGAGCCTATATGAAATGGAGAATTGTTGGATGAGTTAAAAAGTGATTCAAAAACAAAAAAAGTGGTTGAAAAACAAAGTAAGTGCGATGGAGTACTCACCTCCAGCGTGACCTGAGTGTCCAGCCCCTCGGCCTCTCGCAGTCGGCGGTGTCATGGTGGCACGGGAGGATGGAGGGCGCGCAGACGTGCCAAGCAAGACCCGTGCCTCCTCCAAGCGGTACTGGTCGCCTACCACATCGGAAGGTGGCGGCTGCCATCTCCAGGACGCAGCGTCGGCAGCGAGTGTAACCTCACGAAGAAGGTGTTCACCTCTGTCCGGGTCACCAAAGCTCGATCAGGCGGCCAAGGTAGCTCCCCGCCTCGTCGTAAATGCTGCTTTGCAAAATGTCGATCTAAACAAACATTACGAATTGGTTAGCTCTGTTACCAACTAAGCGTGCACGAGATCGTAGATAGGGCGCAACTTACTGCAGCGTGGAGAGCCGAGTCGGTGTGGGACGGGTACATGTCCGCCACCGTGGGAACATGTCTAGGAGGATCGGGGTCGACACGTACCAAACGCAGGCGCGTACGAGAAGTGTACCACCGTCGGTATGCGCGGTACGTCTGCGGGTCGTACACCGCCTCCTCAACGTGGACGTCCTCCAGGGCTCCCGCCCACTCCTCAACCCACGGCGCCATGCGTATGTGCCAGGGGGTGGCCCCATGCACACCGCAGCGTCGGACCGTGTGTACTGTCGAAGGTCCGGTACCCAACGGCTGGTAGCACACCGTGGAACCTGTCGAGGGTGTCCTGCCGCCACATCGGCCCGACATCCTCCGGCACCACCGGGTCACCGGCGATCGGCAGCCCAAGAAGGTAGGAGACGTCCTGCAGCGTGATCGCCATCTCCCCGACGGGTAGATGGAAGGTGTGGGTCTCTGGCCTCCACCGATCCACCAGAGCGGTGATCAGGGACCTGTGAAACGGGAACCGGTGACCACCCACATCCTCCACCATGCGGGCGAGTGGCAGCAACCCCGAGGCTCGGAGCCTGCGAAACACAAATAATGTAAATAATGTCAGTACTATACTAATCATCGTAGTACAAGCAAGACATATGGAAAATTTTGTACTAGTATGTTACAGGGATCCAACGAGGATCGAGGGCCCAACCATCTTGTGGTGTCCTCGTAGAAGTACACCGAGCTGCAGGATCCCTCCTTCCTGTGGAAAAGCGGTCGCGAATCAGACGCGGTGGCGTGATCCACGGCCGGATCTAGCATTTCGAAGGGCGATCGTCATCGCATCTTTCTTTGAGCCATACCTGCAAATGTCATAGATGTAAATTATAATTGGCAGGCATGTACAAACAAAAGCGTACGAAAAACTATGAAAGCATGACAATAATGCGTTCCAACAAAAAAGAACATACAACATTACACCATTGAACTTGCTAGTCCCGAAACAAATGGGCCGTGAGGACACAACACTCACAACTACAGGGGAACAAGCTTACGGTAGGCACAAAATAGAGTTCGCACAACACGACATTACAACGGTAAAATGTCAATTTGACGAGTTCACGATACACACATTACATCGGTGAAATGTAAATTTGTGAGTTCACGATACACACATTACAACGCTAAAATGTACATTTCACATAGTTCACACAGCATGCATTACATCGGTGAAATGTAAATTTGACATCATTTAGGTGATATTTGAAGTTGCTTCTCATCCGGTACGATGGGGTCGTGCACCACTCCTCGCAGAGGAGGATCCTTCCCCCACTGTCGGATTGACATCTCCTCCTTCACCTCCTTCATTCCGTGCAAGGCAGTTCTTGAATGTATGTCCTCTTTGCTTGCACTTGAACATTTCTTCGACGTTTGCCGCTTCCGACTCATCCATATCATTTCGATCGCCTTGTTTTCCATACTGCTTTGCATCTTCTACCATCGAAATCAGGCACCCAAAACCTTTCATCAATAGAAGGAGTTGTGGTGAAAGAACCCACAACACCATAACCATAAAGCTCCTCGCTCCAAGTTGCCATCACCCTTTCCTTCGTAAAATATTCAGATAGGTACGTACCAGGTTGCATTCCAAACAAAGCACAAGCGGCTATGACATGTGAACATGGCCTATGCAAAAGGTATGGCTTGTTACACGAGCATTTGCAATCATCCTGTAATGTGCACTCTTGGGTGACCACCCGCTGGTTGGTTCCACGCCGCCCTTTATCCCTACAAATCACCTCAAAGCGCAATGTTCGTGCACCAACTTTGATAGCCCTATGCTTTGACGCCTTCAAACTCTTCTCATCCATGTATTTACTGATCATGGAAGAGTAAAGGCACTTCTCATCTCTCATAACTATCTCAGCAACTTGATGCCTATCCACAAAGTACTTGGTTGTGCCACGCAGCACTCCCTCAACAATTCCAACTAGGGGGAGGCACCTCATTCCTCTCATCACCCGATTGTAAACTTCGCAAAGTTAGTGGTCATGACACCATATCTAGCACCATGTGTGTCATGTAATAGTGACCACTTCTCTTTCTGTTCGTGCTTGATCCAATCAGAGAAACATTTTATTGGCCTTTGCCTTCGACGACGAATGGTTGCGTCATCTTACATTGGCGAGGAAAAGAGGCATCGCTCTTTGTTGTGCACTCGTCCTTGTGTTTTCTTGTGAGCTCATCAAGGTTTCTCCATAGAGTCATAAACTTTCTCTCACAGTTACCTTGCACGCGATCTTTTGAACATGTTCATCAGTTCCTTGTTCTTGAATTGCTTATAGAAGTTAGCACCCAAATGCCTCATACACCATCTCGCTATGCAAGTCCGGCCATGGGAATGGCTCCTCGCCTCGCTTGCAAGCTGGTTGATAGCACTAAGCGCATCGGCATGCTGTCATGCAAAGACGCACACATCTCGGCGAGTTTTGACCACCCCCATCTTCAAGTTCGTAGGAACCACGCCAATCGTCATAGTTCTCGCTTTCCACAAAGGCGAAGGCAAGCTGGCGAATCTGGTTATTTCCATCAACGCCCACAGTCGATGTTGCCCTCTGTATTTCCGGTCAAGAATGTCCCGTCCACACACAGATGGGCGGCGGTGATAGAATGCCTTGATGCAAGGTCCGAATGCGAAGAACACTCTTTTCAGATGCATTTTAGTAGGCCACTTCATTGACGTACAATCTTGCAAATTATAGTAGGTGCCAGGATTTCTTCCTTGAATGCAACTGAGCAGTGCGGGCAGATTGTGGTACGAGTCTTCAAACTTGCCGAACCTCATTTCCAATGCCTTCTGTTTCGCCCTCCATGCCTTGCCATAGCTAATTGTGTCTTGATATCTATTCTCGATTGCTCGGATAATTGCACGGGCTCAAATCTCGGGTTCTCCACTATCTCGGCGTACATAATGTTCGCGACAAACCGGATGATAGGTTCCTGTGAGCCATCAGTGTTTCCTCCGTCATACAGCAATGCTGCTCAACCTTCGAACATTGCCAATGGGTGCCCCATTTGGGCTTGTACGCATGCACTCTCCACGGACACCAAACGATCTCGCACACCACGTCGTAGGATGTTGGGGTGGATTTCTTAACCTTGAAAGTCCTTCTTAACGATAAGGCCCAATCTTTCACAAAGATCCTCGCATGCCTCTTTTGTGGGGTATATCTTTGTTAAGCCTCACCTCATTTTCACTACACTGTCAAGGTGTCTCGCTGCTTTCGTTGACAATCAACTGATCAAATTGTTGCGTGCTCCACTCGGCTGGCACAAGCGGCTCCGTATCTTCATATTCCTCATCCGACTCATCATCGTCTTCCACTTCATCCGCCTCACAGTCTTCCTCTTCCATCCTATGAGTTATTTCGTCAATTTCCTCGCCTTCGTCCGCCTGTCCCCGTGCTTCCTGCCCAACATTCTCATCATCCTCGTCGAACCCAGCTTGTTCACCACTCTGGCAAATGGTCTCATCATTGCATTGCTCAATGTACTGCTCATGGCCAGATCCCCCAGTTTCAGTCTCACCTAAACTGAACTCATTTCCTGCCTGACTACACTGACCACCGTCCAACTGGCCTTTGACGGCAACATCCCTCTCATATGCTTGCACAAGAAGGACCGGACTCCATCCCGTTCTTTGTGCCCCCTCACATATGATCTCCACGATGCGGTACCCTTCACTCAACTAGCTCCCAACAGATAGGAGCATTTTGCATGCTACAAAGGCTAAATACCTTCAGCTGGCACTTCTCCTCTTCCATCCTAAAAGTGTAGTACAACCACTTCAACACAGATGAAAATGTGCGCTCTCCAACCCTGGTCAAACTTCTGTCCACGTACTGGAAATTGCTTAGATCCGCTCCCTCCGAACCATGCATTACAACCCCTTCTCCGTAATAGATTCTAAATGGAACTCGTTCTCCCATATCTGCGAATCCATTCATTCATGCACGAATTAATTAATTGCCGTAAAAAAGCTGTGACACCTAACATAACTATGTATACGTGATACAAATATACATATCTATATATAGAAAAATTAGCTACGTTCCTACAAATATATATCTACCTACATCGAAATACATTATTTCTACTCGGACTACATTCCAATGAATATATAAGTATGTACTTGTATCAGTGAATTTATTTAGATATGCCGTATTACTTGCACTACAACATTATTTGGTTCTAACGAAATAACCCAGTACATAACCTCTAACTTATTTGTACTCTACCATCATTTCTTCCACTACCATCAGTGACTGGCGAATCGATTTTACCATGTAGTCCGCTAGATGTTAACCATCGAGTCAACTCATTTTTCAACGATATTACTACCGATGTTACTAACTGATATTACTACCACCTCTAGCATACGACTTAAACGAATATGTTACACACTCCTTCATTAATTTCGGTATACACTAATAGTAACGATAAGATATAAAATGCGATATTGTTAAAAAAAATCATCAGAGTCCTTTATTTTTTGGTATATATCCTTAAAAAGAGTATATAAATAAACTCTGCTATAAATATCAACGATATGTAGTCTGTTAGATGTTAACCATCGAGTCTGGTCGTTTTCCAACGATATTACTAACGATTTTACTACTGATATTTGAACGATATTACTGCTCAAATATCTACATTCGCTACAACTATCCGTAACCTAAAAATTTATCTACATCTGAAAGTATATCCGCACTGCAAAAGGAATAAACAGCTACATAATCACTAAATCTACATCTACATCTATTCGTACTCTCTATATTTGATAAATATACATCTACATCTACAACTGCATTTGCTAAGTCTACATCTACACCTATATTTGCTAAATCTATTTCTATATTTCCTAAATCTAAATCTACATCTACATTTCCTAAATCTACATCTACATCTACATTTCCTAAATCTATATTTGATAAATCTAAATCTACATCTATATTTCATAAATCTACATCTACAACTAGAGCTGCATTTGCTAAATCTAGATCTAATTTACTACTAATAAAAATAAAACAATTACCTGAACTCGCGCAGTCTTTCCTCCTCCTCCTCCCCCCTCCTTTTCCTTCTCTTCTTCCTCCTTTTCCCTCCTCTCCCGCGGCCTCTCTTCTCTCCCTCTCGCTGGCTCCTCTCCCTCTCTCGCTGGCTCAAATGGCCACAGCGATCTTGATGCGAATGTAAAATATATACCTCTCTGTCGCCATTCCATAGGGCGACAGAGAGTCCCGCACCACTTAGTTGCTATATGGTCTGGCGTTTTTTGGTCAGTCGCCATATGATGAAGCGATTGCACTTCGGTCGCCAGTTCATCAAGCTATCGACGTCCAGTCGCTCTTTCAGTTGGTTATTGACGTTCAATCGCCCAATGAAAGAGCTACAGAGGTCTACTTCTGTAATTTTTTTTATTGGTGGTATATGATTGCAATTTTGAATAAAATATGTATTATTAAAAAAAAATTCCTTAAAACAGTTAGGAAGAATGTGGCCTAAATGACTTAGTGAGTTCCTCCTAAGATGGATACTCCAATAATGACGATTATCCCTTTGTGTTCATAAAGAAGTTCTAGAATGGATTATATATCAGCTTAGTTTATATTGATGATCTGAATATTATCAAAACCATAGAGTACATAAAGGAAGCAAGTTATTACCTTATGATAGAGTTTGAGATGAAAGATTTGGGTAAAACCAGATATTGCTTAGGCCTGCAGCTATAGTATTTCCCATAAGAATTTTTTGTACACAAGTCTACTTATACCAATAAGGTATTGAAATTTTTTAATATGGATAAATCTCATTCTTTGAAGACCCTCATGATAGTATGATCCCTTGAAGTGAACAAAGACCCATTCAGACCAAAGATGGAAAATAAAGAAGTCTTAGGACTTGAAGTTCAACACTTAAGCACCATATGAGCACTTATATATCTCGCAAATTGCACCAGGCTTGATGTTGTATTCATATTAAATTTACCAGCTGGATATAGTGCAGCTCCAACCAGAATGTATTGGGCTGGTATCAAGACTTTACGTAGATACCTCTAAGGTACACAAAATCTTGGCTTATTTATGTGAAGGACCAAGACTCAATCGTGGTTGGATATATGGATATTGTCTATCCATCTCATCCCCATAGTCATTTCTTTGTGGTCTTTTAAGCAGACCTTGGTAGCTACCTCTACCAACCCAGGGTTTACAAAATCGATTTGGCGATTTTTTTGGATGAACAGTAATTTTCGATAATCGTAAAAACTGAGTCGAAAATCGTCAAAAATCGGATAAATTCAAAAACCAATTTTTTTCAAAAAAAAAAAATCAAAAATCATCGATCGGTTTTCGTGGAAAATTGACGACCTTGTTGAATTTTTGTCTAATCGATTTTTTGTAGCGATTTTCGATGATTTTTTTATGAAAATTGACCGATTTCCACCGATTTTTGACACGTAAATTTTTTCGAATTTTTCGAATTGTTTTTTGAATCGGATCGGTTTATCGACCGGTTTTTGATATCGGGCCGCGGCGATATGGGCGAAAATCGCGCGATTTTCGTCAATTTTGTGAACCCTGTACCAACCACTTAGAGATAATAACATTATATGAAGCCTCACGTGAATGTATTTGGCTGACACGTGTGAATAACCATATCCAGAAGTTATGTGGTATTCATACCCCTACAATTATCTATCAAGATAATACTGCTTGTGTTATACAAATACAAATGTGTTATGTAAAGTGCAATATCATGAAGCATATTGCCCTTAAACTTTTCTATCATCATGAACTCAAAAGAATGGTGAGGTAAAGATCTTGCAAATATATCTAATTTTTCACTAAGTCTTTACCAACATCCAGTTTTCAAATATGTGTTCATGCCATTGGAATGAGACGACTTAGAAATATGCAGAGTTTAAGGGGTAAATTTCTGAACCATAACCCGTATTATGATCTCGAAGACACTATTGTAATTCAGAAGATTACAGGTTGCACTTTTTTTTCTCTTGGTGAGTTTTTGTGAAGTTTTCTCACATGAAGATTTTTAATAAGGCATCAAGTGTAACATAATATGCGGATGTAATGTAATCTGTTCTTCATCTTCTTTCCCTCAATGGGTTTTTAGAAGGAGTTTTTGATGAGGCATATGCATTACGCGGTATTCAGCTAGGAGACTCTTGGTTGTTGAGATACAATTGAACTGTGAAATCATGTGCTAAAAAATTGGCATAGTGTTGATTTTGGTATTGCAAAGTGGTTGTGCTCATGGCATGTGTGGTGTATGTGCATGTGTTGTTTTAGATGATTATTTGATATGCTTGTGATAGCATGGTAATTGTTTTGCTTGATGCAATGCGCTCATGTGAGTGGTTGCATGGATTGATCTTGAGTCAAGTCGTGGACTTGTGCTTAAAATATTATTTCGTGGTTTGTTCACGTGCAGATGTTGCTTGAAGTCAGACGTGGTTAGTGACGGGACCGGAACTAGGTTCATGGAGGAACTGAGGTTCAGGACTAGGTTCAGAGAGGAACTGAGGTCCGAGTGGTCGAGGATGTCATACGGGACGTTCAGACTAGATAACAGTGCACGTGAAGATGAGTGAGTCACGTGGTAGCGGTAGGTGGGTCGTACGTGTGCATGTGTGAATTTTAGGCTGTGTGCATATATTGGGCCATATGTAATTGGGCCAGGTGGATATGCATGCATGTATCTGTATACAAACTCTTTAGGATTGCTCATTATAAATAGGGGGAGGTGTCCTCTGTTTATGGTGAGCTATGGATTACGGTTTATACTCTTTTGTTTTGGAGTACTATAATCAGACTAGACAAAAAGAAATAAAGATTAATTTCTTCAAAGCCATAGAAAGCTGTAAAAAAGAAAAACGGAATAACTCCTTCGGCGGCAAGGACGAGCTCCATCTTGGCTCAAGAAATCGAGGCGACACGGATCGCAATTGTCCTGTGCGGCGGCCTGAACGACGCGGCCTGAGCGCTGAGGTGGATGCAGGGCTGCAGCTCTCGAAGGCGTTCGCCGGGACGGATGCTGCGTGCTGGACTTCGATAGGTGAGCTCATCTTATCATCTATTCCTTTGTTCGTGAGTTGTGGTTGCCATAGGAAGTTGTTGAACGTGAACAAGGAGGAGTTGCTATTCAATGGAACTGAGATTAGTGTTTGGATGGCTTTTACGCTGATCCTCTCATCTCTCTCTGTAGGGTCGAGGATGCGCCTAGAGGGGGGTGAATAGGCGTTTTAAAAATCTTATACTACTAATTGAGGATTGCCTCTAATTACCTCTATGTCAAAACCTACATAAAGATTATGCGCAAGCAAAAAAATAAGGTTTTGACAATTAAAGCCTAAATCAACTAGGCTCACTAGTGCACTAACTAATTATGTCTCTAATTAGAATTGCTATGACGATCAAACAAGATACACTAAGCAATTCTACTCACAATCAAGCAATCAATAATATGCAATGAAGTAAATGCTTGAATGTAAAAGAGACAAGGGACACATTACTTTTTACCGTGGTTCAGAGACTTCTCTCCTACTCCATGTTGAGGAAGTCCAACTCACTTTGGACCGGCTCACTCACTTGAGCCTTCCACCTCGAATCTACTAATGGTTGCTTTTTACCCTGCCGGGTAGGCTAAGCATCAACCTTCACAAACTTCGCCGAGGCTTCTCACAAACCTTGAGAGCTCCCGCGCACGACGCACCTACGCCGTCTAGGAGGCACCGACCTCCAAGAGTAACAAGTTGAGAACTCCGCTTAAGCTTCACCAATCGCACCTCCGCGACTCTGGTGATCACCTAGTGCAACCAATGCAACTAGGGTCCACTCAATCCTTACTAGATGCAACTCATACAACTAGGATCACTCTTGAGCTCAAAACCAATTGGGAAGAAGCAAAACCATGCAAACCCTCCCACAAACCCAAACCAAGCTCAAGAACACTTAAGAGTGCAGCAACCTAATGCTAATGCCCCCCCAAGGGGGTCTTATATAGCCCCTACTCCAAAACTAGCCGTTGGAGGGGTAAACCCTGGAAAAATCAGCAAATGCGGTAGTACTGGCGGCAAACTAGCGGTACTACCGCCCCTCAGGGCAACGGCTATAAAACTAGCCGTTACACAGCAAACCCGGTACTATCGCAGGCAAAAGCCCGGTAGTACCGCTTCTCCAGTAGTACCGTTCTCAACCCGCGGTACTGCCGCTCTAGCAATAACTCCAGAACACACCGTTTTGGTAAAAAGCTACCGCTATTCAAAACCCGGTACTACCACAAACCCGGTAGTACCGCAATAACACCAGCAGTAGTGCCGGACTCCAAACACCTTGAAAAACACACTTGCGTCGGACCAAAACTTGGTCTGGCGTTAACGCAATTTGCGCCGGACTAAAACTTGGTCCGGTGTAAGCGTGCTTTTGGCAAAAAACTACCGCACAATAAATACCGGTACTACCGCACCTATGGTAGTAACGCTATTAAAACTCCGGTACTACCGCACCTATGGTAGTACCGCCAGTAAACCTGCGGTAGTGCCGGACTTCAAATACTTCCAGAAAACACCTGATTCTGGAAAACAACTACCGTTTCACAAATAGCGGTAGTATCGTCCGAGCGGCAGTACCGACGCCCATACGGCGGTAATGTCGACCTCGCGGTAGTACCGGTATTAACACTGCGGTAGTGTCTGCAAAACAGACAAAACAGGGTTTTAAACTCAACCATTTTCTTCGAAACTTCAACAACAATTCTTTGAGCCAAATGGGGATCAAACCACGATCACACTCAATTGCAAAACACTTTTGCAACACCACTAAACCATGCTCAAAGAATTCAATCAAACTCCAAATCATTTGCGAAGAACACAATTCGCAAATGTCTCAAAGATTATATTTGCAAGAATGTATTAAGCAAATAAATTCCGGAGTCTATAAGGTTTATCCTCCTAGCCATGTGATGGTCAAACCACGACCAAACGGACTTGCAAAAAACCACGGTACAAGTATCACATGCTTTCAGGACCAGAACCCATAGACCTCCCGTTTATTCACACAACGAACTCGCAAATAAACAATCAAACCAAAATATGCTTGAGCATTCTCTTTTTGCAACAAATGCAAAATCTTGGCTCCAAGCAAACTCCAATCCAAATCAAATCAGAGTGCATGAGCTCTCTAATTGCAACTCCTGCAATTCTCTAGCTCCATGCAACTTAAACCAAACACTTGCTTTAGCTCTCTCCTTTTGCAACCCATGCAAACATAGCTCCAAGCAATACCAAATAAACGCAATAAGGATTTTGGTTTGAAAACAAAAATAACCACAAAATATGAAGCTTCATCTATTGCAACACATGCAAAGAATGAACTTCATGCAAAAGCCAACGCATTAGCTTATCCTATTTGCAACTAATGCAAATCAAAGCTCAATACGAAAACTCCAAACATAAGCTTGACCTATTTGCAACAAATGCCAAATAGAGCTTATGCAAAATCCAAGCACGAGCTTCACCCATTCGCAACACATGCCAAATGGTTAGCTCTAAGTAAAAACCAAATCCAAATAAGATTTGAGCTCGAGTAACTGCGGGATTGAGATCACCAACACATGATGAAACTCAAAGCAAAGACTCAACCCCTCTTAATAGTACGGCGCTAAAACTAGACACAAAGCTAGAAAAATCCTTAGCCTATCTAGTTATACCTTTAGCCACCACTAGCAATCCCCTTTGGGGTCTTTGTGATCTTCGATCATTTTGTTCCCCTAGGATCATCACTCTGGCTCTCTTATCACTTTTCTGGGATCTCTTCTTGACGTCCATCACTTCATGATGTCGTCCTTGTCCCGTTATCATTATCTCAACTATCTTTGGGCCTAACTTGGCCTAATCATCACTTATGAAAATGATTAGTCCAAGATGCATGGTTGTCTCAATCATCTAAGCACTCCATTAACACATAATGGATACCACTTACATCAATTGAGCACAACCTAAATCAATTCAATGAATTTTTATGTGTTTTGAGCACATGATGCAACTAATGCTTCATACTACTCAAGAACTTTCCATTTGTCCTTAATCGATCACAAGAACACCATCAACACATGATGAAATATCCTTTGATGATTAGGAGACAAATGAACTCAATTTAAACATTCATTTAAATTGATGTGTTTTAATGTATTGATCCTTTATATATAGAATGAAGAATAGATCAATACATTAATACATCAAGTTCAAGTATGAACTCCCCTAGATATGTGCATCCATGTAATATATGGCTTGGAAAACATAATGCACATTTTGTGGTTAATGCAGTGGAGAATTCATACCTTAACTTAAATACAAAGTATACAATTTATACTAGAATGGATATGCATACATATCTTGGGTTTTCCATTTTCCATCCAAATATGAGATTATTGAATGTAACTCAATAAACATGTTAGTCACAATAAGATTAGATTTATCATTAAACAAAGATTAATCATTAATCTAAACCAATCACTACTCTCTCTCTCTCTCTGTTGGTTTCTTTGATTCAAAGGTTGCACTGTACATTGAATGGGATATGAAGTTTTCAATCAGGATGAGTACGTTACACATGATCACAGAGAAGAATTGACGGCGAGTATGCTCCTCCTTGAATGCCTTTGATTCATTCGTGTACATGGTTAATCTACTGACTCATGTTTAGGTACAATTGATTTCTAGCTTATATGTTTAATTTAGTTTTCGTTTATGTTTTTAGATTAATCATTATAGATTGATTGGTTAATTCCTATCAGATCCTAATTAATCACGAAATCAAGGTTAGATCAGTTTCTGTCATTATCAGCTTGTGATAATCATAACTTTCGATCTTTAGATCCGATTGATCTGATTCTTATTGGGTTAGTTTCTAAATTGAATCTAGTTTCTACAGTTAAAATTTTCACGTCAATCCAACGGTTGGATCTTCTAGAATTAATATTTTAGTGAATGTATGTCAGTCTATTTTTCTGAAACCGAAACAGCTTTTTTATAATTTGTTTAGGAGTGTTTTGAGAATTAATAAAAATTTGTTTTAGCTTCCGCGCAATCATTCACCCCCCTTCTGATTGTTATATTAGTCTATATCGATCCTACAATCTTGGTTTTGGTGAGCAAATTTTGAAACTACCCCTACGGGGGTTTTGATTATAAATATAGCACCCCATTATACAAAAAAAATCAATCTACAATAAATAAAGATAGAAGAGTTGAGATCCTCTGTATCTTGTATTCATCTATTATGTGATTATTCATCAGATATTTTTGATTGACATTAGAATTGATTTAGGTGATCAGTTTATTATTTAACAAAGGTTACTATCAAACTTGTGACACAAGATCAGCTGTTCCAAGAGCTTTTTCTTAGTTATGAATGAATCGGAAAAGAGGCTTTTACTTTATTCAATCTGCCTGAACTTTGATTAATTTTTCTTTGTCATGAATCAGAGTCGCTGCTTCTTTTTTAAGAGGATTTGTTCAATCACAATCACATGGGTGGGATATTGGGATGTGTCACTCTGTCAGAAAGTAGCCTTTTACATGAATCATGACTCATCAGTGCTGAAACAAGGAGCGGGAGGTTCTGCTTTTGGGCCGGCCCACTAACAAAAGTTGAGTACTGCTGTTGGGAATTTATTTTTATTTAATATTTATTATTTTTTTTAAAAAAAAATAATCGGCGGGAAAAAAATATTACGAAAAAATATTACTCATCACTCTTCAGTGCCTAAACAAATTTGTGGTTTTTTATCTAGGCTTTTTCAAAAGCCATAAGCATCTATATGCTTTTTGGCTTATTGAGGTTTATTTTATTCTAATACCGTTGAAGTTATGATAAAATTAACCACTTCTACCACGTATAAAAGCCGATTGCTTTTAAACTATCATTACTACAAAAAAACTTATATTAGACCCTCTCATCATAGATGATTTTGAAAAACCGTCTGTATTATATATTATCATAGATGATTTTTTTGGCAAAAATCGTCTGTAATAAGCATTTTCATCACTGACAGTTTTTGCCAAAAATCGTATGTGATGTGCACCATGATCATCACCGACGGTTTTTTTGCAAAAATTGTTAGTGATGAGAATACTTATCATAGACAGTTTTTATCAAAAACCGTGTGTGATGTGCATCGTAGTTATCATTGACGGTTTTTTTTCAAAAACCGTCAGTGATAAGAATGTTTATCACAAACGATTTATATTAAAAACTGTTTGAGATTACACCACTATAAACAGAAGGATTATTTCCTCCTGCAAAATACCCAGTGCGTTCGCCTGCCCCAAAGCCTAGCCCCCCAATGTCCTCCTCCCCCGGCGAGCTCAGCGACCTCCTCCCCTCGACGTTCTCGGCCTCCTCCCTTCACATGCAGCGGACGCCAGCTTTTTAAATGTAACTTTGTAATAAACAATTAGCTGTGTATATTTCAAGATACAGAGATTAAAAGATTAATATATTCTTCCATTATCTTCAAAATCTTTCTCAAAAAATCCATCGGATAACTTACTTCCTGTTTCTTCACATTCTTCTCCGGGATCTTCTCAGTTTTCCTAGTAGAGCGTCACATCCACTACCGGAGTGCCGCCAGCTCACCTCGGGACTCAGAAAAGACCAAAACAAAAGTCTCCAATGCATCGGCCTCGTCTACGCCGTAGTAACAAAAGAATTTATCCCTTACATTGGCCTTTCAACCACGAAATGGCAAAACAAACGTCGACCGAAGGCGACCAAAACAAAAAAGGCTCGCGTCACCTTACACTGACAGACCGACGTGAACCGAACAACCAATCGATGCGTCGCCGGTCCATTTCCGCTCCCTCGAGGCCTCGATCTCATCCGGAAACCGGCGACATTGTCCTCCGCGTCCGCAGCGGAAAACGCTGGCGGGAAATAATTAAAAAACATACTAGTTATATGCCCGTGCGTTGCTACGAAAAACAAAATTGATAATGAAAAATAAAGATTAAAATAAAAAAATACTACTCCCTCCGTTTCTTTTTATAAGGCGTATTTGGTTTCGTTAGGACAAGACTTTGACCAACGATTACTTCATTAATATATCATTTATGCAATACAAAATCATAATTATATATAAGTACTTTTGAATACAAATCTGCTAATATCAATTTTGTGTCATAAAAGTTATATGCTAATAGAGTAATTGTTGGTCAAAGCCTTGTCCTAACGAAACCAAATACGCCTTATAAAAAGAAACGGAGGGAGTATTTCATAAGATCAAACATCTATCTTTAACGCTTCGTTTCTTGCAAAAGCTGACTAATTAAAGCAACGCTTCGTTTCTTGCGTAGGGCAATTAAGCAGGGCAATTAAGCAGAGCAATTAATGTGACGTGGAAAGAAACTCTCACTTTATATAGTAGAGATTGAGTTTCGTGCGTATCAATCGGTTTTATCTGCTAGTTACACATGCCTTGTAACTTACACACGCATAGCTTGTGGTATTAGGATATGTACAATGCTATAGACAGTAATTGTTTATAATATATATCTATGTTATCTACAGATAGTACTAAATACAACTTATATAATAGACTGTCTGTATAGCTGTCTGTAATGATTTCTTATATGATTAATAGACTGTTTGTACAATAGTATACATAGTATAAAATTATCTATAAAACCGTTTGTTAAATAGTAGATAACATATTTCTCTCTCTTCCCTCTCTCTCCTGTATATCATCTAAAATCTGATATGGTATACCTTGTAGACAGCCGGCATGCCCTTAACGGAGTACTATAGAATCGATCACGAGTCAGCTACAAAATTAACGTGAAGCAAACTAACTGCTCACCCATACGCTAACGGAGTATTACAATCTACGCGAGATACTGGTTGGGACTAGCTAGCTGTAGTTATACGCCTGTACTGCTAGTAATGTCGAGAGGAGCATCTCCAATAGGGATGGCAATTTTATCTATGGGTTTGGGTACCTATGGGTACCCGACCTGATAAGGATGGATACGGGTAGTATTTTAAATCTATGGGTTTTCGGGTTTGGGTACCCGATAATGTCACAGGATGGGTGTGGGTATCAATTTGTACCCATGGGTACCCGATAGGTATCCTATGACAAATAGGCCTCACTTTTTATATAATATATATATATATATATATTACAAAATAAAAACCCTAACTCACTAATTTGCCACCACAATCTTATCGCTTCCTTTGGAATCCCTCGCCGCAATTCCTCGCGCACCCCTCCCTCTCGGTAGTCGGCTCTCCCTCTCGCCGCCTCCGCCTCTCCCTTTGGCCCCATCCCCCACACTCTTTACCTCCTCGCCCCCATGGCCCCCATCACCTCCACCTCGGTGGCTCAGCTCCCTCCGGCTCTCTCCCTTGGGGTTGGCCATCCGCATGGCGGTGATGCCGGTGGGAGGACCGATCCCACCGTCGTGCTTGTGCAACTACATGGTGTTGATGGGTCCCTCCCTTCCCTCTCCAACCAGGTATGGTTGCCCTCTCCACTTCCCCTTCCCTGGTTCCACCTTTGGTTGCGCCATGCCCTCCCCCTCCGATGGCTACGACGACTACGGCCAGGCATATTTGTTTGTTGCTATACATACCCATGGGTACCCATTCGGTATCAGGTACCCATTGGGTTTGGGCATGGGTACAGATTTGTACCCGTGAAGCTTAATGGGTTTGGGTGCGCGTTATTTTGTTTGGGTATGAAGCGGTGGTATCCGGAGGTACCCATCCGATTGCCATCCCTAATCTCCAACCGATCAATCGTTGGTTGGCTTGCTATATCACACTCCAAAACTGAGTTAGAGAAGAGACAACAAATACTCCCTCCAGTTCACAAAAACTTATCAATTTGGGATACGTGCATTTAAACTTTTGAAACTTTAGCTATCAATATCTTTTTAAATATTTAGATTAGATGCATGAAAATCATATATGTAGATTCGTCTCAAAAACGTACTTTCACAATATTATAGTTTTATTAGATTATTTAAATATATTACAATAGAAATTAATAGTCAAAGTTGAGTTTTGAGAACTGAGTCGATGTCCAAAATGGCTACTATTTGTGACCAGAGGGAGTAAGAGAGAAAGAAGTCGTCGCATCACACGAACCACCTCGGCACCTCCCACCGAACTTCGCAGGAGCCGACACGTCCGCACCGTGCATGCAATCAGGCAACAACATGATGCCCCGCATATGGCCATGTCACCCCCCTCGATGCCCACCCTACGAGCCCATCCAATTAACTCCGCTCCTCGGGGATTCCCCGAATCAAGGTTCAAAATGTCGGCGAAATTTCAAAAATTTCGGTCGAGATTTTGGATTTTGGCCCCCTTTGAGATTCTAAATCTCGGCCAAATAAAAAATTGAAAAAATTCAAAATCCTATAGTAATCTCATAAATCTCAGCAATTTTGACCGAGATCTCAGGTATTTGGACTGGATTTTATGTTTTTTTGCCAGATTTGATTGGATTTGGGGTTAAGACCATTCACAAAAAATTTTAAAATTTTATAACGTGGTTGAACTATTTTTCGCTCGATTGAAATTTATATAGCAGGGTATATAGCTCATAATATTGGTACTTTCTTATACCTCTTCTTGCAAAATATGTTCATACTCCTTCTTTTAATTATGTTTTTACATCTTCTTGCAATATATGCTGAAATGTCTATATGCTTGCATTTCATTATGTGTTAATTTTATTTCGTTATCTGCAATATACTCCTTTTAATTATGTGTTAATTTTATTTCATATCTATCTTTTATGATGATGATATATAAATTGATTGTTGTCAATTGTAACTCATAATCTGAAAATTAGTCAAAATGCTATCGAAATTTCTAATTTTTATCATCACAGTAGCACTATCAGATTTTTTAAAAAAATTCTCAGGCTTGATCATCATATGAAAATTTTATGCAAATATTACTAATGTGTCAGGACTATCCACAAAAAATTTTAAAATTTTTTAACATGTTTTGAACCATTTTTTATTCTGTTGAAATTTGCCAAGATCTCGGCAATTTCGACCGAGATCTCGATAACTTCAGCTGGGATCTCAAAAATCTAGGTCCAAAAAACCAGATTTAAATTTTACTTTTTGGATTTTGGCTAAAATTTATCCAAAATTATGAGATCTCATCGGGATTTTGGATTTCGATCCCCTCCGAGATTTCATCCGAAACCAAGATTTGAAATCTTGCCCCGAATAGATCCCATCTAGGGATGACTCAAGCTGGACCTTTTACGTCGACTTGGATAACCCTCTCTCTCTCTCTCTCTCTCTCTCGCGTCCTTTGATGGCCATGGTTGAGGCTGACACTCTATGGACATGAAGAAGAAGAATGAGGAAGAAGGCCGAAGGTTTTACGTCGACTCTGATAACCTTCCTCTCTCTGGTCCTTTGACGGTCATGGCTAAGGCTATATGGGCGTGAAGAAGAAGAATGAGGAAGAAGGCCGAAGGGCCATAGCGACGAGGCGGGCCGGCGGCATAATGAGCTGGGCCTAGATCCGGTAGATCCAGCAAGGCGGCGGCATGACGAGCTAGGCCAAAGATCTACCAGTCTCCAAATGCACTTCTGGGACACTGCCTTTAGATCCGACAGTCTCCAAATCTAACGATCTCCGTTGCTGGCTACTACTGATCTATCTACGCCACCACGGGACAAGGTCAAGCAAGAGATAGTAGCATTTTCAATTACCGGCTGGTGTGGTCACCATGCCACTACAAGCTTGCAACTCGACACCATGGGCACCACCCCTCCAGATCCAGGGCAGAGAGACGTCGTTAGGAGGGGAATGTGAGGTCGGGTGGAGGACGAGGGGGAGGGGAAGAGATCGATCCAGGCCGACACTCCGACGAAGGATGGGGCGGATGCACTGACCGTCGGCGAAAAAGCAGAGTGGGTGGAGGGGACAAGAAGACGTGGGAGCGGAGATGGAATCATGGAAGTTGGAAATAGTGCATTTGTTATTCAGTGTGGGACATCGTGATGAGTGGGGGCGCCCGCATGCGGTGCGGCGGTGCGAGGAACCATTGATGCTGAGCCAGGTCCAGGGCGACGGGCACAAGGACGTTGAGGAGCCTGGGGCGGCTAATGGGTGGATGTCGGCTGAGTGACGATAAGGGGGAGGAGGGGAGGAGGGAGCCGATGAGATGGGCTCGGGGCGGCAGTCCATGCGCAAGAAGCCTAAACGATGGGTTAGGCGCAAGGAGGCACGACGAGCCGGGGCTGAGAAGATCGAACAATAGGCGATAGCTGATGGCATGAGAAGCCTTGCTGTAAGATCGAGGATGAGCCTAGAGGGGGGGTGAATAGGCTTTTTCGAAAAATCAAAAGAGACAAAGCAAAAGACTGAGACTATGACAGATAACCCTTAAAATTATCTTTCAAGAGTCTCAAAACAAGATAACCACTATTGAAATTGACAAAGAAATAGGACTGAGGAGTAGAAGTAAATACTAAAAGTAAATAACAGAAGACACAGTGATCTTTCACCGAGGTTCAGAGATACACTCCTACGTCCCCGTTAGAGCACTTCTCAAGTAGTATAGCTCCACCAAAAACTATTCTCAATAGCTTTGGTATCCACTGAGATAACTCTTTCACCACTTTGGTGAGGTGAGTTCCAAACCTCTCACAATCAGTGATGGCCTTCCACAAATTACTTTGGACAGGTCGCACCAAGAACTCACAAGCCGTCTAGGAACACAAAGTTCCAAGAGTAATAGAGTAAGCACAAACTCTATCTCTTGGTTCACAAGCTCACAACTGTCTAGACTGGCCCTGGAGCAAGATTACTTCTGAATTTTAATCAAGCAGTGAAATTCTGTCTCTTTGAGTGTTGTTTCACTGTTTGGGCTTAGGAGTGCTAGATGTCAAAGAGAACTAAAAAGTTCTATCTTTGGTATGCCCTGATACAGCTTATATAGGTTGCAAAAGGAATATAGCCATTACTGGCAAAATACTAACCGTTTGACATTGTCAGGTTGACAAGATGTGACAAAGAATTTGTCCCACATACTAGCTTTGAGAAGCTTTAAAACAAGTCTAATGCATACTAGACCGATTTGATCAAAAACTCTATTTGCGCCGGACCGTTTCAAATTGGTCCGGCGTACACATGCCTTGGGCAAAAATTGGTCCATCGTGAAGTCAATCAAAACCACGTTTGCGCCGGACCGAAAAACTTGGTCCGGCGTAGAAGGAAGATTTTATGATTTAGGTCCGTGGTGGAACTTGGAATAGACAAGAAGTTCCAGTAAGTTTCAAGTTTTCGCCGGACTGAAAAACTTGATCTGTCGTACACTAAGCAAACAAGGTCCGGCGTGAACGGCATACTCTCGGTTTGATTTCAATTGACTTGTTTACTGCGCCAGACCGAAAAACTTGGTCCGACGTGAACGGTGTGCGCTCGATATGAGTTGAAGTGAAAGACTTTTGCGCCGGACTAAGGAAAGCTTTGGTCCAGCGTGAAAGTATTTTTACTGAACAGACTGAAGTGCTGAAATCCTTTTTGATGAAAAGAGATAAAATGATTTTTACTCTAAGTAATCTTAAAGATTTTAGCTTATGAACCAATATACTTACTTGTGCATAATCCCTCTTTATAGTACGGCTAAAACTAAGTCAATCTTAGCTATAAGACTTTGAACAGCTCTCAATTTAAAACTTAGAAACAAAAGTCCTTAGCCTTTGAACTTTGACCTAAAAAGCCTTCAAATAACTTGATCATCGTCACCAAAACCTATACAATGGAGCGATGGAGAATATTAGATGCTTTCACTTGCTGCCTTGAGGCACAGGGAGCGGAGCGATGGAGAACATTAGATCTGGGATTTGGAGGAGTGGATGTGGACAAGAAATTGATAGTCGAGGACAGTGAGGGATATGTTTGGGATATGCTTTTCATCAGCAAGGTATGCCGATTGTATTTCACCTTTTTTATATTTTACTTCTGTTTTATTTATATATGAATTTATATTGCACGAGAGTACAAACTATATTCGTACCAATTTAGTTTAGGACCTGTTTGTTTGAGTTATTTCTTTGGCTTAAAAGCTAAAAAGTGAAAGCCAAAATAAGGGGGTGGTTTTTTAATTGGGCTTTTTCAAGAGCCATAAGGCTTCATATAATTGAAAGCCAAAAGCCATCAGAGATGTGCTTTTTTTTGGCTTATTGACTGTTAGTTTTAAACAAATGACACTCAAGTTATAATAAAATTACCCACCTTTACCATGTATATGTTGGGACCCGAATATGCAAATCTGGACCCGCTGTGTATTCTGCACTAGTTCAGGATCACACTAGTGCACACAGTCTCAATATAGATGAAATATCACAATCATACACAACAGAAATATAAAATAACTCAATTATTGAATAATAAACTGTTGAATGACCTTAAGGTCAACCTTAAGCTTCTGAGGCCTTGGTGGCTTCAACTCCAAATGAGTAAACAACAGCGGAACGAAGAACGTCGATGAAACCCATCAATATTCCACATACAACTGACAAGGTTCAACTTCTAGATATTCGCCTCTTCGCGTAGCTCCATCTTCGAAGATGTAGACTTCTCCTCAACTGATGATTGTTTGTTGCAAGGGGTGAGTACATAAAGTACTCAACAAGTCATGCACAGAATGCAAGTCTGATAACTACATGCATGGCTTATTCCAAGTGACAAGCTGAATGGTTATTTTGAGGTAAAGCAACATTCACAAATAAACATAATAGATTGTAAAACAGTAAAATAAATAATAAAAGTAATAGATTTCACCGTTATTGCATAAGTAAAACATCCCACATTCTTAACCATCTATCACTTTTCCATAGGCAAATTGCCTCCAAGCCCAAGTTCATTTTTATAAAAATATAACCATTAACTGTAATCCCCGATCATTGTCCAATACCGTGGACACAGCTATTCGAATAGTTTTGACACTATGCATAGATTATACATTTTACCCTCAAGATATAATCAACTTAGCACGTCAGCCGTGAATCGCCATACAAGAGTACGAGAATGAGCGATTATAACAAAGCCTTTATAATGCTCTGTCTAAACCTAGTACTGTCCGCTAAGGTTTCAACACTGAAGGGACTGGTTACCACAATCAGGGCCCCCCTCTTGCGCCATGTGAGCCTACCTGTACACCGGGGCCTCACACCCCCACGACAGTACTAAAGTGAAGACTTCACAAATTAGTCAGCTAGGTCTCCAGACATGTGGTTGTATGTTAGACTCAGTTCAAATTCGTGCAATGTTAAGTCCTTAAAGTGACCAGGGCAAGACTTACATCAATACTCTTGTCGACGATTGGGAAACTGGCCCCCGCCGAGCTTACTTGTTGAATGTGGGATCAACCGAAGCCCCTTTCTGCCAAAGGTGTAGCATCGAAGACGCGGGAGATGGTCCATTAGAACAGACAAAAACATAAGGATTTTATCCTGGTTCAGGCCTCTCATGATCGAGATAATAGCCCTACATCCAGTCACTTGGTGGCGTTTTTCTCTATTGAAATGATGGATACCCGCCCCCTCCCCCATAGGGGCTAAGGGGATTAAATACAACATACCTGCATTATATACATGGTAACTACCCCTACAATCGCGCCACGCTTCCATATTTCCGGCGCACTTTCCCTGGATTTTCGGCGAATTAGTTGTCACTTTCCTTCTTAGTGGTTTGACCGAATCCACCGAGCATAACCCGAGCTTCCACGCAACTTCCTGAGCATGGTTGCTCGTATATTGCCTGGCGTGCTCGTAGCCGAGCACTCCAGCTCGTGCGACGGGCACGGATGCTCGGAACCGGGTAGCGAGCTCCTAGCCGATCGGGCGGGCCGATTGGTCGTTAGACGCTCGTTGGTCGTCCTTGGGGACATCGTCCAAGGGTAAAGATGGTCGGTTAAGAAACTGGCTTCCAGGGTTTTATGGGAATCATCCAATCACCGACAGCTAGTCCCCGAGGCTCAAGTGAGATGGGTCATCTCCTTGAGACTGAGAAGTCCAAGGAGGGATTGAATTCTTGATGGTGAAGCATTTACCTCAGCATCAGGGCATGAAATGACCAGGAAAAGGATTTGATAGATGAGGCACGCTATCAGGATCCGAATCTACAAATCCGGATCCTCTGTGTATTCTGCACTAGTCCAGGATCTCGCTAGTGCCCACAGTCATAACAGGGATGAAGTACCTCAATCATACACAGCGGAATATAAATAAGTACTTCAATAATTAAAATAACTGTTGCAAGACCTTAAGGTCGCCTTACACTATTCAGCCACACAGGGCTTACTTAAATAAAGACAAGTAAACAGAAACAGCAGAAAATGAAAGTCTTGATAAGCTCCATAACTCCACAGGCATCCGACGAAGGTTGCCTCCTAGTTCTCCTGGTCCTCGACATACTCCTCCTCCCAAGCGGGTGTAGACTCTTCTTCTGATGGGTTGCTGATTTGCAAGGGTGAGTATACAACATACTCAGCAAGTCATGCACAAAGGTGCAATCCTATTACTATATGCATGGCTTCTTCCAAAGGAATGGCTTAATTGGTTCCTTTGCATTAAACAGCATTTTGCTTTGATTAAATAACTATAATAGATTCAAAGAGAGTGAAATCATATTAGATCCTATTAGGTTCAAAATCTCATTTCATAAGCATGGCACAAAGCCTAAGTCAATTTATCATCATCTCTGGCACTCAGCCAACCTTCCCACATTTTATTTTAGAAAATCTACCCCTTGACTGTAATCCCCGAGCTTTGTCCAGTACCGTGGACTCGGCTATTCGAATAGTTTTGACACACTCTGCAGATGTTGTACACTTTACCCACATGATACAGTCGCACACCACAAAGGCGATTGACCGTAACGAAGTTTTTCAACAACTTCCATCTACACCTATGACCCTCTCCGGT